>JAGSMX010000009.1:5595000-6906836 GCA_029286785.1 Meandrusa payeni | reverse complement strand
ACTGATGTACACTCGTGATCAAAAATTAAGGGTCGGTTAAGAAAGTTTGAATATCTCGGAAGATAAAGACGCTAGCTAATTGAAATAAGTAATACAATTTAAATAAAAATGAAATTTAATGAAAAATATCGTATTATTTACTAGGATAATACGATATTTTTATATAAATACGATATATTTATTTTTATGTAAACGAATAAGAATCTTATGTAAACTATTACGTAAGATTTATTCGTTTAAGGTTAATGTATTTTAATGAAATATAAATATATTAGTTTAGGATATTTAATTGTCTATCATGCACAATTTATTTCAGTTAGCGTCTGTTATCTTCCGAGATATTCAAACTTTCTTAACCGACCCTTTATTTTTGCTCACGGCTATATTGATAATTAAAGTAACACCGAAAAGTTCACAAAGGCGGACTTCATGACATACACAGGAGTCGTAATCTGAAGATTTCATCCCGTCAAAAAAAGAAGAAAAAATAGAGGTTGTAATCTATTCTGGATTCGTAGAATGAGGCTACGGTATTCCCTGCCTGTCGGCGACGTGCGCAGTGCAAGGCTACATTGGCTGGCCCGTGTCGCCTTGCGCTGCGAGGGCACAGAGGGGGACAAACCTTCCCCTGGGACGTGCTCTCCTAAGAGCATAGTGCAGAGGGGCTCCGGTGCAATCCCCTCGATATCCCGGAGCCCCTCACTATGCACCGAGGAAGCGCCGCCGGGGAGGTTTTAGTAACCCCACATAACCTCGCCTTTCGCCTCAGAAGGGGGTTATGGAAGCGATCTTGTTGAAGATTTCCTCCCTGTGAACAAAAAAAAACAATCCAACGTTAAGCCGGTTAAAACGTATTGAGAACCTTCTCTTTTTTAAAGTATTAAAAGTAATGGCAGACTTGGAGAACTATAAAATGAGTTGAACTCTATTACATGATGTTGCATGAGTTGTACGACATGATGGGGGTACAATGAATTCACATCCGAAGTGCAGTCAATGAAGTGGAAACCGTCTAACTCTTGTCAAATAGACTGGCACCTGGGGCGCTTCTATCTCTTTATTTGCTTCTATTATGAAAAAAATCAATACTGTTGACATTTCCCTAAAACTATTCTTTCAACCGTCTATTGTATGCAAATGCAATGCTGATTAAATGTCCTATGTATCTAATTTCTTTCAATGAATGGGACAATAGGAATAAAAATATAATTAAATGAATAATCAAAGAATAATAACAACGTATAAAAAGGTATCTACGTAAACATTGCTTCATAACAGTCAGTGTTAAGGTACAGCTTACAAAGAAAGGTGTCGCGACAATATCGCTTTGAAGTGACGTATATAGTTTTGGCAGTTAACCATTAGGTGAGTACAGCATATCTTTTACACGTAAGATACAAAAATACGGCTGAAATACTAATAGGTTAACACTGATGTACACTCGTGATCAAAAATAAAGCGTCGGTTAAGAAAGTTTGAATATCTCGGAAGATAAAGACGCTAGCTAACTGAAATAAGTAATACAATTTAAATAAAAATGAAATTTAATGAAAAATATCGTATTATTTACTAGGATAATACGATATTTTTATATAAATACGATATATTTATTTTTATGTAAACGAATAAGAATCTTATGTAAACTATTACGTAAGATTGTTATTCGTTTACGGTTAAAGTATTTTAATGAAATATAAATATATATATATATATTTTTTAAGTTAAGAATATTTAATTTTCTATCATGCACAATTTATTTCAGTTAGCTAGCGTCATTATCTTCCGAGATATTCAAACTTTCTTAACCGACCCTTTATTTTGCTCACGGCTATATTTATAGTTAATGTAACACCGAAAAGTTCACAAAGGCGGACTTCATGACTTACACAGAAGAAAAGAAGAAAAAACAGAGGTTGTAATCTATTCTGGATTCGTAGAATGAGGCTACGGTATTCCCTGCCTGTCGGCGACGTGCGCAGTGCAAGGCTACATTGGCTGGCCCGTGTCGCCTTGCGCTTCAAGGTCTGAGTCAAACAATATACCTCGCCTGGTATCTTGGTAGGCCGGGTATCTTCTTGAAGGTATCCCCCCCGTAACCAAAAAAAAGGGGGCGTAATATAACTCTTTTTTAATTTTGAAACATTTTTCCGACTTTACGACTATTTCACTCTTTTACTAAATTCTGGTTAACTATCGATGAAATTTGGCTATTTAGTAAAAAAAAGTTTGCCGACCCCTGCCTTAGTAGCCTCACTACCTGCCGACCGTTGGTGAAAGAGCAACAAATTGGCAGGTGTAATAAATGAGGAAAGATCAGAGATCACTTAGAAATTTAGTACTTTTTATCATATAAATTTCTTTACGCACGCTTGACTTGACAAGTAAGCTGGTGAATGTGAGACGAGAGCGTTACGAGAAGTGTGACCGGGCGAGACGAGCGGAAGTAGAGATATATATAAGTTAGTAAACATATATTCACATGCATATAGATGAATCGTATGATCACGTACTGACATGTACACTTATTTTTTATATATTTTTGTCTGTTTTTTGTTAATTTCATAGACTAGACAATGGTGCCGACACCGCAAGAGCTGGGCGCGTCCCAACAAGGAATCGGGGAAGGCGACAAATCCGCTGAGAGGGTCGTCATCTCCGGCATGTCTGGACTCTTCCCCAATTCACGCCACGTTAAGGATCTTGCCAATACACTTTATAATAAGGTAAATATATAGTTTTAAAATCGATAATATACTTAATAATTAACAACTTTATACTTTTTTAAATACAAACATCACGGCCGTCAATCGGAGGGTTTTGTCTTTGATGACAAGCTACATAGATTGGCCAGAGAAGCTGGCCTTGACTGCTACACCGGATTGAGAAATGGCATAGTTCATAGGTCGTTTAGCCTGAGCCTCTAAATCGGGTAGGCATATTCGTAACTATAGGATTCTTGGGCTTACACATTAGAATTTTTCTGAACATTTGGACTATTCTTTAAATCAAATTATATATGTAAATTATATATTTATTATTATTATTTAAAACTTTATTTAACTGCATGTGTAGAAAATATACGTGTATAAAAGAAAGGTATTAGGATCCGGGTCTCATGTATGCTATCAAAAATAATGGCAAAACGAACGATTTTAGCTGATATAGATGATCTGCTAGTATGTTCTAGAAGTTTAAATCTTTGTGTAGAAAAATCCTATTTCTGCGAAACCTCGATGGAAGTACAATCATCCAGAAGTGTCGCAGTATACTGGTAAAGCGCCGGGTCTGGACGTGTTTGATGCTCAGTTCTTCAAAGTTCACTACCGGCTCGGGCATGCAATGGACCCAATGGCACGGAAGCTGCTTGAGCAGGCCTATCAAGCCATTTATGATGCTGGTATGATTGAGACACTTTTTTCTATCTTTATCATCTCACTTTATCTACTATACTTTTGACTCTTCATCAGTAGATCACACTCGTTGCCGCTTTTTCGCTACGATGTTACCCCATTGTTCTACGATAGAAGCCTTACCACTCACGTTCGCGGTGTATTTTTTTATTGAATTTTTTTTTTGTTTTTTTTTAAAAGAATGCTAACCATTTTTCTTGTTTTTTTTCAGAAATATCTCTAACATTCTTTGTTAACCATTCCAACTAAGCTTAAGCTTGTGCTAGAAGATGGTTCACGTCAATAGTCGAATGGTGGATTCGAACCTACGACCTTACGATTCGCAGACCGTGCCCTAAACCATTAGGCTATTGACGCTTTGATTCTCCATTCAAATTCATTGAACTACACCTTTATAATAAAATTAACTTTTATGTGCCTATATCTAGTTTATCTCACTATATTAGTAAAAAGTTAGTTTACTCGTTTCTCCATAATTTTACCTATGCAGAGACAGGAAAGTTTCTTCATAGTCTAAAATAAATTATCCTCGATTTTTCCGTTTTGCAAAACTTTACAGTACAGTTACAGCCTTTATATATATATATATATATATACATATATATATATATAATATATATGTCCCACTGCTGGGTGCAGGTCTTCTCTGTAAAGAGAGTATAAGGGCATAGTCCACCACGCGGCCCTAATGCGGGTTGGCCGACTTCACATGCCTTCCAAAATTTTTCTAGAATATGACATGTTTCCTCACGATGTCTTCCTTCACCGCCGAGCGCGTGGTAAATCAGCACATACAATTGTAACAGCAAATTTATTGGTGCCGGCACCGGGGATCGAACTCGAGTTTGCTAGCGTACTACGCAACTTGAGGCAACTGCCCGGACATTAAGCTACCACGGCTGTATTAACGCAAAACTTTGGCACAACATAAATGAAAAATAAAACTCTTTATCGTTAATACACGCTCTTTCTCGCTTGCACACTCGCATGCACCCATGCATATTCTGTCTACAAACACACTCACATAAATTATTAATATTTAGTTTCTAAAATAAACTCAGAGTAAGGTACAATATCTTCCTACAGGCTATGTATTAATCTAACGGGGAGATGTGTGCCGAGGACTTGAAAAGGAAAAATGTATATGAAAGGAAAAATGTATACTTTATCCTAATTATATAATAATACCCGTTCACCCTTTCTAGTGTGCAATAAACATGCAAACTGTGAAGCGTCAATAGCCTAATGGTTTAGGGTACGGTCTGCGAATCGTAAGGTCGTAGGTTCAAATCCTCCTAGCACAAGCTTAAGTTGAAATGGTTAACAGGAATGTTATTAATATTTTTGAAAAAAAAGAATTATTGCTAGTTTTCTTTAAAAAACTTTCCCATTAATAATATTAGGTTCTTACAAATGAAATTGGCGTTTTGTCGTACTGGCCACTTCGATCTTAAATAATAGGTTGTCAAATATCTCCCTTCCGCCTTTTTGTCTTTTGAATTTCGCGGCTATGTACAAAGCGCTACAGAGCTCGTATCTAGCAATACTATACATAATTTGAAAGGTCTTGACATAACCTACAAAACGACGCTATGCATAATTAGTTTGGATATTGCGTTCAACAGTTATAGACGTGTAAACATGGAGTTCACTAACGCCGAAATTCGCAGCTTGGCCACTGTTTGGGACGATTCACCGGCCTTCGACCACGACCGTTTTCGCTTGATATTGTCGTATGTGATCCATTTTTCGTCGCCAGTCACCATCCGCTTCAAGAATGGGTCGAGTTCGTTCCGTTTCAGCAGCATATCGCATTTTTTTGTATCCAGCCTTCTGCAGATGGTTTAAAATGGTTTGGTGACTAACTCCCATCTCCTGGGCGATGTCACGAGATGCCACATGCCGGTCTAACTCGATGTAGTCCATGATTTGATCGGTATTTGTCGTCACAGGTCTTCCGCCGGCTGGCTTATCCATGGTGTCGTTTTCACCGGCTCTGAATCGTCGAAACCATTCCTCCGTGGTTCGAAGTGATAGAGTACCATCCCCAAAACACCATTAATCTCACGGAACGTTTCTCTAGCGGATTTGCCTTTAACGAAGGAAAACTTTAAAATAGCGCGAATTTCGGCGTTAGTGAACTTCTTGTTTACACGTCTATAACTGTTGAACGCAATATCCAAACTAATTATGCATAGCGTCGTTTTGTAGGTTATGTCAAGACCTTCAAATTATGTATAGTATTGCTAGATACGAGCTCTGTAGCGCTTTGTACATAGCCGCGAAATTCAAAAGACAAAAGGCGGAAGGGAGATATTTGACAACCTATTATCTCCTCTTTGGTTAGGAATTGCAATTTAAAATTTATAAAGCTATTTATTCATGCATATGTTTTTCGAAAACTAAAATCCATATATTTTTTCCATCTTTGGTCTTTTCTTTGCGCCAAAAGGATCTATGAGATGGCAAAAGTGCATGCATGCAGTATGTTTATCTATCTGTTCTGTATAATAATACGACATATGGAGGCAACACTAAGTACTAAAATTTATAAAGCTATTTATTCATGCATATGTTTTTCGAAAACTAAAATCCATATATTTTTTCCATCTTTGGTCTTTTCTTTGCGCCAAAAGGATCTATGAGATGGCAAAAGTGCATGCATGCAGTATGTTTATCTATCTGTTCTGTATAATAATACGACATATGGAGGCAACACTAAGTACTAAAATTTAAATAAAAATAAAATTGAATGAAAATACTGTATTATTCAAGTTTACGGAAGATATCCTATTTCGTTAAAGGTTATGATTTTTAATGAAATATTAATATATTAATAAAAATATTTTAAGGATATTTATTTGTCTATCATGCACAATTTATTTCAGTTAGCTTTTTAATCTTTATCTTCCGAGATAGTCAAACTTTCTTAACCGACTCTTTATTTTTTGCTAACGGCTATATATTTATTAGACGACTATATGTCTATGGTTAACTTCTTTTCAGGTGTGAGTCCGGAACATGTCTCAGGGAGAAAGGTTGGTGTGTACGTCGGAACATGCTTCTCGGAAAGTGAGAAGACTTGCTTTTACGTCGCAAAAACCAGAACCGGTTTTGGTATCGCCGGGTGAGTTAAAACGTATAACAAAACCTACGCTCAAAAACCGACAACCGTGCCCGCTATTCCTCATATTTGAGGATGTCCACGGTGATCGATACCAGGCGGTGAACGGTGGCCGAACGTTGACGGATATTAGGCGAGCTATAGCTCTCCGATTCCTCGTATATGCCAATTATAGACGTGAACAACATTTAAATTAATCGTTAAAACGTTGAATAACTTAGGAGACAAAATGGATTCCTGATATACACCTTCTGTGTGCCTTCTCTACAAAGAAAGTCACTTTCTTTGGGCTGTAGATCGTTTGCTCCGTTTCCTATAAAAAAAACCTTTTTGTAACGAGAACGTTACGAAACATGTGATAAGGCTAGGCGAACGGATGTTGGGAAAGAGTTATACTTTAGTATCTTCATTTTCCCTTGGTAGATGTAACAAATCAATGTTCGCAAATCGTATTTCGTACTGGCTGAATACGAAAGGACCCTCGATGTCTATCGACGAGTCCTGCTGCAGCTCCATTGCTGCACTGGAGCAGGCGTACCTGGCGATGACCCGAGGGGATTGCGAGGCGGCAATTGTAGGCGGAGGCAACATCTGCCTGCATCCTCATTCCTCGGTGCACTATGGAAGGTAAATCTTTTTGCTTTCAGCCAATATATCCAACCCAAATATTTATTTGTTTTTTTTTAAAAGCGTACACCATTACACAACATACATAGTACTGAAATACACGCACCCCACACACTCAGACATACAAACGGGTCAATTATGTGATAATCAAATATATAATTTTAAGTGTTATCAATGAATTTTAAATCCCTTCGTTGTCAGTCTGTACAGTATAAGTTGATATATATATCGCAAAAGCTGCGCCCCGCAGTATTACCTGGCATTAAAAAAATAATTTCACTAAAGATAGTTAAAAAAAAGTTATTACATCAGCTATCTGCGACCCACCAGATGTTAAGTGGTGACCACGATCCCACCTGATGTTAAGGGGTGATATAATCGAAAGATGGTACGGGCTAGTTTAGTTAGTGCCTATCCACTCTACTCTTGATGGCTCCCACGTCGTACTTGGACGGAAAGACTTACGCCGGTAACTTGGTCCACTCTCTTGCTGTACGCACGATGAACGATGACAAATCGCCTCATTCAGACGTACGGAACATCGGTCATCCTATGAAATGGTGGAGACGCGCCGAATGTCTAAAAGTTGAAAGGAAGAAGGAGAAAATGAGGATGGGGGAATTAACTCGTGTAATTCCTGTGCACACACACCAAAATGTAATCTATAAAACACCGAGAGCAATCGGAGTTTGTTGAATTTTGTTAGAACCATCTCCGAGAGTTAGAGGTTGTATTCATCATTTTTTTTAGGATAATGTCCATAAGCATGGATGGAAAAACAAAATCGTTCGACGAAAGAGCATCTGGATGTGCGAAATCCGAATCCATTAATGTGCTGTTTCTCCAAAGAGCTAAGGATGCTTTAAGGTAAGAGGAAAATTTCTTATCCATATTAAAAAGAGATGACCGACTGCTCACTCACCGGGCGAATTATGTATATTATGACCAAACGGCTACGGCTCACCTGTTAAGACTATCACCCACCTTTGAGAAAGGAGTACGCTAGTTCCTTGAAGGCCCGCAAATCATACAAGTTTGGAAATACCGCTGGTGACATTTGATTACATGTTAACATATGACACAAGTTAACAGTGCGTAGATAAAAGTTACGAGAAAAACGTCCGCTCATGGAATGCTAGCCATCAAGATGGTGTCGATGAAATTTGGAAATCTGGCTGGGATTTCTTTTAATTTCCAAACAATTTATCAGAACAATCCCCTTTTTTTATTATTGTTAAAGCGCAACCACAGACTTGTGTCCGTGCTCTTTTTCTCTCGAACTCTTTGTAAGTGCGATGATACGCAGACCCAGAGGGTCAAGTCAACCGGATAATAATTTTAAATACAGTCGTATTTTTTTAGAATATATGCCGACGTAGTTCATGCTAAAAGTGGGTTTGTTGGCCTTTTGCAAGGGCCTACTGGCCCGCAATACGGATTCACACGGAATCCTCGTGATGCAGCCGAATTTTTGACCAAATTCTATAATGACGCAAAAGTTCCACCTGAGGCTGTGGAATACGTTGAAGCTTTTGGATCAGGTATGGCCACATGTGAACCTTTCTTGTACTCTGTACAGTAAATTCTTATATTTTCTTACTTATTTTCTTAACATTCATGTTAACAATTCCAATAAATCAGACGTATACTCGTAATAATAAAATCCATGTTTATTTCTCTAAGTACAGATATAACATTATAAACCTATCCAATTTTCGTTATTTTTTGCTAATATTTTTTATTTTGTAAATGTTTATTAAAGAAGTATTGTTTTATATAAAACTTAAATATAAATAAAACAGACTAAATATACATATGAAAGAATTGAAAAGCATACGCTTTATCTATGGGTATCGCTTAATTTAGACAATACGCGTTTACGGTTTTATTAAAGTAATATGTATTGTTAATAATTCTTCTTGCAATTACAGCGGTACCAGAAGCTGATAAATCGGAGTTGGAAACACTTGAAGCTGTTTTTTGCAAGAATAGAAATAAGGAATTACTTGTTGGCAGTGTAATGTCTAATATTGGTTACTGTGAAGCTGCATCAGGAATCTGTGCAGTAGCGAAGGTAAACTTGGTGCAATTAATTCACTGTGGTCTCCCAGACAGGTAGGGAGATATCACGGACTTCTAATTAGTACGATTCTGGGAGATCTCTTTCACCTCACTTACATCCATGCATCGACACGGGCCAGCCGATGTCGCTTTCTTCCCGGGTCAGAGGACGATAACGACCCTTGTCGCCCCGTGAACCCGAGGCCCCTTTTAGTTGCCTTCTACGACAGGCAGGCGATACTATAACCTTATTCTACGAGCCCAGAACTACAGGGCTGAAGGGACATTCTAAGCTACACCAACTTTAAATGTCACTTCGAGAAACGTTGGCGCTGGGAGAAGAAATGGCCAAAGAAACTACAATTTGTTTTCTGTTAACCGCTTCGCAACTAATTTCCTTTTCCCTTTCTTTTCCTCTTACCTTCTATCCCGGATAAGAGATTACGTCTATAGCAGCTATCTAGCTATATGGTCTGCGTCATAGAATATCTCTTAACGATGTAACAATCGGAGTATTTTTCCAGGTTCTTCTAGGTTATCATACAGGAGCACTGGCTGCGAATCTAAATTGCGAAACTCCAAGGCAAGATGTGGAGGCATTGCGGGACGGACGTATGCGTATTGTTACTGAACATCAGCAGTTCGCCCGCTCCTACGCCGCCGTCAATGGCTTGGCTATTACTGGAGTCAATGCTCATGTTCTTCTGCACGGCCACTACAAACCCAAGGTACTAAAAAGTTCATTATTTGTATACATAGTTCATAGTGCCTAAATAAAACCAGATTTAGGAAACTCTGACCTCTATCTTTCAAAAGCTAAAATGGGAATGGGCAGGACATCTAGTAAGACTGGGAGACGAACGTTGGACCAGTAGAGTGACCTCGTGGAGAGGTCCAACAGGAAAACGCTGCAGAGGATGACCTCTCACGAGATGGGCGGACGATATACTAAAGACTGGCGCAGATTGGATGAATATGCCCAAGATAGAAGCAACTGGACTTCTTTGGAGGCCTTCACCCGCAGAGGGGTACTTGAAAAATAGTTATATATAAGTAAATGTATATTAGACTCACATTTAAAGAAACAAGAAATAAAAAGATTTTTTTATTTTTACTCTAAAAAAGCGTAAAAAGAAAAGGTATATAGATTTTATTGCTTATTTACAAAATGAGATTCTTATAGCGGAGCAAATATTTTTATTTTGTAAATGTCTATTAAAGAAGTATTATTTTATATAAAACTTAAATATAAATAAAACAGACTAAATATACATATGAAAGAATTGAAAAGCATACGCTTTATCTATGGGTATCACTTAATTTAGATAATACGCGTTTACGGTTTTATTAAAGTAATATGTATTGTTAATAATTCTTCTTGCAATTACAGCGGTACCAGAAGCTGACAAATCTGAGTTGGAAACACTTGAAGCTGTTTTTTGCAAGAATAGAAAGAAGGAATTACTTGTTGGCAGTGTAATGTCCAATATTGGTTACTGTGAAGCTGCATCAGGAATCTGTGCAGTAGCCAAGGTAAACTTGATTCAATTAATTCACTGTCATCTCCCAGACAGGTAGGGAGATATCACGGACTTCTAATTAGTACGATTCTGGGAGATCTCTTTCACCTCACTTACATCCATGCATCGACACGGGCCAGCCGATGTCGCGTTCTTCCCGGGTCCCCTTCAGCGGACGATAAAGGCCTCCACTCTTGTCACCCCGTGAACCCGAGGCCCCTTTTAGTTGCCTTCTACGACAGGCAGGCGATACTATAACCTTATTCTACGAGCCCAGAACTACAGGGCTGAAGGGACATTCTAAGCTACACCAACTTTAAATGTCACTTCGAGAAACGTTGGCGCTGGGAGAAGAAATGGCCAAAGAAACTACAATTTGTTTTTTGTTTGTCTAAAGATAAAAGAAATACAGTACAGTTTTCATTCCAGGATCTTTCCCGCTACAAGTCCAACATCCCGCACTTGGTAACAGTTTCAACGAGACAAGATTCTTCTATAAAGAAAATTTTTATGGACTTAAAATCACGCCCAGTCGATCCCGAGGAGCTCGCCCTGTTCCACAATTTACACCAGAATAGAATCTCTGGTCATTTGGGCAGAGGTTTTATTATTCTATGTAAGTTTTTAATATCAAGTTGATATTTTTTTAAACTAAATTCAATGCTCCAGATGGATGGCCCTTTTAAGTATTTTGGGACTGATCAACCCCGATCGGCCAGGAGGCCTCTAAAGTTTCACCGGGTTTTTGTGAGGTGGCACTGCTGTTAGGGCGCTTCCGCCTAAATCTGTTTTGCGCTGAGATCGCAAGGAGATCTTCGGCTTGGGCCGTTACTCTATTATATTACAAAAACAGCCTGACTCGAAAGCATTTGAGAGGGTCAAACCACCAAACTTCATAATATATAATTTTAATATATAAAAGCTTTCACGACGTTAACCCTAGCGGGGTGTAAATATACAGGTTTTGCAATCCACTTGAAGTTTATGTGTGACAGATGGTGAGCCCATTTTTTGTGATCAAAAAACTGAAATAACGGTAACTCATTGGTTCAAGCCAACTGAAATTCGTCGATTGACGACCACATCGTAAGACAAATTGCTCAGCCACTATATGTATGCTTTTGCTTGAGTTACTTCAGCCGGATTACATCACCTGACAATACCAGGATTAGAGGGGATATAAACAGTAGGTGATGTATAATTTAAGACAATATCTGCTCACTATGTGAAACTCTGTCTACAGCTACCAATGCAGAGGGAGAGACAGTGAGTCTGGCTGAAAAAGCGGATTACTTCGACGACGCTCAACGACCGCTCTGGTTCGTGTACAGTGGGATGGGCTCGCAGTGGGCCGGCATGGGTACACAGCTAATGCGTATTCCTATATTCGCTGCCGCTATTGAACGGTACTTTTAAAAATGATTAAATCTTGATTTTGCGTCCACTGATATAACAAATACGACCAAGAAGAAGGAAATAACAAAATAAAGGAAGATGTGACGTTATTTATACGTCAGCTTTTTTAATATACAGAAGGATACAAGCTTATATCAAAGCTTGTGCAGATTTGATTTAGATTTCTTTTTGTTGAAAGGGTTATGGCCATGCATGGGTTTACGGCTTCCCGAAACTGTTTGTTATGTAATTAAATTAATTTATCCCAGTAATCTGATGTCCCTGTAGATCTAGATCCTAATTTTTTATTCCATTTGCTTTATAATATTTCTGTTTATCTAATATTCTAGTTGCCGTCGAGTTCTGGAGCCACTGGGCGTTGATATCGTCAATGTAATCACAAGCCCGGATAAAACAACTTTCGACAACATTCTCAACTCGTTCGTTGGTATTGCTGCTGTTCAGATTGGACTCACTGATGTTCTACGAGAGCTGGGATTAGTGCCGGATAAAATTATAGGTAACTATAGTAACTATTTTACTTTCATTGCGAGCCGTGGTAGCTCAGTGTCCGGGCGGTTGGCTTAAGTTGCATCATAGTACGCTAGTAACCCGAGTTCGAACCCCGGTGCCGGCACCAATAAATTTGTTGTTGCAATTTTATGTGTTGATTTACCACGCGCTCGGCGGTAAAGGAAAACATCGTGAGGAAACCTACATTTCTCGAAATTTTTTCAAAGGCATGTTAAGTCTGCCAATCCGCACTAGGGTCGCGTGGCGGACTCTGCCCTTATATTCTCTTTAATTTAACTTTTAACTATAGTAAAAATAATGAAAGAAACGAAGTTTAGTTGAGAATATCACCTAACCAAATCATATTACAATTCGAAGTTAACTCTCGTTAAAACTGGGAGTAAATACTATCTCTCTCAAGGGTTGGGCGTTCTTCTCTGAGGGTACTTTTCGCGTCACCTTCTTTAATACGTCACGAATCTGATTGATATACATTAGCTTCTGAATTTATATCGAATTGAAGCGATCTAGGTCTGTCAGTACGGGACGTTTTAGACTTTAGTCCATTCATCCATTATCAATTCCAACATTATCCTGTTTCAATTCCTTTCAACACAATTTGTATTCGTGTGATGTGATATCTTATATTGGTGAATATTTTTATGATAAATACGTGGTAAAAAGAGACGACTGATATTAATGTCTATACTGCTGGGAATAAAAATATTCGTTAATTGTCATTTTCATTTTGTGTTATTAGTTTACACTTAAGCATTCGTAAATAATGTTTTAATATTTAATTAGGTCACAGTGTGGGTGAACTGGGATGTGCATATGCAGACGGCTGCTTCACAGCGGAGGAGATGATACTGGCAGCGTATTATCGTGGGCTGGTGTCCGTGCAAACTCCATTCATTCGAGGCTCCATGGCCGCTGTTGGCATTGGATATAAACAGGTATCTTGTTGTATAATTTATTTAACACATCTGGTTAGAATAACAATATGTTTGTAGCAACGATTTTTTTGACGAATCGAATTGGTCAGAACTTTTGACGTGATAACGTCTTACAAGTTGATGATAACGGGTGGCATTCACTAAAAATGTAGCATTACGGTCGTGTCCCGCTGCGCTTTAGCCGAGAGTAACCGATCATCCACGATCGATGTACTGCGTGTCTGATTTCGTAATACATGTATATTATTAGTCTGTACCCAGTGCTCATTATTCTAGGATTCGTTGTCACGAATTTAACGTCCGAGCGCCATGCGCCTAGACCTGGGATTTTTTTAGTTTCAAAAAAAGCTTATATAATGAATGTAATGAAATTAAACGTTGGTATTGAAGTAAAAAAAAATATCTATAAGACGCAAAATTCATATTCAAGGAGCAGACCATGTTTTCTTCTTTCCCAGGTTATTGAAATGTGTCCTCCAGAGATAGAGGTGGCATGTCACAACGGTCCAGACTCCAGTACTATCTCGGGACCTGCGGACATCATGAAGGACTTCGTAGCCCAATTGACTGCTAAGAATATTTTCGCTAAAGAGGTTCCGTGTTCGAATATTGCATATCACTCAAGATATATCGCTGAAGCAGGTAAGATTGTACAAATTATTCAAAACTTGTTTTATTTAGTAAAAAAGTACCGAATGATCCTTACTTCGTGTGCCTGTTGCTCCCAATAGAGGTTCAGGCGACGTAAGAACTCCGCTGAAACCGATAAAACGGTTGCTGTTTTTTGTAAAAAAAAGTAGCTATATTTATAACTCTAGCAAAGATTCAGATCTTAAAAATCATAGAATCCAATTCATTAGCAATAAACTTCGTCAATTTTTTGACCGATAAAGGTCAGAACATGAAAAGCATTCTTCATTGACTGCGTCAATTATTTTTTCTTATCCTCCAGGTCCTGGATTATTGAAACATCTAAGCCAAGTCATAAAATCACCCAAGCCTCGCAGCGAACGATGGGTATCCACATCGGTACCTCAGGAGAGATGGAATGAACCAATTGCGAAATATTCCTCCGCTGAGTATCACACAAATAATTTGCTTGTAAGTATTCAGTAATCTATGATGAATCAATGAATATAAAGAATCTTAAATGTCATAATTTAAATAAATAACATAAGTTTATAAAGAAGTGACGTAAAAACTGTATACAATAGAAAGTGCATTAGTTTATTACGGTATTATGATAGTGCCACAGGGCATGATTTTTGGACCACTTCTATTGCCGGCCACTTGTTTTATACTAATCACGGGTTAAGAGTCACGAATGTTGTTCGATTCGTTCTTCAACCTTTACACACACTAAAGCTACACGTTCCAATTTTGTGTTTCATTTTTAGAGATCAAAATCGATTGTCTTTACCCTATTAACGATGGTCTAAATCAATTCCTTCTTATCAAAATTATATGATAAATAAACAATTGACCAATGCTGCTCAATTTTAGTCCCGAATTCATTATTAACACAGTTTTAATACAATTTTTTATGTTCTCCTGTCTAGAACTCTGTGTTATTTGAAGAGACATCTAGATTGATACCATCTAACGCTGTTCTGGTGGAGATAGCTCCACACGGATTGCTTCAAGCCATTCTCAAGCGTTCACTGTCGGACAACTGTCGTCACGTACCACTTACTCGCCGAGGGCATCCTGATAACGTGCAGTTCCTACTGGAAGCCATTGGAAAGTGAGTGCTCTTCCACATCTTTGTCTCTTGTCCAGTGCGCACATCTTTGTCACTTGCTAAAATTTGTGACGCATTGTGATTAGTTTGTTTAAAATTTTTAGCCAGTTAATTGATTTGATGAGATTTGCTTTTTTTTCTTTTTCTAGTCTTTACATGGCCGGATACAATCCGAAAATTCAAGCGCTTTATCCAAAAATCGAATTTCCCGTTTCCACTGGGACTCCATTCTTATCTCATTTCGTCGAATGGGCACATCACGAGAGATGGTTAGTATAAAGTCAACGTGTTAATAACATAAAAGAAATAACTTATATTTCATTACCCTAGCTATCCAAGAATTTTTGCTGGAATTGAACATAAGGCTATCGGTTCGAATCCACCATTAGACTATTGACGTGAACCATGGTTGACAAAAATGTGAGTAATAATTTGTGAGAAAAAAATATTGTTATTATTCTTTTTTTTAATTCAATTGATGAATGAACTAAATAAACAAGACCTTACCACACGGAAGATTTTGTATATTTATAATGTAGAAGCTTGACGTGCCTCTAGATTATTTTTATTTGATGCAAGTACAATATAATTTACACGTAATATTAACATTACAAGTATAGAATTATACTTTATAAATTAATGTTTAAGTTTATATTCTATAAAATTGTCGGCTAAAGCTGTCTCTGTCTACCCCACATCATTTAGAAAAGACACTGAGGTCTGTAACACAGTTCTAAAACTATCAGAAGTCACAGACTTTGATCCTTTTTGGGTTTTTCTCTTTTGGTCAATGAAGATTCAGTTAAGTTAGTTAAAATGACGATTTATTATTATAAAATTATAATCAAACTGTCTATTCTAGGAATATACCCCTGTACGTGTCAGCACATAGAAAAGTAGCCGCTTCTTGCAAATTTGTCTACTCGGTTCATGATCTTGAAAACTGTTACCTTACGGGAAATGTAGTAAGAGGTACGGACTAAAGTAACATAAGTAGAAAATAACAAGTATATTTACGAATAAAAACAAAAAACGACTACAAATCAAATTTACTATTCATAATGTATTTATTGATTGAGATATTGGTAGGATTACGAAATTGAAACGTCAATAGCCTAACAGCCTTACAAATAAACGTGGTATAAAGATAAACTTAGGAATAAATTAAGAATAAGCAAAATTTGTACTAATATACCAAGAATACGTTATACCTGGTATAACGTTGACGTTTTTGTTCATACAATCGTTATTCCGAAGTTATAACGACGTACACCCTTGTTTAAGTCCAGTATAACATTTAAAATACCACGATTTTGTATTTGTGTACGGTCATTTAAATTAACATATTGTGGAATTAAGGGCAATGGAGGAAGTAGAAGCAGTAAATGACTTAATAAATATCATTCAGACTCCAAAAAAAGTAAAAATATTTAAAACATGGGAAAACCCTTTTGATTTATATGTCGATGATTAGTTTCGATTAAAATATCGGTTTTCTAAAAGTGGTAAAATATTTCTAGACCATTTATTTGAAGGGTCTCTTACTATGGACAAGCGTGGAAGTGGATTATCTTCTATCGATACATTACTACACTACTCATAGACTGCAATTATTTTTTTATTATGGTTTCTCTTTGATTGCGCTGTTGCCAACTCGTGCATTTTGGCGTAAAGGAAAAATAGATAAACCATAGTTATTCCGGATTTATTTGTGGTAAACTATTCTCAGCTTATTCTTAATTTATTCCTGGTTTAACTAAACTTAGTTTAAGGGTGGAATAAATATGTTATAACTCATTTTTATTTGTAAGACTGTAAAGGTTTAGGGTACGGTCTGCGAATCGTAAGGACGTAGGTTCGAATCCACCATTCGACTATTGACGTGAACCATCTCCTAGCACAAGTTTAAGCTTAGTTGGAATGGTTAACAAGAATGTAAGTAATGTTTTCTGGAAAATAAAAAGAAATATTGCTAGCTTTCTTTTTTTTTAAATGTAGGTAAGTACTTCTTAACGACAACGAGCACAAATGTAGAAGAAGAAAGAAAATGAAGTTGCCAAAGAAATGGGAGTTTCCGCGCGTAGTAGTGTTGTAGTGTTTGATGAGACACGTTTAAATCTATATATTTAAAGTCGGGTTTGGTTTTTACGCGTAAATATATTTGCCAGATTAATTAAGAATATTATAAGTGTACCTATCATACCTGCAAATACTACCATTAACTAATTTCTATTGAAATATTAACAGGATTGAATACGTTGCCATTCGCCGCCGCACTAATTTCAGCTTGGGATTTACTTGCAATGACTGTTGGATCACCCAAGAAACAGTTATCAGTCCAATTCCAAGATTTAAAGTTCTACTCCAAACCACTACTTCACGACCAGCGCCAGCTGCGACTTTTTGCATCCCTTAATAGAGGAACTGGATATTTTGAGGTAGGTATGAAATAATGAGAAGAACACAGTCTACGATCATTTCAGACAACCCGCTCTAACAAGGATAATCAAATTGGCTATTGATATTTAAGTAATATCCTAATTACAAAAGGTGGTTGCTTGAGAATCTGAGATAAACATAATAATAGTCAATACTCTATTAGCCTAGCGTCGATCATTCATCATAGTCTTCAAATCGTAAGGTCGTACAACACACACATCGATTGCAACGTGAACAATCCTAGGACATAACTTAGTTGGTTAATAAAAATATTAGTGATGTTTGTGAAAAAAAATATAGCATAGCATTCTTTAAAAATCTTAAGCCTAGCACCCCAAAGTGAGACTAGATCTAGCGCTATAAGCGATCTAGATACTGTCAACTCACTTTGCTGAGATCGGAAAAAGTCGGTTCGGTGGAGGAGAAGATCTTGCTATAACAACAAAAAAAACAATCAGGTTCTTGAAGCTTCCATTTTAGTTCTGCATTGAACATTGTGTTATCTTCTGTTCAACAAAGACTGGAATAGTGCATCTGCGTCTGTCTTTCCCTACAATCACAACGTGGGTGTTTTCAAGAGTAGCGTGAATTTATAACATAGCATTAACTAAGCTAGTGCTAGTGCTAAACAACGTCAGGTAGAATCGTGGTCTACCACTTGCTTTGAAAATATTAAAAAAAATGCTTTTTTCTATGTTATATTTATTGTACCTTTTTATTGTGTGCAAATAAAGAATAAATAAATAAATATTTTTATTATCTATCATTAAAAAGTCTGATCTAACAATTGGTTTATTTACAGATCTTGGATGAGCACACCAAAGTTGTCACGGGTTATATCAAGGGCGAAACACATCCAGATGACGAAAGGTCATTCACTAATGAATTTGCTTCATCCGAAGAACTAGATTTGAAATCACAGGATATTTATCAGATCTTCAAAAAGAGAGGTTATGATTATAGGTAAGTTGTATCGATATATATTTTACTAGCGTACCCACCCCGCTTCGCCAAGCTAGTATTTGCTTTATTTTGTTTAAACAATAAACTTACATCATTAAATATTTAATTTAACTCTCACAATATATTAAATTACTCATTTCTCTCCGTATTCATTATCTCCTCTTCTCTTCTCGAGCGGGCGAACATCATTACCTACACCCATGTACATATCAGTAAATACAATATCATTCTTACCTTCTTATTTTTATACTTCATTATACTCCATTGTACTTCAATATGGTTCATAATGACATAAATTTACACAACACATGTGTCAATACAAATTTATGTTATAAAACAATAGAATATTATCATAGTAAATAAAAGCTGTATTTGACAGTTCAAATAGAGGAGTGCTCCGATCGTCACCAAACTTTACAGGATTACTCGTCAGGTCAATCTGAAGATTCCCTGAAAGTTTCATTGAAATCGGTCCAGCCGTTTCGGAGCCTATATGGAACAAACTCATACACTTTCTTTTATTATATAGATATACTTATATATACAGATTAACTATCTCATATCACATTAAATTATTGTTCTCTTTATTGCAGTGGTGAATTTCAAAGCGTTCATAAAGCTAACAAATCCCTTACGGAAGCGAAGATATTCTGGCGTAATAATTGGGTGACTCTCATCGATGCTATGCTGCAACTGGAAGTCCTCAGACATGTTCACGACGGTGTATCAGAGCCAACACATATTAAGAAAATCGTCATTGACGTCAAAAAACACTTTAACGATGAAATGATACCAGAGAATAGTGATAAAGTGTTGACTGCTCACGTTTTTGATATTCTCAAGTATGTCAGGTAAGTCATGCATTACTATTTCCTAATAATTCAAGAGTCCAAAACATAAGACGCGACTACTGAAAAATTCTGCTCTAATAAGTTTTTTTTTAATTCATGACTTTCCGACAGAGTGCAGAGTGTGTATAACTTTTCTATTCATTTTTTTGAAGAAAACGTTACTAACAATATTTTGTTTCACTAAAATTACTAACATTCTTCCTAACCATTTCAAGCTTAAACTTGTGCTAGGAGATGGATCACTTTAATAGACGAATAGTCGATTCCTACGATACGTATAACTTGCTTACAATTAAAAACGCTTCCAATGACTTCCTCATTAGTCAAATTAAGATAACAAGTAGGGAAAAGATGAATATATTTACATAGCTAAGAACCTTGTAAATCTCCTTTTAGTTTATAAATTTTAATAATCGATAAAAGGCTGCTTTAGAGAGAGGTTTTATCTTTATTGTCAGTTTACTTATATTTCATAAACTTTTTTAAAGTACAAATTAATTCATAGCTTCAAGCACTCTTTCCTTTTGCCCTGACGTGGTAAGTCCATCGCCATAAACTGGGCAAAAATTTTATAAAATGATTTCTTGTACAAAAAACCAAGCCAAAAGTGTAGCCAACTTGGATTTAGACCTCCGACCACAAGACCATAAAGACTAATGCTCTCACGAATCTCTACTTGGTTAATTGGTAATGGTTTGCGATACGGTCTGCCATATTCGAATCGGTCGTAGATTTGAATCCACCATTCGACTATTGAAGTCTGTAAGATGTTTGGTAATATTTGTGAAAAAATAAATAAAAAAATGCCTATTATTGCAGGTGCGGAGGTGTTGTGATAGAGGATGTTAAATTCCGTGATCTTCCCCCATTATCGAATGATACAGATTTGACGACCATAAAATTTGTACCATATTTCCAAAAATGGAACAGACGTAAGTATAGGGTCTAATTCTGTACGTTTTTTTAATGACGAACTACACAGATTGGCCAGAGAAGCTGGTCTTGACTGCTTCACCGGATTGAGAGGTGGCATAGCTCTTAGGTCGCTTAGCCTGAACCTCTATCGCTAGTAACTCGACACAAGGGGGGTAACCTCGGCTTGGACGGTTACTATGTTACGCGTAAGCATGCCGATCCGAGGGCGCCCGAAAGGGCCGAAGCACGACTCGGTCGGTAGCTATTGCATGGATAATCTAAGGGACATTCGAAAAGCTAATTTAACTTTGAGTGCCACTTCGGGAAGCGTTGGCGCTGGGAGAAGAAGTGGCCGAAGAAACTCCAGCAACGCTGCTAGCATCTAAGGGTGGGGCCTGCCCATAAAATAGCGGTAACGCGCGAGGATTATTCGCAACCTCCGACGGTCGCGAATGGACGCTTTGTGTACGTATTCTGTACGTATACATGGCAAAGGCAATGCAATATGATTAATTAATGTAAAGAGCTTTGCAGAAGGATTTAATAAACCAAATTTATTTCTTGCAGGTTTCAAGCGCCCTGCTGATATTTTTGCAAATAGTAGCTGAAAATTTAAATAAAGAGATTATTAAAATAATCGAATTATGTGATAATGAAGAACACGTTTCAAAATTCGAAAACCTTATTCCCATTTTCAACTTGTTACCCTCAGTCAAAGTTCACCACAAAATAATTAATAGAAGGAATGTTTTGGAAGAACGAGTTAACTTCTTAACAGATGTTGATTTACTGCTTGTTACAAATTTATCTAGAGACGATAAGGTAATATTCTATGTTTAAATACTTTTGTATCTTTACACACCGGTAAAGGAGTTGTTAGCAACATAACTACAACACGATATTTCAAATGGTAGAAACTGTAAATTATGAAATGATCGTGTTATATTAAAATATTTTTCCCATATATAATATCCTGAAATTAATTAGATGAGAGATGAGTTTAATGAATTTATCAAGAAGTGTTTGAAGGTTATCTGTAATGTATAATCATATCAGTTTCTAATCTATCGTATTCAGATTTGGTTGTGTATCATCTAACGGAATAGTTACCTTCCAAATAGATATATATACACTTCAAACTTCTCTCTTCTGGCTATTAAATTTTGCCTTTATGGGTTCAGGGAGGTAAAATGACACGACCCGTGGTATTTCAGAGACCGGGCGGTTGCCTCAAGTTGCATGGTATGCTAGCAACCCGAGTTCGATCATCGGTGCCGGCACCAATAAATTTGTTGTTGTAATTTTATGTGCTGATTTACCACGCGCTCGGCGATGAAGGAAAATATTGCGAGAAAACCTACGTGTCATAGAAAAAAATTCTAAGACATGTGAAGTCTGCCAATCCGCACTAGGGCTGCGTGGCGGAGTATGCCCTTATACTCTCTTTACAGAGAAGGCCTGTACCCAGCAGTGAGACATATATAAAGACTGTTTTAACGTTACTTTTAAATAGGTATAACTTAAATTTATTTCTTTGTAGTTGTGCCAGATGTTGTACCGCGTTCTCTGTCGTGACACATTCTTAATAAACAAAGAGAATTGTACAAAGGATTCCCTATTGAATAGACCGTCAGCTCTGTATCGTATCGTCAGTGCGCAGAATGTTAGAGATCTGAGCGTTGAACTGGTGCGATGGAGGCCCACGTCCACTGCAGTCGCTACGAGCGCCTTCACAGTTCGCTCTCCTTCAGACTTAGCCATGCTCTCTTCTACTCAAGCAGTATTGCCACAGAGACATAAGTTCCTCATAATCACGTCATATCCACCTATTGACGGGCTGAAGGAACTGGTTCAGAATTGGAGAAAGGATCGCAACCAAATCTATGTAGTTATGATCAATCATAAAATATCCGAAGATCAAAATATAGATCAACTGCCTAACTTAGATTTGGCGTTCAACGTGTTGGATAACGTAAGTTTTTAATTATAACTTACTATATAGTATCTAGGCTTCTATTATCTCTACTTGTATTGTAATGATAAGTGATTATGGCACGAGGTATTCCATCCAGACCCGTGCGGCTTAAACTGACTACGGAAACATTGTAGCTTAACTGTGTGAAAGTTAAAATAACTGTGAAAAAAGAAGAATTTATGTATAAAAAAGTGTATAAATTAAAACTATATAATATTGCCCCTAAAATTGGCATATGCACGCCTATTATTAACCGTTTTAATTAGCTCACCGGCCTATCTGACAGCTTACCGACGTTCCCGGACGCCATTAAAAACAATAAATTTTGTTTGTGTGCAAAATGTGTCTTTTATAGGCCGGTGTTATGCACTAGTGCAATACTTAAGAAAATCAAACAAAGTATATAAGTCATAAACATATTTAGGATCTAATAGTTCTTGTTTATTTATATTTTTGTCCAGGGACAATGGGGTGGAGTGTTCTCTGTACCGCTGCAGAACAAATTATCAACAACCCATAACGTAACTCTTCAATGCTCTCGCATCGGAGACTTCAACTCCTTACATTGGGTTGAAATGCCCAACATCAATGGTCCCGGCGTTAATGTGACTGTACGTACACTTTTTACTTGCAATTGCTTTAATGTTATGTTTGTTAAGTTGCAGCTTAAATTTGTCATAAGTAAAATATATCATTTTTCCTTTTTGAATTGTTCATCAGATCTTAATCATTTATCAGACTCGAAATTCCTAATTTTTTTGTATTCGACCAAATTACTTCTAGGGTTATAATCTATAAAAGAAAATAATTTTCAGGTGCATTACGCTGGAGTTAACGATGCTGATGTCAAGAGATGTTCTGGAATAATTCCATCCGACACTAATAACGGAACGGAGAGTAATTTCGGAATGGACTTCAGTGGCGTAACTGAAAGGTATGCGACTATTACGTAATAGACATGAAGATTATTCTCACCAGTGCTTGGAAGACCGCATGACGTGTCCAAAGAAGCTGAGGGCTTTTTGGCGGCAAATTTCGGATAGCCGTGTGGAGATCTTAAGCTCCTTCAGTATGGACTCGTTGGTTCTCATGGCAGTCCAAGGTATACGGAGCAGTCTTCGCCAACACCACATCTCCAAGGCGTCTATGACACGATTACTATAAACATATCGTTGGTTATTGTACAAGCAACACCGTCATCCGCAGATTACTGCATTAAAGTTACAGAGATGATTATTTGTACAAATGTTTGTTGTCCTGAATTAAGGGAAAAAAAAAAACATTGTGACACGAGAATTTTATATATAAGATATTAATGCCTTTTTTCGCCACGCAAAAATCTTTAAAAGTATTTTTATTTAATGTCGTCCATCCGTTTACATATTATTTAGACATAAAATACAAGCCTACATTTATAAACTTAGCCTTGTATTCAATTATTCAATGTATTAACCGTCCAAGCCGAGGTTACCCCTCACCGGGGGGACCCTTGTGTCGAGTTACTAGCAATAGAGGTTCAGGCTAAGCGACCTAAGAGCTATGCCACCTCTCAATCCGGTGAAGCAGTCAAGGCCAGCCTCTCTGGCCAATCTGTGTAGTTCGTCATAAATAAAAAAAAGAAAATATTCAATATAATGTTTTATTCTTTTTAATTATTATGTGTTTATATAAGCGTGTAATTGTCGAATAGTGGACTTGAAGTGAAACATGTATTTCGTATATCGTACACTAAAATAATTGACATACATACTAAATACATACTAAAAGACAACGAATACATATTTTCAGTGAATGTGATTTTCCTTCAACAAGTTTGTTTTTAAGGAATATTTACGAATTAAAACGAGAATCTCTTTTGAAGCTCGGTTAAAATACAGATGTCTTCGTTAATGGTTTAACAAGTGTTTAAATTGATATTGACAGTGGTGCTCGTGTGATGGGCCTGGTGAGCGGTGGCGCGATCAGGTCTCGGGTTGTGGCTCAACCTAAGCTCCTGTGGCCCGTACCAGAGCATTGGACCCTCGAAGAAGCTGCAACCGTACCACTAGCTTACTGCTTCGCGTTCTATTGTCTAGTAAGTGTATTTAAACAAAAAAATCTATACTAATAAATGGTCTCCTCATTTGTTAGTCGTTTCACCGCAAAAATCCTCAAAATCCATTCACAGTCGAGTCTTAAGTGCAAAGCTACTATTGAAAAGTGGTTACTTGAACTTAACTACGAGCAAACTGAAGCACTTTTAACGTAAAATGTGTTCCTAGATAAAGTAAAATTGTATATATGTAAATTTGTGTGACATTCTTAATCAGATTATAAAGAAACACTACTCACAAACACACACACACGACACAAACCCCTTACAACTTGAACTTTGATTTTAATGATTTCAAATCAAACGTTTCAAGCTATTAAACGCGCACGCCCTGTTTGTATTTCAGAATTATCTTAAGAGCATAACGAAATAAAATTAATCATAAACTAACCAAAGTTTTATCAAACTACTCTTAAAGTACATCAATTCCAATAAAAAATGAATCATCGAGATCGGTTGGCGTGATATTGAGTTATTTGTCTATTTGTGGTGTACATAGTTGAAGATTACATGGTTTTCTCGCGGATGCTTGATGTGGATTATTGTCAGAATTGGACCAAATTACCACACTAATGGGAAGAAGAAGTTGGTGCAACTTTCAACCAAAAAAGAATCATGAAAATCGGTTCACCCTGTCGAAAGTTATGAGCTAATAAACATAAAAAAATACAGACGAATTGAGAACCACCTCCTTTTTTGAAATCGGTTAAAATATCTATCCAGTCCAGACAATTTGATTTGATTTGATTCTGCTAGCAGTACAGACTACACGCAGTGTAGTAACATACTACACTCTTCGTGATGGCAGCGCAAGTAAGGGTTTTATTTTGTTTAAGTTATCAACCACATATAAAAGAAAGAATGGAATGCTTTTTAATTTAATTTCTTACGATATTTCGTATATCGGCTGAAATATATCGCGTCCATTTATCGATATTTTATGTTGTAATATGAACGTCTATCGGGCACCTACAGCATAGCAACATAGCATAAGTTGTTAAACTATAATGAGGATAATGTTCCAGAGTATCAGAAGTGAAGTGTATCCTGGCATGAGGGTGCTGGTGCACGGTGGTGCAGGCGCGCTGGGGCAGGCCGTCATATCCATCGCCTTGGCCATTGGGTGCAATGTCTTCACCACCGTCAGTGACGTTAGGAAGAAACGGTTCCTACGTAAAATGTTCCCGGCGCTTAAAGGTAATTTATACAAATAAATAAAATTCGAGTGTCTGTTTGTAATATTAAATTAACCGTAGTAAGTGACACATATGGCTATTTTCACTTTTTTTTCATCGTTGGAATCAGAAAAAAAAAGACGCGTCGAATGATATATGACTTGTAACAATTAGATAAAAAATTACGAGTAAATTCGTATAAAAAAAAATAGGATTTTCAAGATTGACACTTCTCTTTTTTTTTACCGTAAAACGGTGTAAAAATAACAAGAAAACTCTAGATTAATGCCGTGATACAATACTTATTCAACAAAAATAATAAATATTGTGTCCAAAAACGACAGCTCTAGGTCCACAAACACGATAGTTATAATTTTTTTTTAAAGTTGAAATGTTTTTCGGCTCTGGTGAACAATTTCATTTTTGTGGGTTATTACGTTTTTTTCCAGCGTCGATACACATATTAATAATAAAAATATATTTTTTTAAATGTCTGTCCGACTGTCTGTTATCTCAAGCTAATCTTTGAAACGGCTTGACTGATTTTGACGGGACTTTCCCGTCAAAATCGGTAGATAGCAGCTGGCAGATAGCAGATTTAATATGGAGTAACTTACGATTTACTTTATCGCCCTATATCTAGCGAAGCGGGAGGGATCAGATAGTTAATAATACTAGTTGTCGCCTTATAGTAGAAATTTGACTTTAATCTAGAAACAGATGAAATGTTGCCGGCATTGTCATATCTGTTTATATATAAATTACTGTCAGTAATTATTTATTATAGTTACTTAACCGTTGCTAAGCAACTATAAAACATCGATATGTATACAAATTAAACACTTTGTAGTGTTTTTTTTATTGATTGATTGCATTTTGTATGCATAATTAAAAAAAATATATTATTCTGCATTGTCTATAAAAATGTTAAGTGTAGGTAATTTCATATTTCTCCGTCCGCGATATTTCCGTAAGAGGAGAACCAAGTTTTTGCCTGACGTATCTATATAAAAGAGAAAGTGTGTGGGTATGTTCCATATAGGTTCCGAAACGGCTGGATCGATTCCAATGAAACTTTCAGGGAATCTTCAGATTGACCTGGCGAGTAATCCTCTAAAGTTTGGTGACGATCGGAGCACTCCTCTTTTTGGACTGTCAAATGCAGCTTTTATTTACTATGATGATATTCTATTGTTTTGTAACCCAAAGTTGTCTATATTTATGTAATTATGAACCATATTGAAGTACAATGGAGTATATTGAAGTATAGTAAATCCCTAAATGACAAAGAATGATATTGTATTTACTGATATGTACATGGGTGTGAGTAATGATCTTCACCCGCTCGAGAAGAGAATGAATATGGAGAGAAATGAATAATTGACTATATAGTGAGAGTTAAATTAAATATTTAATGATATAAGTTTGTCATTTAAATAAAATAAATCAAAATTTAACCCGGCGAAGCGGGTTGGGTTCGTAAGTTATTTAATAAATATAATAATTTAAATATTATTTAAAAATTTGCAGAAGAACAAATTGGCAACTCTCGCGACCACACCTTCGCAGACATGGTACTAACGTCCACTAATGGTCAGGGTTACAATCTTATAATTAGTTGCGCGAAGGGAAACCTTAAGAATGTAAGTAATTGTTACTATATGTATTAATTGTTTTAACAAAAAAAACTGTTAAAATAAAACCGAATCATTCGTGTATTTCGGTTGTATTTTTTGTTAGAAAATTGACACTGTGTAATGTTTTAAATTTATTGGAAATATAGGGTCCATTTTAGGTTACCGGAGATATACAAAGAAACGCATAAAATCTTGTAGAAATATTTTGAAATTAAAATATTAGTAGATTTGTGACAATCCCTTAACGAGCACGAACTCCGCCATATAACAGAGACATAGAACTCCGTAATATAACAGAGATACTTCATTATACGAAAACGATATCTATTAATTTATTTTTAAAGAGAAGAAGCTAGCTTTAAACATTTTTTTTCAAAATATTACTAACACTTTTGTTTAGTCATTTCACCGCAAAATCCTTAATATCCATTCACTGTCGAGTCGTAAGTGCAAAGCTACTATTGAAAAGTGGTTACTTGAACTTAACTACGAGCAAACTGAAGCACTTTTAACGTAAAATGTGTTCCTAGATAAAGTAAAATTGTATATATGTAAATTTGTGTGGCATGTTTACAATATTCTTAATCAGATTATAAAGAAACACTACTCACACACACACGACACAAACCCCTTACAACTTGAACTTTGATTTTAATTATTTCAAATCATAAATATCGATAAATGGATAAACGCGATATTTTATGTAATATCGATATATGAACGTCTATCGTGCAATCACAGTATAGCAACATAGCATAAGTTGTTAAACTATAATGAGGATAATGTTCCAGAGTATCAGAAGTGAAGTGTATCCCGGTATGAGGGTGCTGGTGCACGGTGGTGCAGGCGCGCTGGGGCAGGCCGTCATATCCATCGCCTTGGCCATCGGTTGCAATGTCTTCACCACCGTCAGTGACGTTAGGAAGAAACGGTTCCTACGTAAAATGTTCCCGGCGCTTAAAGGTAATTTATACAAATAAATAAAATTCGAGTGTCTGTTTGTAATATTAAATTAACCGTAGTAAGTGACACACATGGCTATTTTCACTTATCACGTTGGAATCAGAAAAAAAGACGCGTCGAATGATATATGACTTGTAACAATTAGATAAAAAATTATAAAAAAAAAATAGGATTTTCAAGATTGACACTTCTCTTTTTTTTTACCGTAAAACGGTGTAAATAACAAGAAAACTCTAGGTTAATGCCGTGGTACAGTACTTATTCAGCGAAAAATATTAAATATTGTGTCCAAAAACGACAGCTCTAGGTCCACAAAAACGAAAATTATAATTTTTTTTTAAAGTTGAAATGTTTTTCGTCTCTGGTGAACAATTTAATTTTTGTGGGTTATTACGTTTTTGTTTCCAGCGTCGATACACATATTATTTATAAAAATATATCTTTTTAATGTCTGTCCGACTGTCTGTTAGCTCAAGCTGATCTTTGAAACGTCGGGACCGATTTTGACGGGACTTTCACTGGCAGATAGCAGATTTAATATGGAGTAACTTACGATTTACTTTTATCGCCCTATATCTAGCGAAGCGGGAGGGATCAGACAGTTAATAATACTATTGGTCGCCTTATAATAGAAATTCGACTTTAATCTAGAAACAGATGAAATGCTCCCGGCATTGAATTAACTATTTATATATGAACTATCTGTCAGTAATTATTTATTATAGTTACTTAACCGTTGCTAAGCAACTATGTAACATCGATATGTATACGAATTAAACGCTTTGTAGTGTTTTTTATTGATTAAATGCATTTTGTATGCATAATTAAAAAAAAAAAATTCTGCATTCTCTATAAAAATGTTAAGTGTAGGTAATTTCATATTTCTCCGTCCGCGATATTTCCGTAAGAGGAGAACAAAGTTTTTGCTTGACGTATCTATATCAAAAAAAAGAGAAAGTGTGTGGGTATGTTCCATATAGGCTCTGAAACGGCTGGACCGATTCCAATGAAACTATCAGGGAATCTTCAGATTGACCTGGCGAGTAATCTCTAAAGTTTAGTGACGATCGGAGCACACCTCTTTTTGGACTGTCAAATATATTCTATTGTTTTGTAACCCAAATTTGTCTATATTTATGTAATTATGAACCATATTGAAGTACAATGGAGTATATTGAAGTATAATAAATCCCTAAATGACAAAGAATGATATTGTATTTACTGATATGTACATGGGTGTAAGTAATGATCTTCACCCGCTCGAGAAGAGAATGAATATGGAGAGAAATGAATATTTGAATATATTGTGACAGTTAAATTAAATATTTAATGATATTAGTTTGTTATTTAAATAAAATAAATCAAAATTTAGCCCGGCGAAGCGGGTTGGGTACGTAAGTTATTTAATAAATATAATAATTTAAATATTATTTAAAAATTTGCAGAAGAACAAATTGGCAACTCTCGTGACCATACCTTCGCAGACATGGTACTAACGGCAACTAATGGTCAAGGTTGCAATCTTATAATTAGTTGCGCGAAGGGAAACCTTAAGAATGTAAGTAATTGTTACTATATGTATTAGTTGTTTTAACAAAAAAAAAACTGTTAAAATAAAACCGAATCATTCGTGTATTTCGGTTGTATTTTTTGTTAGAAAAGTGACACTGTGTAATGTTTTAAATTTATTGGAAATATAGGGTCCATTTTTAGGTTACCGGAGATATACAAAGAAACGCATAAAAATCTTGTAGAAATATTTTTGGAAATTAAAATATAAGTAGATTTATGACAATCCCTTAACGAGCACGAATGGAGAAGGAAGACGCCAGAACTCCGTAATATAACAGAGATACTTCGTATACGAAAACGATATCTATTATTTTTTTTTAAAGAAGAAACCTAGCAATAATCACTTTTTTTTTCAAAAATATTACTTACATTTTTGTTTATTCATTCCACCTAAGCTTATGCTTGTGCCAGGAGTTCAAGGCAATAGTCGACTGGTGTATTCCTACGACCTTACGATTCGCAGACCGTACCCTAAACCTTTAGACTATTAACGCTTCAAATAAAATAAATAAATAATCTTTTTAGTCATTCTTTATTAGGCAACAAGTACTTCTAGTCCAGCATTTCAGCAGTCAATGTCATTGTAAGCTAATGTGTTGTATAGATTAGATTGTCTTGAATCTTAAAATTGCTTTATTTTCAGCTTTCCTTCAAATGTGGATCAATGGCCGCCATAACGATAGACACTTCCCAGATAACAACGCGTGATAACTACTTGTTCGGCTTGAGCTACTTGACGAAAGAGAGGAACTTCTATGCCGTAGACTTTTCGCAGACTTTAAAGCATGCAACTGAAGATAATATGACAGTAAGTGACCGTCACGTTACTGAAGTAATTATCCTTAATCCAATTCAAACTGAATTATTTTATATTTTAACGTTGTTTTAGTGTTATATATTATCTTTCCGATCATGACGTGAAGAGATTGTATCGAAGAGTGCCTTTTTAGTATAATTTTGGTAGGTTTATGATAAGCCAAGGCTAGGAAGTACTCCGTAAGGACAACGAGCAGGAATATGGAAGATGGAAGAGAGTATAGACGCCAGAACTTAGTAATATTAGTTTAATACTTTGGAAATAAAAGTAAACGTCCCGTGTAATATAGCCGTGAGCAAAAATAAAGGGTCGGTTAAGAAAGTTTGAATATCTCGGAGGATAAAGACGCTAACTAACTGAAATAAATTGTGCATGATAGACAATTAAATACCCTTAAAATAAAATAAAATATTTTTAACAATTTATTTATATTTCATTAAAAAACATAAACTTAAATGAAAACGTTAACTTGGATAATACAGTATTTTTCCATTAAATTTTATTTTTATTTAAATTTTAGTACTCAGTGTTGCCTCCATGTGGCGGCAAAATATTTTATTTTATTTTAAGGATATTTTATTGTCTATCATGCACAATTTATTTCAGTCTTTATCTTCCGTGATATTCAAACTTTCTTAACCGACCCTTTATTTTTGCTCACGAGTGTAGTTTAAATTTATTTTTTTACTGATAAATTTAATATACCTGTTTTATTTGCGGCTACAGTTGCTGCAGCTGCTTGTAGCTGAGGGTATTAAGCGAGGTTACGTGCGTCCGTTGTCGCGAGTTGTCTATGCGCCACAGGACGTGCCGCGCGCCTTCCGTCTTCTGGCCGCCAGTCGACACCGGGGTCGCGTATTGTTGCAGCTCCGAGATACAACCCAACGAGCTGTCTCCTTGCAACCAGAACCAAGGTGAGCTATCTGCTTACATCTTAATCATTTAATAATAGCGCTGTAATATCAGAATAACCTTGCATCCAGAATAAGTATGTAATTGATTCTATCTGTACGTACGTGTTAATTGTTGGGCAATAAAGTAATTATATCACAATGCACAAACATAATAAATATGGCAAATTATTGGATATTTAGATTGAAATAAGCAAGTATATTATGTTTCTTACAAACAATCACATGAAAGTTAATAAAATGTATTTATTTATTTTCAGATTACACTGCTCCCCAGATGTGAGCCATCTTATTTTATGCAACGGCAACAATTTCGGTTTACGTATCGCAGAGAGACTTGTGCAGCGTGGCGCTAGAAAGATTTACCTGCATTGTTTGAAGCAGTCTGCTTACCTTGACTATGAAATACGGTATTTAAAAATATTTATATATTTATTTTACACATATGTGCGGTGTGACTCGGTGAAGTAATAACGAACACACGCATTTAATGTTCACCGTTTATTTTACCTTCAAATTATATAGCATTTAGTATAAGAGTTATATAAGAAGTAAGCACAGGATAGCGGAAGGCATAGAATAGGATAGTTCAGCCCTGTAGTTCTGGGCTCTCAAGAATAAGACTACGGTATCCCCTGCCTGTCGTATAAGGCGACTAAAAGGGACCTCGGGTTCACTGGGCGACAAGGGTGGGGGCCTGAGTCGTCCACCAAAGTGGACCCGGGAAGAAGGCGACATCGGCTGGCCCGTGTAGCCTTGCAATATGAGGGCACGGGCTCTCCTTGAGCATAGTGCAGAGGGGCTCCGGTGCGTTCCACTGGAGATCCCGGAGCCCCTCGTCATGCACCGAGGAAAGGGCCACCGGGGAGGTTTTAGTGGGTAAAAACCCCACATAACCGCCGCCTTCTATCTTTTTGAAGATTTCCTCCCCGTTAACAAAAAAAAAAAGGATAGTTAACAGCGAAATTAGCAAGAAATATTTGCGAGCAAAAGCGACGCGTAGTTGCGTTCTAGTACAGCGATCAACTGACGCACGACAGTCGACGCGCTCGCCGCTATTGTTCATGCTCCCGAGCAGTGTGGACATACAAAATTTATTTCACCAAAAATTAGGAATTTTTACAAATTAATTTACAATAAAAGATGAAATTAAATAAGATACATTTAAATATAATAAACACTCCCACATATGGTTTGTTGTATCGTCGTACATACGTAATTAAAATAAATAACATCAAAAAATTACGGTTAATTAGCTCTACTACTGGTTTCTGGTTTGGCTTTTGGATACTCTCTTTACCGAGAAGGCTTGCGGCCAACATTTCGATTAGATTTGATTTGAAGTATATTTTATGTAAAAACTATATCTATATTTTTTTTTTAAAGAAAGCTATTTATATTTCTTATTTTTTTTTCAGAAATATTACTAACAATCTTGATAACCATTCCAACTAAGCTTAAGCTTGTGCTAGGACATGGTTTACGGCAATAGTCGAATGGTGGATTCGATCCCACGACCTTACGATTCGCAGGCCGTAACCTAAACCATTTTTTTAGGGTAATTAATCTTCTCGTTTGCATCTTACTATGCTTGTTTTTAGTTCTTTTGAAAAAATGGGTGTGAAAATAATACTCTCTGATGAACTTTTAAAGAGTAGCGGTGATATTGATACCTTATTAAGAAATTGCAATAATTTGAGTCCAATAGAAGGTGTATATGTGATCGCAACAGACGAACAACCTGAAGGTACATTCAATGTTATTGAAGAGCTAGATTCAGCTACAAGGAAATTGTGTCCAGACATAAGGTAAGAACCAAAACTTATTATAATCTAGTCTACACTTTCACCGACACTGATATCATGTTAACTATATTTTTATGTTTTTTACCTCATAACTTCGTATTTTCAACGCCATTTCGTTTTGTTAGAAAGATATTTTCAAAGATGATTCCATATTAGGACCTTACATTAAGCAAATATAACGAGCAATTCCTAATTCTCACAATATTTTAAATTATTCAATTCTCTCCCTATTCATTCTCTTCTCGAGCATTACCTACACGCACATACGAGTATCAGCAGCATCAGTAAACGGATACATTCTCGGCGCTATAACTTACCTTGAATACTTCAAAATCCTTAATTATTATTTTTATTATACTTCAGTATACTTCATTGTTCTTCAACATACTCCATTGTACTTCAATATGGTTCATAATGACATATATATTTACACAACGCCTTTGTCAATACAAATTTGGGTTATTTTTATAATAGAATATCATTATAGTAAATAAAAGCTGTATTTGACAGTTTAAAAAGAGGAGTGTTCCAATAGTTACAGGATGACTCGCCAGGTCAATCTGAAGATTCCTGAAAGTTTCATTGAAATCGGTCCAGCCGTTACGGAGCGTAAATGGAACAAAGCCACATACTTTCTCTTTATATATATATATATATATATATATATACCCTTTTATATATAGCGGTGTTGAAAGGGAGATAGCAAACGCCGTAAAATTAGCTTTCACCGTTATTAAAGTAAAATATATAATTATGTGTACTATATGATAAGTTTACGTATGACATTTTCAGGTATTTCGGAGTAATCAATAGCATCGCAGACTCCGGAATGCAGAGTTGTATTTCGAGGGCACAAGACAGATTGCCTGCAACAATGATTAAACTGCCAACACTCGATAAGGTAATGTTACAAACCGTACAAATTTAATCTAGACGTACCTTTAAAATGACATACATTCGCCAATCACCAAAAAGTATTTTAGATGATAAAAATGTTTATATTATATTAGGAATAAGATTTTTTTTTATAAAAGATACATGTCCACATTTTTCCTTTCACTTACTTTCTGATATGTTTTTGTCTAGACATTTTCCAAATTGTATATTTTATAATTTCATTCTTCTTTATGGATCTCAAATTATTTTATTTACACGTGAACAAAATAATAATGGGAGGCATTCCACTCTAATGCCACTTATCCCAAACATGCTTTTCAATAAAAAATGAATCATGGGAATAGGTTGGCGTGATATTGAATTGTTCGTTAATTTGTCGCGCACATACTAAACGTAAATTTAAGACCTAAATGTTTTTCTCATGGTCATGTCATTGTCCATGGTCAGAATTGGACCAAATTATTCTTTTTTTTTTTTATTATTTCTAAGCAAGTGCTTGACTACGATCCCACCTGATGTTAAGTGGAAATGCAGTCCTGGATAGTAAGGCGCACTAGCTTAGTAAATGCCTATTCACTCTACTTTTGGAAATACCCACATTGTAATCGGAAGGAAAGACAGACGCGCGCAAGCTATTCCAGTCCTTTGCAAAGACGAAGCAAATCGCTTCGTTCGGGTTTGAGGGATGTTCACAACAAAAGGACGAAATCCCGCAGTGCGTCTAGAAGTCCGATGGTAGAAAGGGGAGACTACGGATTACGTATTGCGTCACAATCATTGTTCACAATCACACAAATTGTTAACAACATTCTTCAAACGGAATTAATGACGTTTTATTAATAATTTATTTTGCTTATTTTAGAAAACGTCGCTGGAAACAATATCAGAATTTGACGCTGTCAATGTTTTTGAGCGTAGCTTAAGATCCAATGAACCGGTTGTAATTGCTCATCCTCGGCCCAAGCAGACTCGATCTCTCCTACAGGAGCTCGCGAGGATAGCAGGTAACATTTACGTTATTCGGTTTTAATCTATAGATAAGCAATGGTAGATAAATAGCTAAGTGTTCGACATTACGAAGTTATTTTCGGGAGTTAGAATCCAAGCCGGCTAGTAGCAATAAGTTTCCGTAAAATCTCTTGCTTAAATTTGTGTTCAGTGTAACTTCATGAGCTCAGCACATAAGATATTTAATACGCTTGATGAAAAGTGAATAGCATTATTGTCTTATTTTATTTAAAGTTGTAGTTCCAAGTAGCATCTTGGACATATTATGCATAGAAGGGATAACATCCTTGAAAAGCGGGTCATTGAATGCAGAGGACAAGAGGCGTATCGCCAACATGATGGTCTGATGAAATGAAAGTGGTTAACTCCTCTCCTAATCGTTACCAGCTGGCAACCGTTGTCTCAGACCGGAATCGATGGAGGAAGGTTGTCCACAATCCTCAAAAATGAGGGAAAGAATCAGTCGAATAGGACGAATTTGTTGTAGAAAATTGTTACTTTTTAAATCAAAATATTTATTTATTTAAATCAACAAAAATTATAACACTGTTACAGATAATACCAATATGATGTTATAAAAACTTAGTTAAATATATATTATTAAAATTAAAACAAATAAAAGCTGCTTGATATATTGACAATAATATATAAATATAATAGAGTCAAACACCTTCTACGCATTTGTAGGCAGCTTCGATAAGCACAGACTCTGTGCAACAAGATATATCAATGTGCAGTGAGATGGTATTAACAAACCCAACCGCGCGCGACAGCGGAAAATTTTAAATATATTTTAACCTTCCCCAAATTACTCTGTATCTTAATGTATTAATATTAAGTCTATCTCTTTTATAATTTAAGAAACGTTACTTTAATATTATACATATATTTCACACTTATTATGCCTTTAAGATATTGAAATACCAGAAGACGTTGCCGAAGCCGCCACTTTATCAGATTTGGACTGTGAGGACGACAAGTATCAAATTATATGCACGTTCCTACGCGACTTGCATAATATATCAGTCCCAGAAGAAGACGTTCCAAGCTTAACTATCCAGAAGTATGTATCCTACATCCATTACTATTATTTTTCATTCAAAGTTAGTTTAGCTTTTGAATGTCCCTTAGACTATCCGTGAAATAGCAACCGATCGAGCCGTGGTTCAGCCCTCTCGGGCGCCCCCGGATCGGAATGCTTACGCGTAACATAGTAACCGTCTAAGCCGAGGTTACCCTCTCACCGGGGATCCTTGCGTCGAGTTACTAGCGATAGAGGTTCAGGCTAAGCGACCTAAGCTATGCCACTTCTCAATCCCGTGAAACAGTGGAGTTCAACTTCTCTGACAAATCTGTGAAGGATTGTCACAACAAAAATACTTTTTTTTCGATCTATCTAGACTAGGACAATTCCTACAACTTTGGAATTTCTTAGCATATATTTGGAAATATAATTTAACTTTACCGCTGTTTTACCAGAATACGCGAAATGGAAATGACAATGACAGACGTAGAATTTAAAGAGGGTAATGGACTGGAGACCTTCTTCTTGCACGTGGACCCTGACGAACTTCTTGTGACTACTGAAATGGTATTTTTGCCTACACTGGCTAATAGTTCCGCTATGGTAAGTACTAATATTGGATAATAATAATAAAGGTTTCTGAGAATTCCTACAAAATTTAAATACTCTTTTGATTTAATTTTTCCTAACACGTTGATTACAAATCAACAGTAATAACGGGCATGAAAACAGCTTAGGTTTCCGCGTTTCCGGTTTCCGTTTCAGCCCTGTAGTTCTGGGCTCTTAAGAAAAAGACTACGGTATCCCCTGCCTGTCGTAGAAGGCGACTAAAAGGGGCCTCGAGATCACTGGGCGACAAGGGTGGGGCCTTTGCCGTCCGCTAAGGTGGACCCCGGAAGAATTCTACATCGGCTGGCCCATGTCGCCTTGCACTGTGATGGCACAGGGGGGGAGGGAGTAACCTCGTGCTCTCCTTGAGCACAGTGCAGAGGGGCTCCGGTGCGTTCCACTGGAGATCCCGGAGCCCCTCGTCATGCACCGAGGAAAGGGCCACTGGGAGGTTTTAGTGGGTAAAACCCCACATAACCGCCGCCTTCCCCAGAAGGCGGGGTATCTTTCTGAAGATTTCCTCCTCGTAAACAGGTTTCCGCGAAGCCACGCGCAATGGAACAACATGAATCGTCCATTACCTATACTGCCGTTCTCTTTCGCATCGTATATTTTATTCTTCTCTCTTTCCTTATTCTTCTTTCACGTGCTCAAAGATGCGTAAATTTCTCTATTCATGTTCCAATCACATGTTTCGTGTATTTAATACAAAAGACATTGATCGGTTTTTTGGTAAATTGTTTTTTTGGAAATTATGTTTGCATCTACATTACATAATGACGAAATAAAAATAATATTTTTCGATCTTACTGTATTGATAATAAAAAATATGATTATTTTAATGAAATCTCGATTGCAATTATTTTATTTGGAACAAGTACTTATTTCAACAAAGTTTATCAAAGTATATTTTCTCGGGTCACTTAACACTTTCTCGCATATTATATTGCGTGTCGGATAAAACGACATTTTCTAAAAATGAATTCTGGCATGATTGATTTATCGCCTCCTAATCCCCAACATACGAAATGTCGTGAAAATCATCGGAGCCGTTTTCGAGATTTGCTCGTTTAACGGTATTAGATAGTATTAATTATTTTTTAAACAGCGTGACGACGAATTTGACGTGACCCAAACATACTTGTGCATAATACCCGGATTGGAGGGCAATCATGAACGCTTCGGTACTCTGTGTGAACGACTGAAGGTGCCCGCAATGATCTTGCAGCCGGGTCTTGACCGTCCTGATGAAACAGTCTCCAGTCTGGCGAAGCGATATGCAGAGGTAACGATAACAATACAACTTTAGTCTTAAAACATAAAAAGCTAATAAGACAACTGCAAAATAAAATTATTTGCCTATTTTAAAAGCGAATCATCCAAAGATACATTTACTAAATCTGTAATAGAACTATTGTTTAAACAAATGTCTTTTGTCCACAGACACTCTTGAAGAAGACTTCGCTGAAACATAACTTTTACTTGATGGGATATGAGAGCGGTGTGTCAGTGGCGTTGGAAATGGCTGCTATTCTGGAAGATCACGGTAATTCAATTTATATGACCACTACGTGGACTACAGCACGCGTAGGACTTCACCCTGAAAGGTGGTCTGATGACCTCTTAAAGGCCGCAGAACACAACTGTATGCAAGCCGTTTACAACCGGTCCTTTTGGAAATCCTTGGAAATCCTTATGTCCAATAGTGGATGACAACGCACATTTTAACCCAATAAAACAATTGGCTTTGTACATTTGTATAGATATGTACTAAACGCTGTGTGTCTTTGACCTTTTCTACTCTCATTTCCAGGTTTAACCGGCACCGTCTACTGCGTAGGAGCTTCGCCAGATGAATTCCAGGTAATCCTTAGAGAGCAACTCAAAGAATACGACTCCGATGAAGCATTGCAGCTGGCAGTTGTGAGACACATGTACGATTTGATGGTCGGTGGGAACAGGGACGGATTGGAGAAAGCTCTATCTAATGCTGCAACATGGCGGGAGAAGATTGAAGCGTGCGTGCGCTGTATACTGGGCAAAGTGTCCCATTCTGCGCAGTATGCCAGTGAGCTGATCGATTGTGCGTACGGGAGGATTAAACAGATACAAGGCTACAGTCCGACGCCCAGAGCACTTCGCTCGAAGCTGATCCTACTGCGCGCTTCATCAGTGCGCAGCATTGACCATTCCCTGCAGCGCCATTCGTTGCAGCCGGTGACCGTTTACGAGCTCCGCGCACCCCTGGCTCACTCCGCTGCCGACTTGCGCTGTTCGGCCATCATCAATTGCCACCTTGATGATGAATTGCTGGAGGCCTTCGAGAAGAAGAATCTTTGCGATACATACTTGGAAAAAGCTGATTCGTTTATGATCATGGATCCAACATATGCCACGCATTTAGAATAATTTTAATTAATTAATTTAATATTTATTTAAACCTTATTGTGTATGTTATTCTTTATTAAATTGGTTTTTGATTTTTTTGTTCTTTGTTCTTACACCATTTCCAAAAAATGTCAAAAACACCCCGTGAAACGCACACTGCTACTCTGCAAGGGAGGAATGTTCTTTGTAAGTTGCTAAACTCGCAGGCTTCCAACCTCCCCGGAGCTTACCCTTACGCAGCTTACCCGGGTTTCGAGAGGTGGCTAAGCTCTTAGGATGTTCTTGATGGATGATGGCGAAATTAGATTATGCAATATTTGAGCACAATCTCCGCAAAGCATTCTGTAACACCGAAGTTCTAGCCACCTAGCGATTAAAGAGTGAGGAGATCTAAGAATCTATATATATATAAAAGAGAAAGTGTGTGGGTTTGTTTCTTTCCGAAACGGCTGATTTCAATGAAACTTTCAGGGAATCTTCAGATTGATCTGACGAGCAATTCTGTAAAGTTTGGTCACGATCGGAATACTCCACTTTTTGAACTGTCAAATACAACTTTTATTTACTATGATGATATTCTATTGTTTTATAACCCAAATTTGTATTGAAACATGCGTTGTTGTATATTTATGTCATAGAACCATATTGAAGTACAATGACCTACATCCATGTACATGCAATATACTCCGTATTGCCCCTCTGGGTGACGGGCGCGAGGTGCTTGTAACGTGTATTATTTTTGGTTTTGACAAATAATATCACAACAAAAACGATAGATAGAATCGAAAAACCAATTTATTAAAGAAGAAGTACAAAATAAGTTAGCTTTCAACAACGAAAAAGCTTAGAAAACTTAATCGAAATTCATAGCATATTTTGGATCCATGGCCGTTATTGAATTAGCTTTATCTTCCAAGTATACTTCGCAAAGATTCTTCTTGTCAAAGGCCTCCAGCGATTCATTATCAAGGTGGCTATTGATGATGGCCGAACAGCGTAAGTCGGCAGCGGAGTGAGCCAGGGGTGCACGGAGCTCGTAAACGGTCACCGGCTGCAACGAATGACGTTGCAGGGAATGATCAATGCTGCGCACTGACGAAGCGCGCAGTAGGATCAGCTTCGAGCGCAGTGCTCTGGACGTCGGACTGTAATCTTGGATCTGTTTAATCCTTCCGTATGCACAATCGATTAGCTCGCTGGCATACTGCGCAGAATGGGACACTTTGCCCAGTATACAGCGCACGCACGCTTCAATCTTCTCCCGCCATGTTGCAGCATTGGATAGAGCCTTCTCCAATCCGTCCCTGTTCCCATCCACCATCAAATCGTACATGTGTCTCACAACTGCCAGCTGCAATGCTTCATCGGAGTCGCATTTTTTGAGTTGCTCCTTAAGGGTCATTTGGAATTCGTCTGGCGAAGCTCCTATGCAGTAGACGGTGCCGGTTAAACCTGAAAATGAGAACATATAAGGGTAATCTATATATATAAAAGAGAAAGTGTGTGGGTAAAGTTTAGTGACGATCGGAGCACTTCTCCTTTTAAACTGTCAAACAAGCCATACGTCATACTTTTATTTCTGACATTAACTTGAGCCCGATATGTTTTTGTATAAATGATTTGTATGACTGAGGAACGGTTGTACTACCACACGGGTGTAGGTAATGATCTTCACTTATTTACATTAATATATTATAAGAGTTAAATTAAATATTTAATGATGTAAGTTAATTGTTTAAATAAAATAAAGCAAAAACTAGGCCGGCGAAGTGGGCTGAGTACGCTAGTATTAGATATACTAGACAAAATGTACACAGGCAATTTGTTTTTGGGAGAAGGAGTTAAGAGTGATGTGGCCACAAACAAATACAAATTGAATTGTATTTGTGCATCGCCTTCCGTTGGTACCTATAAGTATACGCATGCACATATATATATACTATGGTAATACTTGTATTATTAACGTGTAGTGATTATAAAAAACTTTTTTTTTTGTTTACGAGGAGGAAATCTTCAAAAAGATACCCCGCCTTCTGGGGGGAAGGCGGCGGTTATGTGGGGTTTTTACCCACCAAAACCTCCCCGGTGGCCCTTTCCTCGGTGCATTGACGAGAGGCTTCGGGATCTCCAGAGGAACGCACCGGAGCCCTCTGCACTGTGCTCAACGTCCCGAGGGGGGAGGTTACTCCCTCCCCCCCTCTGCCCTCGCAGTGCAAGGCGACACGGGCCAGCCGATGTCGCCTTCTTCCCGGGTCCACCTTGGCGGACGACAAAGGCCCCCTTGTCGCCCAGTGAACCCGAGGCCCCTTTTAGTCGCCTTCTACGACAGGCAGGGGATACCGTAGTCTTATTCTTAAGAGCCCAGAACTACAGGGCTGAGTGATTATAAAAAACTACCGTGATCTTCCAGAATAGCAGCCATTTCCAACGCCACTGACACACCGCTCTCATATCCCATCAAGTAAAAGTTATGTTTCAGCGAAGTCTTCTTCAAGAGTGTCTGTGGACAAAAGACATTTGTTTAAACAATAGTTCTATTACAGATTTAGTAAATATCAAATAATGTTATTTTGCAGTTGTCTTATTAGCTTTTTATGTTTTAAGACTAAAGTTGTATTGTTATCGTTACCTCTGCATATCGCTTCGCCAGAGTGGTGACTGTTTCATCAGGACGGTCAAGACCCGGCTGCAAGATCATAGCGGGCACCTTCAGTCGTTCACACAGAGTTCCGAAGCGTTGATGATTACCCTCCAAGCCGGGAATTATGCACAAGAACGTTTGGGTCACGTCAAATTCGTCGCCACACTGTAATAAAAAATGTAAATCAGTGATATAATATGCTATAAATAGAAAAAAGAAATGCCAAGCCAAGCAGTGCCACAATAGCCTAATGGTTTAGGGTATGGTATGCGAATCGCAAGTTAACCACCATTCGACTATTGACGTAAACCATCTCCTAGCACAAGCATAAGCTTAGTTGGAATGGTTAATAAGAATGTTAGTAATATTTATGCAAAATGAAATAATTATAGCTTTCTTTAAAAAAATAAAACAAAATAATAGTACAATACAACTTAATATCTACATGTAATGTTTGATCTCGGCCCTATGGGTCGGTTTTTAACTTAATCAGGCACGGGCTTACGCCAAGTGTCCTGTTCCAGGTGTTATCATTGTGTGTTTTGTGTGTGCGTGTTGTATGTGTGTATGTATTTGCGCGTGTGTGGATTTGTAGTTCTGCGTGCGTCGTGTTAGGTTGCGTTATCCGTGCGAACGTCCTGATCATTTTGGAGAGTAAGCGTGGTTGGGTTTAAAAAGCGGCGGACTATAGAGCATGGAACTATCACTATTGATTATTGCAGAGATATATACGTATTTTTAGGGAGATCTAGTAATTTTAAGACGAAACTAAAGGTTTTTGGTATGACACCGGTAGAGGAAATGATTATAGGGACGACTCTAACTGGTTTCCTGGTGCCACATCTGTTTGATTTCGTCTGCCAGCTGGATGTATTTTTGAATCTTTTCTGTGTGCTTTAGGTTATTTGTATTTGGAACTGATATGTCTATGAGGTATGTAATTTTTTGAGCTTTTAAGGTAACTAAAGCGTGTATGTCTGGTCTATTAGCGAGAATAGTGCGGTCGGTGATGATGTCGCGGTCCCAGTAGAGTTTTGCAGTGCTATTTTCTATAACATTTTTAGATGTGTATTTGTAGTAGGCAGTGTATGTGTCGACTAGCTTGTATTTAAGTGCAAGAAGTTGGTGAATGTGTTTGGCTACGTTGTTGTGACGATGTTTGAGAATACAACTTAATATATTATAATTATTAATATAAACAATAACAGTAAACCAAGAAAAAAACAATAAACTATAACAGTCAATAAATAAATCTCAATTAAAATTAACAGAAAACAAAAGTCATAGTGAACATAAAATTTTGAAAGCGACTGCACCAGAGAGAGCCGGGTGTGGTATCGGTCTTCGAGGCAGAGTACCACAGGAGAGCCAATAAGAGTTCGCGAGTTATTAAAAAGCTGTATTCAAGTAAAAGGGAAGAGGATAAGAGATGAAACATCAGCTGTTTTCATCCCCGTAATTATTCTTTATTTGTACTTAACGTGTTCCCAAAAGTAAATCTAATAAGACTGTTTTAATTTTGAAGGAATTGTCGGAAACCTTTATTATTAATACAATGGTACTTACCATTGTAGCGCTATTAGCCAGTGTGGGTAAAAACACCATTTCGGTAGTCACAAGGAGTTCGTCTGGGTCGACGTGTAAGTAGAAGCTCTCCAATCCATTTCCCTCCTTAAATTCTACGTCTGTCAATGTCATTTCCATTTGGCGTATTCTGGTAAAACAAAGTATTTATGTAGTGAGACATTATTTTCGGAAAAACTCGAATCTTTATAGGAATACGATGACACCCGAACATGAATGATCGTATTAAATGAGGTCAACGAGTGGGGCGTGGCACGCGTTCAGCTTTACGATCAAGAACAATGAATGAACATTTGAACGCCATCGTCCTGTTTTGTTCATATATTTCCTGTCCATACACAGGTTGCCTGGAACAGATCGCTCTCAGCGATAAGGTCGCTCATTGTACAACGAACTGTAAAATGTACCTTACTTATGTAATGTCTTTTGTTTGATTTTGGTGTACAATAAAGTTATTTCTATCTACCTATCTAACAATGAAGACGTGGCTTCAGCCTTTAAAACTACCAAAATTCTCCTATTCAAGACGTGGCTGTATGGTCTGAAGTCTTTTTGCCTTTCCCATTAGGGATAAATTAATATCATCATCGTATTAAATGAGTGACATTTTCATATTCATTAATACGGAACTTTATTGTTTAGTGTCAAATGTCAAAATGAACAATGTTGCTACACAGAGTCTAGTCAGAGAAGTTGACCGCCACTGTTTCGCGGGATTGAGACGACATAGCTCTCAGGTCGCTTAGCCTGAACCTCTATCGCTAGAACTCGACGCAAGGGTCGCCAGGTGAGGGCCGAACTACGGCTCGGTCGGTTGCTATTTCACTGATAATCTAATTAGTCAGAGAAGTTGACCGCCACTGTTTCGCGAGATTGAGACGTGGCATTGTTCTTAGGTCGAATAGTCTGCTCATCTATAGGAAGTAACTCGAGATACAAGGGTCTCGCTGGGAGGGTTTTTAGGCTTTTTATCTACTACATACTAGAATTTTGTATGGGAAGTAGCGACATCTATGTAAATTGCTTTATTCTCACTATATTTCATTATGTTCTAGTTTTCTGTGACTCCAGCCCTGTAATTCTGGGCTCTCAAGAATAAGACTACGGTATCCCCTGCCTGTCGTAGAAGGCGACTAAAAAGGTTTTCGGGTTCACTGGGTGGGGGCCTTTGTCGTCCGCCAAGGTGGACCCGGGAAGAAGGCGACATCGGATGTCCCGTGTCGTATTTAACTAATATATTTGACATCTATCAACAAGTTACAAATTAAAAAAATAATTGGTTATTAAAGGATACGTACTTTTGGATGGTTAAGCTTGGAATGTCTTCTTCCGGGACTGATATATTATGCATGTCGCGTAGGAACGTGTATATAATTTGATACTTGTCCTCACATTTTAAATCTGACAATGTAGCAGCTTCGGCGATATTTTCTGGTATTTCCAAGTCTTAAATGCATAAGAAAAGTGTTAATGACGACTCACGTCAAATTTTAAATCGGCCATTACATTCGTAACGTTACTTATATTTAAAAAATTAATTAGTAATAAGAATACGAAAGAAATATTTATAAGGTTCTGTAGAGATATAGCGAAAAAAGTAATTGCAAGGAATAAAAACAGAATTGTAAATAGAAATAAATTATAGACATAAATAGATAATTAAGAAAAATAAATATAGAAATAAGTAATAGAAATATTATAGAAATTAAAGAAATGTATAAAGTAGAAATAAGAAAATTAGACATTAGTTTTATATAAAGTAGACAAATTGAAATAGATAAACACTATTTCAATTTGTATGTGTCTATTATACAGATGACTGTGACGACGCCACAGGAAGGCTGATGAAAGGCAATGGCCGCATCAAGGGAGAGGATAGTGGACTACAACCTGAAAATGGCCATGAGAAGCAAGGACACAGCGGTCGCGGAGAAGCTAATAGCAATGCAGCGGGGCGTCTGCGACGCGTGGACCCGGAACGATCTCTGTCCACCTCCAAATTCAGGCATTATATATAAAAAAAAGGAAAATAGTAACTGTAGAAGTGGCACTTTTTTAATAAATGCAGAGTGAACAATTTAAGTGTATTGGAAAAGAGCACGGGCACAAGTCTGTGGTTGCAATCTAAGAATAAAAAAAAAATACGCTAATAATACGCTGGGTAATAAAACACTGTAATAATCATCAATAAAAAAAAACGTTACTTATAACAAGTAATCTTTATAAATAAAAGAAGACAGATTTTTTTTTAACTTTATAAAAGATAGACATGATATTTATCAAATGCAAGCTGCATTATTTGTTTCGGGGTAGGTTATCTGAAATCTTTTTGGTTTAAAAATACAATAGAATTCTACTACGAAATCTTTAATTCGTCGTTCGTCGTTTGTTAAATTCATTTTACAACTTGGTACAACTTTAACTAAAAAGGTATTAGCAGAAGTGAAACAAGGTCAGATCTCTAGTCAATAGAGACAGTAAGGCTTTCCTCTTTTCATCACTCTTATTAGATACCATATGTACTGAGCCTCTCGTTATACACTGGACATAAAGTTACGCAAACGTTTTCTTTTGTACGTAGGAAACAGAAAAACGGAGAGTCATTGATACAAGGCGGCTGGGATTCGAACGCCCGACCACATCGTAATGTCGAACGCTTAGTCATTGCTTATTTAAATTATATTAATGCCGAATAACATAAATGTTACCTGCTACTCTCGCGAGCTCCTGTAGGAGAGATCGAGTCTGCTTGGGCCGAGGATGAGCAATTACAACCGGTTCATTGGATCTTAAGGCACTCTCAAAAACATTGACAGCGTCAACTTCTGAAATCGTTGCTAAAGACGTCGAGCCACTTTCCTAAAATAAGAAGGATTAATTAGTAAGAAAACTTTTTGACGAATCTGTAAAGATTAGCCACAGAAGCTGGGTTTGACTGTTTTACCAGATTTGGCTTAGATTCCTATTCGTTACTTATTTATTACTTATTTATATATATATATATATAACTAAAACTATAACTAAAACCTCCCCGTTGGTCCTTCCTCGGTGCATGGTGCGGGGCGGATCTCCAGTGGAACGCACCGGAGCTTCTCTGCACTGTGCTCAAGGAGAACACTTTCCGGGGGAGGAGGTTACTCCCTGTGCCCTCGCAGTGCAAGGCGACACGGGCTAGCCGATGTCGCCTTCTTCCCGGGTCCACCTTGGCGGACGACAAAGGCCCCTTGTCGCCCAGTGAAGCCCAGGCCCCTTTTAGTCGCCTTCTACGACAGGCAGGGGATACCGTAGTCTTATTCTTGAGAGCCCAGAACTACAGGGCTGATATCTACAAAATCTATGGTGCTATGGTAAAGTTAATACGGACCAAATGGAAAGCCAACCTCGTCAATATATAATTTTACCGTACCTTATCGAGTGTTGGCAGTTTAATCATGGTGGCAGGCAATCTGTCTTGTGCCCTCGAAATGCAACTCTGCATTCCGGAATCTGCGTTGCTATTGATTACGCCGAAATAACTGAAAATGTCATATGTAAATTTATGTTATAATATACATAATTGAGGTTGGAGCGTCCGCTGCAACTGCAGAAAACCACAAGCGCCGCAAATATAGTAACCTTGATAGAGTTTTCATATTTGAGCCGTTTGGGGTAGAAACTTTGGGTCCGTGGGGTCATAGTGCACACCACCTTTTTAATGTGATAGCTAAGAAGTTGGTCGACACATTGCTGGCTGGCTTATACCATGCATAGAGGCTAAGCATTGCCATACAACGTGGCAATGCTACCAGCCTTCTGGGCACGCTGCCAGGCGACGACGATTTAGCACAGTTATATTTTTTGTAAATATTTTGTAAAATAACTATTATATTGAAAATATACATAATTATATTTCACGTTATTTCCAGTGAACTGGAATTTTTCTCCACTTTTTCTCTTTCCTCGGGTTCACTGGGCGACAAGGGGGGGGGCCTTTGTCGTCCGCTATGGTGGACCCCGGAAGAAGGCGACATCGGCTGGCCCGTGTCGCTTTGCACTGCGAGGGCACATTGGGGGAGGGAATAACCACTCCTCTGGAGATCCCGGAGCCCTTCGTCATGCACCGAAAGGGCCACCGGGGAGGTTTTACTGGGTAAAAACCCCACATAACCGCCGTCTTCCCCCCAGAAGGCGGGGTATCTATATAAAAAAGGTTTTATGCCAATAAAATGGAATGCCCTTTGAAAATATATTCCTATTAAAAGAAAATAGCGTTGAAAATCAAAATTTTGATTAGAAAAATATGAATAGATTTGATGATATCAGTGTCGGTGAAAGTGTAGACTAGATTATAATAAGTTTTGGTTCTTACCTTATGTCTGGACACAATTTCCTTGTAGCTGAATCTAGCTCTTCAATAACATTGAATGTACCTTCAGGTTGTTCGTCTGTTGCGATCACATATACACCTTCTATTGGACTCAAATTAATGCATTTTTTTAACAAAGCATTAACATCACCGTTGCTCTTTAAAATTTCATCAGATATTATTATTTTCACACCCATTTTTTCAAATGACCTAAAACGAAAACATTTAGATATAATGAAATTAGAAATATTTTTAACAGAAAAAATGTACAAAAGTAGGTGTTTTTTTATACTTTCTAAGCTAGTGCTTGACTGCGATCCTACTTGATGTTAAGTGGAAATGCAGTCCTGGATGGTAAGGCGCACTAACTTAGTAAATGCCTATTCACTTTACTCTTGAAAATACCCACATTGTAATCGGAAGGAGAGACAGACGTATGCTGTACGAAGAATGAAAAACGAAGCAAAGCGCTTCGTTCGGGTTTGAGAGATGTTCACAACAAAAGGGTGAAATCCCGCAGTGCGTTTAGAAGTCCGATGGTGGAAAGGGGATGCGAGAACTAGATCATGTAGGTTCACTAGGCGACTACTCGCGTTCAGTATCTTTTATCAACCGACTTCAAGAAATGAGGTTCTAAATTCGTCTTTATGCTTTTTTTATGTTCGTTATCTCACAACTTTCGACTGGGTAAACGATTTTACTAATTCTTTTTTCATTTGAGAGCGCTTCTGTGTGGTACTGTTTCAATTTGATCTAATTCAGCAAAAATCTCTATGTAAAAATAGTATATAAATATTTTTAAATACCGTATTTCATAGTCAAGGTAACCAGACTGCTTCAAACAATGCAGGTAAATCTTTCTAGCGCCACGCTGCACAAGTCTCTCTGCGATACGTAAACCGAAATAGTTGCCGTTGCATAAAATAAGATGGCTCACATCTGGGGAGCAGTGTAATCTGAAAATAAAATAAATACATTTTATTAACTTTCATGTGATTGTTTGTAAGAAACATAATATACTTGCTTATTTCAATCTAAATAACCAATAATTTGCTATATTTATTATGTTTGTGTATTGTGACAGAATTACTTTATTGCCCAACAATTAACACGTACGTCACAGATAGAATCAATTTTACATATTTATTCCAGATGCAAGGTTATTCTGATATTACAGCGCTATTATTAAATTATTAATATGAAAATAGATAGATCACCTTGGTTCTGGTTGCAAGGAGACAGCTTGTTGGGTTGTATCTCGGAGCTGCAACAATACGCGACCCCGGTGTCGACTGGCGGCCAGAAGACGGAAGGCGCGCGGCACGTCCTGTGGCGCATAGACAACTCGCGACAACGGACGCACGTAACCTCGCTTAATACCCTCAGCTACAAGCAGCTGCAGCAACTGTAGCCGCAAATAAAACACGTATATTAAATTTCCGAGGTAAAAAAAAATAACTTTAAACTACACTCGTGAGCAAAAATAAAGGGTCGGTTAAGAAAGTTTGAATATCACGGAAGATAAAGACGCTAGCTAACTGAATTGTGCATATTACGCAATAAAATATCTTTAAAATATAATAAAATATTTTGCCGCCACATGAAGGCAACACTGAGTACTAAAATTTAAATAAAAATAAAATTTAATGTAAAAATACTGTATTATCCAAGTTTACGTAAGATATCCTTTTTCATTTAAGTTTATGTTTTTTAATGAAATATAAATAAATTGTTAAAAATATATTACTTTATTTTAAGGGTATTTAATTGTCTATCATACACAATTTATTTCAGTTAGTTAGCGTCTTTATCTTCCGAGATATTCAAACTTTCTTAACTGACCCTTTATTTTTGCTCACGGCTATATTACACGGGACGTTTACTTTTATTTCCAAAGTATTAAACTAATATTACTAAGTTCTGGCGTCTATACTCTCTTTCATATTCCATATTCCTGCTCGTTGTCCTTACGGATACTTACCTAGCCTTGCCTTATCATAAACCTACCAAAATTATACTCAAAAGGCACTCTTCCATACAATTTTTACGATTTAGGTTAGAATCTCTTCACGTCATGACCGAAAAGATAATTTATAACACTAAAACAACATAAAAATATAAAATAATTCAGTTTGACAATTCATCGAACAAAAATAATGCAGCCGGTGCTTAAAAAAGGAAAATCCTGTACTTTAAGCATCGGCTTTCTTCCAGTTTCACTACCATATTCTTTTGTGGTTTATGAAAGTAGTGAATAGTGTCTGCGAATTAAGTATGTGTGGTTGTATGTTGTCGTGATGGTATGTGTGGCAATGTGCAGAGAAAGAAGATCTCCATAATATACAATCAAATTTAGTTATTGGGTATTGAAATTTCATCGACCCTTAACTATGGACGATTCATAGAGTCTAAAGCTAAGATAGCTGCAAAAAAATTTGGGTCTTGGTCAAAGTGCAACCGTACTTTCTGCAGGACAGTTTTTAACACTTTATAAAGCCTGGTCTCAAATCCGGTCGTGTGTAAAATACTGCTGTCACATTGGGCTGGCGTTGCTAAATGCCATCTCGCAGCTTTGGACTTGATGGGAAGGCGGGCTAAGAGGCTATTTGGTGACGCAGCTGAAACCAATCTGCTCAGTCTTGAGCACAGGCGTAAGGTAGCTAGCCTTTCGGTTTTCTACAGATTGCATTTTGGAGAGCGCTTTGCTTCGTGTTTCATTATGCACTTGCTTAGAAAGTATAAAAAAAGATTATTGGGATTAAGGATAATTACTTCAGTAACGTGACGGTCACTTACTGTCATATTATCTTCAGTTGCATGCTTTAAAGTCTGCGAAAAGTCTACGGCATAGAAGTTCCTCTCTTTCGTCAAATAGCTCAAGCCGAACAAGTAGTTATCACGCGTAGTTATCTGGGAAGTGTCTATCATTGTGGCGAACATTGATCCACATTTGAAGGAAAGCTGAAAATAAAGCAATTTTAGGATTAAAGACAATCTAATCTATACAACACATTAGCTTACAATGACATTGACTGCTGAAACGCTGGACTAGAAGTACTTGTTGCCTAATAAAGAATGACTAAAAAGATTATTATTCATTTAATTTAATTTGAAGCGTTAATAGTCTAAAGGTTTAGGGTACGGTCTGCGAATCGTAAGGTCGTAGGAATACACCAGTCGACTATAGCCGTGAACTCCTGGCACAAGCATAAGCTTAGGTGGAATGATTAAACAAAAGTGTTAGTAATATTTTTGAAAAAAAAGATAATTGCTAGCTTTCTTCTTTAAAAAGAATTAATAGATTTCGTTTTCGTATACGAAGTATCTCTGTTGTATTACGGAGTTCTGGCGTCTTCCTTCTCCATTCGTGCTCGTTGAGGGATTGTCATAAATCTACTAATATTTTAATTTCCAAAAATTTTTCTACTACATTTTTATGACTTTCTTTATATATCTCTTGTAACCTTAAAATTAAGACATTACATAGTGTTCTTCTTTGAACAAAAAATACAACGTAATCAAACAAATGATTCGGTTATATTTCAACAGTTTTTTTTATGAGAACAATTACTACAATACGCATTTCGCGGCACTCCAACCTCAACGACATCATCCGTCGGGCTCTTTCTACCGTTAATGTTGCATCAACTTGGAGCCAAATGGACTATTACTACCCTGGAAGATGGGACGGCCTTTTGTATGGGATGCTACATGCGTCCACACTTTGGTACCATCTTCCAGTTGAGGCTGGAGCGGCCGCTGCAACTGCAGAAAACCACGAGCGGCGCAAATGTACTAACCTCGATAGAGGTTTCATATTTGAACCGTTATGGGTAGAAACTTTGGCCCCGTGGGCTCCTAGTGGACACCGCCTTTTAATGTGATAGCTAAGATGTTGGTCGACACATCTGGTGACCAGAGGGCTGGCTTATACCTTGCACAGAGGCTAAGCGTAATGCTTACAACGTGGCAATGCTAGCCTTCTGGGCGCGCTGCCAAGTGACGACGGTTTGGCACAGTTATATTTTTGTAAATATTTTTAATTTCCAAAATTTTTCTACTACATTTTATGACTTTCTTTATATATCTCTTGTAACCTTAAAATTAAGACATTACATAGTGTTCTTCTTTGAACAAAAAATACAACGTAATCAAACAAATGATTCGGTTATATTTCAACAGTTTTTTTTATGAGAACAATTACTACAATACGCATTTCGCGGCACTCCAACCTCAACGACATCATCCGTCGGGCTCTTTCTACCGTTAATGTTGCATCAACTTGGAGCCAAATGGACTATTACTACCCTGGAAGATGGGACGGCCTTTTGTATGGGATGCTACATGCGTCCACACTTTGGTACCATCTTCCAGTTGAGGCTGGAGCGGCCGCTGCAACTGCAGAAAACCACGAGCGGCGCAAATGTACTAACCTCGATAGAGGTTTCATATTTGAACCGTTATGGGTAGAAACTTTGGCCCCGTGGGCTCCTAGTGGACACCGCCTTTTAATGTGATAGCTAAGATGTTGGTCGACACATCTGGTGACCAGAGGGCTGGCTTATACCTTGCACAGAGGCTAAGCGTAATGCTTACAACGTGGCAATGCTAGCCTTCTGGGCGCGCTGCCAAGTGACGACGGTTTGGCACAGTTATATTTTTTGTAAATATTTTGTTCTTTTTTTAGTTAGTAATTAAACACACTTAATGAAAAATTAATGAATACCCTAACAATTACATATAATAACAATTACTTACATTCTTAAGGTTTCCCTTCACGCAACTAATTATAAGATCGCAACCCTGACCATTAGTGGCCGTTAGTACCATGTCTGCGAAGGTGTGGTCACGAGAGTTGCCAATTTGTTCTTCTGCAAATTTTTAAATAATATTTAAACTATTATATTTATTAATTAACTAACGTACCCAGCCCGCTTCGCCGGGCTTGGTTCGTATTTTTCCGGATTTTGATTTATTTTATTTAGCGGGTGAAGATCATTACCTACACCCATGTACATATCAGTAAATACAATATCATACTTATCATTTAGGGATTTATTATACTTCATTGCACTTCAATATGGTTCATAAAGACATAAATATACACAACGCATGTGTCAATACAAATTTGGGTTGTAAAACAATAGAATATCATCATAGTAAATAAAAGCTGTATTTGACAGTTCAAAAGAGAAGTGTCAATCTTGAAAATCCTATTTTTTTTTTATAATTTTTTATCTAATTGTTACAAGTCATATATCATTCGACGCGTCTTTTTTTCTGATTCCAACGATGTAAAAAAAGTGAAAATAGCCATATGTGTCACTTACTACGGTTAATTTAATATTACAAACAGACACTCGAATTTGATTTATTTGTATAAATTACCTTTAAGCGCCGGGAACATTTTACGCAGGAACCGTTTCTTCCTAACGTCACTGACGGTGGTGAAGACATCGCCACCGATGGCCAAGGCGATGGATATGATGGCCTGCCCCAGCGCGCCTGCTCCACCGTGCACCAGCACCCTCATACCAGGAGAAACTTCTGTGGCCATTGATCCACTTCTGATACTCTGGATAATTATCCTCATTATAGTTTACATAGAAGACATTTCATAGAAGGCGACTAAAAGGGGCCTTGGGTTCGCTGGGCGACAAGGGTGGGGGCATTTGTCTTCCGCTAAAGGGGACCCGGGAAGAAGGCAACATCAGCCTTGCACTGCGAGGGCACAGGGGGGGAGGGAGGAACCTCCCCCCCGGGACGTGCTCTCCTTGAGTACAGTGCAGAGGGGCTCCGGTGCGTTCCACTGGAGATCCAGGAGCCCCTCGTCATGCACCGAGGAAAGGGAGGAGGCGGGGTATCTTTTTGAAGATTTCCTCCCCGTTAACAAAAATATTATTAATTTTATTTCGTTATGCTCTTAAGATAATTCTGAAATACAAACAGGGCGTGCGCGCTTAATAGCTTGAAACGTTTGATTTGAAATCATTAAAATCAAAGTTCAAGTTGTAAGGGGTTTGTGTCGTGTGTGTGTGTGTGTGAGTAGTGTTTCTTTATAATCTGATTAAGAATGTTGTAAACATGCCACACAAATTTACATATATACAATTTTACTTTATCTAGGAACACATTTTACGTTAATAAAGCTTCAGTTTGCTCGTAGTTAAGTTCAAGTAACCACTTTTCAATAGTAGCTTTGCACTTACGACTCGACAGTGAATGGATATTGAGGATTTTGCGGTGAAACGACTAACAAATGAGGAGACCATTTATTAGTATAGATTTTTTTGTTTAAATACACTTACTAGACAATAGAACGCGAAGCAGTAAGCTAGTGGTACGGTTGCAGCTTCTTCGAGGGTCCAATGCTCTGGTACGGGCCACAGGAGCTTAGGTTGAGCCACAACCCGAGACCTGATCGCCCCACCGCTCACCAGGCCCATCACACGAGCACCACTGTCAATATCAATTTAAACACTTGTTAAACCATTAACACACTGTATTTTAACCGAGCTTCAAAAGAGGAGATTCTCGTTTTAACTCGTAAATATTCCTTAAAAAAAACTTGTTAAAGGAAAATCACATTCGATGAAGATATTTATTCATTTATAAGACAATTAGTTTAAACACTTCAAATCAACTATTCGACAATTACACGGTAAAAAAATGGTGAAAATATAATTATATTCTTTAAAAACATAGTCCCAGTACAGCCCACACAGCAGCTTTGGTCTAATCAAAAGATGTAGCTATGCCACCTCTCAATCCGGTGAAGCAGTCAAGCTATGTAGCTTTTTTGCTTTTTTTTAAATGACGAATTAAAAAAAGAAAAATGAAGACACAGAGTATTTCGATCCTATTGTATATAAAGGTATTCTATTAAAAATAACCGTAACGTAAAAATAAAGCAATACGAGTATATATTACTAGCGTACCTAGCCCGGCGTAGCGGGCGGGATTCGCTAGTCTTATATATAAAATTCTCGTGTCACAATGTTAGTTACCATAATCCCCCGAAACAGCTAAACGGATATTTATGAAATTATTTAAGCATATTCGGTAGGTCTGAGAATCGGCTTCTACTCGTTTTTATTATCCATATCCCTAAATGATAAGTGTTGTCTACCCCTAACAAATGTTTTGGACAATTTTTTTTTTTTATAATTTTTTATCTAATTGTTACAAGTCATATATCATTCGACGCGTCTTTTTTTCTGATTCCAACGTGATAAGTGAAAATAGCCATGTGTGTCACTTACTACGGTTAATTTAATATTACAAACAGACACTCGAATTTTATTTATTTGTATAAATTACCTTTAAGCGCCGGGAACATTTTACGTAGGAACCGTTTCTTCCTAACGTCACTGACGGTGGTGAAGACATCGCCACCGATGGCCAAGGCGATGGATATGATGGCCTGCCCCAGCGCGCCTGCTCCACCGTGCACCAGCACCCTCATACCAGGAGAAACTTCTGTGGCCATTGATCCACTTCTGATACTCTGGATAATTATCCTCATTATAGTTTACATAGAAGACATTTCATAGAAGGCGACTAAAAGGGGCCTTGGGTTCGCTGGGCGACAAGGGTGGGGGCATTTGTCTTCCGCTAAAGGGGACCCGGGAAGAAGGCGACATCAGCCTTGCACTGCGAGGGCACAGGGGGGGAGGGAGGAACCTCCCCCCCGGGACGTGCTCTCCTTGAGTACAGTGCAGAGGGGCTCCGGTGCGTTCCACTGGAGATCCAGGAGCCCCTCGTCATGCACCGAGGAAAGGGAGGTTTTAGTGGGTAAAAAACCCACTTAACCGCCGCCTTCCCCCCAGAAGGCGGGGTATCTTTTTGAAGATTTCCTCCCCGTTAACAAAAAAAAATTATTAATTTTATTTCGTTATGCTCTTAAGATAATTCTGAAATACAAACAGGGCGTGCGCGCTTAATAGCTTGAAACGTTTGATTTGAAATCATTCAAATCGAAGTTCAAGTTGCAAGGTGTTTGTGTCGTGTGTGTGTGTGTGTGAGTAGTGTTTCTTTATAATCTGATTAAGAATGTTGTAAACATGCCACACAAATTTACATATATACAATTTTACTTTATCTAGGAACACATTTTACGTTAAAAGTGCTTCAGTTTGCTCGTAGTTAAGTTCAAGTAACCACTTTTCAATAGTAGCTTTGCACTTAAGACTCGACTGTGAATGGATTTTGAGGATTTTTGCGGTGAAACGACTAACAAATGAGGAGACCATTTTTTAGTATAGATTTTTTTTTTTAGATAAACTTACTAGACAATAGAATGCGAAGCAGTAAGCTAGTGGTACGGTTGCAGCTTCTTCGAGGGTCCAATGCTCTGGTACGGGCCACAGGAGCTTAGGTTGAGCCACAACCCGAGACCTGATCGCCCCACCGCTCACCAGGCCCATCACACGAGCACCACTGTCAATATCAATTTAAAAACTTGTTAAACCATTAACACACTGTATTTTAACCGAGCTTCAAAAGAGGAGATTCTCGTTTTAACTCGTAAATATTCCTTAAAAAAAACTTGTTAAAGGAAAATCACATTCGATGAAGATATTTATAAGACAATTAGTTTAGTGTCCGATATACGAAATATATGTTTCACTTCAAATCAACTATTCGACAATTACACGGTAAAAAAATGGTGAAAATATAATTATATTCTTTAAAAACATAGTCTCAGTACAGCCCACACAGCAGCTTTGGTCTAATCAAAAGATGTAGCTATGCCACCTCTCAATCCGGTGAAGCAGTCAAGCTATGTAGCTTTTTTGCTTTTTTTTAAATGACGAATTAAAAAAAGAAAAATGACGGTACAGAGTGTCTCGATCCTATGGTATATAAAGGTTTTAAAAATAATCGTAACGTAAAAATAAAGCCCTTCTATAAACAAATCCACTAGATATCTACGTAATATTAAATCAAAATTACTACACTGACATATGATACATACGAAACATTATGGGATATAAACACATCTATATATATAAAGGAGAAAGTGTGTGGGTTTGTTACGTATAGGCTCCGAAACGACTGGACCGATCTCAATTAAACTTTCAGAGAATCTTCAGATTGACCTAGTGAGTAATCCTGTAAAGTTTGGTGACTATCGGAGCACTCCTTTTTTTGAACTGTCAAATACTTTTCTACCATATACTATGATAATATTCTATTGTTAATAACCCAAATTTGTATTGCATGTGTGCACATGGATGAAGAGGATGAATACGGAGAGAAGTGAATAATTTAATATATTGTGAGAGTTAAATTAAATATTTAATGATGTACTTTGTTGAAATAAAATAAAGCAATACGAGTATATATTACTAGCGTACCTAGCCCGGCGTAGCGGGCGGGATTCGCTAGTCTTATATATAAAATTCTCGTGTCACAATGTTAGTTACCATAATCCCCCGAAACAGCTAGACGGATATTTATGAAATTTTGTATGCATATTCGGTAGGTCTGAGAATCGGCTACTATTTATTATCCATATCCCTAAATGATAAGTGTTGTCCACCCCTAACAAATTTTTTGGACAATTTTTTTTTTATGTGGCATTAAAAAATACATACAACCTAAATTTTCACCTTTCTGTCACCAATCCCTCTTTTTTAATAGATATTTTAGTAATTTAATCATCATCACATTTTCATCCCACTCGAGAACTGATCAATAGATCTATGACTGTTTGATACTGCTACATCAAACATAGTCCATGGCCTATGCTGTAATCTGAATCGTTTGTTACCTTGCATGGCCGATGAAAAATGTTATTTTTTATATTTTGACTACCCCAACAATCACTAAAACTAATTTTGATTATAAAACAACGTTTGCCGGGTCAGCTAGTAACAGTCTATTAATCATAAAAGTGCACAAAGCACTGGTGAGAATAATCTTCATGTCTATTACGTAATAGTCGCGTACCTCTCAGTTACGCCACTGAAGTCCATTCCGAAATTACTCTCCGTTCCGTTATTAGTGTCGGATGGAATTGTTCCAGAACACCTCTTGACATCAGCATCGTTAACTCCAGCGTAATGCACCTGAAAATTATTTTCTTTTATAATTATAGCCCTTGAAGTCATTTGGTCGAATTAAAAAAAATAGGGATTTCGAGTCTGATGTGATAAAGAATTCAAAAAGGAAAAATTATTTATTTTCCTTTATTCTATATTTTACTTATAAGAAACGTAAGCTGCCACTTAACAAACATAAGATTAAAACAATTGCAAGTAAACAGTGTACGTACCGTTACATTAACGCCGGAACCATTGATGTTGGGCATTTCAACCCAATGTAAGGAGTTGAAGTCTCCGATGCGAGAGCATTGAAGAGTTACGTTATGGATTGTGGATAATCTGTTCTGCAGCGGTATAGAGAACACTCCACCCCATTGTCCCTGCAATACAAGAATTTAATTTTTATCTATATTGCAACAAAACTATTTTATTTTAATAATTTTTACCCGACTACAATAACAGGGTCTCAATTGATTTCAAGTCGGTTTTTGTTTATACTTGTAAATATACTTGTATTTGTGTACCATTTCAAATCCCATTCCTACTTATCTAGCGAGCCATAGAAGCAATTAGTACCGACAGACACATTGATTCCAGGAATATATATATAATATTAATAAAAAACTCTCTGAAGAAACAATCGAAGACAAGTAGATAGCAGTTTTTATTTTCCCTCATTGATTTATGGTCTTTTGAGTGTATATTCCGAATCTTCTTCTACCTAGCGATTTTTCGGCCATCTGGGTTTTGAGTTGAGTTTTCCTATTAAGTCTACTCCAGTTTTGCCCGGTCTTCGGCATCATTTTTCGTGAAATTGTTCTCTTGCATGTCCCTTTCACGTCCAGCCATCGTTGCTTGGGCCGACCACGGGTTTTAGTCCGACCGTGGGATCTTGGGCTTTGTACAATTATGTCTAGGCATCTGTTTACCATGTAAATTGCGATTATTCGATCATACCATCGTAGACAACTTTTAAGATTGTCATCTATGTCATAATTGGTAAGTGTCATAGTTATATTACGATTATAATATAGATATGCTAGAATATCTTCATTATAAGAAACTAAAATATGTTTTTCTATGTGATTTATCACTTCTTCTTTTTAGTGGTTTCACTTTTATAGTACCTTCTCTATATCTAATAGTCCAGTAGTAGCAAACATTTGGAATTAGATAATTCCAATTGTTTGATGGTATCCAAGAAATTTATTAATTACTAATCATCTTTATATAAATTAAAGCTTAGATACCAGGTAATCAGATCCAATGAAAAACTTACGTTATCCAACACGTTAAACGCCAAATCTAAGTTAGGCAGTTGATCTATATTTTGATCTTCGGATATTTTATGATTGATCATAACTACATAGATTTGGTTGCGATCCTTTCTCCAATTCTGAACCAGTTCCTTCAATCCATCAATAGGTGGATATGATGTGATTATGACGAACTTATGTTTCTGTGGCAATACTTGTTGTGTGGAACAGAGCATAGCTAAATCTGAAGGAGAGCGAACTGTGAAGGCGCTCGTAGCGATTGCAGTGGACGTGGGCCTCCACCGTAGCAGTTCAAAACTCAGATCTCTAACATTCTGCGCACTGACGACACGGTACAGAGCTGATGGTCTATTCAACGTCGAATCATCGACATAATTCTCTTTGTTTATTAAGAACGTGTTACAACTGAGCCCGCAGTACAGCATCTGACATAACTACAAAGAGATAAAGTTAGGTTAATGTTTACGTTTAGGAAGTTACGGTATACAGTACTTTGGGGATGCAAATTCCAATGCAATATCCAGTTAGCCAAGTACGGAAACGCGAGGAATGTTTATTACATATTACAGTTATAATATAATACTCGGTCAAACAAGCGATGTTGCATCTTATATATCAGCCCTATGTAATGCTAGTAGCTGTATAATAATATTACCTTTATTTTTTGCCACTTTTAAAGATCGTAACAAACAAAGAATATTGAATAATACCTTATCGTCTCTAGATAAATTAGTAACAAGCAGTAAATCAATGTTGGTTAAAAGGTTAAGTCCTTCTTCTAAGACATTCCTTCTATTAATTGTTTTGTGCTGAACTTTAATTGCAGATATCGAGTTTGAAATTGTAATAAGGTTTTCGAATTTTGAAACGTTGTCCTCATTATCACACAATTCGATTATGTTTATAAACTCTTTATTTAAATTCTCAGATATTATTTGCAAAAACATCAGCAGCGTAGTTGAAACCTGAAAGTAAATTTAATGATCAGTGGTTGACCCAATTTTCCATGTATGCATATGTTAAAAAAAATCCCAGGTGTCTGGACGCAAGGCGCTCGGACGATAAATTCATGACATAGGTCCTAGGTAAACACGTTATTCCAACAAAATTGAACTATTTTTTTCTACGTCACTGAGGACCAACCAACCCTCTCATACCGAGCTCTCGCTTACACACATTGAAAGATGCGGCATTAGCCGTATCGTGCATTATCGGGATTTCTCGAATGAAATTTTGCGCGAATGATATCCAGTATTCATCAATTTATAAGACGTTGTCACGTCAAAAAGGGAAAATAAAGTAGTTAATTTAAAAAGACAGTACAAGTGTTGTAAAAGAATAAGTACATATTAAAATAAGTAATTAGACATATCATGGTAAAATCATATTTATAAACGTAATGAGAATCTATACTTACGTCTGTTCCATTTTTCTCGAAATATGGAATAAATTTTAAGGTCATCAATTCTGTAGGTTTCGGTAATGGCGGAAGATCACGAAATTTAACATCTTCTATCACAACACCTCCGCATCTGAATCAACCATAATAGAATGTATTTATACAATACTAGTGTACCTAGCCCGCTTCGCCGGTCTAGATTTTGCTTTATTTTATTTCAATAAACTTACATCATGAAATATTTAATTTAACTCTCATAATATATTAAATTATTCATTTCCCTCCGTATTTATTCTCTTCTATTTTCTTTTCGAGCGGGTGAAGATCATTACCTACACCCATGTACATATCAGCAGCATCAGTAAACGGATACATTCGCGGCGCTATAACTTACCTTGTATCCTTCAAAATCCTTAATATTATCTTTAATATATTTCAGTATACTTTATTATACTTCATTATACTTCAATATACTCTATTGTACTTCAATATGGTTCATAATGACATAAATATACACAATGCATGAGTCAATACAAATTTGGGTTATAAAACAATCAGGATTACTCGCCAGGTCAAGCTGAAGATTCCCTGAAAGTTTTATGGAAATTGGTCCAGCCGTTTCGTAGCCTATATGGAACATACCCGCTCACTTTCCCTTTAATATATATAGATTTAAAGTCTTAAGTAATACCCTTATGATCTAGTATTTAGGAGTTCAAATTCTAGTCGGCTTGTATCGAGTTACCGTTTTTTTTAGGTAGAAAAAAAAATTATGATTGAACATTACCTGACATATGTAAATACATCAGAAACGTGAGCAGTCAACACTTTATCATTACTCTCTGGTATGATCTCGACATTCAAGTGTTTCTTGACATCAATGAGGATTTTCCTGATATGTGTTGGCTCTGATACACCATCGTGAAGATGTCTGAGGACCTTCAATCGCAGCATAGCATCGATGAGAGTCACCCAATTGTTACGCCAGAATATCTTTGCTTCTGTGAGGGACTTGTTAGCTTTATGAATGCTTTTGAAATCGCCACTGAAATAAAGAGTACAATAATTTTACATTAAAGTTAAAAGCAGTCTAAAGGTCACGTTTATGTTTATATATTTACCAGCTAAAAAAGGATCAAAAGAATGTGAGATCTTATATTAAGGACGGCCAGGATCGTTAAGACAACGAAACAAGAAAACAATCATTTGAAAAAAATATGTCACGCCCTTTTTAAACCAATCATGGTAAACAGAGATGGCAACTGGCACAAGCTTTTTAACTGACGTCATGCTTGTATACTCATAGCGCCGTTATTTATGAACATTTTTTTTGTTTGAATGGATTCATTTGTGACCCATTGAAGTTAAGCCCATTTCGGTCCCGTATGAATTTTGTTGGCATAGGACCTTGGTTTAGGAAGATATATCAGAGAATTCTTCTATATCGTATAAAATAATGCTTGTTACTTTTGATATAGTATGTTTATAATAATAAAAGACTAGATAAGTACTCCAAAACACAAATTACACACCTGTAATCATAACCTCTCTTTTTTAATATCCGATAAATATCTTCTGATTTTAAATCCAGTTCTTCGGATGAAGTAAATGCATTTGTGAATGGCCTTTCGTCATCTCGATGAATTTCTTCCTTGATATAACCCGTGACGACCGTGGTGTGCTCATCCACGATCTGTAAATAAAATATTTACAGGAATAATTGAAATGGGAAAAACGTGTGAATTCCGGCGGCCAAGTTATGAACAAAGGAGCGTTGCCAAAGGCTGATGTAGAAGGCTCTTTTCTTGCAGGTCATCTATCCATATCGGTTTCGAAACACTACCGAGGGCACATTGAATAATAAATAAAAGTATAGTAACATCCTATACGTGTCCCATTGTTGTTCTCTGGACTCTGTTGTGGGATTCTGGACTTCACATGTTTTCAAAATTTTTCTAAAATATGCAGGTTACTATAAAATGATTTTCCTTTACCACCGGAAACGTGGTAAATCAGTTAAAATTTATGAACCACATACAATGTGATGATTACGAATATCGATAATATAAATAGGAATTTATGTGATTCACGTCTGAGCATTCACCCATTTATTTAGATTAGAATATAATTTTAATATCAATATCATACAATAATTAATAACATGTAATGAAATAATAATCATATATTATTTTGTAAGCATTTCTGGTTTGTTAAAACTTGAGTAATGGCAAGGATGGCGTTAAATCTGAGCTGCTTTGTTATAAGACAGTTAATTATTTTTTGCTCCTACCTACCTCAAAATAACCAGTTCCTCTATGAAGGGATGCAAAGAGTCGTAGCTGACGCTGGTCATGAAGTAGTGGTTGAGAGTAAAATTTTAAATCTCGAAATTGGACTGATAACTGTTTCTTGGGTGATCCAACAGTCATCGCAAGTAGATCCCAAGCTGAAATTAGTGCAGCGGCGAATGGTAACGTATTCATACCTGTAAATAGCGCAATAGAATCTATTAATTCTTTAGGTAGACGATGAATTTATGCGATTCAGGATTAAAGTTTACATGCTTGTAAAACTACATTACTGGGAGACATTGATATAATGAAAGCCTTTACACTTCTTGCTTTATGTGAATTAAAATAGCGACTTCAACATCGTAGTTACAACAAAGTAGATCAGTTTACCTAAACTTTTTTATAAATTCTTGTCCTATCAAAGATTATCTGGAAGAGATCGCTTTTAGCCATAAGACCGGCAATTGTGCATGCAATTATATCGTATTACATCAATATGTTATATTATTACTTTGATATACTTGTTAATTATTGTCCAATAATGCATTTAATAATTCATTCAAAAAAGTTCAATCAGGTAAAGGCTAAGATAACTTTATTATTAGCTACCAAATCGGTTTTTCATAAAGCCACGGTGTATTGATCCGTACCTCTTACTATATTTCCCCTCAGATAACTGTTTTCAAGGTCATGAACTGAGTAGATAAATTTGCACGTAGTAGATACTTTTTTACGTGCAGACACGTACATGGTTGTATTCCTGGAAGAGAAATTTTGAATATAAATATGATTCAATTTAGTTACAATAATACAAACTTACAGATAATACTTACTAAAAAAGAAATAATTACAATATAATAGGTATTTTACAAAATATTTACAAAAAATATAACTGTGCCAAATCGTCGTCGCTTGGCAGCGTACCCAGAAAGCTGGTAGAATTTCCACATTGTATGAAAATGCTTAGCCTTTGTGCAAGGTACAAGCCAGCCCTCTGGTCACCAGATGTGTTGACCAAAAATATAAATATTATGATTATAATAATACGTTTCTCTAGCCAGAAAAACTATAACAAGTATATTTACGAGTAAAAGCAAAAACCGTTTTCAAATCAAATCAAACGTCAAGCGCTTCAACGCTCGGACACCCTCTTTGTATTTCTGTATTATCGTAAATTATTACGAAATAGAATGAATCAGAACATAACCAAATTCTCATCAAACTACCCTTAGAGTACGTACTTTCCAATTAAAACCGAATGGCGTGATATTGAGTTATTCGTCCATTTGTTGCGCACACACTTATTACTAACTGGTTTTCTCATCGATGCCATTGTCAAAATTGGATTAAATTGGGAACATTGGAAAAAATAGGAAAAAGGAAGGAAGTAAGGAAGGAAGGAGGACACTGGAAAAAGGAAGCTTTCAAATATAAAAATTAATCATCATAATCGGTTCACCCAGTCGAAAGTTAGTAGGTAATAAGCATAGAGACGAAATGAGAACCATAATTAAATTTTACAGATACGATATGCTCATTTTGTTAAATACTTGAAATCACTTAATAAGTAAGTTATAATCCAAACTCACACTTACCATTTCTCGTAATGTGCCCACTCCACAAAATGCGATAAGAATGGAGTCCCAGTTGAAACGGGAAATTCTATTTTTGGATAAAGCGATTGGATTTTTGGGTTGTATCCCACCATGTAGAGTCTAGAAAAAGAAATGAAGCATGGGTCATCGAATCAAGCAACTAGCTTCAGATGTTAAAGCAAAGATTGTTCTGAATATATTGTAATTATAAACCTATTAGCGTTTTCGGAAAAAACCTTTTTTTTATGGAAGGCGGCATTTATGTGGGGTTTTTACCCAACAAAACCTCCCCGGTGGCCCTTCCTCGGTGCTTGATGAGGGGCTCCGGGATCTCCAGAGGCACGCACCGGAACCCCTCTGCACTGTGCTCAAGGAGAGCACTTCCTGGGGGGAGGTTACTCCTCCCCTCCCTGTGCCGTCGCAAGGCGACGCGGGCCAGCCGATGTCGTCTTCTTCCCGGGTCCACCTTGGCGGACGACAAAGGCCTTTGTCGCCCATTGAACGCGACGCCCCTTTTAGTCGCCTTCTACGACAGGCAGGGATACCGTAGTCTTATTCTTGAGAGCCCAGAACTACAGGGCAGTTCGGAAAAACCCAATCCATTTTTGGCATGTGATAATGCTGGGCGACTGATGTAACATTCGTATAACACCATCTCTGATCTTAAATATCCATTACGTTGAGTTAATTCTTATTTAAATACACACGTAAAAAGTAAAATCAGGATTTTTTCGTACTATTATCAACTTGTATATCTACTTTTAAGATAAAAACTGAACAACGTAATTATGGAAGAACACTCACTTTCCGATGGCTTCTAGCAAAAACTGTACGTTATCAGGATGTCCTCGGCGTGTGAGAGGTACGTGGTGACAATCGGGTGACAGTGAACGCTTGAGAATAGCTTGGAGCAACCCGTGTGGAGCTATCTCTACCAGAACAGCATTAGATGGTATCAATCGGGACGTCTCTTCGAATAACACGGAGTTCTAGACATGAGAAAACATAAAAATAGAATAAGAAAAATGTTTTAATAATGAATTCTAGAAAGAAAACAGCATTAGTTAACTGTTTATATCAAATAATTTTAATCAAAGTAAGGAATTTAATTAGACTTGTGATATGGATGGTCAAGACTATCGATTTTGACTAGAAATTAAATACTAACATTTAAAATTGTGGCATAAGGATGACTTATGGATGATGATGATGACTAAAAAAATACTAAACATGAACACATTTTGTGACTAGGAAGCCCTTATTATTATAATAAACATCAATTGGCCGGTAATAAAAGTGGTCTAAAAATCATGCCCTGTGGCACTAACGTGATAATGCTTTTATTATGCCGCATGATTTTAAAAATCCAAACTTTCAAGTTTATCTAATATTACCCTTAGTTTAACTAAAATATAATAGAAGTATTATTCTGTACTGTATTTGTACTAAATTCTTTATATTCATTGATTCATCGTAGATTCTATACTAATTCAAGTATGTACAATACTTACAAGCAAATTATTCGTATGGTATTCAGCTGAGGAATATTTCGCAATGGGTTCATCCCATCTGTCTTTAGGTACCGAAGTGGATACCCATCGTTCGCTACGAAGCTTAGGCGATTTGATGACTTGGCTTAAATATTTCATCAATCCAGGACCTGGGAATTTAAAATAGGTTAATGTATCAAGGTAAAACAGCAACGTGTAGCAATGTTTATTAAAGGTTGTATTATAGATTATTGTTAACATATGGTACATATAGATAGTAGCAATAATCTACCGAATCCGTAGATAACGCTGGCTTTGATCGTAACTGTTAGATCGTAAACCTAATGTTATGTCATCAATCTGTCATTACTTTGCTAAATAATACAAATTTTAAGTTATGCAGTAAATCTTACCCGCATCAGCGACATATCTTGAGTGATATGCAATATTTGAACACGGAACCTCTTTAGCGAATATATTCTTAGCAGTCAATTGGGCTACGAAGTCCTTCATGATGTCCTCAGGTCCCGAGATAGTACTGGAGTCTGGACCGTTGTGACATGCCACCTCTATCTCTGGAGGGCACATTTCAATAACCTGGGAATGAAGAAAAATTGGAGTTTGGAACTTGAAAAAGTTTTACATATTTTGTACTAATTGTGTCTAAACTAAATTTATAAATTTTTCTTTGAAATTTCTGACGTTTCGGCCACTTTACAGTGCTCATTGTGATTGAGGATGTCCCAATGCAAATCAACGATCTACTAGTCATTACGTTAGGAATGAACAGGTTTTCCATACATTTGTGTGATTTATCATCGACAGCATCGTCCTTAAAACGTCCAACCAAATATTATAAAAAAAAATAGATTTAGTAGATACCTGCCGGTATCCAATGCCAACAGCAGCCATGGATCCTCGAATGAACGGAGTTTGCACGGAAACCAGCCCACGATAATACGCTGCTAGTATCATCTCCTCCGCCGTGAAGCAGCCGTCTGCGTATGCGCATCCCAGTTCACCCACGCTGTGACCTAATTAGATGTTAGAAAATTATTCTTCAATACAAAACGCTTGCATAAAATGTAGTACAATCCTAAAACAAAAAATGCTTAAAGAAAAAAATCCATCGTTATACTCTGGGTACAAATTTAAGCAAATAGTTTTTTTGGACATTAGTAATCTGAAAAAGGGAAATTTTGCACTTACGGTATATAACTATCGACCTTAAGATAGTTGCTAAGCAATGCTTTTTAGAGTATCCGTTACATATTTATTTATTACATTTATTTTACATGAATGCAAACAAGACGCAAATTACAAAAAGACTATAATTTGTTGAAGCAAATTAGGTTGATGACGTACTAAAGATTACAGAATTCATTCACAGTTCCGAAGAAATAACAGGAACGGTCATAGTTCAATCATCAGTAAACTTTTACACAGTCGTAATCTAATTCGGTTGGGGTGACGGTTTCAACTACAGATCTTTCCTATATATATCATCGATTATTTTTTCTAGTTACCTATTATTTTATCGGGTACTAGTCCGAGCTCTCTAAGAGTATCAGTGAGTCCAATCTGAACGGCAGCAATACCAACGAACGAGTTGAGAATGTTGTCGAAAGTTGTCTTGTCCGGGCTTGTGATTACATTGACGATATCAACGCCCAGTGGCTCCAGAACTCGGTGGCAACTACAATCAGGAAAATATTATAAACCAAATGCGTAGAGAAAATGCACGAATCAAAAATTAAAAAGAGCACACCATAAGATAGTAAGAAGATAAGAAGATTGCTGACGATAACATCTATATTTGATAGAACGAAAAATTTTATTTGTACATAAACTTTTTGTAAATATTATAATGAGGATCCAATGTCATGTGTGATCTGATGAGTGATATAAAAGAAGTAAATACGAAGAAGATTGTTTAAATGGGCTACAAGTTGGTACAATAAAGACGTATATTTGAAAGACCTTCTTTAAAGTATGATTTATAGGAATATTGAAGTGAAAGTTTTAGTCACAAAGTTGTTGTTGTTTCATTTATTAGGTTAGAAGGAGTTCCTTCCCTGTGACATGCTTTAGTGCAGATATCCTAGATTCCCTTCAAGGATCCTCCAAGAATCCAGGAGGAAGGAAGGAACAAGGGGTTTTTGTGGAAAAACATTTCAAATCAACAACTCTTTTCACCAAGAAGGTAGGGGTATCATTTAAAGACTTTGACATCGATACCAAGAAAAAAATTAGGTATTGGACCCTTGCGCTATGTTACTCGTAATAATGTTCCAGGCTTAACCATTGAAGAGTTAGGTTAGGTTAGAAGGAAATCGGAGTAAACTCCAAAAATCGACTAACATAAGATTAAAAATGTCAAAAAAAACATCTAATAAAAATACATTTTTTAAAACTACCGTTCGATAGCAGCAGCAAATATAGGAATACGCATCAGTTGTGTGCCCATGCCAGCCCACTGCGAGCCCATCCCGCTGTACACGAACCAGAGCGGTCGTTGAGCGTCATCAAAGTATTTCACTTCTTCAGCCAGACTCACTGTCTCTCCCTTGGCATTGGTAGCTGTAGAAATAGTAAGATATTGTGAACAGATACGAATGACTGAAATTAAAATTGATTATTATATTAAGATACAACAAGATACAATGGTGGGAAACATCTGTAAGCAGTGATAGCCTCGTTGATTAAGAAGAGTGATACATAAAAAAGTGTTATGTTGAAAAACTTACACAGAATGGTAAATCCTCTGCCCAGATGGCCAGAAATTCTGTTTTGGTGTATATTGTGGAATAGAGCGAGCTCCTCGGGATCGATGGCTCGAGATTTCAAGTCCAAGAAAATTTTTCTTATAGTGAACTCTTGTCTCGTTGAAACAGTTAACAAGTGCGGTATACTGGACTTGTAGCGGGATAGATCCTGAAATAGAAACTGTGCTCTATCCTACTAATATTTGTAAGTTTGTATTTGTGTTATTTATATAGATTCATTTAAAATATTAACAGTCTGTAGAAATATTTATTTTTATGTTTTTTTTTTATATCTATCCAGTTATTATAAGTTGCTGTGTGTCTCGAATTTGGTTTTGTGAGTCTGTATGAACTATGTATATAAATATCGCTTTGCTCGTTACCTTGGGTTTGTACTGGCCACGCAAGAGAATATGGCCATTGACTCCCGTTAGAGCCAAGGCATTGACGGCAGCTAAGGAGCGAGCAAACGGTTGATGTTCAGTAACAATACGCATACGGCCGTCCCGCAATGCCTCGATATCTTGCCTTGGAGTGTCGCAATTCAGATTCGCAGCCAATGTTCCTGTATGATAACCCAGAAGAACCTGCAAAAAATGATCCATTAAAATTTCGTAAGGGATGGTATCTGAAAACGACTACATAAAAGAATAAAAGATAAGACACAAATGAATGTAAATAAATGAAAATGAAAATAAATTTTCTAATTCACGCAAGGTCTTCCGCACCTTAGTGTTAAAAATTGTGCAGTGATTTTGGCTTATTTAATTAATTTAGTAGTTATATTCCTGTTACTTTATCATTTAATAATATATTTTTGTAAGTATTAATAATAAAATCGTTACGTTTCCTTATAGCGAATGTTGTGTACACCTGTAATTGGCATACACAACAGGACTTAGTTTGTAAACTTGATTATTACAACAATGTATGCCTGTGTAATGCTGTTGGTGTATCTTAATAAATAAATAAATAAATAGATTATAAGAAAATTGAATTATATAACAAAATAAACATGCATAAAATTTCTAAAATTTCTAGTTGACTTTCTTTCCGTAATGGAAGCTTTTAGCCCGTCACATTACACAATAAATGTAAAAGTAACCTGTATGTGGTATATATTGGTGTAGCGTGCGATGGCCTGATACAGTTGCTTCCATAGCACGCCTTGAAGATATTTAATGGAAATTGTAGTAAATCCCTTGTCATGCTATTGAAATCAATCGTACGTATGGCAGATTACATTGCTATATTTATTACCTCTAAAACTAGGTAATTCTAGATCCATGTCAATGTAAAGAAGCAGATAACAAGTTACCTTCACTACTGCACATATTCCTGACGCAGCTTCACAGTAACCAATATTGGACATTACACTGCCAACAAGTAGTTCCTTCTTTCTATTCTTGCAAAAAACAGCTTCAAGTGTTTCTAATTCAGATTTATCAGATTCTAGGACCGCTGTAATCGCAAGAAGAAATATAAACTATACACCGTCCATTATTTGTTTCCGTAATGGGCTACTGTAAATAATAACCATAGATAAAGTACCATTTTTTTAGACAGACTGCTGATCTCGGAGGCCGGGATCATGTTTTTGAGTGCTTACCGAGCTCTTTGAGCGTTTCAGCTTGAACCTCTTGGAGTATTTCAGCACATGAAACATGAAATGGGTGGCCAAAGAAACTCCAGCTAAGCTTTGATCATTAAAAGAGAAATCGAATAAGATAGTACCAGTACTTCCATTTATTATTATGAACTGTTACCTTCAATCTTGCGCTACAATCTACGACACAAATGGTTCAACTCCATCATTGAACATTTGACGTGAACCTTCTCTTAGCCTTTTTAGAATGTTTAAGAAAACAAGATTCATATTAAACATACCTGATCCAAAAGCTTCAACGTATTCCACAGCCTGGGGTGACACTTTTGCTTCCTCATAAAATTTGGTCAAAAATTCGGCTGCATCATGAGGATCGCGGGAGAAACCGTAATTCGCCCCAGCTGGCCCTTTCAAGAGGCCTACAAATTCACTTTTAGCGTGAACTATATCGGCATAGATTCTAAAAAAAAATCTCATTTATATTGAACATGCTACACCAAGTTTATACTATTAACTAGTAACAAATATACACATTTGGAGCAATGGCGGCAATTGCTGTTGAAGCTTAATTGATGGGAGGGTCGCATACCACGAAGTTTGACGGTTCTTCCTCTCTATTGAAATGCCTCTCCAGTACCGGAGGTCGACCGACAGCTCAGCGAACTTAGTCGGTAAAGTGTGTGGGCTGAGGGTCACTAATTGGAAATAGGTCACTTAACTGTACCTAAGGTACACATCACACCACTGTACCTCGCGGCTCCCCATTCAATTAAATACTCATAACTCGTACTAATCTACTGCTGGACATAGGTCTTCTCCACTGGGAACCACTGACCATAATTATTTGGTCTCTCATGCAGCTTCTTGCCTTCTACCTCGAGAAGCCGTACATCCAAAAAATTAGCCGCTAACCTTAAAGCGTCCTTAGATTTTTGGAGAAACAGCACATTGATGGAGTCAGATTTCACACAGCCAGCTGCTTTTTCATCAAACGATTTCGTTTTTCCATCCATGCTTATGGACATTAACCTAAAATAAATTAATATATAGAAAACAAAAACCGATTTAATTACAAACGTGACGGATCGACCATTAAACGCTCCTTACCACTAAATGACCATTAAATGCTTGGTCGCCCTTTTAAATTGTAATCAATGTTCCAATATCTCTATCAATAAAAATGCTTCCATACAATTTTTAGGACTTCCCTTGTATATCTTCCAAGTCCATGGTCCTATGCCAACATCAAATGAGACCTAATTGAAACCAAACCCTTTTAACAAAAATAAAATTTAATCGGTTCATGAATGATGGCGCTATGAGTATACAAACATTTGTAAAAACACTCAGACCGTCGACCCAGATGGGATATGTATAACGAATATCCATTTTTCATGGCCTGCACATCCACATAATCTGGAGTCTACGAACCCTCAGTTTCGCAAACCTGTTGGCACTAAGCTAGCTATTCAATCCATAAGGTTGGCGTATTATGAAATCACTTTGCTTGCCCACGTCCACGTTACTGCTGACATTGGTTGCATTTCCGCTACAGCCACTATTACTATCAAATATTCTTCTATGTTTCGCTAGCTGCCTGGAAGTGAACAAATATGATTACTTACGTCATCTTGTAAGTTAGCCTTACCTTCTATAGTGGATTGAGGATTGAGGATGAAGGCAAAGGTTGCCTCCTCCTACAATTGCCGCCTCGCAGTCCCCTCGGGTCATTGCCAGGTAAGCCTGCTCCAGTGCAGCAATGGAGCTACAGCACGACTCGTCGATATTCATCGAGGGCCCCTTTGTATTCAGCCAGTACGAAATACGATTTGCGAACATTGATTTGTTACATCTGTCAAAGAAAAATGTAGATAATGAAAATATCTAGAAAAAAAAAAGTTTTAGTTGACCGAATAGCTCACCCGGCGATACCAAAACCAGTTTTTTGTCTATCGACGTAAAAGCAGCTCTCACTCTCCGAGAAACACGTTCCGACGTACACACCAACCTTCTTCCCTGAGAGATGTCCTGGACTCACACCTGAAAAAAGTTACATACATACATCTTATATATATATATATTATGTATTTATTTGTTAAAATTCTTGTATCTGTACGCTGTCGTCCTGTTTTGTTCATATATTTCCTGTCCATACACAGGATGTCTGGAAGAGATCGCTCTTAGCGTTAGGGTCGCCCATTGTACAAAGAATTGTAAAATGTACCTTAGTTCTATAATTTTCTTCTTGTTTGATATTGTTGTTTGTATGTTTGATGTATATGTTTAAGCTTATATTTATTTTTCGTGTCAAAACTTTTCGTAAACCATAAGTTTCGCATGCACCTTCGGGATATTGTAATTTTCTATCAAACATTTTTTTCGAGTTTTCACAATTTTTATTTGTCAAAATTTATATAATAATATAATAATAATAATAAAATCTTTATTTTCAAAAACAAAAACATATAAAGCAAGTATACAATGTTTGGATCTTCTTTTAAGTATGAAATATACTTGTGCCAGAAGATCCAGCTCTTCCTTAACCATATCACCTATTTTTTTTGTTTTATAGTTAATTAATTTAAAGTAATTATATGTATTTATGTGTGTGTGTGTGTCAGTGTATGTGAATGTGTGTATTTATGTGAGATTACAATAAAATTTTACAAAAAGATATTATTGAAACTGGTATCGTAATACTGCTTCCGTGTCCTCATAGTCCAAACTTTCCACTTTAGTAAAGATGCTTTACAGTCGTGCCGGTTTAATGCATTAATTTGTAAGTTCTTGTTTATATGTTTATAAACATAGCTTAATAGCTTTCTATATTGGAAACTGGCAAAACTTGTGTTTACTTTGTGAGTAGGAATTCCAGCATCTCTTCTCCGACTGTCTATATTGCTACGGTCTGTATTACACGATTTATGTATATATAATACTAGCGTATTTATATTGATTCGTTTTTTTGAAAGCTGAAGTTTCCTGTGTGGTCCCATTTGGTCTAGTTCTGACAAAGACACTCAACAATCTACATATCGACAATCCACGACAACAATTAGTAAGTATATTTTCACTAAGCATGTGAGCGACAAATGGACGAATAAGTCAATATCAATGATTGATTTTTTATTGGAAAGGATGTGGTGCCAAAGTCCGCGTACAAGTCGCAGGCGAGGCCGCGGTTGTGTGACGTTGAAAATATACTGGAGAAAACCAGCTGTAGGGCCGGTAGACGGGGTTTCCGCAAGGATTATAACGAAGTTACTTAAATTTACTGAAGATTGAAAATTGTATATCATAATAGTGTCATCTCATACATACCTGCATCATAAATAGCTTGATACGCCTGTTCAAGTAGCTTCCGAGATATAGGGTCCATTGAATGCCCGAGCCGGTAATGAACTTTGAAGAACTGAGCATCGAACAAGTCCAGACCCGGTGCTTTACCCACGTACTGGGCTACTTCTGGATGCATGTAATTCCATCGAGGTTCGGATGAAATAGGATCGTCCTGTAAAGATTTATACCTCTAGTAGCCGTACGTGCAAATATAAAAATATTCTCTGAGGACTAGCATAATAATAACAACATCTATGGACATTAAGTACAGGTTTTACATTCATCTGCTGCAAATGACATGTATATTAACATAAATACGACACGATAAAATACGGACATTATTCGATAAAATTACCGATTGACAAAATTACGATTGAAAAATTTATATTTGACAAAACTTAGTAAAAAAAAAACTATTATAATAGAGAATCAATGACACAATAATACAGTTTCAGCCTAAATATGTCCCACTGTTGGCAATAGGCCTTCTAAGTAAAGAGAGTATAAGGGCATAGTCAGATTCGCGGCCGTAGTGCGGATTGGCGGACTTCACATGTTTTGAAATATTTTCTAAATCATGGAGGTTTCCTCACGATGTTTTTCTTCACCGAGCGCGTGGTAAATTGGCACATAAAATTGCAACAACAAATTTATTGGTGCCGGCACCGGATGGAACTAGAGCTACCATACTATGCAACTTGGGGCAACCGCCCGAACAGTAGCTACCACGGCTAACAATCATATAATATTATATAAACTTTTGACAAATAAAAATTGTGAAAACTCAAAACTGATAATAAGTATATTATTAACTGCTCTTGATTCTAACACACGCGAAACTTATGGATTACGAAAAGTTTTGACAAAAATAAATTGCAAAAATATCCAACAAACTGGTTTTGGATTGACTTTAATCTTTTTAATGTGGTGATATTTTTACTTTGATTTGCTTTGCTTTATATACTCGTTTCTAATCGTTTATTATATCGATAAATTGCTTTAAATTTAATATTAGTTAATATGCAAATATTTACAAAGATATTAATGCACTAACTTACTTAACCAATTTTTTGAATAGCGTCAGCAGTTTTAGGAGAGAATCTGTTCTGTGACAATTATAAAAAAAACTTAAAAACGAAGCTTTAGTTGGAAGACAATGTTGGGAGTGTTGCTAAAGTATACAAAGTATATTATACCATTTACACTTTTTCAAATAGAAAAAAATCTTAATTACTAAGAAAAATAGTGATTTCTTAAATTATTTATTTACCTTATTATATAGTATATCGGCAAGATCTTTAACATGTCGTGAGGAGGGAAAAATTCCAGACATGCCGGAAATGACGACTCTGTCGGCAGATTTGTCTCCTTCCCCAATTTCTTGTTGGGACGCGCCCAGTTCTTGTGGCGTTGGCACCATTGTCAATCCTGTGAAATAACCAAAAACAATTTAAAAAGGTGAAAAGAACTGTATTATCCTCTTCACACATTGATAAAAGTTTGAGCAAAGCTTAAGAAAAGAGTTGAAAAGTTGAAGCAATGTCAATCGTTCCCGGACCGTTCTTAATGTGTCCGAGTGTGGCTGAGGGATTTTAGCAGTTACAAATCGCACATAAGCACGGTTTTGTCTCAAAAGGCTAGTCAAATTTGAAAAATTTCCCCTTCGATACCAGAATCGATTGTATGAGGTTTGAATCCCAGCTGGCTTGTAATATTGACCTTCCATTATTCGACTTAAGTACACAAACTCACTTGCTAAAGAAGACCAGTATAGCACATTCATATGTGGTGAGCTCGATAAAAATTTAATTAAAGCTTAAAGATTTATTAGTAGAGAGAATTTAGATTATTAGAATGTAATGAATGACTTTAACTATCGGCTGCTATTATAGATATCTTGTTTCTTTTGCTGAATGAACTACGCCAATGTAATAACTACGCCACACCGCCTGTACAGTTTCCAGGGGTTTTGATTTTTGATGTAGCACCGCTTAGCCTGAACCTCTTTAGGAAGTAAAAAATATATATTACCTACCTTGATGGTTACGACCAAAATTACTTAATTCACGTAATATTATCGCAACACTGACGGTTAAGCAAGTAATGTCTACTTAGACACCTTTTTATACGATAAAATTACTCTTAAATTATTCATCTATGTAATTCTATTGTTAAATTATTTTGAAGAAATAAGATACATACAAACGCCTAGTAGTATTTGCATACAATACAGACAGCTGAAAGAATAGTTTTGGTTAAAATTACAGTGTTTGTTTTTCACCAACTTAAAAAAACGAGGAGGTTCAAATCGTCTGTATTTTTTTTAAATATTTACGCACATATAGTGCCGTCATTTTTGAAGGAAACCGCTGGCATCTTTTTTGAAATAGTTTGCATTCCTTTAGGACTTATATTGACTTTATTGGAGCCGGAAATTGGGTACGAATTCGGGTTCTGAATGACAATTTAAAACTAGGTAGGTAGACTCCCTAGAAGGCTTTTGCGCCGAGTAACTCGCTGATAATCCGTGAAATTATCGGAATGCTTACGCGTAACATAGTAACCGTCCAAGCCGAGGTTACCCCTCGAGGGGACCCTTGTGTCGAGTTACTAGCAATAGAGGTTCAGGCTAAGCGACCTAAGAACTATGCCACCTCTCAATCCCGTGAAACAGTCAAGGCCAGCTACTCAGGCCAATCTGTGTACTTCGTCATTAAAAAAAAAGAGTAACTCCATATGAAGATTCACTGTCCTCTTTCACTGACTGACAGCATGATTTGTCACAAAAAAGTGTTGGAGTACTAAAGCGTGTAAGTGTATTGAATCGTTTCATGCGATTGATGTGTGTTTTACCAAGGTTAGGACTAGGGGATGATGGGACTGACATTCCCAAAAGGACAAAAGTCCCTAAAAAAAAGAAAAAAGTGTTTGACATTTAAACAGTAAAAGAAAGTTCACAGTCAAGCACTTTAACCCCAGGCTAAAAGAAAATAGTTAATAATTGATTATTCTGTCATTGAATTCAATGCTTCTAATAAAAATTCATAAGTCTAGTCTAGACAAGGCCGAGTGCGTGAGTTAAATGACCTAAGTATCGCTCGCTCTAAGTTTTCGTGGAAAAAATTCTCGCCGTCAACATTGCTAAGTTATAAAAAAATATGCGTGTATTTATGAACGCGTGTGAGATGTTATATATCTTGCTGCAAATAATTTATTACAATAAAAATAATATAAGGATAGACAATACGGTCAAAAACGTTCAGTTTAAATTTGAAAATTTACATAACAAAATATTATTAACAATATTTTAATTTATATTATTAAATAATAGATACGGATAGTTAACCTTAATTATTTAGGAGCACTTGAAAAAGTATATGCACAATTTTTTGAGCAGCTTTTAGAGGTACAAGCTAAGCGACCTAAGAGCTATGCCACCTCTCAATCCGGTGAAGTAGTCAGGGCCAGCTTCTCTGGCCAACTGTGCTAGTTTGTGCCTACACTCTTCGTGATGGCGGCGCAAGTAAGGGTTTTGTTTTTATTCAAGTTGTCAACCATAAATAAAAGAAAGAATGGAATGCTTTTTTTATTTAATTTCTTACGATATTTCGTATATCGGATTAAATATATCGATATTAGATGATTCGATAATATCAGATTGAAGCGATATACATGTAGGTTTCCTCACGATGTTTTCCTTCACCGCCGAGCGCGTGGTTAATCAGCACATAAAATTGCAACAACAAATTTATTGGTGCCGGCACCGGGGATCGAACTCGGGTTGCTAGCGTACAATGCAACTTGAGCCAACCGCCCGGACACTGAGCTACCATGGCTCATTGACCTATTGCTAGCTCTAAATTTCAAAATTCTCGAAGAATGAAACATAAATCGGCCGTTGCGTTCGATTCTGTGTCTGAACTTTGAATATATTAATTTATTCAGTTACATCGCCAAATAAGTAAAAAAAACAATTAGTTTTAAATAATTTTTTAGCCAATTATCACGCGTTGTATTGAGAGAGACAAGCGGACAGTCACGTTTCTTAAGCAAATCTACCGATTAAGCACATCTGACACGAAACTGTCGATTGTGTGTTGGATTAGAGATTTCAGTATCGCTCCTGGAGAATCACTTTGATACGTGCGTACGTGATCGTTGTCTTCTCATTTGAGTCCTTACGTTGGCTCACAATGTCTTGGTTATCCGGCGGCTGTTATGCTGGAAGTCTGTTCTTGTATCTCATTGTAAAATTTTATTACGAAAATGAACTTAAGAAATCAACTCGTCTGCATTATATTTGTGATGATCTTTGTGTCTATTGTGAAGGTATGTAATTATAAATTTAATTAATTCTAATTACACTCGTATGGCAAAAATAAAGGGTCGATTAAGAATGAATATCTCGGAAGATAAACTGAAATAAATTGTGCATGATAGACAATTAAATATCCTTAAAATAAAAAAAAAACATAAACTTAAACGAAAAACAGATATCTAACGTAAACTTGGATAATACAGTATTTTTTATTAAATTTTAGTACTTATAGAGGCGACACTAAGTACTAAAATTTAAACTTTAATTTAACCGACCCTTTATTTTTGCTCACGTCTATATTTACAATGCAATGATAATCTCGTGTGATTCGCAGTAGTTTCTCTAACGCCTGTCGGTTTACAAGTTGGTACACAAAAACGTTAGTAGCGTTGTTGTGGTTAGGTTTGCGAAGTATAAACCGTCCAAGCCGAGGTTACCCCTCACCGGGGGGACCCTTGTGTCGAGTTACTAGCAATAGAGGTTCAGGCTAAGCGACCTAAGAGCTATGCCACCTCTCAATCCGGTGAAGCAGTCAAGGCCAGCTTCTCTGGCCAATCTGTGTAGTTCGTCATAAAAAAAAAGCCAAGTATAAGATCGTAAATTGAAACCCACGAACAGATTGTTGATGGTAACTGTATTTTTTTTAAATAAAACTATTTTTACGGATTGTAATGCGAATCTTATTTTAATACATAGACATTTCGAGCATTTTTACCTTACTTTGATATCCTATACAGTTGTTCTATACTCAGTTATATTTTTGTGGTACCGTGATTTTAAATACAGCTATCATGTTGATATAACAATAGCGGTATTTATGAGGATATCAATCGGTTACTTAAAAGTAAAATGGTGGAAATTTCGGTAATTCAAAAATAAATCTTCTTTTGGGAAGGCGGGGTTATGTGGGGTTCTACCCACCCGGTGGCCCTTCCTCGGTGAGGGGCTCCGGGATCACCAGAGGAACGCTCCGGAGCCCCTCTGCACTGTGCTCTTCGGAGAAAACGTCCAGAGGGGGCAGGGGAGAATCCCTCCACCCCTGTGCCCTCGCAGTGCAAAACGACACGGGCCAGCCGATGTCGTCTTCTTCCCGGGTCCACTTTGGCGGACGAAAAAGGCAAAGGGTGGGGAGCCTTGTCGCCCAGTGGACCCGAGGTCTCTTTAAGTCGCCTTCTACGAGCCCAGAACTACAGGCCTGCGGGCCGGACTGCCATCCGCCGTGACTGACACACAAATCGACTTCAGAATTTTTTGAATTATTTTGAAAAGTTCTCAATATTATTTTAAATCAAGTATACGCGTAACTGCATTATAATTTAGTGTGATGAAGTCTTTTAGAACATATATATATATATCTCAAATGATTTGTCCACAAAATTGTTTTTTTACGTTCAAATATTATCTTTTACAGAGCAGTGTCCTAGAACGGAGGTCGCTGTTAAGGCCAAACGGAATGGAACCGTGTTTCACATGTCGGGCTGAAGACCGACCCTGGTCGCACACTCTAGTCAAATTCTTCACTAAGCTCAAGGATATGCTAACCCGTGGAGTAAACGCCCTCGCGGCTACCGCCCAGCATCAGAAAATCGCTTAAATGTACGCATCAAAGCAGATGATTATGAGCAGAGATTTAATTCAATGAATGATTTAGGTGTAAACATTAGAGTGAATGAATGAATATACTTTATTGCATAACAATTAGAAAAAATACATCACAGAAATAATCAATTAAACATTTTGACATAATCTTCTTCTTAATCGTCTCCTTCATTGCTGAAGGTCGTGTCTAGCACAAAGCGTTGATCGCTCGCTTCATGATTAACTTCCACGTGTCCCTGTCCTCGGCGGTCTTCATGGCTTTGGTTAATGGCAGGCCTGTGAGCGTCTTAACTGCGTCTGCCCACCGTTTGGGTGAGCGACCGCGTGCTCTTTTTCCGTCCACCTGGCCAACAACCATTAGCTTTTCGAGGTTATCCGGATTTCTGCGGGCAACGTGTCCAAAATATTCCAGTATGCGCTGGAAGCAAAGAGTTGATAGCCTTGTCGTTATTCCGAGTGTCATAAGTCGTAAGTTTGACATAATAAGTCGATATAATTGCATGCGCAGTGGGACCTTTGTATAGACATAAATTTAAACATACATGCACATACACAGCACATTCATTCAAACAACAGCCATGCTATTTATATATCCTATTTATTGTACATTTACATAATATTTAATAATCGACTTATAATTAACTCCACTTTAGTTAATTTTGAGTGCTGAATATATGAATTTTGCACTGAATGTTTGGATCTCTCGCATTTCACCCTCAATTGGAATATGCTTGAATGGTTTGGGATCCTGTTTACAATAAATATGTTGATGATATCGAAAGAGTACAGAACAAGTTTTTTAAAACCTTGAACTACAGGTGCCACAAAAATCGTACTCCTTACAAAGATATATTAAGGGAACACAAAATTTTAGTCCATTCGCGACCGTCGGAGGTTGCGAATAATCCTTGCGCGTTACCGCTATTTTATGGGCAGGCCCCACCCTTAGATGCTAGGAGCGTTGCTGGAGTTTCTTCGGCCACTTCTCCCAGCGCAAACGCTTCCCGAAGTGGCACTTAAAGTTAGTTCAGCTTTTCGAATGTCCCTTAGATTATCCCGGAAATAGCTACCGATCGAGTCGTGGTTCGGCCCTCTCGGGCGCCCTCGGATCGGAATGCTTACGCGTAACATAGTAACCGTCCAAGCCGAGGTTACCCCTCACCGGGGGGACCTAAGAGCTATGCCACCTCTCAATCCGGTGAAGCAGTCAAGGCCAGCTTCTCTGGCCAATCTGTGTAGTTCGTCATTAAAAAAAAAATTACCCTTGAAATCAAGGCGCATGCTTCTTCAAAGCATGTTTCTACATGGATTGTGTAACAATAAATTTGACTGTTCTTATTTAGTAAATAATTTATGTTACGTTGTAACCAGAACAGTTTATCGGCGAGAGGTTAGGGTAAATAATTTATTTTCTTTAAACTCCTGTCATTCCAATGCTGGTGTGCGTTCACCTCTCCGTCGTGTGGTGGATATATACAATAAGTAATTTGCAGATATTGATTTGTTTTCATTGCTTACTACTAAATTTAGTTTTAAAGACAATTTATTTAGTTAGTTTGTAAGTATTTATTAGTTCATTTATTTCCGCAATCTTTAATTTAAATTTTATTGATAAAGTGTTTCTGTTTTTAAAGTGTTGCACGTTAAAATAATAATGATAATAATTTGTGGATAATGTTGTTGGTAGTGCAGTTACATATTTTATTTATATTATGTCTTTTATAATATCAATTGTGCTAGTGTTTTTGTCCCAAATAAAGAGAAACAAAATCACAATGCAATATTACAATATAATTTGGTACGAGAATATATTCTAACATGTATATTTACGAGTAAAAACAGAAACCAACTTCTAATCGAATAGGAATATTACGAAATAGAATTAATCAGAACTTAACCAAACTGTCAGCATTCTACACTTGAAATCTTCTTTATAATCGTTTCCTCAGAGCTGAGGGTCGTGACCACCAAGAGAGCTGCTTTGAACGAGCATTCCCCACTCTTTCCTATTTTGGGCCAGGTGGAAAGCCGCCTGGAGTTTTAAGTTGGTAGCTCCTCCAATAGAGTCCGTCCATCTAGTGGGCGCCCTGCCTCTGCTTCTTCTTCCTTCGACGCAGCCAACCAGCAGTAATTTTTCAAGGCTGTCTGGCTGGCGACGAGCTATGTGGCCGAAGAAATTAAGAAGACGGCGAAAGGAAGTCGTGGAGAGGCGAGTCTTGATGTTTAGCTCATTAAGAATAGACTCATTGGTGCGGCGCTCAGTCCATGAGACTACTAACATTTTGCGCCAACACCACATTTCAAATGCGTCTATCTTTTCTCTCACACGAGACCTCTATGTCCAGGTTTCTGAAGCATACGAGAAAATGGAGAATTTCTCCACACTTGAAATACAGCCTTTAAAATAAAAAATGAATCAGCGAAATCAGCGTGACATTGAGCTATTCGTCCATTTGTCGCGGACATTCTTAATGCAAATATAAGACTAATATAGTTTATGCTATATTAATGCTTATGGATGCCTTTAACAGAATTGGTCCTAATTGGAAACACAAAACAAGTGCTTCTACTTGTTCCGTCAAAATCCGTCTAGTCGTTTCAGAGATTAGCCGGAAATAACAGACAGATAGATTTTGATATATGTACCGTATATACATTCATATGCATGAGTTTAATATTAGAAACAGACACTCTAATTTTATTTATTTGAATAGATTCATAAAATATATTTAAATGGTCAAAAACAAATTTACCGGCTATGTCAGATCGTGTAATTAGACGTTTAATGTAATTTATTGTGAACTTTAAATAATAAAAGCTTATACAATTATTTGTTTGTGTTATTTAAACTAGCAGTTACAGATTATTTACACCAAGCGTTTCATTTTTGAACGTTCATTTTGATACCAATGGCTTAGCAGACTCGGTGCCCTATCCTCTTCTCAGGTCATTACTTTTAAAGAAGAAAAAATAAAAAAATACTTCGTATATTATCAAATAATTTAAAAGATACACAAATCATATTCAAATAGGTTTCCCCAGCTTGCGTAATGTTCGTGTTAAATATCACATTTATACGTTTAATTATTGGTGACGCAGCTGAAACCAATCTTCTCAGTCTTGAGCACTGGCGTAAAGTAGCTAGCCTTTCGTTTTTCTACAGATTGCATTTTGGAGAGTGTGCTCTGGAACTACATGATCTAATTCCCCCATCCCCGTTCCACCATCGGACTCCAAGATGCACTGGAGGATTTCATCCTTTTGTTGTGAACATCCCTCAAACCCGAACGAAGCGCTTTACTTCATCTTTCATTGTTCCTACAGCAAGGGACTGGAATACTTTGCCCGCGTCTGTCTTTCCCTTCGATTACAATGTGAGTATATTCAAGAGTAGAATGAATAGGCATTCACCAAGTTAGTGCGCCTTACCGTGATTAAAAAATACATCATAATTTTAAAACGTTTTATTAGCATTATTTACGCTCCATCATGTTAGTATGGCTAAATTTAACGATAGTTTCATAAAAAATACATTACTTTATTTAAAAAAAAACAGCAATGAAACACGAAGTCAAAAACAGCTGATCGCAGAGGAGCTCAGGTTAACGAACGCCAGGTTGTTGTTTTCTTTAAACAAACAATTTTTTATTGTATTATACTCGTATATTTTTTCTCAGTGTTCAATGTTGGCTTCTTATCCTATTCGTTTGTTCCTTCCTTTAATTGTATTGTATTTATTTTTCCTTCTTTTTTAATTTTCTTTTTTTTTGCTATATTTTATGTAATGTAGATAATATATGTAACGTGTACAAATATTGTGATGCCAATAAATAAAATGTCTATGTCTATGTCTACTATTATCGTCTTTCTTCGTTTTCGGAAGCGGTCTCCTAGTACCCTGTATATTTTGTGCGCAAAGGCTAACGCACGACATTTTTTTAAATTAGATTCTTAAGTTTCCAAATTATCCATTTTCCATCCGTTTACCTCAGTAAAAGTTTTCTGAATCGTAGGAACTCTTCAGTTGTGATCGATCCTTTCCTCTTCAATTTAATAAGATGATCCAATATTCTTCTCTTCCCCGCTTTTAAATCTAAGCCAGGTACTTTAATTGGTTTAATTTTTGAACCGACAGATTTAGACAATATAGATCTTTTTCCAAGTATTGGCACTTTTAGCGGTTTAAGATGCTTTTTCAATTTTGGTAGTGGTTGTATTGGAAGAGGTAATAGTGGTAATGGTATTAGAGGTAACTTAGGAATAATAGGTGGGAGTAATAAAGGCGCTGGTAAAGGTAAACCTGGTATTAGTAAGGATCTCCGTCTCCTTACCGACTTCTGCGTTAAGGAATATGTTTTCGAGGTGGATTTTGTGTGCGAGTTTAGACTATCACATGTCAATGCTTCCTTATTTCGTGAATCGGTTTTCAAATTAAAAGGCAAACGTCGCGTACAAGTTTTTGTAGGCGATTCATAAACACCACGTGTTAATTGTATCTGTAAAAGAAATATTTTTATTTGATCAAATTAATCACATGCATATAAAAATCTATATATATATATATAAACGGCTCCGAAACGGCTGGACCGATTTCAATTAAACTTTCTGGTAATCTTCAGATTAACCTGGCGAGTAAGTCTGTTTGGTGACAATCGGAGCACTCTTCTTTTTGAACTGTCAATTACAGCTTTTATTTACTACGATGATATTCTATTGTTTTTGTATTGACACATGCATTGTGTATATTTATACCATTATGAACCATATTAAAATACAAATCCGCTTACTGATGCTGCTGATATGTACATGGGTGTAGGTAATGATCTTCAGCCGCTCGAGAAGAGAATGAATATGGAGAGAAATGAATAAGTTAATGTATTGTGAGAGTTAAATTAAATATTTAAAAAAGTTAAGTAAAATCTAGCCCCACGAAGCGGGCTTTGTAACCTAGTTTAAGTATAAAAATAAACACTTACAGTTATAAAAGTGAAAAATGCAACACACTTTAACATTGAAACCTTAATAGCCGCCATTTTGTGTTCCAAATGTAATGATTTAAACCGATACGTAATTCGGATACGTTTTATATGCTGTATGTTTTCGTAATAACAATTGAATTGTTATCATCGATAAGTATCTGATTAATCACGTATTCAAAAACAATTGCAATTATTAACGAAGCGTATTGCTATATGAATAATTCAAACATGATATAATTTATCATTACCTGTTAAATTTTAAACGTTGTAGCGATTCATACATTCTAAGTTTTTTTTTTTTTTTTATGCGTGTAAACTAGCGCTTGACCATGATCCCACCTGGTGTTAAGTGGTGATATAGTCGAAAGATAGTACGCGCTAGTTTAGTAAGTGCCTATTCACTCTACTCTTGAAGGCTCCCACGTCGTACTTGGACGGAAAGACTGACGCCGGCAACTTATTCCACTCCTTTGCTGTACGCACGATGAACGATGACTCAAATCGCTTCGTTCGGACGCGCGGAACATCGACTATAAAAGGGTGGAGACCCGCCGAGTGTCTAAACGTCCGAAGGTAGAATGGGGATGGGGGAATTAACTCGTGTAATTCCTGTGCACACTCTCCAAAGTGTAATCTGTAAAACACCGAAAGGCTGGCCACCTTGCGCCTGTGCTCAAAAGTAATCATTCTAAGTAAAATAGAACTAAATGCTTTCCGTATTCATTCGATCTATGAAGCAACTATAGTGAATAATTTGCATCAAATTTACTAAACATTATCAATAGAGTATTTACAATTTTTATTAAATTATATTTTATCAGTACATTTTAAGTTAGAGATCGTAACATGAAAAATTCCTACAACTTTATGTTGAAATTTTAAGTAACATAATTGTTTTCAATACAATCATAATACAATAAAATTATGTAAGCAGTTAAATTTGTGTAATCTCATAATTAATCTATGACATAATTTATTACTAAGACATAAACTAAGACAATTATCGTAAGAAAAATGAAAAGATCGAAGAAGAGGTCGCCTATAATTTGTATGGAGGTAGTTTGTAACAAATTAAACCTAATACTCTAAGAAAATTTATCGTTATATATGTCTACCCCGTTAAGGTCATGACTACGAGTTGAGCCATCGTTCATCGTGCGTACAGCAAGTTGCCGGCGTCATTCTTTCCGTCCAAGAAAGACGTGGGAACCTTGAAGAGTAGAGTGAATAGGCACTTACTATAAGGCGTACCAACTTTCGACTATATCACCACTTAACATCAGATGGGATCCTGGTCAAGCACTAGTTTATACATATAAAATATTCCCACATCACGCAAGGTTAGTTAGACAGCGCTTTGTTTGTGTGCTGTCATTAGATTATTAAATAAATGTATTTTAAACTTCAAATAAGAAGGAGGTTCTCAATACCACTGTCTCCTCCTTTTTTATGTATTACCTTTCGAATAGGTGAATCGATTTTGTCCAGTTCTAACAATGGCATCAATGAGAAAACCACATAAGTTTTAAATTTTCATCAAGTAGGTGCAAGACAACAATCGATTTCGAATCGAAAGAATGTACTTCAACGCGCATTAATAGCATTGAACGTTTGGTTCGATTAGAAGTCGACTTCTGTTTTTACTCTTTGGAAAATTCAAAGAGTAAAAAGAGACAGTACATTTTCGCTATTTTAAATAGGCTTATGATTTTCTAAAGAACATCCCTAACGTCTTACCTCCCAGTAATGTATACGCATTACAACATGACAGCAGAAATAATCGCTACGGTGTTACCATAATCTCATATGATTTTTACCAAAAGTATCTAAAGGAATTAAAAATATATATATATATAAAAGAGAAACTGTATGTGTTTGTTGCTTATAGGCTCCGAAACGGCTGGACCGATTTCAATGAAACTTTCTGGTAATCTTCAGATTAACCTGGCGAGTAAGCCTGTTTGGTGACAATCGGAGCACTCTTCTTTGAACTGTGCTGGCTTACTACGATGATCTTCTATTGCATTTTTTGTGGCCTTTTGGCGTATATTTATACCATTATGAACCATATTAAAATACAAATCCGCTTACTGATGCTGCTGATATGTACATGGGTGTAGGTAATGATCTTCAGCCGCTCGAGAAGAGAATGAATATGGAGAGAAATGAATAAGTTAATGTGAGAGTTAATGTGTGAGTTAATTGTGAGAGTTAAATTAAATATTTAAAAAAGTTAACTAAAATCTAGCCCCACGAAGCGGGCTTTGTACGCTAGTTTATGTATAAAAATAAACACTTACAGTTATAAAAGTGAAAAATGCAACACACTTCAACATTGAAACCTTAAAAGCCGCCATTTTGTGTTCCAAAAGTAATGATTTAAACCGATACGTAATTCGGATACGTTTATATGCTGTATATTTTCGTAATAACAATTGAATTGTTATCATCGATAAGTATCTGATTAATCACGTATTCAAAAACAATTGCAATTATTAACGAAGCGTATTGCTATATGAATAATTCAAACATGATATAATTTATCATTACCTGTTAAATTTTAAACGTTGTAGCGATTCATACATTCTAAGTTTTTTTTTTTATGCGTGTAAACTAGCGCTTGACCATGATCCCACCTGGTGTTAAGTGGTGATATAGTCGAAAGATAGTACGCGCTAGTTTAGTAAGTGCCTATTCACTCTACTCTTGAAGGCTCCCACGTCGTACTTGGACGGAAAGACTGACGCCGGCAACTTATTCCACTCCTTTGCTGTACGCACGATGAACGATGACTCAAATCGCTTCGTTCGGACGCGCGGAACATCGACTATAAAAGGGTGGAGACCCGCCGAGTAACTAAACGTCCGAAGGTAGAATGGGGATGGGGGAATTAACTCGTGTAATTCCTGTGCACACTCTCCAAAGTGTAATCTGTAAAACACCGAAAGGCTGGCCACCTTGCGCCTGTGCTCAAAAGTAATCATTCTAAGTAAAATAGAACTAAATGCTTTCCGTATTCATTCGATCTATGAAGCAACGATAGTGAATAATTTGCATAAAATTTACTAAACATTATCAATAGAGTATTTACAATTTTTATTAAATTATATTTTATCAGTAAATTTTATATCAGAGATCGTACAATGAAAAATTCTTTCAACTTTATGTTGAAGTTTTAGGTAACATAAAGCGTTTCAATACAATCATAATACAATAAAATTATGTAAGCAGTTAAATTTGTGTAATCTCATGATTAATCTATGACATAATTTATTTCTAACATAAACTAAGACAATTATCGTAAGAAAAATGAAAAGATCGAAGAAGAGGTCGCCTATAATTTGTATGGAGGTAGTTTGTAACAAATTAAACCTAATACGCTAAGAAATTTTATTGCTATATATGTCTACCCCGTTAAGGTCATGACTACGATTTGAGCCATCGTTCATCGTGCATACAGCAAGGGAGTGCAACAAGTTGCCGGCGTCATTCTTTCCGTCCAAGGAAGACGTGGGAGCCTTCAAGAGTAGAGTGAATAGGCACTTACTATAAGGCGTACCAACTTTCGACTATATCACCACTTAACATCAGATGGGATCATGGTCAAGCACTAGTTTATACCCCATATAAAATATTATTCACACATCACGCAAGGTTAGTTAGCGATGTGTTTCTGTGCTGTCATTTGATTATTAAATAAATGTATTTTAAATTTCAAATAAGGAGGAGGTTCTCAATACCACTGTCTCCTCCTTTTTTATGTATGTTACCTTTCGAATAGGTGAATCGATTTTGTCCAGTTCTAACAATGGCATCAATGAGAAAACCACATAAGTTTTAAATTTTCATCAAGTAGGTGCAAGACAACAATCGATTTCGAATCGAAAGAATGTATGACGTATATTTGAATTAGAACTTCAAGGGTTTATTCCTACGATAATTTCGAAATACAAAGATGGCCTTTTTTTTATAATTTCTAAGCAAGTGCTTGACTACGATCCCACCTGATGTTAAGTGGAAATGCAGTCCTGGATGCTAAGGCGCACTAGCTTAGTAAAAGCCTATTCACTCTACTCTTGAAAATACCCACATTGTAATCGGAAGGAAAGACAGACGCGGGCAAACTATTCCAGTCCTTTGCTGTACGAAGAATGAAAGACGAAACAAATCGCTTCGTTCGGGTTTGAGGGATGTACGCGCATTAATAGCATTGAACGTTTTGTTCGATTAGAAGTCGACTTCTGTTTTTACTCTTTGAATTTTCGTACATTTTCGCCATTTTAATTAGGCTTAAGATCTTCTAAAGAACATCCCTAACCTCTTACCTCCCAGTAATGTATACGCATTACAACATGACAGCAGTAACAATCGCTACGGTGTTACCATAATCTCATATGATTTTTACCAAAAGTATCTAAAGGAATTAAAAAATATATATATATTTTGACATTTCTTGTTTGGTCAATGCTGTTGAAATATATATAAAGGTATCCGATTTTATTTTATAACACTAGATAACGAATGCAATGCTTAGAATTGATAAAATAATGATAAGAATGGTTACATCAATTATGTTTACTTTGTATAAATTTTTGATATCAGCACGTTCATTTCTCGCATAGTTTTTTTTTTAATTACGTCACAGTTTATCATGCCAGTCAATGATATATACGAAACATACGTAATACGTAAGCCACTACATAAATACGTATCAACATTTTTACGATGCATAATAAGTTTTTCATTGGATTTGTAAGGAGTGGAAATGAGGGCTCGAAAGCTATTTTGGTCCTCCGTTAGCGTACTCTTGATAACAACGGTGTATGTAAAAGCTTGCAGTGACAAGGGAATATGTTTGGTAAGTCACGTATCTTAACGTTATTGTAAACAGCCTGTTGGTATGTTCCACTGGTAGGTAGACACACCTTCTCTGTAAAGAGAGTATTAGGGCAAAGTCTGCCACACGGCTCTACTGCGGATTGACAATAAGACTGCGGTAGTGCGTAGAATAAGACTGCGGTATCCCCCACCTGTCGTAGAAGGCGACTAAAAGGGGCCTCCGCGGGTTCTCTGGGCGACAAGGGTGGAGGCTTTTTCGTCTGAAATGTACCCGGGAAGAAGGCGAGATCGGCTGACCCGTGTCGCCTTGCATTGCGAGGGCACAGAGGAGAGGGATTAACCTCCCCCCCGGGACGTGCACTCCGAAGAACACAGTGCGAACAAAAAAAAAGGTTGATAGATTATGGTAGCAGTAGTTATTTACAAGGAATGTAGGTGATTGGACTATTTCTTTCATGTGTGCTTCATTACTATTTGATATTATATAAAGGCGATTCATTGGCGCTTATAGCAAGTGATGTTATTGGTATGATGATAATTTAATCACCCGGCAAATTGTACGTGAAACATTTTTCCACCGCCTTTCTAGCAAATTTTCTTTCTCCTATAAATGCTAGGAGTGTTGCTGGAGTTCTGGATCTTCCAGCCCAAACCTTCTGATATAATATAATTGCTATAGAACTTCTTAGGTTTGTAACTACTGACGAAGCCGTGTTTCGGTACTCTCGGAGCGCCCTCGGGTCTGAATGCTACCTGAGTAACTCACTAAAACTTCGGTCACGTCTCGAAACAGTGTAAATAATTCTAACTACTTATAAATAATACTAGTCTTTAATTAGCAAACAGACCACGTCACGACTTTGCATCTTTAAATTACGAGAGCTACATCGACTACGTTTTTTCCCAGCCGAGTTTTCTTGTTTCGAATTCTATCCATTGAAGAAATTACGCAATTCTCAATTTTTTATATATAAATTAGTTATAAAAACCCTTTCAATAATTCTATATTTTTTTTAATTTTACAGCTAGAGGCAATCAAGGAAATGAAGGAGTGTAAAAAAGGGGTTCTCGCTTCGTAAGTATTATTATTTATTTCTCTTCATTTTTTTTGACGTACGACACAGATGTGCCAGAGAAGCTAGCCTTGTTTGCTTCACCGGATTGCGAGGTGAGCTCTTAGCACCGGATTGCGAGGTGAGCTCTTAGGTCACTTAGCCTGAACCTCTATCGCTAGTAACTCGAATAAAGGTTCCCCCGGTGAGGGGTAACCTCGGCTTGGACGGTTACTAAGTTACGCGTGTATTCCGATCCGAGGGCGCCTGAGAGTGCCGAACAACGACTCAGTCGGTTGCTATTTCACGGCTTGTCTTCAAGTTTAACTAAAACAATATATTAAAGTGTTCTTATTAATATTTCTGTCAGTTGTTCAGGATTTACGTGTAACAAGATACAGCAAATGTTTGTCTATTAGCGAATATGTTTTCCTATGTGATTGATATTATGACTTCTGATTCTCTGCTTTGAATACATTTGACACCACGTCCAAGTTGTTTATGGAATGTTATATGTGGTGTATCACCTCTTTATAATTAAGTTACTGGCCGATAAACCAGTAACATTATAATCAATAATGTTGACAGCATTGTCATTAATAAAAGAATGGAGATATAAACAACAATGCATTTAATTTCTTTATGTATATATAATATTGGCGACGAGTTTTAAACCCACGATCAAGATATTAATGATGGAAAAGTAAAACAGCGGAGTACCCAAAGAGGGTTACTCACCAGAATAGAAAATATGTAACATCGAGGGCGTCGATGTTCGACGAGGACATCGATGCTCGCTCTGAGAGTCTTAATACAGCAATAAAGTCTCTGCGAGAGCTTCAGCATACGATCGAAGACCACACCGTCGACCAGCATGACGAGACCGCTTACGAGCAAGAACAGGAGTACAGATACGATTTCGAAGAGCTGTACACAACAATTATCATGAAACTATTAACGAAAAAGAAACTAAACCAACGACAGCAAGAACAACAACAGCGAGCGCAACATCATAATGAACAACAGTTGCATGACCAGCAGCAGGTACGTGAGAGCATACCTAAAATACAATTTCAACCACTAGGATCATCAGAAACTTTCAACAACTTTAAGAAAAGACTGGAAGCCTACTTTCGATTGAATAATATTACCAAAGATCAAACAAAAACCAACATTATACTATCTACTTTATCACCAGAGCTCCATGAAAAGCTCTGTGACTTAGTATGCCCAGAAGAACCAATTAATATATCATTTAATCTCATCACCGAAACACTTAATGAATATTTAGATCCAAAACCTAGCAAATGGGCCCTACAACATAAATTCATATCAAGAATACAAAAATCTGATGAAACTATAGCTCAATTCACAGCGGAACTAAAAAAATTAACAACAAACTGCGAATTTAATTGCCAACATTGTGGGAAGAACACATCAGAAAATTCCTTTGCCTACAATTCATACGAGGCTTAAAAAGATAATGACGCACGAACAAAAATTTTACAAGATCAAAATAAATGCACATTTAAAGAACTAGTTCAAAAGCAACATCAATCGAAATGGGAAAACAGAAAACGACACTATTGCTACACATGTATTGCCCAGCACGAGTAACGGCAGTATTGACAAGGTTTCTACAAGCCCATATCGACCTAAAACTTCAACCTCAAGACAAATCACACGCCGAGATTTATTAGGTAAATGTTTTCGCTGCGGATCTTCTCATGAAACCAGGACATGTAACGCCAGCAATGTCACCTGCCGGAAATGCAATAAAATCGGCCATCTTGCCCGCGTTTGCCTACAACGCAACCCTAATCTGCGCTACAAGACACCAAGTCCCAATTCACACCAACTAGAAGAGCCGAACAATAGCGATAACGAGGGCTGGAACGACATCAATATGATATCTGGCGAAAGAACTGAGAAATTCATGATATCAGTACAGATCGAGAACGCGAAGCTGAAATGGAATTTGATACTGGAGCAACATTAACGTCAATGTCAATGCGAGACTATAGAAAACTGAATATTGGAAAAAGACTGTTCCACACAGATATTAAACTTCGTACATACACAGGAGAAGTAATAAAACCAGTCGGAGTCACTTACGTTAAATGCAAATACCAAGAGAAGGAATTTCACGGTAAACTATATTTAATCAATGGCAACGTAGATCCTATTTTGGACGCAGTTGGATGAAGGAACTGGAAAGCTTGAACTTAGCAGATATAAAACTATACAACATACAAAGAACTTAGAACTAGATCAACTCTTACAACTTTATAAAACCTCAGTCTTTAAGTCTGACCTGGGTAAAATACCTAATTATAAGGGACACTTGAACCTTAAAGAAAACACACAACCAATTTTTATCAAACCTCGAAGAATACCCTACGCTTTAAAACTAAAGTAGATGAAGAAATAGAGCGACTTTGCAAGCTAGGGTCATTACGAAAGTTGACCACTCTGAGTGGGGAACCCCAGTAGTACCAGTTGTCAAGCCGAACGGGTCAATCCGACTTTGCGCAGACTACAAAGTTACACTAAATAAAGTAATATTGGATGAACAATACCCAATACCGATGATAGAGGATATCTTTGCAGAAATGAACGGCGGCAAGCTATTTTGTACACTCGACATAACTCAAGCATACCTTAATATGGTCATGGACGACGAAAGTGCAATGCTACAAACACTGAGTACACACAAAGGCACATACAAAGTAAACAGACTTATGTTCGGTGTGAAAGTCGCGCCGAGCTTGTGGCAAGGATTTATGGACAGACTCTTGCAGGGCTGGAAGGAGTCAAATGCTTTTTCGATGATATAATTATTCAAGGAGATTCAAAGGAAAAATTGTTACAAAGACTTAAGCTTGTGCTAGATAAACTGAAAGAAAGCAACCTCAGAGTAAATAAGGATAAGTGCCTTTTTAAAACAAGTATAAATTACCTAGGGCACACTATAGACAAAGATGGCCTGCACAAAACAAGGATAAGATAAATGCTATAATAAAACAGAACGCCCAGTAAACACTGCAGAATTGAGAACGTTCCTCGGTATGGCAAATTTCTATAATAAATTCATACCCAATCTCGCATCCATCACGAATCCCTTTAAACAACTTATTAAAGAAAGAATCACGCTTCCAATGGTCTACACAGTGCGAAGAAGCCTTCACCAAAATCAAAAAAGAAATATTAAGCGAAAGAGTATTGACACACTTTGATCCAACAAAATCACTAGTATTGGCTACTGATGCTTCACCACTAGGGCTTGGTGCAGTCCTATCACACAGACTTACTGACGGATCAGAGAGGCCTGTTGCGTTTGCCTCGAGAACATTATCAGACAGCGAGAAAAGATATAGTCAAATTGACAAAGAAGCTACGGCAATTTATTGGGGACTAAAAAAATTTTTCTACTATATCTACGGCCGAAAATTTACCCTCATAACAGACCACAAACCACTTACAAGCATATTTCATCCAAATAAAACCTTACCAGCAATGAGCACTATGAGGTTATTTCATTACGCCCACTTTGTCCGGATTTGACTATAATATTGAATATAGAACTTCAGCGAATAACTCCAATGCCGACTACCTATCGAGATTTCCAATAGAGTCTACAAGGATTAATAAAATAGACCAGAACTACAATTTCCAATTAGAGCAAATTAATACTATAGACATCAACCCAAATACGATAGCAACTGAGACTAAAAATGATTCAGAACACAGACCTCTACTACAGGCGCTTAATTCAGGCATCTCGCTAAGAACACTCGGTTTCAAGGACAATGAGTTCACATTACATGACGGCTGTATACTAAGAGGAGCGCGTTCTTATCCCTAGAACACTTCAGGAACGCGTGCTTAATGAACTACATCTCGGCCATCCAGGAATAGTTAAGATGAAACTATTGGCGCGCAGTTTTGTATATTGGAAGGGATTGATAACGACATCGAAAAGAAGGTAAGATCGTGCAGAACTTGCAGACTACAACAGAATGAACCTGAAAAGCACCACTTCACCATTGGGAACGACCTGATGGACCTTGGCAAAGATTGCACATTGATTTTGCGGGACCTTCCAGGGTCACCAACTTTTATAATAGTAGATGCATTTTCAAAATGGATTGAGATAATACCTACCAAAACCACAACAACTACTTGGTGCGTCCAAAACTGAGAGAATTATTTTGCACCTTTGGAATACCACGAATTTTAGTTTCTGACAACGGACGACAATTTACCTCAGAAGAGTTTGAAGCATTCCTCAAAGACAGTATGATTGTTCATAAGACGTCTGCTCCATACCATCCAGCAACGAACGGTCAAGCCGAACGATACGTTCAAACCGTGAAAAGGATACTACGAAGCTTAGAGGGGAAGGAGGCACAATATATCAAAAGCTCCTCACGACTAAACACGACTTCGTCGAACGCCGGACGCTAACGGCCTGACCCCCTACGAGCTTATGTTTGGTAGGAGGTACGCACGTCGCTACATGCCATGTTCTCGAGAGGGGAACTCCGACCACCATCAGTTAAACACCAGCCACATCTTAACAAGGAGTTCAATCCAGGCGACCGCATTCAGGCCCGTGATTATTCCGATCCGAGGGCGCCTGAGAGGGCCGAACAACGACTCAGTCGGTTGCTATTTCACGGCTTGTCTTCAAGTTTAACTAAAACAATATATTAAAGTGTTCTTATTAATATTTCTGTCAGTTGTTCAGGATTTACGTGTAACAAGATACAGCAAATGTTTGTCTATTAGCGAATATGTTTTCCTATGTGATTGATATTATGACTTCTGATTCTCTGCTTTGAATACATTTGACACCACGTCCAAGTTGTTTATGTGAACGTTATACAAAATTGGTTTATTTTTCAGATTATTAAAACCACTTCTCGAAGCTAAATTAGGTAAGTTCCACTAATACTGGTTACAATTTACGAGATTATTTCGATTTTATACAGTTCGCCGGTTGTAATAGCTCGGAATTTATTGCCTATTGAAATGGTAGCTCGTTTATAAGTGTTCTGCATGAAAGATACGAAATTAATGTCGCATATATGCGGCATTAAGACACGTGCTAGGTAGAGTGGCGGATTTGCCCTAAGCCCGGGTCTCCTGGGCCTATGACAAGATATTAGGGGCGGCCAATAAAGAAAAATTCACTGATGATAACAAAAAATAACGTAAAGTGATGCGTGCTGAGAAAGGACTGGTAGGTAATTATCACATGGTCTAGGACGGCCAAGACTGATCCGCTGCTGTTTCTAGGCGTGACTCTGAATGACATGATTAAAGAAGGAAAAAGTAGGGCTGGAAACATTAGGTTAGACCAATCTCGGGATAACAATAATAATAAAAATCTTTATTAAAAACCAAAACAAAGTATCAAATAGTAAAATTCTAGTGTACCGTAATAGCAATCTTAATAAGAGTATATTGTGTCTCTGGTATTATCGCCCACCCTACTCAAATAAGCCAGAGCTAACTTTTACTGCTGCACCGGATTCAGAGGTGGCATAGCTATTAGATCGCTTAGCCTGAACATTCTAGTAACTACAAGAGTCCCCAGGTGAGGGGTAACCTTTGCTTGGATGGAAATCGCTCTTGTTTGTGTCTTATTAACACGAGCAGTTAAAAAGCTTCAACAAAGCGTTAGGTGGCGTCGAAGTTTCTAGAATGTAAAGCAACATGTCAACTATGAGTTGTATTATTGCTTTCTAGAAGGTTGACGCGCGTACAGAAATATAAAAAGCGGTGTAATGGGAAATTTACCCCTCGCCTGGCATTAAATGGCCTCCTGGAGATGTCACTGGATTCCAATTTCAAAAATTATTATTACATCGCATCATTAAAATTATTATTATATCGTCACCCTTACATTTTACAGAGAAGAAAGAACATCATTGCGGTAAATGCGGCCCACCACCTCCGCCCCCGACACTAGTATTAATGCCAGCGGCGCCTCCACCTGGTTGTCTACCACCACCAAGCTGCCTGCCACCCCCACCACCGATGTTCTTACCACTGCCACCCCCAGCACTGCCACCTATTATATTATCAGCTCCTCCTTCCCCTCTATGTCTACCACCACAACCGCCTCTGATACTTCCCGCCCCGCCACCGGCACCATTTATGTTCCAGGCGCCTCCAGCTCCCTTGATGCTGCCAGCTCCACCTCCTGCACCTATATTTTTACCTTCAGCACCAGCTCCTATAATGTTACCTTCTCCCTCCTGCGCCTCTATGCTTGCCACCTCCAGCACCTGCACCGATAGTAATCTCATTAGTTCCACCAGCGCCACCGCCATGCTGCGCGCCATCCCCACCAGGCCTCCCTATGACTGCATTCATGGTACCCCCTCCAGTCCCTGTGACCTTAGAGCCGAAACCCATAGAATTGCCTCCTCCATGCCACTGCTGTGGTAAATACTATTGAGAGTTCCTCTTAATAAATTATATTTCTCTTATATATTTGTAATTAGGAATATATTTAAGAGTATAACTTTCAATAATGTAGATTTAATATTTATTTATATTTAAAATATAAAATGTTGTAATATTTGGACTTTTATTTTTACTGAAAGCACCCGGACACTGCCAATTCATCCTAAACATATACACATAGGAATAGTTAATCATTTGGAAAAACGATATATAGGCCGGTCGTCGGACAAAAAATCCCAGGAGTCTGAGCGCAAGGCGCACGGATGTTAATTTCGTGACAACGAATCCTAGAACAATGAGCACTTGGCACGGACTAATAATATAACATGTATTACAAATTTAAAATGAATACACAATTTATTTCTGTTTTTTATTTATTATCTATGATTATAATTCACATTTTTTTCTTATTTATAAATATTTTTTTCTTGTTCGATCATTTTATTTCACCGCGCTCTCACTCACACACATTCACGATCGATGTACTGCGTGTCTGCGTGCGAGCCGGTTACTCTCGGCTCAAGCGGAGCGGGATACGACCGTAACGCTACATTTTTAGTGAATGCCATCCGCTATCATCAATTTATAAGACGTTGTCACGTCAAAAAGAGCATAAAAACATTGGACAAAAAACATACATTTTAAACTTTTAAAAATACATTTATGATAAACTTAATAACCCCAAATAATCCAAGTAAAGATATCAAGGACCAGTAGTGCCAACCTCTTAAATAGAGGATTCAAAAAAATATCACGAAAAAACACAATCTGTGTTTTCATAAATATACCACATTTTGCTCAAGCGGAGCGGGATACGACCGTAACGCTACATTTTTAGTGAATGCCATCCGCTATCATCAATTTATAAGACGTTGTCACGTCAAAAAGAGCATAAAAACATTGGACAAAAAACATACATTTTAAACTTATTAAAATACATTTATGATATACTTAATAACCCCGAACAATCCAAGTAAAGATATCAAGGACCAGTAGTGCCAACCTCTTAAATAGAGGATTTAAAAAAATATCACGAAAAAACACAATTTGTGTTTTCATATATATACCACATTTTGTAAGCCAAACATTATCAAGTTAAAACACTCAACTGTGGTAATCTAAATTCTCACATTAATAATTTATAACCGCACGTTGGCAACCCTAACAATTTTCCCAGTATCATTGCATAGCATAGGACCCATAATTGAATTAATTATGCATGAAGACTTTCTTCGAAGTAATAATTTTCGTTTAAACTATTGGGTTGGTATTATATTACGAATTCATTTTGCGACTAAGTAAAATTGGTTGGTATTACAAAATTACGACATTTGGCTACCAGTCTTGATACGCTAGTAGTTGCTTAGTACACTATCAACCCGTGTTCGATCCTCGGTACCGGCGCCAATAAATTTGTTGTGCAATTTTATGTGCTGATTTGCCACGCACTCGGCGGTGAAGGAAAACATCGTGAGGAAACCTACATGGCTTAGAAATTTTTTCTAAGGCATTGGAAGTCTGGCAATCCGCACTAGGGCCGCGTGGCGGAAACCTTTACTGTCTTTACAGAGAAGGCCTGCGCCCAACAGTGGGACATATATATTATATATTTGAGGCTGTAACTTTAACTTTATAGTCTTGAAGTCGGTTCATGTATTCACAATGCTTATACCAGCCATAGTAGAACTGTTAAAACATAAATTAGCAAGAAGTATCATAGTTATGACATGCTGGTCCGCACTTGGTAAGCATTCTTTATTCCAATGTTCAAGTATTAAAGATTCATTATATTTTAATTTATAAAAGATTTACCAAATATAGTATTGTCTTCTTCGTTCCCTCACTGTTGAAAGAGGTCACATTATTGAGGTCATCTCTTAGCCAAGATTTCTTCACAGATCGAGTCAAATTTGCGAAACAATTATCTATTTACGAAATGACAGTTACATTTTCTTGCAACACAACTGTACTCGATTATGGAATCGATTATCGCTTCTACGGAATATTGTATATACCATCAACACAAATTTCATTTACCAAGGTATGAACTTCATTATCTTCTTATAGATAGACTTACATCATATAGCAACAATGCAAATGAGAAAGATACCTCTATTTATCGTGAGGAAACAGTATTCGATCAAAATCATACAAACGTCATACAATAAATATTTGAATATATTCAAAATCTCGATTAAAATTACTACATTTCATAATTTAACAAAACCTGAAAGCGTCATTAGTCAAACGGTTTAAGGTACGGTCTGCGAATCGTTAGGTCGTAGGTTCGAATCCACCATTCGACTATTGACGTGAATCACATCTCCCAGTACAAGCTTAAGCTTAGTTAGAATGGTTAACAAGAATGACAGTAATATTTCTGAAAAAAAAAATATTGCTAGCTTTCTTTTAAAAAAATATAAACGTTAATTACTAATACTATATAAGATTATTAATCTTTCTCAGGTTCGACTAAGGCACTTCTCACAATGGTATAAATGGGTGTTTATAAATGAAATACCACAGTTCATAAATAACACACGATATGACGCAGATATCGTTCTACTGCGAACCCAACAAAATTTAACAGAGACCGAATTGAATGGTAATGGCAAGAATATTACTCAGATTAGAATTTATTATAGAGATAAATGAATTGTTAAATCGTAATCGATTCATTCGCAAAGAAAAAAAGATGGATATTTAAAAAAACTTAAATGCTAAACACACGGAAACCGTACGTTTATTATAGTTATAGTACTTTGGCAAGTTTGAAAATAATTTATCGTAGATAAGCCATTTGAAAATGTACAGACTGGCCACTTTTGCGATGACGGCTTCAATGTATTTAAATTAAAAATAAAAAAATAATTAATTAATTACATTTACAAATACATACTTTTATGACGCATACTTGTTTGCGGATTAGATGAACTACGGCTGGCTACACTTAAATATGTGAATTTGTTGTGAGGCAACATTTATGACATTGACATATTTATTGGCGCGTATTAGGGATGTTCATGCAAAAATTATAACGATATATTTTTCGATACAGTATATCGTAATGTATCGATATTTTGCGATATATTGTATAAATATAAGTAGGGCAAAAAAACACCGTGGCACAGATTGTAATTTTTTTATAACGGTAAGGAAATCTAATCGGTAACGGCAAAGAAATCTTCAAAAAGATACCTCGCCTTCTGGGGAAGGCGGTGGTTATGTGGGGTTTTTACCCACTAAAACCTGTGGTCGATGTCGCCTTCTTCCCGGGTCCACCTTAGGCGGACGACAAAGTCCCTCACCATTGTCGCCCAGTGAACCCGAGTCCCTTTTAGTCGCCTTCTACGACAGGCAGGGGATACCGTAGTCTTATTCTTGAGAGCCCAGGACTACAGGGCTGATATATATAGCGGAAAGCCTAACCTAACCTACATACGATAATGTAACATCAATATAAATCGTGTAATTCCTAGCGCTTATTTTACAGATACCTATCACCAATCCTCAATATCCTTTGACGATGTTCACATACATCCCCGTGATGGTATATCCACACATGGCTGGGCCTACTGGAGTCAGACTAGAGGGTTAGAAGTGAAACACGAACGCGAGAGGATATTACGACGTCTAGATCTCAAACAATATCCATTGACGATCGCTACTCCGGTATGTATTTAAAAATGGCTGTAGCAAGCAGAAAAACTTTTAATCTACCCGCAATATCAGACCTGATTTGGCTTCTACTACCTTCGTGTCGGAATGCTATTTACTAAATTTACTATTGAAACCGATATTCCCTTCACGAAAATAGCGTTTCTCTATCAGAACTAAGCTGAAAGATTATAGTCCAGCAAAAGCCCCCATTTTAACAACGGCGATAAACCACGAAATAACGGTTTTTACATAGATCCCGTTAATGCAAAGCGCTTCAAATGAGCTTAGCTAACCACCATATATGCACTGTTAATAAATATTTAAGGTGTTTCTCTGTCTGCTTGTGAGTACACTGTCTCCATTGATTTTTCATGTCTGTGTCACAGGAAAGATTTGAGATCCTTGAACTATTTGCCATACATTATACAGCACTTATATGATAATTGTGCCCTCTCGGGCGCGCTCGGATCGGAATGCTTACGCGTAACATAGTAACCGTCCAAGCCGAGGTTACGCCTCATCGGGGGGACCCTTGTGTCGAGTTACTAGCGATAGAGGTTCAGGCTAAGCGACCTAAGAGCTATGCCACCTCTCAATCCGGTGAAGCAGTCAAGGCCAGCTTCTCTGGCCAATCTGTGTAGTTCGTCATTAAAAAAAAATGATAATTGTTATAAACTAGTTTTAGATAATCATACTGTCAAAGATTTTATTATATAAAATAAATTATTAAAAAACACGTTTAAATAAGTCTGATAGAGCCAAATAACGGATCAAATAATCTTCCAGATCGGACAGTATTCTGAGGACTGGTATAACGGCACCTTCCAGGATTACCTCTTGGATCTATCTACGCCAGAACAAGATGCTGGCATTCGGTGCACCTACGCAGCTTCTGTACTCCTTATCGACGCGCTTAAAGCTAAGTTGGTCTACTCTTAAAGCTAAGTTAGTCTATAATTAAAGTAACATCTTCGATCTGAGGAAAAGTAATTTTATCGATTATTACCTCAGTTTAATAGTGATTATAAAAGTCAAACAGTTAATGAATATCACAAAACTCTAATAGGAATAGGAAAACCTATTGCTTTGCCGGTCAAGCTCAAGCGCGGGTAAAAGGGCAGGGTCACTATTTTAACACTAATTGTAAATATCTTTATACCCACATTCTATTCAACAAGCGCTAATGTTATATTATCAATCTACCCTCATTAGTAGTAGTTAGAGCATTAAAATTCCCAATCTTTTTGCATGGAGTCGAGCAATGGACAATTCGACCGAGAGAAAGACAGAGAATAGATGAATTCGAGATGTAGTGCTGGAGACGAATGCTACGAATACCGTGGACTGCCAAGCGCACAAATGTATCTATTCTCTCCCAATTTGTCACAAAGACCAGCGTGTCTACAGCGCGTACTGTTATATGTAGGGCATAGCATTCGAGCCGGTCGCCAACACGATGGTCTGACCAAGTTAAAAGGTGCCTCCTTTCCTAATCTCTACCAGCTGGTAAGGGCTGCCGATGGAGGCAGATTGTCTACAATTGTCCACTTGTGTTGAGGGGTTTTAGTGACCACGATCCTCAGAAAAGAATTTTCATTAACCGCTCAGATTTATTCCGAAACACTGTATACCTCGCATGCATCTATCTACCCCGCAATATATATTATTATATTAGTTCTAATACTGACTGGGAGTTGTGGCGTAGCCAGGGTCTTCGAGATGTTTATCTTCGCCTTTCACCTTCACAGGGACGCTCTAATTCCCGCACAGCTATGGAGTGCGCAAGATCAAAACGGCAGCATGCTCGTCATGGTGTCCCGTGGTATTGCGGATCTAGCTGGCGGCCCATTGAGGATTCTTCGTAACCGAATCACTCGGTTGGACTACGCTTTTCCCATTTGGCCTTTTCGGTACATAAACACTGAATAAATTGCAGTTATTTTTAAACCCCCCTCACCATGCACCGATGTAGGGCCACCTGGGAGATGTTAGTGGGTAAAAACCCCACATAAACGCCGCCTTCCCCCAGAAGGCGGGGTATCTTTTAAAGATTTCCTCCCCGCTAACAAAAAAAAATATGCCATAGAGCATTGCTATACACGTTTTAAGATAATTTCTCAGACATACTGGGCTCCAAGTCGGTTTTAGAATTGTGTTAAAATGAACGTACAGTGACATTGTTATCGATTTTCGCTAGTTCTGCTAATCTACTGGTCCAGTTATGCAACTGTGATTTTCCGATAACGTTCCACTGACACTCTAATATTGTTTTAATTATGATCACTTAACAATATTGTACGTAATGACATCTTGTAAACATCACATATCAATCAGTTAAAGTTATTTTTAAGCCTTTATATTAGTCCCACTGCTGGGCACAGGCCTTCTCTGTAAAGAGAGTATAAGGGCACAGTCCGCCACGCACTCCTAGTGCCGATTGACAGACTTCACATATCTTAGAAAAAAATTCTAAGACATGTAGATTTCCTCATGATGTTTTCCTTCACTCCCGAGCGTGTGGTTAATCAGCACATAAAATTGCAGCAACAAATTTATTAGTGCCGGTAACGGGGATCGCACCCGGTTTGCTAGCGTACTATGCAACTTGAGGCGACCGCCCGGACACTGAGCTACAATGCTACAGCCGTGATAATTATGAAATTAGTAGATTAGCTATTGTTCTCTAAATTCTTTTTTTTCCTCTAATTTAGTTCTCTTAATCTTTCGTGACTTACACGTGAAACCTTAAACTTCTTTTTCAGTGTTGGTTTCACCTATTTGTCAGAACGTGAAAGCAGTAACAACCTATTCGTGGCGCCGTTCACGGCGGGAGTTTGGTGGACGTGTCTTGGTTTCGCCCTTGTCATGACCTTAGCGCAGAGAATCACTGCTAAAGAACCCGTGGAGAAAGAGGGCGCGTACATGGCCGTTCTGGCTACATACTTACAACAAGGTATGGTTAAAAAAGAGTAACCGTCCAAGCTGAGGTTACCCCTCACCGGGGGACCCTAGTGTCAAGTTACTAGCGATAGAGGTTCAGCCCAAGCGTAAGAGCTATGCCACTGTCCGGTAAAGCATTCAAGCTTCTCTGGCCAATCTGTGTAGTTCGTCAAAAAAACCCTCGAGCACATAAGCCTTACCAAATGATGTCAAAATAGCACTGACTAAACATTTTTTTTTTTATATGAAAAGTGGCAAACGAGCATACCGCTCACCTGATCTTAAGTGATCACCGTCGCCCATGAACATCCACAGCACTAGAGGAGCTGCAGGTGCGTTGCCGACCTTTGAGATAGGAATAGGCTCGTTTCTTGAAGGTCCCTAAATCGTAAACGTTCGGAAACACCGCTGGCGACAGTTGATTCCACAAGTTGGCAGTGCGTGGGAGAAAGTTACGTGAAAAACGTACAGTCGTTGAACGCCAACCATCAAGATGGTGGCGGTGGAATTTGGAATTCTGCCGAGATGTGCGGTAATGGAAATCGGTAGCTGGGATGATTCCGAACAATTCCTCAGAACACTCCCCATGGTAAATGCGATACAGGATGCAAAGAGAACTGACATCTCTTCGCAGAATCAGAGGGTCGAGTTGATCGGAAATCTTTAACCGACTTCAAAAAAGAGTTGCTTCTCAATTCGTTTGTACTTTTACAGTTTTTTTATGTTTATTCACTCACAAGGACGTCGTTTAAGAATCGGTTTTGATTTTTGTTATAGGATTTGCTTTAAATTTTTTTATGGGGTATAAACGAGTGCTTGACCACGATCCAACCTGATGTTAGCTGATAGATAGATAGTTCAAAAAGAGGAGTGCTCCGATCGTCACCAAATTTTACAGTATTACTCGCCAGGTCAATCTGATGATTTCCTAAAAATTTCATTGAAATCGCTTCAGCCGTTTCAGAGCCTATATGGAACATACCCACAATTATAACAGTTCTATTGTTTTTTCGTCTATTAGATTATGTCTACACATTCATTCATACAGAGCACATTAATAGTGATTCCATTCGTTAGATGCAAGCGCCGTTCCAGAGGGTATCTCCGGCAGATGGACCTTCGTAGTGCTGTCCGTCTCGTCAATGCTAATCCACGCTTATTACACCTCCGCCATTGTGTCCGATCTTATGAGCAGCGGACGCAGTGGCCCGGCTACGTTACGTGCCCTTGCTGACTCCAGATACGCCATAGCTTCTGAGGATTACGACTACATGCGTTATCTCATGTTTGATGTAAGTACCACTTTAGAAACAAACGCGTGTACTCATGTACGCACGTGAGAAGCTATACTTCTTTTGGCAATATTTAAAATAGTTTTTAGTCGCATGGAAATAATTTATTACATATAATATATAATAAAAGGAAACACAGTCAATAAAGGTCGATTAAATTTGAAAAAAAAAATAAATATTATATTATATTAATATGTAAATGGAGCCGTGATAGCTCAGTGTCCGGGCGATTGGCTCAAGTTGCATAGTACGCCTAGCAACCCGAGTTCGATTCTCGGTGCCGGCATCAATAAATTTGTTGTTGCAATTTTATCTGCTGATTAACCACGCGCTCGGCGGTGAAGGAAAACATCGTGAGGAAACCTACATGTCTTAGAAAAATTTTCTAAGGCATGTGAAATCTGCCAATCCGCACTAGGGCCGCGTGATGGACTGCGCCCTTATACTGTCTTTGCAGAGAAGGCCTGCGCTCAGCAGTGGGACATATATGTTATATATATAAAGGCTGTAACTTTACCTTTTAATATGTCAATAAATAATACATACGGACAGTTAATGTCAATTATATTAGAGCACTTGAAAAATTATATAAGCACAATTTTTTTTACTGCAGCTTCAACCTGTTACTGTCATCATTGTTTTCAATTTCAAATGAAATTACGTCCACTACGCGCTGACATTCAGCAAGATTGAGGTACTATCTCACCCCGAGGTCACCGTATCGTAAGTGCTTAGCTTCGAATCGACCATTCGACTATTGACATGAACCATCTCCTAGCACAAGCTTAAGCTTAGTTGATATTGGTCGGAATGGTTAACAAGAATATTAGTAATATTTCTGAACAAAAATTATTAACATTTTTTAAAAAAAATGAACACGTAGACGCTGGAAAACAAAAAAGTAGTTACCCACAAAAATGAAATCGTTCACCAGAGACGAAAATCATTTCAACTTTTTTTTTTAATTATAACTTTCGTTTTTGTGTACCTAAAGCTGTCGTTTTTGGACACAATATTTATTATTTTTGCAAAATAAGTATTGTACCACGGCATTAACGTAGAGTAATCATAAAAGAAAATCGTTTTACGATACAAAAAATGAAAGAGAAGTGTCAATGTTGAAAATCCTATATTCGCTATTTTTCATCTAATTGTTACAAGTCATATATCATTGGCCATATATGTCACTTACTACGTTTTTGCTTACCAGAGTCGACGTATACATTTCAGATAATACATTTTACATATTAATATGATACTATTTTATATATTATTACATGTGCAATAGGCGGTGTTATTTCCAAAAGCGCTGTTTTCAAAGCAAGAGCAAAAGTAATTTTATTTCAGTCGTGTGGTCTAACATTGTCGTCTATTTTAACCAAGGTTGAAACCAATTGGGATGAGCTGGAATATTTAAAGAAGAAGAAATTAACATCTCGCTTCTACGTTGACATAGAGAGTGGGATACGGCTCGTCAAACAGGGACACACGGCTTACCATACAGAATACAACCAATTGTATGCGTACATGAAAACGTTCACCGACGACCAATTGTGTAAATTGCAATACATAGACACAATACCAGAGGTAAAACTTTCTTCAACCCGGAGAAAAGATTTTAATAGACAACGTAAATTAGATTAAGAACTTATTTTGTCTGTTTTGTTTTGTTTTTTTTTATTATTAATGCATATGTCGTCTTTCGTTTTGGACCTATTACCAACCTATTTCAAAAAAGGAGAAGGTGGTGGTGAATTCAAAAATTGTTAGCACAATATATTATATGCTAAAAACTTCTCGAAACATAAATTCCGAGAAATACAAATTTACACATATCTACGTTTGGTCCTTGGCCACTGTATACATATACATTGGAATTGCAATTTTTTTTAAAAAGTCCTAAAACACACAAAAACACTGCATTGTGATAAAAATATAATACAAGAAAACCTACAAATATAAACAGCAAAGGAACCGCTAGTTCCCTCCGTGAATTGTAGGCCAATGGAGGTATTTTATCAGTTAACTTCTGAAACTATAATAACTTCTACAACAATTTCAGTCCGTATCTTGGGTGACAACTACTAAACGCGGTCAATGGTCCGAGTATCTCCGCTTGAAGGGAGCGTGGATTGCCGAAGTGGGACTCGCCAAACGTCTCGTATCCCACTTCAGACTCCAACCGCCGCCATGCAGAGCCGCCTTATTGGCTGAGAGGGTGAAGTTCGGCGACATAGTTCCAGTACTAGCACTTTCCTCACTTGGAATTGGATTGTCTGTACTTGTATTAGGGTTTGAGATTATTATAGCTAAGCTAAGAAATGCTTAGATATCTTTTTTTCTTTGTTTAATGTATCACAATTTTTAATCACTTATTTCAGAGCAGCTGTAGCCCGCGGTGTTTACCGTGTAAAATACCGTTTATTTAAATGTTTCTTATGTAAAATAGACTAAGTTACTCCTTATTACATCAGCTATCTGCCAGTGAAAGTCTTGCCAAATTCGGTCCATTCGTTCCAGAGATTAGCCGGAACAAACAAACAAAAATTGTAAAAGAAATATTTTGGTATATGTACCGTATTACACAAGGACGCTTCCGAAAAGTAGGAAAGGAGACTGCTTCGGTAAACGAAGACAGACGATCGTACTAATGACACCTCTGATGATGAGACGAAAAAATCGATCCTGATAAAAAAAAATTATAAAAACCGCGTTTATGGCGCGGTATTAGCGACGCACCGCCGCTCCTCCGCGCCCTGGTTTTCATTAAACATGATTTTTTTTAATCAGACGATCATTGACCCGAGCATCAGCTGTTATTGACTTTGTGTTTAATTGCTGTTTTTTTAGTAAAGTATTTTTTTAAACAATCGTTTCATTTAGATACTAACATAATGGCGCGTAAATAATGCTAAGAAAACGTTTTAAAAATATGACATAAAAAGGGATCATTTTTTCGTCGGAAATGTAAAAATGTCGGATGCATGTAGTAAATATTATTTATTATGGGTACGGTTATTTTAATATTACAAACAGACCATTATTGCGACAGTGGACCCGGGAAGAAGACATTGATTGGCCCGTGTCGCCTTGCATTGCGAGAGTGCCCCTCGCCATGTATCGAGGAGGGCCACCAGTTAGTTTTAGTAAGAACCTCACATAATCCCCTATCATCAGAATGCGGGTTATCTTGTTGAAGATTTCTCCCTCGTACAAAAAAAGCGTAAAAACCTACAGTGGCATTACACGTCAAGATTAAGAAAAATTTGTATTCACACGATAAAATAATTATAGCTCTGTCATCTAAGATTAACTGCACTTATAATCCTCACGCGTTTCCAACGGTCCTTATCGGATAATCTTTATCAATAAATAATCTTATCGAAATAAATCTCTACTCATTTATTCGTCTCATCACGTTTATATATCGATTAGAATTTTCAATTTCATTTAAATATCACTTAATACGAACACGTCGGTTTATATTGTGAAAGGCATGGAGTAGTCAAAGTATAATTATTAATCACATAGCAAAGCTCTGTAGAACAGAAAAATGTTGGAGCTTATCATTAAACTAAGTGTTCTGAGTCTAGGTTTGAGCTATGCGACCCCCACGACGCCATGCCAGAAATTGCAACAGACACAGGTGAGATATATTTTGTTTTAATATTTTAACAAAATCCAGATTTTTTTTGATTACGAACTACACAAGTTGGCCAGAGAAGTGGGTCTTTACTGCTTCACCGGATTGAGAGGAGCGATAGCTCTAAGGTCGCTTAGCCTGAACCTCTATAGCTAGTACTCGACATAAGACCCTGTGAGGGGTAACCTTGGCTTGGACGGTTACTATGTTACGTGTAAGCATGCCGATCCGAGGGTGACCGAGAGGGCCGAACCACGACTCGGTCGATAGCTATTTTAATAATAAATCTAATTCGGACAATGTAAGGTAAACTAACTTATATACCACTTCAGGAAGCGTTGGTAAAATCCACACCACTTAAGGTTTAGTAATTATCAAACTGTACAGACTGGCAACGGATGGATGGATTATGTAGAGATTATAAAATAAGTTACTGGTCGTCATTGATTTATTTATTTTTTTAATGAAAAACTACACAGATTAACCAGAGAAGCTGGCCTTGACTGCTTCACTCTTCTCTTTTGAGAGTGAGGATAACTTATTTTATACTATGAAGAAATTTTTCAGTCTCTTCGTAGGTGATAAGATAATGGTTCAAGTCAAGAGTCGAAACTGAAAACTCACCATAGTTTGCAATTGATCAAATTTCAAGTTAATCGGGTGCATAATATCGGAGATATCGTGATAAATCAGTCATTCAGTAAGTGGTATTTCACAAAATGCAGATATTTTAATAATATTTACATGTCCAAGGTTACAGTCGATATTTTGATGCATTGCATTTTTAATAATCAATCGTAAACATTCATTTCAGCTGACGTCCCTCAACGAAAGAATGAATCAGATGATCGAAGCACTTTACTCGTCATGTAAGTTGATACACGTTTACTGTAAACAATAACACTAGCTCAGAAGTCAAGAGCTTAACAATTTATTAGTTAGATTAGCCGTGAGCAAAAATAAGGGCCGGTTAGAAAAGTTTGAATATCTCGGAAGATAAAGACGCTAGCTAACTGAAATAAACTTGGATACTACAGTATTTTTCATTAAATTTTATTTTTAATTATCATAACTATAATTAATTATAAATAAAGTTAATGTTGTAGCGTCAATAGCCTAATGGTTTAGGGTATGGCCTGCGAATCGTAACGTCGTGGGTTCGAATCCACCATTCGACTATTGCCGTGAACCATGTCCTAGCACAAGCTTTAGCTTAGTTGGAATGGTTAACAAGATTGTTAGTAATATTTCTGAAAAAAAAGAAATATTGCTAGCTTTCTTTAAAAAAAAATGAAAAATATTGTTACTGTAATATCCAAGTTTACGTAAGATATCATTGTGTTTTTTTTAAATTAAATATAAATAAATAAATAAAAATATTTTATTTAAAAGATTTTTAATTGTCTATCATGCACAATTTATTTCAGTATTCATTACAAATTATTTACTTAGCGTCTTTGTATTCCGAGATATTCAAACTTTCGTAACCGACCCTTTATTTCTGCTCACGAGTGTATTTATGTGAATAAAAGATTATTAAAATGTGTTTAAATCATTTCTAGCTCTTCTGCCGAAGCCGAAGACTTCCAGCACGAGCTCAGAGAGCTCCGAATCATCTAGTGGACCTGAATATGCCCAAACTGCGGTTTCCTATGACACACCATTTTACTCACAGGCATATTCAATCCCGCCTGTCATTCCAGCAACGCCGCAAGTTATATACGTGTCACCTACCCCGCCCCCTGTATACGCGTATGCCCCACCATTACCACCTTATCCTCCAGCACCGCCATCGCCTCCTATCGCCAGTTCATATTACTCTCAACCAGAAACCCATGCCCCACCTCCTGAATATTCATATGCAACGCGCTACGACTGGCCTCCGTCTAACTTGTATGAATATTCGTATCCTACATCACAGGTGCCTATTCCGCAATATTCTCCACCACCGTTAGTACCACCACCGCCGGTAACACCGCCACCACCACGAGTACCATATTCCCCGTCGTATTCCTATCCGCCACCTTCCTATGAATACAAGTATTCGTATCCTGAATACCAACCACCTCCTGTCACCTCTTATCCGCCTTGGCCTTATCAATTAACTCCTCAGCCCCATTTTGCACCAATAACTGAATATCCCCCACCACCTCACTCATATCCTTCACCACCACCATCTACATATCCTGCGCCGCCATATACCAGGTATTCCGAATTGATTCCAGTGTCACCTCAATATATATAGTGTAATAATAAACAAAATGAAAAATTGTCTTTATTTTTTGGGGACTTTAGTCCGTTTCCGACATGCCAGCATCATCGCATCCTTAAGAAATGCAAAATGTACATAAAGGAGAATCTCTTCTTCGAGAAGCGAGAAAGAAATCCGTTAATAACTTCACGTTGAATAGACATGGCTAGCTTTCCTTTGCTCCTACTGAAGTCGGGTCAGAAAGCAATCGAAATAATATTTAAGGCCGCCATCACAAAAACATAAACCTAAATATAACAAAATAACTTAAGGACGAGAATTATTTTAAAAACTTGCTAAACAAAAAAGTCCAATACAACCTCGTTTTTTTTTTTTGCTAACGAGTAGGAAATCTTCAAAAAGATACCCCGCCTTCTGGGGAAGGCGGCGGTTATGTGGGGTTTTACCCACTAAAACCTCCCGGTGGCCCTTCCTCGGTGCATGGTGAGGGGCTCCGGGATCTCCAGTGGAACGCACCGGAGCCCCTCTGCACTGTGCTCAAAGAGAGCACTTCCCGGGGGAGGTTACTCCCTCCCCCCCTGTGCCCTCGCAGTGCAAGGCGACACGGGCCAGCCGATACCGCCTTCTTCCCGGTCCACTTTAGCGGACGACAAAGGCCCCACCCTTGTCGCCCAATGAACCCGACGCCCCTTTAGTCGCCTTCTACGACAGGCAGGGGATACCGTAGTCTTATTCTTGAGAGCCCAAAACTACAGGGTTGAATACAACCTCCTAGCAGAACAATATTTTCGAACTGAGATTCAAATACCCATTGATCACCCCACCAATACAAGAAGTATAACACAAAAAAAACTGAATATACCATCTCATTCTAACATATATGGTAAGCGAACATCGCGATACTTAATACCGACACTAATGAATAAACTCCCATTACAAACAAAAAAAGACATTAACAACAAAAACATTAAAACTGTTTTAAAAAAATATTTTTTATAACATGTGTAAAAAATATATATATATATATATATTAAGAACAGCCTGTATCGAACGCTCACACGCATCTTCTTCGAGGCGTCTTCGCTTACGTTGGGTGTGTGCGTTCGTTTGTAAAGATGCTCGCAACGGCTCGTGACGAGGTGTTGCGGTATTCTCTTTAAATCACTATTACTATAAAAATGGACGAGGACTGAATGGTGAGCATCCAGACAAACCTGGGATAGGTTTTTGGGATGCGCTTTATAGTGTAAATTTTATTTGTAAAATGTATTAAATAAATAAATAAAAAAAAATATTTAATACAAAACCGCCCCTTGTATATTCAATTGTAAGCAGAATAGAATTACAATTATAAGACGTATTGTGTTATATTAATAAATTCTATGATTTTTTAAGAACTACACAGATTAACCAGAGAAGCTGGCCTTTACTGCTTCACCGGATTGAGAGGTGGCACAGCTCTTAGATCACTTAGCCTGAACCTCTATCACTAGCAACTCGACACAAGGGTACCCTTTTTTTTTGTTAACGGGGAGGAAATCTTCAAAAAGATACCCCGCGGCGGTTATGTGGGGTTTTACCCACTAAAACCTCCCCGGTGGTCCTTCCTCGGTGCATGACGAGGGGCTCCGGGATCTCCAGTGGAACGCACCGGAGCCCACTGTGCTCAAGGAGAGCCCGTCCCGGGGAGGTTACTCCCTCCCCCCTGTGCCCTCGCAGTGCAAGGCTACACGGGCCAGCCGATGTCGCCTTCTTCCCGGGTCCACTTTAGCGGACGACAAAGGCCTTGTCGCCCAGTGAACCCGAGGCCCCCTTTAGTCGCCTTCTATGACAGGCAGGGGATACCGTACTCTTATTCTTGAGAGCCCAAAACTACAGGGCTGGACACAAGGGAACCCCTATAAAGGGGTAACATCGGCTTGGACGGTTACTATGTTACGCGTAAGCATTCGCACCACGACTCGGTCGGTTGCTATTTCACGAATAATCTAAGGGACATTCAAAAACTAAAAACTTTGAGAAAAATATAGTGTAAATTCTATGATAATTTATAATTAAGCTTTGGCAATTTGGCAATTCAGTATCCGTTGTGTGAGTGTTTAATTGCTGATCAAGATGAAAGCTGCATGGCGTTAATCATTTTTTAGGACACGTGAAGTCCACAAAGTCGCAATACGGCCGCGTAGCAGACTATGCCCTAATAAAATCTCTTTAAAGAGAACTGGTTTTTTTTGACGAACTAACACAGTTGGCACAGAGAAGCTGGCCTTTACTGCTTCACCGGATTTGAGAGGTGGCACAGCTCTTAGATCGCTTAGCCTGAACCTCTATTAGATGGTAACTCGACACAAGGGTCCCCCCGGTGAGGGGTAACCTCGGCTTGGACGGTTACCATTATTACGCGTTAGCAGTCCGATCCGAGGGCGCCTGATAGGGCCGAACCACGACTCGGTCGGTAGCTATTTTATTAACGAAATCTATTGGGACAATCTAAGCTAAACTTACTTATATGCCACTTCGGGAAGCGTTAGCGCTGGGAGAAGAAGTGGCCGAAGAAACTCCAGCAACGCTCCTAATCTTATCAAGGGGAAAGAGAACTGTGCTCAATAGTGGTATATATAGATTTTTACTTTGCTTTACTTTTTAAGCTTTTATTTTGTGACCTCACCCTTCAGGCGCCCTACTGTGTTTCAGAAATTTATTATTTCATTTCAATTATTTCATTTATTTTTATTTCAATTGTACGCCACATGGAGGCAACACAAAGTACACAATTTATTTAAGTTAGCTAGCGTCTTTATCTGTCGAGATATTCAAACTTTCTTAACCGACCCTTTATTTTTGCTCACGAGTGTATATCTGGAGGTGAAAAACCAAGGAGCTGAACGAATGGCACAAAATTGTTGAGGCGGCCAACACCTATAATGGGGAAGGTTAGGCAAAAGAAGAAGTAATAAATAACTTTAGTTTGACCATAATGCTACTTGGTGTTAAGTGGAGATGCAGACTTTTATAATAAGCGCTCCATGTAAGCAAGTGTATTTCTCATCTATTGAAGCCACATTAATAGAAGTTGTTTTTGGGGCTCTTGCAGTATTTACTCATAATAGAGATTCAGGCTGAGCGCTCTAAGAGATGATAGACGTCTCGATCGAATGAGACAAAGACTAGAGTAAATATTTTATAAAAAAAAAATATGTGAGATAAAACAACTAAATTTAAGAGTTACAATAAAAATCAACTTTAAATCAAATCAGTGACGGGTTAAACAAAAAACAAGCGTCTTTACGCACGAACGTTCTGTTATATTAAAAGTTATACTGTAATACGAAATTCTGGCGCCGCCATTCTATATCATCTTCTCCCATTCCTATCCACTCGTTGCCGTTACAGTACTTACACCTATTCTGTAAAAAAAAACCTAAGGTCCTTTGCCAACAAAATAATATGAAAGCAATACTTTTGAAACAAAAAAAATCAAAATCGGGCGCACAAACATTAAAAAAAGCATTTTTACGAGTAAAAATCGACTTCAAATCGAATCAAACGTGAAACGCTATTGCGCGCGTACGCCATCTTTTATTTCTAAAGTATCATAGTTATCCATTCTGGTGCTTTTTGTTCTCTTTCTTCCTCCACATTTGTGCTATTTATCGTTAAGAAGTACTTCACTCATCTTAGATTGTCATAAATCTACCAATATCTCAATCAACAAAATGTTCTTCCATACGGTTTCTAGAAGGTCCTTGGTCTCAGTTCTCGGAATTCAAGGTCCTTTTTAATAAACCTCGCGCGTTACCGCTATTTTGTGGACAGGCCCCACCTTTTATATATTAGGAGTATTGCTGGAGTTTCTTCTTCTCCCAGCGCCAAGGCTTCCCGTAGTGGCATTCAAAGTTATTTTAGCTTTGAATATCCCTTAGAGTATTCGTGAAATAGCAACCGACTGAGTCGTGGTTCATTCCTCTCGGGCGCCCTCGGATCGTAATAATGCTTACGAGACATAAACCGTCCAAGCCGAGGTTACCTCACCGTGGGACCCTTTGTGTCGAGTTACTAGCGATAGAGTTTCAGGCTAAGCGACCTAAGAGTCCAACCTCGCAATCCAGTGAAGCAGTCAAGGCCAGCTTCTCTGGCCAACAATAGCAAAATCCTTTAAAACAAAAAGTTAATTAAAAACTGAAGGGTCAATAGAATCCGAGAAATGGTCTCGGTTTGTGAACCTTACCATTTTCATACCATACCATAGTTTCATAATGCTTAGACACTGCATACGCGTGACGTGGTCGTATAATATATAACACATACACGATCATAAACACAACTACGCACACACTCATGAACACTATACACCCCACACACGCGCCTGTATGTATATACTTGGCCAAACACACACATATATATATATATATCGACAACGCAACTCTGGCTCCCAAGATACAAGCGTCTGCTTAGTTTGGGGTCACTGTGTATCAATAATATGTGCTGCAATGGTTACATTGGACGTTCAAATAATTTTTAATATTTTATAATTTTAAAACCTATTTCAAACTTTTATTTTTAAATCATACTTATAAGAGATAATCTGTAGTGCTAAGGTTTCCTTTTACACCAAATTACAGCTTTTATACAGCTTTATCTATTAGCTTGTACAGCTACTGTACAGCTACTGTACAGCTCTAATGACGCGGAAAGCTGTATAATTGGGGCCCTTTTAACTTATAAGGGCTGTATAAGCGCTTCTACAGCCAAAGTACAGCCTAAAATGTACAGCTTATAGTATTTAAATAAACTGATATACAAAGCCTATACAGCTTGCAATGCTACTTGGGATATATGGTAAGCGAACATCGCAATACTTAATACCGACACTAATGAATAAACTCCCATTACAAACAAAAAGACATTAACAACAAAAACATTAAAACTGTTTTAAAAAAAATATTTTTATAACATGTGTAAAAAAAATATATATATATATATATATTAAGAACAGTTTGTATCGAACGCTCACACGCATCTTCTTCGAGGCGTCTTCGCTTACGATGGGTGTGTGCGTTCGTTTGTAAAGATGCTCGCAACGGCTCGTGACGAGGTGTTGCGGTATTCTCTTTAAATCACTATTACTATAAAAATGGACGAGGATTGAATGGTGAGCATCCAGACAAACCTGGGATAGGTTTTTGGGATGCGCTTTATAGCGTAAATTTTATTTGTAAAATGTATTAAATAAATAAATAAAAAAAAAATATTTAATACAAAACCGCCCCTTGTATATTCAATTGTAAGCAGAATAGAATTACAATTATAAGACGTATTGTGTTATATTAATAAATTCTATGATTTTTTTTAAGAACTACACAGATTGGCCGTGACTTCTTCACCGGATTGAGAGGTGGCATAGCTCTTAGATCACTTAGCCTGAACCTCTATCACTAGCAACTCGACACAAGGGTACCCTTTTTTTTTGTTAACGGGGAGGAAATCTTCAAAAAGATACCCCGCCTTCTGGGGGGAAGGCGGCGGTTATGTCGGGTTTTTACCCACTAAAACCTCCCCGGTGGCCCTTTCCTCGGTGCATGACGAGGGGTTCCGGGATCTCCAGTGGAACGCACCGGAGCCCCTCTGCACTGTGCTCAAGGAGAGCTCGTCCGGGGTGAGGCGCTCCCCAGCGCCATCGCAGTGCAAGGCTACACGGGCCAGCCGATGTCGCCTTCTTCCCGGGTCCACTTTAGCGGACGACAAACGCCCCCACCCTTGTCGCCCAGTGAACCCGAGGCCCCCTTTAGTCGCCTTCTACGACAGGCAGGGGATACCGTAGTCTTATTCTTGAGAGCACAAAACTACAGGGCTGGACACAAGGGAACCCCTATGAGGGGTAACTTCGGCTTGGACGGTTACTATGTTACGCGTAAGCATTCGCACCACGACTCGGTCGGTTGCTATTTCACGAAGGGGACATTCAAAAACTAAACTAACTTTGAGAAAAATATAGTGTAAATTCTATGATAATTTATAATTAAGCTTTGGCAATTCAGTATCCGTTGTGTGAGTGTTTAATTGCTGATCAAGATGAAAGCTGCAAGGCTTAGATCATTTTTTAGGACACGTGAAGTCCACAAAGCCGCAATACGGCCGCGTGGCAGACTATGCCCTAATAAAATCTCTTTAAAGAGAACTGTGCCCAATAGTGGTATATATAGATTACTTTGCATTACTTTTTAAGCCTTTATTTTGTGACCTCACCCTTCAAACGCCTTACTGTGTTCAGAATTTTTAACATTATTTTTCATTAAATTTTATTTTTATTTCAATTGTACGCCACACGGAGGCAACACTAAGTACACTATTTATTTCAGTAAACTAGCGTCTTTATCTTTCGAGATACTCAAACTTTCTTAACCGACCCTTTATTTTTGCTCACGAGTGTATATCTGGAGGTGAAAAACCAAGGAGCTGAACGAATGGCACAAAATTGTTGAGGCGGCCAAGACCTATAATGGGGAAGGTTAGGCAAAAGAAGAAGTAATAAATAACTTTAGCTTGACCATAATGCTACTTGGTGTTAAGTGGAGATGCAGACTTTTATAATAAGCGCTCCATGTAAGCAAGTGTATTTCTCATCTATTGAAGCCACATTAATAGAAGTTGTTTTTGGGGCCCTTGCAGTATTTACTCATAATAGAGGATCAGGCTGAGCGCTCTTAAAGATGATAGACGTCTCGCTCGAATGAGACAAAAAACTAGAGTAAATATTTTATTAAAAAAAAAATATGTGAGATAAAAAAAGTAAATTTAAGAGTGACAATAAAAACCAACTTCAAATCAAATCAGTGACGGGTTAAACAAAAAACAAACGTCTTTACGCATGAACGTTCTGTTTTGTTAAAAGTTATACTGTAATACGAAATTCTGGCGCCGCCATTCTATATCATCTTCTCCCATTCCTATCCACTCGTTGCCGTTACAGTACTTACCTATTCTGTAAAAAAAAACCTAAGGTCCTTTGCCAACAAAATAATATGAAAGCAATACTTTTGAAACAAAAAAAATCAAAATCGGTTAATAAATCACATAGCTATAGGCGCACAAACATTAAAAAAAGCATATTTACGAGTAAAAATCGACTTCAAGTCGAATGAAACGATAAACGCTATTGCGCGCGTACGCCATCTTTTATTTCTAAAGTATCATAGTTATCCATTCTGGTGCTTTTTGTTCTCTTTCTTCCTCCACATTTGTGCTATTTATCTCTCTACCAATATCTCAAACAACAAAATGTTCTTCCATACGGTTTCTAGAAGGTCTTTGGTCTTCGGAATTCAAGGTCCTTTTTAATAAACCTCGCGCGTTACCGCTATTTTGTGGACAGGCCCCACCTTTTATATATTAGGAGTATTGCTGGAGTTTCTTCTTCTCCCAGCGCCAAGGCTTCCCGTAGTGGCATTCAAAGTTATTTTAGCTTTTGAATATCCCTTAGAGTATTCGTGAAATAGCAACCGACTGAGTCGTGGTTCGGCCCTCTCGGGCGCCCTCGGATCGTAATGCTTACGAGACATAAAACCGACCAAGCCGAGGTTACCTCACCCTTGTGTCGAATTACTAGCGATAGAGTTTCAGGCTAAGCGACCTAAGAGTCTAACCTCTCAATCCAGTGAAGCAGTCAAGGCCAGCTTCTCTGGCCAACAATAGCTAATCCTTTAAAATAAAAAAGTTAATTAAAAAAACTGAAGGGTCAATAGAATCCGAGAAATGGTCTCGGTTTGTGAACCTTACCATTTTCATACCATACCATAGTTTCATAATGCTTAGACACTGTATACGCGTGACGTGGACGTATAATATATAACACATACACGATCATATACACAACTACGCACACACTCATGAACACTATACACCCCACACACGCGCCTGTATATATATACTTGGCCAAACACACACATATATATATATATTTATATACGTATATATACATTTATTAACTAAATAATACATAAAAACACTAAAACTTTGTGCAAAATGCTAACTCGACAACGCAACTCTGTCTCCCAAGATACAAACGTCTGCTTAGTTTGGGGGTCACTGTGTACCAATAATATGTGCTGCAATGGTTACATTGGACGTTCGTTTAATTTGTGTAATGTTTATAATTGTAACCAAATCTGTGTGTGTTAATAAATATATTCTATATATTCTAATATTATAAGCGGTAAGTTTACAGAATTAACAATAAGTTTGTTACAGTAATGTAGTAATCTTACACAACGTACAACTGAAGCAAGCATTCCATATCAAATAACGCAATTATCGCTGCTAACAAATTAACAGAAAATGTTTCCACATTAAGTGATAACTTTATATATATATTATACAAGTGGATAGGACAAACATCACATTGTGTTCAACATGGCCCTCTACCACTTCATTCTACTATTACTAGTACAGGTAAATTGAAAAATTTTCATTAAAAATCTCTCATGTACTTGTATTTTAGCGCGGTATAGAAATAACATTCGCTGTCCGCTCTTCACCAAGATTATTAGGCCCCAAATGTTACTTATTCCGTATGTGTTAGTCCTGTAGTACTAGGCTAACAGAATTAGGCTATGGGCTATGGCTATATGGAGAAACTTTTAAGGCGTCCGAGCTGGAATACGAAAAATTTAATGCAGAATACCCCGAGAGAGAACCTAGATTTAGGCCGGTAATGTACATCAACATTCTGAAATATGGCGACATGAAATTGAGGCGTCTATACGTAATATATTTATAGATTTTATTTTATTCTTCTGCACTGGACGATTTCCTTTTTTTTCTCTTTTTATTTTTCATTTATCAAGTCTTATAACGTTTTAAATGATCACAGACAAACAATTCAATGCAATGCTTGGTGATTTTCGTCCTTTTCATATTTTAAATACTGGTTAGTAGTAATGTTAGTGTTTGAACAATTAACTGAAAAAGGATAGCATATCTCTAACAAATACTATTGTTTACTTGTTTTACAGGGTACCTTTATTTATGCAGAAATAGATATAGATGAACATGAAAATAAGACAGAAATATATTCTGCTGAAGTCAAAGACTCACAGGAATCAAAAGAAGATTGGTTAGACACATACTTCGTACCTGATACTAATTTATTTCCCTCCCCTTCCACTGCATCAATGTCCCATGTGGTAAATTCGGATAAATCACCCGAAGAGCAGTTAGAAGAAATCAAAGAAATGGCGACGTCAATAACAAACGCAATCCAAAGTGAAATGGCAAATCTTCTTTCATATGCTTTAAGCATCACCGATAATGAAGCTGATGATAATAGTCGAAGAAAGAAAAGATCTGTCGATTCCCCAATGGATAGTACCAAACTTGTTTGGAGACTTCTTAAGCATATTAAATCTAATAACGAATACCAAAACATTGCAATTGAAAAAATGATGTCGGCCCAAGAGATTGCTGATAAATACGGAATAGAATTCACCCCTGATACAGAGGTACTATCAGAATTGGCTGTGGCTGCGAATGAACAAGCAAGAGAACTTACTTCAATTTTAAAAGACGCCTGTGATTTAAAGAACTCTACACAATGCTCATCCACAGAGGACGATAATGAGGAATATGAAAAATCAGAAAATGTAACCTGCCAAATACATTCTCCCTCTTTTTCTGAAAATGATACAAATTTCAATACTATTGCAGCGCAAATGGACAATCATTTGCTAACGCACACAGAATTCAATCACGTACATTACGCTGATCCTTACGCCAACCACAACCATTACTACAACAACCTTCCTTACGAAACACAAATCCAATCCCCACCAGTTACCCCGAAACAGACCTTCTACGATGCAGTGTCTTATAACCCCGCAGAATACTTTGGACCTTATTGTTCCATGGAACCTCTATCCAACACGTACATCATTCCCATCGATGATTTCATGGAGCCCGAACCAGAACTTGTGGGTGAAGAATTCGAAGAAACTATATCTTCTAAAATTTACGTGGATCACGAGGTTGAGCCAGGTTGCTCTACAGTTAATCACGTGATGACCTATACGATAGCAGAGAAAGCGCATTACAGGACGCCTCAAATTGAAAATCTTCCACAACAAATGCAATACTACTTTATGCTTGTTTGAAAATGAACATTTTGTTTGTTTGTAAAATAATAAGTTATAAGTCTTTTAACCCTAGAAGGGTAGACACAGACAGCTTTGGCTGTCCACTTTCCGCTAAGCTTATTGTTTGTAAAATATGAAAATGTGATGAATTAATTCCATAAGTTGTAATGTAAGGATTAAGTTCACAAGACGGAGGGATAGTTGTGTAAAGAAAAATACATTTTAAATATTAAATTTTATTTGATAGATTTTAATAAATATACATTCATATTTACCAAATCTTTTATTTTGTTATAAATACTCTTTGGTTACTTTTTGGTTACTGTTGTGCACTCACATTCATTACTAATTTAAATGAATTAGAATGCGTCTAATGAAGTTACTCTTAGATAAATAGCTAAGAAGAAACTTTGTAACATGGTACAGTGATAACGAGGCGTCGAGTCTGCTAAACCAATTGTGTAAAAATGAACGGTCAGTGACATCACAGTTGTCGATGTTTGTTTTTGTAATCTGCTAGTTCAGTTGTGTCACTATGGTTTTCAAATGTAGTACCACAAAAAAATGTTTTAATTGTTTCTACATCTGCAATATACATGCAATCAATTAATCAATATGAAGTTATCAAAAAATTACTTGAAAATTAAGTATCAATAATTAATTTAGCAGACTAGGGGCTCGGTTGCCTGATATCTCTATAATCGATCAAAATAATACTGAAATTTATTACGAAAGAGATTCAACATTCGAGATTAAGCAACATTTGTTCATAACAAACAAAGAACTAAAGTAACTTACTATATATAGATATTTAACTAGAACGTGATATATTTAAATCGTGAAAATTTCAAAAAGATGTAATGTGATTACAAATATTTCCTAATTTCTAAGTACACGTATTAGGTAACTAATAAGGGCTATATAATCGTTAAGTCAATTGACCCGGTTTGAAAAAATAGTAGAAATGGTGGTAAGAGAGATATGGTAACTTCATTATACGAGAATCGTTTTTATTTTATCGATGAAACAATTTTACAATTCGTTGTGTTTATTACACATCGTAGCAACGAACACGGGTACGTTAAAATTTTCGCGATTTTATGTTAAAAATCAGCGTATTTTTCCCAATACAAATCGAGACGAGATGTGATCACCGCACTGACTTTGATTTTATGTTAGGTTACGAAACTTTACCTTGAATATAGATGGAAATGTTACCAAAGATCAATGACTGTTGGAAGTGTCTCTGAGAAAGTCAGACGTGAAATTGGGATTTTGAAAAAAATATATTAATTTTTAATCTTCAAATCAATAGTTATATCGATATTCAATGCGAAAAAAATATTTATAAGCAGTTATAAATTGAACCACGCTTTGATTGGTCGCCATATTTGTGACGTCATAATGTTACATAGACATGTTGTGAAAACAATTTCATGGCAGTACGTGCAGCGTTAACGGCCAACAAACATCAAAATACTGTATTATCTCTGTATGCTGCAATAAGTGAGCATTATGACTCCAAGAGCATTCGGGTTTGTTTGAATGCTGTTGAATGTATAAATAATTTAAAAGTGTATTTGTAATTTGATATAAGTTTTTAATTACTGCAATAAATAGTTTTTGTTATAAAACTTGTAGGTGATCGTTACATTTGTCACAAGAATATTTCAAATACCCAATTCCCGTATTACAAGCATCTTTGTCCTCAAGTTCTCCCTGGTTGCTCCTACTGGTTGACGTTTTTACATTAATATACTATATCACAAACCTCTTCTTCGGTTGAAGTCTTGTAACTATCTGTGGGCATAGTAAGCACTGTATGCACTGTTGGGACCCGCATGTGGTTGGTATCTATAAAAAAAATACAGTTGATGTGGACACTTCTTTAGACACGTTGAGCACTTTTTGGTAGAAGAAATTAACACGGCTTCGCGTCGCAGACATGCTAATTTTAATTGTATTTCCATTTACAAGGAAGAGTGGTTATGCAAGCCACGTGAGGGAACACTCAAAAGCTGCGTGACCTGGCTAATGACTTGGCAGTCCTGAAGCGTCGCCGTAGCCGATACCGGCAGGACATAATCATTAGTACAGTATGTACAATGCGCGTCAGACGCTTTTTGGATGGATGCAAACGCTTGCGTAATAGCGGCATATCTGTAGCGATACAGGGCCCCGAGTCTACTATATACCAAAGTAGTATCATTATGAAACCAATCTATTATAGTCATACTAATTGTCATTTCATCGTTACCAAATACGTCAAAAACTAATGCACACACGATTAGCCTGCCAGTGTAACGCCGTCGGCAAACCATGGTGGTAACAATGGACTAAAAGACTACTAAAACTAGTTAATATCGACCACTACGAGGCCAATGAATATTTTGCACATCATTTTAATAGCAGACTTGGGGCTTTGAACTGGATTTTTTTATCCATATACCGTTGCCAAGGGAAACGGGGTGTTTGATGTCCCAATGTCATAGTTTTAGGTCTATTTATTTATTTATTTACTAAGTCACACAGCACTTGCATGTTAAATTTACAATCTCGTTTAGTTATACATACTGCCAAGATTGGACTTCATTATCTATATATATTTATAAATGAAAAAAAAATTGCTGTTCTTTAGTCTCGCTAAAACTCGAGAACGGCTGAACGGATTTATCTTATCTTGGTCTTGAAATGTTCGTGGAGGTCTAGGGAAGGTTTAAAACGTGAGAGAAAATTAGAATAACTCCCGGGAAAACTTAAAAATAGCCCTTTTCTTTTTTTTAGTGGGGTCCCAGAAGGGTGGGACCCACTAAAAAAACTTGAAAAGTTCGTGGAAGCGAAGACACTTTGGTCACCCTCGAACCCCATACACCGCCCTATCATCAGGGTGACAGTTCTGTTCAGGAAATTTTTTGCCCCGACTGTAAAATAGGTAGGAACAAAAAATTGTCACATTCCAAATCTTTTTGACAGAACAAAGTCTGTAGGGTCCGCTAGTCTAAAATAAATTATTTAAAACACGTTTGAAATATTTCATAAATTACATAATACATATTTCATAAAATAGTCTTTATAATATCTTACCGCACAGTATGCGCGTGCGCATAGAGCGGGCCGCATGCACTGGGCTCCGCCGCGTAGGGCTGCGCTAACGTCGGGCAAGGCTCCGCTGCCGTCACCTCACGGCGTCGCGCCACGGCCCTCTGCTGAGTTTGATCCGGGGGACTGACAATAACAATTATAAACGTAAAGCAAAGGAGTTTCTAAGTCTCACTGCCGAGGGATAGACTGAACGTAGTTATCTTGCATTTAGTCTAAAAAATATTTCTCAGCTATCCATTATTCCTTCACTATGATGCACTTGATTAGAAACTATAAGGCGTTGGCAACTTTCTTAGTTTTTTTTTAATGACGAACTACACAGATTGGCCAGAGAAGCTAGCCTTGACTGCTTCACCGGATTGAAAGGTGGCATAGCTCTTAGGTCGCTTAGCCTGAACCTCTATCGCTAGTAACTCGACACAAGGGTCCCCCCGGTGGGGAGTGACCTCGGCTTGGACGGTTACTATGTTACGCGTAAGCATTCCGATCCGAGGGCGCCCGAGAGGGCCGAACCACGACTCGGTCGGTAGCAATTTCACGGATAATGTTTAGTTTACTTTAAGCGAGCGATCTCTTTCAAACAATGACTGAACAATATTGTATAAAAAACACGTGCGTGTACTTACTCGTATGTTTGCGCGTGATAGGTAAGTTACACTTCTTTGGCATCATTAAAAAGGTTTTAATTGCATAAAATAATCTTGAATATAAAAATTTAAAAAGCAGCCACTAAAGTTCAATTTAATTTTTTTTTAATAAAGCCCTTTTTCTCGGCTTTTAGCCGGTGTATGTATGCATTCCGTCTTGAGATTTCAAGAAAAAGAATGCCACATCCCAATCACTACTATATATATACATATAGCCACATCGCTTTTATATAGATACATGTATTTAAATAATAATATTTTAATTTATATCAGTAAATAATACGGATAGTTAACCTCAATTATATTAGAGCACTTGAAAATGAAAATACGCACAACTTTTTTAATCCATCTTCAACCTATTATCATCATGACTTTTTCATCACACGCCTAAAGAAGTATGCAGCTTCAACCTGTTACTTTTGTGCTACAGTGATGCGCGCGCATCTTGAAATATCACTGTCAGAAGATACTATAGTTTTCTCTTCACATTTAGCGATTCATTTGTAAATCATCAGAACGACAGGTACAATTTTTTTTAATGACACATAATGATAACGTAACCCGCCTACGAGGAGGAGTCAAGTTACTTCTCGATAATCCTCTATTTTGACAACAAACGACAAATGACACTCATAAGTTATAACAGCCATAATTAATCTATCATACACTAGTGTGACCATTATTTTTATTCCAATTTAGGACACTATTATATATTTATATATTTTCGACGAAAAATTTCCTGGTCCAGCAGAACGGGTAAGACCTCTCCCCACCGGCGGCAGTAGCGGCTGCGCTGGCGGGGAAATCTAAATGGAAGGTCTCCTTCTGTAAGTCAGTAAAAGCCCAGAAGGAGACCGCCGAACGGCATCGGAATATGGCGCAGGTGGCAGACCGGCCCGCAGCCCTGCAATTCTGGGCTCTTAATAATAATATAATAAGACTACGGTATCCCCTGCCTATCGTAGAAGGCGACTAAAAGGGGCCTCGGGTTCATTGGACGACAAAGGTGGGGCCTTTATCCGCTAAGAAATTTTGAAAATTTGAAATTTTAACGTAATCTACTATTCATCTAACATTCATCTAACAACAATAAGCGTAGCATAACGTTGACAGTAGTTAATATTGCTGTCTACTCCGATTGTTATAAAAGGTATAAGAAACAATATATTTTTTTATGTAGAGATATCATAATGGATGCCAGAAACAAAATGAAAAGAGCGATCGGAATACTACATGCAACACTGCAGTGATTTGGTAAAAGAGACAAGAGATTGTTTGGGTCGCTCAGACCACTCCATAATACTACCATTTTATCGACCGATTTTTTTTATTACTAAACTCTTTTAGTTTTCTCTTACATCTTTTTCTTTCATCGAATTAAAAGGTTATTAATATTTTATAAGGAAGTTTCAGCGGTCAAATATCAAGCTAACAAAGAAACTAATTAACGGCTCTATCAGTTATTTCAATCGGATTACAAATTTTATTACTATGGTACAAATCAATGTTGGAAATCTCTAAAGTGGTCCTTTACCCTTCACGAGGGGTTCTTAACTAGTAGTAGATAATTAGAAATTAGTATATATAGTTAGTAAGAAATATAAGGCTTTTTGATTTTTATTTTATTTTATTATTTATTTATTTACATATCATTCTTTGGAGTATGCAATGAAACTATGCAATGGGACTTTCCCGCTTAAAACGGGTCTTTATGGTCACTCTAATAATACCAGGAAGTTCTATTGAAAGAAGCTTGAGCGGGATAAAAACTGAACATCAGATCGTTCGTCTCCCTCTCACTTTGTTTGCGCACATGGCGTACAATTTTTTTGCTTGAATATAATTGATGACTTGTTTTGTTTATAAAACGTTAATATGTTACCTAAATCGTTGGAATCGCTGATGAGTTTATGATATTTTATTTTGCAAACCTAATTTCTAAATAAAACGTAAATCAAATGCATGACACATGTGGCACGTTAATTTTAAATAAGGGATCAATTGATTTAACACTGAAGCAGCGACAGCCTTATGTTTTGGGATTCGAATTCAATCGGCTTGTACGAATGATTTGCCGTCTTTTTGCCGGTTTCTTGCGTACAAAAATAAAATTTACTCAAATTTATGCCGGGTGTATGACAACTACTAATTAATAGACATAGACATTTATTTATTGGCATCACAATACAAAACACATCACAGACTGAATATAACACACATTAAAAACGAATGAAAATAGACAAAACATAGTTAAAGTTACCAAATAATACAAAACATATGATGCCAATATCGGTCACCGTCTCAGCATATGCTGTCGCAAGGATGCGACAGCGCTGATTTTCAGCGGTGCCCGGGACTACTAAAGACGTGCGCGCGCAATACTACCTTTATATGAAATATTATTATACAGACAGTAAGAGTATAATAAATATGATACATAAATAAAACAGTTATGAGATTAAAATATATTTTATACAATAAAATAATAGATGAAAAAAATTCATAAATATAATATTATTGAGTCAAAAATAAACTAAAATAAATAATATGATAATTAAACGTATAAAGTTTAAATTATATAATGAAATATTGAAAATATTGGAAACAACAAGCCACCGATGTCGCGGGGATATTATCTTTTTGTATCTTTAACATCAGGTGTTTTAATTTATTTTTAAATGCGTTTACAGATTTACTCTCTCTTATGGGCGGTGGCAAATTATTCCAACACTTGGTGGCCAAGTATCTGAAACTGCCCCGGAACGCAGCAGATCGGTGTAGCGGAATTTGTAAAATGCAGTGTTTAGCTCTAATTAGCTAGTATCTTCATTCCGCCATTTCAATTTTTATATTTAGGTATTTAATTGACCTAATTAGCTTGGTGAAAAGCGGGCAGCAAAGACTCTGTCTACCCCGCTACGGTTAAAAGGTCGTGAGTTATTAAATAACTATCTAACCTTTATTAATAATTCAACCAACACTAACCGCACGAATAAAGCTTAAATTAGTATTTGAAAGTAAATAACCATTTATACACGTTTCTATTGCAGTTGGGCTTAGTTATTGGCGTTTAAAAAAACGCCACGCCGTGTAGAAACAGATAAAATAAACAAAATTGACTTCGGGCGTGGGAATAAACGGCGAGCGGGGAGATTTATGCTTTAGTGCAGAGCCAATGCAGAAACAGGGATAGCAGTTAAGAGGTAATTGTAAACAACATGAATGTTTCATTGCTTTACATGTCTTTAAGCTTTGAAGATCTGGTCTTACACTTTTATACTTATTACGAAAAAAATAATGCTGCCAATTTTACACTGGCAATATTTTATATGCGGACTGTAAACATTCTGTTTTTAAATTTTCCCGCGTGGATTTTCATTTATAAACAGTAAACATGCACCACGCCCAGAAAAGTAAACAGAGATCTAGAACTTCTATTGCAAGTTTTTATCCTTTATTTACATATTTTTTAAGTATATATTATTTAGTAAGCTTAATACGAAATAATATAATGCGGATCTTTAGTAAGCTATAAATGATATTTTACATCACAGCGACGCTTCGTCACACCCTAACAGTAGACATAAGATTAGAAATAAGTAAATGTTAGAAATGTAAAAAGAAATAATCATAAGAAAGAGTAAAAGAATAAGAGTATAGTAGAAGTAGAAATATTGTGTAATAAAAATAAGTGTAAGTAGAAATAAATTGTGTATAACAAGTTGAATGTAAGAGTGTAATAAATATAAAGGATGAGAGGAAAGGCATGGGAGAAAAACTGCCTAACCTATCCACGATAGTGGAACTAGAAATAGCATAGGCATACTATATACTATACTTAGATTAAAAGGACAAGGGGCAATAAAACTCTGAATTTAGAATAAGTCAGTAGTTATGCCTATTGTTACATATAAAAAAAAACAGTAGACATTGATCTATTTTCTCAAATGAGCCAAAAGAAGTATAAATTAGAAAATAGTTATAGATATACAGAATTCTTATTTCATAAGTACAACATAAGTTGACAAAAAATTAAGTAATATGTTCAAGGGATCACCATTGAACGTATTATGTGTAATGTTGAGATTTTTGTTGTCAAACGTAACTCTTTACCTACCATAAGTCGTAAAAATATATTATCACCGGCTGTTTTAGGAGATATTCTAGTGAAAAATCCAAACATTATTAAAAAATTTTCTAAATTTTATTTTACTTCTATGTTAGATTATGGTGTACATTTTGGCGGGAAATCAATACGGCGTGTCCGCCATAACTGTCAAATTTAACTCTTTACCTTTTTTTTTTTTTTTTTTTTTTTTTTTTGTTAACGGGGAGGAAATCTTCAAAAAGATACCCCGCCTTCTGGGGGGAAGGCGGCGGTTATGTGGGGTTTTTACCCACTAAAACCTCCCCGGTGGCCCTTTCCTCGGTGCATGACGAGGGGCTCCGGGATCTCCAGTGGAACGCACCGGAGCCCCTCTGCACTGTGCTCAAGGAGAGCACGTCCCGGGGGGGGAGGTTTCTCCCTCCCCCCCTGTGCCCTCATAGTGCAAGGCTACACGGGCCAGCCGATGTCGCCTTCTTCCCGGGTCCACCTTAGCGGACGACAAAGGCCCCCACCCTTGTCGCCCAGTGAACCCGAGGCCCCTTTAATCGCCTTATACGACAGGCAGGGGATACCGTAGTCTTATTCTTGAGAGCCCAGAACTACAGGGCTGCGGGCCGGTCTGCCACCGGCCCGCCTGCGCCATCTCCGAACGGGATCGGCCCTCTCCCGATCCCGTTCTGCGGTCTCCTTCTGGGTCATTACTGACTCGCAGAAGGAGACCAGCGCCTTCCATTTAGATCTCCCCACCAGCGCAGCCGCTACTGCCGCCGGCGGGGAGAGGTCTTGCCCGATATGCTGGACCAGGATCCGCCGCTCCGCCTCCCACGCGGGGCACACGGCTAGTGTGTGCTGCGCGGAATCCCGGTCACAGCCACAATGGTGGCATTGCGCGGTCGGTTCGCGCCCTATCCTGTTCAGGTACTCGCCGAAGCACCCGTGCCCGGTGAGTACCTGTGTCAGGCGGTAGGTGACGTGCGCGTCATTCCTCCTACGTAGCCAGGCTTCGAAGTTCGGCAGGAAGGCACAGACGATGCGTTGGCGCGTGTATCGCCGCTCCGCGAGCCGCACGCGCCACACCTCCATCGCCCGTCTGTGCTCCTGCCGACGCACCTCTCCCGCATCCAGGGGCGGCTCGTCCCCGCCGTCGACGGCCCGGACGCGCATGTATACACGCGCGTCCATGTCCGCCAAGATGTCGAGCGGCGGGAACCGAGCCAGGATAGTGGCCGCCTCGTATGATACCGTTCGGTATCCTCGTGCGATCGAATGGCCATCTTGCGCTGCAGGCTAAGGAGCTTAGCTCTGCAGCGCCGGACGCCCGTGAAGCGGTTACACCACACGGGCGCCCCGTAGAGGGCCATGGATCGCACGATTCCTCCGTAGAGGCGGCGGACTCCCTCCCTGGGGCCCCAAGATTAGGCAGCAGTCTGTGCAGAGCACCCACTACCTTTTCGATCTTGGGGACCAAGCGGTCGAAGTGCTCTTCGAAGCCCCAACGACTGTCAGGATGAGGCCGAGATATTTCATCGTCGACCCCACCCGGACCTGCACGTCACCTACGCGAACCGACCGGCTGGGTGGTTCCCTAGCTCTTGGGGCTTGTGGAACCATAGCGCCTCGGTCTTGTGAGGCGCTACCCGTAGACCCAGCTCGTGGATTTTGTCCACGACGCATGCCACCCCAAGCTCGGCGAGCCGGATGGTGCTATCGAAATCGTCCCCGTCGGACATGACTAGCGTGTCGTCGTGTGCATAGCAGACGACACTCACACCGACGGGGAGACCGACCCTAAGGACCGCGTCATATGCAAGGTTCCATAGCAGGGGCCCCAACACAGACCCTGCGGAACCCCGCAATTCACCTCCCTCTGGTGGAACGTGTTCCGACCCATATACTGGATGCACCTGCCATGCAAGTACGCCCCGACGATGCGCTGCAGGTAGGGAGGCACGCGGTGGTACACCAGTGCCTCCCTAATCGCCCCCCAGGGCAGCGTGTTAAATGCGTTGACTATGTCAAGACTGACAGCCAACGCCACGCCACCCCGGGTCACTGCCTGCCCCGACCGTTGACGGACCCGGAGGATCGCGTCAACGGTCGACCGCGCCTGCCGGAAGCCGTACTGGCATTCCGACAGGTCGGGGCCTGCTTGCCGCAGGTGCGAGTTGAGGCGGGCGGCAATTATTCTCTCGAATAATTTGCCCGCCTCGTCCAGCAAACATATGGGTCGGTACGCGGAGGGAGACTCCGCGGTCCTACCTCCTTTCTTAACTCTTTACCTACGACAAGTCGTAAAAATATATTGTCACCGGCTATTTTGGGAGATATTCCAGAGAAAAATCCAAAATTATTTAACACTTCTTTTCTAAATTTTAATTTACTTCTATGTTAGATCATGGTGTACATTTTGGCGGGAAATCAATACGGCGTGTCCGCCATAACTGTCAAACGTAACTCTTTACCTACGACAAGTCATAAAAATATATTGTCACCGGCTATTTTAGGAGATATTCCAAAGAAAAATCCAAACATTATTTAAAATTTTTTCTACATTTTATTTTACTTCTATGTTAGGTTATGGTGCACATTTTGGCGGAAATCAATACGGCGTGTCCGCCATAACTGTGAAACGTAACTCTTTACCTACGACAAGTCGTAAAAATATATTGTCACCGGCTATTTTAGGAGATATTCCAGAGAAAAGTCCAAAAATTATTTAACACTTTTTTTCTAAATTTTATTTTACTTCTATGTTAGATTATGGTGTACATTTTGGCGGGAAATTAATACGGCGTGTCCGCCATAATTGTCAAACGTAACTCTTTACATACCACAAGTCGTAAAAATGTATTTGTCACCTGCTATTTTAGGAGATATTCCAGAGAAAAATCCAAACACTATTTTTTTTCTAAATTTTAATTTACTTCTATGTTAGGTTATGGTGTACATTTTGGCGGGAAATTAATACGGCGTGTCCGCCATAACTGTTTAACGTAACTATTTACATACCACAAGTTGTAAAAATATATTGTCACCGGCTATTTTAGGAGATATTCCAAAGAAAAATCCAAACATTATTTAAAATTTTTTCTAAATTTTATTTTACTTCTATGTTAGGTTATGGTGTACATTTTGGCGGGAAATCAATACGGCGTGTCCGCCATAACTGTCAAACGTAACTCTTTACCTACGACAAGTCGTAAAAGTAAATTGTCACCGGCTGCTTGAGCCGCCCTTAACCGTGTCTCTGAAATGAGTTTACGCATAAAATTTAATCATCTACACGCGGTGCTTGATTTATGGCTAGTGTTGTGACATCAGAAATTCATTATTGTTTCGAACAATGTGGTTTCGTTTATGAGAATATTTACATTTCTTTTTTAAGTGTAACCTCCTTGGTGACTATAGGGTACGAATTGTTACGATTGCGTTTAACGTGTGAGCTTCTAAACTTTTTAAGTGGTGAAACTACACTGATAGCTCAGAGAAATTGAGTGGAATAGTTTCTCTGGATTTGAGAAGCAGAACTCATGGAAGGCTTGGCTTAAAATTCTATTTTAGCAAAACGGCTCAAACGGTCAAAAAATTATATAATTTTTTTTTATCAAATAGTAAACTTTAATAGATGAACGTTATTTCATTCCCTTTCCAATTTTTTTTATAATTAAATAATGAAATTAACCAGTGTTTCTAATTCAAAAAAAATGTTATTTAATATAAAAATATAATTAAATCCTACCAGCTATAAATTTTCTGTGATTTTTGTCCTCAAAAAACCTGAAAAAACGACAATTCATTGGTACATGCCCTATAAGAATGGAACTCATGACTATACCAGGTAGTCTCGCTCGAACCGCTTGGCCACTAGGCTATCACTTCTAATTTCTATGACTATTATTGTGTGATACATTATTCTTATTCGTCTTACCAGTCATCAGGATCGCAGTCTCTAAATCCTTTTGCGAAGGGGTTGCTCGCAATTTTCAGTTGTGTTATCTGTAACAAGGATATGGCAATAAAATTTTAAGTAAGTTTTTTAATATGGATATAGTGAAAAGAAATCATTGAATTAATTTCTTCATTATGTTAATGGCTTTTTTTTGACGAACTGCACAGATTGGCCAGAGAAGCTGACCTTGACTGCTTAACCGGATTAAAGGTGGCATAGCTCTTAGGTGGCTTAGCCTGAACCTCTATCGCTAGTAATGGGTAGTAATAAGGTAATGGCGTTAGTTATAAGACAGAAACAGCTTTCTCTTTTCGCTTACCACTAAGCTCATTAAGTCCCATTTGTGTCAGCGATTGAACCCATCGTATCGCCGGCTGAAATTTCGAAAAAGTGTCTTCGAAACCGAAAAAATCACGTATAAGCTCCGAAACTCCGCTAGTGGCAGTTCACATATTCATAGCGCGTGGAAGAAAGTTGCTTAAAGTAAGCGAAAAACGTGGACCGAGATGGTTTCGGTTTGGCAGTGGACCTTGAACTCCGAAGACATAACAGGGAAATCCACCATTCTCATTTTTCACAAACTTTAAAAAAAAACCAAAGTGAAATCTCCTCTTTCTTTGTGTGAAAAAAATTGCTTGCAATATTTTTTTTAATAAATATTACTACCATTTATGTTAAACATTACAACTAAGCTTACGTTTTTGCTAGGAGATGGTTCACGTTAACAGTTGAATGGTGAATGGGAACCTACGACATTACGTTTTGCAGACCGTACCCTAAACCTTTAGGATATTGGAGCTTGACGAAATAAGATAAATTTAGCAGTTATTAACCCGGTGATTCTGGTAGGCAGTGACGGCGGTGAAGCCCGTCTCTGGGAATACGAAGGTGCGGTAGGGCACGGTGGAGGGCGCAGTACGGGCGCCCTCTGCGGGCAGGTACACCACGTGCAGCCGCGGCTGGTAGCGGTGCATTGAGTTCAGGATTATCTGTATCAAAAACAAATTGATAGTCGTATAATGAAACAAAAACATAAAAAACAGTAGCACAGTTCTTCATACCACACGACTGAAGTAAAACTTCTTTAGCTACCTCTATATGTATCTTCTTCTTGTAGTGCCATCTCCTACCAGAGGTCGGCTATCATAAAGTCTATTTTAATTATTGATGCAGCGGCACGAAACAAGGATCGTGTGCCACGTTGAACCATGTCCGGACATTTCTGAGCCACGAAATACGGCTTCTTATCTTCCAAGTAGTCGTTTACCCTGGATTTTTCCTTGGATGATGAGTTGGATTAGTTATTTGGATTTGGATTAGTTAATAAATTGATTAAATTGGCCAAATTAATAATTTAATTTGGCCAATTTAATCAATTTATTACTGTTTTTCCTTCCTAATTATTAAAACATGACGACTAAATTGACCCGCCGTCTCTCTCTTACTTCTGAACCACATACAAATTTAACTTATAGAAAACAATCGATGTATAGAAAACATCGATGTATTTTTGGATACAACGATATTAAATCGATGCAACAATCCGATGCATTCAATCGAAAAAAAAACGATGTTTTTTTAAATGTCCATCACCACCACAGCTCGGTTGGATACTTTTCGTTGGATAATACATCGTCATTGTTCGAAGTCGGGTAATAAGAACAAACTCACATGTCCGTTGTCGTCGAGCTGGTTATTGGTAAGCTTGAGCTTGTCGAAGGAAACGAGCTGGCGCATCCAGTGCGCACCGGCGGCGGGCGAGTCGGGGTGCACGTGGATGCGCGGCGGCGATACCGGGTCTGCTTTGCCGGCCACCACCCAGCTGGAGCTACGCAGACCATTCAAAATTGAACCCTTCAAAGTAAGCATCTAGTTAGGTATCATCCTACACATCGCGTGCGATTTGAATGCAGTCGGGACGTAAGGTAAGGTAGCCGTAGTGTCAAAAACTCAAAAAACAGTATCATTTATTTGGTTCAGATACATAAGCCTAAAGAAGTATATTTACGAGCAAAAACAGAAACCGACTTCAAATCGAAAAAAAACGTTAAACGCTATTGCGCCCAGACGCCCTCTTTGTATTTCCGAATTATCGTAAGAATATTACGAAATGCAATTAGTCAGAACCAAAATTTCTGCTACTGACTACTCCTTAAGTACATTCCAAAAAATAAGAATCAACGAAATCTGTTGGCGTGATATTGAGTTATTCGTCCGTTTGTGGCGCACATTCTTAATGACCATACAAGACTTGTATGGTTGCCATTGTGGGCAGCCGCCATTTTGGTTGACAAAAACTTTTTGTTCAATTCCCTAAAATTGTAGAGTAAAACTGTAATTTTTTAAATTTTTTGTATGGAACATGTTTAAGTTGTATTTTATTAAATCTTAATAATGATGAATCATAACTTATGTATAAATACTTTATGTAATATTCCAAGTCAAATAGTTTACAAGAAAAAAGTTTACTCCCGGAAGTACATAGTCCCGCTATACCACGCGCTGTTTGTTTTGGCGGGGAGTTACGGACACTAGGGGATAATGTTTATAGAGAAGCGGGAAGCTCATAGAAATAAATCCAAACCTATGAAAAGCGTATCGATATCTCTTATCGTCCAGCGGTACGAAGTCTACCAGCAGCAGGTAGTCGGCATTGGGCAGCAGACCAGCCAGACGAGCCTGCAGCGCTGGGAACATACGTCTACCGGCCTTCGTTACAATCATCTCTGTGCCGAGCTCGTGGAAACTTCGCCAGAGCGCGGCCAGCTCTAGAGTGGCGGAACAGCGCGCCACTGCTGGGTGAAGGGTGACGTTCTGCGTTGAAACCTGTTGAATGAGACTGACATAATGTGTGGAAAGACTACAGTTTTTTTCCACTCCAAATCGAATGAAACGATAAAAAAACGGACGCCCTTCTTGTATTTACGAATTATCGTAGGAATATTACAGAATAGACTTAATCAGAACTTAACCAACTTACATCAAACTACTCTTGAAGTAGATCCTTTCCAATACCTATGCTATTGTCAGAATTAAATGGGACCACATGGGAAGCACGAGCTTTTAAATTTAAAAAATCATTAAAATCGGTTAACACAGTCGAAAGTTATAAGGTGACAAACATAAAATAATATACAAACCAATTGTGAACTTTTTTGAAGTCGTTTGAAAATAAGTGACAAGTGGTGAGTCTCCTACTATACAATAGGTAGATAATGTGTTACCTGGAGACGTGGAGGCGGCGGCTGCGGCGGGACAGCGGACTGGGCGCTATGATCCCGGCAAGTGCTTTCACTTAGCGCTTGAAGCGGTGAATAAGTACTTCGTGCGCAAACTGCATTCTGTTTTAATAAAACTTATCATTTCGCCACCAGCAATTTATACAACGCTAAATCGAATCACGTGTATATTCCGCTCACTTGAGCTGAATCAAAAATATATAAATAATCAAGGTATAATAAGTACAGGAATTTGTCAAAAACAAATTAACTTTTACGGGTACTGAAATTAATATAAGTACCTATCTATATATGTATATATATATATATATATACATATATATATAAGAGAAAGTGTGTGGGTATGTTCCGTATAGGCTCCGAAACGGCTGGACCGATTTCAATGAACAATTTTCAGGGAATCTTCAGATTGACCTGGCGAGTAATCCTGTAAAGTTTGGCGACGATCGGAGCACTCCTTATTTTGAACTGTCGAATAACGACAGTTATTATATACTATGATGATATTCTATTGTTTATGTATTGACACATGCGTTGTGTATATTTATGTCATGTCATGTATATTTCAAAAGTACCAAGACTTCGCAGTATACCGAACAAAAAATCCTGAAGTGTAGGTATATTGTACTTCTGCATTTTACCTGGTGAGTGATTTGCGAAAACCACTTGTGCCCCTAAAAAACATTACAGTATCTTTACAGAGAAGGCCTGTGCCCGATAGTGGGACAATATACGTGTTACTATGAGGGTAGATTAATAAACTCACGTCTCCAATAGGATGGTGAAGTGGAGGCAGAGTTGGTATCTGGTCAGGATCACGGCCGACACGCTCTGCTATGGACTGCTGCAGGAAACTGGTGCGTGGACAATGACTGCTAGGTATACCACCTGGTGGAAAATTAGTTTCTTAATATTTTACCTGCATCTAATGTACGCATTGTTTAGTCTGTGGAATAAGCATAGTTTAGTCTGTGGAGTGATTATTAGCTGTCACCTGTAGGCGGGCGGAATCGTTTATTTTTTTTTATTGATCACCTATTCGACATATTAATCGATCGTGAACATTCAATGTGAGAAGATCTGATTTGTTACCAAGACTGTTTTATATAAGTATTATCAATAATATTAAATCCATTAGTAGTAGTTTCGCGAATCCTGCATTTTTTCATTCCTGTATTATAGATCTGAATCCAAATTGAAAAAAACTACGTTAAAAATAAGCGTTACTGTAAACGTTTTACCATCAGTGACAGATTAAACAGCACACGGACACTCTCTTTCATTTCTAAAGTTTCATAGTTGACTGACATTTACATATTTTCGCAAATATTTCTCATTGGCCTAACATACTTTTAAAGATTTTACCGCGTTTTAATCTTAATTTTCAGAGACGAGAATAAGGGCTTTGACATCTCCTGTACCTTATCTGTTGAATCGTCAAAAAGCGACGACGATACTCTTTTGGCTACAATTTTTTTGTATTCAATAAAGCACCACCACAGACGTCTGTCCGTTCTCTTTTCTAATGTACTTAATTTGCTTTGTTTTGTTAAAAAGAGTTACAACAGTACTTTCATGTTATTATTATTATTATATGCCTGATTTTGGAAGGTGGCTACATTAGAGCATATCTTTCGGCTTTCGGCTACCTTAAGCCTTGTTATTATAAAATAAAGGTTCAACTTGAGCACTCGAAAGTTCGGCGATCTCGCGAAATCCAGTAAAGTTCTCAGACTATCAGCATCCAACACTAAAAATAACGTCACTGTTCCATATAAAAAGGTTACGGTAAAACTTCAACACTTCACTTTAACTAGAAAATAGAAACGATAAAATGAATTTTTATACCACATTACAATTTCGTGCGACACAAGAGAACAAAAAGAATAAACATCCCCATAAAGATTGTAATGCGTCCACTCTGTAGCGGACATCTCACTCAACTAATTGGTGTAATGGCGGGAAACTCAAAACGCATTCAAAATGTCCGCAATAATTTCATAGCGCGTTGTCAAGAACGGATTATAAATAAGGCGGGGTGATGAAAAGTATACTTACGTTGAAACGACAATGATCTTCGTTTTATTTTAAGCGGCAACATTCTATTTTATTTCTGTATTGAAACGTATTGACCGACTCATAACCGTATGCAATATTATACAAGTAACTATAACACGCTTATTTTATGATTCATTTTATTAAAAGCGTTCTTTCTATTTAAAGCGAAGTTTTAAAAGCTAAATTATTTTGTGTTTCCTTTTGGATTCACGAAATTTTACCGTACCATAAAGATTTTCCAAAAAAGTATCCAGTCACCTCTAAGAAGTCATCAATATCCTAATCCTTATGATCCACCATTCGACTAGTGAACCACAAGCTTAAGCTTTGTTGAAAGTTGGAATAGTTAACAACTATATACATAGTATAAATAAACAATAATATTTATACCAGTTTGGCGTATTCACTGTTTGAGTAATTGTTCACAATCAACATACAAGACATTAGTCTCCTGGTCGAAGCCTCCTAATTTCAATTGGAAAGTTATTCCTGAGTTTTCCTGGTAGAATAATTGCCGTAGAAATTCTAAATATATTACTTATAATTATGAATAATATTTATTTTATTTACACACAATAAAAACAGTACAAAATGGCGAACTTAATGTCATTCTCTGCCACTTTAGGTTGCGTACAAAGTGACGGCCAAAAAAAACTATAAATATCTGTAAATATACATAATAAAACATAAATACAATTATTTTAAATATAAAACAATGATAATTGATATCTGACTAGCTGACCCGGCAAACTTCGTACGGTCTTATTTTTTTTATAGTAGTTAGGTTTCGATCTTAAACGGACAGGATTCTATAATTGACATTTATGATATGACGTACGGTCTGTTTGAAGTTGTCATTCGTTGGCTGAACAATCGTTCAGACGTCATTCTCATTCACTCACTTTTCTTTAATGAGGTTTTAATAAAAAAAAACTTATTATATTTTACATACAAAATCTTGTCTTAAAATAATTGGAAAAAAACAAATTGGTGCAGTAGTTCGGAAGTTATGCGCGTATATACATTTCGACGATTCATTTTTATTTATATATAAGATAGTAAATAGATACACATATCTAAGTACAGATCGATTGGGACAGGACATGGTAAAAGTTAAATTTTTTTTCTTTTTTAAGGACATTTGCCCTTTTCGGCATGTCAGCCCCATCATACCCTATCCTTAGTAACACACACATCGATCGCATGAAACGAAATAGAAAGTCATCAATGTTGCATGGCCATAGCTACCAGCTTCCTCGCTCCCTCTGAGGTCGGATCAGACAAAAAAGTCAAACTTTCAAACAAAATTCCTTATTTAGGTAGATAATAGCCAGTAATACAATCTTATCACTGGCTGAAAAAAATTAACACAATACGAGGCCAGATAATTGTTCTATAATTATAAGTGTTGTCATTTGGCAAGCACGCTGATGGAACTGGAGTGGAACCGTGTCGATACCTTGAGGCGGTGCTGTGTGCTGGTCATTAATGTCCGTGCGGTGAAATTTATCGCACTATCACCCATATGTTATATTTGTCGAATGCGTGAAGGTGGCCACAAATTTACGAATTCACGTACACCTTATTTGTTATAATATCTACTTCTGCACTTCATTACTTAAAGTCGTGCCCATCCTGAAGTGTCTTCATGGATGTGTCGACGAGCTGCCTCCACACCCTCCACCTTCAGCTTTTCTCATTGCGGTTGAACCGTCGAGTCACAGTATTTTAATCTCGTTTACAAATAGAAGACAAGCAAAAATATGTAAAATAAAAATAGAAAATAAGGGCAAAATGGAAATGTAGAATAAGAGAAGTACATGTAGAGTGAAAAAATAGAATAAGGAAGTAGAGTAAGAGATTGTCATGTAGGGAAGTAGAGTAAGAGAGTAAGAAAAATGTAAAATGTAGTAGAGTAAGAAATTGTAAAATGTAGAAAGTAGAGTTAGAAATTGTAAAAATGTGTAATAATGAAGTAGAGTAGGAAACTGTAAGAGTGTAAGAGAGGTGAGTGGAAGAGAGTAGTGTGTGGGAGTGGGATTGGAAGAGGAAGTACGGAAAGGGGAATGCAAGGAAGAAGAAGAAGAAAGGACCCTAAGGTACCAAACGTTGGGGGAACGATGAGAAAAAAAAATCTCGTATACAATAAAGAAATGTAAGTAAATATTAAATGTAACAAGCCTAAAAGTAGATAGATAGATAGATAAATAAATCTTTAATTGCACAAAAGTATATGTACAAAGGCGAACTTAATAAGCATTATCTTCTAACCTAACCTTTAGTGGTTAAGAACAGGCCAAGGGTAGTGCCGCTAAAAATAGCGTTTTAAAACTATTATATAGATAAATAAATATACATTTAAATATACATAAATACATACTTCTATATATCTAATAATATACACACACATGGAATATATATAACGACAATAAATATACCAGTTTGTAATTTTTCATTGTTTAAGAAACGCGATTTAAAGACATTAATTGAAGAGGAAAAGTAGAGTAAGATAGATAAATATGAGAATGTATACTAGAGTATGTAATAAGTAATTAAAATTTAAATGTAAGAATGTAACTTTGAATGTAATAATATTAAGAGATGGAAGAAAGAGAGGAATGAAAAAATCCCTAAACACCCACGTTGGGGGAAAATATAAAAACAAAATAATCTCGTATACAGGATATCAGACCAGCGGGTAGGTGGTTTGTCCCCGTTTTTTTTTTTAACAATAGGCATAACTACTGACTTATTCTAAATTCAGAGTTTTATTGCCCCTTGTCCTTTTAATCTTAGTATATAGTATCAGAGAATCTCATGCTAAAAATATCTCCGCATGACACCAACTTTTACAGTAACTCATTTACTGTACGCGCTGTCCGTCTGTGGAACTCTCTTCCTGTGGCCATAAGGAAATCACAGACAATAAATACTTTTAAAATCAAAGTTAAAAGTTTTACTTAGACAAGTCCACCTAACATCATTTATACTGTTATGATATATATGTAAATATATTATATGTAATACTTTTACACACGTTTTGTCTCTTCATAATATATATATATATATATATATTATGAATATATATATATATATTTATATATATATATACCTATATTGTATGTATGTTTGTATGTAAATATTTTTAACAGTATTTAAGTATATCTACTTTTATAAACTCCCGCCGCTTCTTTTTATTATTCCTCTCCATCCAAAGGTTGCCTGGAAGAGATCGCTTTTAGCGATAAGGCCGCCCATTGTTTATGTTTTTTAATTATATTTTCTTTTTTTTTTTTATTTTAGTTCATAAGTGTAAACAATAAAGAGTTTATAAATAAAAATAAATAAATATGCCTGTGCTATTTCTAGTTCCCCTAACGTGGATAGGTTAGGGCAGTTTTCACCCATGCCTTTCCTCTCATTCATTCATCCTTCTTATTATTATTTATTACAGTCTTATATTCTACTTATTGTTACAATTTCTACTTTTAATGTACATTGGTTTGTCCCCGTTATCTTTTATTTTAATTTTCAGGTTTTTTTAACGGTGAGGAAATCTTCAACAAAATACCCCGATTATGTGAGGTTTTTACTCCCTAAACGCATCGTAGCCCGTCTATACTAGTGATGAACCTTAAAAAAAACATCGATGTTTTTTTCCATTCAATGCATCGGATTGTTGCATCGTTGTAATATCGATGTATCAAAAAATACATCGATGTTTTCTATACATCGATTGTTTTTCTATAAGTTAAATACGTATGTGGTTCAGAAGTAAGAGAAAGACGGTGGGTCAATTTAGTCGGCCATTTGCATTTATATTTTTCATGGGTTGGTTGCACTGACCTTTATATTATTGGCTGTCTTTTCAACCAGTGATACTACGTTTTTTTGAAACACCTTGCGAGTGCTAAATAATGTAATTGAAAAGACGAGAGACCTACTCCTCGTAGGTTTGATTTTTGCCTTATCGATGCATCGAAAAAAAAACATCGATGTATACTCGATGTTTAAAACTTACAATACATCGGTTTGATTCAATGCATCGTTACTATGCGTCGAGTATTTTTAAAACATCGATGTATATCGTCCACTCCTACTCTAAATGTGCCCTGAAGCACGTCCCGGTGAGATTACTCCTTCTCCGCAGTGCGGTAGACGAAACGGGTCCACCGGAGTCCTCTTCTTCCCGGGTCTACTGTAATGGACGACGAGGGATCTTCAATTTTTCTATTACCACCAGTTTGTCCAGATTACATGGTTGCCTTTGGCCAAAGTAACTAGGGGCTCACCGGTAGCAGGTAGTGGATAGTCTGGTGTTGATTTTAAGTTGGTGGAGAACGGACTTGTTAGTTTTTTTACTGTCCATGGTATGCGTAACATTCTCCGCTAACACCACATTTTGTATTATCACAAGTTAAATTATCTAAAAATTCTACTACCCTTGGCCTCGACGACATGTTTTAAATGGAAGTTTTCTGGTATTGAGTATGTCAAACGATATTGCAATATATATATGTATGTTCTAATATATATGTTGCACAGATTTTGCTGGCATGTGCAATACTGAAAAATGGCGTCTAATCACGGTTTACATGTAAGCTAATTATACAGAGACATTAGACAATAACGAGCGATCATTATGTCACACTAATAACGACATCGCGTATCTCAGGTGGTGGGAGGGCAATTATAATACTTGTCTAAATTTAAACGTACGGTAACAAAAGGAGAGAGAAGCGGCTTGCTTCCTCAGCAATAAATCCGCATTGATTGAGCGCTATAAATCTAGTGGCTGCGCGGGCGCCGATCCGGTTGCATCCAATAGGGACGCCATATTGCTTGAATCGAGACATTCAGATATTATTTTTTTAGTTTAAAAATATTACATTATTAACTTAACACTGAAAAATACACTTAACGTATCTCATTATTTGAATCGTGCGTAATATTGAAAACAATTTGAACCTGTTGTTAGGCGTTAAGCCATAATGATTGTGCAGTGATTGTTATCTCTAAAAGCCCTCGGATCGGCATGCTTACGCGTAACATAGTAACCGTCCAAGCCGAGGTTACCCCCCACCGGGGGGGACCCTTGTGTCGAGTTACTAGCAATAGAGGTTCAGGCTAAGCGACCTAAGAGCTATGCCACCTCTCAATCCGGTGAAGCACTCAAGGCCAGCTTCTCTGGCCAATCTGTGTAGTTCGTCATAAAAAAAAACGTCCTAAGTTAGTCCTAATTGGACTTAGGAATGTTTCAAATAATACATTCTTCGCCAATTTTTTTTACATATAGTAAGTAGATATTACATATAAGCTCTGACGTTTATTTACTCCTAGTTGACCAGACAAAGGTAGTTATTATTGTACACAATTTTAACCCGAATACAATTTCGAACAACTGCTTCCGCTGTTGGACAAATGGGTGCCCACAATTTGATTTTAGAATATCGTTATTTCTCTAATAATTACAATCCACTTACGAGAAATACAAATTTATATATTTAGTTTTAAACTTAGTCCGTAGTGAGCACTAAAATGTACGTGACACACAAAAAGTTAACAAAACATTAACGTACCCCACCAATGTTCTTAATAAATACTTCACTGTAAATTACTATTTTCTTAAGTTGATTTTTTTAGAATGTAAGATTTGAGTAGACGCTTGAATGAGTGGAGCGAGTTGCATTCTTTTACATTTCTTGGAAGCTTATTTAACATTTTCGACCTGCTTTCGCCGTCTTCTTAATTTCTTCTGCCACATAGCTCGCCGCCAGCAAGACAGCCTTGAAAAATTACTGCCGCTTGGCTGCGTCGAAGGAAGAAGAAGCAGAGGCAGGGCGCCCACAAGATGGACGGACTCTATTGGGGGAGCTACCAAATTGAAACTCCAGGCGGCTATCCACCTGGCCCAAATTGGGAAAGAGTGGGGAATGCTCGCTCAAAGCAGCTCTCTTGGTGGTCACGACCCTCAGCTCCGAGAAAACGATTACAAAGAAATTAACATTTGTGCACCTTCATAAAGGATGGTCCTAAAGCCGTAATTAATCCTCGATGCATATAGATAAATATTATTAGGTTTTTTTCAATTTAGGCCTCGGTCTCGGAAAAACGGTTCTTGTAAAAAATATATATTATTTTTATAAGTCTCTACTTATATTTGTAAATAAACGTATATGATATAATATTTAGCAGCTCAACACTTCGTTTAATTTAATTACAACAATTTTAACCCTGGCTCAGTCAGCTGTTAAATTACTATAAACATGTGACAGCCCTAGGACAGGGCAACACGTGCACCGCAACATGGACGCGAGAGCGACGTTTGATTTACACTCCACCACCACCCCACATATTGCTCAGTCGCTTTGTATCAACAAATACTCTGTTGTAATGAGTTTTATAAAAACAAGTGATATTAACAATAATGTATAATATAGCCTATTGGATAAGACTCGACATCCCACCTGGGCCCCGAATCTGCTATTTACAAGTGACGTTTAATTATGAAACCGATCCATTACAGATATATAAATTATCATTCCATCGTTATCAAAGTTCTCCTTAGATGTTAGGAGCGTTGTTGTAGTTTCTTCGGCCGCCTCTTCTCCCAGCGCCAACGCTTCCTGAAGTGGCACTCAAAGTTACTTTAGCTTTTGAATGTCCCTTAGATTATCCGTGAAATAGCAACCGACCGCGCCCTCGGATCGGAATGCTTACGCGTAACATAGTCCGTAACCGTCCAAGCCGAGGTTACCCCTCGAGGGACTCTTGTGTCTAGTTACTAGCGATAAAGGTTCAGGCTATGCCACCTCTCAATTCGGTGTCAGTCAAAGCCAGCTTCTCTGGTCAATCTGTGTAGTTCGGCATAAAAAAATCGTTACCACCAATCTCAATAGTAATCTTTTTGTTCACCAATGAACAAAAAGACTACTAAAACTGGCAAATATTGACCATTCTGATGCCAATGAACGTTCATTTTGCTCACAATTGGCTTATCAGCTTATTGGGGGCCCTGATACGTACCAATGAGTTTAAGGTTTGAATTTGCATCCTGAGTATTGAAAATAGGTTCTAGGAACCTAATCTCAGATCGTATGGAGATTTTCGTTTCAGTCTCACTTGACAATTTGTTTAAATTCTACGTACATATGTGCAGAGCTCGAAGTCTATTATTTGCCAATGACATTTCACCACGAAACCAACCTATTACAATTCAATTGATTTTTTGCCAAAAATAGTAATCTATTCATTAATTTTTTTATTGCGTATTTTTTTTTAATTTTTTGATGTTGCCTAATTGATTGTTTAACGAAATTTTTGGAATATGGCATTATCTACGAGATTAACAAACGGCAACAATTAAATGCATATTGGACTGTCATTGGTACACCATCGGAAAACCACTATGACACAACTGAACTAGCTACTGACCAAAGCTGGCAAAAATCAATAACTGTTTCAGGTATCTAAATTTTCTATTATCTATATGTGAACTATTAAAATAGGCTATTATATTTAATCTGTATGTTCAAACTGTCGCGGCTTCTATTGTTTCAAGACGTTTTGGGTACTGATGCCTGTCCATCTGTTTGTTAATGAGCTATGCTCACAATGTTGACACCGCCGCAAGATCAAAGCCTGGCACACGATGCTTGTGCAACTAGAAATATATCTACTAGATGGGCCCGCGACTTCGTCTGCACTTTCGGCAACTACTTTACACGCATACGTTACATTAAAATGAGCTATTTACAGAATTTAACTGCAAATAGCTTGTATAAATAACTCCTTAAATCTCTATTTGGGGAATCACACCAATAATGTACGACACTAAAATTCTGTCAGCGTAGAGGCGCAAGCGCGTGAGCGACATGCACTGTGCGTGGGGACCGTTTTCGCACTGTTATTTGCAGAGTGCATTAGCAAATATGTGTGGCGGGCGGACGGCGCACTGTACCAAAACCGGTTCTAGTAATGACGTATAATAGGTGTCGCTCCGTCCTGATGTCCGTAACATATAGTTTTATTTACATTTTATTATTATTTACATTATTATTAAAGGTAATACATATGTAATATAGTATTCTAAAATAAATTAATAAAGTGGCGAGCGACTCGCTACTTCTATATTTATATTTTGTCGACCGTAAGCTTTTGCCGACTTCAATACAAAGAACTTCTGCCCTATTTGTAAATTTTTACAAACGTTGCATGTCGTTTTTATTTATAAAGCTAATCAAAAGCCTTCAGTCTCAAGCTTCTAGCTTTAAAATGAGGTAATTTCCATCCCCTATTTTAATCCCTTACAGTCCCGTTGTCACATTACAAAGTAGCCTATATCCTTTCTCAGTCTAGGCTATTTCTATACCAAATTTTATTTGAATCAGTTTAGTAATTTTGATTGCGTAACACACAGACAGACAATTACATTACCATTTCTAATATTTTTTATTTTCCAATTTCTAATTGTTTTATTGGTAGTTGTAACTTTTTGCTAACAATTTTTTTTAAAATATCACTTACATTCTAGTTAACCGTTCCAAATAAGCTAAAGCTTTTGCTAGGAAATAACGTCACTAGTCGAACAGTAGATACGACGTCTTACGATTCAGATAATGTACCCTAAACCATTAGGCTATTAACACTTAAAAAAATAATTTAAGAGTATGGCACTCTAATAATCTAACCTCTAAAAATTTTTTATAAGAATTTTTTATGACGAACTACACAGATTGGCTAGAGAAGCTAGCTGGTCTTGATTGCTTCGCCGGATTGAGAGGTGGCATAGCACTTAGGTCGCTTAGCCTGAACCTCTATAGCTAGTAACTCGACACAAAAGTAAGGAACGTCTTTTTTATCTTTGACCGCTTTGCTCTTAGCCCGTGACGTCGATCGATCGTCTTGTTAATGAGGAACGCCCGGGATGTTGGCACATGACATGATCAAAGAGTACGATGTTTTAGCGGCTAATTCGTAATTCGGTTCGCGGCTTGGTGCTTTATCGTCTATTTGTACGCATAGCACAGAGTTTGAATGAGTGCATCTATGCAAAATAATTGCGTTTGTTAGCGAATGATTTATTATCATCATTTCAACCGAAGAACGTTCACTGCTGGACACAGGCCTTCCGCAACGATTTCCAAAAGGACTGGTTGTAAGCGGCTTACATCCATGTGCGTCCAGCGGCCCTTATGAGGTCGTCAGCCACTTTGCGGGTAGACGTTCTACCAGTCCGTGGTCTCCAATCGAGATTTCAACTTAACTTCGGTCGTCTACGGTTCTCGTCATTCCTGATACGATATCGTAGAATTCTCGATTGAATGGATACGTATAATTCAATTTTTTAACGCTTTAAGCAGTCTTTGCTATAGGTGAATGAATGGAAAAATTAACGGAGTTCGTGGGTCGAAACTCAGACCTGCATCATTGATTCTTTTTTTTTAATAAAAATGACGTGCTAAAATGTCAGAATGTCACATACAGGACTTAGTAAGTTAACTGAACGAATTTCGACCGTTATCTTTCTCGACGACGCCAAAGTTAAAACATTATAGCTTATTTATACTGAAGTATGTTATATTATATTTAACTACCTGGTAATAATAAGTATATATAAAAATAAATAAGTTATCATTTCTGAACCGTGTTATAAAGGTATATTTTAAGGGTATATACTAGTGGGGTATGTAGGTATTTAGAAAATAAATAAAAATCAAAATGTGTACCTCAGTGTCCGGGCGGTCGCCTCAAAACTCGTCCCTTGACGCCGGCACCAATAAAATAATTTGTAGAAATTTTAAATGCTTATTTCCAACGTGGCGTTGAAAGTAAATCTGCTCGAGGAAAGCGGCATGTTTTAGAGAATTTTCATGCATTTGAAGTCCCTTAATCTGGGGCATTATAGCGGACGCCCGGATGCCCTTATGCTCTCTTTACAGAGAAAGCCTATGCCCAACAGTGGGACATTTAGCTGAGCACCTATAATGCATAAAGACTATGTGTGTGTATGAATGTATATCGATACATAAATGTTCTTTAGAATTTATTGGCACAAATGTTTGACAGAGGTTTGGATATTTGACAATGTTCGGAACAGTTGCGCTGTCGATGCTACGAAAATAACCTCTATCTGGCAGCATCAGTCAATCAACAGTCAAAACAACGCGGTCGAGCGACAGCGACAAACAGCGCGCCATCTAGCGTGCAAACACGGCGTTCCTAGAACGCATCTGGATCTAACAATGGCTTCTGAAAATTACAAATCGATTTCCCGCCACAGGATACTGTGCAATAGATTGAATAATATCAGATATGTCAGCGGCCATTATGTTGTGTTAGATAATGTTTTGCTATTGGTTGATTTCTTCGTAATAACCTAATGAAACATAGATATTTATAAGAGTTCCCTGGTATATTTTGGAAACAAGGTCTTGCCATCAAAATTAAAATGGCGCCTAATTAAAACCAAACCAAATCAGACTTGGTATTAACAGTGCTATGAGTGCACAAACTTTTAAATTATTATTTAGAATTGAGAACTTCCTCTTGGCGCATAATATCGTTGTGTAGTGATCACTTCTTCTCCTATCAGGTGGGAGAGTTTAATTTTAAATCGCTCAAATCAGGGAGAGTATCATTTAATGGCGTCAGTGTAGGCTCGGATGGCGACTAACGAGGCTTGGAACACAAATCACCATTAGCGTAGTCCACAGAGCGTGGCACAGTGATCCAACCGTATCTTATCTATGGATATTATTCAAACTACAATAGATACAGGCCTTATGTCATTCCTAATAAAAAAAATATATAAAGAAAGCTAGCAATATTTCTTTCGTAAATATTACTAACATAATACGTAGTCTACTATTATTATACTCTAGTATTCTACTAGTAATATAATAATACGTAGCCCCGTAGCTTCTATTTCATTATTTACATTAAAAACAAATTGTAAATAATTTAAAAAAGTTGTAGATTTGTATTTATAAGTATGAAAATTTATTTTGATATTTTGTTATCTCTCTGATGTTTTCTTTGATGATTATATATGCCGTTCCTTATCCATAGACAACTGAAGGTAACCCAGCGTATAAGCAAGTTGAAGTGGTAATGGGCAGGGCACATAGCGTACAACAAATTACCGATGGGGCCGAAAATTTCTAGATTGGAGACCACGGACCGGCAAGCACAGTGTAGGACGTTGCAAGGTTGTCTAATGACGTCATAAAGGTCGCAGGACGCTGGATGTAAGTCGCTTACAACCGCTCCTTAAGGAAATCGTCGGGGCCTATGTCCAGCAGTGCACGTTCTATTGTTCTACGTTCTACTAAATATATCAATATGTTTTTCTCTTTCACCCCGCTTTTACTAGTAGAGAGGCCACTAAGGCTAGTTACAGGTGTTACGATAATTTTATTAAAACTTTTTCATATAAAGTACAATTATAAAACTTAAAACGATATAAAACACTTAACTTCGCATACTATTACACTCTGTCGAATAATCACTTATTTTTATATGCTCTGCATACTTGCATTACTTTTTTAATATTGTAACATTTTTTAACAGTGACTTTGTTTAGAAATGTTATAGCGCATTTTAGTTTTTTTTTTCTATAATACAACACTATAGTCTAATTTAAAATGGCTTGACTTTCATAAGCCAATTTCAATGACAAGTGTATATCGCAATAATTGCTTTAATGTTAAAAAGTTTAAAAATAAGATACTTTCCCTTTCTAACACATTGCATACGTCGTTAACTGCCAGTCTGCTTAAATGCTAATTGGCTTAAAGTCTCGTTACTAGGCAATAAAATATTTAAAAAAAATATCTTCAATTAATTAGTTTGAGAGAGATTTTAAATAATTTCTTAACGATAAAAACAAAAAAGATTTAATTGTCTTTGAACGCTTTTGGCAGAATGAGGTAATGCGTAAGCCTTATTTATTGGCGGGAATTCCACTAAATGTCAAATAAATAAATTTCTTGAGACAAAATTGTGACTTCTGGCAAACGTACCCCATTATAAAGGATACATTAAACTGGAGAAGGATTTTGTTTCAATTTATTTCTCTATCGATGTTAATGTGCATGGTTTCGTCAAATATTTTGGGAAACGTGTTGTAAGTAACGTTTTCGAAGTTACACATAAAAATAACTTCATTTATCAATGTGCTATACATTATCTGCTATAAATATATGAATTAATAAAAGTCTGTTAATATTTTCGAACGATGAAGGGTGTGAATTTTTAGTCAATTTTTTTTTTGTTGACGAACTACATAGATTGGCCAGAGAAGCTGGCCTTGACTGCTTCACCGGATTGAGAGGTGGCATAGCTCTTAGGTCACTTAGCCTGAACCTCTATCGCTAGTAACTCGACACAAGGGGTAACCTCGGCTTGGAAGGTTATTATGTTACGCGTAAGCATTCCGATCCGAGGGCCCCCGAGAGGGCCGAACCACGACTCGATCGGTTGCTATTTCACGGATCAACTTTTTAGTCAAAGATTGTTTCTATGCAAGGGAATAATTCGTTTAGCCATATACCGAAAAAAAAATATAGCAATTAGAACAATATACGTAAATAAATATTCCACCATGATGGAGTTACTTGTCCTTATGTATTCCTAGCGTACCCAGCCCGCTTCGCCGGGCTTGATTTTGCTTTATTTTATTTAAACAATAAACTTACATTATTAAATATTTAATTCAACTCTCCCAATATATAAATATATTCATTTATCTCCGTATAATGAATATCCTCTCTTCTCGAGCGGGTGAATATCATTACCTATACCCATTTACATATCAGTAAATACAATATCATTCTTATCATTTATACAAAACATATCGGGCTCAAGTCAATGTCAGAAATAAAAGTACGACGTATGGCTTGCTTGACAGTTTAAAAGGGTAGTGCTCTGATCGTCAACAAATTACTCGTCAGGTCAAACTGAAGTTGCCTTGAAAGTTTCATTAAAATCGGTCCAGTCGTTTCGGAGCCTATATGGAACATACCCACACACTTTCTCTTTTATAAATATATATATATATATATAGATTGTCATAAATGCTTCAATTATATAACTTATTTTCATACATAACCTTCATACTCAATGTGTGTGTAAAAAAATGGTAATATAAGCGCTCTCAGGGCAGATTTAGTTCCGTCATAGTACCAATATAGACATAGACATTTATTTATTGGCATCACAATACAAAACACATCACAGACAGAATATAACACACATTAAAAAAGAATGAAAAATAGACAAAACACAGTTAAAGTTACACGGACAAATCATACAAAACATATGACGCCAATATCGAACGTCTCAGCATATGCTGTCGCTAGGATCCGACAGCGCTGATTTTCAGCGGTATGTCTAATGTCTGGCACATTACCGCTTTTATTCGCCTAACGCAATCAATACAACCACTTTAATACTATAGTTATTATAAAACATTAATTATTGAGTGCTCCATATTTTCTTGTACAACGATAAGTAATGACGAGAGGCGGGAAGTGATGACCCGCGCGGGAAATAAATCAAAATGCCTGAACAAACGAGTGTTGCACTCTTAGAAATAATTTACTAAATGGTACCAAACAAGGTTGTTCCTGCTACGAATTGGTATATATTTTATCGATTATATAATAATTTTATGATATGATATATTTATTTTATCGAATCTGTGGAATAAATTGTCTCCTATTTAATTTTAATTACTAAGACATAATAATAAATAAATAATAAAATCTTTATTTAAAATCAAACCAAAGTTTCATATAGTACAGTTTTAGTGTACGATAATAGCAACATTATTATAATAATAGGTTATTGCTATTAACGCCTACCCTACAATCAAATTTGATATTTGGATATCAATTTTGAAATAGTTTTTTTGAGATCATTTTAAAATTTATATGTTGTGCAACATTAAGCCATGGTCTTAACTATATTGGCAAGAAACTTGTTGGCTTAAATAGCCAACTGGCTTTAATAGGCTTTCTCTCGCGCCCTCTGGTCGGAATGATCACGCGTTAAAAACTAAGCAAAATAAAATTTATCAATTGGCAACCCTAATATAGAATTTTAAATTTCGAACAAATCGGACGCGTACGCACACTCACTCGGGCGCCGCGACATCGGAACTAATTGGCCTAATTTATCCGGGTGCTCGGCGTCGGGACGATGAGGCACGAGGTATGCCGCCGTGCATAGTTCGGATTACGAGCGGGATCGGTGATTTGTATCCGTGGGATGGCATTTATTGCCCCCGAGTGAAATGAACGCGCTTTACATTCAAACAACCGCTTTAGACTTGCGCAAATTAAAGAGTTTATTTATTTATTTATAAGTCACACCAAAAAAGTAAACACAATTACAGATTAAAAAAATACAAAAGATTTAATAAGAGCTATTTATTTCCTTTGTTAGGAAATTTTTCATTTTAGAAATTAGTTAAGTAGTGTTGTCTACGTTGTATGTATTTGTGAATGCTGTGTTTTCCTATAATTAGTAAGGCAATTATAAGGTATTTGTGGATATATTAAATTACCAAAGTATAATTGTATATATTGTACTTACTGTTGGAAAACCTTATTAAATAAATAAATAAAATAAAGCCTTAAAAAAACAAAAAGAAAAATACCAGAAATATAATAAAAAAACATAACAAAAAGAAATATATAAAAAAACTATATCCCAAACTTATATATTAAGAAATGCATGTTGTAAGTTTGTTTGAAAATTAAGTAGTGTATTTGAAAAAAAGTCCGCGTCAGATTCTTGGCGATTTTCTGATCTAACACTACAGTTAATGCAATCATAACTGGTGCACTTTCCTTTTTGAAGTGAAACTTCTTTACGCACGCTTGACTTGGGGAGTAAGCTAGTGAGAGCCTTACGAAAAGTGTGATCGGGTCAAAGGGAAGTTGGAAGGGATAGGTTAGTAAAGATAGAAATAGAGAGAGTTACGTTTCGTATATTACTGTAGGGGCAAGAGATTGCGCGTGCATTTTTTTCTCTCTTGAACAATCATGTATATATTATATTTTGTGTATACATTAGCATTAGAATGAACTCAATGGCCTTCTCATATTAAGCAAATGGGAAAAATACATGTCATAATTCTGAAATTAAAACCTAATAAAATCTTGTCACAATATGTAGTCTACTACACACATTCACTCACACACACACTCTATCTTCTTCTTTGTCGTTCCCTTGATCGGATCGTGGTCACTACAGCCCCTCAAATGAACAATCTGCCTCCATCTGTTTCGGTCCGAGGCAGCCCTCACCAGCTGGTACAGACTAGGAGAGGAGATGGCACCTTTTACTTGGTCACACGATGTGGCGACCGGCCTCTTGTTCTCTTGCCTTTTGTATTGCCAACGATGACCAGCTTTTCAAGGTTGCCTCTAGGCATTATATGGCCGAAATATGACAGTACGCGCTGTAGACACATAGTGGACAATCTGGTCTTTATGGCGAGCTGGGAGAGAAAAGATACATTTGTGCGCCTGGCAGTCCACGGTATTCGTAGCATTCGCCTCCAGCACCACATCTCGAGAGCATCTATTCTCTGTCTTTCTCTTGCTCGAATTGTCCACGTCTCGACTCCATACAGAAAGATTGGGAATATTAATGCTCTAACTCTCACACACTCTACACACTCTATAGTCGCTCTCAATTTAAAGTCATGTCACATTTTAAACTATTCACAATAAACATTGGTCAAACGTATCTATTTTTGACCAATGTGCATTTTATTAAGTATCAATAGATATTTATAAGATAACAACAGATGTAATTTGTACTCCGTACTAAAATTATTAAAAATAGACATACACATAGACATTTATTTATTGGCATCACAATACAAAAACACATCACAGACTGAATATAACACACATTAAAAAAGAATGAAAAATAGGCAAAACACAGTTAAAGTTACACGGACAAATAATACAAAACATATGATGCCAATATCGGACACCGTCTCAGCATATGCTGTCGCAAGGATGCGACAGCGCTGATTTTCAGCGGTGCCCGGGACTACCTAAAGACGTGCGCGCGCAATACTACTTAGAGAAAAAAATATATTCTAAACACTAAATATGTAAATTTCGCTCCACGCTTTCTAATACTTGTTAAAACAAAACCTGAGTGAATGATAAATGTCAATTTTCAAATCAACAACTGCAGCCAATATGCTCACTAATTATTTAGATCCCAAGTCCATGAAACGTTCGGTAAATCCCGAAGCAACAAACCAAACCTCACACATTCGGAAATGAAAAGAATGTTCAATGACGTCTGATAGAGCGCAACGAAAATGTACCCGATCGTAAATAACTCAAAACACCCACTTGGCACAATTGTATCGACCACCTACGAAATTTCAATCGCTAAGCCCACCGTTGACATTCCCTTTCAAATTCTCACGCCATACAAAACAAACATTTATTTCGAGTGCAATGGGGGGGAAAAAAAGAATTGAAACAAAAAGGCCGGTATTACGAACGCGCGCGAATGAAAACAAACAATGGCGGCATAAATTCATAATACGCGGTACGGATGGTGTGGTGGCCGATTTAGACCTAACTGTCACTTCCGATACCGTCCCTGATGATTTATAGCGAGTTTTGTTTGCTTTAGTTACTCTTCGAAATTGTTTTAATTACGGTAAACGGCTTTTGTTGCCATTTGAGGAGACGAATTATTTTTTTTTATCTGTGAACAGATACAAAATGAAATGTAATTCTGAAAAGAAAAAATGGCGCGGGGCTCATAGGGGGGTCATCTAACTTACATTTTCATTTTCATCACAAACGCAAGAATTAAGTGTATGTGTTTTTAAAAAAGACTTGGCTTAAAGGTCTTGTTACCAAGCCATAAAATCTTCAACAAAAATAAAACGAAATGTAACTTTTCACTCGAGACTTGATTTATATCGATTGGATACTCAAATTGATTTACTTATAAGTATAATAGGAATATAATATTATTATAGTATAGTGGCAGAACTGTAGTAAATTCCATCATTAATAAAAAAAAACTGCAGGTGCCACGGTGAGAATGCAAATCATTTTCCCATCTACTGTGTTGAGGATGGTAATTGTGTTGTATCTTGGACAACATTATTTTGGAAAATTTATAATAAAAATAAATTTGGTAAAGATTACATGTAGGTACTATATATTTGTGGTTTGAAATAGTACATAGCACGGAGTCGTGGTAGCTCAGTGTCTGGGCGGTTGGCTCAAGTTGCATAGTACGCTAGCATCCTGAGTTCGATCCTCGGTGCCGGCACTAATAAATTTGCTATAACAATTTTATGTGCTGATTTACCACGCGCTCGGCGGTGAAGGAAAACATCGTGAGGAAACCTACATGTCTTAGAAAATTTTTCTAAGGCATTTGAAGTCTGCCAATCCGCATTAGGGCCTCTCTTCACAGAGAAGGCCTGCGCCCAATATTGCACTTATTTATTATATATTTATAAAGGCTGTAACTTTAATAAAAATAAATTTGGTAAAGATGACATGTGGGTAAGATATATTCATGGTTTGAAATAGTATCTAGTACGGTACGACCTGCTGGGAATTAGATACTACCATTACAAAACAACCACGACAATGTTTAGTGTTAAATTGAACCAAGGATGAAAGGACCAAGGAGTGGTCCCATTGATGATTCTCTCAGCACAGGCCAGGATGCTAGGGGAATTGGTTTCCACGGGAAACACATCCATTTTAGCTTAGAGGTTTACGGATGCGTTCTTTTATAAATACTAGAGCCCCTCTCAATAGCTAAAAAATTTTTGGTGTAGCAGTTTAAGTCCGCGTGAGCCAATAGTCCGTTTGCCCATTTTTCTATTAATAAAATCAATAAAAATTTAAATTATCCAGAAATCATTTTCTCCAAGCGCCTTTAAATCTTAAACTTTTATTGTAATTTACGTCTACTCTGTTAAAAGCACTTCACACGCTTTTTTCTTCTTTTAAATACGAAACGCCTCTTTAAGCAAATTTGTACGGGCATAAATCACTTATCTTTTATACAAACTAAATTCGAAGCTATGTTAGTGGCAACACCGGAATATTTATTTTTACCGATTGTAAACAACCGATTCATCTATTTTTATAATCGATACTATTCTTTGTTATTCCATTATAAGCAAAGGAAAAGAAAACATTGTTGTACATTAATATATGAGTATCAATGTTTATTTTCTTATCACAATTTCATCGGAAGCATTCCGTAAATTTGTAATGTAAACGAAACAAACTTATCTGTTTCTACTGTAATATATAAAAATTACTTTCAATGCCTCTATATCTATTGCCAATTTAATTATTGTTATTTAATATATAATCAATAAAAAAATATCTGTCACGTTCTTTTAGTTTTAGGGTATACAGAGATAATAATAATCGTCGCCGTTGCGGCGCAGGCATTTTATTTTTTTATAGATATAGAACCGAAATACAACAAGCTCATTGGTACTAACCGATTGGTCTTTGAACACTGGATGAACTCTTATTATTCATTATTATTATATCAAGCGTAATATCGTAGTATCTGTGTTTTCCTTTCAGTTTTTTCTAAAGACACCATATATTAAGTCCATGCAAAGGTTGTTTGTAAGAGGAGTTCTTAACAATGAGACCATTGCGCACGCAATTATATCGTATTATATCAATATATAATTTCTTTTTACTCTGATGTACTTGTTAACCCTCACCGGGGCGACTCTTGTGTCGAGTTACTAGCGATAGAGATTCAGGCTAAGCGACCTAAGTGCTATGCCACCTGTCAAATCTGTGAAGCAGTCAAGGCCAGCTTCTCCGGCCAATCTGTGTAGTTCGTCAATAAAAAAAAATACAATACAATTGATTTAGCAGAATTTCCTCCGGAAAAGTTTAGTAGAGATTCAGAATGACGCGTGTATGTTGGGAGTAGGCACAACATCCTCGAGGAACGACGATATTGCGCTGAAAACAAAATAAACCCTCGCGCGGCAGTCTCATGGCTTGTTTATTGTTACAAAATTTAATTTTAAACGTCCGCAATAAGTGGCCGCGAGGTGCTTTGAAGTGTGTACTTGCGCACGCCCATCTTTATGTTTCATATGTTACACAAAGCAAAGTAGCTATTTTGAGAGAACTTCCAACATTACACATTTTAACGTGAAATTAATTAGGTATAAGCCTATACATATATGTCCCACCTTTGAGTACTGGCCTTCTCAAGTACGACGTATGGCTTGTTTGACAGTTTAAAGGGAGGAGTGCTCCGATCGTCACCAAACTTACAGGATTACTCGCCAGGTCTATTTGAACATTCCCTGAAAGTTTAATTAAATTCGGTCCAGTCGTTTCAGAGCCTAAATGGAACATACCCACACACTTTCTCAATTATATATATATATATATATAGATAAATAGAATATTCAGCTAAAGCTAACATACGTTCGTGGAATTATTTTTAATACAATCTCTTTGTTTTAATTAGTCTTTTGTCTGCTTAACGTAATCAAGAAACACGTGTTTACGATAAAACTTCAACCGCGAATCATCATGAGAACTTCTTGTGTTTATATTGCACTACAAGTGTTTAGATTTTTTTTTATTCATGTACATGCCTGCCAGTTTTTTTTTGTGCAGTATTTGAGACGTAGAAATAAACTTCAAAAATTTTTTAAACTTCAAAAAAGGAAGACATTGTCAATTTTTTTATTTACACCGATAATTTGTGATTCGATTTTAATTTTTTTTAAAAAAATACTTTTTTTTGGCATAGGACTCTGGGTTCTAAAGGTAAACTTCTTAAAATCGTATGCTATTGATACGAATGCTTATGGATTGAGGTATTGAAAGGTTTACGACAATCTAAAACCAGACTCTTTAATGACATCGAGTACAAATTTAAAATGAGAGATGTAATATAATCGCCACAACTTCGGATATAAAAGAGACGGTTTAATATTTAATCAGAAACATTTTAAAAATACAAACTTATAGGGTATGTACTCCTTTTTTGAAGTCGGTTAATAAAACAACGAATTTCACAAGTTAGCAAAATACACTATGATTTCTGGTTAGTTTCTAGAAGTTTTTACATCTCATCGTGTAAGTATTACACGGAAAGGGACAAAATGTCAATTTTACGAGTCGTAACGATGAATGCGTTTACAAATTTCGTGATAAGATACGAGACCACGTGCAAGGAGCGGAGTCTGCAATGTGTTACATTTTTTTACGTCACCAACAGTTTGACAGCTGCGATACAATTCTATTTCGTGTCTATATTTATTTATTGTTTATTTGCACAAATTAACACAAAATATATTAACGAGCGAAAACTAAAACCGACTTCAAATCAAATCAAACGTAATGTTACGTAACGTTAATTCGCTGTGGCTAAATGGTCGACCAGCTGGGACACCACGGACGTTCATGCCAGAGTAGTGAAGGACGCTTTTCCCGGCACCTCAACCTCAACTACACCATCCGTCGGGCTCTTTCCACCGCTAATGTTCTATCAACTTTGGAGCCAAATGGACTATTGCGTAGTGATGGTAGGAGACCAGACGGTATGACTCTTATACCCTGGAATATGGGACGACCTTAGTATAGGATGCTACATGCGTCGATACTTTGACACCGTGACATCTTCCAGAATCTTCTGTTGTGGCTGGAGCAGCCGCTGCAACTGCAGAAAACCTCAGCCTAACCTCAAGAAAACCTCAAATATAGTAACCTAGATAGAGGTTTAATATTTGAGCCGTTTGGGGCAGAAACTTTGGGTCCGTTGGGTTTTAGTGCACCACTTTTTTAATGAGATAGTCTTATACCTTGCACAGAGACTAAGCATCGCCATACAATTTGGCTATGCTACCAGCCGTCTGGACACTTATTACACTCTATTGAAATTCATCAACATGAATTTGTTGATGTCTTAAGAATAGAAATAAGTCATATCCATATTGAACCACAGCTTAATTCACGACTCAGAAAAACGTTACCTCATTTTTAAATGTGGAGGAAAGTGTTGCCAGTCACCCTACAGTACAAGTGTTACATAAATCATTCGTTTTTTACCCCACTGAGGAAGATTAACCCCGCTCGTCGCCAACACTCGACTTTACTTTAAACATGTGTTTAAAATGGTAACGGTATTGCAAATATCAAGTTTGAGCTTAAGATGAAAATGCATCACTGAACTAATGGTGATTTTAGATAAAATTAAAAGGATATTTATCGAGAGATATATCTTGCCTACGCGCTCGCTGGTGACGGAAAATATCGTGAGAAAACCTACATTTGTAAGAAAATTTCTAAGACATGTGAAATCTGGCAATCTTCACTAGGGCCTTTTTTTTTGTTAACGCGGGGGAATCATTTTATTAACCATCCTCCGGTACCCTGGGTGGGCCCGGAGGGATGTGTGGGACTCGGCCTGGGCAGCCACTACCCACTAAACCTACCGCGAATGCCATCAGCCGTTATGAGCGGGGTGTCCCGGATCTGTCAGCGACAGGACACCCCAACGACCGGCCGGTCCCGGCAAAGACCGGACTTCATCCTCAAAGGGGACTCCTCCGGCACTCAGAGAAGTCCCGACGACGCCGAAGCATGCTGGGGCCAGGTTCCCATCCTGACCCCGCTTCGGATTACGGGGACAGCGAGAGGAGACGTTTGAAACGTCCCCTGCGCACCCCGACTCGTCGCCTGCGGAGCCCCACAGCTCCCCTCCCTGACCCGCTCGTCAGCCTCCTTCTGGAAAAATGTGGTCAAGTTGTGCCTTAACCATTTAATGTGTTCCATCCTTGTCAAGGGGAGTGCTAACCGTCTCTCCTTTTAATAGACACATCTTCACTAGGGCCTACAGGAGTATGCCTAATACTCTCTTTAGAGTGAAGCGCTGTGCCCAACAGTGGGACGTATAAACATAGGTTCTAACTTTAATTTTATGCTAAAAATAATAAAGCAAAGCTTCGTTTTTCTTTTCAAAGGACTTCGTAAAAGGAGAAGGTTCTCAATTTCGTCTGTGTGTTTAACTTTAGACCGGATGAACCGATCTTAATAATTCTTTTTATTTTATTTGAAAGGTGGTGCTTCCGGTATTCCCATTTCCATTTTTTTTTTAATAATGTACTTCAAGAGTAGTATAATTAGAGTTTGGTTAGGTTCATTGTATTTCGTAATATTCCCACGACAATTGGGAAATTCAAAGGGGCGCGTAATAGCGTTTAAATTTTGATTGGACTTGAAGTCGATTTTTGTGTTTGCTCTAAATATATAATTTTTTACACACACAGCCCATTAACAAGCTAAGTAATTAGTAGAATATTAAAACAAAGCCGAGTAGAATGTATCTGTCAGTCCGCCACGGCCGAAGGGTATCCATCTCGTAATTAGTACAAAAAACTTTGCCCACCACGTCGACTCATCAATCTAAATTGACATGTCGTACCATACACCACTGCAACTTTGTGTTGTTTCAACAGAAATTTATTAACATCACATTTCGTTAGGCTGACATAATATTTATTTTATTTCCTCTAATCGAGATACCAGCTTTAGTTGATAGAGCACATTTGATATCCTTCATCGTTAAAGTCACATTTGGAGTTTCAAGCTAAGTAGTCTGAGAGAAAAATATAATAACGAAATATCTTATATTTATTTATTTATTTAATATTTTACAAAATCAACAGCTTATGAATTATAATAAATAATAGTTGTATTCAACATCTAGGCCTTTATAGATTTACATTACATAAAAACATTTTTTTTTCAGTGTTAACTAATGATGTAGTTCGCATTAAAAAAAAATAAACAAATTAATAGGAAATAAGAATTGCATTACCTGCATTATTGTGTGTGAGTGTATGTTGTGTTTCCTGGGTATCGTGTATCACAAATCTTTAATTAATCCGAGTAACGCCCTTACATTTTTTTATTTAAATTTTGTTAGGCAAAAAGGGTCTACGCTTGAGAAATGGTTGTTATATGTGTTTAACATTCTGTTTACGATTGCATAATTAATATTACCTGGTGGTAAATAGAAAAGGTCGGTAGTTCTAGTACGTTTTTTTGGAGTGCGAAAACTCAAAAATTGCTACAGCAACTGTGGACAATCAAGGGTGCCCTTGGATACAGCGTAAAACATCTACATGTATTTAATTTTTTTAAAGAATCCTAGCAATATTCTTTATTTTTCAGAAATATTACTAACATTCTTGTTAACCATACCAACTAAGCTTAAGCTTGTGCTAGGAGATGGTTCACGTCAATAGTCGAATGAATCCTTGCGCGATACAAGTATTTTATGGGAAAACCCCACCCCTCGATAGGATTAGGAGCGTTGCTGGAGTTTCTTCGGCCACTTCTTCTCCCAGCGCTAACGCTTCCTAAGTGGCATAAAATTAGTTTAGCTTAGATTGTCCCAATAGATTTCGTTAATAAAATAGCTACCAACCGAGTCGTGGAAAAAAAAATAGTCGAATGGTGGATTCGAACCTACGACCTTACGGTTCGCAGACCGTACCCTAAAACTATTGGCTAAACCTAGGCTATTGATGCTTATTTTAATTATTATATATAGTAAATAATCGTTTATTATACTTATGTAAATATTATATTCATTCGAAAAAAACATGTTATTTAAATATACTCGTATATTTATGCTTTTGTCGTTATGGACAATCTAAGCCTAGTTGAGTCCTAGACTTTGTCATAAACCTACCAATATCACGTTCAATATAAGGACAATCTTAAATATGATTTTTAGAAGTTCGCTGGTCACCCAAAGTTGAATGCCACCAAAATTCATATGCGACTTGATTGAAATCAATTTTTTTTTACAAAAAAAATAGTATTAAAATCTGTTAATAATTAACGACGCTTTGAATGTACAAAAATAAAAAAAAAACAGACGAATTGAGGAACCTCCTTAAAGTCGAATAAGGAGATAAAATGTCAGTTCTGTCACAGGCATTACACATTGTCAAAAAATCTTTAACGAAAGTATTGCCATACTACGGATACTTAGGCGTGGAATATATATATTTTTTAATTTTTAAAGCAAGTGCTTGACCACGATCCCAGCTGATATTAAGTGGAAATGCACTCTTGAATTTTAAGGCGCACTGGCTTACTATGTTAATTTACTTAAAGGTTAGTAGGTAGTTAAAAGTTATGCCTATTCAATTTACTTATGAAATACCCACATTGAAATAAAAGAGAAACTGTGTGGGTGTGTTCCTCATAGGCTCCGAAACGTTTGGACCGATTTCAATGAAACCTTCAGGAAATCTGCAGATTGACCTGGCGAGTAATCATCCTGTATAGTTTGGTGACGAACGGAGCACTCTTCTTTTTGAACTGTCCAACAACCCATACTTCGTAATTTTATTTTTGACATAAACTTGAGCCCGAAGAATGATATTGTATTTACTGATATGGGTGGTGGGATACATGGGTGTAGATAATGATCTTCACCTGCTCGAGAAGAGAGTGAATACGGAGAGAAATGAATAATTTAATATATTGTGAGAGTTAAATTAAATATTTAATGATGTAAGTTTTTGTTTAAATAAAATAAAGCAAAATATAGCCCGGCAAACCACGCTAGGTACGCTAGTATATTATAAAAATATACTAATAGAAGCAGTTGCCCATTTATTATCGATGTAAGCGAGCAGTCAATGCAAGATTAACAGTGGAGATTAATTTGCGTGCTAATCACAATATGTCGTTTTGCACAAGCGCATATTAGTGGTATGACACTGACAAAAATCACGAAGCGCGGCCATCTTGGCGTGCGACGTCGCATGTCAATCGACAGCGCGGGAAACGCACGCGCTATCGACGACAGATAGATGAATGAACGCTATCAGAGAAGTGTTCTGAACGCACGGAATTCCTCGCTACCACTTGTGTTATGCCAAGACTATAGTCCGGTATGTAAATGTTATTTAGCCCTTTTTGTTTTGTATTTAAAATGTTCCCTCGAGCTATTATTACAAGTGTGCACAAGTGCTATTTTTCTAAACGAAAATACACCGTCTACCAATTCTGCGCTAAGGATATTGTTAGTTACTATATAAGACGAGAAAATCCTCTGTATGTCACTTACGATAACTCACGGTTAACTTACGGTAAGACGGTTACAATTTTTATCACTTTGAAGATTTATTGTAAATTTAAATACGTAGTTCATCTTAAATACGAAGTTCAGAACACAATCGTTCTATCTTATTGCAAAATGTGGCAAATTTTTTTTCGAATACGCTAAATGATAAGCAAACCCTTTTAATGATAGAAGCGTCGTTAGAGTTTATTCTGTCGATAGGCGAAAAGGCAATAATGTTAGTATTACCTCTAGTCAGTATTTTAGTAATTCGATCCGCATCAAATCGAGCGTCGAAATGCAATCGCGCGCAGGGTAACCGGCATAGTAATCGGCCATGCCGAGGTTTCGTCTCAGGGGACCTTTTTTTTTTGTTGACGGGGAGGAAATCTTCAGAAAGATACCCCGGCTTCTGGGGGGAAGGCGGCGGTTATGTGGAGTTCTTACCCACTAAAACCTCCCCGGTGGCCCTTTCCTCGGTGCATGACGAGGGGCTCCGGGATCTCCAGTGGAACGCACCGGAGCCCCTCTGCACTGTGCTCAAGGAGAGCACGTCCCGGGGGGGGGGAGGTTACTCCCTCCCCCCCCTGTGCCCTCGCAGCGCAAGGCGACACGGGCCAGCCGATGTCGCCTTCTTCCCGGGTCCACTTTGGTGGACGACTCAGGCCCCCACCCTAGTCGCCCAGTGAACCCGAGGCCCCTTTTAGTCGCCTTGTACGACAGGCAGGGGATACCGTAGTCTTATTCTTGAGAGCCCAGAACTACAGGGCTGTCGTCTCAGGAGACCTAACGTTACGTAACACATAACAGGGGTCAGGACAAGGGCTCTTAGGGCTTAGCCACTTATCAATCTAATGAACTCTGTGTACCACTGATAAAATACATAATATAATGCTTCACACAATCATAAAATTAAATAGTTTACAATCTATATTAAAATTATGTATTTACCGGACAGCGAAAAATGCCACTGTCTACCTCTTTAGGGTTACAAGTACGAGCATTTATTAACATATAAAATGGACCTATGTTTGATATATTAACAGATTTAACTTAAAATGTATCTGCCGAATTTCGACGAAACTTTTCTCTAGACACAAATAGTGCTATAGACTATTATATATATTTTGTAGTAAATTTTTATTAAAATAAAAATAGGATAAGTTACTCCTTATTAGATTAGCTATCTACCAAAGTCCCGTCAAAATCGGTTCAACCGTTCCAGAGATTAGCCGGAACAGTCACAAAATTGTAAAAAAATGTTATTTTATTGTTGTTATGTCCCGTATATACATTCATATGCATGTAGTAAACAGTTATTTGTATAGATCATGTAGATGCATGTAGTAAGCTTTCGTAAAAACTATCGCCTGACACTGAGTCGTGGTTCGGCCCTCTCAGGCGACCTAGGACCGGTATTCCTATTTTTTAAATAAAAATCGCAGTGAAACTGTAGCGGTCAGCTTCTCTGGATACCGTTCACCGGAGGGACCCTTGTGTCGAGTTACAAGCGATAGAGGTTCAGGCTAAGCGATCTAAGAGCTATGTCACCTCTCAATCCGGTGAAACAGTCAAGGCCAGCTTCTCTGGCCAATCTGTGTAGTTCGTCATTAAAAAAAACATAGTTTTTAAAGGCTGCATCTCTAGGGCATAAATATCCCTCTCACACCATAAATACTATATTTAATTGATAATTAAAAGTATTATATAGAAGCACTTTCATAAAAAAAAATACTTTTAACTCTGGTGGAAATTATATTTGTTTTCACTGTGATGCTGTTCACTATTACGAAGTCTATTAGGACACAAATGACAGGTGGTGGGTTCATCGCGACACATCGGGTACAAATTTTAGCGAGTGTTTTTTGTCCTTAAACATTAACCATTTAATTATCTTTATCAGTTTTAAGTTGTAGTAACATTGAACACTTCTCGTTATATCTAATTCCAATGTCAGTTCAGCAATTTTTAATGCTCATGGTCTGTGGGACTGAGGCCTTGGACATGCCAGTGTCATAATTGTTTTTAGTCTACTGTTATTTTAATGTGTAACATGAATATTATACAGTCTTTAATTGTCACTGACAATTGATTGCACTTGGTACTACATTTATAAAAATAATTAGAGAAATTATTACCACAGTAGCGGTTACTCAGATGTCTGCATATCATGAAACTAAATCGTTGACAAGATTATAAATTTAAAAGAGACTATTAATTTGACCGTTAAAGTGAAAAAATATATATTATTAAATTAACTGAAAATTTTGTATGACGTCTGAGGCTTAGTATATTTGTTAATTCCGTTTCACGCAATTATATGTCCAATTAAATCTTATGAAAAAAAAAATAATTTACAGATACTTAACTCAAAGTTACAATTGCAGGATTTTCATTCAAAAATATATACGATACAGTTTTTAATAAATATCACAGTGCAAGTGTGAATTAATAAAAAAAATTGAAATAAATGTTTTTACATTTTAATATGCTCAGATATCTGGATATTCTAAACTAATAAAAATGTTTTTTTTCAATTATATGTAGGATTACAGTTTGTTGTCAGGTAACACTGGCTGGTAACAGCAACCTCCTTGGAGTCTAAAGCATTCGAAATTTAAAAAATATAGAAAAGATGACCGCGTTGAAACTGACCGTCCATTAGTCGCGGCTGGTGCCACTCGTCCCGCCACTCCTGACCCTCCATCACATTTCCCAGTTGCCCGCCGATTTATTTTTTCAACGCGACACGATAAATCAGTTTTTCCGCGCGTTAATCAAGCAGTGCGCGCGCGCAGACCGCGGCGCGAGAGGAACACTTCTGTCGTCGGCGTGTGTCGGCACAGCATCACCGCCCTGCGCCGCCCACCGCCCAATCCTGATACCTCCGGATTTATTTACGTACGAGCTGGCTATGTACTGCGCCGGCCTACCGCGCGCCGTAGGTAACTTCCACGAACCGGGACATAATCGTCACATTTCATAGTGAAATCATTTACACCACCTCCTCGGAGTTTACGACTTCTAATTGTTTCGTTGTATAGATCACTTTCTGGATTATTGATTTATTATAATCTGGCAAATAATTAATAAGTTTTTTTATGGAAGAATATGGCAGTAAACAAACAGCTCATCAGAAGCGCTATTGTCATTGAATTTTCACTGTCACAACTACTGAAATTCAATTATCATTGCGCCAAAAACTAATAATTTCATAAAGATTGTATTGATTTTATGTTTTATTATTATTTCGTATTTATTAAAATGTAACAACATATTTGATTATTATGCACAAGAAAGTTAGAAACAATGCTACCGGGCCGCAAGAGCGCTATTAACCAGTGACGTTTCATTATGAACCCGATCTATTACAGTCATATCAATACCAGTGGTACACAATCGGTTAGCCATAGTGGCACCAATAAACTAAAATACTACTAGAATCAACAAATATCGACTATGATTCCAATGAACGTTCATTTTGTCTTTTGCCCTTTTGGGCATGTCAGCCCCATCATACCCTAACCAAGTAAACATTTTATACTTTCCAAGCTTTTTCTTTATGCAGGCATCTCGACGGTTTTTCGAGACTGCCACCAAACATTCTAACAAACTTCTTGTAAGTGCCGCCACTTATAAGCCTTCCTATACTAAATTCAGTCGCGTCGCCCGGAGGCAAAAAAAAAAAAAAAAAAAAAAAAAAAAAAAAAAAAAAAAAAAAAAAAAAAAAAAAAAAAAAAAAAAAAAAAAAAAAAACTTTTAACTCTGGTGGGAATTATATTCGTTTTCACTGTGTTGCTCTTCACTATTACAAAGTCTATTAGGACACAAAATGACAGGTGGTGGGTTCATCGCGACACATCGGGTACAAATTTTAGCGAGTGTTTTTTTGTCCTTAAACATTAACCATTTAATTATCTTTATCAGTTTTAAGTTGTAGTAACATCGAATACTTGTCGTTATATCTAATTCCAATGTCAGTTCAGCAATTTTAATGCTCATAGTATGTGGGACTGAGGTCTTGGACATGCCAGTGTCATAATTTTAGGCTACTGTTATTTTAATGTGTAACATGAATATTATACAGTCTTTAATTGTCACTGACAATTGATTGCACTTGGGACTATATTTATAAGAATAATTAGAGAAATTATTACCACAGTAGCGGTTACTCAGATGTCTGCATATCATGAAACTAAATCGTTGACAAGATTATAAATTTAAAAGAGACTATTAATTTGACCGTTAAAGTGAAAAAATATATATTATTAAATTAACTGAAAATTTTGTATGACGTCTGAGGCTTAGTATATTTGTTAATTCCGTTTCACGCAATTATATGTCCAATTAAATCTTATGAAAAAAAAAATAATTTACAGATACTTAACTCAAAGTTACAATTGCAGGATTTTCATTCAAAAATATATACGATACAGTTTTTAATAAATATCACAGTGCAAGTGTGAATTAATAAAAAAAATTGAAATAAATGTTGTTTTTACATTTTAATATGCTCAGATATCTGGATATTCTAAACTAATAAAAATGTTTTTTTTCAATTATATGTAGGATTACAGTTTGTTGTCAGGTAACACTGGCTGGTAACAGCAACCTCCTTGGAGTCTAAAGCATTCGAAATTTTAAAAAAAATATAGAAAAGATGACCGCGTTGAAACTGACCGTCCATTAGTCGCGGCTGGTGCCACTCGTCCCGCCACTCCTGACCCTCCATCACATTTCCCAGTTGCCCGCCGATTTATTTTTTCAACGCGACACGATAAATCAGTTTTTCCGCGCGTTAATCAAGCAGTGCGCGCGCGCAGACCGCGGCGCGAGAGGAACACTTCTGTCGTCGGCGTGTGTCGGCACAGCATCACCGCCCTGCGCCGCCCACCGCCCAATCCTGATACCTCCGGATTTATTTACGTACGAGCTGGCTATGTACTGCGCCGACCTACCGCGCGCCGTAGGTAACTTCCACGAACCGAGACATAATCGTCACATTTCATAGTGAAATCACTTACACCACCTCCTCGAGTTTACGTCTTCTAATTGTTTTGCTGTATAGATCACTTTGTAGATTATTGATTTATTATAATCTGGCAAATAAGTTTTTTTATGGAAGAATATGGCAGTAAACAAACAGCTCAACAGACGCGCTATTGTCATTGAATTTTCAATGTCGCAACCGAACTACTGAAATTCAATTATCATTGCGCCAAAAACTAATAATTTCATATAGATTGTATTGATTTTATGTTTTATTATTATTTCGTATTTATTAAAATGTAACAACATATTTGATTATTATGCACAAGATTACCAATAGAAACAATGCTACCGGGCCACAAGCGCGCTATTAACCAGTGACGTTTCATTATGAACCCGATCTATTACAGTCATATCAATACCAGTGGCACACAATCGGTTAGCCATAGTGGCACCAATAAACTAAAATACTACTAGAATCAACAAATATCGACTATGATTCCAATGAACGTTCATTTTGTCTTTTGCCCTTTTGGGCATGTCAGCCCCATCATACCCTAACCAAGTAAACATTTTATACTTTCCAAGCTTTTTCTTTATGCAGGCATCTCGACGGTTTTTCGAGACTGCCACCAAACATTCTAACAAACTTCTTGTAAGTGCCGCCACTTATAAGCCTTCCTATACTAAATTCAGTCGCGTCGCCCGGAGGCCGAGACACGTTCTTGACGATCCGGACGAATACAATACAATACAATAAAATACAATTGCACAGGCTAGACATCTTTACAAATCCACAAAGCGTCCATTCGCGACCTTCGGAGGTTGCGAATAATCCTCGCGCGTTACCGCTATTTTATGAGCAGGCCCCACCGCTTAGATGCTAGGAGCGTTGCTGGAGTTTCTTCGGCCACTTTTTCTCCCAGCGCCAACGCTCCCCGAAGTGGCACTCAAAGTTAGTTTAGCTTTCGAATGTCCCTTAGATTATCCGTGAAATAGCAACCGACCGAGTCGTGGTTCGGCCCTCTCAGGCGCCCTCGGATCGGAATGCTTACGCGTAACATAGTAACCGTCAAGCCGAGGTTACCCCCACCGGGGACCCTTGTGTCGAGTTACTAGCGAGAGGTTCAGGCTAAGCGACCTAAGAGCTATGCCACCTCTCAATCCGGTGAAGTAGTCAGGGCCAGCTTCTCTGGCCAATCTGTGTAGTTCGTCATTAAAAAAATAAAAAAATGTAATAATATATTTATATCTCTCGTAATAATTGTTACGATAAAAAGAAAATAATTTCAATCTCTTAGCGAAAGTCCTAATATCGCTATAAAAATTGGAGGTTGGACCACCAACCAATTCTACCAAGATAGATTGAATGGTTGTATGTGTTTTTAATGCCAATAATCATAGAAAAAATTAAATTTGGGGACAACTCTTATCACTAAGCTATATGAAAAATTATTAAGCATATAAAATAAAATAAATTCGATCTCCCCGTTTCGGAGGTGTTACTAACATTGTGACACGAGAATTTTATATATAAGGTATAATCACTTGTATATAATTTTTGTGTTACAAAATCATAATATTTACAATATAGATTTTCCATAGTTTGTTTGTAGAGACGAAGTTTAATTACAGTTTTCCAGGTCTTGTTTACGATTAACCACTGGCGTAACACGTACATACGTACGTACGTAGAACATACAAATAAAACATACTGAAAATATTATAGAATATTTTTTTAATTCTATATTTATTCTATACAAGAGCTTTCATCCATACCATCCATCCTATGAGCCGTGGTAGCTCAGTGTCCTCGGTCGCCTCAAGTTGCATAACACGCTAGCAACCCGAGTTCGATCGCCAGGGCCGGCATCAATAAATTTTTTGTTGCAATTTTATGTGCTGATTCATCACGCGTTTGGCGGTGAAGGAAAACATCGTGAAAAAACCTACACATCTTAGAAATTTTTCCTAAGACATGTGAAGTCTGCCAATCCGCACTAGGGCCGCGTGGCGAGCAGACTATGGACCTTATACTCTCTTTACCGAGAAGGTCTGTGCCCAACATTGGGACATATATATTATATATATAAAGGCTGTAACTTTAAGAGCTTCCAGCACGCTTCGGCGAGCTAGAATTTATTAATAAACTTTCGGGGAATAATGCCACGACTGATGTTAAGTGGTGATTTGGCCGAAAGATGGTTTGCGCTAGTTTAGTAAGTGCCTATTCACTCCACTCCCACGTCGTACTCGACGGAAAGACTGACGCCGGCAACTTGTTCCACTCCTTTGCTTTACGCACGATGAACGATGACTCAAATCGCTCGGACAACAAAGAATGGAGACCCGCCGAATGTCTAAACGTCTGAAGGTAGAATGGGAATGGAGGTATTAACTGGTGTAATTCCTGTGCACACACTACAAAATGTAATCTGTAAAACATCGAAAGGTATTGTATAACTTTTGTTTAAGATTAATCATATTTATGTCTATTATCTCATACTATGTTATAAATAAATAGGAAGAAAAACAAGTATATTTAAGAGCAAAACAATAACCGACTTCAATTTTTAAAAAGAAAGCTAGCAATATTTCTTTTTCTTTTCCCTGAAATATTACTAACAGTCTTGTTAACCATTCCACTAAGCTTAAGCTTTGAATCAAACGGTAAAGGCTATTATAGCATTTCTGAATTATCCGTAGGAATATTACGAAATATATAATCAGAATCTAACTAAACACACATCAAACTACTTTGTTATAGTAAATCTTTTGTTTCTCCTCTATAACTAATTAATAAATAAATATATAATTAGGATATTACTGTGCCGATTTTGTCTGTACTGCGACTGTATTTAAACGTAAACAACAAACTGGCCGCACTACTCTGCCGTCATACAGTTCTTGTAACTAGTACGGAGGGTAGTTAGTTATCTGATATTGCAAAACTAGCCAAACATTAATAAAAAAATACCTGCAAAATAATGTTTATAGATATAAGATATTTGCGTAGATATAAGAGATCTGTTTACTTAGGCTAAGTTTTTTGATGACCAGGCGGGCCGGTGGCAGACCGGCCCGCAGCCCTGTAGTTCTGGGCTCTCAAGAATAAGACTACGGCATCCCTGCCTGTCGTAGAAGGCGACTAAAGGGGCCTCGGGTTCACTGGGCGACAAGGGTGGGGCCTGAGTCGTCCTCCAAGGTGGACCCGGGAAGAAGGCGACATCGGCTGGCCCGTGCCGCCTTGCGCTGCGAGGGCACAGGGGAGGGAGTAACCTCCCCGGGACGTGCACTCCTTGAGCACAGTGCAGAGGGGCTCCGGTGCGTTCCACGTTGAGATCCCGGAGCCCTTCGTCATGCACCAAGGAGGTTTTAGTGGGTAAAACCCCACATAACCGCCGCTTTCCCCAGAAGGCGGGGTATCTTTCTGAAAATTTCCTCCCCGTCAACAAAAACAGTTTTTGATAAAATAAAAGATTTTTTAATTTTAAAGCCTTAGGTTAATTTTTTATAATATTTGTATAAAAGTTAAATACACAAAAATATCATACAAAATATACAAACATTATAAAAACATAACCCAGTGTGCCACCGGCAACGAAGCAGGGCCCAAGCTACCAGTGGTTAGGGTTACCTCCTGACGATACGTGCCGTGTCTAGTACTGCCCTCTGCATCTGACCCTTGACCCAGCTATCTAGCGAAAGTCTCTTAATATGTTGATCGAGAATTTTCGCAATAAGACCGTTGCAGAAACGACTATCGGGACAATGGTCGTCGAATCCACATCTCACAAGGCAGTCACCTCGCGAGCCAAGTCGAGGCCAAGTGAGTCAAGTTATTAATATTATTATTACTCTTGAAGTACACTCTTTCCAATAAAAATAAATAATCGAAATCAGTTCGCTTCATATTGAATCGTTCGTCCATTTGTGGTGCACGTACTTGATGCAAATGTAAGACTTATATGGAATTGGAATCAACAAGATCGGTTCACCCGGTCGAAAGGAATGACGTAAAAAATTAAAACATAACACAACAAGTCGGTTGAAAAGAAGTCAAAAACCGCCGTTTCAATTCCGAGTTCTTTCGCCTTACAATTAGACCAAGAGAAGAGTGCGTTCTTTACTAACATACAGTTATTTTTACGGTATATACCTCGGTAGTCGTTTACCTGTATTGTTTATACATAAGCGGGCAAGTAGGCCCGTCTGTCGGCACGCCGTGTAAACAATCTAACAGGCAACACCATGTTGCGTGTGCGCAGGCCACCCGTAGGCATTCCTTTTGTAAACATTAGAGAAATTATTTACTTCCACAGACACGTGATTGAATATATTGGCACGGGTTTCACATGGCGGTCTTACTGATATACTTTGGTTATTTCAAACTAGTTTACCACTTAAATTTGGGCTCGCCCACAGTTTTACGATTTCAAAGTACCTTCCTCGTGAATTTATTACAAATGAATTAACGTTAATAATTGAATTAAATTACTAGAATATGGTCTAATGATCTGACGACCTCGTGCACGATGCAGTCCGCTTACTCCCGGTCCTTTCGGGAGGACTATGTCCACTTCTCTAATTGCTGGAGAAGTCCCCTTTAGAGGAAGAAGTCCGGTCTTTGCCGGGACCGACCGGCCGTTGGGTTGCATCTGGGACACACCACTTATAACGGCTGATGCCATTGGGTTAATGGGTAGAAGTCGCCCAGACCGATTTCCACACATCCCTCCGGGCCCACCCAGGGTTCCGGAGGACGGTCCGTAAAAAGGAGCCCTATGGATGTATTACGATGATTACTAGAATAATAACAAGGCTTTAAATTTACTTGGTTGTAGATTTGTAGCTATGGTAACTCAGTGTCCGGTCAGTGATGGTCCGTGGAGTAACGAAATCGATGTGATGCAGATTTTAGCCCGAAACTTAGCTAGTTTATATAAACCGGATCAGGAACCGAGCGGACTCCAAGTTTTGTTAAATATATTTAAAACTAAGAACAAAAACCGACTTCAAATCGACTTAAAGGTTTCCGGAATATACCGAAATAGAAATAATAAGAATCTAACCAAACTCTTATCAAAATAAGTTTTTCGTCCCTTTGTGGCGCACATACTTGATGGAGGTTTTCTCATAGACACCATTATTAGAATCCAAATGTGAAGAACAAGCGTTCAAATAAAAAATGAATCATCACAATCGGTTCACCCAGTCGAAAGTTATGAGAAATCAAACAGAAAAAAACATACAGACGAATTGATAACTTCTCCTTTTTTGGAGTCGGTTGATAAAAGATTTATGTATCTACTGTCGTCTATTAATAAGTACTATGATACAATCTAGCAATATTAATTGTAACTGCAATAGCTAATTTACACCGTACTTGTAAGATTGTGTGATGGTTGACGAGAGTGATCGAACGAACGAACATTGTAAACATCATATATACAAGCCGCATAGGAGTCGATGGGACAAGGGTGGCGGCCTTTGTCGTCCGCTGAAGTGAACCGGGAAGGTTGCACTGCGAGGGCACAGGGGAGGGATTAACCTCCCCCGGGACATGCTCTCCGAAGAACACAGCGCAGAAGGGGAGCCCTTCTGCACTGTGCTTTTGATATCGCGGAGCCCCTCACCATGCACCGAGGAAGGGCAACCGCATAGCTATGCACCGAGGAAGGGCCACCACATAACCCCGCCTTTCCCTCAATGGGAATCAAATTTTATCAAAAATTTTATCTTGTTATCCATTTCCCTCCTGTCAACAAAAAAATGGGTACGGTCTGTGGTATCGAAAGGTTAAATCCACCATTCGACTATTGACGTGAACACAAGCTTAAGCTTAGAATGGTTAACAAAAACGTTAGTAATATTTATAAAAAAATAAAAATAAACATTATAAGCATTCTTTAAAAAAAACAAATCACAAATAAAATAATAATGTACCACTGAAACATTTCAATATTAAAAGATAATTATAGTAAATGTGTTGTTGGAAGAGTTTACATTGCAAAATCTTCAGGCTTGGCCTACATAATCTTGTAGCTACACAATATGTCGTAGTTTATATCCTCGTAAACCTCAATTTATAACAGATTATATAAATTAACTCTATTAGAAACATAAAACTACAAAGAAACCTCTTAATTCCTTTCATCCGATCGTTATTACTGGCAAGAATGAAGCTAGGCGTGGCATACAATGTTCATTTCTCGCTCAGTTAACCTGAAAATTGTGTTGAGTAAGAGAGATGGGTGTATTTTAGGCGGAGCTTCAAGATGACTCTTCCAGATCGTCCCACATGCGTTCCCGCTCAGGAATGAAAAAAAAAGTTAAAATTGCAACAAATCACCCGCTAATAGGAAGTTTAATGAGTCACAAAGTGCACAGAGCGCACAATGTCACAGATTATAATTAGAAAACGACACCAGAGATATATAGGCGTATATTTCGGCAACAGATTCAATTATTATCTGTACTTCAATGAATATTTATTGTATTTATCGCGTCATAATTAAAATATAAATTATTTTAAGTATTTTAAAATGAAAAATACACCAATATTCATTACAATAACTAAAATATCATTTTATATAATTACTAGCTGATCCGGAAAACGTTGTTTTGCCATATTTATTTCTAGGAGATATTTTGGTAGTCAGAATAAAAAAATAATTAATTTATTGTGGATCTGGTTGTGGTATATATCGCTGTGAACAATGACAGTCTATAAAAAAAACGAACCTAATATTAAAGTACTAATATTAACTAATAAATAAGTTACTAAATTTGTTTATTTTTAATTTAACAAAGGATTTATTGGAAGAAAAGGGCAAAATTTAGATTTGCATGTATTGTCAATGTCAAATCATAAAAAAAATGCCAAAAAATACTATTTGGGGTGGACTACCTTTATCACTTAGGGGTATGAAAAATAGTTAATTTCCTATTCTTTTTTTATGGGATATAAACTAGTGCTTGACCACGATCCCACCTGATGTTAAATGGTGATATAGCCGAAAGATGGTACGCGCTTGTTTAGTAAGACAATATTTTTGTTGTTTAATGCGATAATTACATTTTATGAAATCTAAATTTTATGTTGTTAACTTTGTCATATTATAAATATGTCAATGTCACATATTATATTATATTTAAAAAATTATAAGGTATTTTTGACGCAAACAGAGAGCTTACCGGTTTTCACAGAGCTTATTAGATTCTAAATGGTAAAAAATAAAATAGGTGTCTTTTTAGGTACCTAATTAACCTGAAAATATTAGCTTCTTATTTAACCTGAGTATTAAATAATATAATAATAATAATAATTGTCAGACGATTAGGCACTACTAATACATTCACCGCTCAACTTTGTGTATAAACAATATATAAAAGGTTGAGGTATGATTGAATAAAAATGCAATTTATATTTTAAAGTAATTAATAAAACATAAAGCACTTTGTACATCAAGTGTTATATTATTATCATCTCTCTCTCTCTCTAGTGTCGGTCCTTCATGTCTGAGGATCGTGGTCAACATCAGGGTTGCACCTGGATCGGATGATTTGCCTCCACCGGCTTCTGTCCAGCGCGTCTTACAGCACTGTAAATTTTGGAGGACGACGAATCTTTTACCTGATCGGACCACCTTGTTGGTGAACGGCCGCGAGATCTTTTTCCTGCGGTGTTCAAAACTACGATCAGTTTATCTAGACTTTCGTCTAGACTCTGCGCATTGTATGTCCGAAATACGCCAGGATTCGTTGTCGGCATATGGTAGACAAACGAGTCTAAATTTGTAGTTGGCTTAGGATAGATGCATTGGTGCGTTTCGCAGTCCAGGGTATCCTTAACATACGCCTCCAGCACCACATCTCGAATGCATCGATCCTTTGCCTCTCTCTGGCTGGGATTGTCCACGTTTCCACTCCATACAGGAAGATAGGGAATACCAACGCACGTATCAATCTCATCTTGGTTTTGATACCAATTCCTCAGACGTCGTTTAAACGGGTCATAGCATCTTTGCCATCCCAATCCGTCTTTTATTATTATCATATAATGTACTATTTAAAAAAACGTCAATAAATTAATATTTTTAAGGTACACAAAATATATCGATATTTATAATATGACTACTAATCATATATTTACCAACCAGAATAACAGAAAAGTAAAAATCCAAATCGGCCCCTTAAAAATGTATATCAACAAATAAACAACAACAAATAATAATCAAACAAAAAACAATCAAATTGGTTTATAAATTTCTTTCCGGGGGTTATGAGGTAGCCATTAAAATAAAATAAAAAGAAATCTTTCTTACCTTCGTCTTTTGAAGTCAGTTGAAATAAGAATGCTTATCAATGATCATAAATTGTATTAACTTCTTTCAACCGCGTCAAAATAAACTAGGAGTTTCGTCAATAGCCGAATGGCGGATTTGAAACCACGCCAGTTCCCAACAATATCACATGCAATCCGACAATGCGTGTCTCAGCTTGATACGATACAATAACAGCACCATTCTGGCGAATGTTATTGGAGTTGATGCAGCATTACATCCTTAAATAGTTATACTAAATACATTCTCGACTATCTATACGACTATACCATGGTAGTAGGATCTAGCTCCGATACACATCGATCTATCTAGTACTAATAAATGTAGTTCAATTTATTCATTTACGATATAGTGCTATTAATTTTCAATTAGGGCTTAAACTGATACCTGAATAACATATAAGTAGAATAAATTCTCTAGAGGTGGTCCTTACGTATGTTAGAACGACTCTCGAATCGTTCGGCTTTGAATATTGTATACTTTAATTTTGCATCGAATAATCAAAGAGACAAAGATCGTAATAAATAAGGGTAAATATATATACAATGATGATTTGAGAGTCTTGTTTAATCTACACTTAAATATTCGTGGCAGTTGCATTATTCTTTAATGTGTTTTATTTTTACTTTGTTAACTCTTGTATATTTTAATAATTTCTTCCTTAACGACACATCTTTCATATCATAAAACGTCGTAAAGTTCAAAATAACTTTTACCACAGTACACAGAACAAAGTGCATTTCCGAACGCTGCACAAAAATCCAAGAGTCCCTCTTCCCGCGCTTTATTTACGTTTATGACCGAAGCGACGACAGCGCTAACGACGCCATCTTCCTGCCGCGCATTTGTCTGTCAACGGGCACTCGCGGCGCGGCCACAGCGCGCCGGATGCATCCTCAGAAAAACGTTTTGACTGTTCTCCATGCGCTCTAGATGGATTCGGATAGATTTTAAATAGATTCAAACATATGATGACTGCTTGGTCGATTCACACCGAGGATAACCGGCACGCAAACAGCACGAAAGACAAGGCAAATGAAAATCGAAAACAAATACGAAATAGCACTCAACGACTTAACAGATCTCCAAAACTACGCAGCCGATTGACTGTGAAATTTGACATCGTCATTCATATCACGATGCAGTCGCTACTTAAGAATGTATATGTTAGGCAAATCCTATCCAAGGTAGATTTTTTCACATTATTACTCAAAAAATATTAGTTGAACCACTAGTAAAATAGTATATTTTCAAGAGTAGAGGGAATAACCATTTATACTACTACTACTACTATAGCTACTGCGCCCAGGACTGCATTTCCACTTAACATTAGGTGGGACGTAACACTTGCTTTGAAAGAATAAAAAAAACAAGTTCAGGCGTTTACATTTTCAATTGTGTTTCATGTACTATAGGTTGGTAATCTTGGATTCTCACAAACCAATAAACAAACATTTTAATAAATTAACATTAATCAAAAAACATTTCCCTACACAATTCTTTTCAGAACCCAAGATCTGGTACAGAATAAAATTAACATGAGATCTAGTTGAAAATAACCACATTCCAATAAAAGTAATCAATTAATAAATTACGATTTTAAAAAAAAATTGAGTCTGGCCATCGACATCATTAACTTCCGACACGGAAAATGCAAAAATAAATGTCGAATTTAAATTTACATTAAATTTGAACATAAATTAAATTCAGAATTATAAAATCACAAACATAAAAATCAAATAAAAACTCTCCTGGCATAATGCAAAATGAATAAACGACCACCATCATATTTTGTAATACATTCGAAGATATTTTATTAAATTAGTACTAATCTAATCGGTAGTACATAGACAAATCATTAGAATAGTAAAGATTATCCGTGAAATAGCAACCGACCGAGTCGTGATTCGGCCCTCTCGGGCACCCTCGGATCGGAATGCTTACGCGTAACATAGTACCCGTCCAAGCCGAGGTTACCCGTCACCTGGGGGACCCTTGTGTCGAGTTACTAGCAATAGAGGTTCAGGCTAAGCGACCTAAGAGCTGTGCCACCTCTCAATCCGGTGAAGCAGTCTCTCTGGCCAATCTGTGTAGTTTATCATAAAAAAAAAGAATAATAAAAAGAAATTTAATAGCCTTCAATACATAACATAATTTCATGTACGTAGTATTAGTAAAGGTTAGTCAGTCGGTATGTATCTGGTAATATACCAGCACAGATTTAACATAAAAACAAATATTAAAGTACAATAGCAAGTGAAACGAGATATAATTATTAACCTATTTGTTGAGGCGCCGCAGACCAAGTCTGGCCATTGTGAACTGTACCACTGCTCATCTACTCTTTGGATCAACAACTCGACTGCACAAATGGTCCTACATCTTTTTTATCCCTTGGTGATAATAGCACATATATTAATAACTAATTATTCGTATGTTAAAACACAAATACTATATGAATAAACAAATCTGTTATAAATTAAGAATAAATGCCGACAACTTTCGTTATAATCAGATGACAGTCGAAAGAGAACATAAAGTGCAATTACTTGTCAAGTACACTAACATTTTAAAAACCAGGCTCATTGAAGCCTCCTCTTTTTTAAAGTGTTTTTTAGAAATCATTTTAAAGGTAGTCGTCAAGACGTCCTCAAGTCAGAATGCTGTCGCGCCTAGAGTGACAGCCCGACCGCGGTTTGTGGTGGAACCTTTTTTTTGTCGAGAGGCATTTGGACGTTGGGGGTTAGGTTCTTACTCACTAAATCATGGTGGCTCTCTTTGGTGCATGGTGGGGGCTCCGCTGCATTGTGCTCTGAAAGCACGTCCCGGAATGTTACTCAGCACTCGCGCAGTGCTAAGGCGACACGGGCCAACCGTCACCCGTGGACCTCTCGGGGAACCTGTCGTAAGTTATTTATAAGAATTGAGACGTGACCTCTCAATCTAGTGAAATTCTTAAGGCCTTCATTGTAACGACGGCAATCAGTTGTCAAGAAAGCAGGTATCTGGTTATTACAACACTAAAAAACTGTGCGATCCTCCCATTCTATCCCAGTTGCAGGCAGTATGATGGTTCATATAGTTTAACTGATCTTTCACTGTAAACAAGGAACAGTGGCGTTTGTTTACTGAACTTTGATCGTAAAACACAACGGGTTCCAAACTCTTGAGCAACGTTCATTAAAATCGTTGCATGAAAATGCTGACTTTTCTTTAACGCCTGATAACCCAGCCCCCTAACACATTATGTTAGATATCAGTACACTAATTGGTGACCAACTGACCTAAGATCTGCATAACGTATGCTGTTAACTCAAATGGTCTTACAATTTTACTGAATTGAGACTGTAAACAACGTCAATAATTAACAACCATCATCGGCTTACGATCAAGCTTATTCAATTCTATTTGTGAAAGATGTTAAACACATCACCCAACACTTATCATTCGACTCCGATAATATTTTTTATATTTGAAAGCTGATGCGTCCAATTCTGATAATGGCATCCATGAGAAAACCATATGTCTTAAATTAACATTATGTTTGTGCGCGACAAATGGACGCATAACTCAATATCACGTCAACCGATTTCGATGAATCATTTTTTATATGTAAGGGTGTGTACTGCAAGAGTTATTTAATACGAATTTGGTTAGTTTCTAATTAATTATATTGCTAATATTCCTACGATTCGTAAATGCAAAGAGGGCGTCTATTTTTTTTGTTTACGCGGGGAATCCTTTTACGGACCGTCCTCCGGAGCCCTGGGTAGGCCCGGAGGGATGTGTGGGAATCGGTCTGGGCGACCCCTACCCACTAAACCGAATGCCATCAGCCGTTATAATTGGAGTGCCTCGGATCTGTCAGCAACAGGGCACCCCAACGACCGGCCGGTCCCGGCAAAGACCGGACTAAAGGGGACTTCTCCGGCAATTAGAGAAGTCCCGACGATGCAGAAGGATTAGCGGGGCCGCAAGAGGAGGCGTTGGTAACGCCTCCTGCGCAGCCCTACTCGCCGCCTGAAAAGAGGGCGTCCATGCGTTTAACATTTATTTCGATTTGAAGTCGGTTTTCGTTTTGTAGTTGAAATATAGCAATGGGTCTCCCATTGATTGAGGCACTGATTCCAGAGATGCTTTGGCCCTATCGGGCGCCCTAGGATCGGAATGCTTACGCATAACATAGTAACCGTCCAAGCTGTAGAGTTACTAGCGATAGAGGTTCAGGCTAAGCGACCTAAGAGCTATGCCACCGCTCAATCCATGAAGTAGTCGAGGACAGTTTCTCTGGCCGATCTGTGTAGTTCGTAAAAAAAAATCCAGAGATGCACAGTGTAGGAGTCTTCACTCCTTCAAGCACTTTTGAAAAAATTTCGGTTTTAATGAAAACGGCCTACGCCAAGCGGGGTACTTGTTAAGTAATTAATAATAATTTATTTCTATTCGATGTACTAAAATAAATTACGTTAGTTAAAGTTAGTAACACGTTACAAAGACAAGGAGCAATAGAAAACTTTTCATTCAATTAAATTGCACTGGATAAAATTGTGCCTTGGTCAAGGTGTCATTATTTTTATCATCGCAAAATATAGAGTCATAAAACTATCATCGGTCGCCCCAGGTGAACGGCCGCGGGGCGCGTCGTTCGCAACATGTCTCCCATATTTCCGTCATCGAGGCGTCTGATGCGCGCCAAAATAAGATTATTGGAAATTTGACACACACGAGCGCGCGCGCTTTACGATGCCCCGATACACAGACTCCACGATACTGATGACGCATTTGAGTGGTCCTTCTCACTGTATTTATGGAGGCTCGGTTACTATTTTTAATTGAATGGTTGCGCCAGACGGTTTGTGGCCAGTGCAACACGTATGTTTGAGGTTATGACACCTTAAAAGACTTAAGTCTTCGATTCAAACTTACTTCAAATTTTTTTTTATTTTTTAATAAAATTACTCGCACGTGAAAATTGTAGTATTTTTTCATGGACAAGAACAAACATTAAGGTGAGAATAATTGTAATGAGTCGCCAGCGCATTATTCGCCGTCAGTGACGTAAGTATACCATTTGAAATCCGAAAAAAATTACTCGAATCGAAGAAGGTCAGCTTCATACAAAAAAAAGCAAACTCCCGCAATATAAGAAGTTTGGCTAATAACAGTTATTTTTTATTTCATGATATATCACTACATGAAGAACGTACATAAACAATCGCTGTTGCAATTACTTGATCCTGTTCCAGTATTCTGTCAGATCGTGGTAGTTCTCCGATCACGCCAACGGCCGGCTCATTCTGAAACAAAACTTTTAAAAACACAACCAAAGCTGTTGCAGGCGCTCTTTCACTGTTTTAGAATTACGAAAAACGTAGATTTATGATGTTCTTGAGGAGAAACAAACACTAACATCGAACAAGAAATTCATTTATGTTATATGTAATATTTAATATGCCCAGAATAGTATCACTTGCTTTAACTTGCACCGTGGTGACGGACTCATCATTGTGAGACTTTTAAGCTTGATAAAAAGTGGAGCTGCAATTTCATAGGAGAGAGATTGACTCGATTTAAGGGCGAATACACAAGTAAAAAAACAATATTGTCGTAGCAATGGAGCTTTTTAATTTGGAGGGCAGATTTTTACGACGTACTCTTGTCACAGATCGTAAAAACTAAAACTTGGTTGTAGTTCTAAAGCTATTTCTGAATGTTTTACGTTATGTTGATTAAATGCCCCCGAATAGGTTCTTTATGAGATTTATTTGTTCTGTGCTGTTCAGTTTTACGAAACTCTCAGCACCTACAATTTGCGCCATCTGTTACATAAATGGATTATTAAAAAGACGATTTTTAGTTGTCATGAGAATGAGATAATAATATGGATTTCTGCGATATAATAGAATATTATAAATTAAAGCTCTGTACCCTTTCATCTAAAACTAAAAGAATCAAGAAGAATAATATAAAAATGCTTTATAAAAAATACTTTTACACAAAAATTTAATATAACAATTAAATAAATTACAAGATCTTTTGTGCAAGATTTTATAAGAAACTTAAAAATATTTATAATTTAATAAGTACCACTCCAAGGTTATGATTAACCTTAATATTGTAGTAAAACTTTTAATCGAACCCATTAGGTTTTTCAAATTGCATAATTTGCTTAGAATGGTTATATGGAAAGAGATTTTTTAATATGTTTATTAAACATAAACATTTAGTAAAAATACATAGTGTTGAATCGTGTCAATAACTTACAATCGTAGGTTGTTTACATAGATTTTGTAATGTGGCAACAAAACTTGTTTTCGCGAGAACCTTGTGAGCATCGTCAATTTTATTTTGATTGCGAAATTGTCATAGAATTAGATAAGAATTGGTGAATCAGTGGCCTTATCGATATACTGTTATTATGTTTTATGTGCAATAATTAATCACCAGGCCAGTGGAGCTCATAAAGAAATTGCTTGCCATGGCCGGCCCGTCCGACGGCGATCCCGACGGATGGGTCGAGTTCTGTGAGCGTCAGGCCAAAGCTGCCGCTCAGGACTTTGCCAAGGCTTGCTTAACTTACGTTCAGGCCGGCGCCAATGATCCTTCCAGTCGACCTAATGTATCACAAAAGGAGTTTTGAAGAAATTTGTTGATTGTTTTACTGAACAATTTGACATAGAATTTGGTAAATTGAAAGCTCAACACAAGCTTCCAAATGGTACGCACACCGGGCACGATGAAAGTGACTATTCAGAAGACACGGACTCCCCGAAAACGCAACACAAACCATTTTTTCGACGATTATCCTTCAAGGGTCTACGCCGTGGTAAAGGTCTTTTCCATAAACAGCATTCAGACGAGGTCGAATTGTCGTCTAACTTGAACAAACATAGTAAAACTAAGCTAGCTAAAATTGTTGTTGAATGCAGAAAAGAGGGTTTGGTTAATTACTTGACACCAGAAAGCTTAGAACAACCTGGAGGACCGCAGAAGTGGGAGAAATGTAGACTAGCTTTAGTAAAGACTGTTGGAGGCTATATGTTAGAATTTTATTCACCCCCAAAGGCTCAAAAGCCTCGAAGTGGAGTTTTCTGCTTTCTCATATCAGAGGCCCGGGAAACAACAGCTCTAGAGATGCCGGATCATGAAAACACATTTGTTTTAAAGGTTAGTTGCATATATATATTTTTTTATTATTTCTAAGAAAGTGCTTGACTACGATCCCACCTGATGTTAAGTGGAAATGCAGTCCTGGATGGTAAGGCGCACTAGCTTAGTAAATGCCTATTCACTCTACTCTTGAAAATATCCATATTGTAATCGGACGGAAAGACAGACGTGGGCAAACTATTCCAGTCCTTTGCTGTACGAAGAATGAAAGACAAATCAAATAGCTTTGTTCGGGTTTGAGGGTTCGGTATTTAACTATTAGTTGATTGACCCTGAGAAAAAGGATAATAATGGGAATTATAACAATATTGATGCTTTTTTTAACTTGGTTCCTGTTTAAAATATCTTATTATTGTACCTGTAGATGATGAGGACAAAATTGGTTCTGTGCATGTTTATACTATAAAATATTAGTCAAATCACTGCTTCTAAACTTCATGTTTGTTTTTTTCCTTTATAAATAATAAAAAGTTTTTGTTTTGACTAATTTTATTTATATTAGGAAAAATTGGTCAAATTTGTTTTAGTAATATATTTATTAAATCATTTGGTTACATTGTATATATTTCGCAAATTAAACAGACCAGAGTATGTAAACAGCACTTGCACACAAAAAGTAAACAGTGCCTCCCAACCTTAGCAGACTTGTGTATCTTGGCAGCTAGAAATGTATTATAGAATTTGCAGATATGGTGTTTCTTGTATAGTCTTATTAAATTGAATGTTAATAAATCAATTATTACAGGTGTGTATGTGGGACATTTTGTGTTCATGTGCATGTGTGGTTGTATGTGCCTTTTTTTGCTCCAGTGTCTACCGAAGATAACCTAAGATAGGATAACCAAAATGTAAATAGTGCTTATGAAAGATTCCTCTGCTTTTGAGACATTTTAGGCAAGTAGGCACCCGTTATTGCAGGAGTTCATCGTCTTGTCTCCCTGAGCTTTAATATTTTGATATTACCTGCTGAAATTCTTGTAACTTGCATGAACCTTTGAAGCATTAATATGGATAAAAGCTTTTCCACCAAAGGTTTCCTTTTAAAAAAGCTTTTATGTTTATTTTTATTAATGCACTTACAATTTCTCATTTATCTTTTGTGAAGTTGTAATTTTTATTATTTGAAGCTTTTATGGTCTGGTAACAAGAGCTTTAAACGACGTCTATTCAAAACATATTTACTTAATTCTTACATCTACAATGAAAAACAAAATCAGACAATGAACACTTTGGTATTTTGAAATAGTTTAGTTAAGGGCCAAGTTGTACCTTGGAAACATTTCTTTTAGAAATTTTTATTTCAGGTTTGGTATTAAAATTTTATACAATACCTAGTAATTATTTAAAAATATATAATTCATGTTTCAATGGTTCACGTCAATAGTCGAATAGAGCCGTGGTAGCTCAGTGTCCGGGCGGTTGGCTCTTGTTGCATAGTACGCTAGCAACCCGAGTTCGATCCATGCGGCACCAATAAATTTGCTGTTGCAATTTTATGTGCCGATTAACCACGCGCTCGGCGGTGAAGTCAAACATCGTGAGGAAACCTACATGTCTTAGAAAATTTTTCTAAGGCATGTGAAGTCTACCAATCCGCACTAGGGACGCGTGGTGGACTATGCCCTTATACTCTCTTTACAGAGAAGGCCTGTGCAGGCCAGCAGTGGGACATATATATTATATATATAAAGGCTGTAACTTTAACTTTATATAATTCTAATTTTGTTGTTTAAAGATTTTTATTTTCAAAAAGACAATTTACAAAGTCACTTACATGAGAATAATATTAACTTATAATATAACTATAACTAGTCGCCGGTATTCATTATTTACTAATTTCAACACAGTTTTCCAAAATATGTTGTGCTAACAAAGATTTAAATATATTAAATACTTATTCAGAGCTTGATCTTACCTTTACTGGATTATGCGGACGTATGTTATACTGATCTTACTCACTAACTTCTCAGCAATTTGGATCGCCTACTCAACAATTCTATTCGCTTCATCTTTGGCATACGCAAGTACGACCATATTTCTTTCTTTCGCTCTCAGCTTAAGTGGCTTCCAATGTCTCATCGACGATCCTTCAGAACACTTTGTACATTATTTTCTATTTTACATGATCCATTTGCACCTGAATACTTGAAATGTAAATTTAAGTATCAGGGTGATTCTCACGACCGTTGTCTTCGTTCTACTGATAGTAATTTTCTCCATATTTCTTCCTGTCACACAGATTTTGTGCATAAATCTTTTACCTTTACCTCAATAAGACTTTGGAATGCGCTGCCAACAAATATACGTACAGCTGGAACTAAATCTACTTTCAAACATTTACTATGGAAGCTTTACCTAAGCAAGGAATAGTTTGTCAATTGCTGTCCCTATCCATCTATAATTATATATATATGTATTTATATATGTATCTATTTATTATTATATATAATTATTATGTTTATATATTTAATTTATTTGTAAGTAGCTATGTATTTATATATGCATGGATTTATTATAGTTTTCTTTTATTTATTATTTTCTCATATAGCTTGCACCCGTTACTTTGTCTCTTCACAACCCCAAGGTAGACTGGCAGAGAATGCCTACTGGCATTAAGTCCGCCTATTTGTACCTTTTTTTTGTATTGTGTGCAAATAAAGAATAAATAAATAAATAAATGAGCACACATTTTTAATAGCAGGAGGCAACTTGTTCTAAAGTTGCGCTCCTTCGAATGTAATGTTTTTTGAACCATAGTTTGTTCATACTTTTGGCAAAACAAGTAAACTTGCTCGCCGAGTACTGCGTTTATTTATAATTGATTTCATCTGTCTAAATTTATATAATTCAATCTCTATTCGGGTTAAAATTGCAAACAATCCTTTACATATTAAGTAAAAAAATTTATGTTATCAAATGCTTTAAAGTCTATGTTAAAAAAAAGTTACAGTTACAGCTTTTATATATATATAATATATGTCCCACTGTTGGGCACAGATCTTCTCTGTAAAGAGAGTATAAGAGCGTAGTCGACCATGGGGCCCTATTTCCCGAAGTGGCATATAAGTTAGTTTAGCTTAGATTTCGTTAATAAAATAACTACCGACCGAGTCGTGGTTCGGCCCTCTCGGGCGCCCTCGGATCGGACTGCTAACGCGTAATAATGGTAACCGTCCAAGCCGAGGTTACCCTCACCGGGTCCCCGTGCGAGTTACCATCTAATAGAGGTGCAGGCTAAGCGATCTAAGAGCTGTGCCACCTCTCAAATCCGGTGAAGCAGTAAAGGCCACTTCTCTGTGCCAACTGTGTTAGTTCGTCAAAAAAAAGGGGGCCCTAGTACAGATTGGCAAGCTTCACATGCCTTAGAAAAATATTCTAAGACATGTTTCTTCACTATGTTTTCCTTCACCGCCGAGCGCGTGGTAAATCAGCACATAAAATTGCAGCAACAAATTTATTGGTGCCGGCACCGGGGATCGAACTTGGGTTGCTAGTGTACTATGCAGCTTAACTTGAGCCAATTGCCCAGACACTGAGCTAGCTCGGCTCAAGTCTATGTAATATGCTATAAACTTTACAACTTTGATCTGAAGTGATTGCCATAAACCTTACTTTTATTTTTTATTATTATTAATTTTGATCTATTTTCCCAGCTGACTTGCATCAATTAGTTCTTTGGTTTTTTAACTATTTCATTATTCGTACAGCAAAGTAATGCAATTGTTTTCTGGATCTGACATTCCGTCCAATGACTATGTAGGTGTTTTCAAGAATAGATGGGATAGGCATTTCTTTCACACCCTAACACCCCTCTATAAACCTAACAGAGTAGACAACAAAATTTTCAAAATATGCCTTTGGAAGTTATTCTCTTTATTTGTTTATTCCAAAAATATCTTTATGATTTTTCAAAAATTACATACTAAATACACATATATACTCTGTATGTTTGATATAATATACACTGAAGACTGCTTAAAATCGAATCGAAATGTTTTCAGGCGGACAATAACATGGAATATGTAATTGAAGCGTCGGATGTAGATGATATGAAGTCATGGTTGGCAACAATAAAGTACTGTATGAGGTCAGCACCCACAACACAGCCGCCACCTGACTCACTAGCAGGACTACCAGAGCCAGCACCACCAGATCTGCCGCCACGCCGGGATCTACCAGCCAGTAGTAGTAACGCTGATCTAGCTACAGATACTCCTGAGGAAGGAGAGTTAGGTGAGTCAGTAGTAGTAAAAAACAATAAGCTGGACGGAACCGTTTTTATGATCAGTTAGTTTAGGTTTACTGACATCAGCCCTGTAGTTCTGAGCTCGTAGAATAAGACTACGGTATCCCCTGCCTCCTCCGGGATCTCCAGAGAAACGCACCCGAAGCCCTTTGCACTGTGATCTTGGGAGAGCACGTCCCGGGGAGGTTATTCCCTCCCCTGTGCCCCTCCTTCGCCTTCTTCCCGAGTCCACTTTGGCGGAAGACAAAGGCTGCTACCCTTGTCGCCCAGTAAACCCGAGGCCCCTTTTCCCTTAGGTCTTCTACGAGCCCAGAACTATAGTGCTGGACCTAAGAGCTATGCCATCTCTCATTCTGGTGAAACAGTCCAAATTAGTCAAAAAATTCAAGTAATCTTATTCAATACAACAAGTATTGAATAAAATTACTTTTGAATAGAATTAATTACTTGATAATGGCCATTAAAGAGTCATCTTTGTACCGGCAGGTTCTATAGCGGAGGAATCGTGTACCGGCGCGAGTCGCATCTCGCTCAGCGAATGGCCCTGGTTCCACGGGACGCTGGCTAGGGCTGCAGCGGCGGCCTGTGTCCTGGCCGGCGGAGCCACGGCGCACGGGTGCTACCTTGTGCGGCAGAGCGAGACGCGGCGCGGCGAGTACGTGCTCACGTTCAATTTCCAGGTGAGACCACTGATCTAAAAGAATGCTAAAAAATTTTTTCTATATAAATATAACAAACATACACCATTTCATTCAACATCATTTAAGTTTCAGCTTGTAGAACAGAGGTTCCCAACCTCGAGAACGATTCGTCCTTCCTCGCCACTATTGGACACAGGATGATGTTTTTCTTACACACTAATTAAAAGTGTGAATTGTTACTACGTTTTGTAAATACATTTCTCTGGGTGTATGCAATTTGAATATTAATTTTATTATTTTCAAACATTTTTGTTTATTATTTATTATTAAATTGAGTATGAGAAAATACATGATGGGAAAATGAGAAGTTATGGAAGGAGTTGGTCAATTAAAAATAGTTGTTGCCCGCCACTCGACCGACATTTTAGAATGTACTCTAGAGTACAATAAGGTTGGCAACCCCTGTGCTAGAAGATGGTTCTCGTCAATAGTCGAATAGTGAATTCGGACCTAAGGCCTTAAGTTTCGTAAACCGAAACCTATTCTATTAGGCTATCACAAGCTTCAGCTTAGTTAAAATATTGTAAAAATTATTTCTTTTGCAAAAATGTGCACTTTGACGCCCCCCTTTTTTAAGTCGATAAAACCGGTAGAAGTAGCATCATTAATGTCTGTAATCTGAACTTGCAGTACACTAAAAACTGAACACTTGACAGGGTCGCGCTAAACACCTGCGCATGACGCTCTCCGAGGCGGGGCAGTGCCGCGTGCAGCACCTCTGGTTCCCCAACGTGCACGAGATGCTGGAGCACTTCCGGGCGCACGCCATCCCCCTGGAGTCTGGCGGCGCGGCCGACGTCACCCTCACCGAGTACGTCGTCTGCCACGACGGGAGACAACAAGTGAGCTCACAGACGCTCTCATAGATTAAACGGCAAAGAATAGTAAACTATAGACGCGGACACTTGCAAAGAATAACACACGTTAGGCAGATTATAAACGACTACATGTTTAGGGTCAACGTATTTTATATATCTATATAAATCTTTATATAAACAGACAACCGGTTTGTCTAGAGCTCACAGACGCTCTCATAGATTAAACGGCAAAGAATAGTAAACTTAGACGCGGACACTTGCAAAGAATAACACACGTTAGGCAGATAATAAACGACTACATGTTTAGGGTCAACGTATTTTATATATCTATATAAATCTTTATATAAACAGACAACCGGTTTGTCTAGAGCTCTGAACGCTCTCATAGATTAAACGGCAAAGAATAGTAAACTATAGACGCGGACACTTGCAAAGAATAACACACGTTAGGCAGATTATAAACGACTACATGTTTGGGGTCAACGTATTTTATATATCTATTTAAATCTTTATATAAACAGACAACTGGTTTGTCTAGAGCTCACAGACGCTGTCATAGAATAAACGGCAAAGAATAGTAAACTATAGACGCGGACACTTGCAAAGAATAACACACGTTAGGCAGATAACAAACGACTACATGTTTAGGGTCAACGTATTTTATATATCTATATAAATCTTTATATAAACAGACTACCGGTTTGTCTAGAGCTCACAGACGCTCTCATAGATTAAACGGCAAAGAATAGTAAACTATAGACGCGGACACTTGCAAAGAATAACACACGTTAGGCAGATAATAAACGACTACATTTTATACATCTATAAAAATCTTTAAGTAGACAAACCGGTTGTTTGTTTACTTATTATTATTGTTGATGAATATTGCATTTGCAATTATTATTTTTTTATTTTTTTTTACAAATTTTCTATGAATGAAATGATCTAATACAACACACTGACTAAAAGTGAACTTTACATATGTCAGTATTGACATAGACAATAAAATTACTAATTGTCACCGCTCTAATCTTTAAAGAATTTTCATTTTCATTGACTGAGACATAAAATGATATAAGCTAAATTTTTAATAACAAAGAAGTCTATTAGTAATATCACGATAAAACATACTGTATATCTATTATAATAAGAATGATTTTAATCTACATCATAAATAAAATCAAACGAGGCTGGTTACTGTGGATTTTGTTTCAAATCCTGAAAATAGGACCAATACAACAATTCTTGGATTCAGCCTATACTCTTTATAAACTTTTGTAATACATATTAACACTATACTAGCGTACACCGGCCACTTTGCCAGGCTAGATTTTGCTTTATTTTATTTCAATAATAAACTTACATCATTAAATATTTAATTTAACTCTCACAATATAACAAATTATTCATTTCCCTCCGTATTCATTCTCTTCACGAGCGTGTGAAGATCATTACCTACACCAATGTACATATCAGTAAATACAATATCATCATTCTTATCATTTATATAAAAACATATCGGGCTAAAGTTAATGTCAGAATTAAAAATACGATGTATGGCTTGTTTGACAGTTTGACAGTTTGACGTCACCAAACTGTACAGGATTACTCGCCAGGTCAATCTGGAGATTCCATGAGAGATTCATTGAAATCGGTCCAGCCATTATGGAGCCTATATACCCACACACTTTCTCTTTTATATATAGATGTATTTTTTCAAATCAATCGCACACATTTCTGACATTGACATTTTTTTCACATAAATGTTATTTTAGAAGAAACAAAACTAGATCTATTCCTAAAATGATAATCCACATATTTAAATCTACATCATTTGTAAAGTAATGTAGGTAAACGACTTGCATCTATACATAGCAGGGTTTCTTCTTTTGTAGTATTGTTTACTATTCTTGTGTCCGTGGCTATTAGTTGTTGTGTTTTGTCACTTGATGTAATCCTATTCACTTAGCTCACCCGACATGTTCTGAGACAAATGTTGATTATATATATTCTACGAACAAAATATTAGTTGTCCAATCGTCTGCCATCATTGACTTGGCAGATGAGGTCGGTCGACTGCCACTTAGATTTGCCTTTATATTGACTACCTCTGTTCTCCGAATGTCATCCAATATCTACTGATATTTCATCCCTGTAGTTATTTTTGAAGTATATACATTTTTCGTGGCGATTCAATATTGGAGTAGACAGTGGTCTTGTATATGATAAGAACACTTGACTCCTGTGTGACTTGTACTATATGATTTTATTTTAAATTTGTTATCATTTTTTTTTCTACAAATAGCGGTCTTGTTAACTATTCCCAATAAGCTTTAAGCTTGTGCTAGGAAATGGTTCACGTTAATGGTCGAATGATAGGTCTGTACCTACGACCTAAGTTTTTCAGCCCATCCCCTAAATTGTTAGGCTATTGACGTCCAACTGAATTCCATTTATCGATTTCCTTAGCACAATAAAGCACTTGCTAGGTCACTAGAGCCGTGGTAACTCAGTGTCCGGGCGGTTGGCTCAAGTTGCATAAAACGCTAGCAACCCGAGTTCGATCCCCGGTGCCGGTACCAATAAATTTGCTGTTGCGATTTTATGTGCTGATTTACCACGCGCTCGGCGGTGCAGGAAAACATCGTGAGGAAACCTACATGTCTTACAAACATTTTCTAAGGCTTGTGAAGTCTGCCAAACCGCACTAGGGCCGCGTGGCGGACTATGTCCTTATACTTTCGTTACAGAGAAGGCCTGCGCTCAACAGTGGGACTTATATATTATATATATATAAAAAGGCTGTAACATTAACTTAAGTCACTAGCTGTCACAAGAGTAATAAGAAGCATTCATTGTCTAAATGGTTTCATTTGTATTCGACTATTGACATGAACCATCTCCTTTTTTTTTTGTTCACGCGGGGGAATCTTTTTATAGACCATCCTCCGGTACCCTGGGTGGGCCCGGAGGGATGTGTGGGACTTGGCCTGGGCAGTCCCTACCCACTAAACCTTCCGCGAGTGCCATCAGCCGTTATGAGCGGGGTGCCCCGGATCTGTCAGCGACAGGACACACATGAACCATCTCCTAGCACAAGCTTGAGCTTAGTTGGAATTGTTAACAAGATTGTTAGTAATATTTGTAAAATAATATATTGTTAGCATTCTTTTTAAAAAACTAGAAATCTGTTTCTGCCCCACTAAGTTGAAAGAGTCTGAGAGCTTATATATTTTCTTTTAGTAGTAATTTGTAACAAAAGAAGCTGCACTTTTCACAATATTCAACCATAGCTTAGAATATAAAGTACTGGTAGGCTTTCAGTAGTTAAGGTCACACTGAATCCTTCATTCAATCTAAAAACCGTTCCGATCAGTTATTTAATCTATATATCGACGCTGGTAAACGAAAACGTAGTAACCCACAAAAATGAAATTGTTTAACAGAGACGAAAAACATTTGATCGTTTAAAAAAAAATTATAACTTTCGTGTTTGTGGACCTAGACCTGTTTTTGGTGACAATATTTATTGTTTTTTGCTAAATAAGTATTGTATCACGGCATTAACCTAGAGTTTTCCTAAAAGAAAATCGTTTTATGGTACAAAAAAATAAAAGAAAATGTCTTCATCTTTAAAATCCTATTTTCGATATTTTCATCTAATTGTTACAAGTCATATATCATTCGACGCGTCTTTTTTTTCTGATTACGACGTAAAAAAATGAAAATAGCCATATGTGTCACTTACTACGTTTTTGCTTACCAGCGTCGATATGCATGTGTAGTTTTACTTTATGTATCTATACATTTTTTACTATTATGAGGCTTAGAAACCCACCGAAGTCTTCGCCTTCTTGTGTAAATATTTTTTTTAGCATAGTCTAGTTTTAGTTTTAATATATTTTCCTTTGGACCTTCCTCTCTTTGTCGTTCCTCTCAAAAGGACAATCTGCCTCTATCGACTTCGGTCCGTGGCAGCCCTCACCAGCTGGTAGAGATTAGGAGAGAAGATAGTACCTTTTACTTGATCAGAAAGCAAAGCCGTGGTAGCTCAGTGTCCGAGCGCCTCAAGTTGCACAGTACGCTAGCAACCCGAGTTCGATTCCCGGTGCCGGTACCAATAAATTTGCTGTTGCAATTTTATGTGCTGATTTACCACGCGCTCGGCGGTGAAGGAAAACATCGTGAGGAAACAAACCTACTGTCTTAGAAATTTTTTCTAAGGCTTGTGAAGTCTGCCAATCCGCACTAGGACCGCTTGGCGGACTATTTCCTTATACTTTCTTTAAAGAGAAGACCTGCGCCCAACAGTGGGACATATATAAAGGCTGTTTTAACTTGATCAGATTATCGTGTTGGCGACCGGCCTTTTGTTCTATTATCTTCTATACTTCCTTTGGACATTATAGCCATGATCACAGTTATTTGTTACTTTCTCACTGCAACCAGCTTCGAGTCCACGTCGACTTGTATCAATGAATTTCTGTTGTTCCTTTTTTTAAAGAAAAAACAATTATGTCGGATTTATGGGCTCATTACCTGTAATAGACCTAATAAGCTTGGTGATAAGTGGGCAGCGTAAGCAGTGTCTTTCTATGCCGCAAGTGTTAAAAAGACATGCGTGGCTTATAATGTATTATGAAGTTCTATCGCTTCTTCATCACTCAATCACATTTGCGCTCGGTGTCCCTAAAAAGTACTTACCTAGTTTAAAATTGTCATAAATCTACCAATATTTCAATCAACATGCATGATTCCATAATTCTAGAAGCGCCTTCAAGCGTCAAAAAAATCCCCATCTCATGGAGGTCCTTCTTTCTTTTGAATTTGAAACCAAACCCTTTTAAAAAATCCAAATTGTGTCCGAACTAACGCCACTGTGAATGCACAAATACAGACTGAGAAACTCTTTTGAAGTATAATGCAATATTTAAATTAATTAAAAAAAAATTAAATATTTTTTATGGCAACATTTGTCTCGTCCATGCTGTAATCTCGTTTTAGCGTATCAACAATTTTGTTATTATTACGTAATATGTTACGTTGCTATTAATTTGTAGCTTTAGTATTATGTACATAGGTATTTTCTCTGCAATATCTTTATGCTTCAAATTTCTAAAACCGTAATATGAACCAATATTGAGTTTATGTCCTGGGTCCCCTAATCTGCTAAATCAAACGTGTCAAAATTAACGTTCGACGATTTCTCCTAGTTCAGTTGTGCCACTATGGTTTTCCAATGTATCACTGACACTCCAATATTATTTATTGTTGCTATTTGTGAATCTCTTACGTTATGACGTCTTTCAAATATTCCGATACATTTGAATCAATACCAAATAATCAAAAAAGTCAATTGAAAGTAAATCAAAAAATTTAATTAGTAGATTAGGGTTTTGGCACAAAGACAATTGGTTTTATAGTAAAATGTCATTTGCAAATAGCATATTTGGGAAAAAAATCAGAAATTGTATCAACTGATATTATATCTCCCATGATATTGGCAGCTAGTAGACGAACTTCAAATTAATATTTTGTACAAGGAGGCGGAGTTTTAACAAATTTTTATTTTTTATTGAAATATAATAACTTAGTATTATTTCATCGTGGGCTCAATTAAATATAAGCTATATTTAAATCCTCATTACAATAGTAAAATCAATATCGACCAAAGTTATATTTTTTTTTTTTTTTTCTTAGATTGCAACCACAGACCTGTGTCCGTGCTCTTTTCCATTACACTTAAATTGTTTACTCTGCATTTGTTAAAAGTGCCACTTCTACAGTTACTATTTTCCTTATTTTTTTCTTTAATATATATATAATGCCTGAATTTGGAGGTGGCCAGAGATCGTTCTGGGTTCACGCGTCGCAGACGCCCCGCTGCATTGCTATTAGCTTCTCCGCGACCGCTGTGTCCCTGCTTCTCATGGCCATTTTCAGGTTGTCGTCCACTATCCTCTCCCTTGATGCGGCCATTGCCTTTGTCATCAGTCTTCCTGTGGCGTCGTCACAGTCATCTGTATAATAGACACAGCTGACGGTGTGTCGGGATATCGCCACTACAGCATGTTGGACGCACCAAAGTTATATTATCACGTATGGCAACATTGCTATGAATTGACAGTGACAGATCATTGATGTATTATATAATCTGTTTTTTGTCTATCATTAAGTAGCGGGTAGAGGGTTGCTTATTACTGTAGAATTTTTCAAATCAATCTACTAGTAATTATGGTGTGGCATAGTCGTATATGGTAGATGACCTACCTGACTACGGTTTCATTCAATTAATTTTGAAGTACAGAATATTTTGGATTTATCGTCGAAGATAAAAAATACAAATGAAAAAATGTTTATATATATACTAAAGCCATAGTGCAATAACTTAGGCTTAAATTACGCTAGGCGTAACGAGCTAAGGTTCGCGCCTAGAGTAAAAGCCCAAGACGAAGTCTTTCAGTACGGCCCCTCTATCTTCAACCATAGATCTAAAAATCTAGTTAGCTCCTTTCGCGGCAATTATTTCTCTATTTGAAAGAATAACTGTTGTATTGAAAAAAATTTAAAATCACTCGGAGTAAAAAGAAAGACTTTAAATCATATATGTGCTATAAATGGAATTAACACTCCTACGCATGGACGGTCTGTTATTTCCGATGTATAATAGATATAATACAAGCTTCTGTCGTCTACATTGACTTACTCACAGAACAGTCTAGAAATTTTTTATCTTACTGCGTATTTTAAAATAAAATACAATTTTTTTTTGATATTTTTTAGAATTAAAAAACTTGTTTCGTTGATTCCTATTGCATGCATTCTATTTATTACAATTGTAATTTTTTTATTTATATCTTTGTGTTTATGTAACGATATGGCTATTATAACATGAATCACAATTATGTTAATTATATTATATATATTTATGGTTCTATGTTGCTATATTTTATCTTAGATGTTTGTAGGATTAAGTGCATTGTGAACCAATCACATAATCCAGTCCGATTTATTTATTTGCCAGTTAAGTAAGCTTTACTTGTAACTTAGAGTAAAGGCCAGCGCACATTGGCGGAACGACAATACTGAGAATTATTTAGATACAGTGAGAAAATCTTTTCCTTCGTAATGTTTCGGAAAAGTTCGTATTTATCGTGCTCTCTCAAATAGCTTCAGTACCCATCGTTTAGAGCTGTTGGGGAAAATGTCACTCTTTTAATACGATCATTCGTTGATTTTTTCGGGTGTCATCGTATTCCGATAAAGATCCGAGTTTTCCCGAAGGAAAATAATTTTTCACTACATCTGTACTAAGGTATGACACACGCTGTATAGTTGCTTCTCATTAACTTGATCCGAAGTATGCAATGATCGTCATTGAAATTTAAGTTTTATATTTATAGATTTAAGGTACATTTTTGTTCGTGCCGCCAGAGTGCTTAAAGGCCTATTTAATTTATATATCGACGCTGGAAAACAAAAACGTAGTAACCCACAAAAATCAAAGCCGAAAAACACCTGTTTTAAAAAAAAATTATAACTTTCGTGTTTGTGGACCTAGAGCTGTCGTTTTTGGACAAAATATTTATTATTTTTTACTGAATAAGTATTGTATTGCGGCAGAGTTTGTTTATTGAAAATCCTATTTTCGTAAAAAAGTGAAAAGAGCCATATGTGTCACTTACTACGTTTTTCCTTTCCAGCGTCGATATCTTATTTGAAGGACTGTTATAATGTAATTGTACTAACACACACCGTAGCTCTTAACAAAGACCTTGTTTTATATTTTGTACAAATTGAACGTTATGTTCTTTACGAGCTTTAATCATATTTTTTCTTTGGTTGTAAATTTTATTATTAAAACTTATTCTCGCTGAATGGCTTTTTATTTTTTATTTTGCTGTTTTTTTTTTCTCTCTTGCCTGTTGTTTTGGTGTTTGCTGTTTGTGTATCCGTTTGCTATGGTAAGTTATGTTTTGTTCCGCGGGATTGTAATTGTTTCTTTTCTTCTGTCAGTGTACAATTGGCATATAATGTCTATTATTGTTTATTATATTTAATTTTAGAACGATAGAGAAATTCCAACGATAGTAGTACCGTAAAATTACTACGGCTTGAAGTGGAGGTATTTATGGCTTCTGTGTTTCACCCGACGGCGTGACTTTTAAAAAGTCGACTACTATTTACGATATTAGAATTCTGGTAGTCATGATGTACCTGTTCACTCACATGCTTGTGCTTGAACATGTTGATGTTGCCAGGAGTTTATGCCGAAAAGACAACAACACATAGAAATAAACGCTCTGCCACCTATTAAATCCGTTTAAACTGTAAAGTCAGCTTCTCTAGGCAGTAAACGTAGGTTCGTGATGATCGTTGATAGACTAAGCAAAGGACGCCAGAAAATGGGATATATTATATTATATTTTTTATTTTCTTTTTATTATTTTCGCTTAATGAGTGTGGTGCCAATAGCGTTACTCTGCATAAACATATGGTAGTTTGAAATTCAACCCAACTTCAAATCGAATCTTCGCTTAAAATACACTAAAAAGCCAAAATATTCCAAGCGACAAAAATTGTGGACATGATCCAGACACTATTTTTACTATGTTTACCTTCTCCACCCATTTGCGTATACTCTTTGTCTTTGATTGTTATAAACTTACCAATATCTCATTCACCAAACATTTTCTTTTTGATTTTTAGGGGTTCCCAGCTATACTTGCGGAACCCAGGGTCAAGTGCTAATAAAATTGAAATGTAAATTTGAAAATATCCCCCTTCCAATATTCATTTCCCCATGGCCTCATTGCTTTGCCATCACCAGGCAACATGTGAGACGCATAATCGTTTAACTATCGTAAAAAAATGGCTACAATAGAAATTCTACATAGGCCTTTGTATCTTCTACCTCTCCTCACTGACATCACCTGCTGAGGATCGTGACACGTAAGCAGCCTCCATTGAATATGGTAATACGCGGAGTGAACCGCATTTTGCGTCCAACCGTTTTTGTTATTGTGTGAGACTATTTTTAGGCGCCTTTTCCTGTCTTTCTTATTATACGGCCAATACACTCACTGTCTAAAGAAGCAGATAGTTTTAGGCAAAATGGACGGCAACGTGCTTAGGGAAGGCGCCTATTAAATGGCCAACGATACCCCTCTTATATAAAAAAAGGTACAACAGAAATTCTACACACATATTTGTTTCTCAGCTGGGCGTGACGCACGGGAGCGACGTGAGGATGCGAAGAGCTGAGCTTGAGGCCCTGCTGGTTGCCAGCACCGCCCCGCAGGACACGCGAGCCGTCGACAATAAGTACAGTTTCATGTAACATTACCTGTTTTGTAGACCTTTCAACTGCATTAAGTTTTAACAAACAATCATCTAGTGACATCAGTGTTACCACATGTTCATTATATAACATGTACATTTTTCTCCCCAAATTTAGGGAGAAAACTATAATGTTGACATGGACAAAAAATATTTTAATATTAATTGTGGTAACAATGAAAATGTGGTTTAGTATGCAGTTTGGATAGATTATCGATAAATCAAGTCGATTTCGATCACGATAACTCTTTTTGTTTTACCCTATCAATGCAGGATTTCGCGGCATTCGACGGATATGTTAATTACGAAACGTAATGCCAATGAAACGACTGATCTGTGGCCATTCTTAACTCGAAGTTCAATTTCGATTAATACATAATTTACAATGTTTTTTTTTTCATCTTAGAACTGATATCTCTGCTGAATTAACATCATCCGTTGGACAGAAAATAAAATCCCTATTTAAGAACGATGTTCTTTAACGTATTTACGAGATTGTTCTGTCAATTCGTCAGTTACACATCCAAAGCAATTTATAAATGTATGCAAATTGCAGATAATCTATATTTGAAATTTCGATGGCTGATTGATTTAAAAATATTGTTTTTATTGAGTAACTACCACTGCTCACATGATACACAATGTATTATAATAAATAAAAAAAAGATTGTGTGAATGATGAATGGTGAAGCGATCGAGTTAAAGATCTTACGGTCGAAGTTTCAAAGACTAATCGGATCTATCAATGACTTTCAAGTCACTTGCAAAATGTCTGTTGGATTTGGACTTAATATTGGTAAAAGTATCTGTTCTACAACACTAAAGTTAACGTTAAAGGACGCTTTTTATATTTAATTATTATTTTATTTTTTCATCATGTATTTTTAATGACGTGTGTCAACGTTATGTACGTGACTGTACTTTTGCTGTCCTTACACCATATATTCTGTTCTTCGATTTATATGGTGATGTTGGCAGCACTGTTTTAATTTATATACTATTACAATATCATTTGTGCAATAATTTGTAATGTTTATTTATTACTTAATAGTCAAGTTAGTAAATGCCCTAGGATTAAGATTAGTAAAATATTGTATGCTACTAATTTTATTGTTTATTTAATGATTCATTCTATATATCTAAATCTATGTACTGAAATTTGTATATAAGAATGAACGTCAGGTAGAAGTATAGTAAATTTTAAGGGTTAAATTATGAAATTATCGTTTTATATGAAAATTTCAATCAGTTGTTTTCAATTTGTGTATCAATGTTATATGATGAAAACAATTTTTTTTTAGACATTTTGAAGGAACATTTACGGGAAATAATACCAAATTCCAAGTACACTTTGTCGATTTTTTTATAACAAAAAAAGTTTTTAGTACGAAACGACAATTTCATATCGTTAACTTATATATTAAGAAATAAAAAAAGGTATGTAAATGAAAAAAAAAAGTTAATGTATTTAGTAGATTAGCCGATTTCCGACCCTGCCTCTTCATTTTGCTAATGAATTCCGTAACATAAGCATTCCGAAATACGCACGCAATGTAAAATATATTTTTGTATGAATGTGAATGGATTGTTTACGTGTTATTTGTAGCGTGCATTCTGTCATAAATCTACTAAAATACGTGGCGCCCCTTCTATTGCATTTACGTAAGCATCCAAAAGTATGTTTACCTACACCGACTGAATCAAATCAAAGGTAAGTCAATCAATATGATAATTGAAACTCTTTCAAACAAAAAAATATCAAAATCTGTTCATAAATGACGGCCCTTTGTTACATAAGTATAAATATTAAAAAGTACAGACGAATTGAGAACCACTTACTTTTTTAAAGTCGATTAAAATAATATAGAGGGCGCTCTGTTTTAATTTAGAACATCTCTACTAAAGAAATGCCAATCATAAGTCAATGTATTTATAGTATATAGAAATATAATCATGTGGATTTGCTACTTGCAAATTCAAACAGAAACCAAGTTTCTTGTGTGTATATAACCTAGTCATTTATTATACATACCTACACAGTATTTTAGAATACAGGGGCTAATGTCCTAACTCCATATTTGGATAATACTAAATTCAGCATCCATCACATTATTGTTATCTATTTAAGATAACAAAGTGTAGCATAAATTGAACGGAAGCTAGATGTTGAACTGATTTTCACAAGACTTTAATCAATTTAATATAAATCAGTTAAATATATTATCACTATAACTGTGTTACATAGAAATGAAAAAGTCAAGTTTGGTCCTTCGTGCCGGATACGAGTGTTATTGGATAAAATAAATTTTAGATAAAAATTAACTTATTGAATGTTGTTGGAATTGAATAATAAATACACTGTTCTAGTAATAAGATTGTTGTTTTGGTGTACGTAAAGTATTGAAATTTGAACATGCCAAAGTAGCGTAAATCACTTATATAATTAAGGTCCTTATACACGCATGATTTTGTATTAGAACTTTACTAGTCAAATTATTTTATTTACAAATAGTGTCGTGTGGAGGTGTACAATGGAAATAGTGCGCTAGACGCGTGCATGCCACACCTTGTTAACGATAATTTTGCAATTTATAACGTCTTACGTATATGAACGTGTACGTACTACGTGTACATTAATTTCCATAGCAATTTAATTATATTATGCACAAAATAAATTCTGTAAGTTTATTCTAATGAGAAAGTTATTTTTTTCGTCGGCCAATGACGCAATCATTCATTTTTGACTTATACCAACAATTTACATGTATTAAGTCATTTTTGAAAATAAGTTGATTATATTTGTTAACTGTATATTTATTGTTCGCTTGATTTATATCAGCTTGTAGTAAATTATTCTTACTGCAACAATGTTTACTGTCACTTGTAACACAAAGATTTAAATACTTATATAGATAGGCAAATATTACAATGTCTCAAATCGGTTACCGCCAACAAAACGACTGATGGACATACACGCAAGACAAAGACGCTATCAATACAGTGTTGATGTCATATTATATAACGAGGGGTTGCCATTCGGTGTAACACATAGCGATTGTTTTAAAATAATAGGTCAAATGTCTTCGTACGAACTATATTTAACAATTTACGTTAAGACTATGTTATAATGAAGAAAGATTACGCGAATGCAGACGGATAAAATTCAAGTCAACGAAACGCGGCGATTTCGATACAACGTGGCAGCTACTAATCGCACTCACGTCCCGTTCCCAAGTGCCTCTCCAACCCGCCACTCTCTCTGACATTTCTCACGTCAACTGTCATGTCAAAAAATGACAGGCATAAAAATTTATCCAGAAGTGGCACTCAAGGTTAGTTTAGCTTTTGAATGTCCCTTAGATTATCCGTGAAATAGCAACTGACCGAGTCGTGTTTCGGTAATCTCGGGCGCCCTCGGGTCGGAATGCTTACGCGTAACATAGTAAACGTCCAAGTCTGAGGAATTGTTCGGAATCATCCCAGCTACCGATTTCCATTACCGCACATCTCGGCAGAATTCCAAATTCCACAGCCATCATCTTGATGGTTGGCGTTCAACGACTGTACGTTTTTCGCGTAACTTTCTCCCACGCACTGTCAACTTGTGGAATCAACTGTCGCCAGCGGTGTTTCCGAACGTTTACGATTTAGGGACCTTCAAGAAACGAGCCTATTCCTATCTCAAAGGTCGGCAACGCACCTACAGCTCCTCTGGTGCTGTGGATGTTCATGGGCGACGGTGATCACTTAAGATCAGGTGAGCCGTATGCTCGTTTGCCACTTTTCATATAAAAAAAAAAATGTCGATGTTACCCCTCACCGGGAGGACCCCTGTGTCGAGATACTAGCGATAGAGGTTCAGGCTAAGCGACCTAAGAGCTATGCCACATCTCAATCCGGTGAAGCAGTCAAGGCCATCTTCTTTGGCCAATCTGTGTAGTTCGTGATTTAAAAAAAACATCAAAATCAATACCAACGCTGTGTAGACTTCACCCAAATGTACTACTTGACGTTTAAATTATACGATATACAGACGCCATATTTTTTTCACAAAAAAATGACTAACATTCATGTAAAGCAAGCTTGTTCTAGAAATTATTGGATGGGAGACCATACACTATTAGCCTATTGACGCAATTATGAAGTATGGATAGACAATTTGTACCAAAATGGCTGATTATTTCGACTAAAGAGGTTATTATATATACATAACATGTTGTTGGGTGTCTCAAGCAAAAAATTGCTAAACATTTGTGTCAGGTGTATGGCGATAGGCTTACCACCTGTCACGTATAGGACTTAATAAGCTTGGTGAAGAGCAAATAAACCTGTATCTACCATTCTAGAGTTATGTACATGACAGCTTATATCTTATTTGTTTTTTACACACCGATTGTCAACATAAACGCTTTTCTATATATTCATTTAAATCTTTGACTTGACTCAAGAATGGCTCAATTGAGTTTCAATGTGTACGAACGTTGTAAGTCATTCCTTATATAGGATGTAAGTATTTGAATAGTGAAATATAGATATATTTTACACTACATGGCGTTTTTATTGTAAATGCCTTAAACGACAAGCTAATTCATTGGTGCTGGCACACGGATGGACCTTGCATTGGTAGCTATGCAATTTGAGACGAACGCCCGTACACTAAGCTACAGAGTCACGGCTCGTACGTACGTTTCGTTTCACTGAAAAAAAAAACTAGAGATGAAACGGATAGTAGTGTGGCCGGATACCGGATATTCGGCAAGCTACTAGGCCGGAGCGCCGGATATTCGGCCCTTTATTGCGTTGACGCGACCAGTTTGATTTGAATATTGGCGCGGTCAACGAGATCGGATATATTCAGGCGCATTCGGATCGCACGTAAGCGGAGTCGCCTCTTACCAACAATTGCGGAAAATTTGGTATTTATTCAACACAATTTGCCACTTGTTAATTTTGAGTATTAAACTAATAATTAATAAAACAAACATTTTTGATGTGCGATTATAAAAATTAAAAATAAACGGTCCATAACCTATTGGAGTATGATTGATTTGCCTTGAGTAAAATAATGAGATTTTTTAAAATTATACTATCCGGTATCCGGCCGGATACTGCATTACTATCTGGTATCCGGCCGGATAGTGAAAACAAGGCTGGATACCGGATAGTTACCGGATATCCGTTTCATCTCTAAAAAAAAACCCGGTTGTCGGGCTAGGCAAGGCGCTCGGACGTTAAATTCATGACAACGAATCCTAGAACAATGAGTACTTGGCACGGACTAACAATATGACATTTCATATAATAATCAATCATTATAATTGATATTATTTCGCACGACCGAGTAGAGCTGGTCGCATTTTTTATTTTTTTTCCTATTTATAAATTATTTATCTTGCTTGTTCGGTCATTTTATTTCTCCGCGCTGTCAATCGATTACTATCGGCGCTACCCTCTCTCTCATGCCGCGCTCTCGCTCACACACATTCACACACGCAGTACATCGATCGTGAATGATCGGTTACTCTCGGCTCAAGCGCAGAGGGACACGACCGTAACGCTATGTTGTAACGTCAAAAATATGATTATTATTTCTTAAATAAATACTTCAATTTTGTTGTTTTAACGTGTGTACCTAGGATACGTCGTCACGAATTTAACGTACCAGCGCCTTGTGCCCAGACATCTGGGATTTTTTTCTACTTCACTGAGCACAAATTTGCGTTCTCTATCTCTCTCATACCGAGCTCTCGCTTACACACTTTAAACGTGCACTATCGCCAATTCTCGGCATCTCTCGGCTCGAGCGTAACGGGACATTTTGCGCGAATGACATCCAGTATTCATCAATTTATAAGACGTTGTCACGTCAAAAAGGTTAGGTAGGTCAAAATAAGATTAAAACAAAGTGTAATAAATTCGCTAGTGTCAATATAACAGTCTTTAATAGTCAAGTAAAGGCACTATGAAGAATTCGGAGAACATCTGCTTTTGGTCATCCTTCTCTAATTTCAGCTGCAGGAGTAGCAGTCCATTGGAACTGAACTTTAGGACTACCTTTGAAAAGAAAAAAATAGATTAAGAGATCTATGAAAATGTAAGGAAGAGAGCCGCTGGGCACAAACTGTTATGACGGTACCTGCATGTTGGTCTGGCACCGTCATTATACGAATTATTGTGTCAGTCTCCGAATATATGTAATACGAAGTGCAACCTATCTATTATTCTCCCGAGTATTTACCAATTGGCGACGAGGATGGGATTGATCAAAACCTTTTTATAAAGAGTGATAGGATATTTTAGTGAGGAATCTACACATCTCAAAAAAGCTGGCCGGAGTACTTGTTTTACAATCAAATATATAAATAAAAAAATAATATATATCTAAATAAATATACAATCAAATAAATAAAATTGGAGTGTCTGTTTGTAATATAAAACTCTGGAACGGTTGGACCGGAATTTTGAAGGGGCTTTCACTGACAGATAGCTGATGTAATAAAGAGCAACTTAGGCTAATTTTAATTTAGAGAAATTAAAATTTTTGGAAATAACCTTACCTTTGTGGACAAAGCAAGAGATTTCATGATAAGTCTTATGTGATACAGTTGGTACTTGAGCGTGATCTCCCGCTCGCAGCTGAAGCTCTCCACCATGTCCGAAGACTTCGGCATATCGATACAAGAACGGTCCTGTTTGGATTATATCACCTTAATAAATATACTAATATAACCGTATAGCAGAGATCACCACTTTGTATGATCCCCACATAACTTCTGCGCTTCATCCCCATACATCTGCAATATATTCACTGTAACTGTATATATTTATCTAATAACATTCTATTTATATAAGACCACACAAGTAACAACATATCAGGAAATCTATATATAATCTATAAAAGAGAAAGTGTGTGGGTATGTTCCATATAGGCTCCGAAACGGCTGGACCGATTTCAATGAAACTTTCAGGAAATCTTCAGATTGACCTGGCAAGTAATCCTGTAGAGTTTGGTGACGATCGGAGCACTTGTCTTTTTGAACTGTCAAATACAGCTTTTATTTACTATGATAATATTCTATTGTCTTATAACCCAAATTTGTATTGACACATGCATTGTGTATATTTATATCATTATGAACCATATTGAAGTACAATAAAGTCTTCTATGTATTGGTTACTACTACAAATAAACATTTAGTAACAAAGTGACTATGCAAGAAGCGACTTATTGTAATTCTGTTTGCACAGTTGATGCTACCTGCATTCCGTAAGTAACAATGCTGACGTTAGGGTGCTCTGGTGATAGGTTCAGCTCGAAGACGTCACAAGAGCGTTCCAGATCCGCCAACAGCCCCAGGAACGCTGGTGCTTTGAGCACTAGCTTTGCGACCTCGTCCGCTTCCTCGTCGCGAAGGTCCAGCAGCGAGTCCGGCGTCTGTGTGGATATCTCGCAGTCGGTCATCACGTTGGGGTCTGATAGCGGTTGTAAGCTGAAGTAAAACAAGTCTATATATCACTACAATTCACTCTTAGGAGAAACGGGGCAGTCTGATGACATGTTCAGTGATGGAGGAAAATATAGTCAAAGATATTGGCGTTGGGAGAAATATGAAGTTTCAGAATTCATAATAGGATTTTGGTCTTTACCGTTGCATAAATATGCCGGCAGGCACACTTTCATAAAATACCTGTGTTAAATAGTGGTAACTTCATCACCAGCATGCAGTTTATATGATAGGTGCCTGTGAGTCGCATGTTCATTTCTCCCATGTCTAATTAAAAAAAAAAATAGAAAACTAGAAAGATATCTTACACTAGAAGTAATGGTGATCCTTCACATCTGTAATACATATTAAGACTAGATTCTTCCCCTGAACCAAATATATTTAGACATTCAGCTAGCACCGCAATACTAATCTGTAAATAAATAATTAAATAGTTGACATAGAAGTGCAGATTAAAAACCACAGCCTTAAGCTGGTTGAATAATACATATATACATATTGAAGAATTCAATATTTTATAAATATTCCAACTCTTTTTTTTGTTGACGGAGGAGGGGGGGGGGGAATCTTCAACATCATACCCCGCCTCCTGGAGGGAAGACTGGGTTATGTGGGGGTTTTTACCCGCATCCTCGGTGCATGGTGAGGGGTGCTGGGATCTCCAGAAGCCCCTCAGCACTGTGCACTTTAGATAGCATGTCCCGGAGGGAGGATCCCTCCCTCACAGAGCAAGGCGACACCAGCCGACAGTTGTCACCTTCTTCCCAGGTTGCCCAGTGAACCCGAGGCCCCTTTGCCTTTTACCACAGGCAGAGAATACCATAGTCTTTTGGTACGAGCCCAGAACTACAGGGCTGATTTACTCTAACTCTTAGCACAAGCTTAAACATAGTTGGAATGGTTACCAAAGTTTTAGTAATAATAGTGAAAAAAAAAATTATTGATGTTTATGATTGAGATGATTTGATGTTTGATATTATTGTTGATGATTATGACACCAAAAATTTTGTTGTTACACAAAGGACTATAGAAATTGTCCCTCTATAACTTAAATTTTTGCAATGATAGTAGCAGATTATTATTTCGATCAACAGAGTGTTTGCATTTTTTACTTTCTAAGTAAGTGCTTGACCACAAACCCACCAATAGCCAACCGAGATTTTAACTAGACTTATCAGGGTTTGACTTACAGAGGTTCTTATAAACATTGCTTTCAGTTTTAAAAATACCTTAAACATAACATCTACATTTTCTTTGATGTAGTACTTGGTGAAGTTGTCTGCTGGCACATAAGCTGAAGCCTGGACACATTTCCCTTCTTCCACAGTCAGCTTTAGACCCTCAGACATAGCACAAAACACTGCACACTGTAAACAAAAGATATCAGAACACATTAGATGGGAGCCTTTCAGTGCAAGTGACACAGGGATCAAAGAATAGATTAGTATGCACAGTTCGAGTTTTCAATACTTTTGTTGAGTTGAGGGTGGCCCAATTATTTATAGAATATTAAAATCACAGTTCAAATATACTGTGTAACTGTAACTGTGTGTCTGTAACTAAGTGAAGACCAATGAGATCAATGTGACTATAACACAGAGGATAGCACTTGCTGAACTCTTTGCTTGCACTTTTGGTGTTGTGACAGATTCACTGCCTCCCACAAATAGGCCTGAATAAGCTAAAGAGCAGATAGCTACTGCAGTCTCTGTCTACCTCCTTAAGTTATAATATAGGAATACTATGCCTGTATATATCTGAATAACTTGTTTTATGTATCTTACTCATCAGCATCCAATCAAGAATGTTATAAAAGTTACCAACCTCTTGAAACTGTATCGCTTTTAATAAACTAGACAGTATTTTTCCAGACTCCATGGCAGCAGTGAAGTGATATTGAGATAGTCCATCATCCATTTTTGTCCTCTTCAGTGTCAAACATAGACTTAACCAACATCAAATATTGATCATGGGAAATTTCTTGGGTTTCCGTTTGGCCTAATATTTGTTGTACCCTCGCTGCTAATACATGTTTGCAGGTTATTTGAGCTTTGTTTATTAAAATCTGATGCTTAAACGCTCGACATGAGCAAAAGTTAATACGAGGAAAAACTCTGTAACATCTATCGTGTTCACCTTGAATTTCTATAAGCTGTCTCGATTTATTAGCTGTACAATATATAATGAAGATTGGATGCTTCTCGATAATATTAAATGCTCTTTGTAACACAGGGCCAAATATAGAATGCAGATTTATCAGATCTTCATCAGAAACTGAAAATATTAATAAATTAAATAAATAAATATCAGTAAATAAATAGAATTAAATGTTATTAAAGTAATTACTAACGTTGTTTGTCGTCTGTTTCATTTAACTTTTCCTCTATGTTATTTAAAATACTTTCGGCAACTGCTGGTATTTTTGACTGGCCACAATCAATCATTGGAAATGATAATAGTTAAAATATTATATTTCGGATTTTTAATTCCAATACGCAGAATGCCGCCAAATAAACCAAGGTGCAAAAACTACAGAATTAAATTTTAAAAATATATTTTGACATCCAAAAGTGCTGCCATACATTCTAGTGCAGTGTACATACACGTAGGTAACGCGTTATTTTATTAGCATTATCGACTAGGTAAAATTAGATTAGGTATTTTTAATGAAACTGAAGAGTGACGTCGAATGAATTGAAGAAATGTATTATTAAGTATGTATTGTTTTAATGTGTGTCATTTCTGTAGTCTTAAAAAACTTATGAGGGGATTATAACATTTATTTATTTATTTATTTTTTTTTATAATTTCTAAGCAAGTGCTTGACTACGATCCCACCTGATGTTAAGTGGAAATGCAGTCCTGGATGGTAAGGCGCACTAGCTTAGTAAATGCCTATTCACTCTACTCTTGAAAATACCCACATTGTAATCGGAAGGAAAGACAGACGTGGGCAAACTATTCCAGTCCTTTGCTGTACGAAGAATGAAAGACGAAGCAAATCGCTTCGTTCGGGTTTGAGGGATGTTCACAACAAAAGGATGAAATCCCGCAGTGCGTCTAGAAGTCCGATGGTGGAAAGGGGGATGGAGGAATTAGATCATGTAGTTCCTGAGCACACTCGCCAAAATGCAATCTGTAGAAAACCGAAAGGCAGCTAGCCTTTCGGTTTTCTTACACTCTCACCTTACGCCTGTGCTCAAGACTGAGCAGATTGGTTTCAGCTGCGTCACCAAATAGCTTCCTAGCCCGCCTCTCCACTGAGTCCAAAGCTGCGAGATGGCATTTAGATGCGCCCGCCCAAATGTGACAGCAGTATTCTACACACGACCGGACTTGAGCTTTATAAAGTGTTAAAAGCTGTCCCGCAGAGAAGTACGGTTGCACTTTGACCAAGATCCCAAGTTTTTTTGCAGCTATCTTAGCCTTAGACTCGATGAATCATCCGTAGTTTAGGGTCGGTGAGATTTCAATTCCCAATAACTGAAGACGATCAGTGAATTCCACAGATAGATCCTGGAAAGTAGGAGCCAAGGTGTACTGGCTCCTTTTAGCGGAAAAGAAACACGCCTGTGTTTTGGCGGCGTTGAATCTCACAAGATTGGCATCGCCCCAAGTGGAGACTTCCTGTAGTTTGAGATTCATTCGCTCTACCATGGCTCTCCTTTGGGACTGTACCTGATCCTTTGTGGCGTTAGCACCCAATTGGTAACTCTCTACAACTGTGCTGTCGTCTGCATACCCAAAGATACCGGGTTTGAGCAGATCGTTTATATGCAGCAGAAACAGAGTTTAATACAAAGAAATATATTTATAAACTCTTATGTTATTTTAAACTAAACAGAGTAGACAGTGACAATTGCTTTTAAGGAGTTACAATAATTTAGGTAAGTTATGTATTTAAATTAATAAAATGTATACTTTTAGTAGGGGAATTAATTTGTAAGTAATTGCAACATCATTCTAATAACGTCATTTACTTCGATAACAAAAAATGAACTTATGTTTACTGTATTTATAAAGAACTCTTATAAACATTTTATATAGTAAAGAATAGCTCCTGTTAATAGAAACTTATTTTAAAATGAGCGTGGTTACGGGTTCATCATGGGAAGGTAAACATTGTAATATATATGATAGTAGCCACCGGTGTCACTTGTTAGATATTATGACGTTGCATATAAAAGTAGGCTCAATAGTTTTATAATTGATTGCGTTGATTAAATCGGACAAAAAGTTGTTTATATTATTTTGGTTATATTTTATTGTTCTCGCGGAATAAGACTTCACTTCGTAACATATATTAAAGTACCTTAGTTGAACATTTTCGAAAGACAAATAAAATTCCACATATATTGTCTGCACGTGAACCTATCGCCAGACAAATTTTAGCATTAATACATGCCTGCTGGCATTCAAACCTTGGCTTTTAATTTATTTATTTAAGAGGATTTTTCTAATAGAAAATATCATTCTCATAGGACAGAAAACGATACTATAAAACTAAAACAAAATGCTTACTATGTACTTTGTTACTATTTGAGTACTTCCATAGTTTGAGAAGTTAGGAAACCGTTACAAACACCAACATCATTGCCTAACCTACTCTCAGAGCTTCATTCTTAATACATTCCACCAGTATGTGATACACATCTCTGTTTTTGCCATATAAAAAGTAAAACTGTTAGATGGAATATGTCCAGAGCATAGTCTAAGAGCTGTTACAGTATTACTTTTTGCTATTTTATTGTTAATTGAATGCTTAGTATTTCAATAACATCGATACCTCTTGTACTAGAACTAAAAAACGAAAAAAAACGGTTGAAAATTAGGTTCAGCTTCAGACCAATCCTTGCTAATACATCAGATTTGATTAATCACATCTTTGTGAAACACCAATTTCTAACAAGGATGATTAGCGAGGGTATTGAAACTGAAAAATATCCTAATGAAATGATGTACCTTCATATAATGGATAAAGTAGGATATTTTTAGAATTTTTACTATAGATAAAATGACTGGTAGCTGTAACCAAATGGGGGGCCCAAGTGACATATATCTGTTTTGTCGAGGTCAGAACAAAATTTAACAACTTAGTAGGTCATTAAATTCAAATTATAGCATATACCAATTTGTAACTGGTATGAAGCAATCATGATATTGGGTTATCAAAAAATTGTTTGAAGACACAGCTTAATTTGTCTTTACTAACTTATTATAGCCCACTGCTACTGTAATACAGAACTTGAACAAATTATTAATTATCTTTTTCAGATCTAAGAAAGCAGGCGAGGCATCTAGAGAATGATATAGATGTTAAATTAGTAGCATTTAGTAAACTTGGTGTTAGTACTGGCTCATCTAATCTATCATCAGAAGCAGTTCCCTTGATCAACAGCGATGACATGTTTGACACAATGTCAATGGAACTCCAGCAGCTACTTAATAAGGTATCTAATGAGATTTACCAATTATCTTTCTTTATATTTATTTCTGGTTGCACATTACTAGACTTCCTTTAAGAGGGTGTAAGGCTCTGGGCAGCCCTATTTGGCAAAAGTCTAATGTATAATTTTTTCTTGTATGCAGTTTTACAGAAGAACACACATCTATTGTTTTCTTGTTTCTTTCTGGGGACATAATATAGTGCAATGCCACTACGTCTAACATTACTGTGGCACTCATTAGAACACTTGGTAGAGAGCTACATTGTTTAGTGTGAAAGAAGATTTGTATACTTGTTATGTAATATATTAAGACGATTCTTCTCTGATTTAATTTTCAGTTGTCTACAATTAATGACAAAATGGCTGATTTGGCACCAAGTGGTACGGCAACAATGCACACTATAAAAAGGCATAGAGAGATTCTTATGGTAAGTCTGATTAAAATTTAGTGGCAATTACATGGGTAAGTGCTAGAAGTTCTGGAAATATTTTATATATATATGTAATACACTTTCAGGACTATCAACAAGAATTTTCGAAGACCTCGGCGAGAGTGAGTGCAAGACGAGAGCGTGAAGAATTACTACGTGGGGGTAGTCCACCCCCATCTGCAGCAGCTGGATTAAGCCGACGAGATCAATATGCCAAGGAAGCTAACCATTTGCACAGGTAATAAGTTTTCTATCAGAACTATACAGACATGTGATTCACACACAGTACACCCAGGCATGGATACATGTTGATTTTTACAGGGAAATAAACACTTTTCTTTATAACTGCTTGACATTGTAACCATGAATGCCTTAATAATTTCATTCAGTTGAAAGGTGACATACATAGGACTTCAATTGTTTTTGTTGATGGCGTTTCCATGTAGATTTCGCCAATGTCGAAGTGTGTATGTTAAATTGCTGCCGTAAAAAGCGGGCTTCGTGACGGACAAGGATCGAAACTAACAACAAAAAGTTGCGCTGCCAACAAATATACGTACAGCTGGAACTATATCTACTTTCAAACATTTACTATGGAAGCTTTACCTAAGCAAGGAATAGTTTGACAATTGCTAACCCTATCCATCTATAATTATATATATATGTATCTATTTATTATTATATATAATTATTATGTTTATATATTTAATTTATTTGTAAGTAGGTATGTATATTATATATGCATGCATTTATCATAGTTTTATTATTTAGTTTGTTATATAGTTTTATATTTTCTCATATAGCTTGCACCCATTACTTTGTCTCTACACAACCCCAAGGTAGACTGGCAGAGAATGCCTACTAGCATTAAGTCCGCCTATTTGTACCTTTTTTTGTATTGTGTGCAAATAAAGAATAAATAAATAAATAAAAAAAGTATGGTGGTTACTGCTGAGACAATTCCGCGTGGAGCTCACTGTTGATATATCTAATAGGACTTAGTGTGTTCAACCTGACCATTTATTATGAGTAACTTAATGCAAGAATTAGTGCAGAAACATGATTCGAGGGTAATTGAGAGGGCAGAACCATGGCTTAATCAAATGCTTAAGTATAATAATAATGACCTAGAAGTTCTAGCAATTCCACTACTAATGCTTTGATCATCGTATGAATGAATTCTGTATTATTAAGTGACATCACAGTTTCCAATATCTTTGTCTTCTTCTACCCTATTTCTAAATAAAAAAATGAAATTTTTTTTTAGTTCACACATTCTGGTTGACGAGCAGATAAACATTGCTATGGAGGCACGGGAACACCTAACTTCGCAGCGACAGACTTTCAAGCGAATGCAAACAAGGTTCAACGACATTGCTAATAGGTAAATAAAACAATTTATATGTACATTTTATTAATAAGCCACTTATTTATTTTAAGAATACAGATGGAAATACATTTACTTAACTCAACCAAGTCCCAAGTCTGCTATTTGCCATAAAAGTTTCACTATAAAATTGACCTGTTACCTATTGTGCCAAAAACCGTTATCTAAAACGATTTAATATGTGATTTCATTAGATTTTTTTGGTTGTTTAATGATATTGATTAATTAATTTAAATGTAACATATTATCTTGAGAGATGTCATTATTTACAAAATTATCAAATATTGAAAATTTTTTATTTTTTTTTAAATTAAATAATTTTGTCCTGTCTCCTAAACTAGGAAATGCTGTTTTATAGGAAACAGTACCAACCTGAAATGTTGCAATGGTGCACAAATCAGACATTACATTAATTTTTCATAATAATTAATACTTAAATTGTGTGTGTATGTGTGTACCACAAATCATATTATCAGTTTTTCACACTTTTCATAATCGAAAATCCTTTGAAATTGAAACAATATTCCCGCACTGTATGTCTCTAGGATGTTATTTTTATAATTGAGACCCATTGGATCACTCTGAATCCGCTGCTGTCCATTATTCAGCATTCTTGTACCCACGAGTTTTAGTTTTTTTTTTAACCTGTTAAGTTACGCATTAGTGTCCCTATCCCTAGTGAGTTATAACTTATTTGCAGTAGATCAAAAGATCCCTTCACTAGGGTATTAAAGACTCATAAAATCTACTCCATTAGCATAATACACATGTGACATTTATTTTTTTACTTTTCTAGGTTTCCAATGCTGAACAGCCTCATTTACAGGATAAACGCTCGCAAGCGGCGTGACTCCCTAATCCTGGGTTTAGTTGTAGCCGTTTGCACACTCCTGTTGTTATTCTATGCTTTTCATTGACTTCCAAAACCTTTGGATTGTTATTTACCCTTAGAATTAAGATGGCTAAAGCAATTAACGTCTTGTTTAAGAAGGCGTCCGTGTATTACGTAAGCAGTCTTAAGAACACGGGATGGGAGGGAAGCTTTTACTTTCTTCCCCTAACAGACATAACGGAAGAGGGTTTCGATCGTTCCCTCTCGTTTACTTGATAAGGCTGAAGTATGTAAGCCTTTGAAGATGTGAGATAATGCGGCTCCTCTGTCGACCAAGTGGTTACCATCGCCCATGAACACCTTAAACATAAAGGAAGTTACCTCCCTCTAAGTAGGGTAAGGTTAATACTTATAAGTAAAATGAATGATACTATTTTTAATACATTTATCTTATTTATTACTAAAGATCAGTGTTCATTTCACATCGGCTTATTTTACCTTGTATTTAATAGCCCAAATGTCAAATTAGATAATAGACAATAGAATTACACGTCAACCAAATCTTTTTCTTCTTAGTTGGTGACACTTGGCAGTGATCGACAGAGTAAAATGTTATCATTTTTTAAATCAAAAACATTGATGCAAGGTAAATAGACAACAATATATTATATACTAAAATCATCCCCGAGAAAAGTTGCATTGTATAGTATAAGCATCGGACGGCGAGAGTAGGTGGAGCGACGATCTTCGCAAGACGGCTGACAAGAGCTGGGTGAGAATAGCCGAGGATAGTGTGACGTACTCTTGGAGATATGTCCAGCAGTGGACTGTTGCAGGCTAAATCCTTTGCTAAATTTTAAAATATCAAACATCGTCTATGGTGCCTTCCATTATCACTAAGTGCTTTACAATCATAAGAAACTGGTATTGTAATCCGACTGAGACATATGAACTGAGGACATTTACACCAAGTATAATAGAGGTTCATGTTGTGTGTGTTAAAATTCGGTCATTTATCAGTTCGGTGAAGTTGTAAAAAACTGGCATATCAGCGCTATACCCAATCAGTTGTTATAGAAATAGATTTTATAAAAGAAATATTTGTGTAAAATTATAAATGTTGCAATAATTAAATAGGTAATATTTGCACACAATATGAAATCGTAACAAACCTTTTTTTTTGATTAGCGAGATTATCTGACTTTGACTGCTTCACCGGATTGAGAGGTGGCATAGCTCTTGGTCGCTTAGCCTGAACCTCTATTGCTAGTAACTCCACACAAGGATCCCCGGTGAGGGGAAACCTCCTCTTGGACGGTTACTATGTTAAGCGTTAGCGTTCCGATTCAAGGGCGCCCGATATGGCTGATCTACGGCTCGGGCGGTTGCTATTACATAGAAATCTAAGGGACATTTAAAAGCTAAAATAACTTTGAGAACACAAATCGTGATATCTATATGGCGAAAGGTCCCGTAACCAGGCCATGAAATTAAAAAATGACGTCTATAGTATGTGATACTCTATATTGACGTGTGATTCTACAAATAGGCGCCTTTTTCAAACAATTTATTTTACACTATTATTTGACCTAAACTTTAAATTACTGTTTCCATGAGACTTGCAGTTGCGATATTTGCCATTTGCACAGTTCCATTTATAGCCATAGAAAAAGATGTCCGAAATCGAAGATTAAAAAAATATCTTTTAGATAAACCGTAGAATTTGTTTTGTATCTATCTATGTACCTACCTGTAAGTACCTATATATAATAATTTAAATTTATAAATAGGCCTTTAAAAATATTTTAGTAAAAGGAATAGAATTCAATGCAAAATAAACATATTTATTATGTAGTTTGTTTGTCTGTAATCCTCGTTTAATCGGCTTCAGAAATGAGTTTCAGTGAAGCTTTTGAACATCCTGATACGAAATTAAAAATTGTTACAAAAGTGCTACTTTAACGACAACTATTTTTGGAATAACAATTAGGTAAAATTAAAAGCATTTGTGTTACAATAAACAATTTAATGGTTTTAAATAAACGAATGTACATTGTTTTTAGACCTTGCTAGCTTAATACACAATTATCTGTATTACAAGTTTCAAATTGGGTATTTTGGCCTCTTTACTGGCTCGTACTAATAAACTGCCATTTTTCGGTTTCTATGCAATCTAAAAAATTATAAAAATGTGTGCTCAGCTAACATCAACTTACCTTTTTGGGAGAGTTATCATATTCTGGAATAGCACATAGGCTACTTTTTATTTTAAGACTTCAAAAGGAGGTTATTGGTTGGAATATTGGTTACTGGTAATCTTGTCTTCATCAACAAGAAAAAAAACCTAAAATTTTTTTTGTAAAATTCGCTAAGTCGCGGGCAGTGCTTGTGATAAATATATGTTTTATAACGCGTTGATTTATACTATTTTTGACTGCCTGTATGTCCTTCTACAACTTAAGATCGTATGGTGCTATCTTGATGAAAATTGGTATGTAGGAAAAATTGTGGATGTATGTGACTGGTCTTTCGCAAAAAATATATATATTGAAAAAAAATACCTCTCGCGGCCTTTTAAACCCACTGGGGTAGACAGACTATTGCTGCCCATGTTTCACCAAGTCTTATTATGTCCCATGTGACTGTGAGGTGTTAATAGTCCATTGCTATACACCGGGTACAAAATTTTAGCAAGTTATTTTTTCTACTTAAAAACCGAAAATTGGCAATTCATTGGTACAAGCATACTGGATTTACGTCTCGCATTATATCGTTTGTCGAACCGCCTATCTTATCTACTAGGCAACACTGCTCTTGTTAAAATTATCAGCATGGTGTGACGAGGACACTACGACCCTAGGTGAGTCTGGTCTGTTGACAACACGTTCAGTCAAAATGCAACCTTAAGATGAACGTACTAGAGGGTAACTTCAAGAAGACGAGAAATGTCTCAATAACCAACTTCTTGGGGATTAGTTTGTGTTACAATAAGAACGTGATTGTACCAATTGTACAATGTACTGAAGGAAAATTACTATATGTAAATATTTCTTTCAACTCGAGTCCTCGGATTCAGACGCATGCACAGACTCTTTGTGACATTTTAATGAGCCCCTTTGAGAAAAACCCTTGTCGCATAGATTACACTTGTACGGTTTCTCGCCGGTGTGTGTTCGTATATGTTTCTCCAAATCGCCTTTAGTGGAAAACTTTTTACCGCAGAGATCTAATGGGCACACCTTGTCCTTTTTATGGAGACGCGTGTGAAAGTATAACTTTTTCCACGTTTGGAAACTTTTGCGACAAGTCTGAAAAAAATATATATTCACTAAACAACAGCTGTTAGGTTTTAGAAACATGATATAAAAAGTAAAGGTCACTTACATTTTTTTTTTTGTTAACGAGGAGGAAATCTTCAGAAAGATACCCCGCCTTCTGGGGGGAAGGCGGCGGTTATGTGGGGTTTTTACCCACTAAAACCTCCCCGGTGGCCCTTCCTCGGTGCATGGTGAGGGGCTCCGGGATCTCCAGTGGAACGCACCGGAGCCCCTCTGCACTGTGCTCCTCGAAGAGCACATCCCAGGGAGGGGAGGTTAATCCCGTTCCTCCCTGTGCCCTCGCAGTGCAAGGCGACACGAGCCAGCCGGTGTCGCCTTCTTCCCGGGTCCACCTTGGCGGACGACAAAGGCCCCCACCCTTGTCGCCCAATGAACCCGAGGCCCCTTTTAGTCGCCTTCTACGACAGGCAGGGGATACCGTAGTCTTATTCTTGAGAGCCCAGAACTACAGGGTTGAAAGGTCACTTACATGAGAACAATAAAATAACTAATATTACAAAACAACATGGAAGAACTCCTAACGCATTCATTTGCTTTGGGACGATTATTCGTAAGGAATTTAACAAGTTGCATTTTGAATGAGTGTGGGAATTTTGTTGTACAGTTGTGCTCCTTCAAAACAAATTGATCTTTTACCGTAATTTGATCTAACTTTTGGTAAGACAAGGAAACTAGCGCGTCGGTTGCTGCGTTTTTTTTAGTATCAAACAACAGCTGTTGGCAACTAAATGTGAAATGCAAAGTTGACAATGATATTTATGAAAAATATTAACATTCACAAGAACAATGATAGGATCACTGCTTCTGTTGGTGTCTCGTAGAATATCGTATTTTTTTTGGACGAACTAACACAGTTGGCCAGAGAGGCTGGCCTTTTCTGCTCCACCGGATTGAGAGGTGGCATAGCTCTTAGGTCGCTTAGCCTGAACCTCTATTAGCTAGTAACTCGACACAAGGGTCCCCTCGGTGAGGGGTAACCTCGGCTTGGACGGTTACTATTTTTACGCGTTAGCAGTCCGATTCGAGGACGCCCGAGAGGGCCGAACCCTGACTCGGTCGGTAGCTATTTTATTGATTATTGGGACAATCTAAGCTAAACTAACTTATATGCCACTTCGTAAAGCATCCTTATGGGGCATCGACGAGGGGTATCTAGCAAAACCGTCCGTAACGTTAAATAAAAGCGTAAGATTTTTAGTGTCAATTGGTTTAGATGGATGGGGCTATTATTAATTACATATTCTTATAAATCATTGTAAATAAAGTAGCGAATAGAATTTTGTGAAATAGTTTTTTAGATATTTATCGAAAAAAAAACATAATATAATAAAAAAACTATATACGAATAATTATTATCTTTATATCTCGAATAGAACTTGGAATTAATCTATATATATAAGAGAGAATGTGTGTGGTTTAATCCGTATAGGCTCCGAAACGGCTGGACCGATCTCAATGAAACTTTCAGGGAATCTTCAGATTGATCTGGCGAGTTATCGTGTAAGGTTTGGTGACGATCGGAGCACTTCTCTTTTTGAACTGTCAAATACAGCTTTCATTTACTATGATAATACCCTTATTATTTTATAACCCAAATTTGTATTGACTCATGCATTGTGTATATTTATGTCATTATGAACCATATTGAAGTATAATGGAGTATTATAAAATATAAGATTTTGAAGTGTTCAAGTAGAGTCATGATAATTATCTTCTCCCGCTCGAGAAGAGAGTGAATACGGTGAAAAATGAGTAATTTAATATATTGTGCGAGTTAAATTAAATATTTAATGATGTTAAATTATTGTACAATAAAATAAAGCAAAATCTAGCCCTGCGAAGCAGGCTGGGTAATTTTAAGTATTTGTTAAATCACTAAAGCTGGAATACCTAGGGCATATAATGCGCAATCCCAAATACGATTTGTTACAGCTCATTATCCAAGGAAAGATACAAGGGAAAAGAAATTCGGGAAGGAGAAGAACATCTTGGCTTAAAAATCTACGCCAATGTTACAATAAGAGCATACGTTCTTTATTTCGTGCTGCTGTGTCGAGGGTCCAAATCGCCATGATGGTCGCCAACCTTCGATAGAAGATGGCACCAAAAGAAGAAGACTAATTCGTAACCGACTGTTTCTTGATTGGCTAATTTAAACGGTTGATGTTAGAACCGAAAGATAGCTTTGAGTTAACAAGGGATACTTTATCTTGATTTGAGACGTTCAAATAATATACTAAAGAGAAGATTTTAATCAAATGCATAATAATTCGCGACACCTGTTCGTGACAATAACGACAATAAATTAAAATTAGAGATTTCAACAACTTACCCCGCATCTATAATCAATGACTTCTGTTTCGTCCGTTACAACCTTTTTAACTTTCGTTTTACTCTCTTTCGGTGTGGCCTTAAAGTAATAAGTGAGTATTATTAATGTAAAAACAAATTATAGTTTACCTATATAATAATTGTTAAGCTTAATCAGTGACGTTGCATAAATAGTACATTAAAAAAAAAGATTGCTAAGAATATTTTTTTTATAAATTTTACTAAAATTCTTGTTAACCATTCCAACTAAGCTTAAGCTTGTGCTAGGATCTTCTTGAGTAATTACTAAGACAAATTAGATATATACTCAAGAGAACTGTCGCGTACTTTAAACCGTAGCAGACTAGATAGAGAAGGTCAAGCTTATTAAGTCTCAAATGTGTCAGGTGGTGAAGACATTGTTTTACAAGGGGCGCAAATTTTAAAGATCATTTTTATTTTGTTTTTAAAACCTCTAGAAACGATCTTATCACTTTCTCAAAGACTGGCAACGCACATCTGGTGTTGTGAATGTACATGGACTACAACTATTACTTAAAAGATCAAGTGACCGTTAAGGACATTTGCTCCTTATACTTCAGAGCTTTATATTAGGTTGTCAAATATCTCCCTTCCGCCTTTTGTGTCATGCGGCACCCAAACATCAAGCTTTTTTTTGTATCCAGCCTTCTGCAGATGGTTTAAAATGGTTTGGTGACTAACTCCCATCTCCTGGGCGATGTCACGAGATGCCACATGCCGGTCTAACTCGATGTAGTCCATGATTTGATCGGTATTTGTCGTCACAGGTCTTCCGCCGGCTGGCTTATCCATGGTGTCGTTTTCACCGGCTCTGAATCGTCGAAACCATTCCTCCGTGGTTCGAAGTGATAGAGTACCATCCCCAAAACACCATTAATCTCACGGAACGTTTCTCTAGCGGATTTGCCTTTAACGAAGGAAAACTTTAAAATAGCGCGAATTTCGGCGTTAGTGAACTCCATGTTTACACGTCTATAACTATTGAACGCAATATCCAAACTAATTATGCATAGCGTCGTTTTGTAGGTTATGTCAAGACCTTTCAAATTATGTATAGTATTGCTAGATACGAGCTCTGTAGCGCTTTGTACATAGCCGCGAAATTCAAAAGACAAAAAGGCGGAAGGGAGATATTTGACAACCTATTATTATGCCTCTCTTTTAATACTTACATTGCTACAAATGTATTAATATAATATTTACCTGCATTGCATTAGAGTTGAATAAGTCTTTTCTCACTGTAAGTGTTTTATGGTTTACGGGTGATGTACACTAAAATAATAAAAAAATACATTATAAAAGTTGAACTAGAAACATGCACTCTATGATATGCTTTTAACTCTAGAAGATATGGCAATGATGGTCCCCTTTACACCTGGCTTATTTGGTTCCGTTTATGATAGTGTTGCAACCATTATCATAAATAGGCATAAATTCTCAAAGAAAACTTTAATATAAAACCCCGGACCAGTATATAGCAAGACAAACTCTAAAGTACCTTTTTTTGTTAATGAGGAGGAAATCTTCAAAAGATACCCCGCCTTCTGGGGGGAAAGCGGCGGTTATGTGGGGTTTTTACCCACTAAAACCTCCCCGGTGGCCCTTCCTCGGTGCATGGTGAGGGGCTCCGGGATCTCCAGTGGAACGCACCGGAGCCCCTCTGCACTGTACTCAAGGAGAGCTCTTCCCGGGGGGGGGAGGTTACTCCCTCCCCCCCACTGCCCTCGCAGTGCAAGGCGACACGGGCCAGCCGATGTCGCCTTCCCGGGTCCACCTTGGCGGACGACAGAGGCCCCCACCCTTGTCGCCCAGTGAACCCGAGGCCCCTTTTAGTCGCCTTCTACGACAGGCAGGGGATACCGTAGTCTTATTCTTGAGAGCCCAGAACTACAGGGCTGAACTCTAAAGTACCTAAGCTATATTAAATAATTTATATTATAATTAAATATAAATTACAATAACAAATAAAATTAATTTAACAAAATAATTTCTAAACTTCTACTTGCAAAATGCACCGCTGCATACACATCGCATTTTGCTGTCCGAAAGCCGGGTGGAACTTTTAATACGACACCAATTACGACTCTCTTCTGTTTTTTCTATTTATTATTAACTTTGCCGTAAACTGGATCTAACGATTTATCTGTATAATAACTGTGTTTGTGTTTGATGTTATAACACTTATAGAATACTATTTGCTACACCATATATAATTTAACAGGATAAATTATGATGATCCATCATTGTATTATATTCATATTGTTAGGTTTAGGTTTGGTGGAACATTAAAAAATAATAATTTGTCTAATTACTTTGAGGAAATGTCTTTTATTAAATTTTTTATTCCAATGTCCCTTATTGTGTTGTTCTTTGTGTGAAACTGTTATTATTAAGCTCTCAAGAAATGAACATGTTTCTAGGAATGTTATTGGCGTGTGAGCCGTGGTAAATCAGTGTCCGGGCGGTCACCTCACGTAACATGGTTTGCTAGCAACCGGTGTTCGTTACCTGTGCCGGCACCAATAAATTTGTTGTTACAACTTTATGTGTTTATTTACCACACACTCTGCGGTTAAGGAAAACATTGTGATGAAACCTACATGACCTAGAAAATTTTTATAAAACATGTGAAGTCTGCCAATCCGCACTAGGGCCGTGTGGCGGACTATGCCCTTATACCTTTTACAGATAAGGCCTGCGCCCAGCAGTGGGACATATATAGAGGCTTTTAATTAACTTTTACTTTATTGGCATGTATAACATATTAACAAATTATGTGTGTTATAATTTGTAGGTCTCGTAGAATAAAATAGTCCAACAACTAATACACTCGCTTTATTGAGACAGCATAACGTTGTACAAAGAATTATTTAAAATGAATACTGTCACAACTGCGCATCCTCACAATCTTTATACAAAAAAATTTAGATCAAAGAAACTATTAATTATGAATAAAAAATACAATAAGGTTCAGGTAAATCATTAAGATATCATTGGAAGTAGTTATTATGCATAACAATCGCTGGGTGTCATGTGTTGCCAGCTAACATGTGTTGTTGTGTTTGCAGTGCTGAGAATTTAATGTTCATTAAAGTATATTTGGGTTACCATACTTACACTCTTACTTGCTGATCCATTGGTGTTATTATCATCTTTATTGGGCAAATTCTCATTTTGTATTTCTTGCATAGAATGTGTGCTTGTAATCTCCTCACTTGAAATTCTTAAGTCCTCTGTAATGTCACTGTTCTAAAAATTATTAATTTAAGCATAAGCCATCATTAGCCACAATACTTGAGAACTATTATCACCACATTAAAATATAGTAACCTTTTTAATATTGTGGTAGAGTTTAATAAATAATTTAAAGATTATTTTATAGTATTCAACTGTGATGACCCTACAAGAGTATGAGGTTATGGAGAATGTAATACATAATATTATTGTGTGTAAAATGTTAGATGTAATTTTTATTCACAAAGCTGCGAAATGGCGAAATAAAAAGTAGACTGCTACTAGAAAACATCCACATTAGAGTGCCATTCCAACATCTAAGAAGTCATTGGTGTAGGATTTTCCTAACTATGATGTGCCTCAATCTAGAACCAACCTACTGTCACACTCTCCATTGCTAAGAATTTCCGCTACATATAATTACAATATTTTTGTTATTCTTAATTATTAAAATGTTACATTTTTTAATAGCGAATGTTGTGTACACCTGTTATTAGCATACACACAAAAACTTGTTTATTACTACAATGTGTGTTTGTGTTATGCTGTTGGTGTACCATATTAAATTAATAAATAAATTTAGCAAAAAAAGTGTGTTTATTAGTAAAAAACAAAAAAATATTCAAATGGAAACAAATGCTGCATCATGCATGGACAGCTATATATGCTATAGTATGCAAATAGAAATCCATAATGCCTGTCTCAGTAAGGGTCAACTGCTTTTATTTTTTTATTATATTTGTTAAAGACCAGCTGCTAGGACCAGATATTTTTTGACCAGGTTCTTATTTAACAGTCTTGGCAGTTTTTTTTAATTTACACTACTTATGATGAAAAAGTAATCGTCTACAAATATACACATAAAACTCACCTTTTCAGTTTCTGTTAAGCCAAACATATATTTGAGATGTTGATCATTTTTAAATACTAATTCCCGAAAATTAATTGACATTTTGATAGTGTCGTGGCATTTTGAACAAATTTTCTCTGGAAGATCATCTGCGACAGATACCTTAATGAATTGTAACAATTTAATTAAGTAAATAATATAAAAAAAAACAAAACGTAATATTATGACTAGTAAATTACTTTAACGCCAGTGCAAACAAAGATATGATGAGTTAACTGGTTCTCTTCATTTATAGAAGATAAGCCTGGTTCTGCAAGGCACAAGCGACATAAATCATAAAAAAAAGTATTTTTTCTTTCTTCTTCCATTTGTAACTCGTTACTTTGCTTTAGTCAAAAACTAAGACAACTTCAATTGACAATCCAAGTGTTATTAACACATGTCACGTGCGTCAATGTCATAATAATAGTTTTTTTTATGGATGATTTTGTTGTTGAATATTTTATGGCTTGGTAACAAGACCTTTAAGCCAAGTCTTTTTTAAAACACACACTTATTTCTTACGTCTAAGATGAAAATGTGAGTTAGATGATCCCCATGAGTCCCTTTTTATGGATGAACTACACAGTTGACCAGAGAGGCTGGCCTTTACTGCTTCACCGGAATGAGAGGTGGCATAGCTCTTAGTTCATTTAGCCTGAACCTCTCATTTAAATAGATAATTTAAAAAGCATAAGAAGTATATTTATGCTCTCTTTTATTTTCGAAGTAGGTATCTATATATATCTATAATTTTACATGAGTTATGTTAAGAAGTCTTGAAATGTCTATATTAATAAGACCATTAAACTTCAATGCTTAATTAGAAATGTTCTTAAAAATAAGACGGATAATACGTTCAATAATTGTAAAATTAGTAGAATCCCTGAAATTTTGATCTGATTTCAATCAGATTACTATCAAGTCTAGAGACAATAATCATCAAAATATATATCGCGCTTAGATTGACGGCACAAGCCGAGGTTGTCGTTGGAGAGGCCGTGTCCTAAGGCTCTTTACAAAAGTTCCAGGCCAAGCGCTCCGAATATTCAACCATTTCTATAGCTTTTGGGACTTAAAAAGTCACTATATTATATTGTTTATTTTATTGTTCGCACCCATTTCTTTGCATGACATTTGATAATACAGATTAAGTGTCATTAATGTTGGTATACATTCTAGTATATTGCAAATGTCCTGTTGTGTCAAAATGAAAAAAATACAAATTGTAAGCAAGTTAGTATTTCATTACCTTTGTAGATACTATTACGTTTGTATTTATAAACATCACACTTAAATAAAAATGTTTTCACCGACAAGATGCGAGACATTGGCAAAGATCGCCCTGTAGTTCCATTGCGTTTTACCGGGTTTATAACAGTACAAGACACACGTATTATTAAAGTTGCACTTAAAATACATACTTATAATTTTCATCACCATCGTGCAAGATAATTTAATAACGTAATAAAATAATGTTTGGAAAGGCGTCCCCTTTAGTTCTATATAAACATTCTGGAATTTAATTTAAACAAAATTACCAGTCGCAGTTTTTGTATTTCGGAATAATTACTTAAAAATGGATCTTTGACAGTTGAATTATCACAATAATTTGAAAAGCGTTTTCTAGGTATATGTATTTAGAAAACCTAAAACTAATCATTAAAAATAAAAGTTTATTTAGGCTTATAGGGAACAAGTTATTAAAAGCATTCGCGATTGTTCGTGATCGGATATTAGTTATAGATATCTAATGACTCATACTTGTTCTAAGTAGAAAGTTAGCGTAGCGCATTAATCTCCTCCTCCTTGACGACGAATTTTAGTATCCGTTGCCACAACAAATCCGCGCGATCGATCGAAAGTGGTCACTCTTCACGAATTCATTTGACTAATTGTTATGCTTTCATTTGCATATTGTAATAAAAAATAAACTTAGATATTATTTTATCTGAGACTTTTGTGTAAACTTGGTTATATACTCCATAAGTAAATGTACTTTGTAGTAATCTACATTAATAAATGGGAAGAGGTATTTTTGTCACCTTTTACTGCAAAAAAAGCTTCAGCTAGATAGACATGACGCTTATACTGTTACATGTACTGTATTGCTGAGAATGTTTTAACATATGCTATACTATAGATTCGTCACCAGAAATCCTCATAATAATAATTTCTTTGAAATGTAATAATTTTATTGTTTATTTAATTAGTTACAAGTTAAAATAAGTTTAAGTGAAAAGAGTCTATTTACTTAACATAATGTACTAAATGTACTTTCGCTGAAGAGATTTTCTAGTAGTTTTCCGCGTAAGTTGTACGAATTTTCTATTATATCTTTGATACCATAACGCATAATGGTTTTTTCAAAGAACTTTCTTCGCCGGAAACGTGTCGCACTTTAACTGCATCAAGTTAAGGTGAATTGAATTCAAATATTTACCTTACAAACTTAGTCTGGTGATGATAAAGTTAGATTGATGAAAAACCGAGTACGCCAATATAACACGAGATTGTTTTTTTTTATCATCGTGGATTAATAAACGTTCAAGATTATAAAGTTATCAAACACTTAAATCGGCCACTGGAACTACCGTAATCGCATATTGAAATGGAAAAGTGTCTGAATTGTTTTGTTATACGATTTTGTGAAATGGTTTTAGGAATTTTTATTTTTTTATTTTTAATGAGAATATCTGATACGAATTTCCGTCAGAGCCTCCTTGCGAGTATACACGATTTTAACATAGCTCGTTTTCAGTTGATTTACAATAATCATAAGTCTCTTATTCGATTCATAGCCAATTATCCTTACTTGTAAGATTTTTGTTCTTTAGTAAGTATTAATTTTAACTTAAATATAGTTTCTGTTTTGATTTGTTATTATTATTGTAGATAAATAGAGACAGAATTTCTTATAGGTGTAATAGGAAACTGAGTAATTATGAAAATTATGGTACAGTGAACGATTACCGAATAAAATTACACGCTTTTAACATTCCCCCTGCTACGTGGCTACACTAGTGCTACGAAAGTTCATATCCAGTTGTGTTTGTGTTCAAACGCGCGCCGCCCGCCCTGTTGTTGGCGCGGAAATTGCTGAGATATCGTGTCGTAATATTGTTCTAATTGCAAATGTGTCTAAGACTGCCACCTCATTTATTGTTTTAGCGGTTGGTAAGTATTTTTAATTATGTATAATGTAGCAACTACATCGAAAAATGACACTATATATATTTTTTAAATACATCAAGTTGTTGTTTTCAAAATAATTATAATTTCAAATTTCTATTCATATTTATGAAGTGTTAAAATCTACTCCTAAACATTTCATTCGAACGTCTTATTAATTAAATGTGTACACTTGTATGCATCAGTTATTGCCGCATAGCTCCAACGGTTAGTGACCGAGGTTGCTACTGCTTTTTAACTTCAAAAACGTGGAGGTTGTCAATTCGGCAATTTTTTTGTTTGTGTACAAGAAGAAAAGGAAGAGTTACAAAGTTAGTTAGTATTATATTACATACATACTAAGTAAACTTCTTCGAAAGGCATAAGATCTCTCGGCCCTTCATCAACCAGATGGATCGATCAAGTTAAAGACTCGTCCTCCAAATTTTACACGGTAGTTAGAGAGGCGCTGGACAGAGACCGAACCGAACATTCCAACGGTTCTTCCTCGCAACCCTTTTTTTGTTGACGGGGAATATGCTACCCCCCTCTCCCCCCCTCTCCATCCCTCCGTCTGCAATGTGTCGTGAAGCACGTCCTGGGGGGGTTACTGGCTCCGCCAGCACCCTCAACGTCGATCCACCGGTGAAGCCTTCCTCTCGGGTACACTGTAGCGGATGACGAGGCTCTTGTCGGCCGTGAAGATGACACGTCTTTTAATCGCCTTTTACGACAGGCAAGGCATACAATTGACTAACTCTGCAAGCCCAGGACTATAGGACTGACCAAATGCAACTCTCAATCCAACCGAGATCCTCAGACATGAGAGACTGAAGTGTATCCTGTTTGGATATCCGTAAATACTATTCTGTCCATGTAATACTGTCTCATGGCTTTTTGGCGATTGGAAACCTTTGATGGTTACCATACAGTACGCTATATAAGTCAAATCATCGATATCAGACAAACAATGGTTCGAAACTGGGTCAACAACTAGCTGTGGCACCATTACCCCGTGTCTGGTGTCAGAGTGAATTGTTATTCATTGCCCTGTCAGGAACATCGTTGTACCTTAGCAGCTCAAATGGAATGTTAGAATTGTAGGAATTGTGGAATGAAATAGTCCAATAACTTGTACACTAGCTTTATTGAGACAGCGTAACGTTGTACAAAGAATTATTTTAACGAATACTGTGACAACTGCGCGTCCTCGCCATCTTTATTAAAAAAATAATTAGAAGTCAGATTACGAACTAATAAAGTTAAGTAATTGTTTACAATGCCAAGTTGATGTGATGAACAACTTAATTATTGATTATGATTTAAAGATACTATAAGGTAGAGGTAAATCACTAAGATATAATTGGAAGTAGTTATTATTCATAACTATCGCTGGATGTCATGTGTTGCCGGCTAACAAGATACTATAAGGTAGAGGTAAATCACTAAGATATAATTGGAAGTAGTTATTATTCATAACTATCGCTGGATGTCATGTGTTGCCAGCTAACAGGAACTTTCTTTTCTTTGTATTTACAAATCCCAACTTAACAATTAACGGGTAACGTTTTGATAAATTAAAAACAATGTTAACAATATTTTTACTAACAACACTAACAATCTTGTTGACCATTCCAAAATATGCTTAATCAGTTAATAAAAAAAATCAATTCAAAATAATCAACGAATGGTAACCGGTAGTTAAAGTTTTTGTATTATGATGCTGTTTAGGCCAATTTCGGTCATGGCGAGTGTGGACTGGTCAAGCATCTTAATTATCAGACTTCATTCATATAGGGCTTAGGTTTCCCATGTGCGCTTTGGTGGCTGCCGTACCCGAGCGTGTTGCTAAAACCACAAGACACCTTTTGACAAGCCAAAGTTTTACCAACGTAATTGTAATGTATAGACACTGGTTGGCGGGTCTTCAGTTTATAAAATAATGACCATTGAATTGTCGTTCGTGATTAGTTTGTCACTGAAGTTCCAGGTCACTTTTAAATGTATGACCTTATATGTTTTTGGCACAGGTATGGCAATGGCCGATAAGGGTCTCAGACGCGGCCCCGGTACTCCATTCTACGCCCCTCCGCGACGGAAGACCTCAGCTGAAATCATCAGTGAAGCTCGAGCTGCGATATTCGACGGTATTTTGACTTGGTATTATACTTTTCAACCGACTTCAAAAAAGGAGGAGGTTATCATGACTTTGGACTGGGTGAACCGAGTTAAATTTTTTCATTTGAAAGCTGGTGCTTTTTATTTCATTTTGGTATATAGTAATATTTTATTCAGCCATGGCAACCATGAGAAAACTATATAAGCTTGAATTAAAAGACGAATAACTCATTCTCCTGGATAGGATTAGGAGCGTTGCTGGAGTTTCTTCTTCTACTTCTTCTCCCAGCGCTTACACTTTCCGAAGTGGCATATAAGTTAGTTTAGCTTAGATTGTCCCATTTCAGCCCTGTAGTTCTGGGCTCTCAAGAATAAGACTGCGGTATCCCCTGCCTGTCGTAGAAGGCGACTAAAAGGGGCCTCGGGTTCACTGGGCGACAAGGGTGGGGGCCTTTGTCGTCCGTGGTTCGGTCCTCTCGGACACCCTCAGATCGGAATGCTTACGCGTAACATAGTAACCGTCCACGCCGAGGTTACCCCTCACCGGGGGGACCCTTGTGTCGAGTTACTAGCAATAGAGGTTCAGGCTAAGCGACCTAAGAGCTGTGCCACCTCTCAATCCGGTAAAGCAGTCAAGGCCAGCCTCTCTGGCCAATCTGTGTAGTTCGTCATAAAAAAAAAGCGTCCGCGCATAGCAATGTTTAGCGGTTGATTCGATTTGAAGTCGATTTTAGTTTTTACTCGTAAGTATTATAATTGTTACTCATAAACATACTCGTTTTACTCCATGTTAAATAGGAATGTCATTATTCCAAAATCTAAATCGGCACTTTACAAGGCTCCAATTTTATCGACTACTAGCACTATCTAGATTTCGCACGACACCACATTTCACCTTGTAAATGTCGCACGAGCTGGAGGCACGGCTCCCAGTCACGACATATGTTCCTTTCTTTAATTCTTTTGTCGCCTGACGTAATCTATCACGGCATAGTTTCACGAAATACTCTTTTATGGCACCCGAACACTATTACGGTATAAGGTATATACGGTAAGGTCGTGGGTTCGAATCCACCATACGACTATTAACGTGAACCGTCTCCTAGCACAAGCTAGTTTTTAGTTAGTAATATTTATGAAAGAAAAAGAAATATTGCCAGCTTTCTATAAAAAAATGATATCGTTTAAGGTATCAAAAAGAAAGTATTGAATTTTTATTTATTGAATGTCAGCTTGTACTAATTATCGTTTTCGAATTTTTAACTACATAAAAACCACTTGCTTACAGTTTGTGCCCGGTGTATGTAGTACTGCTAACCCTGTTTCTGTCTACCCCGCTAGGATTCACCTTATTTCGTATTTTAAACAGCTTAAACTAATGTCTACAAAGGCGGACTTGTGGTATTCTTTACCGGTCATCTCTAGGTGAATAAAACAAATTGACAAGTGTAATCATCAAGGAAACGATCAGAGACAACGAAATATCAAAATAAATACACGTACAGATAGATGTAGTGAGAAATTATTTTCCTTTGGGAAAACTCGGATCTTTATCGGAATACTATGACACTCGTACTGTTAATGAATGATCGTATTGTGACAATTTCGTATCCATTAATTTGAAGCTATTTGAGATAGCACAAATACGAACTTTTCCGAAAAATTACAAAGCAAAATCTTTTATCACTATATCTATACGTATGTATGCATAAATACATATAAAGTATAAAATATTATTGTATCATTTAAAGAACGTATACACGGACCCCAAGAATGTACTCCTTTCACATTCACGGAATAAGGGAATTCGAAATTCATAGACTATGATTTAGAAATATGTAGTCTGAAGTTTCAAAAGCTTTACTTACGTAATGGATATTTATTTTCTAGTATGATACATCATTTTATAGGTTTAATTGTTTATCTTTTTAATAACGGAATCATTAATTTATCCAGTACTAGCTTATTTTAACTTATTTAAACAATTAACTTACAGAATTAAATATTTAATTTAACTCTCACAATATCTTAAATTATTCATTTCCCTCCGTATTCATTCTCTTCTCGAGCGGTTGAAGATCATTACCTACACCCGCATACATATCAGTAAATACAATATCATTCGTATCATTTAGGGATTTCTTATATTTCATTATACTCCATTGTACTTCAATATGGTTCAAAAAGAGGAGTGCTCGTCACCAAACTTTACAAGATTACTCGCCAGGTCAATCTAAAGATTCCCTGAAAGTTTTATTGAAATCGATCCAGCCGTTTCGGAGCCTTTATGGAACAAACCCACACACTTTCTCTTTTATATATATATATACATATAGATATGTCAAGTTGTCACAACACAGACGTTACTGACGCCGATGGCTACAACGTATTTCAGCCATTTGCACGAAGCGGCAATTTGTCGAAAGATTCATATTTTGCCTCAAGGTGGTTGAACCAAAGGTCGCGCGAGGTCGTTACAGAGTGTTGTTACTTACGGTTGCTAAGGGAAGTGAAGCTCATATATTTTCACGTAATGTGCTTTCATATGGTTCTTAAGAACATACAATGTATAAAATGTTCGTAAATACTGTTACTTACCTTAAAAGATTTCATTTTGTTTAAATCCTATTTATGATTAATTATGACAAAAAAGGTTTTATTTTATGTTTTTTTTTATTTATTCTTTCTTCATATTCATGTGCCACCAAAAGTTAAAAAAATCCAATAAAAACATAATAATTTAGATCGCGTTTAGCCTACCTAGCCTATGAGACCACCCGTTCCGCATGCAATACAAAAGAATTGACAGATTTCACATGTCTTAAAAATTTTAAAATGTTTAATGTAATAATGTTTCGTCACGATGTATGTATTTGGAAAATTGGTACCAACATCAGCGATCGAACTCGCATTGCTAGCATACTAGAGAACTTGAGACGGACCAATGAAATTATTCCTCCCAATTAGAAGTGCTTATTTACCATGTAGTACCATGTAATTTCCCATGTGCTAATGTACCACCTACATATCTTAGAACATTTTCTATGACATGTAAAGTCTGCCAATCCGCACTAGAAGCGTGTGGCGGACTATGCCCTTATACTCTGTTTACACAGGTCTGTGCCCAATAGTGGGACATAATATTTATAGGCTGTAACTTTAACTAATTTTTAACTGCACCTTGCACAAGTTGTTATGCAATAAAATATATTCAATGCGATTCATGATCAATAGTCACCATGGAAACATTGTCTGCAATAACAATCGCCATTATTGTTTGTAATTGCACAGAAATGAGTGGCACTTCCGGCGGAGGCAGCGGCGTCGGCGCTTTAAGACCGCTCCGGACGCGGCGCCCTTTCACGCCACGGGAGCCCCAGCGGACGCTGTTCACAGAGCGAGCGCGTAACCGCGACCCGAGACCTCCCAGTGCTTTTGAGTAAGAACTTTTCCAGACGGCAACAGCATTTATATAGTGATATGATGCTTACAGACGATTTTAACAACCGACTTCAAAAGACGTGATTCTCAATTCGTCTGTATTTTTCAATGTTTGTGCACTCGTAGTGCCGTTGTTGTCATAGGAGCTTGGGTTTCAAAGGCATACCAAGGAAGTCCTAAAAATCGTATGGAAACACACCTATTGATTGTGATATTGGTAGGTTTGTAGGTTTAAATATTCACCAGCCCTGTAGCTCTGGGCTCGTAAAATAAGACTACGGCATCCCCTGCTCGTCGTAGAAGACGACTAAAAGGGGCCTCGGGTTACTAGGCGCCAAGGGTGGCCTTTGTCGTCCGACATAGAGGACAAGGGAAGAAGGCGACATCGGCTGGCCCGTGTCGCTATGCACTGCGAGGGCAGAGGGGGTAGGGATTAACCATCCCGGGACGTCCTCTTCGAGGAGCACAGTGCAGAGGGGCTCCAGTGCGTTTTTCTGGAGATCCCGGAGCCCCTCACCATGCACCGAGGAAGGACCACCGGGGAGTTTTAGCGGATAAAAACCCCATTTATTTAAACCCCTTCTGGAGGAAGGAGTTAAACTAAAACTCAACAAAAAAGGTTTATCACAGTTATACTAAAAATATGTATTATTATATATTGGTAGTATAACTATGATACTTAACCGAAATAGAATAAGATAAAAATCGAAATCCTCTAATCGAAGGGCTTATCGGGTCCACATCGAGTTAACTTATCTCTATACTAGCTATTAATAACAGCAATTTACTTTAATCGCACATCTCGGCAGAATTCCAAATTCTACCGCCACCATCTTGATGGTTGGCGTTCAACGACTGTACGTTTTTCGCGTAACTTTCGTATCGCACGCACTGCCAACTTGTGGAATCAACTGTCGCCAGCGGTGTTTCCGAACGTTTACGATTTAGGGACCTTCAAGAAACGAGCCTATTTTTATCTCAAAGGTCAGCAACGCACCTACAGCTCCTCTGGTGCTGCGGATGTTCATGGGCGACGGTGATCACTTAAGATCAGGTGAGCCGTATGCCGTATTGAGATAATTGTAGATTCATACAATCCAAGACCCGATACTCCTTATGAACTCATAACATGAATGTAGAAGTAAAAGGAGAATATAAGCGCTAGAGCTTCATAATTTTTTTTTCTTTTTTCAGAAATATTACTAACAATCTTGTTAACCATTCCAACTAAGCTTAAGCTTGTGCTAGGACATGGTTCACGACAATAGTCGAATGGTGGATTCGAACCCACGACCTTACGATTCGCAGTCCGTACCCTAAACCATTAGGCTAAACTAATATAACTATGATGCTGAGGAAATCTAATAGAACGTTTTTTTTTTTACGAGGAGCAAATCTTCAAAAAGATACCCCGCCTTCTGGGGGGAAGGCGGCGGTTATGTGGGGTTTTTACCCACTAAAACCTCCCCGGTGGCCCTTTCCTCGGTGCATGACGAAGGGCTCCGGGATCTCCAAAGGAACGCACCGGAGCCCCTCTGCACTGTGCTCAAGGAGAGCACGTCCCGAGGGGGGAGGTTACAATAGAACGTGCGTGCGTTTACAATTTTTTTCAAATACCTTTTTTTGTCTTACACTTGTTAATTTTTAGCATAGTTTTTATTTAAAGATGATTCTTGTTATTATTTGTTACACTCGTGTGTTCTTGTTGCAATTTTTTATTGTTTACAACAGTCTCAAGTATCTAAGTCTGTCAGAAGACAGCGAGGGAACGCCGACAAAAACTCCAAGTACCCGTATTGCAAGTCTGGAGGAGGAAAAATCAAGCGGAGCTCTTGCAACTGAAAGTAAACACACGACAAAGAAGGATAGTCTGGTAACTATTTGGTATTTTAAACGACTTAAAGAAAGGTCGTCGTAAAAAAAAGCCCTGTAGTTCTGGGCTCGTAAAAATAAAACTACGGTATCCCCTGTCTATCGTAGAAGGCGACTAAAAGGGGCCTCAGGTTCACTGGGCGACAAGGGTGGGGGCCTTTGTCCACCAAAATGGACCCGGGAAGAAGGCGACACCGGCTGGCCCGTGTCGCCTTGCACGGCGAGGGCTGTGCTCTTCGAGGAGCACAGTGCAGAGAGGCTCCAGTGCTTCCACTGGAGATCCCGGAGCTCCTCACCATGCACCTAGGAACGGGCACCGGAGGGGTTTTAGTGGGTAAAAACCCTACATATCCGCCGCCTTCCCCCCAGAAAGCGGGGTATCTTGTTCAAGATTTCCCCTCCCTCCGTCAATTTCCCTCCTTCACAAAAAAAAGACCTTGGGTTCAGAAGGTATACCAAGTAATATCTAAGAATCACATGCTTATTTCATCAATGTATATACTTGTTGATTAAGATATTGGCAAATTTATGATAGTCTAAAGACAAGGCAACTAATTAATAACGACAATTACCAAGAATGTGGAAGAGAGAAGAAATGAGAAGGAACTTCGTAACATTACTCTGGTGCTTCGGAAATAAAACAGATCGCCTGTACGATGTAGTGTTTAATGATTGTTCCTTTGCATTTGATTTGATTTGAAGTAATCTTTGGTTTTACTCATAATTTCTAAGAAAAGAAACAAAAAAGCAAAAAGTCTCGTTAATAAATTAATACAAAAAAGCACGCGGAATATAATAGAATTATTAAAAAATTAGAATTATTTTTCAGATACGTCATCAGGTAGCATCCACATTGGAGCGTTCCGGAGATGGTGTTATATGGAGTGGATTCACCAAATTGCCACACCTCAGTGGCAAGAGCAAACCCTTACATCGCAGGAATACCACCGGCCAAATGACTGTGGATGGTAAGGTTTTATTTGTGATTATATAGATTAGTCAGAGAAGCCGATATTTAACTACTTCACCGATGAGAGATGGCATAGCTTTTAGATTGCTTAGCATGAACCTCTATAGCTAGTAACTCGACACCAGGGTCCCCCCGATAAGGGTAACCTTGGCTTCATTCCGATCCGAGAACGCCCGAGAGGTGGCTTTGTTTGTTGTAATATTAATTTCTTTTCAGGATCTCCTCCTATGTCGAATCTATCACAAAGTATTTTAGTAACAAGACCATTACAACTAAATACTGATGCGCACACTATAAGAGGCTTCTCCAATGAGTTTCATGAAACTAAATGTATGTATTTTTACCCTATATTAAAAATTACTAAGCTTCCTTCCACTTATATTTTATAGAGTAGGCCGTCCTCTACCGAGCCAAAACTATCGGAACGAACGAAGTCGGTGTTGGGTTGGTTTGGTTATCCATTACGTGGTCTGCGTTCGTCTTTTGCCTTTTTTTTGTTTGTTGACGGGGAGGAAATCTTCAGAAAGATACCCCGCCGACCTCTGGGGGGAAGGCGGCGGTTATGTGGGGTTCTTACCCACTAAAACCTCCCCGGTGGCCCTTTCCTCGGTGCATGACGAGCGGCTCCGGGATCTCCAGTGGAACGCACCGGAACCCCTCTGCACTGTGCTCAAGGAGCACGTTCCGGGGGGGAGGTTACTCTCCCCCCCCCTGTGCCCTCGCAGCGCAAGGCGACACGGGCCGATGTCGCCTTCTTCCCGGGCCCACTTTGGTGGACGACTCAGGTCCCCATCCTTGTCGCCCAGTGAACCCGAGGCCCCTTTTAGTCGCCTTGTACGACAGGCAGGTGATACTGTAGTCTTATTCTTCAGAGCCCAGAACTACAGGGCTGAAACTGAACAGTCTTTTGCCTGGACTAGGGCGAAATAAATCTCTAACTATACCAAGCAAGAAAAAAGGCAAAAGGCCAACGCAGGCCCCGTAATGAATAACCAATATGTATTAGATTAAATATATATGTATATATCTCTCCCACTCCCGGGCACAGGCCTTCTGTAAAGAAAGAAAAAGACCGCCATTCGGTCCCAGTGCGAATTTGCAGACTTAATACATTATAGAAAATATTTCTAAGATATGTGGAAAAGGAAAACCTCATGTAGGTTTCCTCACGATGTTTTCCGTCCGCCATGCGTGTGGTAAATCTTAAAATTACAACAAATACTTTAATTACTGCCGGCACTGGGAATCAAGCTCGGGTTGCTAAGCAACTTGAGGCGACCGTCCGGACACAATAACGTCCTTCTGAATCCACTTTCTATAGCCCCAGAAACGGCTACGAACAAGAGACGGGTGTTTGGGAGTATTAAATCAGTTTCTTGTGATGCTGGAACGGGTATCGGAGATGTCCCAGTTAAGCACTTGGCACTGCAGCTTCCGAATACCTCTTTTGATAATTATGACAGGTGAGTAAATTTCTTTTATATCTAATACATTTTATATGTATGTTCAATTCGGTCTATTTTGTTTTATAGTTGATTTATACTCAAATTTCGAATTTATAATTGATTTTTATTATAAACAAGCGTACTCAGTCCGCTTCGGACTAGATTTTAGTTTATATTATTTAAACAATAAACTTACATCATTAAATATTTAATTTAACTCTCACAATATATTAAATTATTCATTTCAACATATCGGGCTCAAGTTACTGTCAGAAATAAAAGTACGAGGTATGGCTTGTTTGACAGTTCAAAAAGAGGAGTGCTCCGATCGTCACCAAACATTACAGGATTACTCGCCAGATCAATCTGAAGATTCCCTGAAAGTTTAATTGTAATCGGTCCAACCGTTTCAAAGCCTATACGTATCAAACCCACACACATTCTTTTATATGTATAGATAGATTCTAGCATTTTTTTTTTCACAAATATTACTAGCATTCCTGTTAACTATTCCAATTTAGTTTAAGCTGCTTGTGTTAGGAAACGATTCACGTCAATAGTCAAACGATGGATTCGACCCTCCGACCTTAGGTGTCGCAGACAGTGCCCTAAACCATTAGGCTATTGAAGCTTATAAAAAAAAAATTATTAAAAGAACACATAGGTTCCAGAGGATTAATCAATGATATATATTTTAAATCTTCTCCGAAATACGATGCATCTTATGATGTAAGTACCAAATATATTACATACGTAGTTTTTGTAAATATACTATATTTAGGGCCTAGATTTTGAGGTCTGGGGGCCCGGTGCATAGAATATAAAGAGACGACAAAGTTGCTTATTGTGTTTGAAAATGCAATGACAAGAAATCCTCTAATTAATTCAATGAATAAAGATAACAGTTCAAACAAAATCAAATAGTGCATATTTCATTCATATTTCATTTTTGGACCGTGGCCCGGGATGCCCCTCTTCGACCTTAATCCGGCACTGATTGTAGTTTAGGCCCCTTTACAGTGCCCTTTCATGATAATAAATTTAGCCAGTGATACATCTGAAAGAAGCAATTTACCTACATACATGTGACTGGTACATAATTATGTTTCTCAATTAATAAATTTATTATTGTATATTCGCAGTATGACAACACTGGAGCTGGCAGAGGCTTTAGCGACGCAACGTCACCACGATGTAGATAGGACGCTAGTTCTCATAGAGCCACTGCAGAATATTCTAGAAAAGTCTCCACCTTCTAATAATCTACGGGATCTGGTACTCCGCTCGCTCTACGTCCATATTGATAACGATGACGAACGGGTGTTGGTGGCAATTGCTAGAGCAATGCTTACGGTAAACATTTTTTACTTGAGACACGTCAAAGCGAAAGTAGAAATTAGACAATTTTTAAATATAAAAAATGTCTGCGTGTACTTATGTACGCTCGTGAGAAGTAATATTTCTTTGGCATTCATAAAAGAACTGGTAAAGTATAGTCGACACATTCAATAAACACACATTATATTTAAAAATATCAAATAAAATAATATATTAACCCAGCAAAAAAATATTGATTAAAAAATTCTTTAATAATATTCATAACTGGTATCTTTAACCAGTTTTAAATGTTAAGTTAAAGTTTTTATATATACGATATATATGTCCCACTGTTGGTCGCAGGCTATCTCTGTAAAGAGAGATAAGAACATAGTCCGCCACGCGGCCCTATTGAGGATTGGCAGACTTCACATGTCTTAGAAAACATTTCTATGACATGTAGGTTTTCTCACGATGTTTTCCTTCACCGCCCAGCGCGTGGTGAATCAGTACATAAAATTACAACAACCACTTTATTGGTGCTGGCACAAGGAATCGAATCGATTGCTATATCTATTGCTATCGATTACTAGCGTACTGCGCAACTTGAGCCAATGAATTTGGAATTAATTGTACCTAAAGAAGTACCTTTTTTCCATTAAAATCTTTTTTGTTTTTTTTTCTTGACGGGGAGGAAATCTTCACAAAGATACCCCGCCTTCTGGGGGGAAGGCGGCGGTTATGTGGGTATCTTACCCACTAAAACCTCCCCGGTGACTTTTTCCTCGGTGCATGACGAGGGGCTCCGGGATCTCACGTGGAACGCACCGGAGCCCCTTTGTATTGTGCTCAAGGAGGCACGTCCCGGGGAGGTTACTCCCTCCCCTATGCCCTCACATTGCAAGGCTACACGGGCCAGCCGATGTCGCCTTCTTCCCGGGTCCACTTTGGTGGACGACGCAGGCCCTTACCCTTGTCGCCCAGTGAACCCGAAGCCCCTTTTAGTCGCCTTGTACGACAGGCAGGGAATACCGTAGTCTTATTCTTGAGAGCCCAGAACTACAGAGCTGGTTTCATTAAAATCTTAGCCTAACTGTACAAATTGCTTATATTTTACAATATTTCATAAATTGTCACAGAAGTAATAACAATAGTTTGTATTTTTTTTAAAAGAAAGCTGGCAATATTTCTTTTTTCAGAAATATTATTAACAATCTTTTTAACCATTTTAACTAAGCTTAAGCTTGTGCTAGGACATGCCTTACGATTCGCAGGCCATACCCTAAACCATTAGGCTATTGACGCTTCATTTCATTTTTATTATTGTAGTAGTTAGTTATATAGTTTTGCAATATCAAATTAATTAATTATCGTACGTACTAGTTACAAGACTGTATGGCGGTGTTCCGTTATTTTTTTTTAAATACGTTTTGCTCTGCTACTTAATAATAATTTGATATAATTCCAGATGCGCGTAACTGGGAAACATCTAGCCGCGGCGTGTAAACTAGTCTTCAAGATTGCAAGGAACGACAGAAATGACCATTTCTTCAGAAACAGCAACTTATTGGGTGAATAATATCATGTTACTAAACTACTACAGCCGTGGCAGCAAGATCGTTCACCAGCGCAGACACCAATGAAATGTTTGTTGCAATTTAAATTGCTAATTTACCACGCGATCGAGGGTGAAGGAAAAAAATAATTTTTAAAATATTTTCTTCGATTCTTCTTCACCAGTCAATGTCAATACATAGATTAAAACATTTATTTATAAGTCCATAAAACTGATGCCAGTGTATAAATAAGGTAAGAATAAAAACAATAATGTAACATTTAAAATTACATAAAAAAAATTATATGGCAAATTTGACGTTGTTGGATGGATGTTGCAAATAGGCCTACCTTAATGCCGTCTACCATAAACGGTCGACGCTTTTAGCATCTAGCCACTTCAGGCCATGCTTAGAAGGTTTCCTAACCATCAATATTATAAGCTGTGATTATGTACCTTTTGTAGACGGGGTTATTTTCAGCTAGATATCCCGCCTTCTGGGGGGAAGGCGGCGGTTATGTGGGGTTCTTACCCACTAAAACCTCCCCGGTGGCCCTTTCCTCGGTGCGTTCCACTGGAGATCCCGGAGCCCCTCTGCACTGTGCTCAAGGAGAGCACGTCCCGGGGGGGAGGTTCCTCCCTCCCCCCCTATGCCCTCACATCGCAAGGCTACACGGGCCAGCCTATGTCGCCTTCTTCCCGGGTCCACCTTAGCGGACGACAAAGGCCCCCATCCGTGTCGCCCAGTGAACCCGAGGCCCCTTTTAGTCGCCTTATACGACAGGCAAGGGATACCGTAGTCTTATTCTTGAGAGCCCAGAACTACAGGGCTGCAATTAGTTGCAAATAGGCCTACCTTAATGCCGTCTACCATAAACGGTCGACGCTTTTTGCATCTAGCCACTTCCGGCCATGCTTACAAGGTTTCCTAACCATCAATATTATAAGCTGTGATTATGTACCTTTTTTGTAGACGGGGATTATTTTCAGCTAAATATCCCGCCTTCTGGGCGGGAAAGTGGCGGTTGTGTGAGGTTTGACTCACTAAAATCTTCCGTATGGTGAAGGGCCTCAGGATCTGGAACACATTGGAGCCTCTCTACACTGTGCCCTTGAGCACGTCGGAGGTAACTCCGTCTCCCAGCACTCTCGCAATGCCACAGGACCACCAGTGTCACCTTCTTACCGGGTCTACTTTAGCGGTTGATAAGGGCCCTTTGTTGCCCGTGGACTCGAGGCGCCTATTAGTCACCCCACAGGCAGGGGATACCATAGACTTATTCTATATGACTAGGGGGCTGAGTATGTACTGTGTTGTCTGTTACAGAATTGTTGGTGGAAGGTTGTGGGCGCGCTGATCCCCTGGCAGAGAGCGAGTGCTGCGTGTACGGCGCTGGGGCGCTCCGCTTCCTGGCCCTCGAGCCCCGCCTCTGCATGCAGGCACACCGAGCTGGTGCCTTACATCTGGCTGCGTTGCACCTGAAGATACTTAATAACGCGGTATGTTTTATATTGTATATTTAATATAATTATATCATTTAATAATACTACTGAAGGAATAGACCTTATGTTTCGCAGACTGTATTCTAAACCACTAGGACTAATTACGCCTTTTTTAACCGACCTCACGAAACGGAGGATGTTTTCAATTCTTTTTCTTCAATTCTTCAATCAGTTTTTTTTTTTAATTGTGTTGTGCACTCAAAGCGCCGTCGTTTTATTGTTTCAAAGGCTTTGTTTACAATTAGGGTTAAGTTAATTTATATGTAATATAAATAAAAAAAGGACTCGCTTCTTGTTAGATTTTGGTTTACAATAAAGTTATATGTATCTATATGTGGTGTAAGTATCTTTTTTTGACGGGGAGGGGTCGGGGGAAGGTTTTTGTCACCCAGTGAACCCGAGGCCACTTTTGGTCGCCTTTTATGACAGGCAGGAGATATCGTAGTCTTATTCTATGAGCCTAGAACTACAGGGCTGATGGTCTAAGTCTACCCTCTTAGCTTTTGCAGTACAAGCTGATAATAAAACGTCCCATGTTATAGAAAGCGGAGAGACCGCGGCAAGTGCAGGAGCAAGCCACGCACGCACTATACCAGTTGACGGGGGCGCTACGTAACTTGGCGAGTGGGGGGTCCAAGTCGGCAAGTGCGTTTGTTTCGAGTGGCGCACTTGCGGAGCTGCTAGCTGCTCTACCACTGCACACAGATCGGGACGTGTTGACCAACGTAGCACGATGTCTCAGGTTAATATAGGAATTATTTACTTACTTACATCTCAGTTTTTGCATTGAATCCTACTATGCGTATTGCTTTGGTAACTTAGAGTCCGGGTGTTAACTTCAAGCTGCATACTACGCTAGAAACCCGTTTAGAAGTTCGATTCCCAATTTAGTTGAATTTTAAAGTCCTAATTTACCACGCGCTCGGTGGTGAAGGAAAACATCGTAAGGCACGTATTTCCAAATGGACCGGTTGTTAGCGGCTTATATGAGATCGTCCGACCATCTTTATTATGTTATCGGAAATCTTCAAAATTTTCTTTTCTTCTAGTTTTTTTTTACCACCCCGGTGGTTTTAGCATTTTTATCCTCGGAACATTGTGGGATTCCGTTATCTCTAATGGGACGCATCGGTGCTTCTCTGAACTATGCCGAAGCATTGCAAACGAGACCTACCAAACCAAAACTATTGAATGTTTTTAATGACGAATTATACTGGCTAGAGACGCTGGCCTTGACTACTTCACCGGATTGAGAGGTTGCATAGCTCTTAGGTCGCTTAGCCTGAATCTCTATCGCTAGTAACTCGAGGGTCCCACCGGTGAGGGGTATCCTCGGCTTGGACGGTTACTATGTTACCACTATTGAATGTTTTAGATGTTAGTACATTGGCAATGTAGTTGTGTGTATTGTTATTCATTTGTCTTCAGCGTGTTATCAGCAGAGGAACCTTGCTGCAAATGGCTGTGTGCATCGTCGTCGAGCGCTAGTGCGTTACTAAGGGCGCTAGCGGCGTGCGCCTCACGCGCTGCTCTCACTGTCAGGTTGGCTTACACGTTAGGCAACATGGCCGCTGCTGATGAGCAGGCCAGAATAAACGTAAGTAACCTTTTCTATTATCGAGTGAAACATTTTTCAAGGCGACGGTCTACGGCGGATTTCTACTTCATTATCCTTTAATAGTTAAACGATGTTAAGAATACTACACGATCTCACCTGAAGTTAAGTGGAAATGCAATCCTTATCATCCAGGATTGCATTTCTAGGCGCACTACTGTTAAAAACATCTGCATTAAAATAAGAGTGGTTGTTATGTGGTTTGTGATTGTGTTTTAACTATATTTTCATTTAACATTAACATATCAAAACAAATTTTAAAAGCTGATGTTATAAGTAACAGCGTAAGGAAACTTTGATCCTGACTCAGAGCGATTTAGTAATCGGACTCGAAGGACCAGATTGCTTGATTTTCTGAACACAATACGAAATGGCGTACCACTGACACGCCAACCATTGTGTGTTTTATGTGTGGTTTTTGATGTATTTGGTAATTATGAAATGATAAAGAATATAATTGTAATAGATGGGTTTCATAATTAAACGTCACTGAGAAATAGTAGTCTCGGTAATTTACGGAGTGTTGAATTCGAACTTGCGACCTACAAATTCTTTGGCTAAGCCGTGTTATTTGCTATTGAAAACATGTCATATTTTTAGATCTATAACGAAGAAGGTGGAATAGACGTGATTCTGACTATATTGGAATCGTATACGAGTCGCAATGAGCGTGATACGAAAGATTCAGAAATAGATCCTGACCTTCATTTAGTAGGTAAGAGAGATTGAGAGCTCAAATATATATGTATCTCCATTAAAAATATGAACATTATATAAATTTTGGTTGCCTTTTGTATCATCCTTAGGAATCGTTTTCTTTTGCGATTTGTTGTTTATTAAAGCTGATGAGAGATCTTGAGAGCTGTGGTAGCTCAATGTCCGGGTGGTCGCCTCAAGTTGTACAGTAAGCTAACAACCCGGTCTTGGCATCAAGTAATTTAAATAAAAAATAAAAAATAGTTGCAATTTTATGTGCTGATTTACTTGTTCGTGATGATTATTTAAATTATTTTAATTTGTATTTTTTCTGCAGGTTCCGATTTAGGTGGATCTGATGGCTCGAACGAAGATGTCCTTATTAAGGTAACTTATTAGATCGCTAGATTCTTCCATTTTACTTTAGCCTGCAGGCCTGGACAGTTTCACCGTGTTATTGAGAGGTAGCGGAGCCCTTAATTTGAACCGATTACAGATTACAGATTTCTTCGGTTCTCACACTGTAAGAAACTCTTCTACATATGAATACTTCTTTGTATATATGTTCATCAGCTTCAAGTACATCGGATAACACTCTAATTTAGTATGTCTATATATATCTGGGTCCCAAGTCTGCTAAACCAATTGTACAAAAATACCGTTCAATGGCATCACAGTGGTCGATATTAGCTAGTTTTACTTGTCTTTTAGTTTATTGGTGCCACTATGGATCACCGATGGCGTACGTGTGTTAGTATTTGATATGTTTGGTAACGTTAGAATGATAATTAATATATTTATATATATTTTTTAAATTATATAACGGACTGTAATAGATTTGTTACATAATAAAATGTCACCGAGAAATAGAAGACTCGGAATATCCGCTGAGTAGATATATCTCTATTATAGACAGTTCGAGTGGTTGCAAACTTATGCCTGTCAGAGTCGGCCGGTCGTGGTGTCGCGATGCATCACGCAGAACGCACCATCAAGGCCTTACTCTCTTGTCTGGATGTGGCAGATAGACCTCTAGACAAATCGGTACGTATAGAATATCTTTGTAGATAATAATAACGATCCAAAAGGTAAGGTAGTTAGCAATTTAATCAAAAAATCCCAGGTGCTTTTTTTATGACGAACGACACAGATTGACCAGAGAAGCTGGCCTTGACTGCTTCAGATTGAGAGGTGGCATAGCTCTTAGGTCGCTGAGAAACTTCACTTTATAGTATTATACACATACATGGAATACATATACGACAATATATATACCAGTTTGTTATGTTTCGTTGTTTGAGTAGAAAGTTTTCAGATACACGCGATTTAAAGACATTAGTTGAGGAAGCCTCTCCAATCTCAATCGGCAAACAATTCCATAGTTTTATAGCTGTACAGCTGATTGGTACATTCTAGCACACCGAAATGGAAGAAAAACAGGGAGATAATTGTATGGAGCGTCGAGAGGAACTAGCCACAGCTGCTCTCGCTACTCTGAACAACATCACGTTCTACCTGGAACCAGCAGAACCTCTCGATCTACATGACACTCTTGAGAAGCTTTGCAAAGGTATAAGTGATATAGTGAAACGTTTAATTATCATATTATTCATTTTAGTTTATTTTTGACTCAATAATTTAATTTATTTATGAATTTTTTTCATCTATTATTTTATTGTATAAAATATATTTTAATCTCATAACTGTTTTATTCATGTATCATATTTATTATACTCTTATTGTCTGTATAAATTCCATATGCGACAGCATATGCTGAGACGGTGTCCGATATTGGCATCATATGTTATGTATTATTTGTCCGTTGTAACTTTAACTGTGTTTTGTCTATTTTTCATTCTTTTTTAATGTGTGTTATATTCTGTCTGTGATGTGTTTTTGTATTGTGATGCCAATAAATAAATGTCTATGTCTATAAGTCATATATTTCTTTTTCTATAATAATTTAAATGAAACAAATAAAAGAAAAAGTGTGCCATACCGGCTCCGAAACGACTGGACCGATATCAATGAAACTTTCAGGAAATCTTCAGATTGACCTGGCGAGTAATCCTGTAAAGTTTGGTGATCAGAGCACTCCTCTTTTAAAACTGTCATATACAGCTTTTATTTACTATGATGATATTCTTTTGTTTAATAACTCAAATTTGTATTAACGCATTCGTTGTGTATATTTATGTTATTATGAACCATATTGAAGTACATTGCAGTATATTGAAGATAATAATTAGGGATTTTGAAGTATTCAAGGTAAGTTATAGCGCCGCGAATGTATCCGTTTACTGATGCTGCTGATATGTATATGGGTGTAGGTAATGATCTTCATCTTCTCAAGAAGAGAATTAACACGTTATATCATCAAAGCGCATCGCTCTAACAGAAAACTAACAGGTTGAAGTTACAGTGAAAAAAATTGTGCTAATATACTTTTTTAACTGCTCCAATTTAATTGAGGTTAACTATCCACATGTATTTTTTATTAATATTAATAATAATAAATCTTTATTAGTCACCATAGAAAATGTTTACACAAAGAAATATGAAGTCCCTGACTCCTGAGCTAGGTTCAATTGGACCTGTGTTTCAGAGGCCAGTGTCTTCTCCCATTTGAAAAGCACAATAAAATACAATAAAATATGAGCATAACAAATGATAACAATATTTTATAAATGTGTGTGTGTGTGTTGGTGTGTGTGTGTGTGTGTAAATTTGTGTTTGTGTATGTCCCTCAGCTTTATATTATATTAAATTTTATTAAATTAGGAGGCGTTCAGTCTGAATATAATTCAACTCAAGTAAATATTTTTTACAAACTAATTTACATTTATGATTCGACAAAGGATGAATTTTTAAGACTTTATTTAACCTATTGTACAAGGAAGTGGCTCTGAAGCGCTGCTGTTGACGTGCAGTCGCTGTTCTACATTTAGTAAATGGGCAGATGTTCATTATTACCCGTTTAGTACTAAATTCTATTCTAATATTATTATTTTATTTAATACATTAAACAAAACTATTTTGTAATGATGCCAAAGAAGCATAACTTCTAACGCGTAATATTTTGTTTGTATTTGTATGTTACTTAGCAACCTGCCGTTGGTTACGGAAAGAAGGCGATGGGTCAAGGTCAGCTGCCTGCGAAGCGGTGCGTGCACTCGGAAACCTGTCGCGGTCGAGTCGCGCTGCGCAGTGCTTGGTGCTCGAAGGAGCGCTAGACGCACTACCGCCCTTCCAGGAACACGGTCAGTCAAATTTAAAATATTTTTGCAAGTATTCGAATATTTTCTAAGGCATACTAACGATTTTTCCCTTAAAATTGCAACAAACAAATTCATTGGTGCCGGCATCGGGCTTAGCACGAGGGTTGCTGGCGTACTATGGCGTACTATGCAGTGCCATCCGGACACTGAGCTACCACGGCTCTCTTTGACTATGCCCTTATTATCTCTCTTAATACAGAAGGTCTCTACTCATTAGTGGGATGTATTGGGCCGTTATATTTTATCACAGAGGACGCTAGTGTGCGTTACGCAGCGGCGGGGGTGCTCGTAAACGTTTGCGGGTCGGGTGCGGGCACAGTGTCGGCGGCGGCGGCAGCTGCGTCTGCGCTGCACGCGGCCGCTGAGACTCGCGACGCGCCCTCCGCCGTGCTGCTGACGCGCGCGCTGTGGAACGCGCACGCACATCGCCCGCTCGCTGCCGCGCACGCCCAACTCATCACAGCGGCTCTGACCGCTTTCATTGGTACGTTGCACATTTTTACCATCATATACCCCGCCTTCTGGGGGGAAGGCGGCGGTTATGTGGGGGTCTTACCCACTAAAACCCACCGGTGGCCCTTCTTCGGTGCATGGTGAGGGACTCCGGGATCTCCATCAAAACGGACCGGAGCCCCTCTGCACTGTGCTCTTAGGAGAGTACGTCCCGGGGGCGAGGGGGAGGTTAATTCCTCACTCCCTGTGCCCTCGCAGTGCAAGGCGACACGGGTCAGCCAATGTCGCCTTCTTCCCGGGTCCACCTTGACGGACGACAAAGGCCCCCACCCTTGTCGCCCAGTGAACCCGAGGCCCCTTGTAGTCGAATTCTACGACAGGCAGGGGATACCGTAGTCTTCTCCGACACCAGAGCTATAGGGCTGATCATATGTCTACTTAGGACAAACAATCCAATTAGGCAAGTCCAACTGAGACATGAGAACTTGAGAAAGGGTCGTCGAATCCAACTCGGCTGGGCAGCGTTCGGAAAGCTTCGTAATATATTCTCATCCAAAATACCTCAGTGCTTGAAGTCGAAAGTCTTCGACCAGTGTGTGTTACCAGTGATGACATGTGACACAGAAACGTGGTCTCGCACTATGGGCCTCATAAGTCAAGCTCAAAGTCTCACAACGAGACTCACACAAACTTGAGTACTTAGTTTGACTTTTTTTTTAAACTTAACTAATTCCTTAACGATTTTTATCGAAAACATCGGCTGAAACAACACGAAACGAAGTTATTTTTTTGTATAGTCACTATCGTGTACCCGATTCACCCACTACATGACGACGTTATTGTTTCGTTATCGCGACGCTATCGTATAAGCTGATAACAGATAAAAAAGATAAAGTTACCTCTTGTCCCACTGTTGGGCAAAGGCCTTCAGGCCTTCTCTGTAAAGAGAGTACAAAGGACATAGTTCGCCACCCGACCCTGATGTGGATTTAGCACCTACCCACCATCTCCCATGTCCCCACCAACCTCGCGGCTATATGGGCCGAAACGCGGGAGGGTACGCGTGGTCTGGCCGTGTGGCCCCACACGCACCTTCTTGCCTTCCTACAAGTTCTTTATCAAGGCCTTTTCCACCATTCGAAGCTCTCCCCCTTAAGGGACTCAACGACACACCACAACAGGTCGCTCAATGGTGCCAGACGAATTTTAGCGGGTCCTTCTTTGTGCCAAGCGTGAGCAAATTCCTTGAACTTGAGGAAGTTGCCCTCCGAGGAGACTAGATCGCGGTAGTAGACTCGACACTGTCCGGGACACATACGTGTCAGACCATTTGGTAGCCTAGCGAGCAAATCATAATACAATGGGCATGTGGTATGGATTGACGGACTTTACATGTCTTATAAAACGTTGTACAAGACATATTTCCTCACGATGTATTCAAATTTCAATCATAAATTTTATTGTTGTCGCCGCCGGAGATCAACTCGGATTACTGGCATATTATGCAACCTAGGCGTCCGACCCGGACATCGAGCTACCACGGCTCGATAACAGATTGTTAAGGATTATTATTTATTTCGATTTTCTTATTTAAGCGTCTTATCTTTTTGCAATATTGATAAAGCAACCATTGAAGTTATTATTGTACTTGTATAGAGCTGTAATTTTAACATACTTCTCAAGCGACTCCGTGGCGCAACGGTAGCGCGTCTGACTCCAGATCAGAAGGTTGCGTGTTCAAATCACGTCGGGGTCAAAAAATTTCACTTTTTAGTCATTTTTTGTTCACATCTTTATTATAATCTTTTTCGTTTTTTATTTTATATCATAATCTTTTAACTTACAAAACTCTTTTTATATTCATTATATACTTTAGTGTTTTATGAGTTATCTTATGATCGTACAAAATAAATAACAAAAAATAGGAGAAAAACATGATTTTTCTGATTGGTCAAGCTTAGGACATAATGATTCAAATAACACGTTAGCAGTTCTCTATCCATCCATAGCCCCTGCTAAACCAATTGTGTTCAAATTAACGTTCAGTGCCACAAACATAGACGTCAATATTTACTTTAGATATAGTGAGAAATTATTTTCCTTCGGAATAACTCGGATCTTTATCGGAATACGCTGCCACCCGTACTGTCAACGAATGATCGTATTAAATGAGTTTAACATTTTCACGAAACTTTCCGAAAAATTACGAAGAAAAATTAGAAACCCGCCGATAGTGGAAAAGATTTCCACTATCGGCGGGTTTCTATATTCGATCTTCAATGTAAGATTGTTTCCGATCCTGATTTTATTTGGTCATAGTATAAGGGCATAGTCAGCCACGCGGCATTAGTGCGGATTGGCAGACTTCACATGTCTTAAAAAAAATTTCTAGGACATGGAGGTTCCTCGCGATGTTTTCCATCAGTGACGTGCGCGTGGTAAATCAGCACATAAAATTGCAACAACAAATTTATTGGTGCCGACATCGGGGATCGAACTCGGGTGGCTAGCGTACTACGCAACTTGTCTGTGGCACGCTGGGCTACCAGGGCACGTATGTATTCGTTCACAGACGATGACTCTATATTTGGTGCGTGCGCGGCGCTCGGTTCCCCCGACCGCGTCGCTAACGATCCGGAAATATCAAAACGTCTGCACGTAAGTACATTACATTAATAATTTAAAAAAAAAACGATAACAATAGTTTTTCACGAATATTATTATTAAAATTCTTGTTTACCATTCTATATAAGCTTAGACTTGTGTTAGGAGATCACGTCAATAGTAGAATGGTGGAATAAAACCGTCCGGCTATTGACGCTTCTTCTTTGATTATCGTGAAATATCAACCGACCGAGTCGTGGTTCGGCCCTCTCGGGCGCCCTCGGATCGGAATGCTTACGCGTAACATAGTAACCGTCCAAGCCGGGGTTACCCCTCACCGGGGGACCCTTGTGTCGAATTACTAAATCAATAGAGGTTCAGGCTAAGCATCGTAAGAGCTGTGCCACCTCTCAATCTGGTGAAGCAGTCTAGGCCAGCCTCTCTGGCCAATCTGTGTAGTTCGTCATAAAAAAAAGCTTCTTCTACAATAAATTTATTGAAGTTAGGCGGCTCCAAAAAAGGAGGTGGTAATTTTTTCCTGTATAACTGTCTACTGAATGAATTACGCTTAAAACCAGGCGGCCTTGACATTTGAGAGGTGGTACAGCTCTTAGGTCGCTTAGCCTGACCTTCAATAGGGAGAGTAGTACCTAGGCGCAAGGGCCCTCAATAGAGGATCTCGTCTTGGTTACTCTATCCACGGCGAGATCGGTAGCTTTTATAGGAGTATATTTCCGACTGCATTGAAATATTTGAACCAAGTATAAATTGTAACATATGGGATGTTACATCGGGCAAAACAATTTAGCAAGTGATTTCCTTGTAAGAAATAAAATTGTTCTCTCGGGTTGTATTACTCTAGTGGGGTAGGCAGAGACAGCTGTTGCTTTCCCCCAAGCTTATTTGGTTGCGCCTACTGGCACAACTTTCTGCTAAGTGAGTTTTTGTACTTAATACTACAAGACGTATGGGATTCGAACTCGCGACTGTAAGATCGTAAAATGACCCGGTTATTGTGAATATACACATAAATCTAATAACTCGTTTTATAATAATTGTATATAGTTATTATTAGACTATAAATGCGTTATAAAAATAGTATTGGCCGCGAACGACATTATTTAGTCCTGGGCATAGCTGAAAATCTGCGACAGCACTGAAACGTTGTCCAATGCTGGCTTCATGGCCTATTTGTCCGATCCTTTCTTTAATTGTATTTTGTTTATTTTCCGTTCTTTTTAAATTTGTGTAATATTTTGTCTGAATTGATGTCAATAAATAAAATGTCTACGTCTAATAATAGCCATTTCCTTGTAAACTAACCCACTGTATGTTCTTATTTCGAAGGTTAAATTTGACATAGGTAACCACGCTCGATCAACAGAATCACTGAAAATAAATGATCCAAAGATCCCGTTAGATAGAGTATCCAACGGTGAAAATTTACGCAATGAATTCGGTGACGATGACTTGGACAGAACTGGATGCTCGGGCGAGGATCTTGGCTTTGAGGAGGGGGATATAACAGGCGAAGATGAATGTGGATGCGAGCCTTGCAGGCGTTTAGCAGCGTGGGACGAATTGGTGGGAGTGGCGATACCGCTGTTGGAGAAGCTACGACCGCCCAGGGCCGACGCTTCTGTAGGCACAGAATGAATTTTAGTTAAATTATAATTACCACTTTCGTAACAATTCTTTGATCTATATTATTATATTAGTAACTTTTTATGACTTAATGTTTGTCATTACTTAATAAATGTTATTTGAAATCATATTTTGTCTTCATTTTTCCCGCCTGGTTATAGTAGATGCAATTAATCGATATTAAATTGTCATAAACTCATATAATTAGACCCAACACGGTTAATGATTGAATTGTCCCAATGTATATCCGTTCCGTAATTACGAGTAACAACTAACAACTTGTTGAGCAACATCAGTTATACGTACTTGTCGTATGACATTGAAAGTAACTGACGCGAACAAACATTTATTACGTAATCACCAATGTGGAACTTTACAACAAAACATGTTAGCGATTGAACAACGTGAAGTTGCAGTGGTAGCTTAGTACTTAAGTGTTCGACTTACGATCTGATCAGTCGAGGTTCGACTCCCGACAATCCGTAATTCCTCTCTTGAGAGCTGCGTTTCGAGATGAGTTCTTATTTATATGCAGCCTGTATTCGATGGTAAATCTACTGTTTGAGTATTTCGAACCGAGTGAGGTTCTTACTAAAACCGCCCCGTTAGCCCTCTTCGATGAATACCTAGGTGCTCCGGGATCTCCAGTCGAACGCCCCCTGCACTGTACTCTGACGCATTCCCGGGGAGGTCAATCCGTCCCCCAGCACCTTAGTAGTGCTAAAGTGAAGCGGAGCCATCAGTATTGCCTTCTTCCCGGGTCTACTGTAGCGGATGACAAAGGCCCCACCCTTTTCGCCGGTGGATCCGAGGCCCCTTTTGGTCACCTTCTACGACAAGCAGGGACCATAGCCTTATTCTACGAGCCCAGAACTAAAGAGCTGACGCGTCTAGAGTTACCGTCCAAGCCGATTTTGAGCTTTGCCACCTCTCAAACCCGGTAATACGACGCATTCCAGCTTCCTTGGGTAAAGGAAAATATGCATATTTGACAGATCAATCGAATAAAAATTGAATACAGTATCCAATGGCCTTTACTTTGCTCTCATTGCAAGTGCCTTCATGTTTGCGACCTTCGCCGGATTAACGTTTATTATTAAATGTCTCCATATTCGTATAAAAAAGCAACACTCTCTTACGGGCAAAGTACAAGTTAATACATGACTTTATTGTTTTAAAGTTACTAAAACTATTAACTGGAGTGAAGTGATATATAGTGAGTTTTTATTATATTAAGGTAGCGTATAATATGATAATTGTTTTTATATTGCCTAATGATTAAGAGTGCGGTTTGTATTTCGTAAGCGCCTTTAATATGCTATTACCATTGCGTGAAAATATTTGCTAACTTTGGTAACCTGTCTGTTCAGTTGAGTCTGCTAGTTCACTATCCCCTGTATGGTATCCCCTGTCGTAGAAGGCGACTAAAAGGGGCCTCGGGTTCACTGGGCGACAAGGGTGGGGGCCTAAGTCGTCCACGAAGGTGGACCCGGGAATAAGGCGACATCGGCTGGCTCGTGTCGCCTTGCGCTACGGAGGCACAGGGGGGGAGGGGGAGGGAGTAACCTCCCCCCCGGGACGTGCTCTCCTTGAGCACAGTGCAGAGGGGCTCCGGTGCGTTCCACCGTCATGCACCGAGGAAAGGGCCACCGGGGAGGTTTTAGTGGGTAAGAACCCCACATAACCGCTGCTAGTTCACTATGGTTTCCGGCATACAACTAACGCTATAATTTTGTGTCGTTTGTTAGTATTTGGTCATCTCCTACGACTTCTTTAAATTAATCAATATCAAATTAGATATCAAAAAATGCAATCAGTAGATTACGGTTTATGGCATAGAGACATTTTAATTGTAGCTGTTCGGTTATCTTAGTGAAAATTCTATGACAAAAGCAGACATGAGGCCATGTCACTACTTATGTACCTACGCACGTAAGATCACTTTTTTGGAGTGATAAAAACACTAAAACTCTACGTTTATTTTTAACATTTATATTTACAAATATTAACATTGACTTCTGTATCGATAGTCGGCGTGCGAGCGCATTATTTAAACGTGCTCGATAGATATCGATATTACATAAATTATGGATATTTTAACGCAATATATCGCTTCAATCCGACATTATCGAATCATCTAATATCGATATTTATATAAATATATTTCATCCGATATACGAAATATCGTAAGACATTAAATAAAAAAGCATTCCATTCTTTCTTTTATTTGTGGTTGACAACTTGAATAAAATAAAACCCTTACTTGCGCTGCCATTACGAAGAGTCCTACAATCCTACTCTTCACGATGGCAGGACTCGTTGTATAAATTTTATAATCTATGCATGTAGTCTGTACTGCTAGTTGAATCAAATCAATTAGTCTGGACTGGTATCCGAAGCGAGAACCTCTCAGTTACGCGCCGAGTACTCTATTAGTACAAAACTTTTCTAATATTTATTATTAAGCGCTAATTAATTATAAACAAATTTCGTTATATGAAAAATATCGATATATTTGTACAATATTTCGCGTAGTATCGATACAACACTGCGATATATTATATCGAAAAATATATCGATATATTTTTGGCTTGAACATCTACTAACAACCTCTTGGTGTCGATTTAGATGTCGGCGTGTGTGCGCATCATTTGACATTTACTAATCAACTTCTTGGCTGTCGATGCTCGCATTTCATAAAAAATCACTTACAAGCTTTTTCCTAACTCGCCAAAGAAATACTTCAAAAAGACCTTATTTTAAAAAATAACAAAAAAAAAGAGTTCGGAAATAGTGTGTAATCCGTCACCAATGGTAGGTTATTACGTATTAAAAATATGCTTTGAGATTTCACCGCAAATAAATCACCAATATTTGTACTAAACGATGTATTTTCAATGATATACAGTAATAATATATTGACAGAGGAAATGTGTACAGAAAAGGTGTATAGTGTACTTTATAATTTGTGAAACGGAAGGATTTCGTTGGCAAATCGAGTCTCGCAATGCGCTGTCCGCTTGTCTCTTACACCCCTTTATACAGAGTGTTTCAAATCACTTTTATAACAATATCAGAGTGAATCTCATAAACGTTATCGTTGTTCCATTGAAATTTATATTCTTCATACTCGTTCCAGTCGCACTGACTTCTTAATTGTTTTACGTTCAACCCAATAATGGCTCTGCAATGCGGGACTATTTATTAAGCGCTTAAGTCTGGAATCTCTACGTGAACATAGAACTGTTTTTTATCACCATACCTTCGTATCTAGAATTTATGTAGTTATTTGTATATATATGTATCTATAATTGTTATCGGTATATTTTGTATATATTTCTGTGCATTTGTGTATATATTTATTATTCCGTATTTTTACAAGATTTTTTGTACTTAAAGTAACTGTAAAACCAAAAATCTCATTGCTACAAATTAGCTGGATTGGTATCCTGGGCGTCAGATACTAGCTTTGCTGCCATAGCTCTTGTAAAAATTTAACATTAAAGCCGAAACTTTTGTGTATCGTTATGGCGTACATCGGCTTTTAATTATAGCGAAACATTTTTTAACATACTGTATATAAGATGCGTTTCCTTGATCATAATAAAGTTATATGGTATACTTTCGTGGTGTTCATCATTTTCAAAATATTTCCCGTAGAACAACTAGCCTGCATGGGAAAACCACAAAAGGTAATGATCTTGCACATTATATTAAATACTTGAAGTAATGGTCTATCAATTAAAATATATTGTGGTTGTCCATTCATTTGCAGGGTTTCATTAATTACGCAATTCATGATAGTATATTTGTCGGTGTGTTCGTCGGTAACTTGTATTGTGTTACAGTGGCAGCCATGGAGAGACGGAATTGTATATCTGTGATTTTTGCGTTATCCCTTCTTGCACAGGCTCTTTGTGCACCAACTCCCGCATTCAGGTTACGACGGGCCGAGGATGATTCAGAGAATTCGGTAAGTAACAACTATATTAGTTGTCCGTCTCTTGACGAATTTTAATTTAATTTATAATAATAAATAAAATAAATGTGTCTGCCTGTAATATTACAATAATCGTTTTTTACAACATGCATACGAATTTATATGTAGTAAAAATAACAAAGTAACATTTTTTACAATTTTTATCGACCTGACTCTGTTTGTTCTGGTTAATCTCTGGAACAACTGAACCGTTTCTGTCGGGACGTTCACTTGCAGATCGCTGTATTATGGAATAACTTAGGCTAATTAATTGTAATTTTTGGAAAAAAACAAATAAATAGTTTATAATCGCGCTAAAACTGAACAAATTATTAACGTCATGTTCGGTGACGGATTAAACGTTACTAGGCAAGTTACAGTTAGTCTGGCGTCATCATTCTTTTTCTACTTCCACATTCACTGGGTGTCGTTGAGGAGTACTTATATTTCTATATATAATAGATAGAAGAATGGAAAACTTTTCAGTAAAACACTGTAATTCGTATCGTCAGCGGATGTCAAAGCGTTATTATTTATTAAGATATCTGATTAAGATCGTTACACGTTTCTCTTGTTTCAAGGAGACACGCGGAAACTTGGCTTAAATTAAGCTGTAATCTTATGTTATTGTTTCAGAATAAAATCGAAGAAATATCCATTAGCAGTTCCACAAGTTCAGTTACCACCGAAACCAATAAACCCACTTCAACTGCCGACCCTTTCGATGATGATGATGACGATGATTTTGGTGACCTAGAGCCAGCTCCCTCTGGTGGCGGCAGCAACGTGTTCAGTATTTTGAGATTGCTCACCGCCTTGTTCCCCGGTTCTAGTTCAGCTAACGTTAGTACAGTTTAATTTTAATTGATTTTAATAATCACACAGTGTTTCCGCACGTATCATCTTAAATTCGGCTTCTGAATATATGGTATCTTATGATTCTAAATCAGAAGAGTAACTTCCACTTCAAACACGTTTTATTACCTTCCATGCACTATAACGCCCGGTGTCTATATTTCGGATGTGTTTTCATTTGTTTTTAGTTGGTTTTTCTTCTAAAGAATGCATGTTTCACTCGTAATAAAACAATGTGACGGACTGCACGACTTTTTTTATAATTCACACTCTGCACACAAAGTAAGTACATATTGTAATATGTTATCTAACATTTGCTTATTGATATAATTTAAAAAAGTATCAACTATTATTAATTATGATTGACCCTAATTGCAGATTGTTAGAGGTATATTACGTAAGATTCTAAGTGAATCAATTGTTTTACCAATACGTCGTTCATTTGTACACGAAAATGAAATCGATTACAAATCCAAAGAAAACTTACCATTTCAAAGACAAGAGAACGACAGTGGGATCGAATCAGATGATGGAAGTGCAGAGAAGAACAGCTCAGAGAACGACAATGATTTTGGTAATGATTCTAAACAAGACACGGATCTTGACATAGATTCTGTCGGAGACAGTGCTGACAATGACTCAGATGAGCCTCCAGGCGGGGGCGATGGCGGCGGAGGTGGAGTTTTAGGCCTTCTAGCTGGACTTAGCGGTGGAGTAAGTTTGCTATTTCTTATAAAACTTCATGCATTTTTTTATGGATATAAAGTAGCGCTTGACCACTATCCCACCTGGTGTTAAGTGGTGATATAGTCGAAAGATGGTACTAGTTTAGTAAGTGCCTATTCATCGTACTTGGACGGAAAGACTGACGCCGGCAACTTGTTCCACTCCTTTGCTGTACGTATGATGAACGATGACTCAAATCGCTTCGTTCGGACGCGCGGAACTTCGACTATAAAGGGTGGAGACTCGCCGAGTGTCTCAACGTCCGAAGGTAGAATGGGGATGGGGGAATTAACTCGTGTAATTCCTGTGCACACTCTCCAAAATGTAATCTGTAAGACACCGAAAGGCTGGCCACCTTGCGCCTGTGCTCAAGACTATCTAGGCGTAGATCTTGGTCACCTATCAACTTTTTGGCCCGCCTCTCCATGGAATCCAGCGCCGCGAGTTGGTATAATGGGTGGCATAATACTGACATTTCATAATCAATATTATAATTAGGGAGCCGTGGTAGCTCAGTGTCCGTGCGGTTGGCTCAAGTTGCGTAGTACGCTAGCAACCCGAGTTCGATCCCCGGTGCCGGTACCAATAAATTTGTTGTTGCAATTTTATGTGCTGATTTACCACGCGCTCGGCGGTGAAGGGAAACATCGTGAGGAAACCTACATGCCTTAGAAAATTTTTCTACGACATGTGAAGTCTGCCAATCCGCATTAGGGCCGCGTGGCGGACTATGCCCTTATACTCTCTTTACAGAGAAGGCCTGTGCCCAGCAGTGGGACATGTATAAAGGCTGTAACTTTAACTAACTTATTATAATTTCAGGAAGACGGTCAGTCAGATTTGGGATCTCTTCTAGCCACTTTCAGCGGAATTATAGCAAATCTAAGCGTAAGATTTAAATATTACTTTAAGATAAGATTAAAAAATTGACTTGAAATAATCGTATATCATATTTTAGGGCGATGGTATTGACCTGAACAGTCTTATAGCGTCTGGGATAGGACTATTTGTTGGTTTATTGGTAAGCATTCATCAATGTATTCGTATTGCACTTGCAATGAGAATTTATTTATATATTAAAAATATTATATTCGTTTATAGTCAGAAGGGGAGGAAAATCCCGGGGCTGTTATTGCCAGTTATCTTTTAACTTCATTGGACACGATAACTGGAGGTGGTGCGGTATGTTGCTAAAACCTATATATCGTAATCTAAAATAATAATAAAATTATGAGACTGAAGTGAAACATATATTTTATTACAGAAAAATAACGGTGAATTTTTTGGAACGTTTCTTTCAAAACTAATAAAAGGCACAAGTGCTGTAAGTCTATAATTTTTTTTAAACTTTACAGTTTTCAAATTCACGTTGGAATATTCGAATCTGACGTCTGTTATCGAATTCTACCCATACCACTGTAAATCAAATAACAAACACATGCAGTCTAGTCGATATATTTTGACAGCCTCAATGTGAGGTGGCGCGCATTCGGCTTTACGATCAAGAACAATAAAGACATGGTTTCGGCCTTTAAAACTACCAAAATCCTCCTATTCAAAACATGGCTGTATGGACTAAAGTCTTTTCCTTTCCCATTAGGGATAAATTAATATCATCATCATCATATATTTTGACATATAAAATTAATATCAACGCCACCTAACGGTAGGAAATGATACAATTAAACACTCATTACTCAATTACTATAAATTTTTGATTGATTCTTTTCTAGGCTGATAATCAAGATGCAAGTTCTGAAGATACAAACAACAAGCCTATGGCGGACTCCGCTGGATTTGTTGCCAGTTTCCTAATTTCTTTATTGGGAGATATGTCAAAATTAAGTTCGGGTGGTTCACATCCGTGGTGATCAAAAGAAACCAAATGAAAAATACTTTTAAGACTAACAAGATTCTGTTGTTTTATTTTATAGCAAAAATTTGTTTTTTAATTATTTTTTATACTTAATGTATTCTGAAGGTACTGGCAACTAAACGTAACTTTTTTATTATGATAGTGTATAAGTTAAAACATATATTGATATAATATATTATCTTAAATATATCATTTATGTACCTGCTATGTAGACGTATATATCCCAATTGAAGAGGTAAGAATTTGTTTTATTAAAGGTTTAATTATTATAGCCAACTTAAAAAAGGTTCCCGATTTATGTCAGCTTTTTTGTTTGATAGGATATATTTTGATTATGTTCCACGTTAATTTTGATGACCTTGACCTTGGATTCAAAGATATACAACGAAATTTCTAACATTTGTTTGTTGATACGACAATACAAGACTACAATTCTTACCTAACGTGATGTTTAACAACAACTACCATGAATGTAGATTAAAATGATAATATAGGCGCCAGAACGTCGTAATATAATTATAGTACTTCGGAAATAAGAAGGAGTCAACGACTTCGGCCGTGGGGTGGATCGTCACGACAGGTGAAGTACCACGACATCACAGACATCCGGCGTGAACTGTACTTCTGAGGTTCTTTCTGAGAGAGTTTTAACATATCAATTCAATTTCAATTGCTTTGAATGAATACAAATGTGACATTGTAGAAGAAGAATACCTTTCTTTTTAACGTTTTTTATTTTTTATTTCAGTCAAGTCTCAGCACGACAGACAAACCTGCTTCGCCCTTATGGACTCTTAAGTTAGACATAATACGAGCCTTTCTCCAATTCAGTACCAACGTACTGGGATTGGCTTCTTCATCTTTCATATCAGCGTCCAGTAGTTAATGTTACATTTGCTAGTTAATATGTGTTGTGCCATATTTGTTTTAAATAAATAGAGATAAAATAAACGTATGTTTTTTATTCCCGTATCATATTCCAGAAACTATTATAAGTAGTTATATATAAACACATTTTACACAACTTGACACAAGGGTCCACCCGTTGAGGGACTAGAACTGGACGGTTACTATGTTACGCTTAGCATTCCGAACAGAGCAACTTTTTCACGGATAGCTAAGGGACATTCTAAGCTTTAAGTGCCACGTCGGAAAGCGTTCTCGCTGGGAGATCGTTATCATCTTGCGTTATGTCACAATTAAAATTAAGCAAGTTAATTTTGTTCATATAATAACTTAAAAAATTGAACCATATTATAGTTCGTGTAATATAAGTTTAAAATGCGTTTGGGGATCTTAAAAACAAACAAAGATAGAGCTGATAAACTGGCTTCTTCTATTGCACGAGTGTTTTAAAAGATAACAATATCCCTTAGAATACCGTCGTACAGTGTAGGTAAAGTTCTGCCTTTCGCCATGTCCGAATGTGGTACTTTGTGTGCTTGGGCAGGGCACCTTGAATAAAAACACTAACTAAAAAAAGAAATATTTACAATATAATATTTTACAAAATATTTACAAAAAATGTAACTATGCATTATTGCATTGCCATACAACGTGTATGGCAATGCTTAGACTCCGTGCAATGTATAAGCCAGGTCACTGTTCAGCGTCTGTTTTTAGCTATCACATTCAAAAAGGTGGTGAGCACTAGGACCCCAAGAACCCAAAATTTCTACCCCAAATGTCTCAAATATGAAACCTCTACCGAGGTTACTATATTTACGCCGCTTGAGGTTTTCTGCATATTGATTTTAATTTGTTTATAATAAAAGGGATACATAGTCTGTTATTTAATCTTAATTCCATTACTGTACTTGAACTTCGTTTACTAGGCCGTGCAATGTATGGAGAGTGGCCCATGTCCTTTGTTGTAGTAATTTTATATGCCGATTTCGCTCGGCGGTGAAGGAAAACGTGAGGGAACCTACATGTCTTAGAAAAAAAATTTTAAGTAATGTGAAGACAATCCGCACTAGGACTACGTGGGCGACTTCTCTTTATAGAGAAGGCCGGTGGTCGACAGTGTGACATATTTTTATATATATAGGCTGTAACTTAAACTTAACTTTTCAACTGTTTTTCTCTTTTTAATTTCAGTCGAGTCTCAGCACGACAGACGAAACTGCATCGCCTCTATGGACTCTTAATCTGGACATCATACGAGCATTGCTCCAATTCGGTACCAGTATGCTCGGATTAGCTTCTATGACTTTCATTTCGGCGTCCAGTGGTTAAAGTGTTTATACAGTGCCATAATCTTTATTTTATTTATATAAATAAAATTGTAAAATACCTCCTGTCCTACTTGTTTTATTCATTCCTTCATAATTACATTTACGGTTACCTAGACCTTCACGATACCAATTGTTGAGAAGCAGTATATTCAGATCGAACCTAGGTAAGAATGCGCCCTTAAATAGAATTAGTACAGAATTCAACTCTTTTTCAAAAACGGACGATATCGACCTCTTTTTTCCTAGTATAAGTATGTATAAACACTCACTAAACTACAAATAGTTTTTTTATTAGTTAATTTTTAATTTCAAATTCAGTTTTATTTTTACTTTTGTGTTAATTTTATTTTTATCTTACATTGTCACTCGCCAATTAATTGCTTGCAATCTACGCCTATAGCTGCGATGGCATTAACTTCACAACTTTTCACTGTTTTATGTATTGTTTGTTAAAAATGTTCATTGTGTTGGTGTAATAAATAAATAAATAATTAAGAATAAACAAAGCTAGCTAGTTTATATTCGCTTTTTGCTTTTTCATTAACGTAGGTACAATACGTGTCGTGCTTACAAAAAAGATACCAACAACATAATATATGTATGTCCCATTGTTGGATAAAGGCTTTCTTTATAAAGAGATTATTTCGGGCTTATTATATATTGATGCACTTCCCATATAGTACAAAATTTTGTCATGAAAGTTCCAATGGTTTCCTCAAAATGTTCCTCAAAAGCGTCGTGCACATAATAAGACAGCGTTTAAAATTTAAACAAGCAATTCAGTGGTGAAAATTCATTAGTGCTAGCACCAATCGATTTTTTTATTTAATGACGAACTACACAGATTGGCCAGAGAGGACTTGACTGTTTCACCGGATTGAGAGGTGACACAGCTCTTAGGTCGCTTAGCCTGAACCTCTATAACTAGTAATTCGACACAAGGGTCCCACCAGTGAAGGGTAACCTCGGCTTGGACGGTTACTATGTTACGTTAGCATTCCGATCCGAGGGTGCCCGAGAGGGCCGAACCACGACTCGTTCGGTTGCTATTTCACGGATAATCTGAGGGACATTCAAAAGCTAAACTAACTTTGAGTGCCACTTCGGGAAGCGTTGGGGCAGGGAGAAGAAGTGGCCGAAGAAACTCCAGCAATGCTCCTAACATCTAAGGGGTGGGGCCTACCCATAAAATAGCGGTAACGCGCAAGGATTATTCGCAACCTCCGACGGTCGCGAGGCACCAATCGATGTCGTCCAGCGTTCTATGCGACGCGAGCACCTTAAATTACTCATAATACAGGTTTAGCTTGAGTTCTTTGTCGTCCACCGAAGTGGATCCGGGAAGAAGGTGACTTCCTGCTATCCATGCTATCGGAGGAGATTAATCCGGAGTAAATAATAAAATAGTTACAGAGGTTAATCGAGGCGTGCTCTCCGAGAGCACAGTTCAGAGGGGCTCCGGTGCATCCCACTGGAGATCCCGGAACCCATAACCTTGCACCCAGGACGGGCCACAGGGGTTTCTTTTAAGAACCCCACATAACCCCCTCCCCTCTCCTTCCTCTCCCACCGTCAACTAACAAAAGAGGTTCGGCTTGAGTACTATAAGAGTTCACGTGCTTCCTATTCTGGTGAAATAATGATTCATTTCACCACCAACCAGCCTGGAATATTTGTTTTATAATATGTGTAATAATAATTGTTTTATATGTAATAATTTAATGTAACATATCTTAAATAAATATTTGTTTCTTATTACAATTAATAACATATAATATATAACAATTATTAACATAAATACAGGCCACCAATTTATATTTACATGGCAGTCGACTCCGTGGCGCAACGGTAGCGCGTCTGACTCCAGATCAGAAGGTTGCGTGTTCAAATCACGTCGGGGTCAATGAATAATTTTTAGTAATTTTTTCTTCACATTTTTCTTTTTAAAATTTTGTTTTTATTTTTGCTTAAACTCTTTGTCTATTTATTGTTATAAGCTTTGTATGTTTTTTCTAATAATTCCTTTCCAGCCAGCATATAAACAAAATAATTTTTCAACCAGATTATACAATAAAAAATCCTCTTTTCTACAAAACTATTACATACCTTTGATTGTAAAAACCAAATTTTATTTAAAATTATAAAGTAAATTTTTAAATATAGTAAAATATCGTTATATTTTTCATATTATATTATTCATTTTTTTGTCAAATCAGATTTACACCTTCGCTATCAAGGAAGCATTTATTTTACTATATTAATCAAATGTTAAGGAAATATAAAAAAACGTTTAGCGTAACCTAGAAAATAATAAAGATAATTTTTTTATATCACAATCACTGCTAATTTTGTGTAAAACTGTTGAAATAAAATGAAAAAAGGCTTCTAAAGTGAGACGTCACATCTATTTATAAAATGTCTTTGAGCGGTTCGGATTTTAAAACTAGCAGTATAGTAATTAAAGAATTACAATAGTGATAAATTTTGCTTTCTTTTTCGATTCTTATAAGGTAAATAGAAAATACTATGCGATTACATTGGACGTATATCTTATCTTAGTCATTAACAATGAATATTTAATGTCAGTAAACGAATAACCGACAGAAAACAAATAACTTTCGATGATTTAAGCCGTACAAATGTTTAGATTATCAAGCGTTCTTGATTATTTAACGTTCGTAATGTTAGACATAGGTACTGTTTGATTATTTATACACATAATAATAAAAGGAATCGTAAATTATCAAATAGTAAAGAAAGAATAACAACATTTAATAAAATATAAAAACTGAAAAAAAAATGTTGCCTAACTTTTTAACAAAGTTTTGGTAATTAATTGATTGACAACGTATAAATTACGTACTATATTACTTACCGAACCCTGCACTCAAACTGACCGAGCCCTCTCCGAGGCCCTGGAATCGTAATGATTAAGGGTCTCCTTTCCGGGGCCCTTAAGCCTAAAATATAAAATACGTAGAAATTAAAAAAAAGTATACATATAACAGTTAAAAACATATATTAACACATTAGTAATTAAATAACTAAATCATTTGTTTCATCTATGATGTTTAATATTTTCTTAGTATACCTAGCAAGCCATCACTGAACATAATCGTTCAGTAAGGATAATATTGACTCTGACGTTTGTCTGTAAATAAACATTACTTAAAAGGTCATTGGGAATGTTTCGTATTCATAGTTCTGTTTCAGTATTGTGGATGGGCTGGAACCATGGCAGATGAGGCGTATTCCGTGCGCGGACCCTTGGCTTTGGTTCTACAACTGTCGCGAATTCATGGAGTCGCCCCTTTGCGAATGGAATCGCGGGGAAATGCTTATGTTGTTCAAATATCTCCTTGGATAACGCTTTACAGCAGGTCCCTTCTTACTGTAATTAGCAAGTATCCTTTTAATGCTATTGTTTAATTTATTTACGTAGTTATCATTTCTGTTATAAGAAATAGTAATTGTTTTGCACAATTTAAATGAAAAACGATAAATTTTCAGATGTTTTTACATTAATTGGACTCGTACTGGACATATCTCATATAGGAACTGTAAAAGCCGTCAAAGTGCACACTCCATCGTCTTTGGTTGTATGGGTGGTCGATATTGCCTTGATATTAATAATTACTGGCTTAGGAGTCTACCGAGGACCATCTCGTATGAAACATATGATACAAAACTTAAAGCGTATTGATAAGGTATCTCTAAAGCATTAATATTTAAATCAATCTAGAATCAAATAGAAGATAATCCCAGGTGTCTGGGCGCAAGGCGCTCGGACGTTAAATTCGTGACAACGAATCCTAGTACAATGAGCATTTGGCACGGACTAACAATATAACATGTATTACAAATTTAAAATGAATATACAATTTATTAAATCACAATTATTATTAAATCTCTCTCATGCCGCACTCTCGCTCACACACATTCAGACACGGAGTACATCGATCGTGAATGATCGGTTACACGGACGGACACGACCGTATCGCTACATTTTTAGTGACTGCCACCCGCTATCATCAATTTACAAACGTTGTCACTTCAAAAGTCGATATTCTATACCAATAAATGTATGGAGTGTCTCTATTTTCATTTTCGTTACCTTCTAGTGCAAAATCTGCACAAAGAATAGACACAATACTTATATCAAAAAATACAGCGTGCATTGGAGGAGGTTGCTTCTATAATATATTATTGATTATTCATTTATAATTTATGTGTTTTAGTTTAAAAAATTAGCAACGTTTAGTCCGTATTAATTGACATGTAATTTCAATATTTATATCCAGTTTAAAATTTGGCAGGAGAAATTATTTATTTATTGAATTCAATTATACTAACTAAAAATAGAAATATCTACAATATACTGGTAGTGTTATTTTTTTTTATGCGTGTAAACTAGCGCTTGACCATGATCCCACCTGGTGTTAAGTGGTGATATAGTCGAAAGATGGTACGCGCTAGTTTAGTAAGTGCCTATTCACTCTACTCTTGAAGGCTCCCACGTCGTAATTGGCCGGAAAGACTGACGCCGGCAACTTATTCCACTCCTTTGCTGTACACACGATGAACGATGGCTCAAAACGCTACGTTCGGACGCGCGGAACATCGACTATAAAAGGGTGGAGACCCGCCGAGTGTCTAAACGTCCGAAGGTAGAATGGGGATGTGGGAATTAACTCGTGTAATTCCTGTGCACACTCTCCAAAATGTAATCTGTAAAACACCGAAAGGCTGGCCACCTTGCGCCCATGCTCAAGACTATCTAGGTGTAGATCTGGGTCACCTATCAACTTTTGGCCCGCCTCTCCATGGAATTCAGTGCCATACATACATATACTACAAAATATTTACAAAAAAATGTAACTGTGCCAAACCGTCGTCGCCAAAACGTTGTATGGCAATGCTTAGCCTCTGTGCAAGGCAATAAGCCCGCCCTCTGGTCACCAGATGTGACGACCAACCTCTTTGCAATCACATTAAAAAGGTGGTGTGTAAATTTGGTAAATCAGTAACTGAGGGCTGATCTCCAGTAATATTAAAAAGAGGAAAGATTTGGTTTTTTCTTTGTTTCTTCATAGTGGATATAGTCTGAAATCTGAACCTTCAGAAGTTATTTTAATTGGTTCACATATTAGAAAGATGCATTATCAATAGTAACATAAACTAAGTTTTCTCTTTTTGTTATCGAGCGATTTAGATTCGCTTTGCTTTTTCTCGGGAAAATACTACCCATTCTCCCGGGTCTGCTTTTACTTGTTACGGAAAGGCAGAATGTTAATTAGGTTAGTTACTGATTTATGAAGTGAGAGTACCCCAGTTCATATGTGAATTATTGCGTGTCCTTGTCGATTACGTAAATTTTTTAAAACCATTTCAGGTAAACCGGAAATTGGAAAGTTCCACAGGACTACCAGCGGAGCGCTCATTGTCAGTGGGGGCTATAGTTCTTCTGTTTGGTTTATATTTGCTCATGGCTCTGGATTTTGCAGTTTTTGTGCTGGATGCAGTCACTTATGAGAAAGAAAGTATAAACTAGAACGTTTTTTATTAGAAAGGGATCGTAGATTGTAATTTTTGTATGGAAAAGAAAAGGAGCCGTTTCAACCAGGCGTTCGCGTTAAGTTATATGCACTGCGTGCGGTAACAAGCCACGTTGAACCAATGCTGGCACCTGTAAAGTGCCGCTGCTTCATAAAAGTTAAAGTTACAGCCTTTATATATATAATATATGTCTCACTGCTGGGCGCAGGCCTTCTCTGTAAAGAGAGTATAAGGGCATAGTCCACCACGCGGCACTAGGGCGGATTGGCAGACTTCACATGCCTTATAATAATTTTCTAAGACATGTAGGTTTCCTCACGATATCTTCCTTCACCGCTAAGCACGTGGTAAATCAGCACCTAAAATTGCAACTAAAAATTCATTGGTGCAGGCACCTAGGATCGAACTCGGGTTACTAGTGTACTATGCAACTTGTGGTGACCGCCCGGACACTTAGGCTAAGCTTACCTTTATTGGGAGTATTTTAACATGATCCTCCGACAGGAGACCTCAGCTTGTTCGGTTACAATCGCCTTGGCATTCCGATCCAAAAGCGCCATGGTCGAACAACGTCTCGGTGGGTAGCTTTTATCGGTAAACTAAAATCATTTAGAGAAACTAAGGTTTTTTAAGGTTTTTTTGTTAACGGGGAGGAAATCTTCAAAAAGATACCCCGCCTTCTGGGGAGAAGGCGGCGGTTATGTGGGGTTTTTACCCACTAAAACCTCCCCGTTGGCCCTTTCCTGGGTCCATGACGAGGGGCTCCGGGATCTCCAGTGGAACGCACCGGAGTGCCCTCGCAGTGCAAGGCTACACGGGCCAGCCGATGTCGCCTTCTTCCCGGGTCCACTTAAGCGGACGACAAAGGCTCCCATCCTTGTCGCCCAGTGAACCCGAGGCCCCTTTTAGTCGCCTTCTACGACAGGCAGGGGATACCGTAGTCTTATTCTTGAGAGCCCAAAACTACAGGGCTGGAGGTTTAGGCTAAGCCTATGCCTAAGATCTATGCCACCTCTTTATCGACGAAAATCCATTCAGCTTCTAATCTGTGGAGGCTCATCAAACAAAATGGCGCCGGGAGATGTAGTAGAACTCTAGCAACTCTCCTATGACTTAAGTACAGTGAAACGAATCTATACATATCTAGTATTAAAATTATCATAATTAATTTCAGTGATAATCGTGTATACTTACGGACTTCACTACCTAACGTACAGCATGGCACTAATTCTGCATATGCAAGTTGCAATCGTGGTTCTTTTAACACAATCTACTCTTAAAACAATAAACAATCGTATCAGAGAACTAATCAATCTGCTAGATTCGAAATGTTAGTATTACACGTAATAAAGTAAAAGCTCCATGTACCTTTATTCGATTAACCAGGGTCGGACGTTTATTGTAATATTATATATTGTAATATTTAGTTATATTAAAAAAAAGTACTGACAAATTGTATACCACTCCGAATAAGCTTAAGCTTGTCCTATGAGATGGTTCACGTCAAAAACAAATGAAGAAACAATTCAAATTAAAATAAATAATTACAGGCAGTAGAGCAATAAACATAATTAAAGCCACCTATCAGAAATGGGACCATAGAAATAAACTTGAAAGAAAAGTGGCTAACGAAGGCTTTCTCTGTCTAACCCGTTAGAATTGAAAGGACATGAGAACTTATTTTTTAGTCCGCCATACTCTCATTCTGGGCTTAACCTAAATTTCCCCGTAGATAAGGAGCCTTTACTGTTTTTAAATATATTTTTTTAATTCTGAACTGAATAAAGTCATTGACGATTTATTTGCAGTGAAATACTCGACGCCGTTGATTAAAAACAACGCGGATGTATCCAACTTCTTTCAACGTCGAATGCCAATCAAAAAGCATCAAACGAAATTTGACATAAGTTTCTCAGGTATGGTCATCCAAAGATTGTCTGTAATGTCTTAGCGGTAAGTCCTCACATTGCGCTTAATTTTTTTTGACGAACTACACCAGTTTAGTCAGAGAAGCTGCCCTTGACTGCTTCACCGGATTGAGAGCTGAAATAGGTCTTAGGTCGCTTAGCCTCCACCTCTATCGCTAGTAACTCGACACAAGGGTCCCCCGGTCCGAACTTCTTAGACTGTACAGGTAGACTTCACACGTCTTATAATAATTTGTAACACATGTAGGTTGCCCCACAATATTTTCCTTTACATCCCAGCACGTGGAAAATCAGCACAGCTCCGAGCTAGGGCCACATGGCAGACTATACTCTTATGCTCTCTTTACAAAGGCCTACGTCATAGCAACAATAAATTCTACATATTGGTATAAGTGCATGCGCAATCCTGGTTCGGCCCTCGGGCGCCCTCGTATCGGAATGCTTACGCGTAACATAGTAACCGTCCAAGGCTACCCTTTACCGGCCCGACCCTTGTGTCGAGTTAATAGCGATAGAGGTTCAGGGTAAGCGACCTATGAGGTATGCCACCTCTGAATCCGGTGAAGCCGTCAAGGCCAGCTTCTCTGGCCAATCTGGGTAGTGCGTCAAAAAAAAAATTGGCCGGCACCCTAGGCCAAACTCGGGTTGGTATCGTACTACGTAATACACTTGAGGCGACACTGAGCTTCCAAGACTATAAAGTATATATTCATTCATAATTAAGTTAGTAAAATAGTTTAAATCAGAAAATTTTTTTTAGCACAAAAAAGCGTTGGAGAGTTCGCAGATTGTTACATTATAATTTGCAATGTGGTGAGAGACCTGAATGACGAGAACGGAATCATGCTTTTTGTCATGTACATATCCTTTGTTTCGTTCCTGATTGTCTCGATCTATTATTTAATAGCAGGGCTATGTTCTCCAGGTATGTGAATGAATTTACAATATAACTAACCAATCTGCTCAGTCTTAAGTACACACGTAAGATCAAAAACGGAAGAAATCATCAATCTCAATCTGTCTGTAATTTATATTTAATATTATTTTAATGATTTAACCTTAAATTTAATTTAGGACTGTTACAAATCTTCAAAGCGTCCATTCGCGACCGTCGGAGGTTGCGAATAATCCTCGCGCGTTACCGCTATTTTATGGGCAGGCCTCACCCCTTAGATGCTAGGAGCGTTGCTGGAGTTTCTTCGGCCACTTCTTCTCCCAGCGCCAACGCTTCCCGAAGTGGCACTCAAAGTTAGTTTAGCTTTCGAATGTCCCTTAGATTATCCGTGAAATAGCAACCGACCGAGTCGTGGTTCGGCCCTCTCGGGCGCCCTCGGATCGGAATGCTTACGCGTAACATAGTAACCGTCCAAGCCGAGGTTACCCCCCACCGGGGGGACCCTTGTGTCGAGTTACTAGCAATAGAGGTTCAGGCTAAGCGACCTAAGAGCTCTGCCACCTCTCAATCCGGTGAAGCAGTCAAGGCCAGCTTCTCTGGCCAATCTGTGTAGTTCGTCAAAAAAAAAATTTAGGACTACCTATAATGAAGTAAACGCGAACTTGCCTAAATGTTGGCGCATATTTTGATTTTGGTCGCTTCATTGAGTCGTCCAAAACAAACATTTGTACGGAACACTGCCCAGCACTGTTGCACACAGTTCTGCATTCCGGCGAAATTATACCTGTTATACTCGTAATTGTAGGTTTTGTAAAATGAAATAGTCCAATAACTAGTACACTCGCTTTATTGAGACAGCGTAACGTTGTACAAAGAATTATTTTACAGAATACTATGACAACTGCGCGTCTTCGCCATCTTTATTACGAAATTAATTAGAAATCAGATTACCAACTAATAAAGTTAAGTTATTGTGTACAATGCCAAGTTGATGTGATGAACAACTATATTATTAATTATGAATTAAAGATACAATAAGGTTCAGGTAAATCACTAAGATATCATTGGAAGTAGTTATTATGCATAATAATCGCTGGGTGCCATGTGTTGCCAGCTAACATACCATTAGGTACATGAAATTACTAAAGTCGTGTGTTGGCCACATAACCATACACTGAGCGTGTGAATGTTACGTTGGTAGGATGTTATATTTTTTATTATTACATCAAAGATAATCTGTATTTTTTGTTGTATACTTTTTTCTAGTAATATCATGTTACTTTTCCCGATACAGCTGGATTTACGACAATTTTCAATACTGTGCTTCAATTTATATGGTGCATTTATCATGCCACTAAAATGTTGCTACTCGTCGAGCCCTGCCATCGTAGCCATGAAGAGGTAATGTTATAATGAAGGGTTATATTAGGTGTGCTTAATATTCAGCTCCGTAGTCCTGGTATCTATAGAATAAGACTACGGTTCTCCTGCCTGACGGCGACTAAAAGGAACCTCGGGTCCACGAGCCACAACGGTAGGGGCCTTTATCATCCGCTACAGTAGACCTGGGAACAAAGCGACATTGGCCCGTGTCACCTTGCACTGCGAGGATCTGGGGAAGGGATTAACCTCACCGGGACATGCTTAACAGCACAGTGAAGATGCGCTCCGGTGCGTTTCACTGGAGAATCCGGAGCTCCTCGCAATGTACCAAAGAAGGTCCACCGGGGGTTTTAGTAAGTAAGAATCTTACATAACAGGCAACAGATAGTATTATGGAGAGTGTGCTCAGGAACTACATGATCTAACTCCCCCATCCCATATAGGAAGAGTTTCTGTTAGTCTGTAGATGTGATCTGGTATTTATTTGCGTGTGTGATGTGTGACACGATTTTATTAGGCTTGTCTTGAACACCTAGAACGTAGTTTTGATAATAATGACCGTTTAGTTTTTACAGATCAATAATCTCAGAATAAGACAATTATTATAAAGGTCAACACACAGAATGGTCACGGTTTTCAGTGAGGTGTTGTCCATTCCGTTCATTTAATCACTTTGTGAAAAGCAGTAAGCTTCACGAAAAAGGTTTGTTATAATTTGTAGGTCTCGTAGAATAAAATAGTCCAACAACTAATACACTCGCTTTATTGAGACAGCGTAACGTTGTACAAAGAATTATTTATATCGAGTAAAACGTCACAACTGCGCGTCCTCGCCATCTTTTTACAAAATTAATTAGAAGTCAGATTAGGAACTAATAAGGTTAAACTATTGTTTACAATGCCAAGTTCATGTGACGATCAACTAAATTATTAATTATGAATTAAAGATACAATAAGGTTCAGGTAAATTATTAAGATATCATTGGAAGTAGTTATTATGTATAACAATTGCTGGGTGTCAGGTGTTGCCAGCTAACAGGTTATATGTGTATATTTTTTTTAATAAAACAAAATTTTCTGCTGTAGATGATCGAGACACGAGTACTTGTCAGCCAGTTGACATACCGCATATCTTCGGCTGGCGATCCAACGTCTACGGAGCTGAATAGTTTCCAGAAGTTGCTCATCTTGTACACACCCACTTATTCGCCACTTAGCATTTGCACACTAAATCGATCCCAAATTGCGGCGGTACGTATAGTAAGAACATATAATTGTGTGAGTAGACTTGAGATATTCAGCCTGGTAACATAGTTATATATTGGAATATGTACGGCATTGCTGCCTAATGGTGTTATACCATAATGTCCTTAAGAAATACTCGAGCCCCACTTAGAGGGCGCCCGAGGAGACCGAATCACGACTCGGTTGCTATTTCACGGATAATATAAGGGACGTTCAAAAGCTAAAGTAACTTTGAGTGCCACTTCGGGAAGCGTTAGCGCTGGGAGAAGTGGCCAAAGAAACTCCAGCAACGCTCCTAATATCCAAGGGTTGTGCCTGCCCATAAAACAGCGGTAACGCACGAGGATTATTCACAACGTGCGACGGTCGCGAATGGACGCTTTGTGGATTTGTAAAGATCTAGCCTGTGCAATGGTAATCGCGTCGTCCGGATCGTCAAGAAAGTGTTTCGGTCTCTGAGCGACGCGACGGAATTTGAAAACTTTTTAGGGTTAATGATTTTTTGTTCTGGTGCAGGTAATTGCCGGAGTGGCCACCTTATTGGTAATAATCGTGCAGCAGCGCCTCATTGACGAATGCAAGTGATCGGCGAACTTCATAATACTTACCGTTAACCCATAAAATACCCAGCTAAAAAAATACTATTTTGGCTCACGATCTCGAGAGTTTTTCGTCGTAGACAGCTAAGGACTTCCTGACCCTTACACTATCTTCTTTATAATCGTTTCCTCAGAGCTGAGGGCCGTGGCCACCAACCAAGAGAGCTGCTTTGAACGAGCATTCCCCACTCTTTCCTATAGGCCAGGTGGATAGCCGCCTGGAGTTTTAATTTGGTAGCTCCTCCAATAGAGTCCGTCCATCTAGTGGGCGCCCTGCCTCTGCTTCTTCTTCCTTCGACGCCGCCAACCAGCAGTAATTTTTCAAGGCTGTCTGGCTGGCGGCGAGCTATGTGGCCGAAGAAATTAAGAAGACGGCGAAAGCAAGTTGTGGAGAGGCGAGTCTTGATGTTTAGCTCATTAAGAATAGACTCATTGGTGCGCCGCTCAGTCCATGAGACTCCTAACATTTTGCGCCAACACCACATTTCAAATGCGTCTATCTTTTCTTTCACACGACACCTCCATGTCCAGGTTTCTGAAGCATACGAGAAAAAGACCTTACACTATACGCCAATACTAAAGATTAATTATTAAATACGATTTTTTGTAGGGATAATTACAAATAATAACTAATATACTACTAATTATAAATAAGAATAGAAGTAAATAAAACAAGATTTTTTATATATTTAAATGTTTTAATATAAAAATATGATTACATAGCTTTCAATACATGCAATATCTGGTTATCAACAACATGGACAAATAGAATTCGATGATATTCGAAAATGTGTATAAACAAAATTTGTTCTTCCTTTTCTCGGGACTTTGGCACCAATTTAAGAACTAAGGAGAAATTTCTCATGTAACGAATGTGAAACCATTTTCATTCGGATTTTCTATTGCCAATTTACAGCTTCCTGTCGATATCTAAATTCTTATAATAATAAATGCACCAATATGGAATTGTTTATTTCTTTAACATAGTTCAATTACAAGGCCATGAAATTCAACATTTACCATTTACTTTTCTATAAAATATCCATTTATAACAGTGAAAAGCTTCTTAACTAATTTTAATTTAATTTAAGCTACAGTTGCCAGATAGGATATTAAACTTGTACATTGAATAAAACATATTGTTATATCAGTTCTACTTTTAACTGTAATTAACATTTTTAAATTCGCCAAAATGAAAGTTACTAGAAGCATCGATATTGGAACCATGTGCATGATCACGTGACCCTTAGTGATTGAAACAAAGTACTAGATACTTCGGAATTTGTAAATGACTGCATATGATCACGTGACCCTTAGTGATTGAAACAAAGTACTAGATACTTCGGAATTTGTAAATGACTGCATGATCACGTGAACCTTAGCGACTGAAACAAGTGCTAGAACTTCGAAATTTGTAAATGACTGTATGATCACGTGATCTTTAGTGATTGAAACAAGTGCTAGAAACTTCGGAATTTATAAATGACTGCATGATCACGTGATCTTTAGTGATTGAAACAAGTGCTAGAAACTTCGGAATTTGTAAATGACTGCATGATCACGTGACCCTTAGGGACTGAAACAAAGTGCTAGAAACTTCGGAATTTGTAAATGACTGCATGATCACGTGACTCTTAGGGACTGAAACAAAGTGCTAGAAACTTCGGAATTTGTAAATGACTGCATGATCACGTGACTCTTAGGGACTGAAACAAAGTGCTAGAAACTTCGGATTCTACGACTACGAAGGCGCAAGGTGGCTTAACCCATGGTTCGTGATTGCAATGATAAAATTTGAGAAATTTAAAATTATTCATTTACAATTAACGGAATAAATTCTTATTTTATTATGTATTTATTTGCAACAACCGTGTAAATATAAGAAATCAATATTTGCACATTTACTTGAGAAGATTGAAACTTTAAAACTTCAGCTGGCAACTGGTTTTTTAATATAATTTATATACTTGGGTTATATTTAAGATAATCTATTATATATGTATCATAATATCCATCATTTAAGCTACTGAAGCGTTGTCTTGTGCGATAAGTGAATTTCACAATAATGTTGCAAGCATTATACAATAATAAATGTCTGAAATATTTTGTGTTTAAGTACGGTAATTGTATTTTTCTTTGCCAATAATAGACTTTCGCATCGTATTTATTCATTACAATTAATAATACAAGAATACAAATATAATGTCATAATTCAACTAACTCTAAAAACATATTTCAGTATCTCGATTAGAAAAAAAATCAGTCAGAATTTTTTTAGTCTAATTAAATCGAGTTGATCAATCAAAATTTAATTTTAAATTAATACTGTTAATTATTCGAATATATAAGTGAGAGAATTGTATAGAATCCATTTAAAAAGTGAACTACCTACAGTCAAGTTGGGTAACTTTGGGGGAAATAGGCGAAGACCTCGGAATGGCCAAAGGGCGTGTGGAGGTAAGGTTGCTTCTGATCTGACTCCAGATCAGAAGGTTGCGTGTTCAAATCACGTCGGGGTCACCACTGTGGAGGTAAGGTTGGTAGGGACTGTATAGTATAGTGTAGTATAGTATGGTAGTCACTCCTACGTCCGTGCGCGAGGGAATTGCGAGAGAGCGACACGGGCTTCGCGGTAAACAAGAGGCGCGTGACTGGTGCGTGCGCTGCGCCGTCGACGCTCGCGCACTTCCGCAAAACCGGTTTTTGCGGTGCGTATGAGTATCCCACAGGTGCGCGAGTTGAATGCAGTCGGGGAGTGAGATTCCATGTTATTTTTATTTGATTTTATTAATGTCTGATCCAACTCCATCAAGTTCTGTTACAAAAAACTAATTTTTATTGTTCGCCAAGCACGAGAAATGTTTTAGACATTTGGAATCATATTAAATATATAATAAATTTTAATGTTTTTTTTTATTTCGTTTTCTGAAATAATTATTAATGTGTGATAAATATTTTATTCTTTCACCCTGGCATCTTAGTATAAAATGGAAATTGTAAAGAATTGTTCATCATCAATAATTATACATTCCTGAGCTCTGCATTTAACTCGCGCGCTATAACTTGTATACGATAAAATCAAACAAAATTAAATAATAATTATATGTGACGTTACTACTAACCAGAGACGCTTTGATTCTAGTTTTCAAAAGAACTTTAAAAATATCTTCGTATTAATAAATTCAAAGATATCCAACATGACTGTAATTTGATCGAATACGATTTCAAAAATTTGTAATCATAACATAAATGACTCAAGTTAAAATGGCACATGTGAAACTTTTTTTACTAGAGGAAGTTAAACGCTCCGTCTCTACGTAGCTCTATAAAGATAGGAGAATCTGAGATCTTTTCCTCGACATGGGATTTAATAATATATATATATATATTTATATATAGAGCCATAGCGAGATATTACGACGCCCTATTAAATATATACAAAATTAAATGAGTTCGATTTTTTTTTAATATTAAAAAGGCATCTCTAGGTATTGTTTATGGCTTTTATCGTTCGTCGCCTTTATAATACGGCAATGCTCGAATTATCCTGAACTACTCAAAGCTTCCGTTCGCGACCGTCGAAGGTTGCGAAAAATCCTTACGCGATATAAGTATTTGCGAGCGTTTAGCTTAGATTGCCCAATAGTCTTTTGCCAATAAAATAGCCATCGACAGAGTCGTGGTTCGGCCCTCTCAGCCGCCCTCGGATCGGACTGCTAACTCGTAAAATAGTAACCCTCCAAGCCGAAGTTACCCGGGGCTAATAGAGGTTCAGGCTAAGCGACCTAAGAGCTATGCCACCTCTCAATCCGATGAAGCAGTAAAGGCCAGCCTCTCTGGCCAACTGTGTTAGTTCGTCCAGAAAAAAAAAAGAATTATCTACGCTACGACTCTGTATGCATCGAAGATATAAAGCGGAAATGTATCTCGAAAATTGCTTAAATCACTTATTGCTATAGAATTGATCAGAGCAAAAAACCTCGTCGAATAGTTTAGTTCACGTCTGCACTACTACCATAAAGAAGACTATTGTATAGAATTGAATTGGTTTCTAGTTTTTGTTACTTTTTATTAAAAAATATGAAGTTCTGAAATTATTTTTCGGCTCTGATGCAAAATTGGATATTTCGAGATATAACATTTCTGTTTTCTACCGTCGATATAAAAAATATAATGCATTTATATCGATCAGAGCATCATATGTATATTAACAAATCTACACAGAGCAATATTAATGAACGGCTACATAATAGATTAATATCAAACGGTTGATACATCGTTTCTTTTTTATCTAAAAATGGTTAATATAGCCGAGATAGCTCAGTGGCTAGTTTCATTGCCAGTAACTAGAGTTTGAGCTAGTCTAGAGCAGATTTAGTAGGCGCGGCACAAATACCCTACTATATAGATAGCATACGATTTTCGTTGCATATTGTGTAATGGGAATTCATGAATATATGACAATTGGTAGCATTACATTGACAAAGATTAGAAGGGAAATTGATATAAGAATTTTCAGACTAAACATTGCATTCAAACAACTAACATGTTATTATATTATACCTTATTCTAACCAATTGACGATGTACTAATATTAGGAACCTAATGTAAAATACATATATATATTGCAATCTTAGTTTTTTTAACGCATGTCAGTCATATAACTATGTGATAGATTTAATATATAGTAAAATTAAAATTCTAAGCTAAGTAACCGGTATTTAGGCGCCTGAAGGAATAAAGTTACAAAAAGGCTACTTTCATTTATACTATAACTAATTTTACGGATGTTATCGAGATATCGTTTCTTACGATATGAATGGACACATGCCGTCAATAAAAATAATACCGAGGAAAATTGGTATAATTAGTAAATATGAAGTCGAACATTCGCATATATACAGGATGTCCCAAAAGAAAGTATTTCAAACAAATTATATCATCGGAATGGGTAAGGGAGAACGTCTCAACGCAATTAAACTAGTCAGCGCGCGAGTTGAATGCAGTCGGGGAGTGAGATTCCATGTTATTTCTATTTGATTTTATTAATGTCTGATCCAACTCCATCAAGTTCTGTTACAAAAACTAATTTTTAATGTTCGCCAAGCACGAGTTATGTTTTAGACATTTGGAATCATATTAAATATATAATAAATTTTAATGTTTTTTTTTATATCGTTTTCTGAAATAATTATTAATGTGTGATAAATATTTTATTCTTTCACCCTGGCATCTTAGTATAAAATGGAAATTGTAAAGAATTGTTCATCATCAATCATCAATTATACATTAGGGTTCACATCACTATCGCATTCCTGAGCTCTGCATTTAACTCGCGCGCTATAACTTGTATACGATAAAATCAAATTATTTCAAACAAATTATATCATATTTTTCCTTTGTTCGTTAATTAAATTGGGTGAAGTTAACGAGCCTGCAAACGACATAAATCTAAACGAAAATAAACTTTCTTTTGGGACACCCTTTGTACAAGATTTTCCAATCGCACATTATGCATATACAAACGGTAGAATCGAGATTACTGATATGTCAGCTAAAAGAGATTTTTCCTCACACTTACTTCTACTACAGTTCTCATAACTTAACCGGTATATTTCGATGATTACATTATGTTATAAATGTTGCCAAAGTGTTTTCAATGATTATATTAACAGTACTATATAACGTGCAATAAATTTGATTATTTACTTAAATAACTTTTTATTGAAACAATAGCGATATGCAAAGAAATATTATACTGGGTCCAGTCCCTACTAAACCAATTTGCTAGCTCAGTTGAACCACTATGGTTATCCAATGACGTAACCACTCACACACCAATATTGTTGCAATTGTTGGTATTTATGAATCTGGTACATTTCAATTTATTAATCAAAAAATTAATTTGAAAAATTGTACATCAAACAAATTTAAATTAGATTATGGTTTTTGGCACAATGACAATTAAAATTTAGTCGGTTGGTTTCATAGTGAAATGTCATTGGCAAATAGCACACTGAATTCCTGATTGTAATATGATATACTTTTAAAATATTTAAACTTTTTTTAATTTGAAGAGTTAAATATTGATTTAATCAGGTATTTAATAAATTATATCCCTAGAATAGGAAACCAAACATAAACGGTACAATTTTGAAGCGACTCGATATTTGATAGTTTATTTTGTGTGTAATTTAATCAAAAATGGTTAATTGAAATAATTTTTATAAAAAAAAGTCAAATATAAATCGACAATACGATGTAAATGATTTACATAATTATGAGAAACGAAATCGATTAATGTTTTACAAATCGATTCGATTATTGTTAATCTAAGATGAGACATGACATGTGACAGGCCACTTTATGCATCTGTAATTTAACTTGTATTGATTTTGATGTGTAGAATAATTTTAATCGTATCGTTGTGGTACTTTCACGTTTGTAATCAAGAAAATCTGTATCAAGCTTATACATTTCGGTTATATGTCTAAGTGAGTAACAAGTAAACATCTGAACTATATAATAATTAGCATAAAAGATATCGACGGTAGAAAGCGGAAATGTGGTATCTCGATAATTGTCCTAAATGACTTGTATTGCTATAGAATTGTTTTTTAATTAAATCCGCCGATTAATGGGCCAAAGAAGCAGTCTTTACAAAAAAAATCTACACTATACATAGACTAAGAACTGCACGTGGCTGGACACATCAAATTAAACAGACTTAGATGGGCTGGTCATGTACAGAGAATGGATGAAGCCAGGATACCCAAGGCAATTATGACGAGGCACCCCGAAGAAGTCGGAGAAGACCAAAGCTCCGTTGGTTAGGCGGTGTCAATCGAGACGCCAAAGAAAAAGAAGTAGAATATACATGTATTACAAAATTATAATTAATAGACAATTTTTGTTTTTTATTTATTATCTATGATTATAATTTACATTATTTCGCACGACCGAGTAGAGCTGGTCGTATTTTTTTTCTTATTTATCTTCCTTGTTCGGTCAGTACATCGATCGTGAATGATCGGTTACTCTAAGCTCAACCGCAGCTGGGACACGACGTAACGTTACATTTTTAGTGAATGCCACCCGCTATCATGAATTTATAAGACGTTGTCACTTCAAAAAGGAAAAAGCCTCGTCGAATGGTCTAAGTCTATGTTAAAGTGGCAGCCTTTATATATATAATATTATGCCCACTGTTGGGCGTAGGTCTTGTCTGTAAAGAGAGTATAAGGGTATAGTCCACCACGCGGCCCTATTGCGGATCGGCAGACATCACATGTCTTAGAAAAAAATTCTAAGACATTTAGGTTTCCTCACGATGTTTTCCTTCACCGCCGAGCGCGTGGTAAATCAGCACATAAAATTGCAACAACAAATTTATTGGTGCCGGCACCGGGGATCGAACTCGAGTTGCTAGCATACTGTACAACTTGAGCCGACCGCCCGGACACTGAGCTACCACAGCTCTTACACTAAAACAATGATAAATCATTGAATTTTTTCTAGTTTTCCGGCATAAAATTCCATCATTTCCGCTATCTGACGTCGATATAAACTAGAAACTAAATTCTATAACGAACCAAGGAAGCGTTGTAGTAACTCTGAATTATTGTCTGATGATGGGTTGATCAATTGGATGTGACACAGTACGGGATGGCGCGCAGTATAGAGTTGACCACGTCACAAGCGTCCGGCAGTTGGACAGCCGTACTATTGTCCAACTGAAATTAAGTCATATACATACGGTTAATAAAACGACATCAGCCCTGTAGTTCTGGGCTCGTAGAATAAGACTACGGTATCGTAGACGTAGAAGGCGACTAAAAGGGGCCTTGGGTTCACTGGGCGACAAGGCTGAGATCCTTTGTCGTCCGCCAAAGTGGGCCCGAGAAGAAAGCGACATCGGCTGACCTAATTAGGTCTACATTGAAATTTATAGTCATTTGCTGTACTTGTACCGAGCAAATACTTAGCCAAGTGTAACTCAAGAAAACCGATGACTTATTACTCACATAATTCTTGTAATATCACTGTGATTTTTCAGTAATAATAGAGGCCTTGATCTGTCTCTGCTTTGATTTTAAGTCGGTTATTACTCAAATTACTCACTAAATATATTTGTGTTAAAATAGAACTGGCGCTTATTCAATAGTAGTTTGCGTAGGGTTGCTATAATTTAGTAAATGATGTCATCATTACCTGTTGGATCCTTGTGCACTATGCGGTGGTCGTACTGGCAGCCGCTTGGAGCTGCATTTGACGCTGCATCTGCTCCAACATCTCCTGCATGCGACGCAACTCCGCTTCCTGAGAGCGAGTAGACAGAATATTAAGAGGTAAAGTTACATGGTGTAGTCCGCCAAGTGGAGTTTTTTTTTTACTTGTGTCGAGTTACTAGCAATAGAGGTTCAGGCAAAGAGCTACCTCTCAGTCCGGTGAAGCAGTCAAGGCCAGCTTTTTCTGGCCAATCTGTGTAGTTCGTCATTTAAAACAAAAAAAATTGATATATTTTGTTGCACTCAGTCGGTCTTTATCGAAGCTGCCTACAAATGCGTAGAAGGTGTTTGACTCTATTATATTTATAAATTTATTGTCAATACATCAAGCTGCTTTTTATTTGTTTTAATTTTAATAATATATATTTAACTAAGTTTTTATAATATCTTATTGGATTATCTGTAATGGTGTTATAATTTTTGTTGATTTAAATAAATAAATATATATGTGTAAGTACTTACCTTTTCACGCAGAGCGCGTTCACGTTCAGACGAGTCTTCGTTAGACCCATTGAGTCCGTTGGACTCCGCTTCACTCAGACCACTCTCAGTCGACCTGTGGAGGTTAATAACAATGAATTTATAAATTAGTCGTGGAATCTATATATACACAAAAGAGAAAGTGTGTGGGTATGTTCCATATAGGCTCCGAAACGGCTGGACCGATTTCAATGAAACTTTCTAGGAATCTTCACATTGACCTGGCGAGTAATCCTGTAAAGTTTGGTGACGATCAGAGCACTCCTCTTTTTGAACTGTCAAACAAGCCATACGTCGTACTTTTATTTCTGACATTAATATTGATTAATTATTATGGTGTCCTGTCGCTGACAGATCCGGGGCACCCCGCTCATAAAGGTTGATGGCATTCGCGGAAGGTTTAGTAGGTAGGGGCTGCCCAGGCCGAGTCCCACACATCTTTCTGGGCCCACCCAGGGTACCGGAGGATGGTTTGTAAAGAGAATTCCCCCGCGTTAACAAAAAAAAAAGCTTGTATGTATACTCACGTATGCCGTTTAGGAACCTGTCCGTTACGTGCCAGCCTCTCGGAACGGTAGTTTTCATAATGCACTTCCTGCGTCACCTCTTGCAGATCTTGCATGTGAGTGCTGTTGCAACAATGTCAACAAATTTGTTAATACATCTTCACATATAAAAAATTAAGTTGCAGGCAGAAACAGCTGCAGCAGACATAGCTTTCGCTAAGTTTTCGCTAGTATACCAAGAATTTTTAGAAAGTGATTTTTTTGTACTTAAAAAGCGAAAAACCACAATTCATTGTACTAGTCGACTGGGAGAAATACCTGTCACAAGTAAAAGGGAACTCAAAAGTTTGAGACAAACAATTTCAACTGAAAAACCGCTCTAAAAGATTTAATAAAGGTAAAGAAAGTAGAGCAGTACAGTATTTCTGTAAACAACTCATAAGATTTAAATATCTTGGAGTGATATCTATATCTCATCATCGGAAGGGGACCTATATCAATCTTTACACTCGTCGATAGGAAATCGAGCATGATCTGTAAGTGATACAGCAACTCACATAAGCATGGTCCTCAGTTTGATGAAGTCGCAGTGCTCTGGGTTCTCGACCTCGACCACGCCCCAGGGGTACAGGCGGCCGCGCACTCGCCGCCCGCGCACCTCCAGCTGCTGTCCCGCGCCACACACCGCGAACGGCACCGCCGCCTTCAACTGGCGCACCTGCATAAAAGTTACAGTCTATTTATCTATCCCACTGTTGGGCACAGGCCTTCTCTGTATAGAGAGCATAAGGACATAATCCGATTATCCGTGAAATAGGAACCGACCGACCGTGGTTGGACCCGCCGTCGGATCGGAATGCTTATGCGTAACATAATAACCGTCCAAGTCGAGGTTACCCCTCACCGGGGGGACCCTTGTGTCGAGTTAATAGCGATAGAGGTTCAGGCTAAGCAACCATTATAATAATAAATTTATTTATTCATCTTTCACACATTTAAATTTACAGTTTACTTGTACGTTTACAGTTTACGTAGTTCTTAAATTTGTGAAAGACTGGTGTCAGAACTAGGGTACCCTGTAAGACAGATCACCAGCCCCGCACCATACTTATGATAATTCTGTAATTTTATTTTTAATATTAACTTAAGAATTCAACTAGAACCATCTCCTAGCACAAGCTTAAGTTGGAATGGTTAACATATGCAAATTGTAATATATGTGAAAAAAAAATAATGCTGACATTTTTTTTTAAATAAAAAAAAACATTTTCTGAACGCATTTTTGTTTTTCACTTGTTTTACCTGCTCCTTATAATCTTCATCCTCGTCACTGTCGCAGTCAGGCAAAGGGTATATCTTTATACCTTCTCTTTCAATTTCTTCCATTACCTGTAAATAGATAAATATATATTTTACAATAACGAAGATTTTAATAATTGAATGATCGTTTAATTTAAAAGTAAAGCAACTATGACTGCTCTTAACATATCTAAATAAATAAAAATTAAACTACACAGATTGGCGAGAGAAGCTGGCCTTGTCTGCTTCACCGGATTGAAATGTCACTTAGCTTGAACCTCTGCACCGGCACCTGTCCGTGAATAACTTCCGAACTATTATTGCACCAAATTGGATGAATCTTTTTTGTTTCATTTTTTTTAGGACAAGGTTTGTATGTAAAATATTTTTTTTTATTACAATAAGATTTTATAAAACCTTAAAATGGCTGAAAAATATTAGTCTGTCTCATTCTGTCTAATATTGTTCAGCCAACCATTGACAACTTCAAACAGACTGATTAGAGGTTCAGGCTAATCGACCTAAGTGCTATATAAAATAATAACTTTATTTCAAGCTTATACATGGCTCATAATTTTGTTAGTAAGACACTCAATAACTATGTTAGTAACAATAAAGTACATACTAAAATCTTTGTTTTATTTACAATTATTTCAACGACACGTGCAGCCTTAAGCAGTGATTAATATACTTGCAATCTAGTGCACATGCAATAATTTCCAGAATGATGTTGCTATGCCACCTCTCAATCCGGTAAAGCAGTCAAGGCCAGCTTCTCCGACCAATCCGTGTAGTTCGTCATTAAAAAAAAATCAAACAGACCATACGTCATATAATCAATTACAATCATAAAATCTTATCTTATTTAGGAGTAGAACTTACCCTAGACTTGAGCCTCTGTACCTCCTTCTTGGTAAGACAATCAGCTTTCGCGATGACCGGCACAATGTTCACTTTGTTGTGGAGTTGCTTCATGAACTCGATGTCTAACGGTTTCAACCTAGAACAAGTTTATTAGTAAGAGTAAAACGAAAACCGACTTCAATTCACACAAATACGCGTGGACGCAATCTTCTTCGAAGTAATTGTTGTAGATAGATAGATAAATCCATTATTGCACCAAAATACATGTACAAAGACGCACTTAATGCTATTTAGCATTTTCCTCCAGCTAAACTTTAGTGGTTAAGACCAGACTAAGGGTAGTGCCGCTAAAAAAGAAAAATATTGTTTAAAAAAAAAGCAAATATATATATATTACATAGATAAATATACATTAACTTATAAAAACATAGATACGTCAATATATATAAATATAATAATAAACATACACATGGAATAAATAAACGATAGTATATATACCAGTTTGTGCTTATCATTGTTTGAGAAGAAAGCCCTGGTAGCTCAGTGTCAGGGCGATTGCCTCAAGTTGAATAAATCCGCTGTGAACCCAAGTTCGATGCCCAGTTAAAGTTACAGCCTTTATATATATAATATATATGTCCCACTGCTGGGCACAGGCCTTCTCTGTAAAGAGAGTATAAGGGCATAGTCCACCACGCGGCCCTAGTGCGGATCGGCAGACTTCACATGCCTTAGACAAATTCTCTGAGACATGTAGGTTTCCTCACGATATTGTCCTTCACCGCCGAGCGCTTGGTAAAACAGCACATAAAATTGCAACAACAAATTTATTGGTGCCGACACCGGGGATCGAACTCGGGTTGCTAGCGTACTATGCAACTTGAGCCAACCGCCCGGACACTGAGCTACCACGGCTCTATGCCCAGTGCCGATACCAATAAATTTCTTGTTGCAATTTCATGTGCTGACTTACCACACGCTTGGCGGTGAGGAAAACTAAATGTCAGAAAAAAATTCCAACGCATGTGAAGTCTACCAATCCACACTAGGCCCGCGTGGCGGACTATGTCCTTATACTCTACATCACAGAGAAGGCTTGTGCCCAACAGTAGGACATATATATATATATATTCATATATATATATACTAAAGCTGTAACTTTAACTTGTCGTTAAGTTCTTCAGTCTTGGAATAACATTAAATTTGTATATCTAGCGAGCAATATATATCTAACAATATTTCAATCAACAACCATGTTTTCATACCATGGCAAGTAGTTGCTTGGTATATCTTCGGAACACAAGGTCTTGTACAAACAAAATTAATATGGGACCTAATTAAAACCGAACCATTTCAAATATAAATCAAAATCGGTCCATAAAAGACGCTAAAGAGCGCTATGAGTGCACAAATATTACAAACAAAACAGTCAAATTGCGAAAAAATTAAATATTGTAGACTAATATAAAAAAATGGAGGAGCCTTTTTTCTAGATTCTAAACGTTAATAAGTGGTTTACAATACCTGTGAAGGTCTATTAGATTACTAGTAGGCCTTAGCCCGCATTCTACTACAATTGATTTGTCCTTAATTAAAGTCTTAGTAATTCACACTCCGATCATATCTTAGTAAATATTACACATAATAGCTTGTCAAATATCTCCCTTCCGCCTTTTGTGTCATGCGGCATCCAAACATCAAGCTTTTTTTTTGTATCCAGCCTTCTGCAGATGGTTTAAAATGGTTTGGTGACTAACTCCCATCTCCTGGGCGATGTCACGAGATGCCACATGCCGGTCTAACTCGATGTAGTCCATGATTTGATCGGTATTTGTCGTCACAGGTCTTCCGCCGGCTGGCTTATCCATGGTGTCGTTTTCACCGGCTCTGAATCGTCGAAACCATTCCTCCGTGGTTCGAAGTGATAGAGTACCATCCCCCAAAACACCATTAATCTCACGGAACGTTTCTCTAGCGGATTTGCCTTTAACGAAGGAAAACTTTAAAATAGCGCGAATTTCGGCGTTAGTGAACTCCATGTTTACACATCTATAACTGTTGAACGCAATATCCAAACTAATTATGCATAGCGTCGTTTTGTAGGTTATGTCAAGACCTTTCAAATTATGTATAGTATTGCTAGATACGAGCTCTGTAGCGCTTTGTACATAGCCGCGAAATTCAAAAGACAAAAAGGCGGAAGGGAGATATTTGACAACCTATTATATATGTCATTCATCATATATCATATTATCATTTTTTTAATTTGATTTGGAGTTTTCGGTGGATAAGCGGTTAGACTTACAACCCAACCTGATAGTTCGAATCCTAAACGGCCTGTACCAAAAATGCGGTTATGTTTTTTAAGTACAAAAAAATTACTGATATACTATCTAAATTTTTTGCCCTTTGTATGGCAATGAGCTTACCACATATCTATCTAATATGGGAACTTACAGCTTGGTGAAATGCGCAAGATGTCTCTGTCTACCCCACTAGGGTTAAAGGGGTAAAAAACTCTCAGTTTTTCGTTTTATACTTTCTAACCAAGTGCTGTTCCATCTTTGCTTCCCGAAGTGGCACTCAAAGTTAGTTTAGCTTTTGAATGTCTCTTAGATTATCCGTGAAATAGCAACCGACCGAGTCGTGGTTCGGCCCTCTCGGGCGCCCTCGGATCGGGATGCTTACGCGTAACATAGTAACCGTCCAAGCCGAGGTTACCCCTCACCGGGGGGACCCTTGTGTCGAGTTACTAGCAATAGAGGTTCAGGCTAAGCGACCTAAGAGCTATGCCACCTCTCAATCCGGTGAAGCAGTCAAGGCCAGCTTCTCTGGCCAATCTGTGTAGTTCGTCATTAAATAAATAAAATAACTGTTCCATCCCAACTGATGTTAACTGTGAATGCAGTCTTAGATAGTAACGCGCACCAGCTTAGTAAATGCCTATTCACTCTACTCTTGAAAGTACCCACATTGTAATAGGAGGGTACTGGTGTACTATAATTATAATCATAGGTAACAAAATAGTGGTCGGAGAGATGTTTTCTCTTTCAAGACAGTATGAAAGCAATTCCCAATTGGCTAAAACTAAGATAGCTCTCCACTTAATTATGTCTCTGGAGTATTACAAAACAAAACAATTTAGTACTTGTACTATAACTTTAACAGTGCCAGCCTAGTGGTTTAGGGATCGACGTAACAATTTTAATATCGGCATTACTATGATAAGATTTAAGCAATTATATTTACGGGTAAAAATAAAAACAGACTTCAAATCAAATAATACTACATGCCCAAGGTTTAGTAGGATTGTACTGACTAATGATGCGACGTTATTTTACTAACTTACCCATGTCCAAAAGGTGATATGAAATAGAAGCAGCAGTGTATACGGTTGTCAACGATGTTGCGCCGGTTGAGACCGCTCTCGTCGCGCAGAAATCTTTCAAACTGTTCATCTATGTATTGTATTATCGACTGAAACAAAACAGACATGTTTGTACAAGTACAATTAGAAGTAAAAACAAAAACATATTTCAAATCTAGACTTGATTTGACTAGACACTACAAAATTGTGCGCAAACTCACACACATGAAAACACATAAAATCAATACATGAACCCACAAACAAGCCAACCCCCAAGTTTGTTATATTTACCTATTAATTTTTAGGAATTCCCTATACTCACTAAAATTTGGACCCCACGATTAATTGTATACTAGACTTAATTCAAAGTAAATTTTTCTGAAAGAAAATTTCAAAATAGCTTTATAAATATAAAATAAATTGAAATAATTCACCATTTTTGTCAGTCTATTGAAACTGGATATGGAAAAAAAAATTAAGTGCCTATAAATTAAGATTTTCATTTTTGCCCTTTACTGATACTTAAAGTGAACCTTCTTTGTAGATTTCTCCACTAGTCTGCTACGCTAGCTTAGCTGTGATTCGAGCTGCTGACCATAGAACTGTAAAGCCTTAATATTAATATAATAATATAACTTTTCCACATATTACGTAACGTGGAAATTGTTTAAGTTAGTTTACATTAGGTAGATAGATAAATCCTTTATTGCACCAAAATACATGTACAAAGGCGAACTTAATGCTATTTAGCATTTTCTTCCAGCTATCCTTTAGTGGTTAAGAGCAGAGTAAGGGTAGTGCCACTAAAAAAAAAAGAAAAATATTGTAAAAAAATATATTATATATATATAATACATAGATAAATAAATATACATTTACTTATAAATACATAGATACGTCAATATATATAAATATAATAATATACATACACATGGAATAAATAAACGATAGTATATATACCAGTTTGTACTTTTAATTGTTTGAGAAGAATGTATTCAGATACACACGATTTAAAGACATTAGTTGACGAAGCCTCCTTAATCTCAATAAGCACATTTAATATCTATACTTACACGGAAGCAATCGGTGTTATCAATAGCGTCGCCATAGCCAGGGGTATCGACAACGGTTAACCGAAGTTTAACACCCCTCTCCTCAATCTCCACAGTTGATGCATCCAATTTAACTGTTTGGTTTGTTTTCTCTAAAATAAAAAAGCAATTGGAATAACCACATAACCGCATGTCCAGAAATTTGCTATAAAAACAAAACACTAAGATTTTTCTAGAATCTTTAATCAGTCTCAAGGTATAGTTTAGCTTATTTTGGCTATTTTATGTTGCTTCTACAATAATAGCTTAAGTTAAGTACTTAATTAGCATGATAAGAAGCAGATAAAGATGGCTGTGCCAATTTACCCAACTAGAATTAAAATAAAATAAGAGATTGTGACTTATATAGTAAATGGTAAAATATACATCTTTCTATTCCTAATCGGAATAAAAAGATTTATTTTACATTTTTATGATATTAAAACAACTGCAGGCGAGCATTGACCTTGTAGCTAGAAATAGACATCGAGTATAGACCCTGTAGTGTATTACCACTGAACCGTGTAGTCATGGTAGCTCAGTGTCTGGTCACCTGAAGCAGCACGGGTCTTTCGGAACAATTTGCTGGGGCAATTTGCTGTTGCAATTAAATGTGCTGATTTACTATGTGCTTGGCTATGAAAGAAAACCTACATGTCTTAGAAAAATAGAAAAGTCTGCCAATCCGCACTAGGGCCGCGTGGTGGACTATGCCCATATACTCTACAGAGAAGGCCTGCGCCCAACAGTGGGACATGAATATTACATATATAAAAGCTGTAACTTTCACTTTAACTTTTAAATCAATTGCAACACTTAAGGAAATATTCATTGGATACTATTATACAGACATCTATCGATTTATAAATATGGTAACAAATTTAGAGCAAATTTAGACCAGTCTCTATATCAAATATACATATGTCTGAATGAAATGTGTGTCTTTGTGAGGTCTGATGGAGAATTTGTTAGAGTTGAAGCTAAGCTGTAAGTACTAATAAGTTATTATTACAGTTATTGTTGCTGGTTTTAATTCTGTACTATTATTTTTTATTGCTTGAATAAAAAAAATAGTACAGAATTCCAATTTTGAGTAACTAAATAATACATAGTATATAAATGTGTCACAAAAGTTGTAGGATGTTAATAATTAGATACCATAATTCATAAATTACTTACCGGTGGCATCTGGAATGACCCGTTCAGGATACAGGTCAGTGAGAAACAGAGAGTTTACAAGTGTTGATTTTCCAAGGCCACTTTCTCCAACAACCATAAGAGTGAACTCAAAGCCTTTCTTCACTGACTTACGGTGCACCTGATTTGGTAAGTTGGCGAAACCCACATAACCTGGGGTTTCCAAATTTGAGAACTGTTGGATAGAAAATATTTTATGACTATAAACAAAAGTATTTACAAGCAAAAACAAAAAGTGACTTCAAAGCGAATCAAGCGTTAAACCTTAAACATGCGGGCGCCCTCTTTGTATTTCCGAATTATCATAGAATTATAACGAAATAGAATTACTCAGAACCTAACTAAACTTTCTTCAAAGTCTTCTTGAAGAGCATCCTTTCCAAAAAAAAATGAATCATCTAAATCGGTTGGCATGATATTGAGTTATCCATCCATTTGTGGTGTCTTTTTTTTTATTATTTCTAAGCAAGTGCTTGACTACAATCCCACCTGATTTTAAGTGGAAATGTCTCATGAATCCCTTTGTCAGAATTGGACCAAATCAAAATGGGAATGCACTAGTTTTTTCCAATAAAAAGGATCATCAATATTGGTTGGTTAACCCAGTCGAAAGTTATGTGGTAACAACCAAAAATCAGACGAATTGAGAACTTCCTCTTATAGGCATTTGAAAATGAAAAAAAAAAAATCAGCTTCACCCAGGAAGACCTATGTCTATAGACTATTATTGTACAGATTCTGTTGTGTTGACCCAAATTCTCACTAGCCTTTTCACTAATGTATTAAAAAGCCAAGAAATTCTAGAACTTTTACTTCTTCAGGAAGTTTTGGTACTGGGAAGAAGAAGAAGAAATGGTAAAAGAAATATTCTTAAACCATTATGAAGATCCTAATGGTGATAATTGTAAAATAACTTACTAGACATAATGTTCACCATTTTAAAGATTTTTTTAGCTTCTCATATCCTCTTAGGATTACAAATGTATTATTTATTTATTTAGTTATTACTCTTTTATAGTTTTGCTGTTTTTTTTATATTAAAATAAGATTTTTTTATTAGATGAATAACCAAATGATCTATGTGAACTATTGTTTAATATATCCAAATGTAATTGTGATATGTATGACTAATAATTTGAACAGACAGTCATTATCCTGGACCACTTGTGACGCACATACATAAATGTTCTAAGTATACCTCACGAAGCTAATTAAACTCTGATAAGCACAGCGGCGACATAAAGCTTCGAAATAAACTTTGTACATTACAACTTTTATGAAAGAAATTTAGAAATGTAATGAACCTACTAAATAGCTTCATTGAATCGATAAATATTTAAGCAGCTCACGTAAACGTTGACACACATCCGGCACTAACTGTAACGAGATCCAATTCCCCAAAATAATAAAACTGTTATAAATCATATAATGTATGCAACATACATAACTTTAATAACTCTAAATTACATGTGCAAAAACTATTCGCTGTGTATTTTAAGACATCAAGTAAGTCAAGAACACGTAAAATCTTTCTATCACAAAAAAAAACAGTAATACTCACATTCTTTGCCGTTTCGCTAGCCATTTTTCCTTAGCTTAAACCTATTTATTGATTGAATACGAGAATTGAATGATAACTAAATGTTTAAATTTGATATTTGCTTTCCTTTTACTAATTTCAAATATCAGTAATTACCAACACTGATAACTATTACTCATTCTTGTATAGCTAACAATATGTTGTATTAGAATTGATCGGACTGACAGATGTATCAAAGATGTGCATGTGTGTCAAAAATATTCAAAGAGTATATAATAATTATATATTGTGTACAGTCCAGTAGATGAAAATCGAATCGTAAAAATAAATCGATGTAGAACGTTATTCAAATTTAACTGGTTGTCTTTTTCGTGAGAAATTACAAATCTTATAGAGTCCCTTAAACGATTTTTTAAACTTCATTTAAGTTTAAAAAATTGAATAGATTTTCTACTGTAGCAGATAAGCTTATCAGGGGAAGAAAGTTATTGCGATGCAGTCATCTAGAAGTATTTTTAGTCTTATTGCATGACACTAAATAATAGAACTGGAACTAATATATAATAGGGGAAAAGGCATCATAATAATTATCATCAGCCGTGTCTATCTATAATATCACCATCGTTGGAAACAGTGATATTAGGTCTTATTTTGTCATTTGTTAAATTTTTCGTACACGACGTAATTTTAAGATCATAAATAAATATATTCCCGATAGATACCTTTTTAAATAACATTATATTGTTTTGTCACAGTAAATTACTTGTTTTGTTAGTCCTGTTAAAAATATCGATCATCAATTTTTTTTATCGATGAATATTTATGGTTGATTTGGGTTGTAATATCGCTTAGGATTAATGGCGATTGACATCACTAATGTCAACTCTTTTGTAAATGGCATATTATCATATGTCAGATCAGAAATTTGTCATTAATTAGGATAATCGAAGGTCTCGTTTTATTGTAGTCATAAAAAGCAAATAAATACCATCACCAGACCATATTAAATTGCTAATGACATGGCTACATCAAGTGATACTTCGGACCAAAATGTGAAATCAAGACGACCTGCTGGTAATAGTATTATATTATGATGTCTATTTCTTTCCGATATTGATTTTCAACTAACAACTCTAATGTCTTGCAGAATCAGCCTTTAAACAGCAGCGTTTGCCCGCCTGGCAACCTATATTAACAGCAGGTACTGTTCTACCAACGTTTTTCGTCATAGGAATAGCTTTTATTCCTGTAGGAATTGGATTGCTTTACTTTTCAGATGAGGTAAGATTCATAAATAGTTTTGTTTAGTTTTATGAATTCGTTGTAGTAAGTCTAATATTTGTAGGAATTTATTATATGATATACATTCAATATGCTTCATGTGTGAAGTACAATATTGTATAATATGAATGTACAGTTATTAAGTCTCCCACATCCTCTGCAACATATAATCACTTGTTATGTATATAATAAACACTTTGTAGAACTGCAGGTCAGCTCTGTCAGTCCCCTCCTTACAAAACTGTTCTGCTACTGACTTAATATGATGATGTGATGCAGTATCCCTATTAATAATGAGATATTTTGGGACTTGGACAAGTGAAGCCTATGTATGCATCTTATATGAATTTGAAATTGTGACATTCTATATGTACAAGACTTTCTTTAACATGAGCAGATGTAAAAATTTGATTCCACTAAATGTTAGAAGTAATAAACTAAATGTTTTTAACTACACACATTTTTAAGCACTTTATGGGTTGTCCCGACGAGGTGGGTTGACAAACTTATAAAGGAATAGAATGTAATATAACAGAATGGAGCTGGGCCACACCAGTCTTTTTGGAAATTGTCAGTGGAGGCCTATCCGATGTCCAGCGATGGCTGTCCTAGGAAATGATGATTTTGAATTTGTACCAAAGTATTTTACATATTTAAGGTCAAAGAACATGTGATAGACTACACAAAGTGCATGAAAGTAGATGAAAATATAACATGTGCAGAGTTCATCAAGCAAGACGACATGGAGACCACATGTATATGCCAAATCATTTTCAATTTAACTGAGGACTTTAAAGGTGATGTCTACTTCTACTATGGACTGGGCAATTATTACCAGAATCACAGAAGATATGTTAAATCCAGGTATTATTTGTTTTTTGTACAGTTTTGGCTGCTAATGACAAAGAAAGTGCCATAATTATAATAGAGGAATGTGAAAATTTTGTTAAAACTTGTATAATGATCACTAAAACATTACACAAATTAAATAATTGTATTTGTTTATTAACTATTTCTTTAATTCACATGAAACTTGAATAGAGATGATAGTCAACTTCGTGGGCAATTGTCATTGACTCCATCATCAGACTGTGACCCGTTTGGCTATGCTGAAGAAGATGGCAAGATAAAACCTGTGGCACCATGTGGTGCAATTGCCAATTCCATGTTTAATGGTGAGTTGAAAGAAAAGATTTCATAAAGAATTCATGAAAATAAATCGCATAGCGGGACCTACAGGGAATCAAATACAGAGTTAGGATACAATTAAAGTAACATCCCAAGGCCTGGTTCAGCTTTTTTTGGGATCCTCAAGTCAGAATGCCATTCACACTTAATAGTGACCCAAGTGGCCCAACCAACAGACATTCAAATTCTAATTACGAAGCTATGTTACTAATTATACTAAATTTGATTCTTGTACATATTATTTTTGATCAACTACAATAAAGAGGACAATCTTAATTCACCTTTTTTTAAAGGTGGAGGTTTTGGGTTGTGTACTCTAAGCATTGTCATTTATGATCCAATTTCGAAAATATTTTTTTTTGATAACAGTTGGTTTCAATTTGGTCCCATAAGAATTTTGTAGGTATAGGACCTTGAATTCCAAAGATATACCTGGGGACTCCTAAAAATCGTTTAGAAGAATGTTTGTTGATTATATTGGTGTGTTTATGGCAATAGCAATGGCAATCTAGAACTATAATAGGTACCAGTTAAGTATTCCATAATGTCAACGAGCATGAACAAGGCGGAAGAAAGAGTATTTAGATGCTAGAAATTCGTAATATTACTATAATAATTATTATTAATTTATTCAAGTAACATATGCCTAAAAACTATTGTTAGAAGGAATAATACATTAAATTTATACTATGTAACATCCAAATAAAAAGAGTGTCCCCGCGTAATAACATCAAACGGTTCCTATGTCACATTTGATATGATTTGAAATTGGTTTTTCTTTTTACACGTATGGTTGCTAAAAAAATAATTTGTTCATATTTATTATGCAGATTCTTTGACTGTGCGCTCACTGGACTTGAATATTGAAGTGCCAGTATTGAGAACCGGTATTGCTTGGACATCTGATAGAGATATAAAGTTCCGGAATCCACCAGGAGATCTCAAAACGGGTAAGAGACTGTAATAATATTATATCAATTTACTTTACAGAGTAACTAAAATTGGAATTCAGTTCTAGTTCTTTGTTCTTTTTCTGAATGGATTTTTTATACAGATAAATGCTGATGTTATTTTTATTATTTAATAAATATAAAGTATATTATTGTTAATGGTGGAAAGTCGTTTGCGGTGGTATGGGCATGTGATGAGGCGTGATCAGGAGCATGTGTGCATAGGGCCCTTGCTATACCAGATACGAAGAAAGGCAGAGGACGACCGCAGGCCACGTGGTGGACAACCGTTGCAAATGATATGCAGCGAGCCCAATTAGAGGTACGGACAACCCAAGACCGTCTGTCTTGGCGCCGCAACACGAGGAGGGCCGACCCCAAATAAAGGGAAAAGGCATAGAAGAAGAAGAAGAAGAAAGTATATTATTGTTTTATGTAAAAGTTGTTTTATCACAAATATCACTAACATTCTTATTAACCACTCCATTTAAGCTTAAGCTTGTGCTAGGGTATTGATACATCAGCCCTATAGTTCTGGGCTCTCAAGAATAAGACTACGGTATCCCTGCCTGTCGTACAAGGCGACTAAAAGGGGCCTCAGGTTCACTGGGCGACAAGGGTGGGGGCCTGCGTCGTCCACCAAAGTGGACCCAAGAAGGCGACATCGGCTGGCCCGTGTCGCCTTTTGCGCTGGTGTGAGGGCACAGGAGAGGAGGGAGTAACCTCCTCCCCGGGACGTGCTCTCCTTGAGCACAGTGCAGAGGGGTTCAAAAAATCTTAATGTGAGATCCCGGAGCCCCTCGTCATGCACCGAGGAAAGGGCCACCGGGGAGGTTTTAGTGGGTAAGATCCCCACATAACCGCCGCCTTCCCCCCAGAAAGCGGGGTATCTTTGTGAAGATTTCCTCCCCGTCAACAAAAAAAAAAAAGGTATTGATACATGTTAATACTCTATTAATGATATTTAAAATTAGACAATTTTTTCCACTGTGTCTATCCTGTTACTTATTGGTTATCCCAATTTTTAGCATTTGCTAATTTTACCAAACCGGTGAACTGGCGGCGACCCGTATGGCAGTTGGACTTGAACAACAGTGATAACAATGGTTTCCAGGTAATATTTTTGTTTCACTTTTAACCCACTTCAAATAAAAAGGAAGTAGTCCTCAATATATACATGGTATCAGCAGACCACTTCCGAAAATGAAGAGAGACGACTAATGACACCTTTGATGATGGGACGGAATATAATAATTTTTAACTTTTTAAAATTTTTAGTTTGAAGCACACACAGGTTGAAGCTGCAGTGAAAAAATTGTGCTTATTTACTGTTTCAAGTGTTCCAATATAATTGAGGTTAACCATCCTTATGTATTATTTATTGATATAAACCGAAATATTATTTATTTACTTAAATTTTCAAATTTAATGTGAACTTTATTGACTATCCTTTTCCAATACTTTTACTAAATTATTGTTATTAATTGCATGCAATTAAGCAAAACTTTTTGATGATGCCAAAGTGTGACTTCTCACACGCTTACATAAGTACACGCAACCATTTTTCTTAACCATATCTTTTATTATAGAATGAAGATTTAATAGTGTGGATGCGCACAGCCGCCCTGCCAACATTCAGAAAATTGTATCGACGCGTGGATCACTCGCAATATGGCTTCAGCACCGGACTCGTGAAAGGACCCTATCTGTTGAGAGTCGAATATAGTAAGCATATATTTTCTTTCTTCTAATCCAGGATGTTAGTTATGTTTTAAACGGCCAACATGTCACATATACGTTTTGGGTTTTAGAGAAAAGTAACAAAATAAACTAAACAATACCAACTCAATCACCAAAACATTAAAATAACTTAAAAATTCTTAAACTTTAATAAAAAAAACCTTATCATCCTAAAATATTTACAAACAAACTTAAATAATAGTGAAACCAACTTACAAAAAAACATTTTTACAATTTACAACCTTATATTTTACATTAAAAAATAAAATAAAAGGAAATAAAATATAAGGAAAGCAAAAATAACCTACTGGTTGATAAATAACGTCTCATATCAGTTTCTAGTAACTCGATCGATAGCTCACTAATTTTACTAGTTCGCTTTAACAATTTTTTTTTTATGACGAACTACACAGATTGGCCAGAGAGACTGGCCTTCACTGCTTCACCGGATTGAGAGGTTGCACAGCTCTTAGGTCGCTTAGCCTGAACCTCTATTGCTAGTAACTCGACACAAGGATTCCCCCGGTGAGGGGTAACCTCGGCTTGGACGGTTACTATGTTACGCGTAAGGATTCCGATCCGAGGGTGCCCGAGAGGGCCGAACCACGACTCGGTCGCTTGCTATTTCACGGATAATCTAAGGGACATTCAAAAGCTAAACTAACTTTGAGTGCCACTTCGGCAAGCGTTGTCGCTGGGAGAAGAAGTGGCCGAAGAAACTCCAGCAACGCTCCTAATATCTAAGTGTTGGGTTGCTTTAACTAGTAAAATCCTTCATAACTGTCATTCAACACCCAAGTTAACAATAGATTCAACAATTCCACATCTATATCAATAAATAAAATGGAAGTGTCTGTTTGTAATATTAAAATAATTGCTTTTTACTATATGCATTTGAATCTATATAAATGTATCAAATCAAATCAAAATAAACGTTTTTACAATTTTGGTCTATCTGTCTGTTTGTTCCGGTTAATCTCTGTACGTGACCGGCTGTACCGATTTTGACGGGACTTTTACTCGCCTCTTTTATAGATAGATAAATCCTTTATTGCACCAAAATGAATGTACAAAGGTGAACTTAATGCTATTTAGCATTTTCTTCCAGCTAACCTTTACTGGTTAAGAACAGACTCAGGATAGTGCCGCTATAAATAGCGTTTTAAAAATATTATATAGATAATTAAAAAGATATACATTTACATACATTAACCACAATTTATATACCAGTTTGTAATTTTGTTTGATAGCTGATGTAACAAGGAGTAACTGAGGCCACATTTATCGTAGAAAAAAATGTTTTTAAACGCGGGTAACACCGCGGAGCGCAGCTAGTTCTGAATATGTTATCTGTAAATTATAAATCCCACAGACTAAATAAGTTGTCAATAAGTTATCAATTCCACAGATTAAATAAGTCATCAATAAACTATCAATACCACAGAATAAATAAGTTGTCGATAAGTTATCAATTCCACAGATTAAATAAGTCATCAATAAACTATCAATACCACAGAATAAATAAGTTGTCAACAAGTTATCAATAACACAGATTAAATATACTATTAATTCAACAGATTATCCAGTAAAGGACTTCGACGGTACTAAATCGTTTATAATATCGACGACTTCGCTGTTAGGCGGCAAGAACCCCTTCCTCGGCGTGGCGTACGTCGTGGTGGGAACACTGTGCCTACTGCTCGGCATTGTGCTCCTCGTTATACACGTCAGATGCTCTAGAAGGTAAGTCCTACCATCGTCATCATCATTTATATGTCCTGTAAAAGGATCCCGGAGTTAACCGTAATGGCACCAATGAAGTGAAAGACTACTAGAACTACATTGACCATTACGATGGCATTGAACGAATTATGTACATCGCATTTACCATGGGGAGTGTTCTGAGGAATTGTTCGGAATCATCCCAGCTACCGATTTCCATTACCGCACATCTCGGCAGAATTCCAAATTCCACCGCCACCATCTTGATGGTTGGCGTTCAACGACTGTACGTTTTTCGCGTAACTTTCTCCCACGCACTGCCAACTTGTGGAATCAACTGTCGCCAGCGGTGTTTCCGAACGTTTACGATTTAGGGACCTTCAAGAAACGAGCCTATTCCTATCTCAAAGGTCGGCAACGCACCTACAGCTCCTCTGGTGCTGTGGATGTTCATGGGCGACAGTGATCACTTAAGATCAGGTGAGCCGTATGCTCGTTTGCCACTTTTCATATAAAAAAAAAACTTAGTTTAGCAGACTGCGTCGGACTCTGAAGACAAAAAGTTTTACGGATACACCATCAGATAACGTCTCTTGGTTCAATATTTCAAACTATTTTCACATAAATCTATAACGATATTTTTTTTTGGACGAACTAACACAGTTGGCCAGAGAAGCTGGCCTTTACTGCTTCACCGGATTGAGAGATGGCATAGCTATTAGGTCGTTTAGCCTGAACCTCTATTAGGTGGTAATAAATAACGTTTCGCCGGGCTAGATTTTTGCTTTATTTTATTTAAACAATAAACTTACACATTAAATATTTAATTTAACTCTCACAATACAATTAAATTAATCATTTCTCTCTATTCATTATCTTCTGTTCTTTTCTCGAACGGGTGAAGATCATTACCTACACCTATGTACATATCAGTAAATACACTATCATTCTTATAATTTAAGGATTTTTATACTTCAATATACTCCATTGTACTTCAATATGTACTGCAAATTTGGGTTATAAAACAATAGAATATTATCATAGTAAATAAAGTGCTCCGGTCGTCACCAAACTTACAGATTACTCGCCAGGTCAATCTAAAGATTCCCTGAAAGTTTAATTGAAATCGGTCCAGCCGTTTCGGACCCTATATGGAACATACCCAAACAATTTTTTATATATATATATAGATTTGTTTCTAATATTTAACCCCTCCCTGCGAATACAAACCAATATTTGATATAGTAATTGGGGTCATCAGGCACTATTGTACTATGAAAATAATTGAGCTGTGTTAAAATTAGATACCCCCCTCCCATCACGACCACGTACTTCGTGGACGAACAGACAACCTCACACAATGTAGATGTGTATTCGTGAGTTGGTTCTCGTTTTTTTTTTGTGATTTCTTAGAAATTTGTTTCACATAATTTAGTTGCATTAAGTTTTGCTTTTCTAACCATCAGTTGAAATAACTTTTTTTTACTTAGACGTTTATCATGAAAATCTTAATGTATCTTTCAACCTTATTATAGACATAAAGATATATCCACGTAGCATTTAGTAAATAAAATTAAGATATAAGAATACCATGATATACTATTTGTAATTATGGAGTTTTGTGTTCAACAAGTTAATTACTAGCTAATTGTTAAACCCTTTGTAATTAACTAAATATATGATTAGTCAATGAATTTGTTACAATGTAATATAGTTAGTTTTGTTGAAAAAAGTATTGAAATATTTTTTTATTGAATAGAAATGCTTACGTAATAGCGGGGCATAGCAATTATAAGTGATCAACGCCATCTTTTTTAAGGAGAGTTAACAAAAAGATACACTGAAGCATTGTACCTTATTATGAACTCATAGCGCCGTCATTTATGATCCGAATCTAAATTCTTCGTTTCAATAGATTAGGGAGATATTTTTAGGTTTATGACAATCTAGGATTTGTAAGTAGTCCTTAACGACAACAAGAGCAAATTTCGGCCGGGACTTGGGACCGGGATATAACTATGATACTTTGGAACTAAGACAGAGCGTGTGGAGGCAACTTTGTAATAGTTACAGCCTTTATATGTGTCCTGCTGCTGGGCACAGGCCTTCTCTGTAAAGAGAGTATAAGGGCATAGTCCGCCACGCCATGTGCGCATTGAGGATATGTAGGTAGCTCAGTGTCATACACGTCTTAGAAAAATTTTCTAAGACATGTGAAGTCTGCCAACACGCACTAGGGTCGCGTGGTGAACTATACGCCCTTATGCGAAGGCCTGCGCCCAACAGTGGGTCATACAAAGGCTGTAACTTTTATTTTTACTCATAGTTCTAGTCGTCATAAGCAAATTTGGTATATCAGATATATCAGAAAAAAATACGCGCTCGTTAATACACGATGATTTACGATGACGATGATTAATGATAGGCTAAAAAACTCTGTGATGAGGAAATACTGTTACTTGAAAGATGTAACCTGAATAGAAATTGCTTTGCATATATAAATATATTTTTGTTCTATTTTACAGCACAACAGAGATGATCAACGTGAACCCTCGCACACCATATTCTTAGAAAAGCAGGTGAAAATTCCAAAAACTAATCACGTTTATAACTTTACTGGTGACTAATACAAATTGTATCTTGTGTTGAAATATTTTTTTTTAAATTGCATTTGCCGTATATAAATATTTTATTTTTATTACATTTTCGTAACCAGCCATGATTTCAAATTTTTTTAAATATTTTTAAACACTGATAGTGAGAAATCCAAAGTTTTCCACACAAAATGTACTTGATGCCAGATGTATTTTGCCTCCTAAGTTATTTTGTTTCTACCGGGAATCCGTTCAAATTACAAAATGAGGAAAGCCCTAGATTGCTGGAATGGTGTCGAATCAGAAATTGTTTTTGACAAGGGGGAAATCTTCAACAAGATACCCCGCCTTCTAGGGGGATGGTGAGGGACTCCGGGATATATCCAGAAAAAAACACCGAAGCCCCTTTCTACTCTGAAGCACGTCCCATCGGGGTTACTCCCTCCCTCATCACCCTCGCAGTTTTAAGACGATACGGGACAACCAGCGTCGCCTTCTTTCCGGGTCAGCTATAGCGGATGACAAAGGTTCCCACCCTTGTCGCCCATGGACCTAAGTCTCATTTTAGTCCTTGTAAGACAGGCATATTCATACTCTATGAGCCCAGGATGCAAACGATAGGGTAATAGTTGTGTCGAGTTACACTATCATCGAAAACTTCGCAACATAGGTCACTGGTTTGGTCAGGGGGTAACATTTTCATTCGATAGCATGTCATCATCATCAGCCTGTATCTATCCACTGCTGGAAATAGATCTTCCCCAATGCCTTCCACCATATACGATCCTCCGCTTTCAGCATCCAGCCACTTCCGGCTATCCTTACAAGGTTGTCGGTCCATCTTGGGGGAGGGCGCCCCACGCTTCTCGGACCCATGCGCGGGCTCCATACCAAGACTTTCTTCCCCCATCTGCCGTCACTGACTCGTCAGATGTGGTCCACTGCCACTTCAACTTGCTGACTTTAAAGAGCTATGTCGACTACCTTTGTTCTCCGACGAATTTCTTCGTTTCGGATTCTATCCCTTAGAGAAATGCCGAGAATAGCTCTATCCATCGCTCGTTTTGCGACTTTTAGCTTGTGGACCAGCCCAACGGTCAGAGTCCAAGTCTCTGCACCGTAAGTCATGGCTGGGAGGACGCACTGGTTGAAGACTTTTGTCTTCAGGCATTGAGGTATTTGCGAAGTGAGGATGGTGCGGAGTCTTCCGAATGCCGATGCAGGCAATAGTTGAGTCGAGTTACACTATCATCTAAAACTTCGCAACATGGGTCACTGGTTTGGTCAGGGGGTAATATTTCCATTCGAAATCATGTAACACCCACTTTTTAATATTTTCTTAAGGTTCACTTGTATGTTTATTTTCAATTATTATGTGGGTTATCTGTACTTAATATCTTAACCATAATAGTATTATATTTTAGACATTAACAGCCTTACAAATAAACATGGTATAAAGATAAACTTAGGAATAAATTAAGAATAAGCAAAATTTGTACTAATAAACCAAGAATACGTTATACCTGGTATAACGTTGACGTTTTTGTTCATACAATCGTTATTCCGAAGTTATAACGACGTACACCCTTGTTTAAGTCCAGTATAACATTTAAAATACCACGATTTGTGTTTGTGTTCGCTCATTTAAATTAACTTATTATGGAATTAAGGTCAATGGAGGAAGTAGAAACAGTAAATGACTTAATAAATATCATTCAGATTCCAAAAAAAGTAAAAATATTTAAAAGATGGGAAAACCCTATTGCTTTATATGTCGATGATTAGTTTCGATTAAAATATCGGTTTTCTAAAAGTGGTATAATATTTCTAGACCATTTATATTTGAAAGGTCTCTTACTATAGACAAGGGTGGAAATGGATTATCTTCTATCTATATATAGAGTATAGAATATTTTTATAACCGCCACACATTGACAGATACATTACTACACTACTACACAGACTGCAATTATTTTTTTTATTATGATTTATCTTTGATTGCGCTGTTGCCAACTCGTGCATTTTGACGCAAAGGAAGAACAGATAAACCATAGTTATTCCGGATTTATTTGTGGTAAACTATTCTCAGCTGTCTTAATTTATTCCCGGTTTAACTAAACTTAGTTTAAGGGTGGAATAAATATGTTATAACTCATTTTTATTTGTAAGACTGTAAATGTTTTTGAAGTTTTGATTCGTTGTGATAGTCAAGCTTATTTTCTATAAATTCTACCAGCATTTTGTTCATTAGGAAAACTCGTAAATCGGAAGTTTACTCTACTGATGAAGATGGGAAAGAAAACCCTTTTCGTCACAAGATTAAATATTTTTAACTTATGTATGTTGAGTAATTATTAAAAAAATAAGTGTTAATTGCATTTATGCTAATACCGTCTTAAGTAATTCGCAACATGGGTCACGGGCTAATATTTCCAATAGCATGCGGTCGGTGTAATAGCACCTAACACGAGACGAATTTTGATTATTCATAAGTCGCTGGTTTATATCCGGCTCGAAGGACCAAAATATGGGGCGCGAGAATTGCAAGTGAAAGTTGTTTAAATATTAAGTGTTATACTAAAGATAACTTATGTTAGAATGGTAAATGATTGTTAAATGTTTTAATGAATCCGTAATTGAACTGAAGCTGTTAGCTCGACGTGCAGCTGACGTCAGGTATTAGGTGTTATTACACCGAACAGCATGTAACACCCATTTTTTAAATATTCTCTTAGGTGTCACTTGCACCTTGTTTAGCTGATCACAAATACATTAGTTTTAAAATAATTAGTAGATCAAGTACTGCTTTTAAATTATCAAATCGTATTTATTATCTATGTTTTTTAATTCATCATTTTTTAACCAAAATAGAAGTTTTAACTATACTAATGTTTATTGACATTGACAAATAAATTTGTAACTTTCCTGTTTTGAAGTTAATTTTCTTAATTATGTTTTAGTGATAAACGTTTTTAACATTAAGTGCCTTTTAAAATGAATACGCTAGATAATTAGATCACTATTTCGTAACTTCACACTTAACTAGTAATAGGTATTCAAGTTTTTGATATATTTAATTCCTTTCGGTAACAATGTAGAGTGAAAAGGCATTTAATAAGCTATAGTGCGTCTTACCCAAGACTGCATTTCACTTGACATCAGGTGGGATTGTGGTCAATCACTTAGAAATATTACAAAAAAAAGGACGTGGGTACTAACTAACTTAAGAAGTTATACTTTTTTTTGTATATTTAAGCAAATTTTAATTGAAATTGTCAGTAGAAATTTGCATTTTGGGAAATATGCTGATTTTTTGTCACAGAGACGTTGCCAATATGTGTTACGTCGGCGCGCGTAACTTCGTCACAGCTTAAAAATACACACATTGTTTACCTAAACGCTACAAATGTATAATTGTATTATTAATATCAAAAAAATATTACCAAACATTTTCTCCATTGCTTTTATTGTTAAAATTAATAAACTAAAAAATATCTAAATTTCCCATTTTATTCCAAAAGCTTGTATTTACATGACGTACGTTAAAATCTATATAATCTATGTACCAAAAAAATATGATGCTTTATTGCTTCTATTATATACTATATAGTATCAACATTTGATGGTTTCTTAACACATTTTAAAGTTACTAGCAATTTTCGTATAGTTTATTTATGTATAGATAGATATTTAAATTTTTTGCGTGGAGTCCATGTAGGACGGAAGTGAAACTTCTTTCATGTTAGGTACAAATAATAAAAGCATTATAAATAATCTATGCGTTGTATCCGTCATCATTAGTAATGAAATAGGAATTAAATTGATACGTAACGATAAAGGTAATTAAAAAATATATTTTGTTCAACAAGAGATAATATGTCAGAACGGTAAGGATGCGAAAGATCAAATGATACAAAGCTAATTGATAAAAATTATTATTCTTAACTATCAATATATATTTTATAGACATTTAAAAAGTACTAAGTACTTTTTTTAATGACGAACTACACAAATTGGTCAGAGAGGCTGGTCTTGACTGCTTCACCGGTTTAACAGATGACACAGCTCTTAGGTCGCTGAAGCTCTATTGCTAGTAACTCGACACAAGGGTCCCCCCGGTGAGGGATAACCTCGGCTTGCACGGTTACTATGTTACGCGTAAGCATTCCGAACCACCACTCGGTCGGTTGCTATTTCACGGATAATCTAAGGGACATTCAAAAGCTAAACTAACTTTGAGGCACACTTCGGGAAGCGAGTGTACATCGAATGTATTAACTTGTACTTCTTCTATAAGCCCTAGAGCTCTTTGTGGGCCTTGGCTCGGTCAAGCAACTTCCTCCACCTCGATCTGTCCATGGCCGCAGTCCTCCAGTTGTGTTAACTTGTACACTCACTTTTTATTCAAGACAGCGTAACATATAACAATACCGTCACAATTGCGCGTCCTCACAATCTTTATGTAAAATTAATTTCTTGTCAAATACGAACTAATAAAGTTAAATTAATCTTATAATATTCTCTCACACTATCTCCTATCACTTAAATTGTCAGCAAAGAAGTTTCACTTCAAATACATTTGTTTGTGTAATAAAAATTGTTATATTAAATTATTCCTTAAATTTATTTGTTGCTATTAATAAATGTTTAGAAATAAACCCATCTTTTCTTTACGTACCTATTTTTTTAATAAAACCAAGCAGTGATAGCTGAGTGGATAAGGCGTCGGCGCCAAGGATTTTTTATTGAAATTTATGTTTGTGATTAAGTGCTGAATTACGAGGCGTGGTAAAGAAACAGAAATAGGCAACCTACATGTGTTATAAAATTTAAAAAAAAAGTTATGTGAGACATATATAGGCTGTTACTTTCCTTTTTTACTATATACAATGTGCGTTATTTCTGACACTTTAATTTCTATTTTGAACCGAAAAAGAAATTAAAATTAATTTATTATTAAAAAAATCCAAAAAAGGTGAATGTTCTCAATTAGTATGTTTTTTTTTAATGTTTGTTACCTCATAATAATTTAAATTTTGTCCAATTCTGACAACGGAAACCATGAGAAAACCAAATCTTAAATTCGCATCAAGTATGTGCGCGACAAATTGACGTATAACTCAATACGTTCGATATGATTTGAAGTCGGTTTTTGTTTTTGCCCGTGTGGTAAACGCGTGGTGAAGAAAAACATCGTTAGGGTACCTACATGTGTTAAAAAAATTTCTAAGACATGTGAAGTCTGCTGTGGTGGACTGTCATTATACTCTTTAGTGATGGCCTGTGCCCAACAGTGGGACATATATAGGCTGTTACTTTCCTTTTTTTTCTATATACAAAGTGCATTATTTCTGACACTTTAATTTCTATTTTGAACCGAAATAGAAATTAATTTAATTATTAAAAAAAATTCAAAAAAGGTGAATGTTCTCAATTAGTATGATTTTTTTTGTTTGTTACCTCATAATAATTTAAATTTGGTCCAATTCTGACAACGGAAACCATGAGAAAACTAAAAAAAGTAAAGTAAATATACTTGTATTAATAGTAAATAATCCATTAAACGTTTTCACTAAAAATCAATGAAATATTTCAAAGAATACATCGTTAAATTATTTACACAGCTTGCATGTGAAGTAAATCTATACATACAGAAAACATTGGAATAAAGATTTCATCGAGTCACGGACGTACAGAACGATTCTTTATATCCTTACTAACCTCTGAGTTAACATACGTACTTCAATTCAATTACAACGCAATTAATCCGATTAAATAATATCTTTAAGATTACTTTATCTGTATTATCGTTTTATAACAATTTTATCGTTGTCAGGTTGTAAGGTTAGCATAATCTAGATTAGGTTTAGTGTGATTTAACTATGCCGTGTAGAGCGGTGATGAGTGTGATATGGCTTATAGCTTTGCTAAGTGTTTCGTGTGGTGAAAACATGGGACTGTATGAGTTAAATATTATACATTATAATGACTTTCACGCTCAGTAAGTTATTTTAACATCATACTTAACAATTATATTTACGACTAAAAATAAAAACCGACTCCTTTTCGTATTTTTTTATATGAAAAGTGGCAAACGAGCATACGGCTCACCTGATCTTAAGTGATCACCGTCGCACATGAACATCCACAGCACCAGAGGTGCTGTAGGTGCGTTGCCGACCTTTGAGATAGGAATAGGCTCGTTTCTTGAAGGTCCCTAAATCGTAAACGTTCGGAAACACCGCTGGCGACAGTTGATTCCACAAGTTGACAGTGCGCGGGAGAAAGTTACGCGAAAAACGTACAGTCGTTGAACGCCAACCATCAAGATGGTGGCGGTGGAATTTGGAATTCTGCCGAGATGTGCGGTAATGGAAATCGGTAGCTGGGATGATTCCGAACAATTCCTCAGAACACTCCCCATGGTAAATGCGATACAGGATGCAAAGAGAACCGACATCTCTTCGCAGACTCAGAGGGTCGAGTCGATCGGAAAGACCCTGATCGTCGACTATTCGAGCAGCTCTACGTTGTACACGGTCAAACGGAAGAAGTTGGTATTGGGGAGCCCCGGCCCAGAGATGCGAACAGTATTCCATATGAGGCCGTACTTGTGCCTTGTAAAGTTGCAGACGGTGGGCAGGCGTGAAATACTGTCTTGCTCTACTGAGTATGCCAAGTTTTTTGGAGGCCAATTTGACTTTGCCTTCCAAGTGACCACGAAACTGAACGACACTCGATATATCGACGCCAAGGATTCCAATGCTGGAGGATGCGACCAAGGGAGTGCCCTCGAACTGAGGGGAGACGATAAAGGGAGTTTTTTTAGCGGTAAACACGCATACTTGTGTCTTTGTGGGGTTAAATTGGACTAGATTCGTATAAGAATATTACGAAATAGAATCAGAACCTAACCAAACTCTCATGAGTACCTTTGAAGTGAATCCTTTCCAATAAAAAATGAATCATCGAAATCGGTTGGCGTGATATTGAGTTACTCGTCCATTTGTCGCGCACATACTTAATACAAATTTAAGACTTGTATGGATGCCTTTGTCAGAACTGAAAGCATCAGCTTTCAAATAAAAAGAATCATCTAATTGGCTCACCTTTTTTTTTGTTATCGGGGAGGAAATCTTCAAAAAAGATACCACGACTTCTGGCGCGAAGGCGGCGGTTATGTGGGGTTTTTACCGACTTAAACTTCCCGGCGACCATTCCTCGGTGCATGGTAAGGGGCTCCGGGACCTCTAGAGGAACGCACTGGAGCCCCTCTGCACTGTGCTCTTAGGAGAGCACGTCCCGGGGGGAGGTTACTCCCTCCTCCCTGTGCCTGTCGCAGTGCAAGGCGACACGGGCCAGCCGATGTCGCCTTCTTCCCGGGTCCACCTTGGCGGACGACAAAGGCCCACCCTTGTCGCCCAGTGTTGAAAATAGCAACGACTAAAACACAGTAAAATCCATTTTATTCAAGGAGTATTCACGTGAATATAATGAAATATACGTCATACGTCATGAATTTTTTCGTAGTAGTTGTTACTTTAGTGTGTGTTATTTTTTAACCGACTTCAATAGACGAGCTTGTCAATTCGTCTATACTTTAGTTCTACCACATTTTCGCTCTTTGTCGTTAAGATGTACATATCTAGTTTTAGATTGTCAAAAACGTACCAATATCTCAATCAACGAGCAACAACTAGCTTGTATACCATTTTTATGAGTTCTCTCGTATATCTTCAAAAGCTAAGGTTCTATCTCCACAAAATTGTTATGGGACCTAATTGAAACCAAAATCTATCAAGAAAAAAAATCGATATAAAATATTAAAGAAAAACAGTCGAATTTAGAACCTCCTTCCTTCTTTGTAGTCGGCTAAAGGTCTCTCACGTATTTTAACCCATTTTTGGCGAAGTAGATAGACTGAACGCTTTTCACCAAACTTATAAGTTCCATATTGTGTCAGGTGTTGAGCCTATCGCTATACATTGGGTTCAAATTTGAGCTTGTTTGTGAGTGATGTTTTATTGCCCGAAACCGATAAACGGTAACAAATTGGTACACACCGGCTGTAAACTTTCGATTATAAAATATACCTTCGCCTTTAAACGACGATACCTCTAATAACAAAGCTTAAATAATATATTTTATAAGAGCCGTGGTAGCTCAGTGTCCGTGAGGCCGCTTCATGTTGCATAGTACGCTAGCAACCCGAGTTCGATCCCCGGTGCCGGCACCAATAAATTTGTTGTTGCAATTTTTATGCTAATTTATCACGCGCTCGGCGGTGAAGGAAAACATCGTGAGGAAACCTGCATGTCTTATAAAGTTTTCTAAGACATGTGAAGTCTGCCAATCCGCACTAGGGCTGCGTAGCGGACTATGCCCTTATGCTCTCTGTACAGAGAAGGCCTATGGCAAGAAAGGCTGTAATTTTAACCTCTGATGACGATGTATTTTATGAAGTAAAGAAGCTTATGATCTCAGGTATCAGTATAATAGTTGAAATATAAATTATTCTTCAGTTTCGACGAAATAAGCCCAGCTGGAGGTGTGTGTAACCCAGCCGAGTCTTGCATTGGGGCTTCGCTCGGCTATACACGGGTGTCAAGCAACTGTTGGAGGCTGAACCCGACTCGCTGCTGCTCAACGCGGGAGACACGTTCCAGGGTACCATCTGGTATAATTTTCTGAGATGGAACGTGACTCAGCACTTCATGAACATGCTGCATCATGACGCCCACGTTTGTATTTAATAATTACGTGTTAAACGAATTAGTGTATTAAGCGCGCAAAAAAAAAAAAAACTTTTTGAGTACAAGTATATTTACGAGTAAAAACAAAAACCGACTTCAAATACAATAGAAATTATGACAACCTAACCAAACTCTCATCAAACTACCTTTAAAATACATACATTTCAATAAAAAATGAATCTTTGAAACCGGTTGGTGTGATATTGAGTTATTCGTCCATTTTATACAAATGGACGAATAACTCAATACAACAAAAAAATCGTATAAAAGAGAATATGTGTGTGTTTGATCCGTATAGGCTCCGAAACGGCTGGACCGAATTCAATGAAAATTTCAGCGAATCTTCAGATTGACAGAGAATGAATACGGAGAGAAATGAATAATTTAATATATTGTGAGAGATAAATTAAATATTTAATGATATACATTTATAGTTTAAATAAAATAAAACAAAATCTAGGGTACGCTAGTACTTAATACAAATATATGGTATAATATAACTAACTAATAAATATAATATAACTTATATGGTTTTCTCATGTATAGCATTGTTAGAACTGGACCAATTGGAAAAACCACACTAGAAGCACCAGCGTTCAAATAAAAAAAGAATTATCTAAAATATTTTGAAGAGTGTGCTCAGGCACTTCAGGAACCATCGGACTTCAAGACGCACTGCAGGATTTCATCCTTTTGTCGTGACCATCCCTCCCAACCAACCCGAACGAAGCGCTTTGCTTCGTCTTTCATTTTTCGTACAGCAAAGGACTAGAATAGTTTGCCCACGTCTTTCTTTCCATCCGTTTACAATGTGGGTATTTTCAAGAGTAGAGTGAATAGGCAAAGCTAGTGCGCCTTACCATCCAGGAGTGCATTTCCACTTAACATCAGGTGGGATCGTGGTCAAGCACTTGCTTAGAAAGTATGAAAAAAATCGGTTCACCAAGTCGAAAGTTATGAAATGTAATGAATAGTAGACTTAGGCCTTGCTACTAGGTCCACTACTAAGGCCCTCTATTGCGGCTAAGGTAACATTATCTGCTTGAGTACAGAAACATTCTTTTCTTTACAGGTCCTTGGCAACCACGAATTCGATCATGGAATTGAAGGGTTACTGCCATACTTAGAGCGCCTGAATTCGTCGATGCTTGGTGCTAATGTTAATACCACCTTCGAGCCGGAGCTGGGTGAATATGTGAAGAACCACGTGGTGGTGACGCGCCGAGGGAGGAGGATTGGTATCATCGGAGTGCTGTTACGCCAAGTTAGTAACAAAGATACAGCCCATATATGTCCCACTGTTAGGCCTTCACTATAAGATGTAAGAGCATAGCCACGCGGTTTTAGTGACGATTTATGTATTCTTCATGATGACTTATGATTATATTTCCTTCACCGCCGAGCCTGTAGTAAACCAGCACTTAAAATGTCAACAAATAATTTCAACAGCACTGAGGCACAAACCAGTTGCCACTGTAGTGTGCAACTTGAGGCAACCGCCCGGTCACTGAACTAACGCCTCACAACGGTAAGTTAGTATCATCTTATAAGCTAATGATTATAGCGTTTTTTATGCATTTAAGTTTTTAAATATGAGTGTACAAAAAAATTACAGAATAATTTCCTTTTTGAAGTCTTTCCATTCCCATTTTTGAATGAATAATTTGACGCATTATTGACTTGTAATATTTATAAATTCATTTCAGTTTTCAGCGCCGATAGGAAAGGTCATAATGGAGGACGAACTCGAGGCCGTTAACCGCGAAGCTGCGATACTCACCGCTCAGAAAGTAGACATCATCGTTCTGTTGTCCCACGTTGGCTACACCAGCGACTTGTAAGTGTTGCCGTTTAAAACCTAAATAGTATATTTGTATTAACGTTCTTAGCTCAGATAGAAAACCTTCATTGATTACTACCGACATTGAATTCTGCCGTAATTAGCAATTTTACGGTTTTTCTCCGGCTGCTTAGTAAAAATATATTACCTTCATATGTCAACTTAATTTGTTTTTCTCTCTCTGGGTTAAATAGTAGAAATTAGAGGCATTAAGAACGAAAGTGTTACTGCCCCGGCACCATAACGATAAGAGTCCTCACCATGGACCCGAGGCCCATTTTAGTCATAGCTTTTACGACAAGCAGGCATACCGTAGCCTAATTCTGTGACCTCAGGATGCTACAGGGATATGTCTTTGTGGACCTTAAAGTGTTACAATAAGTATAGATAAATAAAAATATTTAAACCCAGAAACTTAGCACGGCGGGTGTCGCCAGCTGTGGACATCATAGTGGGCGGGCATTCTCACACCTTGCTGTACAACGGTGACGCTCCGGACGGTACCACGCCGATTGGGCAATACCCCACCGTCGTCACTAGAGATGACGGGCATAGAGTAAGATTTGTTAAGTATATAATTTATTATGCAGTATTTAGTATATATTAAATACTTTGTTCAGCATTATGCGCGCGCACGACATTGGGTAATTCTGGGCACCGCTGAAGAGAAAATTTGAGTAATCTCTTATTGTATCTATTATTTATTTTTGATTAAATTTTAATTGAAATTTTACTTGTGTCATGTGTTACAAGTATAATATGGTAGCGTAAAGATATTTTTTGTTTTCTAATGGTTTTAGATTCTTGTAGTGCAAGCTCACTGTTACACGCGGTACTTGGGCAACATAAAGCTGTACATAAACGAGCAAGGCATAGTACAGGCGTGGGAAGGGCAGCCTATCTTCCTAGGGACTTCCATCGTCCAAGGTTGGCATTCTCACATTTTAACTTTAATTTTGAAGCGTCAATAGCCTAATGGTTTAGGGTACGGCCTGCGAATCGTAAGGTGGTGGGTTCGAATCCACTATTCGACTATTGCCGTGAACCATGTCCTAGCAAGCACAAGCTTAGTTGGAATGGTTAACAAGATTGTTAGTAATATTTCTGAAAAAAAAACTAAAAGAAATATTGCTTTCTTTTTAAAAAAAAAACCATAAAGTTTGTATCCGTCATCAATGCAAAGGTTTTTATAGTTTTAACAAGAACTATATTATAACGACTAACTATTTTATACTTGACAATTTTAAAATAAGAACACTTAATTTATTCTTTTACTGACAACGAAGCGAATCTCCGCCAACCAAAACAATCACTTTTATATTCTACCCTCTCCTCTCCTCACCCCCTGCGCTCGCCACCTCTCCTCTTCTCGCCTCACCCTCTGCTCTCACGACCATTCTCCTCCACCCAGTTATTCGCTCCCACATCCTCACCAATCCTTCCAATACAATATATTAAAACAAAGTATACAAAAATAACTTTTCGTTGTTCTATGTATGCAGTAATACATATAACAACATGTATGTACACCTTAAACTTCTATTAACGTCAGTCATTTCTTTTCAACCGACTTCAGAAAAGGAGGAGGTATGTTTTGACGAATAACTCAATATCAGGCAAAACAATTTCGACGATTCGTTTTTTATTGGAAAGGAAAGACTTTAAGAGTAGTTTGATGAGAGTTTGGTTAACTTCTGATTAATTCTATTTCGTAATATTGCAACGATAATTCAATAAATACAAAGAGAACGTCCGCGCGTAATAGCGTTTAACGTTAACACTCAAAATGTCTTTTAACAGATCCCCGAATGCTAGATGAGCTGGAACCATGGCGACAGAAGGTGGACGTGATAGGGAAAGAGGTGTTGGGAACGAGTCTGGTGACATTGAGCCGCTCGTGTTCCCGTTCTGAATGCAACCTCGGCAGTTGGGCCTGCGATGGATTTCTAGAACAGGTATACGCTTGCCTTGCTGCCGTGCCACCTTGTCAAGGTGAAAGTCCCTGGCAAGACCTCGAAAAGTGATATCAACTTTATTTATTAGTTATTCACTTTTATTTATTTAAAACACCGACACCAACAATTTATATATATCTTTTTGTTGACGAGGGGGAAATCTTCAACAAGAAACCTCGCCTTCTGGGGGGAAGGCAGGGTTTTGTGAGGTTTTTACCCCTTTAGTTCTGGGCTCTTAGAATAAGACTACGGTATCCCCTGCCTGTCGTAGAAGGCGTCTACGAGGTGCACTGCGAGGGCACAGGGGGAGGGATTAACCTCCCCAAGACGTGCTTTCCGAAGAGCACAGTGCAGAGGGCTTTGGTGCGTTCCTCTGCAGATCCCGGAGCCCCTCTCCATGCACCGAGGAAGGGCCACCGGGGGGGTTTTAGTGGGTAAGAACCCCACATAACCCTGCCTTCCCCAGAAGGAGGGGTATCTTGTTGAAGATTTCTCCCTCCTAAAAAAAAGGTTCTTACTCATTAAAACCTATCACTCATCGATGCATGAACCAATCATCCAAATCTGCCCACTTTCCTTTTTTGAAATCGGTTGAAAATTGTTTAAGGTGATGGAGCGTGCGAGAGGCGACGCGTGGAACGACGCGCACGTCTGTTTGATGAACACTGGAGGGCTGCGGATGCAAATCAGTCCAGGGGGTAAATAGCAATTAATAACATGAAACTAGGTGGTCACGACTTTCAGCGCCGAGGAAACGTATAGTTGAGATACTACCAGTATCCCAATCAACAGGCATACAATACGATTTTTCGGAGTTTCCTCATATATCTTTTAATCAAAAGACCTATTCCGACAAATTTCTTTAATAAACTTCAACAAAATTAATTGTAAAACGATTTATTAACAGAGGTAACAACTGAAATGCTGCTTATGGCAATCCCGTTTGAGAACTACGTGCAAGTTTACGACTTGAAGGGTAAACATCTTTTGGAGGCGCTCGAGTTTTCCGTGGGAACTGCACAGACCCCTGGCTCCTTTAACAGCGGTCGTATGCTTCAAATTGGCGGTGAGTGGCAGTAATTCATATTATATTTTCGGGCGCCCTCCGATGGGAACGCTTACGAGTAACGTGATAACCGTTTTTTTTGACGGGGGGGGGGAATCTTCAAATAGATCCCTGCCTTCTGGGGGGAGTTATGCGGCCCTTCCTCGGTGCATTGTGACTCCGGGATGGGCTCCGGGATCTCCAGTGGAACGCACCGGAGCCCTTTTCACTGTGCTCTCGGAGAGCACGTACTGGGGGGGAGTTTAATCACTCCCCCTATAGTAACCGTCTAGGCCGACGTTGCCCCTCACCGGTGGGCCCTTGATTCAAGATACTACCTACAGAGTTTCTGTCCAAAAATAGGTTGCCTGGAAGAGATCGCTCTTAGCGATAAGACCGCCCATTGCGCATGCAATTACATCGACAAATGTAAAATTGTATATTTATTATTTCTGTGATTCATTCCTTCATTCATAATCAATGGTGAACGATTGGTTTTGGCATATGTAAAAGATGAACGAGGAAACAGAGACAACGATTAAGATGACACAGAAATGTCGGTAGGAGACCCCTTAGGTATCAACCGTCTATGACGTCAGAACTCGAAACGAACCAGTACATTTGCAAGAAGTCTACACCATCTTGATGATTATTAAATATACTTTATTGCGCAACAATTAAAAACAAAATACATTACAGAAATAATAAATATACAATTTTCACATTAGTCGATGTAATTGCATGCGCAATGGGCGGTCCTGTCGCTAAGAGCGATCTCTTCCAGACAACCTTTGTATGGACAGAAACTTCGTCTAAAAAAGATTTTAGTGAGTCTATGATCATATTTATTTTAATACAAAAAACACAATATACATTATCAACACACACAACAAACACATTATTAATGTGCCAACTGTCTGTCACCAGCGGTGTTTCCGAACCTTTACGTCTAATGACCTTCATCTCCTCCGGTGCTGTGAATATTTATGAGCGACGGTGATTACGTAAGCAAATAAGCCCCTTTTCCTGACGATGGTGGTGTTAATTCTTTATTTATATACGTTGTACAGGAATGCGCGTCGTTTACAACGCATCGGCGGAGGCCGGGTCGCGCGTCGTGTCCGCCAGCATCCGGTGCATAGAGTGCCCCGTGCCGCGCTACCTGCCGCTCGATCTGGACAAAACTTACCGTGTCCTCACACAGGACTATATAGGTGACGGCGGTGGCGGCTATACGGTAAGGATGGTTGTAATTTTTGGTTTTAATTATTAATAATCTAGACTTTGTTCTCTATTTAAATTATATTTTTTTTGTTTGTTTTCTGTTATGCTAGCAATATATCTTTTTTTTTAAAGAAGTATTACTAACATTCTTGTTAACCATTCCAACTAAGCTTAAGCTTGTGCTAGGACATGGTTCACGCAATAGTCGAATGGTGGATTCGAACCCACCGTTCGCAGACCGTACCCTAAACCATTAGGCTATTGACGCTAGAAATATATACCAGGTTATCCAGGAAATATATATATATATATTTCCTGGATAACCGAGCTTTACTCAGGTTTTTTTTTTAATTGCGTTTTTACTGGACATTATGTGTAGATACGAATTTTGTAAAAGTAGTTCCCGTTGTTCGTCATTTTCAGCGGCCACATGTTGTTATGCACGCTCTAGCGAAACATGGATAGCGCAGGATATTAGACGGAGATGAGACGATATTTTGTAAAAAAAATATCCTAGCTAGATCGATTTATCGCCCCAAAAACCCTATGCATACAAAATTTCATGATAATCGTTGGAGCCGTTTCTGAGATTTTATATTTACATAGTATATATATATATATCTTTACACGAGCAATTTGTTACAAGATATTACATAGATAGATTCAGTTATCATTCAACGATTGCCGTGTAACGTCTCTTAGCACAAGCTTATTCGGGTGACAGGAATCATCATTAAAATCGATTCTCCTAGAAGAAAGTTTTGAGGCAACAGACATACAGACAAATTGAGAAACTCTTCTTTTTGAAGTCGGTTGATCATAAAAACATAACATAAGTATCGTATGAAGTTGAATCCATATGTTTCAGATGTTGTCACAGAACAGGAAAACCTTGAAAATTTGGAAGTGGACTACGTGATGCTACAGCGGCATATGAGGAAACAGAAGAACGTTATGCAAGACCTGGACGGCAGGATACAAATTGTATTCTAAAGATTCAATATATGTCCTTACTGAATTAATGTTAGAACATCAAACACAAACACAGTTATACTTTTATTGTACATATAAATCGTTAAATCCAGTTTACAGAAAAAAATGAATAGAAAAAACAAAAGAGAATCGTAATTGGTGTCTTCTTATTTTTAAAAAGTCCCGCCCGAATATCAGCCAGGACGCGACCGCTACGTCTAAACATTGTTGGTGTATGTAGTAGGGATGTTCATGCCAAAAATATATCGATATATTTTTTTAATATAATGTATCGTCAGGTTGTATCGATACTATTCGATATATTGTACAAATATATCTAATTATAAATATATTGTTTATAATTAGCGCGTAATATTTAATATTAGAAAAGTTTTTTTACTAATAGAGTACTCGGCGTGTAACTGAGAGGTTCTCGCTCGCTCGTTTCGGATACCAGTTACCAGATTATTTGATTTGATTTTGCTAGCAGTACAGACTACATGCATAGATTATAAAATTTATACAACAAGTCCTGCCATCGTGAAGAGTAGGAGTGTAGTAATACTACACTACACTCTTTGTTATGGCAGCGCAAGTAAGAGTTTTATTTTATTCAAGTTGACAATCACAAATAAAAGAAAGAATGGAATGCTTTTTTATTTAATTTCTTTCGATATTTAGTGAATCGGATGAAAAATATCTAAATAAATATCGATATTAGATGATTCGATAAAATCGGATTGAAGCGATATAACCCGTCCATATATCGATATTTTATGTAATATCGATATGTATCGTGCACTCCTAGTATGTAGCGGTGCGTAACATATTTCTTTGTTTTATTACTTTGCACTTTTCGTCTTTGATCATAACGAAGTGAATCCTCCTGAAGAAAATCCTCAAAATGGTACACGTAACAAATTTCACATGATTTGACTGATTTCAATGAGGTTCTCATTGAAATCAATTGCGCTTTGACTGTGCTCAAACATTACAAGTATATTCACGAGTAAAATCGGACACACTCTTTGTATTTACAAATTATCGTAGGAATATTACGTAATATAAGGTAATATAACCTTTTTTTTGTTTACGACGTTTACCCACTAAAACCTCCCCGGTGGCCCTTTCCTCGGTGCATGACGAGGGGCTCCGGGATCTCCAGAGGAACGCACCGGAGCCCCTCTGCACTGTGCTCAAGGAGAGCACGTCCCCGGGGAGGGAGGTTACTCCTCCTTGCCCTCGCAGTGCAAGGCGACACGGGCCAGCCGATGTCGCCTTCTTCCCGGGTCCACCTTGGCGGACGACAAAGGCCCCTACCCTTGTCGCCCAGTGAACCCGAGGCCCCTTTTAGTCGCCTTCTACGACAGGTAGGGGATAACGTAGTCTTATTCTTAAGAGCCCAGAACTACAGGGCTGATGGTAATATAACCTAATACCGCGGTAAAGGGAATTTAAATTTAGGGTAAAATATGAAATGAGGACTGTCCTTGACTATTAAGATTTTTTCTTTGCGTTTTATAGACTTTTAATTCCACACTTTCGCCCTTTTTACGACATAGAGAGCCCCGACGTTGCATTCCCGATGCTTTACCTTGGATTCAAGTTAATGCTGACACAGGAGCGTTAGCGTCGTGCCATGCGATCCACATTACCTTGGATACAGGTTAATGCCGACTCAGGAGCGTCAGCCTCGTGCCGTCGGCATGCGATATGGACATTCTTTGATCACACTTCGATCCGATAGGTTTAGTTAATTATAAGTAATAATTAATTGTAATTTCTTTTTTTTTAAATATACTTTTAATATACATTTTGGTTTTTTTCGATCCTCCGGCTGCAACGTTGCACTTATTAAAATTGCTTATAGTCAGGACTACAACTTCCTCTATTGCAGAGGTATGCCCTACCGTTTTTATCTATTACTGCGGTACGTGGCTTGTATTTGTCCCGATGGCTCCCTACAAAATAAAATACATGCAATATTAAGATCAACTTTATTAATCAAATTCTTTTCACTCATGTAGTACGTACGTATTAAGAAACTGTAATATTACTATAGATAATTGTTTATATAGCTAATATCAGCCAGGATTCACTACACAAATAAATAGACACAGGCTGATGATGATGATATATACTTGTGAACTCTATAGTCTGTCTATGATATGGACATATTAGCAGGACTGGCATGTGGGTTTCTCTTTTACCGTGGGTATTACAACCACGGCTACGGAACCATAGCCCGAAGAGTAGGGAACCCTTAGGTAGGGAAACCGCTTACCTAATATACTATCAGTGATAAAAACAGATATTTGGAAACACAAATAAAACCAATTATCATAAGCTTTACTTCTAATTTATTTCCACATATAAGATCACACACAAGTGACACAATTAAACATTAATACGCACTGTTTTAACAAAGTTAAACTGGACGCAAAATGAAATAAATATAATTTACTGTTTTTGTTCACAATATATTTAAATACAGACTGCAAAACAACGCATGCTAAATTATTTATAGTCTATGGTAAGCTTGTCAAAGTAAGTTGTTTGTTCTTTTCTATAATACGATACATTTTATTTAAGTCAATAGTTTAAAACAATACACGTGTTTTTTTCTTAATTAAGAATTATACAAAAAGTCAACATAAATATAACTTGAAACATTATTTCGTCCATTTCTAATATAAGTTCTTAAATACATTTAACGCTAGCGGGGTAGATAGAGACGACTTTTCACCAAACAACAAGTCATACATGTCAGACTGTCGCAACACAACGAACACTGTTTTTAGCAAATGATTTTTTATACATAAAAAACAGAAAACCGGTGGTAATACATAGGTACAAGCCGGGATCTAAGTCGAATCGCGTAGCTATCACTGCTTATTAACATACAAACAAATACTAATTGTTAATATTGTATCAAACTATCATACATGTGCTGACATCTAGTATTGCGAAAAAGTAAAGTGTCATTTTTGTCAAATATAATATTGTTATCTTTAAAAAAAAACTAATTACAACCACTAGTTATAAAAACTGATACATAAAGTATCTCCCCTTGTCCTTTTTTTATTACTTATTATTGTATGCTAAGTGTGACTTTGAATGAGAGGATTTTTTTTTAATGACGAACTACACAGATTGGCCAGAGAAGCTGGCCTTGACTGCTTCACCGGATTGAGAGGTGGCATAGCTCTTAGGTCGCTTAGCCTGAACCTCTATTGCTAGTAACTCGACACAAGGGTCCCCCGGGTGAGGGGTAACCTCGGCTTGGACGGTTACTATGTTACGCGTAAGCATGCCGATCCGAGGGCGCCCGAGAGGGCCGAACCACGACTCGGTCGGTTACTATTTCACGGATAATCTAAGAGAAATTCAAAAGCTAAACTAACTTTGAGTGCCACTTCGGGAAGCGTTGGCGCTGGGAGAAGAAGTGGCCGAAGAAACTCCAGCGACGCTCCTAACATCTAAGGGGTGGAACCTGGCCATAAAATAGCGGTAACGCGCAGGGATTATGAATGAGAGCATTAGAAATTGAATGATAAGGGAAAAGTGTGAGTTGAAAGAAGTTATGACTAGGATAGAAAAAATGGTACGGTAGCAGCGTCGGTAGGTAAATGTATGTAACCAGCGCCGAGTCTGCTATAAATAGATGTAATCTATAAAAATCATGTCATCATTTTATGTGACAGTTTTTTTTTAGAAAGAAAGCTAGCAAAATTTCTTTTTTTTTAGAAAACATTACTAACATTCTTGTTAACCATTCCAATTAAGCTTAAACTTGTGCTAGGAGATGGTTCACGTCAATAGTCGAATGGTGGATTCGAACCTACGACCTTACGATTTGCAGACCATGCCCTAAACCATTAGGCTATTGACTATTGTGCTTATATATTCAAGTGCACCAATATAATTGAGGTTAACTATCCGAACGCGTTTAAATTTTCCAGTCGTTTTATTACTTTATTTGCATGAAATTAAAACATTTTTGTAATGATGCGATGAACAGAAAGAGTTACGTTTTGTATATCACTGTAGGAGTAGAGAAGGAGATGCAAGTACACATTTTCTTTCTCTCCTATCCAGTTAAGATTCGTATATCTATCGTTAATTTCGTAATATCGTATATCGATATTGCTGATTATGTAACGATTACCCCCAATTTTGTAACTAGATATAAATATTTTAGAGTCATTAGAAAATTGTAAAATTCTTGAGTTTTTAATAAAGTTTCTTTAACCCCATATCTGAGACACAGTGCAGGCCTATTGACTGTATCACACTGTACGAGGAAAAGAGACACTTTTTTTCTCTCTTGAACAATCGTGTATATATTTTGTGTTTATATTTAAGAAGTTTTACTTCAGTTGTGTCTATCTAAAGCACATTTTTTTTTCTTTTTATTGTTATGGTTTAACGGCTAAGAAGCTTAAGAAGCAGGAGATCTAGTAAACTTATGTACGTCATTATTTGAACGATATGATACACAAGATCTGTGTGACGTCATTGTTACGTTCAATGGTAAGCTATAGAAAAGTGTGCTATGTAATTCAACTATACTTATCAACAGAGCGCCAACAAGATCTGGGGGACGTCCACGTACGGCAAGTGCCTTTTGAACTCTTGAATATTTTCAATAAAGTCCACGGCGCTCTCAGTGGAATCGCCTACGGGAGACATGGCGTCTAAATAGGTGAGATTGTAGTTCTTCACGTTCGTATCGAAGACATTTGTGCTGTTGTCGCTCTCCTTCTTTGCCATATGACCCACCACCTGTATAAAATGAGGACGGTTGTAACTACGAAGTAAAGTTACGAAGTGATACCATACCTAATACCTTTTTTTTTGTTCACGCGGGGGAATCTTTTTATAGACCATCCTCCGGTACCCTGGGTGGGCCCGGAGGGATGTGTGGGACTCGGCCTGTGCAGCCCCTACACACTAAACCTTCCGCGAATGCCATTATGAGCGAGGTGCGCCGGATCTGTCAGCGACAGGACACCCCAACGACCGGCCGGTCCCGGCAAAGACCGGACGTCATCCTCAAAGGGGACTTCTCCGGCACTCAGAGAAGTCCCGACGACGCCGAAGCATGCTGGGGCCAGGTACCCATCCTGGCCCCGCTTCGATTACGGGGCGGCAAGAGGAGGCGTTCGTAACGTCTCCTGCGCACCCCGATACGTCGCCTGCGGAGGGGAGCCTCTGCGCTCCTCTCCTGACCCGCTCGTCAGCCTCCTCCTGGGAGGCTGACGAGGCTGACGCCGTCCAACCATACCTATTACCTGCATGATATATTTTATGAAATATCGATATTTTTATTGATAACTAAATAAGGTATAAGGGGTCCGATCAACAACTAACGGACCCTAGCCAACCTCACCTGCTAGTGGTGCATCCTGCTGGTCTACAAATGAGACTCTGGCGAAAGTGGTTCCTTTTGGGGTTTTGGGGGTCAGACAGCAGTCGCTCCATGTCATACCACAATTTTGTCAGTTAATATGGTATATATAAAAGTTGGAAAGAATTTTGTGTGCTGTGGATAGGGCGTCGCCGCAAAACGACGCGCAGGCACATCGCCCTACACCTGCGATAAGTGGATTAGGCCAGCCGTGTCAAGTACGGGCACGGCTAAGGACATAACTACCCAAAACGAAACTCCGCTTTGCCACCTGGAACTTAGGTTCTCTGACTGGCCGCTGCCGAGAACGTTGTTACAAGTGGACATGTTAGTGAACCACCTAACAAACGAGGATGCCGAAGACCGGGCAAAGTGGACGAGACTAAGTAGGAAAGGCTGTAGGCCGGGAAAACGCTAGGCAGAAGAAGAAGATATCGATAACTAAATATTGTTTGTACTACACCCACTCTTATGGCATCACTAGTTGAATAAATGTTATAATCTGTGGCGCGATTTTTTTTGTGGGCTACCTAAATATAAACTAAATACGATATAAGGATAATATCGATATATCTATACAATATATCGCGTAATAATGAAAAATATAACGACATTTTTTCTCTACAATACTCCAAATCGACTCCCTAAGCACATAACTGAAGCTTCCAGTCTACCTATGTTTAACAATAGGTTGAAGTCATGGCTGGTTGAGAAAGCATTTTATGGTGTGGAGGAATTGACAAATAAATTACAAATTAATGGTTATTTCTCTTCTTCTTCTTTGGTGCCATCTTCTATCGAAGGTTGGCGACCATCATGGCGATTTGGACTCTCGACACAGCAGCACGAAATAAAGAACGTGTGCTCTTATTGTACCATTGGCGTAGATTTTAAGCCAAGATGTTCTTCTCCTTCCCGAATTTCTTTTTAATGGTTATTAATATAACTATTTTTAACTATTCTGTTCAATTATCTAATTTAATTTGTAAAAATCGACTTGTATAATTACCAATAAAAATCTGAATCCAAACGCTATTCTTAGTACTAACATACAAATTGACTAATGCCTTAATAGGCCCATCATTATGTTACGAGGCTAAGTAAAGGGCTGTTCAGAATGTACTGCACTTTTGATCAGAAGGACCACATACCTGCACAGATAGTTTCCTGAAGTGCGATTTATTTCCACTCGCGAGGTGATCATCAAGCCATTCTCTTATATCTCCAGTTCTTATTTTCTCTATTGCATCAGCCTAAAAAAAATTATAAATATAGACATATCTATATATATAAAAAAAGAAAATGTGTGGATATTGTCCATATAGGCACCGAAACGGCTGGACCGATTTCAATGAAACTTTTAGGATATCTTCAGATTGACCTGGCGAGTAATCCTGTAAAATTCGGTGACTGAACTGCCAAATACAGCTTTTATTGACTATGATGATATTCTATTGTTTTGAAGCGTCAATAGCCTAATGGTTTTGCCATTTTGCCATTGCCAGCTTTTTGTTTAAAAGAAAGCTGGCAATATTTCTTTTTTCAGAAATATTACTAACAATCTTGTTAACCATTCCAACTAAGCTTAAGCTTGTGCTAGGACATGGTTCACGGCAATAGTCGAATGGTGGATTCGAACCCACGACCTTACGATTCGCAGACCGTACCCTAAACCATTAGGCTATTGACGCTTATTTGTATGTAAAATAGTAAGCATCAACACAAATACCTCTCTAAATAACCTCTGGAACTGGTATTCCCTGCTTACGATCTCGCGCCAGTTTCTTTCAACCTGTTAACATTAAATGTATTACAAAGAATGAAATTCAAATGAAAACTACCGTGTTTCACATGTCGTTATTTCCTCGGAAGCTGGAAAGATTGTATACGTTGTATATACATATATATAAAAGAGAATGTGTGTGGGTATGTTCCATATAGGCTCCGAAACGACAGGACCCAATTCAATTAAACTTTTAGGGAATATTCAGATTGACCTGGCGAGTAATCCTGTAATGTTTGGTGACGATCGGAGCACTCCTCTTTTTGAACTGTCAAACAAGCCATACGTCGTAGTTTTATTTCCGACATTAACTTGAGCCCGATATGTTTTTGTATAAATGATAAGAATGATATTGTATTTACTGATATGTACATGGTTAATGATCTTCACCCGCTCGAGAAGATAATGAATACGGAGGAAAATGAATAATTTAATACATTGTGAGAGTAAAATTAAATATTTAATAATGTAAGTTTGTTTTTTAAATAAAATAAAGCGGCGAAGCGGGCTGGGTACGGTAGTACTAAATAGTTTTTAATTGTATGAAAATAATTACAATGTTAAAAAGTTAAAGTTACAGCCTTTATATATATAATATATATGTCCCACTGCTGGGCGCAGGCCTTCTCTGTAAAGAGAGTATAAGGGCATAGTCCACCACGCGGCCCTAGTGCGGATTGGTAGACTTCACATGCCTTAGAAAAATTTTCTAAGACATGTAGGTTTCCTCACGATATTCTCCTTCACCGCCGAGCGCGTGGTTAATCAGCACATAAAATTGCAACAGCAAATTTATTGGTGCCGGCACCGGGGATCGAACTCGGGTTGCTAGCGTACTATGCAACAAGAGCCAACCGCCTGGACACTGAGCTACCACGGCTCTTTAGTTTAATTACAATGAACGGACTGGAAAAGGAAATTCAACATAATCAATAAAGTTAAATAAATATTATGTTGAATAATAATATTTTAACATATATCAATAATAATAATATCAGAAAAAGTTGAATACATATAAAGGTAATTCCCTTAACTCCCGAACTAACGCAAGCTGTATCTCAGGAGCTAATATCTTCCCCCGTCATTAAAAAAAAATTAAATAAAGTTACGTAACATAATAAAAATAAAATTTATTTTTAAATGTATCTGTGTGTACCTGTGCGTGTGTGTTTTACTGTGTTAATAAATAATACATACAGATAGTTTTTTTTTTTTATTGTAACAAAAGGCATAACTACTGGCTTATATTTTAAATTCAGAGTTTTATTGCCCCTTGTCCTTTTTAATCTAAGTATAGTATATAGTATGCTTATGCTATTTCTAGTTCCCCTAACGTGGATAGGTTAGGGCAGTTTTTCTCCCATTGCTGGTCTCCTTCTGCGAGTCAGTGATCCAGGAGACCGCAGAACGGGATCGGGAGAGGGCCGATCCCGTTCGGAGATGGCGCAGGCGGGCCGGTGGCAGACCGGCCCGCAGCCCTGTAGTTCAGGGCTCTCAAGAATAAGGCTACGGTATCCCCTGCCTGTCGTACAAGGCGACTAAAAGGGGCCTCGGGTTCACTGGGCGACAAGGGTGGGGGCCTGAGTCGTCCACCAAAGTGGACCCGGGAAGAAGGCGACATCGGCTGGCCCATGTCGCCTTGCGCTGCGAGGGCACAGGGGGAGGGAGTAACCTCCCCGGGACGTGCTCTCCTTGAGCACAGTGCAGAGGGGCTCCGGTGCGTTCCACTGGAGGTCCCGGAGCCCCTCGTCATGCACCGAGGAAAGGGCCACCGGGGAGGTTTTAGTGGGTAAGAACCCCACATAACCGCCGCCTTCCCCCCAGAAGGCGGGGTATCTTCTTGAAGATTTCCTCCCCGTTAAAAAAAAAAAAAGTTTTTCTCCCATGCCTCTCCTCTCATCCTGTCATCATTCTTGTTAGTTAGTATTTATATTTATTACAATCTTACATTATACAATTTATTTCTACTTCTACTTATTATTATTATACAATTTATTTCTACTGTTAATATACATTTCTTTTACTTTCTCTTTTCTTATAATTATTTCTTATTACATACAGATAGTTAACCTCAATTATATTGGAGCACTTGAAACAGACACAATTTTTTTAAACTGCAGCTTCAACCTGTTACTGTTTCATAACGCGCCTAAAGAACTTCAAATATTTTAACCAGTTCAAAAATCACGGTTTATTGCACTAATACAAAAATACCAGACGAATGGGGAATCTCCTACTTTTTGTAAGTCAGTTAATAACGAAGGTATTAAAAGGGATGGAGACTTGTATTTGAGAGTTACCTCTTCCTTGAGCTCGTAGTCGATGGTGTGCTTGATTTGAAGGAGCGCGAGACGCGTGGTCGCCAACATGCGCTCGTTCAGCTTCTTCATTTTGCGCGCGAACGTCTTAAGGAACGCCTCCACGCGCGTGTCCACGTGGTTCACGCTACGCACGCATTGGATATTCAATAATAATACGACACGATATACAATAGTAGAGTGATGGCTAAACATTTGACTTTACGATCTAGTAAAAACGTCGCGACACAAAGGAGTCGCAATTAAAATTTGTGACTCCACCCATGGGACGTAGCTTGCAATATGAATTATTGATTCTTTCTTCTAACTACTGGAGGTGTCTGTGACTGCTGAACTACGTGAGCGTATACCTGAACTTATCAATTTGCGTATTGACGGTGATGGAGAAGCCGAGCACCCCGAAGGTGTACCGCATCATGCTGAACACGCTGTAGCCGAGCTGCTCCTTGGTCCTCAGCGCGTCGAACACCGGCTCCTCCATCAGCATCTGCAAATATCAAGGTCTATACTAACAAAAAGAGAAATGCATATAATAGTTTGGGGAAAAAGTTTCTTAGCATTTTTTAAAGAAAATTCATATTTTAAAATAGTTTATTTATATTTAATTAAAGTATGTAGTTAGGGACATGATCTCATTGCTATAGAAATTGTGGGACTTCTAATCAAAATACCGCGACAAGTGGTTTTGGCAGTCCTCTCGTGATGTTAACCTGACACTGCCTAAAGAATTCTGAAGAGACCGAAACAGGTGGAAATCTGGTGCAACGTCAGGACTATACGGCGGATGCATTCACACCTCCCAGCCAAACTCTATTAATTTTGCTGAGTGGCTAAATGTGTGTGAGGTCTAGCGTTATCATGATGAAAAACCACACCCACAGAATCACCTTGTTGCCGGGTTAAGTTACACCTCTGCACTCTACCTTAAGTACAGTGCAGAGTGGTTCTGGTGCGTTCCACTGGAGATCCCGGAGCCCCTCACCATGCACCGAGGAACGGGCCACCGGGGAGATTTTAGTGGGTAAAAACCCCACATAACCGCCGCCTTCCCCCCAGAAGGCGGGGCATCTTTTTGAATATTTCCTCCCCGTTAACAAAAAAAAAAGGGTTTCGCCACAGTCTGTGAAGCCTGACCGGTCTTTGACCATGACATTTTTCGCACGTTCCATATATGTCGTAATAAAGTATTTAATATTCACCATTGAAAACAAAGTATGGCATCTTCTAGAAGATATACGCTGACAGAAGCATCATCCTTACCATTAGAACTTCAAGTACGGCGACGTCATGCGGCGTGGTGGCTTCGGCCTGGTAGTAGTTGGTGACGATACTGTTGGTGGATGTCGGGTTGAGGCTCATCACCCGCAGCTTGCGTACACCTAGAGGCAGCTCATGCACCCGTAGCTGTACATAGAAATATGGAGTTGTAGCAGACTAGCCACGGTGAATCACGCGATCGTCACTTCCTACTATAACATTGATGAAGAGATACAAGAGAGAATCGGTTAATAAGGAGATCTAGTAATTGTGTTAAGAAACTGTAAAATGTAAATGTCGTCGATTCTTCACAATTAAGAGGACTTGCAAGCTAAGCTGTTCCTATCTTATTCCGAATTATTAGGGTCTAGAACATAAAGACCTCACCTCCGGCAGTTCACCATCCTCCAGGGCGTCCCACTTGATGGCCGAGTAAACGTTTTCTGATATCTTGATGGCCGCGTGCCACGGCAGGTTACCCTGCATCAAAACCTGTACAATACAAATAACTGTAAATAATAGTTGGGATAGTTAAGCTGTGGTAGGTCAGAGCCCGCAGCCCTGTGGTCTCGTCTGGACTCGTAGAATGAGGCTACGGTATCACTGGGCGACAAGGGTGGGGTCCTATGTCGTCCGCTGAAGTGGACCCGAGAAGGCTACATCGGCTGGCCCTTGTCAACTTGCACTGCATGGATACGATGGAGAGGGACCTCCCCGCCCTCCGGGACGTGCTTTCATCAAAGCGCTATATCTATACAACTTACTTGCATGTATAATTTGCCGAGCAGCTTCTTGCTAAATCCCTTTAAATCGTCGATCGTGATGTTTTGTATGACGGCCGCTTTGTCTCTCGGGGATATGTACGGCTCCAGTAGTACGTCCATTCTTAAATCTCTGTAAAACAACATTAATTAATATATTTTGTTACTATTTAACCATGTCTCAAATTTGATAATAAATAGAATCCGTTTGACCGGGTACTACGTAGCAACGTAGAGCTACTCGAATCGTCGATGAACAAGGGTCTTTCGATGCGATGTCGATTCTCTTTGCATTCTCTATCGCATTTACAATGCTAATGCATACCAGCTACCGATTTCCATTACCGCACATCTCGACAGAATTCCAAATTCCACCGCCAGATGGTTGGCGTTCCACGACTGTACATTTTTTGCTTAACTTTTTTCCACGCACTGTCAACTTGTGGAATCAACTGTCACCAGCGGTGTTTCCGAACGTTTACTTGGGTTAACTTTATTTGGGAAACTTCAAGAAACGAGCCTACTCCTATCTCAAAGGCAGTCAACGCACCTGCATCTCCTCTGGTGCTGTGGATGTTTTTAAGAATTTGAAATAAAAAGGGCGCAAGACGCTCGGACGGTAAATTCGTGACAACGTATCCTAGGTACACACGTTATTACAACAAAATTGAAGTATGTTTTTCTACTACACTGAGCACAAATTTGCGTTCTCTCTCTCTCTTTTTTTAATGACGAACTACACAGATTGAGAGGTAGCATAGCTCTTAGATGTGACATAGCGCTTAGCCTGAACCTCTATATCTGAGAGATATAGAGAACATAGATATAGAGGTTCAGGCTAAGCGCTATGTCACATCTAAGACCACGCTCCCGCGTACATACTTTGAACACACATTGTGCACTATCCGCAATTCTCGGGAACTCTCGGCTCGAGCGTAACGGGACATTTTGCGCGAATGACATCCAGTATTTATCAATTTATAAGACATAGTCACGTCAAAATATTATTTTAATAACACCAAATATTTAGACCAGACATATATATTTTTACAAAACTTCGGAAATCAAAGATAGCACTGCCTGTGTGCACTATGCCTTTGATCCTTTACTGATTTGATTTGATTTTAGATTTTGCTGATTAAAACACTTTCTTGTAGGATTTAACTCACTTGGATAGTTTGTGCGGTTTGATGAGCAGGTTGTGATAGTTGCGTGCACGTATCTCGCGCACAGCTTCGAACATCGACTGCGTCAGCCCTTCGGTGGACTTGCTCATCTCCTTCGTTATTATCTCGACCAGCAACTGTATGAATCAATTTAATATCACGTTCCTTCGTAGGGGATAAATCTATATATATAAAAGAGAATGTGTGTGAGTTTGTTCCATATAGGCTCCGAAACGGCTGGACCGATTTAAAAGAAACTTTCAGAGAATCTTCAAATTGAGGTAGCGAGTAAACCTGTAAAGTATGGTGACGATCGGAGCACTCCTCTTTTTGAACTGTCAAATACAGCTTTTATTTACTATGATGATGTTTATATATGTCATTATGAACTGAAAGTTTCATTGAAATCGGTCCAGCCGTTTCGGAGCCTACATTTATTTATTTATTTATTTAAAATCAACAAAAATTATAACACCGTTACAGATAATACCAATATGATGTTATAAAAACTTAGTTAAATATATATTATTAAAATTAAAACAAATAAAAAGCTGCTTGATGTATTGACAATAATATATAAATATAATAAAGTCAAACACCTTCTACGCATTTGTAGGCAGCTTCGATAAACACAGACTCTGTGCAACAAAATATGGAATGGAATATATATATATAGTATATGGAACATACCCACACACTTTCTCTTTTATATGTATAGATTGTTAACTTATATATGTACGTATAATAAGTGATAGTATATATGTAATCATCCTGATTTGTTTTTATATTTCTTGTCCATACAAACATATATGTTGTCCAAAAGAGATCGTTCTTAGCGATAATCGTCCATTGTACAACAAATTGAAAAATGTAACTTCTTTTTGTAATTTTTTATTGGTTTTTGGTAAGTTGTATCTATTTTCCAAAACGCTGCCATTTCTTTTTGTTGACGGGGAGGAAATCTTCACAAAGATACCCCGCCTTCTGGGGGGAAGGCGGCGGTGCATGACGAGGGGCTCCGGGATCTCACGTGGAAAGCACCGGAGCCCCTCTGCACTGTGCTCAAGGAGAGCACGTCCCGGGGAGGTTACTCCCTCCTCCCCTGTGCCCTCGCAGCGCAAGGCGACACGGGCCAGCCGATGTCGCCTTCTTCCCGGGTCCACTTTGGTGGACGACGCAGGCCCTCACCCTTGTCGCCCAGTGAACCCGAGGCCCCTTTAGTCGCCTTGTACTACAGGGGATACCGTAGTCTTATTCTTGAGAGCCCAGAACTACAGGGCTGCCAATACGCTGCCAAGGCCAACATGTCATATAACTTACGTGTAGATTCTGACTGTACCCGACGATCTTCAAAGTGAGTCCCTTGTCCGATACGTACAGCGAATGCGATAAATCCGCCATGTTAGCTGGGTAAACTTCTTCCTGGAATTAGAAAGTATTCTATAAGCTTTTAGTTGTTTTCTCACGTTGTGTTACGTTCAACGATACTAACATCAGCCAGTAATGAATACATGTAATAAAATAAAACATAAGCTCTTTCTTTACACTTTAGCGGAGTAGACAGAAGCAATAATTGCTTTTCATGAAATAATTCTAACCTTCAGACCCTGTTGTAAAACGTCTGTCCAAAGGTCAAGGAGACACGATCTGAAACAATGGTACATAGTATATTTTTAAGTATGTTTAAATTGTTAGGGCGTAGGCCTGGTGATACCTCACACACGTTTGTTCCTAATTTGGACAACAGTCCCCCAATTAATTGAGATGTTAATGAAATATTGTGGGACAATTAAGAAATGTTTATTAACTGTACATGTAAATTTATATTATATATAATTTTTTACACAGACATAAACAAAATGTTTAAATAAACAACGAAAATAATAATAACATATTTTTACATTACATAAATGTTTTTTTAACAAAAAGATAAAATCGACTTCACATAAAATGTACGCTAAAAATACACAGTAGCTAAGTTTAGAGAGTGTGCGAAACTTAAGGTCGTAGCCTATCTCCTTTCTTTATCGAGGTGAAAATCTTCAAAGATACCCTGGTTTTGGGGGGAAGGTGGCGGTGATTTGAGATTTCTATTCACTAAGTCCACCTCCCCTGCCTTCGGCGGACATCCTCGTTTCTTTGGGAGGGGATCCGGAATCTCCAGCAGAACACACAAGTGACCTAAGGCACTGAGCCCAAGCATATGCCAGTCGCATTTCATGACAGGCAGGGGATACGGTAGCCAATTCTATAACCCCAGACTACAGAGCTGAAACGATAAAACCTTCTCTTGTAGTGGTGGAAATCTTCACTCCGCCTTCCGGGGAGAAGGCGGGGTTGTTGCATTTTTACCCACTAAAAACCCCACAGTGGCCCTTCCTCGATGCATATGGAGGGGTCGAGATCTCCAGTGGAACGCACCGGAGCCCCTCTGCACTGTGCTGAGGGGGAGGGGGGGAGGTTACTCCCTCCCCAACTGTGCCCTCGCAGTGCTAGGTGACACGCGCCAGCCGATGTCACCTTCTACCCGGGTCCACTTCAGCGGACAACAAAGGCCCCCACCCTTATCGTCCAGTGAGCTCGAGGCCCCTTTGAGTCGCCTTCTACGACAGGCAAGGGATACCATAGTCTTATTCTATGAGCCCAGAACTACAAGGCTGAAAGGAGTACCTAACCTAGACATGGATCGTATCTCAATCAGCATCCAAATGAGCTAATAAATTAGTAACCCCTTTGAAAGTACTCCCTTTCCAAAAAAAATATATTTACAATTAATGAAATTTAACAAAGATTATTACATACTCCTTTGGTGACTTGAGACTGAGCGGCGTGATGAAGTAGAAGTACAGCAGGGCGGTGGGGAATCGGAACTTGAAGTCAGGCTTGTACCATAACTCCATGTGACGGTTCTTGCGGAGCAGAGTCGGTTGATCTATCCTTTAACAACAAAAGTTGCCACAATAAAATATACTAATTTAATTACTATGTGGTTATTTTCAAGATCTGATCATTAGGCACTTATTAAGCTAATGCGTCTTACCATCCAGGACTGCATTATCACTTAACATAAGGTGGGATTATGGTCAAATACATGCTTTGAAAGTATAAAAAAAACCACTTTGAATTACATGCATATGAATGTACAAAAATTATGAAAATATCGTTTCATTTAGCTGTACTAACATGATGGAGCTCAAATAATGCTTATAAAAAAAATATGATTTTTTTTTAATCAGGATCGACTTTTTTCCGTCCCATCATCTAAGGTGTCATCTGTCTTCGTTTTCGGGTGCGGTCTCTTAACACGTATACGGTACATATAGCAAAATAACATATTTTACAATTTTGCTGTAATATAAAATAAATCTGTTTCAACAAATCTCTGAACGGCTGGACCTATAACCTTCTTATATACCTTAACTTTCTGGCATATAGCTGATGTAATAAGGTGTAACTTGGGCTACTTTTATTTTTAATCACGGGTAACTAAAACCGCGGGGCGCAGTTAGTCACAAATATGAATAAAATAAGTGACCAAGGTAATATGACCGCAACTGTAATGGGCTCGTTCTGGATTGTATGTAATTACAGCGTCATGTTTATGACGTATATCACGAAATGTCGTAAGAAATTAAGTAAAAAAGCATTCCATTCTTTCTTTTATTTGTGTTTGACAACTTAAATAAAATAAAATCCTTACTTGCTCTGCCATCACGAAGAGTGTAGTATGTTGTAACTACTAACTCCTACTCTTCACGATGGCAGGACTTTTTGTATAAATTTTATAATCTATGCACGTAGTCTGTACTGCTAGCAGAATCAAATCAAATAATCTGAACCGGGAACCCAAGCGAGCGAGCGAGAACCTCTCAGTTACACACTGAGTACTCTATTAGTAAAAAACTTTTCTTATATTAAATATTACGCGCAAATTATAAACAAATTTCGACATATGAAAAATATCGATATATTTGTACAATAATAATAATTCATTTATTCAAAAGTAACCAAGACTCATCACTACTTCAAACAACAACCAAATAACAACCTTAAACTAAATTATAAGATAAAAATATAAAATTATTATTACAACTATTTGCTTATAATATAAAATAAAGAAATATAATATTATACTAAAGGCTTAACTATGCTTATGAATACCTTACCCCATGTGAGACGGCGCAGCATCTGTTTACATAAACACAGTCAAGCCTTTGAGCAATCATGCTCAGGATGCTGTTGGAGCTGCTCCACACCCTGCGTACCAGAGATGCACTCCTCTTGCGCATTGTCGCAAAAAAGCATGACATCTGTGCATCCGCGAACATCCCCGATGCACTACAGAAACGGGGCAACCCCAACAGAACCCTGAACGCGTTGTTATATTGAACACGGAGAGCGCTGTACGATATTTGAGTATACTTCGCCCACAGACTGCACGTGTAAAAAGTTGTACAGAAGGCTCGGAAGAGTGTGAGTTTAACATTTAGGGAACAGCGTGCAAATAGTATTATCGATATTATTTTAGCGTAGTATCGATACAACCTCACGATATATTATATCGAAAAATATATCGATATATTTTTGGCATGAACATCCCTAATCCGTAGAAGTAGCTAGCCCTCTTATAAACAAAACCACATCAAACAATTAATATGCATTAGAAAAGAGAACGGACACAAGTCTGTGGTTGCGCTTTATTGAATTTAAAAAAAACAGACGAATTAACACCTTCTAATTTTGAAGACGTTTGAAAAGGCAAGGCAAAACCAACCTAAAATTGTTAACAGTAGCGACCAGATCGCCATGCTTCAGCACCTTCCTGATCCTCGGCGATGAGGCGACCTTTTTGTGTATTGCCTTGACGGAACTTTGTCTCAGGTCCACGCCCACTTCATTTGCAGCATCGAGATAGCCTGCGCCGGCGATATCAGGTCGAAGTTGGTTGTGATGTACACGTTCTCGGCTGGCAGGTGGAAGGCTTCGTACGGTTCGGCGTCTAGCCAGCGCTCGAGCCACTTTTGTGGTATCTCTGCAATAAGTACACTGATTTAATTCAAGAATTTTATTTGTAGTGAGAGTATAGTTATTAATTATAAATAATTTAAAATTAAGTTAAAATACTACGTAGCGTAGATTTTGCTTTATTTTATTTAAACAATAAACTTACATCATTAAATATTTAATTTAACTCTCACAATATATTAAATTATTTATTTCTCTCCGTATTCATTCTCTTCTCGAGCGGGTGAAGATCATTACCTACACCCATGTACATATCAGTAAATACAATATCATAACCGTAGTAATAATATAGATAGATAGATAGATAGATAAATCTTTTATTGCACCAGATAAAATGTACAAAGGAGAACTTAATGCTAATTAGCATTTTCTTCCAGCTAGCCTTTAGTGGTTAAGAGCAGGCTAACGGTAGTGCCGCTAAAAACTATACGCCGTTTTAAAACTATTATATAAATAAATAAATATACATTTACATATACATAAATAGATACTTCTATATAAATATAATAATATACATACACATGGAATATATACAACGACAATAAATATACCAGTTTGTAATTTTTCATTGTTTGAGTAGAAAGTATTCAGATACACGCGATTTAAAGACATTAGTTGACGAAGCCTCCCTAATCTCAATCGGCAAACTATTCCATAGTTTTATAGCTGTACAGGTAAAAGAATTGCCATAGAAATTCGTGTGACATTCGGGGAATGTTAAAAATTTATTATTAATATCATTGTAAATAAAAGCTGTATTTGACAGATCAAAAAGAGGAGTGCTGTAACCGTCATCAAATTATACAGGATTACTCGCCAGCTCAATCTGAAGATTCCCTGAAAGTTTCATTGAAATCGGTCCAGCCGTTTCGGAGCTTATATGGAACATACCCACACACTTTCTCTTTTATATATATAGATAGATTCTTATGTCCTTTTAAAATTCACAATAAATATTATTCTATTAAAAACAAAGAAAACTTATTAGAATAGAATAGAATAAACATTAATTCGACACAAGACAAAAAACAACATAAACCAAAGTAATTATATATGTGAAAAATTTAAAAAAAAGAAAATTGACCTCGTGCCGAAACGGGCTAGGCTTAGCATGTGCTGTGCTCACAAATCTAGCACAACGCTGATTTTCAGCCAAAAAAATCTGTGAAAACTAATGCGGGGACACGAAACGGTTGTGTATAAATAATGTTTTTCATACACTTATTTCAATTATACATAAATATAAATAAATAAAAAAACGCAGCTATGTGTATATATATAAACAAAATACATAATAATTATTAGTACCTTTCCGCTTATATTCTGTGCCGAACCATTTCTCCTTGGTGTCGTAGTGCACAGGCGTTGAGTGCTTGTTCGACAGGATCATAATGTTGACCGTGTCAGCGCGCATGCAGTCCAGCAACTCCTTGATACCCTGGTCAAAATAATTGAAACTTATGGAAAACAAAAACGTAGTAACCCACAATAATGAAATTGTTCACCAGAGCTTCCAGAACCAATTCATTTTTTTTTTAATTATAACTTTCGTGTTTGTGGACCTAGAGCTGTCGTTTTTGGACACAATATTTATTATTTTTTTGCTCAATAAGTATTGTACCACGGCATTAAGTTTTTTGGCAAGAGTTTTCCTAAAATAAAATCGTTTAACGGTGCAAAAAATAAAAAATCTTTAAATCCTATTTTCGCTATTTTACAAGTCATATATCATTCGACGCATCTTTTTTTTCTGACTCCAACGACGTGAAAAAGTGAAAATGGCCATATGTGTCACTTATTCCGTTTTTGCTTTCCAGCTTCGATATAATATATACATATATATATATAGTTGTCCACACCGTGACCGGTGAAGATTAGGGCTCATTTTCGAAGCTAAGTAGGGTTACTTAGCTTCGGAAATGAGCCCTAATAGACTAACTTTAGGATCGTATTTGTAGAAAAGCCTGTCCCCGGTGATGTAATGCTCCGGAGGGAAGAAATGCATGTTCTCTGCGAGCATCTCAACGTATTCCGATGGCTGCACCTCTTCTTCGTAACGGAAACTCGTCTCTTCTATAGTCTGAAGAATAAAAGTGTCAATAATCATACCGTTGTTATATACAGAGTAAAAGCAAAATCCGCTTGAACAAACAAATGCTCTCTATAGAGGGTATTAGAAGACCGCTTCTGAAAACAATTTTTTTTTAATGACGAACTACACAGATTGGCCAGAGAAGCGGGCCTTGACTGCTTCACCGGTTTGACATGAGGCATAGCTATCTCTATCGCTAGTAACTCGACACAAGGGTCCCCACAGTGAAGGAATCTAGTCTTAGATTGTCATAAACATAGCATTATTTCAATCAACAAGCATTTTACCATTCCATTTATACATATCTCCGGACCTAAAGGTCCTATTTAAGCAACATTGTTAGCGGACCAAATGATATTTTAAAATTTAAAATTAAATCGCTTTATAAATGATGGAGCTATGAGTGCACAAACATAAAAAACAGACCAGTCGTAAACTTCATTCAATTTTGAAGTTGGTTATAGAAACAATGAGATAACGTTATGATAAACAGTAGTAATAACATACCTTAATTTCATTGAATATCCTTTCCGAAGGACCAATTTCTCTCAGCATATTTATATATGAAAATATTGCTTCCAACACCTGAAATTTATAAAAAATAAGCTCTCACGTCTTCTGAACAAGGTTTTGAAGCGTCAATAGCCTAATGGTTTAGGGTACGATCTGCGAATCGTAAGGTCGTGGGTTCGAATCCACCATTGGACTATTGCCGTGAACCATGTCCTAGCACAAGCTTAAGCTTAGTTGGAATGGTTAACAAGATTGTTAGTAATATTTCTGAAAAAAAAAACAAGGTACACAGAAACAGCTTGCGCTGCTTTTATTTATTTATTTATTTTATTTTATTTTATTTTATTTTATTTTATTTTATTTTATTTTATTTTATTTTATTTTATTTTATTTTATTTTATTTTATTTTATTTTATTTTATTTTATTTTATTTTATTTTATTTTATTTTATTTTATTTTATTTTATTTTATTTTATTTTATTTTATTTTATTTTATTTTATTTTATTTTATTTTATTTTATTTTATTTTATTTTATTTTATTTTATTTTATTTTATTTTATTTTATTTTATTTTATTTTATTTTATTTTATTTTATTTTATTTTATTTTATTTTATTTTATTTTATTTTATTTTATTTTATTTTATTTTATTTTATTTTATTTTATTTTATTTTATTTTATTTTATTTTATTTTATTTTATTTTATTTTATTTTATTTTATTTTATTTTATTTTATTTTATTTTATTTTATTTTATTTTATTTTATTTTATTTTATTTTATTTTATTTTATTTTATTTTATTTTATTTTATTTTATTTTATTTTATTTTATTTTATTTTATTTTATTTTATTTTATTTTATTTTATTTTATTTTATTTTATTTTATTTTATTTTATTTTATTTTATTTTATTTTATTTTATTTTATTTTATTTTATTTTATTTTATTTTATTTTATTTTATTTTATTTTATTTTATTTTATTTTATTTTATTTTATTTTATTTTATTTTATTTTATTTTATTTTATTTTATTTTATTTTATTTTATTTTATTTTATTTTATTTTATTTTATTTTATTTTATTTTATTTTATTTTATTTTATTTTATTTTATTTTATTTTATTTTATTTTATTTTATTTTATTTTATTTTATTTTATTTTATTTTATTTTATTTTATTTTATTTTATTTTATTTTATTTTATTTTATTTTATTTTATTTTATTTTATTTTATTTTATTTTATTTTATTTTATTTTATTTTATTTTATTTTATTTTATTTTATTTTATTTTATTTTATTTTATTTTATTTTATTTTATTTTATTTTATTTTATTTTATTTTATTTTATTTTATTTTATTTTATTTTATTTTATTTTATTTTATTTTATTTTATTTTATTTTATTTTATTTTATTTTATTTTATTTTATTTTATTTTATTTTATTTTATTTTATTTTATTTTATTTTATTTTATTTTATTTTATTTTATTTTATTTTATTTTATTTTATTTTATTTTATTTTATTTTATTTTATTTTATTTTATTTTATTTTATTTTATTTTATTTTATTTTATTTTATTTTATTTTATTTTATTTTATTTTATTTTATTTTATTTTATTTTATTTTATTTTATTTTATTTTATTTTATTTTATTTTATTTTATTTTATTTTATTTTATTTTATTTTATTTTATTTTATTTTATTTTATTTTATTTTATTTTATTTTATTTACAACACAACATTTTTAAAGCCCTTTAAAAGTAACATGCTGCGATTTATGTTGCAGTCTCGACATGTATGTAAAATTACTGACTTGTTGTAAATCTTACCTCATCTATGTGGTCAAGTCCATCCTTGGTGAGAACCACTTGGGACGAGAACAAACTGTACATCGATGTGTAGTCAATACCACTCTCCGAGTTGCCAGTGTAGATACCAAGCGCCCATACCCTAAATAACACATAAGCAAGGTAAGGTTATGTTATAATATATTAGCTGATTACCCCATTTCGGTGAACACAGGATAACGAGTTATTGTAGTTTTTACAAAATATTATTCAATTAAATAATTTTACATACTCATATAAAATAATTATAATAAAAATACTAGCAATCAAATTTATCAATTATAGGCCAATGGTCTTTTTCAAACAAATAAATGATTTAATCAAAAAGCACTAAGAACCACTTCAAAGTTAGGTAATTCGAAATTATTTACAAAGCATAATCTAGCCCGGCGAAGCGTTTATAAAATTATAAATTAGTTATCAAGAATCAAACTATTTTTTGTAATCTAATAATTAAGTATTCGTAATAATTAAGTGTATAATATGGCGAGGGTCTATTCATGCAACGAAATACACCGGGAATCTCCGTGGAACGCATCCTCGGAACTGCACTGTGTTCTGAAGCACGTCCTGGGGAATTTAATCCCTCCCCTATCACCCTCGCGCCAACAGTGTGACAAACGCCCCACCCCTGTCGCCCAGTGAACCCTAAACCTCTTAGTCGCCTTCTCCGACAGGCAGGGGATACCGTAGTTTTATTCTTGAGAACCCAGAACTACAGGGCTGGCTCTTTCAAAACCTGCTTTACCACGAGAGCGCCACTCTGGCCGCAATGAGGCGAAGCTCTCCCACCTGTTTACCAGGCGCTATGGCAGATAGATGGCACTTGAGCACGTCTTTGTAACGCAGGTACTGCCGATCGTCACCAAATTTTACAGGATTACTCGCCAGATCAAGCTGAAGTATCCCTGAAAGTTTAATTGAAATCGGTCCAGCTGTTTCGGAGTGTATATGGAATATACTCACACACTTTCTCTTTTATATATATAGATAGACTAACTTTAGGATCGTATTTGTAGAAAAGCCTGTCCCCGGTGATGTAATGCTCCGGAGGGAAGAAATGCATGTTCTCTGCGAGCATCTCAACGTATTCCGATGGCTGCACCTCTTCTTCGTAACGGAAACTCGTCTCTTCTATAGTCTGAAGAATAATAAGTGTCAATAATCATATCGTTATATACCGAGTAAAAGCAAAAATCCGCTTAAACAAACAAATGCTCTCTATAGAGGGTATTAGAAGACCGCTTCTGAAAACAATTTTTTTTTTAATGTCGAACTACACAGATTGACCAGAGAAGCGGGCCTTGACTGCTGCACCGGTTTGACATGGAGGCATAGCTATCTCTATCGCTAATAACTCGACACAAGGGTCCCCCCGGTGAGTGGTAACCTCAGCTTTGACGGTTACTATGTTACTCGTAAGCGTTCCGATCCGAGGACGCCCGAGAGGACCGAACCACGACTCGGTCTGTTGCTGTTTCACGGATAATCTAATGGACATTAAAACGATAAACTATCTTTGAGTGTAACTTCGGGAAGCGTTGGCGCTGGGAGAAAAAGTGGCCGAAGAAACTCCGGCAACGCTCTTAACAACTAAGGGGTAGGCCTACCCATAAAATAACGGTAACACGCGAGGATTATTCGCAACTACCGCACCTTTGAAAACGAAGACGGACGACAGTACTAATGACACCTTTGATGATTGGACGGAAAATAATTGATCCTGATTTAAAAAAAAAATCATATGTTTAAAAAAAACAGGAATGGAACAAGTCAAAAACAGCTGATGCTCGGGTCAACGACCATCGGGACGCGAAGGGGAGAAGGAGGATGTTAATAAAACGTTTTAAAAATGTTTTTTTTTGATCAGGATCAATTTTTTTTCCGTCCCATCATCAAAGGTGTCATTAGTACTTTCGTCTGTCTTAATTTTCGGAAGCGGTGTCTTAACATCCTGTAAAGTATTATCAGTACCTGGCTCCTAATATATTATATTATGTATATTCTTCAATATTTGTGTTTCTTGTCGTTAAGAAATCTAGTCTTAGATTGTCATAAACATAGCATTATTTCAATCAACAAGCATTTTACCATACCATTTATACATATCTCCGGACCTATTTAAGCAACATTGTTAGCGGACCAAATGATATTTTAAAATTAAATCGCGTTATAAATGAAGGAGCTTATGAGTACACAAACATTTATTTATTTATTTATTTATTTATTTATTTAAATCAACAAAAATTATAACACAGACCAGTTGTAAACTTTATTCAATTTTGAAGTTGGTTATAGAAACAATGAGATAACTTTAAGATAAACAATAGTAACATACCTTAATTTCATTGAATATCCTTTCCGAAGGACCAATTTCTCTCAGCATATTTATATATGAAAATATTGCTTCCAACACCTGAAATTTATAAAAAATAAGCTCTCACGTCATCAAAACAGCGTTTTGAAGCGTCAATAGCCTAATGGTTTAGGGTACGATCTGCGCGCGAATCGTAAGGTCGTGGGTTCGAATCCACCATTGGACTATTGCCGTGAACCATGTCCTAGCACAAGTTTAAGCTAAGTTGGAATGGTTAACAAGATTGTTAGTTATATTTCTGAAAAAAAAAAGAATTATTGCTAGCTTTCTTTTTAAAAAAAAGAAAAAAAAAACAAGGTACACAGAAACAGCTTGCGCTGCTTTTTGCTAAGCTTAATAGTTGTTGTGTTTATATTAATTTATTTATTTACAACACAAAATTTTAAAAGCCCTTTAAAAGTAACATGCTGCGATTTATGTCGCAGTCTCAACATGTATGTAAAATTAATGACTTGTTGTAAATCTTACCTTTTTTTTTTGTTTACGGGGAGGAAATCTTCAAAAAGATACTCCGCCTTCTGGGGGGAAGGCGGTTATGTGGGGTTTTTACCCCTCCCCGGTGGCCCTTTCCTCGATGCATGACGAGGGGCTCCGGGATCTCCAGTGGAACGCACCGGAACCCCTCTGCACTGTGCTCAAGGAGAGCACGTCCCGGGGGGAGAGGTTACTCCCTCCTCCCCTGTGCCCTCATAGTGCAAGGCTACACGGGCCAGCCGATGTCGCCTTCTTCCCGGGTCCACCTTAGCGGACGACAAAGGCCCCCACCCTTGTCGCCCAGTGAACCCGAGGCCCTCTTTTAGTCGCCTTATACGACAGACAGGGGATACCGTAGTCTTAGTCTTGAGAGCCCAGAACTACAGGGCTGTGTAAATCTTACCTCATCTATGTGGTCAAGTCCATCCTTGGTGAGAACCACTTGGGACGAGAACAAACTGTACATCGAAGTATAGTCAATACCACTCTCCGAGTTGCCAGTGTAGATACCAAGCGCCCATACCCTAAATAACACAAAAACAAGGTAAGATTATGTTATTATAAATTAGCTGATTACCCCATTTCGGTGAACACAGGATAACGATTTATTGTAGTTTTTACAAAATATTATTTAAATAAATAATTTTACATACTCATATAAAATAATTAAAATAAAAATAGTAAGATTTTTTTTTTTTAATGACGAACTACACAGATTGGCCAGAGAAGCTGGCCTTGACTGCTTCACCGGATTGAGAGGTGGCATAGCTCTTAGGTCGCTTAGCCTGAACCTCTATCGCTAGAAACTAGACACAAGGGTCCCCCCGGTGAGGGGTAACCTCGGCTTAGACGGTTACTATGTTACGCGTAAGCATTCCGATCCGAGGGCGCCCGAGAGGGCCGAACCACGACTCGGTCGGTAGCTATTTCACGGAAAATAGTAAGAATCAAATTTATCAATTATAGGCCAATGGTCTTTTTCAAACAAATAAATTATTTAATCAAAAAGCACTAAGAACCACTTCAAATTTAGGTAATTCGAAATTATTCACAAAGCATGAATTTTGTACGATTTTGGAATTTTTGCTTTATGTTAATTTGTTATAAAATCTATATATATATAAAAGAGAAAGTGTATGGGTATGTCCCATATAGGCTCCGAAACGGCTGGACCGATTTCAATGAAACTTTCAAGGAATCTTCACATTGACCTGGCGAGTAATCCTCTAAAGTTTGGTGACGATCGGATCACTCCTCTTTTTGAACTGTCAAACAAACCACACGTCGTACTTTTATTTCTGACATTAACTCGAGCCCGATATGTTTTTGTTTAAATGATAAGAATGATCTTGTATTCACTGATACGTGCATGGGTGTAGGTAATGATGTTCACCGTCTCAAGAAGAGAATAGAAGAGAATGAATACGGAGAGAAATGAGTAATTTAATATATTATGACAGTTAAATGAAATATTTAATGATATAAGTTTATTTTAGTTTTAATAAAATCAAAATCTAGCCGCTAGGTACGCTAGATATTTATAAAATTATAAATTCGTTATCAAGAATCAAACTATTTTTCGTAATCTAATAATTAAGTGTATAATATGGCGAGGTGCTTCATGCAACGAAATACACCGGGAATCTCCAGTGGAACGCATCCTTGGAACTGTGCACTGTGCACGTCCTGGGGGAATTTAATCCGTCCCCCATCACCCTCGCAGTACTAAGGCGACACGCCAACAGTGTGACGCCCTTATCGCCCGTAGACCCGAGTCCCCTTTCACAACAAGCAGGTTCTTTTTTTTTTCAGAAATATTACTAACATTCTTGGTAACCATTCCAACTAAGCTTAAGCTTGTGCTAGGAGATGGTTCATGTCAATAGTCGAATAGTGAACCTTAAGATTCGAAGTACACTAAACCATTAGGCTATTGACGCTTCAACAAGATTATAAAAAAAATTCGGTACTTACTTTTTTCTAAGGTACGATAATAGACTGCCCTTGCCTTCATGTCCCAAAAGATAAGAGATATACTGATGCGGTTTCGACTCATACTCAGAAAATAGCGAACGCATGCACCAAGTTAAGGTAACCTAAAAAAAAATTAAAAAGAAGCATTTATATCGTTTCAACTAACGCTCTTTTCGCCACTATTAGACAACTGATAACTGAAGACAATTCCATACGTATACATCCTGGAATTTTAGGTCTTATATGTCAGATGGTGACCTTATCGCGATACACTAAGCCCTAATAGAGTTGATTCTTTATTTCTGTAAGAAAGAGCGAAAATTCACTAGAACAAGCCAGCTGAGATTCGAACCTTCGTCCATAAAATAGTAACGTGGAAGTCATCTATGTATGTAATGCTTTTATGCAGAAAAGCTAACGTTGGCGTGGTCTGACGACCTCATAAAGGCCGCAGGACACAGCTGGATTCAAGCCGCTTACAAGTCAATTAGGTATTCGTTGGGGGAGGCTGAAATAATGATGATATATGGATATATTTTTTTATACTTTCTAAGCAAGTGCTTGACTACGATCCCACCTGATGTTAAGTGTAAATGCAGTCCTGGATGGTAAGGCGCACTAGCTTAGTAAATGCCTATTCACTCTACTCTTGAAAATACCCACATTGTAATCGGAAGGAAAGACAGACGCGGGCAAACTATTCCAGTCCTTTGCTGTACGAAGAATGAAAGACGAAGCAAAGCGCTTCGTTCGGGTTTGAGGGATGTTCACAACAAAAGGATGAAATCCCGCAGTGCGTCTTGAAGTCCGATGGTAGAACGGGGATGGGGGAATTAGATCATGTACTCTCCAAAATGCAATCTGTAGAAAACAGAAAGGCTAGCTACCTTATGCCTAAGCTCAAGACTGAGCTCAAGGTTTCAGCTGCGTCACCCAATAGCCTCTTAGCCCGCCTTTCCACCGAGTCCAAAGCCGCGAGATAGCATTTTATTTCTTCTAATTTACTCACAAAGCCACTTAAAACTTCAGACACAAATATCCGTCTATCCAAACGTTCTATCGCTCTAGCAATTATAACGAACGTATAAATCGTACTAGTTTGTAAAATATAATGTTTATTTGTAAATTCTGTTATAAAGTATATTCATTCATTCATTCAATTCGTTAAAGCTCACCTCAGTGGTGTCACTGACGGGCTTCACGTAGTAAATGCTCCGGAACTCCGGCGTTACCGTATCAGGCTTGAATGCGTGACGAGTGAAGTCGTTGGGCGGCAGACTGTTGTTCTCCACATTTCCAAACGTATTTTTCACATACTGCTCTAAATCTGTTAGATTCATGCGAGCCTGCAATCATTTCGATCAAATTTTAAACAAACCCTTTCAAGCAGAAAAAAGTACACGGCAAGGTGCCGGGGTCTCCAAAAGAACGCACCCATCGTGCTCTGAAGCACGTCCTGGGGAGGTTTGTCCCTTCCTCAGCACCCTAGAAGTGCTAAGGCGACAGTTCCCGGGTCCACTATAGCGGACGAGAAAGCGTCAATAGCCTAATGGTTTAGGGTACGATCTGCGAATCGTAAGGTCGTGAGTTCGAATCCACCATTCGAGTATTAACGTGTCATCTCCTACCACTAGCGTAAACTTAGTTCGAATGGTTAACACGAATGTTAGTAATGTTTCTGAAAAAAAATAATGCTTGCTTTCTTTTTTTTTAAAAAAAAAGATCCCCACTCTATGGAGTTTATGCCAAAAATTCATCGATATATTTTTCGATATATCGTGAGGTTGTATAGATACTAGGCGATATATTGTACAAATATATCGATATTTTTCATATATCGAAATTTGTTTATAATTAATTCAATATTAGAAAAGTTTTGTACTAATAGAGTACTCGGCGCGTAACTGAGAGGTTCTTGCTTCGGATACCAGTCCGTACGATATTTCGTATATGGGATGAAATATATCGATATAAGATAATTTAATATTTTATATATGCTTTTAAAAATACATAAATCGTGTAATACAGACCGAAGTAATATAGTCAGTCGGAGAAGAGATGCTGGAATTCCTACTCACAAAGTAAACACAAGTTTTGCCAGTTTCCAATATACAAAGCTTTCAAGCTATGTTTATAAACAAATAAACAAGAACTTACAAATTAATGCTTTAAACTGGCACGACTGTAAAGCATCTTTACTAAAGTGGCTGGAAAGTTTGGACTATGAGGACACGGAGGCAATATTACGATACCAGTTCCAATAATATCTTTTTGTAAATTTTTATTGTAATCGCACATAAATACACACATTCACATACACTGACACACACACACACACACATAAATAGATATAATTACTTTAAACTAACTAACTATAAAACAAAAAAAATACATGATATGGTTAAGGAAGAGCTGGATCTTCTGGCACAAGTATATTTTATACTTAAAAGAAGATCCAAACATTGTATACTTGCTTTATATGTTTTTGTTTTTGAAAATAAAGATTTTATTATTATTTATTATTTATATACATAGATAGTTGTGGGAAGAAGGACTCCCGTGTCCTTGGATAGGATTAGGAGCGATGCTGGAGTTTCTTCGGCCACTTCTCCTAGCGCCAACTCTTCCCGAAGTGGCATATAAGTTAATAATAATAAAAAAAGGGGAAGGACTGCCACCTGTCGCACTTGTACTTATAGCATATAAAATTCCTTATTTTATTTTTGTTCATTTGCCGTATGTTACACATCAATTGATTTGTAGTATAACATGCGCAGTTAAATCGATAATCGTTTACATAATTCAGTAAAATCATTCGTAATCTCATATAGGAGGTTCACTCAGAAATTCCATTTTACCATACCTTTGTATGAAGTAGTCAATTGAATAACGTGCGAACATGACACTGAGCGATTTATTGACGCACATCCTGTGTCGTGCTAGCTATTGGGACTAAAAAATTTCGAGATTAATAAATAATATAAGATTAATTTAATATTGGTTTTCTTATGCATCATTTCATGATTTAATTATTACATTTAGAAAAAAAATTTGATAATATCAGTCTATATATCGATATAAGATAATTTGATAATATCAGTCTATATATCGATATAAGATAATTTGATAATATCAGTCTATATATCGATATAAGATAATTTGATAATATCAGTCTATATATCGATATAAGATAATTTGATAATATCAGTCTATATATCGATATAAGATAATTTGATAATATCAGTCTATATATCGATATAAGATAATTTGATAATATCAGTCTATATATCGATATAAGATAATTTGATAATATCAGTCTATATATCGATATAAGATAATTTGATAATATCAGTCTATATATCGATATAAGATAATTTGATAATATCAGTCTATATATCGATATAAGATAATTTGATAATATCAGTCTATATATCGATATAAGATAATTTGATAATATCAGTCTATATATCGATATAAGATAATTTGATAATATCAGTCTATATATCGATATAAGATAATTTGATAATATCAGTCTATATATCGATATAAGATAATTTGATAATATCAGTCTATATATCGATATAAGATAATTTGATAATATCAGTCTATATATCGATATAAGATAATTTGATAATATCAGTCTATATATCGATATAAGATAATTTGATAATATCAGTCTATATATCGATATAAGATAATTTGATAATATCAGTCTATATATCGATATAAGATAATTTGATAATATCAGTCTATATATCGATATAAGATAATTTGATAATATCAGTCTATATATCGATATAAGATAATTTGATAATATCAGTCTATATATCGATATAAGATAATTTGATAATATCAGTCTATATATCGATATAAGATAATTTGATAATATCAGTCTATATATCGATATAAGATAATTTGATAATATCAGTCTATATATCGATATAAGATGATTTGATAATATCAGTCTATATATCGATACTTTATGTAATATCGTTCGTCCAGGACTACGAGGCTAACGGATTCTAAGCTTGATTTAATAGTTTATTCTGACCTGCACGGCAACAGTCATCCGATGCGCGCTGTAATGTCTCTTCCTGAACTCGTGGGCGGCTTTGTGCAGTCTCTCGTCATCTTGCAACTCGTCCTTGAGACTGCGCAAGTTTCCCCACGTGAAGGTGCGCGCCGGGTGGCCTTCGGGGAACAGGCTCGACAGCAGCTGATCCTTGCGATTAGAGTCGGACGGCGCAGCAATTGCGAACTCTGAACAGGGTAAGGTGCTAGTCAAATGCGGCGAGAAATAGTAGTAATATCCTATATAAATGTCCCACACATATTGGGGCAATATGGTGGGTACCTCGGGTTCACTGGGCGACAAGGGTTGGGGCCTTTGTCGCCCGCCAAGGTCGACCGGGGAAGAAAGCGACATCGGCTGGCCTGTGTCGCTTTGCAGTGTGAGGGCACAGGGGGGAGGGAGTAATTTCCCCCCGGGATGTGCTCTCCCTGAGCACAGTGCAGAGGGGTTCCGGTGCGTTCCACTGGAGATCCCGGAGTCCCTCACTATGCACCGAGGAAGGGCCACCGTTTTAGTGGGTCAAGCCGTTATTTTTTTACATTATTTTAAAAAGTACAAACGTATTTGCCTCTCTCTTGGTCTTACCGTGAATACGGTCGCATATAAATACTAAAGGAGCTGTAGGTACCGGTATTTATAAAGAGAAGGCCTTTTTCTTAAAAGCCCCTAAAAAAATCTCCGTTTTAAATACAGCATAGCTATGTCATAGGCTTCTAGAATTCCCATGTCTCCAGTCAGTCAGTCCAGTCAACCTCACTAATATTACAAACATTCCTTATTAGCCATCTCATCTAAACTTAAGCTTTTGCTAGGAGATTGTTCACGTCAATAATTTTTTTTTGATTATTATTACAGTGCTTTATTCCCCAGCGTGTTTGGTTGGGGGTATTTTTAACTTATACATTATTAATGCAGCACCGACTCATGCACCTCCGGATCGCAGATGCACGAAGGTCTCTCCTTGCATCGAAACCTGTTAAGATACTCGGAGTACCCTCCGTGCCCTGTGAGGATTTGCACTATTAATGGATCCAAATCCATTTTTCTGATGACGGGATATGCGGACACAATGTCAGGGAAAACCACCTTCGTTGTGTCCGCAGTTTCCCCGTCTTTGTAGCGCCTGTTCCGTATGTCAAGCGAATCCATTCGGATTTGTCGCTTGACATACGAAACAGGACACTCTTCGTAATTGGGTTTGGTTTTCATCCCGATTGCAGCCTGTTTTGCCAGGACGTACGCCCTCTCGTTTCCTTCCATCCCCGCGTGGGCCTTCACCCAGTATAATTCACGTAAATAGTTGAAGTTCAGAACCTACGACCTCATATTTGTCAGACCTAACCTAAACAATAAGGCTATTGAAGCTCATTTACTATGAAGGAAAGGATATTATAGCTATCATACGATCTTTTCTTATCTTTTGAAGTGGAGTTAAATAGTAAAAGATAAGCCAAAATCAATGTCCTGAACCTACGACTACTCACGAAAAAAAGAACACATCAACAAATATTTCGTGATTTTTGAAAGTAATAAGTAATACGTGTTTCTAATCATAGTCACGTAAATCAATCAGCTATTGAATTATAAATCGGCACCAATTCAGCGCAAATGTATTTCAAAACATAAATTACGTGTGTTAACTGGCTTACGTAATGGCGTGCTCCAGAAGGCGTGAAATGGTGTGGACATCGGTACACTGCGTTATTTCATATGCAGTATAACTACGGTTTACCTGTTTTTTTTTTCATTCCCCCAACATGTTTGGTTAGGGACCTTATTATCGACATGTTACAAACTATTACATTTATTTGCTTATATTATTCCTATATTGATGATGATTGATGATGATGATGATCTAATTCCCCCTCCCTTTCCACCATCGGACTTCCAGACGCACTGCGGGATTTCATCCTTTTGTTGTGAACATCCCTCAAACCCGAACGAAGCGATTTGCTTCGTCTTTCATTCTTCGTACAGCAAAGGACTGGAATAGTTTGCCCGCGTCTGTCTTTCCTTCCGATTACAATGTGGGTATTTTCAATAGTAGAGTGAATAGGCATTTACTAAGCTAGTGCGCCTTACCATCCAGGACTGCATTTCCACTTAACATCAGGTGGGATCGTAGTCAAGCACTTGCTTAGAAATTATTAAAATATATATATATATATATACATAAAGATTTTAATTTTGAAACTATTCCATTTTTAACACTTTTACTTATCTCTATTTCTTTATATTCTTATATCCTATATTTTATTTACTTAATTTTTAATTTTACATTTTTTGGTGTACGGTTTACCTGTTTAACCTACTTCTAAAAAGGTCATATGTTCGATAGCAGTAAGGCAGGCAGTAAAACAACAAGGGAAACGTTTAATTTTTAAGATTAATCATATAGATTACGTATAACAAATATTTTTACCGTTGTAAACTGTTTTATATTTGGCTTAAATTTTTTTATTGTATTCTCAATTAACTTATATTCTCAATTAAATAAATCTTGTAATGCTATAATTTTGTAATACTATTTTTCTTTTATGACGAACTACACAGATCGGCCAGAGAGGCTGGCCTTGACTGCTTCACCTGATTGAGAGGTGGCACAGCTCTTAGGTCGCTTAGCCTGAACCTCTATTGCTAGTAACTCGACACAAGGGTCCCCCCAGTGAGGGGTAACCTCTGCTTGGACGGTTACTATGTTACGCGTAAGCATGCCGATCCGAGGGCGCCCGAGAGGGCCGAACCACGACTCGGTCGGTTGCTATTTCACTGATAATCTAAGAGACATTCAAAAGCTAAACTAACTTTGAGTGCCACTTCGGGAAGCGTTGGCGCTGGGAGAAGAAGTGGCCGAAGAAACTCCAGCAACGCTCCTAACATCTAAGGGGTGGAGCCTGCCCATAAAATAGCGGTAACGCGCAAGGATTTGTAATACTATGTATTGTATTTATGTACAAAAAGGCACAACAAGTGCATACACGCAATACGAGAGCATAAACTAAATAAATAATGCTTAAATGTAACTTAAACAGTTCCCCGTCTTCTCTAACTTCAAACGATTCCAGAAATATCTATAGTAAAGAATATGTTTTCCGATTAATTTAATCTTATATTACACCACATAAGCACTGATAGACTAGTGTCTAACAGTCTTACAAATAAAAATGAGTTATAACATATTTATTCCACCCTTATATATATATATATATATATATATATATACATATATATATATATATATATATGAATAGCATAACATGCATGTAAAGTAAAGATATACAATCTCTTTACTTAAATTTATTCTTTAATTGTATTTTATAATAATTATTCAAATGTTTAATGTCACAATTGTCAGTGTCGTGACATTTATTTAAAAGAGATAAGAGTTGGAATAAGAACATTAAATGTTGTTTCTCTAAATATTCTACAGAAACGCAGTCTTTCATTTCATGTATACATATACATGGAAGACTATGTGGACTTCATTATATACATTCCTAAAAATGCGATACTGTACGTGTAGCACTCTATAGAATAGTGTACATCTTGGTTTTCCAAAATACGTCTATTCATATCACGATTTTTTTTTTACTTTTCTTCAAAATACACTCTTGCCACAATAAGGGTTAAACCAGGAATAAATTAAGAATAAGCTGAGAATAGTTTACTACAAATAAATCCGGAATAACTATGGTTTATCTATTCTCCCTTTACGTCAAAATGCACGAGTTGGCAACAGCGCAATCAAAGAGAAACCATACTAAAAAAATAATTGCAGTCTATGTAGTAGTGTAGTAATGTATCTGTCAATGTGTGGCGGTTATAAAAATATTCTATACTCTATATATAGATAGAAGATAATCCACTTCCACCCTTGTCTATAGTAAGAGACCTTTCAAATATAAATGGTCTAGAAATATTATACCACTTTTAGAAAACCGATATTTTAATCGAAACTAATCATCGACATATAAATCAAAAGGGTTTTCCCATCTTTTAAATATTTTTACTTTTTTTGGAGTCTGAATGATATTTATTAAGTCATTTACTGTTTCTACTTCCTCCATTGCCTTAATTCCATAATATAATTCTATTCTTCGGAATAACGATTGTATGAACAAACGTCAACGTTATACCAGGTATAACGTATACTTGGTTTATTAGTACAAATTTTGCTTATTCTTAATTTATTCCTAAGTTTATCTTTATACCACGTTTATTTGTAAGGCTGTAATTGTTTAACGTACGATCCGAAGATCGCGAGCTCGAATTCCAGTCGGCTCGTACTAATAAATGCCGTTAATCAGTCTTTTAACAAAAAATCAATTCCTAAACCTTGTGTTTGATAAGCTTGATGAAAAGTGGACATGGAAAGTCGTCTGTCCCGCTAGGGTTAAAGTGATCCTCGGGTTCATTGGGCGCTTGTCGTGGGCCTTTGTCGTCCGCCAAGGTGGACCCGGGAAGAAGGCGACATCGGCTGGCCCGTGTCGCCTTCCACTGCGAGGGCACAGGGGGGGAGGGAGTAACCTCTCCCGGGAAGTGCTCTCTATGAGCACAGTGCAGAGGGGCTCCGGTGCGTTCCACTGGAGATCCTGGAGCCCCTCACCATGCACCGAGGAAGGGCCACCGGGGAGGTTTTAGTGGGTAAAAACCCCACATAACCGCCGCCTTCCGCCCAGAAGTCGGGGTATCTTTCTGAAGATTTCCTCCTCGTAAACAAAAAAAGAAGGGTTAAAGTGATAGCCTATTATTATACCACTTTAGTGGAATCGCAACCTTATGCTGCAATTATTCTGTATCGCTCCGTGAGTTTGACAAGTCACCTTATATAACTCGCAGTTTATACTTGATGTAAATAATTGGTCAATTTACTCCAACAACCAGTGGACTTATGTTTTCTACATTATTTTATGGCCGTACAAATGATAGAAATATTATGAATATAAATTTAAAAAACAATTGTTGATGTCTTTAATTGATCACGTTATTTGAAAAGAGAGAGACTGTAAAAAAAAACTCCCACGTTCTCTTAGCCAAAATCAAAACTGAAGAACGAATCACGACGTATAATCAAACGAGCCTAATGGTTTAGGGTACGGTTAGGAAACATAAATTCATAGGTTCGAATCCATCATTCAATTATTCTCCCAGCACAGGCTTAAGCTTAGTTGGAATGGTTACCAAGAATGTTAATATTGGTAAAAAAAACAGAAAAAAATTGTTTGCATTCGTAAAGCTTTCTTTTTAAATAAAAAAAACATTTCCCTAAATAACGCGGAAATCTGACTCACCGAATTGCGAAATATGTGGAGCGGTGAATGACGTAATTAATTTTGGAAGACTGACAGACAAATAGAAAATGGCCTCAAATGAAAAATGAAATGCTCACCAGACTCTATAGCTTCACGTTCCCTCTGCATGGCCTCCTTCATCATGAGCGGGCCCACAAAGAACTGGCTGAACATATCCATCGCATGGGGCAGATACTTTTCCTGGATCTCAAAGAAGAAGGTCGTCAACTCGCAGTCTGTGGATGCGTTATCCGAGCCGCCTTTTTTCTAATTTCAAATAAAGTAAAATAGCTTTATATACTAATACAATAACGCTTTATATTTCGTTTATGTACTTTCTAAGCCAGTGTGCATACATATAGCTTATATACCTTATTATTTTTCAGAATATTATGTATATAACATTGTGTGACTCCACAAGCATTTTGCATCCAATAGGATTCATATACTAAACATGTCTCACCGCCTTTTTTTTTAAAAAAAAGAAATCTAGCGATATTTCTTTTTTTTTTCAGAAAATATTACTAATATTCTTGTTAAACATTTCAAGCTTAATCTTGTGCTAGGACCATCTCCTACTCACGTCAATAGCCGAATGGTAGATTTAAACCTGCGACCTTACGATTCGCAGACCGTACACTGAACCATTCGGATATTGACGCTTCAACATTTGCTTTGGCTTACGTTTCTTCTCGTTCTGTTTCCTGGTATTGAGTTATGTATTATATAAGGTTCACTAAATGACAGGTGGTGACCACTCGCTATACACTGTACCCATTTTTAGAAAATGATTTTCGTACAACAAAAAAAAGACAATTCATTGTTACAGAACCGACCGGTATTCGAACCCGCGATCACCACAGTTCTTAGTCTAATAGCATAGCCACTACTTCCAAAACCTACATTTTTTTTAAAAGAATGCTGACAAAACATTTTTTTACAAATACTAACATTCTTGTTAACCATTCCAAATAAGCTTGCGCTAGAAGATGGTTCACATCAATATATATATGTATATATGTTGATTCGAACCTATGAACTATTCCTTTCTCCAAGGCCAGCAACGCACATGCAGATGTTGACGGGCAAGAGTGATCACTTAAAATAAGGTGAGCAGCAGCCCTGTAGTTCTGGGCTCTCAAGAATAAGACTACGGAATCCCCTGCCTGTCGTAGAAGGCGACTAAAAGGGGCCACGGGTTCACTGGGCGACAAGGGTGGGGGCCTGAGTCGTCCACTAAAGTGGACCCGGGAAGAAGGCGACATCGGGTGGCCCGTGTCGCCTTGCGCTGCGAGGGCACAGGGGAGGTTACTCGGTGGGCAGGTAACTCGTTCGCGTCTTTCCTTATAAAAAAAAAGTTTCCATGACCGTACCTTAAAGCATTCACTAGGTTGTTGACGTTAATTAGGCTTACTCTTACTCTAATTATTGTGAAGCGGCAATAGCCTTAGGTTTAGGGTACTGCGAATCGTAAGGTTGTAGATTTGTACCCACCATTCGACTACTGACGTAAATCATCTCCTAGCACCAGCTTAACTTTCATTGGAATAGTTAACAAAAATGATAATAATATTTCTGAAAGAAAAAGAAATATTGCTAGCTTTCTTTTTCAAAAAATTATTATACAAGTGTATGTAACGGTGTTGGTTTTGTTTCTTAACTAATAACCGTAGATCATGTGGGCCGGTTGCTCGTTTGTCTCCTTCACTGATAAAAAAATTACCTTGATGAATGAATCAAATTCGTTCTCCTTTGGATACCTCTGGCTGCCCATGAAAACCATGTGCTCGACGAAGTGCGCGAGCCCCTGGATGTCTGGTGGGTCGCTGTAACTACCAACACCGATGCTTAGCGCGCAAGCCGCCTGCAAACAAAATTACCATAAAATAAGGATTTCTACATAGGAGACAGCTTAACTGCGGCAGCCCGTGATCCCTGCGCCAGAGAAGGAAAAGTACCTTGTTATCCTAAAGTATTTCCAATGATTTTTTTCATATTTCTATATATATATATAAAGAGAAAGTGTGCGGGTTTGTTCCATATAGGCTCCGAAACGGCTAGAGCGATTTCAATGAAACTTTCAGGGAATCTACTGACTTAACCTGGCAAGTATTCCTGTAAAGTTTGGTGATGATCGGAGCACTCCTCATTTTAAACTGACACATGCGTTGTGTATAATAATTATCACCTGAAAGTTTCATTGAAATCGGTCCAGCCGTTGCGGAGCCTATACGGATCAAACATACACACATTCCCTTTTATATATATAGATTACATGACCAAAAATAAAGAAGAAACAAATTCCAGAAATACAGCATGTTTTATAATTTGTTATATAATGTATTAGTTCCGTCTACGTAGCGTGAATCAGAGCATTCTTCAGCACCGAATCAGGCATAAAAAATATTGTAGTGACTGTAGAGGTAGCAATCTTCTTAACAAAACAAAGTAAACATAGACCATTGGAAAAGAGCACAGACCCAAGTCTATGGTTTTAATTTAAAAAAAAATAATAATAGTGTATACAATACAAACAAAATATAACTAAATAATATATTAACACAACAATAAAATTAGTTATTGTTTTCATTGTAAGGTCGACATAAAAGAAAATCAGATCAAGGTCCAACTCAATGTTTAGCAATAAGCACCTAAATATTTGTACAAAGGCTAACATGATGCTATTTAGGAATTTCTATTAATCTTTAGTAAGAAAAAAACAAAATTTTGTTATAAAACTTATAGGTTATCTTTCCATTCATCAGAAATTAAATGTCCAAATACCCAACTTTCAGTCAAATAAATCATAACATCATAACTTTTTTCTGACTGGTGGGAAATCTTCAACACGATACCCATATGTGAGGTTCTTACCCACTAAAACCCTTCCTCAGTGCATGGTGAGAGGCTCCGGGATCTCCAGTGGAACGCACCGGAGCCCCTCACCATGCAGGAAGGCTTTTAGTGGTTAATCCTTCCCTCCTGTGCCCTCGCAGTGCAAGGCGACATCGGGATGTCGCCTTCTTCCCGGGTCCACTAGCGGACGACAAAGGTCCTTGTCGCCCAGTGAACCCGAGGCCCCTTTTAGTCGTCTTTTACGACAGGCAGGGGATACCATAGCTTCATTCTACGAGCCCAGAACTACAGGGCTGTAATTTTATATTACCTAATTTAACCAATCCATAAATAATAGAGTAATTATATATATGAAAATATATTTATACAACTGTATGAAGTTAAGAGCTAGTTTATATATGAGACAAACAACATGACTACGTAATAAAAAAACGCGTCTACTAATTGCACGAAATATTTTATACTTTAAAAACAATACCATAAGGTTGATAATTAACTAAAATCTATCTCGTTCTTTGCTGTGAAACGTGTTCCTAGTAGCGTAAATATTTGTTTCTATGTCATACCGTGTCAAGTGAAAGTTGGCTAAAAAATATCTTGCATCGCTTTCTAAATACTATTCTCTCGTACGCGGCCTTCATCAATCTTAACAGATTACGCCGATTGCGGACCTGTAGAAAGCATGCAATATATATAGTTCTGTTAGCCAGTCCGGTAGGGAAACTCATTGTGCTGTTGATACCAAACCGGGATAAAAGAGGAGAGTTCGTCGTAGGTTACCAACTCACATGGTATACGAAACTTGTTTACGAAAACTTCAACAAGCTTTTAACATTGTTGGAGTGGCAAAGAAAAAAGAAGAAAGTTAATATATATATACTCGTATAAGACGTTTATACGGAATAAGAAAAAATCAAAAAACTTTGTGTTGCACTGTAATCACAGAAACCACTTTAAAAAATTATTCCTGCTTACTATCAGTGAACTTCGACGACGTCACTTCTTTATTTCAAAATATCGTAGTTATATTACACAGTTCTGGCATTCTCTCTTGCCAGTCTTAAATTGTCATAAACCTACCAATATCCGAAATCATTTATCAATAAATTATTCATGATTTTTTGGAATTCCCTGGTATATGATTGGAAGCCAAGTTACAATGTCAACCTAATTAACATGATACTTAATTGAAAATGAAAGGATTGTAACACCAAAAAATGTTCGACAACGGGATTAATTATGGAGCAATAAGTGCAAAAGCATTAACAAAACTAAAATGTAGACAACATTAGAAACACCCTCTTTTATGAAGTTGGAGAAAAAACTTTTCTCAGTCAATAGGATTCAAAACTTAGCTGCATTTTTTTTAAGTTATAAAAAACACAAACTCTAAGTTACCCACATATAACATAAAAGTGATTGACGGAAGTTAATGAGTGAATTTTACTTTAGTATTAGTAACACAAAAAAAATTAAATATATAAAATGGGTAAATTTTTTTTGTTATATTAAAATGAGATAAATTATTGGAATTTGTGATACTAATTGGGTATTTAATAATTAATCATGAAAAGATCATCTATAAGTTTTAACAAAACAAAACCAACTTTTTTGCAAGTATTAAAAAGTATATCAAAAAAATATATTTTTAAACCATTACCGAAAACATGCCCATGGCACCCAAACGCCCTTGACTTCAAAATGTTAGATTTCACTCATTGAAGCATACAGTTATAATACCGAATTTTGACTCTTAATCAACGGTGAATGCTGTATTCATAAAATTGTTTTAAAATTATGACGTCACACGCAGCGTGTTCGTAGTCACTCTATTTTTCTTAAAATTTTATCAATTTTTAAAAGTTAAAGTTACAGCCTAAATGTATATGTGTCACTGCAGGGTGCAGGCTTTCTCTACCTAGAGAGCATAAGGCCGTAGTCTGCCTTCACCCCTAGTGTGGATTAGCAGTCTTCACAGCAGGGGATTGAAGTTGGGTTGCTATGTATGAATACCATGTAACTTGAGACACTGGGCTACCACAATTCATACTGTTTATTGTTGTTTATTTACTGTTATTTGTTATTTTCATTAAATACTAATATAACTAAAATGAAAATTATTATAATAAAAAATATATAATTAAAATCTCTAATTTATTAAATTTTAATGAATTAAAAATGTAAGTATAACAAATACAAATACTAGTTAGTTTATATAAATAAAAACAATATAAAAGTTACAGCCTTTATATATATCCCACTGCTGGGCACAGGCCTTCTCTGTAAAGAGACTATAAGAGCATAGTCAGCCACCCGATACTGTAGTCTTATTCTTGCGAGAGCCAGCCGGCCCTAGTATGGATTGGCAGACTTCACATGTCTTAGAAAAAAATTCTAGGATATGTAAGTTTCCTCACGATTATAAAAAACAATATTACTAACATTAAATCCTTTAATGTAATTCTACAAATTAGCTACTATTAGAATAAGTTTTTTTTTATGACAGTAAGTGAAGACATGACCTCTAATGATAAGGTACAATGGCTTAATAAATGTAGTAAAGAATGACATTGTAATTGTATGAAAAGAGTAAAAAGTGCACAAATCATTTCAGTTTTATCAATCCTGAAGGTCGCTCCATTAGGAGGAATAACAAAACAAGTAATCTTATCACTTACTAGCTTTTCTTCATCAAATTCATTTCGCCTTTGGACACCATGATGGTCACTGCTTCCAGACTGTACAGATATAGTGTCATCACTATCAACACTTGAGTCTTCTGGGGTAACATTTTCCTCGCTACTAGAGGAGTCCTCTAAATTTTCTGGTGGTTTACTAGGGTCTGAGATGAGGAGGGCCGTTAAACCATTTTCTAGGCGTATAGTCCTAAAATATAATTTAGAATAAAAAGTTAACCAATTTTTTAATTTATTTGTAAATAAAAAAATTTCAACTACATATATTTTTTTATTTACTATTCATTCAGTGATTTGACTTTTATTATTTTAGAAACGACTTTCAACAATTTGTTATGTGTGACAAAAGGAAAGTCCTAGACGACCCTTGTAGTCGAAGACAAATATAAATCTTCATTAGCAAAAGTAAAGTCTTTATTAATAAAATTTAGTTATAAAACTTACTTGTAAAGCTTTTTATCAGACGCAGATTTTATAGGTTCAGGTAAAATTTCAACATTCTCCTCACGGTAAACCATACCCCCTAAATAAGCTGGACGAGTTTTGACCATTTTAACTTCAGGTCTAAATCTTGGTGTCCTATGATAAGTATTTCTTTTAGACATTGTTGTTAATGTATGTTTTGCCTGCTGATGAGATGTTTTTTGAATAAAAGTTAGTATGGACAAAAATTTTGACATCTATCGAGTCGATTGGGAAAGTGCTGCCATGATCTGAAATACATTTATTTATACAAATCAAAATGTTCAAATACTCTGTACACTTGTCATGTCATGGTTTAAATTTAAAATGAATACTACATACGACCCTGGCTCAAGCCGGGATTAGGCTAAGAAGAAGACTATATAATAGTTTAAAAGATATTTATATAATAATTTTTTTAAATAAAAGTAATTGTTGTTCTAGTTTGTATTGTTTATGATAGAATTCTATTTCTATGCAACAAAAATATTTATATGACTCCAACAACAGTACAATTTCTGCTGATGCAATAATGGATCGTAACTATTGGGGAAGAACACACAAACCACCAGATTTCCAACGCAAAGTTGCGGATAGTATAACTCACGCAGAGTTGTATTCGCCTATAGAATATGTACCGATTTTTTTTTTGGACGACATAACACAGTTGGCCAGAGAAGCTGGTTTACTGGTTCACCGGATTGAGAGGTGGCATATCTCTTAGGTCGCTTAGCCTGAACCTCTCAATATGTACCGAGGATCCAACTCATTATAATACTTGGCACTCGTAGTCTTGTCAAGATTTCACTTAAGATGAATGTGAATGGTAAGCATTTCGATTATAAAAAGAACATAACCAACATAAACGTTATTCACTTACAAATCTTAGAATTCGTGTTCGTAAATGTAATTTAAGTGCTGAATTCGACAACAGATTAAAATATTTATATTTATTAATATTTTAATCTGTTGTTCAAATAAAATGTTCTGGTCACATTGCTTTAGGCATACGTCACTTAGAGAAGTCATTATTCAAACTTTTGAAAACAGTTATAATGATATTAATTGTTTGAAACTAATTTAAAAATAGAGCTGTATATATTTATATCAAAATGGATGAATCATATTCTGAAAGTGATCTTTCCATGTCGCCCTCGCAAATCCTAGAACGACTTCAAGTTTTAAGACAGTTGCAGTTATTACAGCGCGGGAAACTCCAAAAACAACGATCATTATATCACGATTCTCCTGAAATATCATCCAACTTAACTGAACTTGTAAGTCATTTTAGCAATAGCACAAGCTACAACACGTTTCGCAGTTTGTTACACGTAACTCAAGATTCTTCTAATGAAACATCACCTGGGCTGGCTGTTAGTAATTCATCAAGAAAACTAATAGACCGCGATTTAATAGATGGCATCGCCGAATTAAATCTTTCCCAGGAATCAGAATTCCTTATTAATTCTCCAACTTCAACAAAAAGTAAAGTTTTATCTGAATCTGAGCCTATTACACCAAAGTCAACCTCGGACCGTAAGACAGAAAAAACATTGTCTCCTAAACAAATATCTCTAGATGAGATGCCCATTTTAACTCCTAAGAAAAATTTTGAAGCTTTGGTAATTGAAAAACTACAGACTGAAGAAAATTCGAAAAAACAACAAGTTAAACAAAAAGAAACCAATTCAATAAAACATAAGAAACCATTCCTTAAAAAAGGTGAAGGTACGACGCGTTTTGGTTTACAAAAGAAAGATCTTATTATTCAACATACCAAATCTTTACCTTGGCGTCAAAAGAAATCGGCACCCAAAACAGAGAATAAAAAACTAAAAAAGAGTGATGTAGAATCACAATCCAGCTTAAAAAAAGTTGATGTTCAAATTATGGTTTCAAAACCATCTCCATCAAATATTAAAGAAACTGAATTTGAAAAACCAAAGAACCCAATAGAATGTGTTAATGAACATACAAACCTATTGAATAAACCTTCTATTTGTAAAGGCTCTACTGAAAACTCAGAACAAAAAGTTATCAATTTAACTCCTGGAAAACATCCACTTAAAGTAAGCAAGGGAAGACATGGGCAGCAGTGCTAACTAAAGAACAAGATGATTTTCTAAGACAATTAAAACAAAGTGATTATTATAAGAATTTCGGCTCACCTTCAAAGAGTGTTGCATCTGAGATGAGCTTTAATGATAATATGGTTAAGATGCAACAAGACAAAGAAACTGTAGAACAAAAGATGTTTGAATTGCTGGAACATAAAGTAACCCATGAAAGTTTTAATATAGAGAATTCCTTTATTAACCGTTTCTTACGAAAAAATAAGCTGGAGTGCTCTGGAGAAAGTACACCTTTAGTTATGCAGAAATGCTTATCTAAGAACCCTGGCCTAATGCACATTAATCCCGATTTAAGACAAGACAATATGGGGAATAATGAGAACACATGTCAAAGTGACTGCACTGATTGTGTCGAGACATGTTCTACTGTAACAAGCTGCTGTTCATGTGTTGCTGTTGAACCAGTAAACTCAGAATGTGCATGTTCCATTGAAAGTAGTTTCAATAATAATAAAGTAAAAAATAAACATCCAAACCATGAAACAAAAAAGGTTGAAAATGTAACTGGTGTGCGGAATAAAAAAGATAAACAATGTCACAATGACAATGCCACTGATGACACTGATACAATGAAAGCAGAGATGGCCGAAATGAATGCTAAGCTAATTGCAACAAGTGAGTTACTTAAAGAAAGACTTAGTGAATTAGAAGATGAGATAGAAACATTTAGAAAAGAAAATGCTAATTTGACAAAAATGCGCGAAGAAATTGATTCAGAACGTCAAAAGTTCTTTGAGGAAAAAGCAGAATTTGAGAAAAAATTTAACGAAGATAAAATTTTGTCTGAATATTACATTGCTGAAGAAAAAGAGAAGCTTACAAAACAAAGACTACTTTATGAAAGATATGTAAGAGATATGAGAGGAAGACTAAATAAAAAAGACAAGGATGAAGTTGTAAATCTAAAGAAAGAAATAAATGATCTCAAAGAAGACATAAGAGTAAAAGATGCAAAATCCACTTCAACAATAGCAAGACTTCGTAATCAATTAAAGATAATGGAAAAAGAAAAGAAAAACTTACAAGATGAATTGGAAAAGTTAAAAAAAGAAAACAGACGCATTCAACATAGCAATGATGTGACAAGGAGACTAACAAATTTAAAATACCTTGAGCAAATTAATAAAAAGCTCACAAACATAACTTCTAAAGATTCAAAATCTGATGTGGTTTTAGATCCTAATATAAAATATAAGGCTTTCGAAATTGAGCGGCAATGTAGGAGTAAAAAAATGTTACAGAACAAAGGTGTAAGGCCTAGAGCAAAAAGTGTTCCTAATTTAAATATAACGTCTAAATATGCAAAATATTTCAGTCAAAGAGATTCCCTTAGTGAAATAGAGAGAAATAAAACTCATATTGATGGTTTACGTATATCTTCACCAGATGATGAGGGAAGTGATGATAAAATTGATAATTTAGATGAGTCTATGTTTAATTCCGATAAAAGTGCTACACAGAGTGAAGATGAAAATAACTTAGAAAAAATATATATTGAAAGATTCCAGAGTACTTCACCCAGAAGTAAACGATCTACAATGTCTAATTCTAGTGACATCAGCACCAAAGACAATACTAGCAATTATTTCCTACATAAATCAAATTCTAGCTTGGATTCAATGTATAGCCATAAGAAAACCTTGAGTGACAAAAACTTTTTATCTACAGAAATACCAACATCCAATATAAATCATAGATTGAAAAGACATTCACCAACAAACTATTCAAGGAGTTCTCATGAATCAGTGGAATCCCTGTCAAATAATTCAAAAGAAAGGGGAAAAAATTCTTCAAATCATTCTACTAGTTTAATTAAGTCCCCAACTTCGATACTAAGTAATCATTCCTCAAGTCAAAGACTGGCAACAGTTATTGATAATAACCAATATCAGGATTCCAGAATGATTGTAACTCCTGAACCGTGCACCAGCAAAAGCAGTTTGATAAAAACTAATTTAAACCCTACCGAAATAAGAAAGCCTGATGGGTCAAGAGAGCTTAGATTTCCAAATGGTAATGTGAAACACATTTCTGCTGATGGCAAATACAGCAAGTTTGTTTACTATAATGGTGATATTAAAGAGAATTTTTATAAAGAAGGTAGGATTAAATATTTCTACGCTGAAACAAAAACATTCCATACCACTCATGCGGACGGACTAGAAGTTTTGGAATTTTCTGAGTAAGCATTAAAATTACAGCCTTTATATACGTCCCACTGCTGGGCACAGTACTTGTATTTGTAAACTTGTGCCTGCTGTGTGGCGATAGGATCACTACCTATACTATTACTAAGTACTATACTAAACAAGATAGTAAGATCCACGAGATAGTGGTAAGAGGAATATGGACAGCCATTGCTCTCTGTCCCCCCAGCCAGCGTTAAAACGATGGGAGAGCTTATTTTTTGTACATTCGTATTGGTCTCTCGCTTTGGTGTTGACATAGGTCTGTGCTGCCATCTACAACATTAACTTAAATACTACACTTGGTCCAGGTACATTTGCAAAATAAGCAATGATAGCGTAGTGTAATATTCACATATACTATGCTAGTTCCTCCTTGTTCCAAACAAACCCTTCTTGGCACTTAAGCACCATAGTTAAGGCGATATATTTACGGGAAAAAAAAAACCGTGTTCAAATCGACTCTATTATAAAACACTAGGGGCCCCCTTTTCCGAAGTATTTTTTGAAGTATGAGTTATAATTTTAAACATAATATTATCCGTTATATTACGTAGTTAGTAAGTTTTGGTGTGTATATTCTCTTCTTCGTCGCTGGAAAACAAAAACGTAGTAATCCACAAAAATGAAATTGTTCACCAGAGCCGAAAAACATTTCAACATTTAAAAAAAAATTATAACTTTGGCGTTTGTGGATCTAGAGCTGTCGTTTTTGGACCCAATATTTATTATTTTTTGCTGAATAAGTATTGTATCACGGCATTAACAGTTTTCCTAAAAGAAAATCCTTTTACGGTACATAAAATAAAAGATGTGTCAATCTTGAAAATCCTATTTTCGCTATTTTTCCTCTAATTGTGGTGTCATATATCATTCGACGCGTCTTTTTAAAAAAAGTTTAAAAAGTGAAAATGGCCATACGCTTTTGCTTTCCAGTGTCGATGTTTGTCCTTGTTGTTGTTATGGTGTTCTAGTCATAAACCTTCCAATATCACAATCAACAAACATCCTTCCATGCGATATTAGGACCTCTCAAAGAAAAAAAAAATCATAAATGAAGGCACAAACATACAGACTAAATCGAAAACCCTCGTATTTTGAAGTTGATTAGTATGATTTGTATTTTTAATGTTTTAGTGGTCAAGTAGAGAAACGGTATAAGGATGGTTCATCTGAGATCCGCCTGCCTAATGGCAGTGTGCGGTATTTCGACCCGAAGAACGAGCACGTGCGTGAGGAGTGGCGCTTCCCTGACGGCGCCGCACTCACGGTCGCAGCCAACGGTGAACAGCGAGTCTTGTTCAGCAATGGACAAATTGAAGTCCACGCTAAAGACCACAAGGTATAAAACTCATATAATTTTATTTTTTTATATGAAAAGTGGCAAACGAGCATACGGCTCACCTGATCTTAAGTGATCACCGTCGCCCATGAACATCCACAGCACCAGAGGAGCTGTAGGTGCGTTGCCGACCTTTGAGATAGGAATAGGCTCGTTTCTTGAAGGTCCCTAAATCGTAAACGTTCGGAAACACCGCTGGCGACAGTTGATTCCACAAGTTGGCAGTGCGTGGGAGAAAGTTACGCGAAAAACGTACAGTCGTTGAACGCCAACCATCAAGATGGTGGCGGTGGAATTTGGAATTCTGCCGAGATGTGCGGTAATGGAAATCGGTAGCTGGGATGATTCCGAACAATTCCTCAGATGTGAATGTTCATCTCTTGGTGAATCTCTTCCCCGCCAGTGTTAATAGGATGGGAAAGCCTATTCATATATTGTCTGACATAGTAGAGAGTGAGCTATCGCTTTTTGTTCTTCACCAAGCTTATTAGGCCATATTATTACAGATATGTAACAGGGGTAAGTAGATCACGTTATACAGAACAAATAATGTCTCTTACTGAGCAGTTGGTAGACACCAACAATTAATTTGCCCTCTATTGGGTTTTCAGGTGTTCTCAAGTTTAAAAACCATCTTGGTATAATGTCACATGGGACAAATGATAGCATGTGATTTTGAAAGTAAATTGTTATTGCGTATTTATATTTGCACAAAGCAGCAATAGTATAGTGGCTAAACGGTTCTACTTACGAGATGATGGTCGCGGGTTAGAATCCTAGTCGGCATTGCCGTTTTATCAAGTATAAAAAAAATGCTAACAATTTAGAATAAGAGACTTAAGCTTAGTGAAAAGCAGACTGCAAATCGCTATATTTACTACAGCTACAGCTGAGTGACAGCTTATTTCTTTTTATTTTTATACCTACTTAGTACAAAAAATTCATATTTGATTTGAATAAGTTTTAATATCTTGCCATAATGACAGTATAATCACTTACTATTTGCAGCGTCGCGAATTTCCCGATGGCACTGTTAAGTTGGTTTACAATGATGGAACTGCAGAAACACGATATGCTTCTGGCAGAATTCGCATCAAGGACAAACATGGTAATCTTATAATGGACTCTGCACCCAGTTGATATGAAACTCGGACAAAAAAACAAAGTGCCTTCACATTGTTTTACTCTGCACTCAAAATAATTTATAAATGTGTTAAATGAATTTAGTGATATTGTATAAATGTTAATTTTTAAATATAATTTGTATGAATTTAAAAAAAAGTAATTTTATGTTTAAAAAAAAAGAGAAATATATATTGACTTGATTAAAAAGCCAATTTTTATTAGTACACTGTTCACTCTATAACTACCATTAACTTTAACTAGCAGATATTTGTTTATGCAACTTCGAACTGGACTTTGGTATTTCTTGGAGTTTAAAATTGATTGGAGCCATGCTATCTTCTGTACCAAATACTTTCTTAAGTCCTTCAACTGCAGCCATAAGTTTAGCAGATGATATTGTTTCACCAAATCCTGGAAAATTTGTATTTAATCATTAGGTAATATAAAGTCATTGATAAAATTACACATGAACAAAGGAAGACAACTGTATTGCATAGTACCAAAGCTATCATTGAAAGTCAGGAAATTGATCTACAATCTAGAACTATTAAATACTAAAGTGGAATTTACACACTTAAAAAAAAAGTGAAATTTAGTAAAAGTTTTGAGTCTAGACTGGATGTAGCATAATTTTACTCCAAATATTTTGGTCACTATATAATATTCTATACACACCTGAGGATAACATTTTTTTGTCAACATAAAGTCCAATTCTGTAGCAAGCCAGCAATGTATTCTTCCCAACCTCCCCAATAAGTCTTGGTTCCAATTTAACACCATCCTTTTCTATGATTCCAACAAGCATTGCCCAAGGATCATCTATCTTCCAATAATCATTTACATCCTTTCCTAAAAAAGGTTCCAATAACTATAAAAAACTTCTACTACATAGTAATGTTAGAAAACAGTTTTAATAAAAAAAAATGTCACGCTACCAGATTAGTAATATACTAATGAAAGGTTGTTTAATCCCGAATTCCGAGGCGTGATAGTTCAGTGTCCGGGCGGTCGCCTCAAGTTGCGTAGTACGCTAGCAACCAGAGTTCGATCACCGGTGCCTCAATAAATTTGCCGTCGCAAATTTGTGTGCGACGGCAAATTTGTGTGCTCATTTACCACGCGCTGGGGGGTGAAGGTTTTTCTTCACCCCCCAGCGCGTGAAGAAACCTCCATGTCCTAGAATTTTTTTCTAAGACATGTGAAGTCTGCCAATCCGCACTAGGGCCGCGTCGCGGACTACGCCCTTATACTCTCTTCAAGGAGAAGGCCTGTGTTCAGCATTGGGATATATATAAAGGCTATAACTAATGAAGGGTATGTTATTAATTAAATTAAAAGGAAATGAACATATGAGATTTTATAATATTCTAATTTTTAACATTTGTCTTCTAGGAAAAATCGACTTTAGGTTACTCCCTTACAAAACGCCAGTTTCATATGTAAGGACCCAATATAAGAGATTAAAAAATCTTCCACTTCAATTTCAATTTTGCGTTTTGGACCTCTATGTAAAGACAACAATAATTGTCTGCTTTTCACTTTTAGTCATGATGATGATGATGTCCTGCCGATTTCGGCTACGGCGACGCTTCGGGACTGACATGTCATGAGCCAGGTCACGCGGTTCTTGAGTGTGCCCTCATGTGGCTTAACAAGCCTTCTTCCACTCTTCCTTGTAAAAGTGCACTCGCATTGGGAGTACATAAGCACACCGTTATTGATGTTACAGGATATGGCAGCTCGTGATCGGGCCTTCAGGGTAACGCTTGTCGTCTAATTCAGACCTGCGCTTCTGCTCAAAAGCGTACACCCTTTCCCTTATGAGGTTCCGCCACTCAGTTCGCTGAGCTGCCATATCCTTCCACTGCGACATATTTATATCGCATCTTTTTAGATGTCTTTTCAGAACGTCCTTGTATCTAAGATATTGACCCCCGTGCTTTTAGTAGGTCTTATATGTTAGGTCACTGCCATACAGCGTAAATTCAATACAGTAATTTTAATGCAAGAAACCATAAAATAGAAACTCATTGGTACAAACTGCCTTGTATTCAAACCCTCTATCAAAACAAAATTTTACTATTACCAACTATGCTTTATTGCTTATAATTTTATATATTACTGTAGAGATGTTATGTTTTTTTTTTACATCTTTTTACAGTTGCATGTGGTTAGTTATAGTACAAATAGTAAAAGATATTAGTACCTTGCAATTGTGTGATGACAAAATCTCTAACAAAATGTGCTGCCTTTTCTTCACCTGATGACCTTATCAAAGTCCCAACTAAGGCCTTAAATGTATTTGCTAAGATATAATTATCAACAGGGTATTCCTGAAACAAAATACTTCCGATGAACACAAATGCCTGTTAGACAGGAAGATGGTATTTATTTATTCTATTTTGAACAAAATAATCTATAAAAACAAAAATATAAATTTAGATGACTCTTATTATTGTTATAAAAAGATACAGGATGTTATGAAATCGCTTCTGAAAACAAAGACGATAGTACTAATGACACCTTTGATGATGGGAAGGAAAAAATAGATTTTGCTGATTTTTTTAGTAAAGTAGTGTATTTTTATGATTATTGTTTAATTTAGTAGTAAATAATGCTAATAAAATGTTTTATAAATATGATTTTTTTAAGATCAGGATCCATTTTTTTTCGTCCCATCATCAAAGGTGTCATTAGAACCATTGTTTCTCTTCATTTTTATCAGTATATTCTATTATATATTATACCCTGTATATTCACAATTAAAAATAAGCAAAAAGACGGCACTTGCTATACTATTTTGACAAAGTAGTAGTAGATAATAGTAGGTTTAGATGAAGTAGTAGGATTAATAAATAGGCTGACGTAAATAGTCATACTTTTCAATTAGTCAATTAACTGAAGTTTTTTTTGGGACAAAATCTGTTTAAGATTAGCAAGGGAAGACGACTAAATACTTCACTGAATTGAGAGATGGTTTAGCTATTATGGTATAGCAAGTGGCTCTACACAAGGGTACCTATGTGAGGGGTAACTTTGGCTTGGACGGTTACTATGTTATGGATAAACATTCAGAACAGAGGGTGTCCAAGAGGGTTTAACCACGGCTTAATCAGTTGCTATTTCACAAATAAGTTTACTGAAGTATCAATTTATAACTACATACTTATAACTACAACAAACAAAATTAATGTTAATAGAAAAATTTAAATTATCTTACTGATGCCAAAATAATATCCTTAGTGCCAAGGTGTAGAGAAATGTTTGCTAATGTGTCCTCACTGGTAAGGTGCCTTTTAACGCCTGCAATTCCTTCCAATGGAAACCTAGGAAGTACTGTTTCCAAATACAATTGAATGTATTGGTTAATAAATTTGTCACCTGAAAAGAAAAGCACTAATTTAGTAATATGATAGTCACAAACAGAAGATATTAAGTCCTCTTTTTTGTTTAACAATTACTATAGATGCTATATCATTCTGACACAACTTGTTATGGTATTCCATGTAATAAAGTGGGTTCAATAGAGAGTTAAAGGTTGTAATTGTACATTATTTAGGAGTAGAGACCTTCGTCAGCTAGCTCTACATTATCCTTCATTTTTATGTTAAAATCCATTTCTTTTTGTTTCATTTCCTCTTTTATAACATAGGATCTATCTGTAAAAGCTTGTAACAATAAATCCGAGTCGAATTCTTCATTCAATCGCTTCCCAAAAGCATATAATTCTGCTTCTAAGTTCCATTCTAGGAATGTATTCCTTGGGTTAATTTTTTTGCCACCCAACTTGTCCTCACGTCTTTTAAATTCCATTAAGGTCGGCGCCACCCATCGGTGAATTTTTGTTGCTGAAAAAATAAGTTTCCATGAAAATTTTAACGCAATCTTTTGCTTAGATTAGGTAACATTATATTTTAATTAAATTACCCTGTATTTTAACCGGAAACTGTATTTTGACGGCATTTCTTAACAGAGGTGCAGATTTCCTTATAAGAGACATTGTAGAGCTGTTAAAACATATTTTTTTCGACAAGAACAAAAGTCAAAACAAAAAGTTGAAAATGTATGAAAATTTTGAGGTTGTTATTTTTTTTTAAGTTATAACGAAGTAGTGGCAGCAATCGTAATCGTTCAGCCAGCGGTCCAGTTTTAGGTGTGACGTTTGCCACATTACAAGAAATTTTGGATATGGAGTGTGGCAAACGGGATACGTTATTATAACGTGTATATTGCAAAATATGTAATATATTAAATTATACATAAATATAAAATTAGCCACGAAATTTAAATCTATTTGTGCCTGCTGTATGACTATGACAACAGATATACAAACGGCAGATTTGGTATGTAATAATTACGTTAATAGAATAATTAACGAAATGGTTTACTTAATTCCGATCAAAAACTATCATAGTGAATATAAATAATATGTAAATAAACTATATATTTTTCTCTCTAATGTCTAGTACAAGTAGCAGGCCCGTTGCAACGATTAAAACATTAAAAACCATCAAAATGGTGGCTGGACTAAGAAGCTGATAACGGTTCGTTCCACTATCGACTACTAGAGCAATTATATATAATATAAGATAAAGATTAATCAAATCTATCTTCCTTCTTTCCTCTAAGTACAAATGCAATGCTTTACTTCCTTTTATTGCAACCTATCACTACTACAGCGGCTTACTCGTCCCTGGGCCGGCGCTTCTGAGTTTCTTCCGTATCCATAAAAATTCAAATCATCGAAGAACAAACTTCTTGTCTCGGCTTCACTGGCTTTTCTTCACACTATTCCTTTGCTGCGATCACATGACAAACAAAAACACAGTATCTTTCAGAAAAAAATCTCTTTTTATTTGACGATTGTAAAACAGTACGAATATTAAAAAATATATAAAAAAAAGGAAACCATGTGTATTTGCAACAGCACCAAAACATAATACACTTACGACGTACTTTTAAATTTAAAATAGAAATGCTAGAAGCTTAAACAAATGCGTCTGTGATCAACGCGGTGCCTAGTTTTTAGGTATCATTCATGGCGTACGTTCTTTTCTAATGTAGAACAATTTAGCAATTACATTATTATATAAATAGGAATTATAAAAACACAAGTCGTATAGCCCCTGTATGTGGAACCTTGCTAAGGTTTAAAATTCTTTCGAAATATCTGTTCTTGCTTATGTCGCAACCATAAACATTGACATATATCCGAATAATCACCTCACCTTCCGACTAGATTGTTTTCATATTCACAAGTTATTAAAACTTATGTAAAATAGTATGATACTAAAAAAGTTCACTAAAGGACTTTTAAATTTACATGTCAACTTCTCCGGCTGGTAAGAAAACCTCGAACTGAACTTAAAAACCCTCTTTTGATTTTATTTATGGGTACAATTGTGTGGTTACTGTAAAACGAAGCCGAGGTGTCGTACATAGAGGATGTTACTTCTATTGCCTGTAACAGAAAATAAAATCAGAGAATTCTTGAATACAAAAGAAACAAAACAACAAAATTCCCTCGTGCCGCTGTATGTATTGCGATTCCTTCTAAGAAAAACTCCTTTAAGGAAAACTGTTTTTTAAAAAGGCAAAAAACGAAGCTTGTCACTAATCTAATCTTTTGCTATATTCTTAATTAGATAAGACATAACTTAATGAGGTGTCTTATTATAATAATAATTTTAAATCCTAATCTTTTCGCTCTGAGTGGCTACCACCATAATATTTGTAAAATCAATTATTTTTACTAAAGATATGTAAAATGGAGTTTCGTTGGTTTAATTATTTTGAGTTGTTTCTTCGTTCATGTATATCACAATATGGTAACACTGTCGTGAAAACTAGAAGTGCCAGTACGTAACGAGTAACATGAGGATACTTACACCAAGCGACGAACTTATGTAGTATGAATCGATAGAACTGTTGACGCCGGAAACTTTACTAGTCAACCCGCATGGAAGCTTAACGTTTGATGCTCTTGCCGAATGCATCACCAAACAGGACATCAGTCTTCTGAGAAACGGCTTCTTTTGCTTGGAATCTCGCGGCGAGATTAGATATTTAAGAGATCGTCCGGAACCAGTCGCTTCCGAATATACAGAATAAGCTGACGTACCAAGATTGGGAGTTGCCATTTTGTTTTCATCTAAAACAGATGATTATGACTAATCTAAATCACTTGAGCTTCACAAAGTTAGTACAGATCTTTTGCAAATGTAAACTTCGATTTAAATTTAGTTATACTGGTTAGTACACTAACAATATAACAAAAATCAGATAATCATACTCTTTGCTATATTTTAACGTATTTAAACAAATATAAATTAAAACTACCAACAGAAAGGTATGTAACGGAAAAAATGTATCAAAATTTAAGAAAACATATTATAGTGAGGGTATTGTTTAATAAAACGATGGGTAAGTCACGAATATCAAAAACTGTAATTCTTCTTGGTACACAAACAATTTAAGATAAAATAAAACCATAAAATTAACAAAAGACACAGGCGCACGCAATTCACTAATTGAAAACGGGGAAAAACCTTAGTCACCTGTCAAAATGGCGGATACAGAAAATAAATAAAACTATGAATAGAGAGCGGGCATACGGCTGCGAGAGTGGCGTGCAGGTTGGTTTGCTACGATATATAAAACACACACGTCGTTGACTTTGGGATAGGCAGAGACTTTGGATATACGCTTCTAATATACATACGTATTATATGGTTTTATTGTAACGGAATCAGAAAACAAAAACAAAAATTTAGTTTACATGTCAAACTAATTAACAACTTTACTTATTATCAATTATTTACTTACGTTTAAACATCGAATCCAATGACGTAATGTCAACTTCATTCGAGTGTAGAGACTCCGCCCGCATCTGGCCCACATTAGAAGATGAAAATGTTACACGCCTAAAAGCAACATTAGCATATCTAATCTCCAGAGATGACATGGTCCGTCGTGGTAATACATCTCTAGGTGGTTTTGATATATCTCGTATATTTTGCTTATCCAACAACATGCAATTGCATATCTGTTTCTCGAATGAATTGCATATAGTTTGTATCTCAACACAAACGCAGGATGGTGTTGCGGATGTTTTGCTAGACGGTGTTGTCATCTTCTTTGACTTCTTCGCGTTCTTCTTCGTCTGCATTCCTTTGTCGCGTATGACACAGCATTTACTTTTCGGCGCTTTCTTCACTTGCCCTTCAGATACAACGCTGTACGCCTGCGTTAAATCCTTCTTGGTTTTATCTTGTTTCGGTGGATCGTATTTCTTTAATTTCACGGTGCTCTGTATTGTCTTTTTCAATTTGTCGTATTGTTTTCGCGTCAGCATTATTGGTTTTTGTTTTGTGAATTGTTCTATTTGTAAGTAAACCTGTATATTTCGGTTCAATATCAACTGCTGCTTTTCTGGTGGCGGTAGGTTGGGCACAGAACAAACGGAGGGGGCGGGGCTGCAGCACGGATTCTTAATATCATATTGGGTAGTTGTGGTTTTGGTTTTGATCAACTTGCATGATCTATTTTTGGGAACGGTTGGTACTTTTACTGGACTGCACTTGCAGTCTAAAGTTCTAGGTTTATCGCATGTCACAGTTTTCTTGCAATTTTTTTTCTCGCTAAAAGAAATGTAAGACATTTTTATTATAACTGGCGGTAACTAACGTGGCAAGAGTCGCTAGATACGCAGAAGTCGTTTTTCACGAGTTTCGTAGCCGTCAAACATTGAATGTTGATCATGTCGATACAGTAAACTGTTCCCTCAAATTAAAGAATGTATTTAGATAAACATATATCCATTATAATTGGATAATTGCGTATTTTAGATTTAAAAAATGTACAATAATGTCGTTCAGACATTTAAGGGCGTTTGGTAAGCCTAAAGTCTCGTTTTCTTTTCGGGGATGACTGAAAGATAGACTGATTAGTTAAATATTCATAGAAATCGTTTACCACCAATTAAACGTCATGCTTGTTGTGGTTACCTTAATGACCTAAAACGGTTTTCATTTAAAAAATCAATAGAAGAGATAATGATTACCTTTTTCTACATCGTTGTTGGGCGTCACGACAGAAGATACCAGAATAGTATTCCTGGAACACGTCAATGTAGTCAATGTAGGGAGAGTTAGGTAAAATAAAAAATTGTCTGAACGAAGCACAATTTCATTTTTGACATCATTTGAAAACTCAAATTTACTTAAGAGTTATCGCGGGGAAACAGAGGTCGCATAGAGGAAATATATTAAATGAAAACACAATGGAAAAAACATCCAAAGACTAAACCAAATAGATGAATAATAGAACGACGTATATTACTTTTTATATATGTGTATACTTTGCTAAAACTTTTTGAATAAAATACCGGTTTGGATAATTATATTGTATAAAAACAATAAGAAGAGGAGAAATATTTTTGTCTGGCCAGAAAAGGTGACCGCGACAGTTTCACTGGATCTAAGAGGTGGTAGAGCTCTAAGGTCGCTCCGCCTGAACATCTATTGTGAACAACACGGCGCAAGAGCCTCCGAGTATACCCAGGAAGTTCGAATCAAGACTCGATCGATCGATTAAAAAGGCACTGTGATCACATACCGTACAGTAATAATATAACTAAAATTTCCAACAAAAAATAATTTGCAATATTTAATTATGGAAATTCAGTGTTTATAAAAATCGTTCCTCGTGATTGAGATCTTTATTTTTTTGCCGTTTCAATAAATTAAAAAGTTTCTATATTAAAAACTTTTGGTATTTTTCTTTATTGAAGCTTGTATTATTAATTAGTCCCATTCAGCTTTTACCAGTGAGTTTCCGTTTTTTGGTTTATGCAATAAGTTGGTAATTTCCCGTCAAATTACCTTACCATATTGAGAGGCTCAATTCGAAGGCATGATATGAAGTGTTGCCTCAACTCACTAAGCCGCGAACTTTTGTTTACTCAGCCACCAGGAGAGGAACCTCAAATGGGTTCTTTTTGACGTCAAAATAAGCAAAGAAAGAATCCCCGCTACCCGCTTATATAAAGAGGTAAACAGCCACGTGACTCTCCTGAATAAAAGTGGTTACCATCACCCATAAACACCACCTACACACCTGAAGACGAGGAGTTAAAGGCTTTTACATCTATATGATATTGGTGTCTAACTTACTTGCGTTATTGGTTTGGGGTTGGTGTGACGGCATTCAAGTCCGAGCAGTTTTCTGATTTCCTTATCTCTTTCTAATGGGTCTACGATATTACAGCTGTCTCCATGGTAGTGCTTGATGGGCGCTACAAATATATTTTTATAAGTTTACACATGAAAATAATAAATACATTTATTTTAATATTTTTGACTTTTCCTTGGTGATTACACCTGGCAATATGTTTTTCTCTTACTGGTAGTGAATGCCACTAAGGCATTAAGTCTGCCTTTCTAAACCTTCGTTTAAGGTGTAACAATAAGCGTAAATAAATAAATTAAAAATTGCTACTGTCAAATGAGATATAATATTATAGAAAGTTTACTTTTTTAATTTAACGTAAGAGGCAAACAAGCATGTATTCTGTGTTGTTAAGTATTGTCGCCTATAAATTTTACCTACCACGAGAAGTAAGTGCTATGGCAACATTTTATACATTAAACCAGAGTCAACCATATTAAGCTGTCTGTGTCGAGCTGTCAAAGTGGCAGCTGCCACGAATACGAAGACCAACGGCCAGGCATACATGGGTAGTTTTTAATCCGTACAAGAAACTTTGATAGTTTTTTAATTTCATTCCTTTAAAGGGATAATATTCCCATGATTTCGGTGACTTGTTATTTCCAATATTTTTAATATAAACTTTATACGTTTAATTTATTTATTTTAATTTAATAATATATTTATGTATAAAAATATTTTGTTTATTACTTTATTATATATAATATACATAAATCTAATAACTATTTATGCACGTATTATTTAATTGTATTATATATTTTTTATTAGACTGTATAAATTCCATATGAAGGTAGTATTTTGTAAAGTGCTCTCGCATCTTTGCGACAGTACATACTGACAGTGTCCAATAATGCATCATATCCTAATTGTCTGTTCCTTCCTTTAATTGTATTATGTTTATTTTTGTTTATTCTTTTAATTTTCTTTTTTTTTTTGCTATATTTATGTAATGTGTTTGTATATTTTGATCCCAATAAATAAATTGTGTGTCTATAAAGACGTAGACTGAATTATACTCACTTGCAAAATATAGTTTACAGGAATAAAACAATTTTTACGGATATTTATCGAGTTTTGATTTTATTTCTAATTTCCTGGCTATTATTATGGCTTTTTGCACATTTTTTAGCGGATTTCCGCTGAATTTTTCTCTAACCCGGGAGAACGGATGGAAAAATGATCGCTTCATCGACTTGTAAATCACAACGGTACTACAATAAACGATATTGACTTACCAAAAAAGTTTGCATTACTTTGTGAATCGTATAAATCATCATAGCTGCGACTGGTTTGTGTGAACTTTATACTACGCTTGGGTACTTCATCACTACTGAAAATTATTTTTTTTTAAATAAAACTACTTTAAAGGATTTTATAGAGGACAAAGGAACGCCTGACACAACCTAGCTATTCTCTATAAGATACGACTTCAATTTCCAACGTTTCGAACCTTTTTGATTCTATTCAGACCAAAAGTGTTTTATATAGTTCCACATTTTTATCTTTTACGTCCTTTTAACCCTTTTTTAACGGGGCAGACAGATATGTCAATTGCTGTAAGGCACTACAAGTTAGTTTTGCATTTAACGACCACAAGCATCGAACGACATCGACATCGAACTTAGCGACCAGGCTAACACTGTATGTGTGTTAATAATTTTAATAAAATTTATCAATAACTCTAGCATAGGGAAAAATATTTTATCAGACATTTCCCAGACAAGGAAGAAGGGTGTTAGGATATGTTAACGCGCCGGTTCCCCTCTAAACCGGACGAAATACGATTCTCTACTAAGGCCTGTATTCTGTTAATTCCTCCTGATCGACCTCGTCTACCTGATCGTGGTGATCCATTCATGCAACAGCAGACACCGCTGCGTTGGCCCCTACACTGTAAAATATAACATTGTAAGATTATTAGTTTTTCCCAGTTAAATCACTTGTCGATTTGGCTGTATCTTGACCTCAACTAGACAATGAGAATTCCATCACCGCAGCGACTTTGAACGTTGTCTCTCGCTCTTATTTAACCGTATTTTCGAATGAATTTTTAAAAGTATTATAAAATATTACTAGCCATCGGATAAAATATTAAAAAAAATAACAAACCAAAAACAAAATTCTACCTGTCAGAATTACCTACAGTTGTGTTAGTGCGTTGCGATGTTTCGCAAAATGCAGTAGTTGTACGCTGAAATTAAAAAAAAAAACTTACTCAGCGCTTACCGGTGGCTGCGTCTTGTACAACTGAGTCCCGAGTCTGCTAAACCAATTGTGTTAAAATTAACGTTCAGTTACGTAGTGATCATAGTTGTTGATTTTTGATAGTTTTGGGTTATGCTGCTAGTTCAGTTGTCTCACTATGATTGTGCAATAGCCTACCATTGACACCATTGACATTCTAATATTGTTTTAATTGTTGCTAATGGAAATCTCGATATGTTCTATGCTTCAGATTATATCAATTTAATAAGTAGATTACCGTTTACTCCATAACAATTGAATTATAATGAGTTGGTTTCGTAGTTTTTTTTATGTATGTATGTCCCATATAATATAGCATATAATGTACCCAATTGTGGTACTGTGATCACGTTGCTAAAATTATGCAAAAAAACCTTCACTCTATTATATGTATTATTGAACTTTTTGCTGTCATAGTGTAATGTCATTAGCAGATAGCAGACTCGGAATCCTGGTCACAGACACCTAAGATCTACGTCTTAAATTAGTATTTTTTTAGGAAAGTGTAACTTAAATAAACCTTAAAGTCAAATATGCAGGTCACATGGTTTGCAGCATTGACAGACGTACAGTTTGGTCCTTCGAGCAACCATCCCGAACAGGCCAACGGTGTGTGCGAGAGACCTTCACAAGATGGACCCATGACCTGTCCAGTATTGTTGGAGGTGGAGAAGGTGGGTGGGTTTTGTGGGAGGTGAACGTTCAATAGTGGACTTGTGAGGTGCTGTAATTATGATGGTGATGAACTTAATATTAAATTATATAACGAAGATTGAATTTAAAGGGTTATTAGTAGGGTTATAATATTCCTAAAACAAAAAAGTGTTTTTCAAAAATAACGTTATATTCTGTACGATATATTATAATATCAGACCGACTATATTTATAACAGTAACAATCAAAACCAAGGTGTCTTTTTAATTGTAGAGGCTTCTGGCGTAACTTCTGGCTAATCTTTAAGAAATATATTTTAGATTATACAGTAAAAATTACAAACTCTTATGTATATTATTGTTTATTTATATATATAACTACAGATCTGTGTATGTATATACATATTAATAAATTATATAAGATCGATAAATGAAATATCTATTCAAGCGGCTAGCTTTACCCTATTCTTAACCTAAAAAATGCTACATGGCATTAAGTTCGCCGCTGTATTTACATCTTAAAACAATAAATTATTTATCTATATATCTAATAAAGTAATATACAAATTAACACTTACAGAATAACATAGCGTTTGGGATAGTGATCGTTTATTGACATCTCCATTATCTTCCGATAGCATTAAAAAGTTCTCCATCGACCCATATTCGCCATCGCTAGATTTATGCGAGTCTTGTTCCTTAGACACTTTTCGCGTTCTAGAATTTCTATTCACATTGCGTTGATTCCACATAGTATTGTAGCCATTGTATTTACCGTCCACGTTTCTTTTGGGGCTGGGAGATTGATTTCTCGAGATAGACGAACCATTGGCAGCATCTTTTTTACAAATTGTAGGTGTTTTTTGGTAGACGTCATTGTAATTTTTGTTCTTTAATGTAGTACGCATATCTTTGGAATCCCGCGTTCCAAAAGTAACGGGAAACTTTTTAAAGAATTTGGGTTTTGCTGCGTTGTTTAATTCATTCGGGGATGGACTTCTTTTCTGATTATTATTGGATGTTGATCGAACGTTCGAATTTTTCTTTTTAGCACTTAAAAATCTAGCTTCAACGATTCGATTAAAGGATTGATCTTTCGTGTTATTTCTACGGATAGGTGACGGAGAACGACTTCGATACGCGTTCATGTTATTTTTATTATTTTTATCAGGCTGTTTGACGTTAGAGTCCGTTCGCATAGGTAATATTACACGTTGATTTACTGAGCTGTGACTAGTGTTTAAGGTTTCATCCGTATCTTCCTTTGGATATACGGATATTATTACTACAGGGTTTTTGGTATCTTTTGTAGAACAACTTTTATTAGCAGCATCTGTGCTGCTACTTAATACTCCGGTCACATTACTACAATTACAATAGCACTGTATTGTCTGATCTCTACATGAATATTTTTTTATTCTATCTGGTAACATTAACGCATCCATATCGACTTGTGTGCTTTGTGATTCTTGTCTACAATGCAAATTCCTTCATAAGTTATTTAAATTATGATAATAGCAGGGTAGGCAGAGGTACTGATTTACATTTTACAGTATTGGCACACCTCTGTCGCTTTTCACATCCATACATCTTCGAGCACATGTTAGTCAGTTTCGAGACTAGTTTAATAATATTTTTAAAACCGTTTTAAAAATGTAAACAAAAATAAATGGGATATTAATTCAAATTACCTGAGGGCACGATTTCTTGGAAGAGGACGACATGTACTTGGGTCTAGAAGATTTGCTTGCACATTAGAATCCCGCTGAGTTCTAATTACAATTAATGAATAATTTTAAATGCGTAATTTAACGTTAAAGCATTAACTGTTTAATGAACTGCTGAACTTACCGAAAATATTTTTTGTTATTATATATTACGTTACTTATGCTATAACTCGATGTGCAATTTGTAGTCTCTCTGAAATTTCACAACAGTACAGTAGCAATGTTTTCAAAATATTAACATACTAAATTAACGACAGTACTCACGGTACCCTACTAGTCGAATCAGACGCTTCGTTATACTTTGACTTTTCTTCCACTTCATTAAAATTCCTTACCCCTAAAATAGATTGCCGTGTTAAGGTTTTGAAAATTAAAAAGTTTTTATATAAAGAAAATAACATGAAAGCCCTCATGCCCTTTATCCAGAGTAACAGATAGTGTTTTTTTAAGGACGAACTAACACGGTTGGCCAGAGAAGCCGGCCTTTACTGCTGGGTCGCTTAATCTGAACCTTTAAAGCTGACAGTGTTTACGGATTTCCATTTTAGAAGGTGATTTTAAGAGGGGGGCTCTTGCGGTACATCTTTGTCGGCTTTGACAACATTAAACGCCTTCCTTTATTACGTCTCCAATTGTCTCTTATTTACTTGAACTACACAGATTAGCCAGAGATGCTGACTTTTACTGCTTCATCGGATTGAGAGGTGGCATAGCTCTTAGGTCGCTTAACCTGAACCTCTATCACTAGTAACTCGACACAATGATCCCCCTGGTGAAGAGTAACTTCGGCGTAGACGGTTACAATGTTACGTGTTAGCATTCCGATCCGAGGGCGCACGTAAGTGCCGAATCGGTCGGTTGCTCTTTCATGAATATCTAAAGGACATTCAAAAGCTAAACTAACTTTTAGTGCCACTTCGGAAAGCGATGGCGTTGGGAGATGAAATGGATGAAAAATGGCCGTAGAAAGTCCAGCAACGCTCCTAACATCAAAGGGGCACTACAAGTTATCGTCTCTCTTTCTATATTGTTCCGATAAATTTAGCCAAACTACCGAAAAATTGGTTTCTCAATTACATTTTACAATTGTTAATTGTTTTCAGGACTTTATTTTTTGTTATACTGACCCGAATCATTATCTACAGTAGTAGCGTAGTTTATCACATATTTTTCATTGTTCATAGATCCAAATTGGCCGATGAATCGCAACCGACTTCTGTGGGGTTTGACATTATTGAAAGTAGATTTTCGTTTTGCGTTAGAGCATATACACTCTTGTAACATTAATCCAGCACCACCGAAAATTTCATCTACCAGCGATACTCTTGAATCTTGCTGTTGTGGTATATTCGTCTTCTTTTTTTTATCTTTTTTCTTCTTTTTATCCATATTCAGGGACTCAATTACTTGTTTGTAATTACTTAATTTTCTGAAAGATATATCTTCATACTTTAAACGATTTGATGATTGGTTGTTGGACAATTTCTCACTTCCCGTTGTTTTGATTTCGTATATCTTATCAGCTTTTCGTCCTGTTACTACTAGATAAAAGTTTTTCGAACGAATAGAGCTTTCCTGGTTTGAAATGGTGCTCTGTACTCTCTTAACGATTGGTCTCCTTTTGTTGAACAATCTTGAACCGTGATTGTCCACTGCTTTAGGTATGACGGTCACTTTTATCAGAGGGACTTCACTGGACGTATCGTCTTTATAAATATTATCCGCTATAATTTTTCGTTTCGAAACCTAGAAATACGACAGAGAAAATAATGAATCCGGTAAATTTATTCGACAACATCATGTCCTAATGAAATGTTGAGTAATGATAATAAATTTACCTCGGCAATTGTTTTTTTTAAAACTACTGAGGTTGACGGTGCACCTTCTATACCGTCGTTAGAATTGTATTTTGTATGTTTCGTTTTACATAATTTTCTTAATATATGAAGATCAGGTTGTTTGGTAAATCCTGGGATGTAACTTTTTACTTTATCTTTATTTCTGTGACCTTTTTTTACTGTAGGTATAAAAAAATCTAAAGAAAAACGCAAAAAAAAAAGCAGTAAATAAAATGAGAAATAACAAAACAGACCGAACAATTTCACAACTAACCAACTACATCTGAATCGGTAGTGTAACAATCCATTTTCGTAAATTTATTGCATGTGTGGCGATTATCTTGAGTATCCACCGCATGAATTGTGATTATAAGTTTTAATTTTGACAATGAAAAGTAATCTTTTAATACAAAAATAATATATTCCCTTTCATTCTGACGGTTGACAAATTATTTATATCTTTTAAAACTGTCACATTGACAATATAAAGTGCCTGTGTTAAAACTGTTTTATGATGGTAGTTTATTATTAAGATTACAGATAACTATCACATCAAGAACAGATAGAATTTTCATACAATATCCTTTCGTCTGTCACGCGTGTCATTTGAAGACACAGTAATTTTTGATGCACCTGTCCCGCGATCACCTTGTTTAGTTTCCGACATAGTTTAACGTTTATATAGTTCATACTGCGTCGTAAACATGACAAATCGTTTAATATATTAGTGACAGATAGTAAGTATGAAAGAGAAAACATAAGATTCTAATTAATCTACTGATTGAGCGAAAGGGATGTGGCATTTCCTATCTTAGCTTCATTTATCATTTAAAAGCGTAGAGATTCCAGCTATCCTAATTTTATTTACTTAATTTTAATATCAATTATTTTAAAGCTTAATTTTTTTTATGGTTCCGAATTTCTATTTAATCTGAGATGGTTCGCTTCTGTGGATTTCAACTTATGATCGAACGTTTCGCAGACTACCTTAAGCTGGACTGGGGAGTCCTTAAGTTCCGCCTTGTGCAGATACTCACGGGGCACGGTTGGTTCGGGAGATATCTATACTTGTATAGCGTGGTAGGACGGACGAGGCGTGCAACGAGTGTCGGACACCCGGTGGACACATCGTCACACACCTTGGCCCATTGCCCACGATGGGGCAAGGATAGGGCCGCGCTCGTAGCGGCGATAGGAAGTGATCTCTCGCTACCTGCTGTGGTACGTGCCATGGTTGGAAGTGAGGCGTCATGGGCTGCGAAATAAAAAAAAAGACTGTACCCTAAGCTATCGATGCCTAAGACAACACTATTATACACATAAGTATTAATTTACGGACAACACCGGGTTGTTAGTTAGTTCAAAACAATGAAAAAAATTAGAAATTAAAGTTAGATTTCGTAACTTAAAAATTGGGTTATCTGCGTAACTGTCAGTGTCACATAAAAACTCCAAACGAAACTAATGAATTTATAAATTTTTTGAATAGGTTTTTCTTCTATAAATGACTGTAACGATATATATTTCATTAAAATTTCAATGTCTTTTGCCACTGAAGATTCTTTGACCACACAAATGGTGATACCCGTCTCAAAAGAGACATATTTTAATACGAAGCATGCAGGAAAAAAAGCTACGCTATGCGCCTACGATATGCTTTACCATCCGCCAGACTACAATCCGAAATCAGCGAGATCTGATCGTCAAGAACCAAAAATCATAAGAAAGAATATTTGGGAACAAGTACACACTCTTTGTTTCTTTATGTAAGAAATAGCAGTGCTTATAGTGAACAAACTAGAGAATGAGCGCCAAGATTTTGTTCGAAATATGGTTAAGTTTTCTTAATGTCCTTTCTTGCCGTCGGTTAAAAACAGCAAACTTTCTTCTCTATGCTGTTTTATTTAGTCAATGAAGGTTACTGATCCAATGATAGTTTCTCAAGTTACACATTACGAACCGATCAATTATCTTTCAATTATAAGTGCTGATTTACCACAGGAGCTGGCCTTGACTGCTTCAGCGGATTGAGAGGTGGCATAGCCTGAACCTCTATCGCTAATAACTCAATACAAGGGTCCCCCCAGTAGTAGAATAAGTATTAGAAATAAGCAATAGATAGTAGTAGCAAAAGAGGTAGGAATAGAGAAAAGATAAGAATAGATAATATATAAGAAATGTAGAGAGAATAGAATAAGTAGCATTAAACAATAGATTTAAGATGTAAAATAATTTAGAAGAGATGAACGGAATGAAAGGAAAGAAACTGGAAGGAACGAAACTGAAAGTGCCTGACCAACGTAACCGAGGGAATTAGATATAGCATAGGCAGACTGTGCTTAGAGAAAAAAAGGGTCCCCCGGTGAGGGGTAACCTCAGCTTGGACGGTTACTATATCACGAGTAATCATTCCGATGCGAGGGCGCCCGAGAGGTACTGATTTTACTCGGCTACATAAGTTATAGAATTTTATAAGACATGATATATCCGCCAATTCGCACCAGGGCTGAGTGGCGGACTATCCCCTTATACCGTCTTACAGAGGTGTCTTATATAACCGTTATAATACGTCCCAATGTTAGGTACAGGGACGTATTATAACGGTTATAACCATTGCTGTCACTTTAACTAATAACTAGTTAAACTTAGTGTAACAACGCATTTAAGTATACAGGTTTTTTGACTATTGAATGCGCGGTGTACTTCTATTCGTCTATTGGTCGCAGATTTATTATAAATATAGATAGATAAATTAGAAATAAGTTTTCACGTCGTTTGTTTTATCATCGAGAGCGAAAATAGGACAAGAGCTAAGACAAACGTCCGCTTTACTGAGCATATTCTATATGCGATATACACTAGGCTAAAACATATAGTGATTAAGTAACTTAATAATTTTAAAGTAATTCTTGCTGCATTATTCGCTATATGTACAACAAAGGCTTGGATATCTTCCAAATAACATGAATGTGTTGCAGGAATTGCCCAAAGGGATAGCTTCGACAACATACTTTCAACTTGGTCGTCCGAAATGGAAGCCATTAGATTTGCCAACTAAGGAATATGTTAGAGTCCAAGGTAAAATCATTGTAAACTCTCTTGTCGTCTTGTCTTCTGTTGTCATCTTTTCAACGCATTATATGCCCGAAATAGATAAGTACGCGCTATAGACACGTGGTGGACAGTCGGGGTCTTTATGTCGAGTTGGGAGATACACAGTGGAATAGGCTATTACAATAACGCTTGTAGAGATTAAATAATTTATAGCAGCAATAAGCAGAGGCCGTCCACAGTGATTCTCTATCGCATACAGTCTTGGGCTTCGCGTTGTATGTCTTCCCGATGTTCTTTGCACCGTATATAACAGTGTCGCTAGGTCGTAGAAATCGATAGAGCAATATCGATAACTGTAATCCAGTGACGGATTTGGACTTTACTTTTTTGATGTTTAATTTTTTCAACCGTACCCTAAGCCAGGTGCTTGTATCCTCGGTAATAATAGAAAGTTAAAATGTAGTACAGCCTTTATATATATTTGTCCCACTGTTGGGTACAGGTCTTCTCTGTAGAGTATAAGGGAATTGTCCGCCACGCCAACGTAGCGTGCGGATTGGCAGACTTCACACGTCTTAGAAAATTTCCCTCTATTAAAAATAAAGTATTAAAATGAAAATATTTATTTGCAGGGAAAAATGAAAATGACCATATGCGTATTTACAATATATTGGAATGGGCTACACTTTTAAATGAAGGCAAACCTAGTCTCTGCGATTAGTTGTATTGTAAATTTAATTTCATTGAATACCAAAATTGTTACATATAAAAAAGATTCATAAGTAAATAAATCAATTACTTCATTTTGAATAAAAAATATATTCGTTTCTCTGCGTTCTTATTCCAAATTCAAACCAAACAATTTGTTTCATATCACAAAATTAAATATATTTTTTATTTTTTATTGTGTCGGTGCTCTTTTTCAATACACTTAAATTGTTCACTCTGCATTTATTAAAAGAGTGCCACTTCTACAGTTACTATTTTCCTTTTTTTTTTTTTTTTTATATGAATAAATATATGAAAATATAAAATGAATATATTAATACAGCATAATTTTTAATGTCTTAGGTATTAACGGACAAAAAGTACACATGGACTTGTTATAAAAACTTAAATATTAATGCACTGTATTTTGGTGGCAATGAGATTTGCATTGTTTAGTATTTATGCTTAGTCTGTGAATTAAGACGTAACAAGGCCGCCATTTGCTTCCGAGTGAAGCGGCATGACGCTGTTGAGGCATGGAACCAGCTTTCAAAATTGTAACAGTAATATTGCAACTTTATTTTTTAATTCTATCATGAATTTGAACAGCGTTTTGAAATAGAAATTGGGCCCCAAGTCTGCTATTGACACTGAATTTTCACTACAACAACTTACAATTCCGTTGTCATTGTGCTAAAACCGTAACGGATTAATTTCATAACGATCAAATAAACGAGTAAATAATAAAACATCAGGACTCAAAGAGAAAAGCAGTGCATTCGGTTCATCATAGTCGTCGAAGCCGAGGTTACCCCTCACCGGGACCATTGTGTCGAGTTACTACCTAATAGAGGTTCAGGTTAAGCGACCTAAGAGCTATGCCACCTCTCAATCCGGTGAAGCAGTAAAGGCGAGCCTCCGGCCAACTGTGTAGTTCGTCCATAAAAAACGGCTCATCATTTCATCGTGTTTCAAAGAAATAATTAAACATCTAAGAGATCGAAATATAAAGTTACAGATCAATGAATTAGTCGATACTCACGTCAAGGCTTTTTTATTATATTAAATAATAATTATAACAAGTGGTTTTATCCGTGTAAAAGCAACCGACCGAGCCGTGGTTTGGTCTTTTAGTGCGCCCTAACAGAAAGCATAACGTAGTTACCGTCCAAGCCGAGGTTACCCCTCACCGGGAGGTCCTTTGCGTCGAGTTCGACTAGCAATAGAGGTTCCGACTAAGCGATCGAAGCAGTAAAAATCAGCTTCTCTGGCTATTCTGTGTTGTTCATAAAAAAAAATAACGACTGGTCTGTCGTTTGAAATGTAATATATTGCGAAGATGTCATTATGTACGAAATAGGCAAATATTTCTTCTAAAGTGCTTCTCCAACTAGCAAAGGTCGGTAGTCAATTCACAATATTTCTGTCTGCCTCTTGCGAGGCGAAAAATATGGGCGGCATTCGCATTTCCGGTCTATCTAATATTATGCAGCCAGGATTTCCTTCTATGATCATCTACACTTCTTTTGCCGGCGACTTTGCCCATCAAGATAAGTTGAAGGAGGTCATATCACTCGTGATCGAGGTACGATACGTTTTTCATGTTGACGAACTCGTCGTAGATCCTGCTTATTTGACACTTTCGAAATCAATCCAATACCCAACGTGCCCCTGTAAGTCCACATGTCGGACGCTTCAATACGTTTACAAAAGTCATTCTTTAAGTCCAAGACTCGCATACATAAAGAAGGATGGACGAGACGCAAATAAAACGGCAGCAAAAACCAAATACCAACAATTTAAATAATATTCGGGTATCAATTATAACTGTATGCATACCATCAACTTAATTAGATTACCAAAACTAGCAAATTGACAACTATGATGCCACTGGACGTTCATTTTGACACAATTGTAAGCAGATTGATGGCCTTCTTCTCAACCTTAAACTCAAAATGTACTGCTGATACAATTTTATACGGGTAATATTTATAGTATACATGCATTTAATAATTGCCACTTTAAAATAGACCGAGGTCATAGGTATAGAAATGACAAAAGGATTTCAATTTGCTACTTGTAAATATATATTTATAACATATAAACATATATGTGTGTTACACACAACTATATTTAAGATTTAAAACAAAAACTGGCCTTAAATTTAGTTATAAAAAGTTGGAAATCCCATTTTTAGTACCAAGAGTTTTTGGAATATGGTAATCATCAACATTTTAAAAGGAAACTATGAGAAAAAAAATCTGGGGTCTTTTTGATCCCACCGGTAAACAATTTAATCATAAATATTTATCTCAAAAATCGATATAATTTGTATAATTTATTAAATAAACATGTTTAAAGATGACCAATTGCACATTTGAATCAAAAAAGCGCGCGGACTATCTATTTCTTGTAAAGGCGAAATATAATTCTTATTTTTAATTAAACAATCTGTACAAGCCAGTTACATCTTGCAACGCCTAGCCGCTACTACGGTCTCGCTTTAAAAAAGCAGTCCGTAATTTTTACTATTTCTAACGCAATGAATTGTTAATAATTATAAAATTTTAAAATGTAATAATAATTTATTATTTTAGTTTTTCATTAAAAATTTAATTTACAATAATGAAGTGTTTAGTGGTAGATTTAGTTGTTTTTTTTTAATAGTAGGGATGTGAATTTAATTTATTTTACCGTGCAATAGACAAAGATAAAATGTGCATCGATAAGTTACTAAAATAGCAGCACATTTTACACGGGAGAGGTAAGTCATTAGGCGTTCTACCAATTAATTATTGATACGAATTTTTTGATACTAAATTATATGGCATAAACTTCAATTTGAATAATAAAAAAATTCTTTGACAAAAAAACAATAATGAAATTGAATGTTTTTAAGAATAAATATAGTATAATTGTAAATATATTTTTTGTTTACAATTTAATGTGACGGGAAAAATATAATAGCTCATGTTTGTATCATATTAATTACTTTTCTATAATACCCAATAGCTTTTCTAAAGGTAGGTTTACTGTAGTTGCTTATATAATAAATAAAGGGTATTTATTTTACGTTACCCCTATAAGTCTTTCAGGAATATAAACACTTCTCACATTTTTTCTATGAATAAAAAATAGAATCGTGGGTGTTATATTTCAAGGTCCTGAATTTTAAATATAAGTAGTATTTTATAAATAATGCAACACTCAAGAACTCCTTATTATCCTCACCTTTCCCGTGTGGATGCAGCACGTCTTTGACAGCAAACGCTTTCCTGTTAAATAATAAACAAATTAATCTCGTCATTAATAAAATCATAAAAAATCAGCGTTTCAGCTAGACGAAGTATTAAGTTTTCCAAAATTATTAGCAACTAATAAATCTTTGAATTCGTTTGAGGTTTAGGCTAAGGGACCTAAGAACTGCGCCACCTTTCGAATTCAGGGGAAACTGGAACGAGCAGCTTTCCAGATTATAATACAAAACCGCTGTATACAAATATGCAATAGCTGTTACTTTATTTTTAAAAAATGTGTCAAGTGACACCGGGCAGGAACGAAATTCGTTCGGATAATAGAGATTGCAACATAATTTGCAAACAAAATTTTAATAATTTTATATATATTTTCTTATTTTTTCAATTTTGCTACTTGATTTTTATTTAAGTACATAAAAGTATTAAGGAAATTTAGTATTTTACAAAATACCAGTAAAATAAAAGAAAACAAACAAAAAATAGTAATTCAAATTATTAAGTAAAATAAAAATCTTTTTTCTTTCTTTAATTCAAATTTATTTTTTTTCTAGAAAATAAAATTACATTTAAGTACACTATGATTTTCCTTACGGTTTTAGTTTCACAGTATTTTTCAGTCCAGTGGCGCAGTAAAACCCTATCTCCTCCAAGCCGTAACGAGCTTCGTTCCGATAAGGTTTTTTTAGGATAGACAGACACAGCAACCGGTAGGGAGTTTCACCAGAGATTGTATGTGACAAGTAACTAGTCTATAACTGAGCACAAATTTTAGCAATCTATTGTACGTAAGAACAGAACAGAGAAGAACGGAAACTCTTTGATTTAAGGCTTAGATAGTAAAGGCGAATGCTTAGCCATTGCGTTTTCACTGCATGCTTATATTATAACGTTTAGTTGACAAAAACTGAGCTCACTCTGCCCAATACAACAAAAGTTGTTTCACTACGGCAGTAAAAATATATTAGGTCCTAACATATGAAATTGACGTTTTGTCGTACTGGCCACTTTGATCTCAAATATCTCCGCTGGTTAGGAATTCCAATTTCAAATTTAATAATAAACTGCCTCAGGTATTTATTAAACTAACCTCTAAATAGTTAAAATATGCCTAAAAGCCTTACTGCTCAATAAATGCTTCCTTGACTTGAAAGAATATTTTGGAACATATGTGAAATAATATAATGTTGCATATAATTTATATTTATTAAAGTTAAACTGCTTTGTCTTATAATTAATATTATGATAATAATATTAATTAATATTTGCATGTCACTTAAATGACTCAACATGCGACTGTTTTTTTTTTGTTGACGGGGGGAAATCTTCAACAAGAACGTAATGTGAGGTTCTTACTCACTAAAACCCCCCCGGTGTCCCTTCTTTCGTGCATAACGACCACAAATAGACCGCAGTGCTCTTGAGCATGTCCTGGGTAGGTTAATCCCTCCGCCAGCATCCTCGTAGTGCAAGGCGACAATGGCCAGCCGATATCGCCTTCTTCACGACTCCACTGTAGCGGACGACAAAGGCCCTTGTCGCCCGTGAACCCGAGGCTCCATTTAGTCGCCTTTCACAAAAGGCAGGGGTTACCATAGCCTTATTCTACAACCCCAGGATTACGAGGCTAAACATGTGACCCTTACCTTAAGTTGAAATTAACACCTGTATGCACCATGTTTTGCAAATAAAATATTCTATTCTATTCCATTCCTACCCTGTTTATAGTTTTTAATAGACCAGAAGAAAAGACTAGGTACAGATCGCAATCACAATACACCCGTGACCTAAAAATTAAATAGATTATTACACAATTTCTTGTTTCGAAAGGCCGCTAGTTGCGGTGGTCCGCTGTAAATGAAGCGGCCGCTAAATTTCATAAAGATGGCATTGATGGTATGAAATATGCCAGCTCTTTGTTCCGTCAGCTGTTATTCTTTTATTTGATTAGTAACGATAAACCCTCGGCTTATTTAACTTTATAAAGAAATAACGAGCGCCTTTACACGGGTAGCACAAATCGTTTCTTGGGGTCGAAACAAAAAAAACATATTCATTGATTTTAGACGACCAGTAAAAACAAAAGCCGACTTCAAATCTAATAGGAATATTACGAAATAGAAGTACGTACCAACCTCTTATCAAATTAACCTTGAAGTGCACCTCTACATATTATGAAAATCGATCGAAATAGGTTGGCGTGATATATAATATTTTTGACGTTCAGTTATTCGTCCATTTGTCGCATCCTCATGTCTATACTTAAGACAAGACTTATATGGTTTTCTCACTGATGCCACTGTCATCTGGGGGGTAGCTTTGTCAGCAAGGCTACCCCTCCATAGGAGCCGAAGGCCCGGTTTTCCTAACTGGGGCCGTCGCCCGTGGTGAAAATCTAACGCGATGCCATCTCGCCTTATCATGGCGGAGGGCGGCTCACCGTCGAATCGATCAAATCGTAATTAAAAAGTGTCCTAATGGCTTTATTTTGTGAGCTTTGTAAGTTTAAGTAACTCGGTGCCGCACACCTACAGACTTCAATAAAGTACTGTAAGTGAGCAGCCCTGTAGTTCTGAACTCTCAAGAATAATCGGTATCCCCTGCCTGTCGCAGAAGGCGACTAAAAGGGGCCTCGGGTTCACTGGGCGACAAGGGCCTTTGTCTCGTCCTCCAAGGTGGACCCGGGAAGAACCTCGCAGTGCAAGGCGACATCGGCTGACCCGTGTCGTCTTGCACTGCGAGTGCACAAGCGGTGAGGGAGTAACCCCTCCCCCCCCCATGGAAAGTGCTCTCCTTGAGCACAGTGCGGAAGGGAAGGCACATGCACCAAGGAAGGGCCACCGGGGAGGTCTTAGTGGGTAAAAAACTTACTAAAGAATTGAATAAATGCGCAATGGTGCTGGCACACATCCTTATAAACTTTAATATTATATTTTTATAACATTACATGTTACATAAATAATGTTTACGCATACGTAATCGTTCAACTAATACTAGTAATAATAGTATATGTTAGAGCAATACAATTTGCATTTATACTGTTAACGCTGTAGACATATTGTTTAACAGCGCTCGGATTGCCTTGCCGATTAACACTGTTGGCCAATTCTGTTTTACTGACTGTTGTTCTCGAAAGCGTTGGCATTTGGGGAGTCAGTAAACTATAGGCCGTATAAAATAGTGAAGGCCACTGGACAATTAATTCGCAAGATTTTTTAAATTTAATATCTTCTATTGAATTACAACTTGGAATCTGTCATTTGTATATGATTATTCATTGAGTTATCTCATCGTATTTTGGCGCCAATACATTGTATCAATGTTTTGCTATAGTTAAATTGAGTGGGGTGATAAAGAGAACCGAATCTCTGTACTATTTACATGTAGATATATAGATAGACAAATCTTTTATTGCATCAAAATACATGTACAAAGGCGAACTTAATGCTATGTAGCATTTACTTCCAGCTAACCTTTAGTGCTTAAGAGCGGTTAGCCTGCGGGTAATGCCGCTAAAAAGAAAATGCATGCAAACATGGAATAAATAAACGATAGTATATATACCAGTTTGTACTTATCATTGTTTGAGAAGAATGTATTCAGATACACACGATTTAAAGACATTAGTTGACGAAGCCTCCTTAATCTCAATCGGCAAGCTATTCCAGAGTTTTATATGCGACAAGCGTGACACTCTGAAGGCCCGACCACGAGCTGCCATATCCCTTAACATCAGCAACGGTGTGTTTTTGGGCTTACTTGCGCCCAATGCGGGCGCACTTTTACACGGAAGAGTGGTTGTGCAAGCCACCTGAGGGCACACTCAAGAGCTGTGTGACCTGGCTCATAACTTATCAGTCCTAAAGCGTCGCCGTAGCCGAAATCGGCAGGACATACTCATCATCAAGCAATCCTTGATATTAATTATTTATTCTTGATTTTTCTTAATACCCTAATATGTATTTATGTTACCTATCCTGTCTTACGGGGTTTCTTGAAAAAAAAATTAAACCAGAGAAGCTGGTCTTGACTGCTTCACCGGATTGAGAGGTGGCATAGCCCTTAGGTCGCTGCGTCTGAACCGCTATCGCTAGTAACTCGACACAATGGTCCCCCCGGTGAGGGAAAACCTCGGCTTGGGCGGTACTATGTTACGCGTAAGCATACCGATGAGAGGGCCGAACCACGACTCGGTCGGTTGCTATTTCATGGATATTCTAAGGGACATTAAAAAATTAAATGAACTTTGAGTTCCACTTCGGGAAGGCTTACATGCCGCTTCGTGCAACGCATCTATGGAGACAGGCAATGAGCGATGTCAAATGATCACTACAGATGTGAAAAACTCCTTACTCAAAAGAATTAACGACCTAAAATTGAATGTCATCAGATAACATTTAATTGCAATTGATTTGCAAATTACAATGCGGATAACATTTTATATGGCAAACTTACCAGTGGTATGATTCAAGGTTAGCATTATTAATCAACAATCAACCTTTCTATCTAGACTATTTCTAACTCAGACTAGTTCTACGTAATACAATTAGGTAAGCAATACCTCTTTAAGACGTTCAACAACCCGGAAGTTGCCGATGCGTTAAGATATAACGATTTGAACCGACTTCATATTCGGTTCTTCTTCTTCTTGGTCGCTTCACTCTTGTTAGAGTGGTCGTGGTCATGATGGGTTGGGCGGCAGACAGCACCCGCCGCACGACGTCTCGTCACCTCCGCCTGCTGGTCGTCAATCGAGCACATTCGTGGAGGGGAGCACCCACCATACTCCGCACCTGATCCAACCATATTCGGTTATCGATTTCTAAATCAAAAAATCACTATATATTATGTGTACTCGTCATACTGTAATTTAATAGGTTGTCAAATATCTCCCTTCCGCCTTTTGTGTCATGCGGCACCCAAACATCAAGCTTTTTTGTATCCAGCCTTCTGCAGATGGTTTAAAATGGTTTGGTGACTAACTCCCATCTCCTGGGCGATGTCACGAGATGCCACATGCCGGTCTAACTCGATGTAGTCCATGATTTCATCGGTATTTGTCGTCACAGGTCTTCCGCCGGCTGGCTTATCCATGGTGTCGTTTTCACCGGCTCTGAATCGTCGAAACCATTCCTCCGTGGTTCGAAGTGATAGAGTACCAGCTCCCAAAACACCATTAATCTCACGGAACGTTTCTCTAGCGGATTTGCCTTTAACGAAGGAAAACTTTAAAATAGCGCGAATTTCGGCGTTAGTGAACTCCATGTTTACACGTCTATAACTGTTGAACGCAATATCCAAACTAATTATGCATAGCGTCGTTTTGTAGGTTATGTCAAGACCTTTCAAATTATGTATAGTATTGCTAGATACGAGCTCTGTAGCGCTTTGTACATAGCCGCGAAATTCAAAAGACAAAAGGCGGAAGGGAGATATTTGACAACCTATTATTACAATATAAATATATTTGATTACACAAATATTGCATTTATTTAATTACATTAATGGTACAGGTTACTTTTTTCGGTAAATTTTCGTTTCTGTTTAATTTGTCTACTGTCCTTAGTCTTGATTTACAAATATTAGTCTGAAAGCGATGTTTCTTCTTATTGAACTATTCTAATATACAAATAATTGTTCCTTAAACAATAACCATTTCTATTATTCACATCATGTATTTCTTGCATCGTTCACGTTCTGTGCGCTTCTTTGTGCTGTCCTGTACAATACTGCACTGTATTTGAATCAATCTATACTCGCCTCGCCATTTTGTTTGTATTTCCATTGAATTAATTTAAAAATCTTAATATGATAGATATAAAATAATATAAGAAACCTCCTTAGAAGGTACGGCCGCGTACTTTGAAAGGCCACGAAGTACGTCGGCCTTATCTGCTTAAAACCTAACCGAAGTGGATGCCTAAGACCGGACAAAAAAGAATACGAGATCGAAGAAAGCCGTGTGACTTGAGTCAGGGTGACTTGAGTGGGAATTGGCCTAGGAAGAAGATGAAGAAACTAAAGGAAAAATTGGGTTTACGGTTAACTTTATTAACGCTAAACTTTATTATCGTTGTGATACAATTAAAATATTCCTTTAAGTTATATAAAAAAAGGGTTTCTGATGAGACCATTAAAATAGGTTAATATATAAATAATAGACAAAGGAAGAGTGTTGGCTGAAAGAGGATGTTGCGACTTGAATAGAGAAGGACTGGTTTGGACATATATATTAAGGCAAAAGGAGAGAGGAAATTATCTATGGCAATAAAGCTAGTGGCAGTGCTGGTCTCTACCACTACTACTTAAGAAATGAGCACTTTGATGTATAAATGATAAGCAGCGAAAGAGACGCGTCTGTTAAAATCGTGGCAAAGGAAAGTCCTTAATATCTACCTACGCCCAGCGGTTAAAACAGACAGACAGGAAGATTCTACATTTATTTTACTCGTGTATTGGATTGCATACACTTCACGTTATTGTTATGTAATATTATTTTGTTTCCTGTTTACATTAATATATAAATAAGTGTGTACCCCGCAAAGCGTATATTTTGCTATTGATAAGTTGTAACTTGAATTTAAGAGAAAAGAAAAAAGGTTAGATTTTTTAAAATTTCAATTGTTTTATAAATTAGTGCAAGCTTATGCCGATAATATTATTTCAATTGAACGATTTAAATTAATTAGTTGCAGGATCATTGAACATCGTTACTATAATTATGTAAAATGTGAATGTCAAATACATAATAATCTGTTATTATTTGAAGCTTTTATGGCCTGGTAACAAGACTTTTAAGCCAAATCTTTTAAAACACAAACACTTAATTCTCACGTCTATGATGAAAATGAAAAAAAAAACATTCACAAAAATAGTCTGTGGTCAATCAGCGGCACAGAGTAGAGATAGTCAACAAAGAAGGTTAACATGTTGCCAGCAAATAATCACCGTTAGGTTAAATAAATATGAGACGATCAATGAAAAATTAAATTATTATTTTTCCTTTCCTTTCTTTAGTCTAGTTAGTTAAAAGTGGTCGTACTGTTATATAACAGCTTATACTTTTACTATAATATAAATATTAAATGACTTTGCAGGATTGCAAGCTGAGAATTGGCCTAGCTCAAGATGATTTTGGCGCCACAGGTAATTTATTTGATACTTAAAAAATTTAAAGCGAACAAGATCTTTGCGATAGCAACACGATAACCGATTATTCTGCCCAAATAATAATAAAGCTACAGTATAAATCCAGGACGTCATTGTCAAGAAGTTTTTATACAAATGCGTAAAATATTGTTGTCTTTCATTCTAATGAAAAATATTCATAACCACCTAATACGTTAGAACTCGTTGCACGATTCATACAGCGAACGGGTTGGCGTTGTGCGTTACTCTCAACACGTCAAAGCCAAGCAATACTGCAGTCTTGAATGCCAAGCAGGGGGTACAATAGCCTAATTGTATAAACCCAGGACTACAGACCTTAGAGATTCAGGCTAAGCGACCTAAGAGCTTTAGCCACCTCTCAATCCAGTAAAGCAGTCGCGGCTTCTCTGGCCGACATGTATAGGTTTGTTAAAAATGTACAGAGTCAGCTCTGCTGTCTTCCGCTGCCACCGGACTTACATATATCAGAGTACACTACATATATACTACACAATGCATATCTAGAGTTTTTTTTTATAGGAAAAGAGAGAAACGACCTTACGGCTCACCGTCGCCCATGAACATCCACAGCCTTTGCGTTGCCGACCTTTGAGATAGGAGTAGGCTCGTTTCTTGAAGGTCCCCACATCGTAAAGGTTCGGAAACACCGCTTGTGACAGTTGATTCCACAGTTTGACAGTGCGTACGATGATTTTGAGTTTTTCTCTTCAGATTATAATTTGGTGTTAAATGTTAATCTACCCGATACAGGAACATGATCATGTCGACATTGTTAAAGTTGTAATTTTAAGTGAAACTTTAAGTAATTTTAAGTAATCTATGTTTTATTTCACCAGTCATGTTCCTGTCCGTTAGTAGAAACGGGTGTCTCGCTTATGAACTCCACGGTGTGCAACGGCGCAGTTCTCTTCATGATGATGCTGGAAGCTTACCTGAGAGGCCGTTGTGATATCGCCACGCCGTGCAGCCGGGTGGTTCCCGTTGCAGAAACAGATGACGCTTACGACTTCATTGTAGTGGGAGCAGGCTCCGCGGGGTCTATTGTAGCTGGAAGATTGAGTGAAATAGAGCACTTTAAGGTGAGGTATCATTGTAACACAAAAGACATAGATTGAAGCTGCATACATTTTTAGATGCGTTATTAAAAATGATGACAGTAACAGGTTGAAGCTACAGTCAAAAAAATTGTGCATATTATTTTCACGTGCCCCAATAGAATTGAATTTAACTTTCTCTATGTATTATTTATTGATATAAATTAAAATAATATTGTTTGTTAAAAAAAAATAGAAGTCGGTTTTTGTTTTTACTCGTAAATAGAGTTGTTGTAAGTCCGTTAAAAAGTAAACAATGAAGTAATTAATTTAAATGCAGGTATTACTGTTAGAAGCGGGTGGTGAGGAACCAATCGGAGCAAGACCTCCATCGTTCTACAGAAACTTCTGGTTAAACGAGGATGTGGACTGGGCGTACCGCACAGTGCCCGGGGACTATTGCCTCGATCAGATCGGAAAAGGATGTGCATGGCCTAGGGGAAAGGTGATCGGTAAGGTTAAATTAACCTATCAAGTATTAAATATGTCTGAAATTACTTATTTATTTATTTATTCTTTATTTGCACAAAGTAAAAGTGTACTGAAAGGCCGACTTAATGCCTGAAGGAATTAATGTGGAACATAATTGATATGATCAAATATTTGATAAATTCCATTTAAATGAACTTCATTAAAAAAAATACTTTCTGTTATTTAGAAAATTTTAAAGAACAATACATAGTTTGTTGAGAGTCTGGTTAGGTACTGATAAATTCTATTTCGTAATATTCCTACGATAAATCGTAAAAACAAGGAGGTCTTCCGCGCGTAATCGTTTTATGTTTGATGTGTCGGTTTATATTTTTGCACAATTTTCAATTTTAAATAAAAAAAACTACAAATAGACTTCTTTATACGCTTAATTGTAAAACCATCAAGATGTGTTCGATTTGTGTGTTCAGTGTGTGCCAGCCATCAAGATGATGTCGATTGAGTTCTGCCTTGATCTGCGATAAGCATAATGTTTGACAGGCGGCACCAGTGTGCTCAACGGCATGATGTACCATCGAGGGCACGCCGCCGACTTCGCATCGTGGGGCGAGGAATGGTCATGGGAGAACAACTTACCCTACTTTGACATGACCGAGGGCAACCGGGAGATAGGCAGCTTGGTCAACCCGGACTGCCACTCGAGCACTGGACCACTGCCTGTTCAACGTGTAAGTTATTACACCCACGTTAAAGTTAACATACAACCGGTCATCTACAAGGTTCATTGAACCTTTTTTTTAACGGGGAGGAAATCTTCAAAAAGATACCTCGCCTTCTGGGAGAAGGCGGCGGTTATGAGGGACGACCTCCCGACTACGGTCTTAGTTAAGACTGAGGTCGAGGATGGGCAGGGGAAGGCAAACTATTGAAAAGTTCCCTTATCTCTTTAAATATATATGTCTCACGGTTGTGCACATGGTTTTTCTTTTATATATAGGCTGTAACTTAACATTTTACATAAGAATTTTATATTATAAGTAAATAAAATGACAATAGACATATTGGGCACATTATTGTTATGTGGATAACGGTGTTGATTACATATTTATTACGGTTTTTATTTATTATTTTCTTTGGATTAAGTCTTATATATAGATATATACGGGTTTGTTGTTGCTAATGAAAAAAAAAATAATTTTAAATCAGATAGATAATGTTTTTATAGTATTTTTAATTTCAATTTTCAGTTCAGACACCAACCTCCGTTCTTATACGAATTGATGCGAGCAATCGAACAGGTTGGACTGCCCATTGTAGACGACATGGTCGATCCTAACACTCCTGAAGGCTTCACTATTGCACAGACGTTTTCCGAGTGAGTACGTTCGTTACTATCGTTACGAGGTAGCTTCAAGCATTTAAGAGGATACAGGGGCACTCTGGAAAATCATATTTTTGTGACGCATCTGCGCTGGTTGGCCAGAAAAGCTGACCGCAACAGTGTCACTGGTGTTATAATTTGTAGGTTTCGTGGAATAAAATAGTCCAACAACTAATACACTCGCTTTAGTGAGTTACTTATTTATTTATTTATTTATTTATTTATTTATTTATTTATTTATTTATTTATTTATTTATTTATTTATTTATTTATTTATTTATTTATTTATTTATTTATTTATTTATTTATTTATTTATTTATTTATTTATTTATTTATTTATTTATTTATTTATTTATTTATTTATTTATTTATTTATTTATTTATTTATTTATTTATTTATTTATTTATTTATTTATTTATTTATTTATTTATTTATTTATTTATTTATTTATTTATTTATTTATTTATTTATTTATTTATTTATTTATTTATTTATTTATTTATTTATTTATTTATTTATTTATTTATTTATTTATTTATTTATTTATTTATTTATTTATTTATTTATTTATTTATTTATTTATTTATTTATTTATTTATTTATTTATTTATTTATTTATTTATTTATTTATTTATTTATTTATTTATTTATTTATTTATTTATTTATTTATTTATTTATTTATTTATTTATTTATTTATTTATTTATTTATTTATTTATTTATTTATTTATTTATTTATTTATTTATTTATTTATTTATTTATTTATTTATTTATTTATTTATTTATTTATTTATTTATTTATTTATTTATTTATTTATTTATTTATTTATTTATTTATTTATTTATTCTTTATTTGCACAAAGTAAAAGTGTACTGAAAGGCCGACTTAATGCCTGAAGGAATTAATGTGGAACATAATTGATATGATCAAAGTATTTGATAAATTCCATTTAAATGAACTTCATTAAAAAAAATACTTTATGTTATTTAGATAATTTTAAAGAACAATACATAGTTTGTTGAGAGTCTGGTTAGGTACTGATAAATTCTATTTCGTAATATTCTTACGATAAATCGTAAAAACAAGGAGGTCTTCCGCGCGTAATCGTTTTATGTGTCGGTTTATATTTTTGCACAATTTTCAATTTTAAATAAAAAAAAAACTACAAATAGACTTCTTTATGCGCTTAATTGTAAAACCATCAAGATGTGTTCGATTTGTGTGTTCAGTGTGTGCCAGCCATCAAGATGATGTCGATTGAGTTCTGCCTTGATCTGCGATAAGCATAATGTTTGACAGGCGGCACCAGTGTGCTCAACGGCATGATGTACCATCGAGGGCACGCCGCCGACTTCGCATCGTGGGGCGAGGAATGGTCATGGGAGAACAACTTACCCTACTTTGACATGACCGAAGGCAACCGGGAGATAGGCAGCTTGGTCAACCCGGACTGCCACTCGAGCACTGGACCACTGCCTGTTCAACGTGTAAGTTATTACACCCACGTTAAAGTTAACATACAACTGGTCATCTACAAGGTTCATTGAACCTTTTTGTTAACGGGGAGGAAATCTTTAAAAGATACCCCGCCTTCTGGGAGAAGGCGGCGGTTATGAGGGACGACCTCCCGACTACGGTTTTAGTTAAGACTGAGGTCGAGGATGGGCAGGGGAAGGCAAACTATTGAAAAGTTCCCTTATCTCTTTAAATATATATGTCTCACGGTTGTGCACATGGTTTTTCTTTTATATATAGGCTGTAACTTAACATTTTACATAAGAATTTTATATTATAAGTAAATAAAATGACAATAGACATATTGGGCACATTATTATGTGGATAACGGTGTTGATTACATATTTATTACGGTTTTTATTTGATACATTATTTTCTTTGGATTGAGTCTTATACATGTAGATAGATATATACTGGTTTGTTGTTGCTAATGAAAAAAAAATTAAAAAAACATCAACCGTTCTTAAATCAGATAGATAATGTTTTTATAGTATTTTTAATTTCAATTTTCAGTTCAGACACCAACCTCCGTTCTTATACGAATTGATGCGAGCAATCGAACAGGTTGGACTCCCCATTGTAGACGACATGGTCGATCCTAACACTCCTGAAGGCTTCACTATTGCACAGACGTTTTCCGAGTGAGTACGTTCGTTACTATCGTTACGAGGTAGCTTCAAGCATTTAACAGGATACAGGGGCACTCTGGAAAATCATATTTTTGTGACGCATCTGCGCTGGTTGGCCAGAAAAGCTGACCGCAACAGTTTCACTGGTGTTATAATTTGTAGGTTTCGTGGAATAAAATAGTCCAACAACTAATACACTCGCTTTAGTGAGACAGCGTAACGTTATACAAATAATTATTTATAACGAATACCGTCACAACTGCCCGTCCTCACAATCTTTATACAAAATTAATTAGAAGTTAGATTACGAACTAATACAGTTACAACTGCTGTTTACAATGCCAAGTTCATGTGACGATCAACTTAATTTTGGATATTGGTAGGCTTAATAATTCAAGACTAAGTATAACTAAAACGAGCATTGGAAGGGAAAAGAGAACATAGGCACTAGAATTTTGTAATAACTTCATAAATAAAAGGGAAGGGTCGCGCGTAGTAGTCTTCTGTCATTGATTAGACCAATCGATTTTTGTTCTTATTCATAAATATACTTGTTGTATAATAACTGCTTTTATAAATATAGCAGTTTTCAATACTAAAATAATATTTTTTACAGCATAACGAGTAACGTATGCTATATTAGTACCAACCCTAGTAAAATTAATGTTGCTTCCTTCAATATTATAAGGTTGCTAGTATTCAAATTTTTAAAAGAATTAAAATGATTTACACAAAATAAGTTATTAATAATTTTGGCTTTGTTGTAAATATTGTTATTAAAGTGGACATATACAACCTTACACATTTTTTTATTATAATTTAATTTTTATAAGCTTTGGCTATAAATGCCGTTAATGAACATTATTTTTATTTATATTCTTAAAGCAATAATATTAGAGTAATACAAGATTTTTACAAGTGTATTGAAATGGTAATTGAACATTCATAAAAACAATGTCGTTCATTAATTTCTTACTAATACTGCTGTTAAGTACATGGGTGTAGGTAATGATCTTCACCCGCTGGAGATGAGAATGAATACGGAATGAATAATGTAATATATTGTGAGATTTAAATTAAATATTTAATGATGTAGGTTTATTGTGTAAATAAGATAAAGCAAAATCTAGCCCAGTGAAGCGGGCTGTGTACGCTAGTAGTCTGTAATACTAATTAAAACTTTTTAATTTCACAGTAACGGTCAAAGATACACAACTGCAAGGGCATATCTAAAGCCAAGGTCGGTGCGACCCAACCTACACGTAAAGACAAACGCGCATGTCTTCAAAGTATTAATAGATGGATATAGGGCCTACGGAGTGCAATATATCGATAAAACGGGACAAATTAAAATTGTTTACGCCACAAAAGAAGTAAGTAAATGTAATTTCTGTGCGTTTTAAAAAATAATGATAAATTCTTAAAAAAATAGAGAATTGAAAAAGTCAACGTTCTTTACGAATACGAATACGAGACAAATGAACTAACGAACTAAGAGTATAGTGAAGCACAGGTTAGCAAGAAGAGATAAGATCGCCCATAGTACATTGGTGGAGTCACCAATTAGGAGTGACCATTCACTAATCTTGCCGTTAGAAAGATCACGTTGGAGTCACCAATTTGGCATGTGAAAAAAAAAAAAAAAAAAAAAAAAAAAAAAAAAAAAAAAAAAAAAAAAAAAAAAAAAAAAAAAAAAAAAAAAAAAAAAAAAAAAAAAAAAAAAAAAAAAAAAAAAAAAAAAAAAAAAAAAAAAAAAAAAAAAAAAAAAAAAAAAAAAAAAAAAAAAAAAAAAAAAAAAAAAAAAAAAAAAAAAAAAAAAAAAAAAAAAAAAAAAAAAAAAAAAAAAAAAAAAAAAAAAAAAAAAAAAAAAAAAAAAAAAAAAAAAAAAAAAAAAAAAAAAAAAAAAAAAAAAAAAAAAAAAAAAAAAAAAAAAAAAAAAAAAAAAAAAAAAAAAAAAAAAAAAAAAAAAAAAAAAAAAAAAAAAAAAAAAAAAAAAAAAAAAAAAAAAAAAAAAAAAAAAAAAAAAAAAAAAAAAAAAAAAAAAAAAAAAAAAAAAAAAAAAAAAAAAAAAAAAAAAAACCACGCCTGTAGCTTTATCGGAAGACTATCAACTTAATTTTGGATATTGGTAGGCTTAATAATTCAAGACTAAGTTACTTTTATAACTAAAACGAGCATTGGAAGGGAAAAGAGAACATAGGCACTAGAATTTTGTAATAACTTCATAAATAAAAGGGAAGGGTCCCGCGTAGTAGTCTTCTGTCAATGATTAGACCAATCGATTTTTGTTCTTACTCATAAATATACTTATTGTATAATAACTGCTTTTATAAATATAGCAGTTTTCAATACTAAAATAATATTTTTACAACATAATGAGTAACGTATGCTATATTAGTACCAACCCTAGTAAAATTAATGTTGCTTCCTTCAATATTATAAGGTTGCTAGTATTCAAATTTTAAAAGAATAAAATGATTTACACAAAATAAGTTATTAATAATTTTGCTTTGTTGTAAATATTGTTATTAAAGTGGACATATACAACCTTACACATTTTTTATTATAATTTAATTTTCATAAGCTTTGTCTATAAATGCCGTCAATGAACATTATTTTATTTATATTCTTAAAGCAATAATATTAGAGTAATACAAGATTTTTACAAGTGTATTGAAATGGTAATTGAACATTCATAAAAACAATGTCGTTCATTAATTTCTTACTAATACTGCTGATATGTACATGGGTGTAGGTAATGATCTTCACCCGCTGGAGATGAGAATGAATACGGAATGAATAATGTAATATATTGTGAGATTTAAATTAAATATTTAATGATGTAGGTTTATTGTTTTACACGTGTTCTTTGTTGTCTAATGTGCCGCCGGTAAATAAAAGTAATCATCATGAAGAATAATGAAATTATGTTTTATAAATTTTTCTTATTCCAAATATAAATAAATTTATCGTCTAAAAATACTTTAATGGTAATTGGCGAATGCCAGTCGCCATACCGTTATGTAATTTGCTTCTTGTTTGATTTTGGTGTACAATAAAGTTAAGCTAATTAGCACATTAACCAATTTCCAGGTTATATTAAGTGCGGGTGCCCTCAACACCCCCATATCCTCTTCCACTCGGGCATTGGACCTCGTGAAATGCTGGACGAGTTCGGTATACCAGTAATTGCTGATTTGCCAGTGGGTCAAAATATGCGGAATCATCTTGGCGTGACGCTAGAATTCATGCTAACCAAGCTCAATCATAAACCATCCTTAGATTGGAGTGCGTTGCTTGAATATCTGCTAAAGAAAGACGGACCGATGAGCTCCACAGGGATCACTCAGGTAATGGATGATAACTCTAAACATCTCGTTAATAAATTGTTTTTTTGACGGGGAGGAAATCTTCAGAAAGATACCCCGCCGTCTGGGGAAGGCGGCGGTTATGTGGGGATCTTACCCACTAAAACCTTCCCGGTGGCCCTTTCCTCGGTGCATGACGAGGGGCTCCGGGATCTCCAGTGGAACGCACCGGAGCCCCTCTGCATTATGCTCAAGGAGAGCACGTCCCGGGGAGGTTTCTCCCTCCCCTGTGCCCTCATAGTGCAAGGCTACAGGGCCAGCCGATGTCGCCTTCTTCCTGGTCTGATTCTTAGCGGACGACAAAGGCCCCCACCCTTGTCACCCAGTGAACCTGAGGCCCCTTTTAGTCGCCTTATACGACAGGCAGGGGATACCGTAGTCTTATTCTTGAGAGCCCAGAACTACAGGGCTGGTTATTGGATTACTTGCGCCAATCAACAGAATGTCTACAAGTATATAGAAACAAAAACAAACACCGATTTCAACTAATCTTGCCGTTAGAAAGATCACGTTGGAGTCACCAATTAGGAGTGACCATTCACTAATCTTGCCGTTAGAAAGATCACGTTGGAGTCACCAATTAGGAGTGACCATTCACTAATCTTGCCGTTAGAAAGATCACGTTGGAGTCACCAATTAGGAGTGACCATTCACTAATCTTGCCGTTAGAAAGATCACGTTGGAGTCACCAATTAGGAGTGACCATTCACTAATCTTGCCGTTAGAAAGATCACGTTGGAGTCACCAATTAGGAGTGACCATTCACTAATCTTGCCGTTAGAAAGATCACGTTGGAGTCACCAATTAGGAGTGACCATTCACTAATCTTGCCGTTAGAAAGATCACGTTGGAGTCACCAATTAGGAGTGACCATTCACTAATCTTGCCGTTAGAAAGATCACGTTGGAGTCACCAATTAGGAGTGACCATTCACTAATCTTGCCGTTAGAAAGATCACGTTGGAGTCACCAATTAGGAGTGACCATTCACTAATCTTGCCGTTAGAAAGATCACGTTGGAGTCACCAATTAGGAGTGACCATTCACTAATCTTGCCGTTAGAAAGATCACGTTGGAGTCACCAATTAGGAGTGACCATTCACTAATCTTGCCGTTAGAAAGATCACGTTGGAGTCACCAATTAGGAGTGACCATTCACTAATCTTGCCGTTAGAAAGATCACGTTGGAGTCACCAATTAGGAGTGACCATTCACTAATCTTGCCGTTAGAAAGATCACGTTGGAGTCACCAATTAGGAGTGACCATTCACTAATCTTGCCGTTAGAAAGATCACGTTGGAGTCACCAATTAGGAGTGACCATTCACTAATCTTGCCGTTAGAAAGATCACGTTGGAGTCACCAATTAGGAGTGACCATTCACTAATCTTGCCGTTAGAAAGATCACGTTGGAGTCACCAATTAGGAGTGACCATTCACTAATCTTGCCGTTAGAAAGATCACGTTGGAGTCACCAATTAGGAGTGACCATTCACTAATCTTGCCGTTAGAAAGATCACGTTGGAGTCACCAATTAGGAGTGACCATTCACTAATCTTGCCGTTAGAAAGATCACGTTGGAGTCACCAATTAGGAGTGACCATTCACTAATCTTGCCGTTAGAAAGATCACGTTGGAGTCACCGATTAGGAGTGACCAGTCACTAATCTTGCCGTTAGAGAGATCACGTTAGAGTCACCAATTTGGCATGTGGCAATAGAGCGGAATGACACGCCCTTTATTGTTTTACACGTGTTCTTTGTCGTCTAATGTGCCGCCGGTAAATAAAAGTAATCATCATGAAGAATAATTAAATTATATTTTATAAATTTGTTACACTCAAAATAAACAATTTGGAAAAGTGTAAACAAAAAGTGAAAAGAAAAACGTAGACATGTGTCTTTTATAAATTTTTCTTATTCCAAATATAAATTATTTTATCGTCTAAAAATACTTTTTGGTAATTGGCGAATGCCAGTCGCCATACCTTCGTTATGTAATTTGCTTCTTGTTTGATTTTGGTGTACAATAAAGTTAAGCTAATTAGCACATTAACCAATTTCCAGGTTATATTAAGTGCGGGTGCCCTCAACACCCCCCACATCCTCTTCCACTCGGGCATTGGACCTCGTCAAATGCTGGACGAGTTCGGTATACCAGTAATTGCTGATTTGCCAGTGGGTCAAAATATGCGGAATCATCTCGGCGTGACGCTAGAATTCCTGCTAACCAAGCTCAATCATAAACCATCCTTAGATTGGAGCGCGTTGCTTGAATATCTGCTAAAGAAAGACGGGCCGATGAGCTCCACAGGGATCACTCAGGTAATGGATAACTCTAAACATCTCGTCAGTAAATTGTGTTATACTAACCCTAGGAATGGTAGAATATCTTTTGAAATAAAAAAATACATGTTTAGAACTAAATACTATAGAAATATTAATGGATTACTTGCGCCAATCAACAGAATGTCTTCAAGTATCTAGGAACAAAAACAAACACCGATTTCAAATCCAAACAAACGTTAAATGCTATGACCCGCTGGCGCCCGTTTTACATTTCTGAACGATTGTAGGAATATCACGTAACAGAATTAATCAAACTACCGCTAAGGTACATTCCAATAAAAAACGCATCATCGAAATCGGTTGCCGTGATATTGAGTTATTCGTCCATTTGTGGTGCACATACTTGATGGAAATTTAAGGCTTATATGGTTTTCTAATCGACGCCATTGCCAGAATTGTACGACATGGGAAGCACGTGCTTTCAAATAAAAAATAATCAAAATCGGTCACTCACGTCTAAAGTTATGAGGTAACAAACACAAAATAAAAAACATAAAGACACAAGAATTGAACATGTTGTGCAACATCATTGGCAAAGAAAAAAAACTATTTTTTTTAATGACGAATTACACAGATTAGCCAGAGAAGCTGGCCTTGACTGCTTCACCGGATTAATAGGTGACCTCTGTCGCTTATCCTGAACCTCGTAATTGTAATTCGACACAAGGGTCCCCCCGGTGAGGGGTGATTTGGGCTTGACCGGTTACAATGTTCGATCCGAAGACGCCCGGGAGAGCCGAAATCTAAGGGACATTCAAAAACTAAACTAACTTTGAGTGCCACTTCGGGAATCGTTGGCGCTGGAAGAAGAAGTGGCCGAAGAAACTCTAGCAACGCTCCTAACATCTAAATGGTGGGAAAGACGTTAACCACGTTTATTATATTAATTGAAATTTATTTAAAAATTATTGGTTTCAGCTACCTACTAATTATCTTCTATTTTCTTTGTCCAATTGTGACAACAGAGTTTTTCAACAGAGCCGTGGTAGCTCAGTGTCCGGGCGGTTGGCTCAAGTTGCATAGTACGCTAGCAACCCGAGTTCGATCCCCGGTGCCGGCACCAATAAATTTGTTGTTGCAATTTTATGTGCTGATTAACCACGCGCTCGGTGGTGAAGGAAAACATCGTGAGGAAACCTACATGTCTTAGAAAATTTTTCTACGACATGTGAAGTCTGCCAATCCACATTAGGGCCGCGTGGCGGACTGTGCCCTTATACTCTCTTTACAGAGAACGCCTCTGCCCAGCAGTGGGACATATATATTATATATATAAAGGCTGTAACTTTAACTAACTTAACTTTAATTGTGACAACAATTACATGCAGCTTAGATCACTTTTATTCGATATTCAGCTGACAGGGCTGCTGTACTCCAGCCTGGCAGACCGGAGCCTCAACCAGCCAGACCTGCAATTCTTCTTCAACGGTTTCTATGCGGAATGCTCAGAGACGGGTAGAGTTGGTGAACCAGATGAAACTTTTACACGGAAAGGAGTTAATATCACGTAAGAAAATCTCATTACGTAAAACAATTACATGAAAGAAAACAAACAAAGGCTAAAAGCTGATTTAATCTTCTTCAAATCAAACGTACTGGATTGACATCTCGGCAGAATTCCAAATTCCACCGCCACCATCTTGATGGTTGGCGTTCAACTACTGTACGTTTTTCGCGTAACTTTCTCCCGCTCACTGTCAACTTGTGGAATCAATTGTCGCCAGCGGTGTTTCCGAACGTTTACGATTTAGGGACCTTCAAGAAACGAGCCTATTCCTATCTCAAAGGTCGGCAACGCACCTACAGCTCCTCTGGTGCTGTGGATGTTCATGGGCGACGGTGATCACTTAAGATCAGGTGAGCCTTATGCTCGTTTGCCACTTTTCATATAAAAAAAAAAATTGTACGGCATTCACAAAATTGTCTTTCTTCTTCCACGTTCGTGCTCGTTTTCAATAAGAAGTATTTACCAAGTCTTAGATTGTCACAACCCTACTAATATGTCAACCAATTAGGATTCTTCTTAACGATTCCTAGAAGTTATCTGGTATGTTAACATTAAAGCGTATTTGAAGCTAAACCCTTTAAAATAAAATAAAAATTTTACCAAAAATCGACTTCAAATCGAATAAACCAGCTTTCAAATAAAAAAAAATCATAATAATCGGATCAAAGTCGATAGGTAGGAAAAAATACAATCGAATTGTTAAACTCCATCTTTTAAAGTCGGTTCATAAACGAATGTACAAACATAGTATCGGGTTCGACAGAGACGGCAATCTCTGTCCGATATTCACCATTCTTATTCGGTCCCCTACGTAACATGCATTAGGGGGTGAATCTATAACTAACACAAATCTTTTTTATATAAAAAACCGAAAAGCTCGTTCGTGCAAGCCGTTTAGCATTTGAACATAAGATTGTAAAGTGTATCCTCTGCAACTAAGCTTAGCCTTAAGGCTATTACAGCTGATGCTGTTTGACGGGAGAACAGACATTATAAACCCACTTCAACGAATCTTCGAAAAAGATTTCGTCTGCATTTTGTTTTGTGCACTCATTGTGCCGTCAATTATAAGCTGGTTTTGTGTTTTACTCCTAAAATTTGTTATCTTAAGCAAATTTACCTTTTAAATGTGTATTTTCAGAATCAATGCTGTGGCATTGCTCCCGCGTAGCGTGGGATATGTTGTGCTCAATTCTAGCGACCCGATGGCGAGGCCACTGTTCTTCCCGGAGTACTTCTCTCATCCAGATGACATGGTGATGGTGAAGGACGCCGCAAAGTATGTGCACAGGATATTTAAGAGTCATGTGAGTATCTGGCTTTATTTATTGTGACAGTATTTAAACCAATTTTGCTATTGATTACTAACATTCTTGGACACTAAGTGTTAAATGGTGGATTCGAATCTACGACCTTACGTGTCCAAACCTATCGTATCCTAAAACATTTATATACGTGTTAAGCATTAATATATAAATTCAATAGATTCTTCGCGACAAATACGGCATAAAGCTAAACCCATCTTTCGCGCCGCAATGTGCACCGGCGGGCGAGTGGTCCGAGGAGTGGTTGGAGTGCGTGGCGAGGGTGGCCACGGATCCGCAGAACCACCAGGTCGGCACCGCCGCCATGGGACTTGTTCTCGACGACACGCTCGCCGTCTACAACGTGCTCGGTGAGACAAATATCCTCTATACAATTAGGCGCGTTACAAAATTTAAGTGCTTGACCACGATCCCACCTGATGTTAAATGGATACAATCCTGGATGGCAAGGCGCACTAGCTCAAATGCCTATTCACTCTACTCCTAAAAATCGTAAGACAGACGCGGGCAAGTTAAAGAGGGTAGATTGATAATTATTAACATTATCGCAAAAAGTTCTGTCAGACACGTCTATTCCTAAGTGTAAGGAAAGGTTATATCTTTCTTAAGTTATTCTACTTCGGCACATTGTCACGCACAAAATTCGACTTTCGTACGGCAAACGACAAGTATTTAGAACACAAATAATAATACATTTATAGCTGTAAAGAAAGACAATATGACTCACGCGTTTCTCCTCCGCTTCGGTGTCACGGCGGCACTAGTCACTTCAGAAGAATAATGGATTAATTGCTTGAAGACCTTCCGGGCCATTTTTATCTATGTGCCGATGCTCCGAACTCGACCATAGATCGGACCACAGACAAACACACGGCTGGCTGAGGCCATAGACAAAGTGCCAGTATTGCCCCACGAATAATATTGTTACCAGACATAAGTGACGCCATGGACAAAGCTAGACAAAGTCACTTATTGATTACTCTATACTAAGATGTCATTCATATTATTCAAGTGAAGAACGAGCTTTTTTGTTATAATTGTAACAAAAAAGCTCGTTCTCGTTTTTTGGCAATGAGACAAACTAACTTTCGGCTCACCGGATTTTAAGTGATCACCATAGGTCATGAATATCATAGGAGTAGTATCTTTTCTTAAAGTCCCCAAATCATGTAGGTTCGGAAACATCGCTGGCGATAGTTGATTCCACAAGTTAATAGTACGTGGAAGAAAATTACGTATTACTGTAATGGAAATCGCACAATGGATAAGTCCGCTGAGGTGTAGGTTATAGTACAAAAGTTGTCGCTTGTTCCAGGTTTGCGTGTAATCGACGCATCCGCGATGCCAACGCAACCCACTGGCAACCCGCAAGGTGCAATCATGATGGTAGCCGAAAGGGGAGTAGACTTCATCAAAAACTATTGGGCCGCCTACTTATAACATGTCGCTACTGTATTGATAACTATATATTGAAATTGTTTTAATTTATTGTTATATTTAGCTTTTATTAAGAGCTAGGTTATTCTATCGGCTGTTCTATACATTAGTTTAAATTTTATTACCAAATGCGCTTCATAACTACCAATAAGTATCTCTGTTTTACTTCAACACACGAAATTTATGAATTATACCCGGCATACTAAATTATTGGCATAATAAAGTTATTTAGAGTTTTTGCTCCAATTAATTTCATTCCCTTCTAAACTTTATTACTACTTAGAGCCGCGGTAGCTCAAACACATACAAAAGAATTATTTATGCAGCATGTAAAACTTACGCTTGATTTCAGCTTACAATAAAAATGTCCAAAGTCCGTAGCTGACGTTTCGGTGGCAGTGTTGACTGCATATTCTGTTTCGGGCGATCTATTAGCTGTATACTAATGTCTTCGAGAGATGTAATCTTAACTTTATCACGACTTCTACACGATCAGTTAGTTATCGGCTTTCTTATAACTGATAGCATATGCATGCAGTAGGTTTATGTATGTTATGTCACCGTAATGAGCGATGGTTTAACTTAGAGGGCGACCGGGGACCTTACTTGTACAAGTCTAGACACCATAAAATTCTATACCAAAAATAACGACTGCCCAAATAACTCTAAGTAGTGGTTCAGACTGAGAGTCATAAACACTCAGCCGCCTCGTAAGCGATAAGCCTCCGCTAGACCAAAGTAAAATCCATCCCAAAAAATTGCTATGGCTAGGTGGGTTACTAAGTTCTACTAATAATGCTTTAGTATTTGATACAGTCAAATCGACTTTATTGACCTGAGGACATTTTGTCTTGCTCAAATTAACTACATATGACTCAAATCGTATGGTATCGTTCACCGCTTGATGAGTCAGGCTTAATATATTTTCCTCAAAGTATTGATGACGTTTCAATGTTGATTATGTCAAACAAAAACTTCAACCTCATCCTTTTTAAAGAGAAAAAATTATACTGTCATATAGCTTATTTCTTACCAATAGAGGTGCAGAAAAACAACCCAGTAATCACACTTAACAATTGCAATTTCTATTACCAAATTTACATTTTATTAACGTTCCAAATGTGAAAGGGCCTTTTCAACTCCATAGTAAAATATTAATGTTTAATTTGGCCTGTAACCCTCGCAAGCCTTACACTCTGAAAACCATAGACAAAGATAAACTTTGACTCATAATACATTTATATCCTTATTTAAAGGACTAACAATCTTTAGAAAGACCTTATAAATCGCATACCTAGTACACATCTTTTGCCTTTTTTATCCCGTTCCAACTATAGCAAGAAACAAAGTTTATTTTCAGTATATAATATCCTACACGGAGTGCCGTGTGGCTAAAAATATACGTAATTTTAAAAGTAACCTTGTTTTTTTTGTTTACTGGGGGGTGGGGGGAACCCACATTACCCACTAAAACCCTCCCGGTGGCCCTTTCTCGGTGCATGGTGAGGGGCTCCGGGATCTCCAGTGGAACGCACCCGAGCCCCTCTACACTGTGCTCTCACTGAGCACGTTCCGGGGGAGGAGTTAATCCTTCCCCCTCCTCTGTGACCGACCTGTCGATGTCGCTCTTCCCGGGTCCACTTTAGCGAACGACACAGGCCCGTTGTCGTCCCGTGAACCCGAGGCCCCTTTTAGTCGCCTTCTACGACAGGCAGGGGATACTTTAGCCTTATTCTACGAGCCCAGAACTACAGGGCTGATTATGATTAAAAGTGACCTACTTTAACTATTTTTACCTAATATAATTGTCTTTCATCAAACTCACCACATTGCCAAGAAAACGTTTATTTTTAAAACGGTCAGAATGCTCTTGGTAACTAGTTAATTAATAGAGCATAAATTTTGCGGTTTATTAGTCTGCATAGCCCGCGAGATAGTAATAAGTATATTTACGAGTAAAAATAAAAACAGATTTGTGTTGATGTATCATACTTATACCAAAAAATTCTGCTGCCTATATTCCCTTTTTCTTCCACAATCGTGCTAGTCTTGAAAATTGGTAGAAAATAACACTGACTTATGCTGTTTTTTTTTTAATTTGGTTAATTACCAAGCAAGACTCATACTTACAACACATATTGTAATTGCAGCTAGCTTTTCAGTATCCTTTGTTCAGATGATTTAAAAAAAAACATTCAAATAATTTATTAAACAAACAGATATGATAATGGAAAATTTTAAATGAAACTCCACGCATTGTTGAATAAAATTTATAAGTATTTAATATTCCAATAAATAGATACATGATTACAAATAATGTTGCACACAATTATTAGTAGGTTAAAGTGCATAAAGCCATAATTTCATAATTAAAAACAAAAAGTACATAACCGTGAATTAAATACAAACCAGCTCTCTCGTTATATTTTCGACAAACCAATTGAGGAATGGTAATAATACTTTAATCTTAACTTTCTAAGTCAATCACTTTAAAACAAAATGGCTTGACTGTAAAAAAAAAAATTACATGTTTTAAAACAAAACCTGGCGTCTAATGGAAATGTTTTCGAAAAATGCAATCAATTTGAAATGGAAAAATTCTCTTAAAAACTATTAATTTTTTAGCACCCCTGCGCGTGTGATGAGATTGCATGTATGTCTTCTTTAAAAAACTTACACCATTATATTAGTTTAGCAAAGACATTTTCAATGTCAAACAAGATGATAAATCAATCCATTAAGCACTTGTTAAAAATCCATATAATCCCATAATGAATATTTATGTAGGAGGAAACTAGATTTAAAGAAAAGGCCACTAAACATGCTATGCATACCTATAAAAGTTTTCGTTGCAGAACAAGAATTGATAGCGTTATCTCAACTTATATAAATTGAAATCAGCTTCCGGACAAATTAAACCACTACAAAAAACTTTCACTGTGACTGCTAAACTTCGTTTACGTTAACAAGTTTAAAGTTAAAAGAACAAAAAATTTTAAACAAGGATAAAGAAATACATTTGTTCTGTTCTCCCATGGTAAAAATTGACTTAGATAATAGTAATGATCAAATACTAAATTGTTTAGGGTTTATGTTATGCTGTTAGTTTACTGCTCATCCTTGTCCTTGGCCCCATGTTTCAGTATACGAGTGAATTCGACATAGTCGAACAAGCCATCACGTATTGGTGCCTCACGAAGCATTTCATCCACATCATCATCAGTAAATCTATCTCCCATTGTTGTAAGCAATTCGCGTAGCCGCTCCTCATTAATCACCCCATTGTTTTCTTCATCAAAACACCTGCCAATTAATTTTATTAAAAACAAATATAGAAAGAACACCCATACTAACTTAAATTCAAATTTCTTCAGTTTCGTGATGCAAAAAATAATTCTAAAGAAAGCTGTTTTAGTTGATCTTTATATGGCTTTGGGGGAAACATGCTTTTAACAAAATTACACATTACTCACCCAAAAGCATTTTTAATAACATCCTCCGGATCAGTGCCTTGAAGACGCTCGCCAAAGAGGGTTAGGAACATGGTAAAATTTATTGGCCCAGGAGCTTCATTCATCATATTTTCTAGATAGTCCTCTGTTGGATTTTTACCTGTTAAAAAATTATTTTACATTACACGTTTTCTTATAATTAAAGTTAATAGTTAAAGTTACAGCTTTTATATAAGTCCCACTGCTGGGTACAGGCCTTCTATGTAAAGAGAGTATAAGGGCATAGTCCGTCACGCACCCCTAGTGCGGATTGGCAGACTTCACATGTCTTAGAAAAATTTTCTTACAATGTTTTCCTTCACCACCGAGCGTGTGGTAAATCAGCACATAAAATTGCAACAACAAACTTATTGGTGCCGGCACCGGGGATCATACTCGGAATGCTTCAGTTCTGGACGGAAGATGCACTAGCTTAGTAAATGCCTATTCACTCTACTCTTGAAAATACCCACTGTACTGTAAATACTCTTGTAATCTAAAGGAAAGACAGACACAGAAGATATATGAATAAACAAGCATCATAGCTTATTTATCGTTTATACTAGTTGTGTAAAACTTTTGATGCCTACCTAATTGTCATTGTATTTATTATCAAAGAAACAAGACTGTAGTAATATGTTGTAGACAAAGATAAAGACGTCTTCATTTAATTTGACTGCAGCACATTATTTAGAAGCTTTGTTAACTACTTGCCATTATTTCTTATAGTTATATGTATTTTACATATTCAACAAAACCAATTTAAATGACTTTTTTTATTTTTTTTAATATTTCTATTTTTTATGAAAATATTACTAACATTCTTGTTAACCATTACAAACTAACAACAATAGTCGCCAACAAGTCAATAGTCGAATGACGGATTCGAACATACGACCTTACGATTCACAGACTATACCCTAAATCATTAGGAATTCATCATGATTTAATTTTGGGGTTTTAAATTTTTAACATTTTGAGTACTTTACATTGTACAGCACTACTGTACCACCACTCAGGATGACAATCTGAAGTGATATGGTGGTAAATAAATTGAAGTACTGGCAGCTCTCTTAACTCTTTTGTGCCAACTCTTTAAATAATAAAGGCTATCACAAAGCACTCACAGACCCTCTACTAAGAGTATTGGTGGTGGGACCACTTAAAATATGATAAGCCTCATACTAATTTGTCCTCCCACAGAACAAAAATAAAGTTACTTTCATTATTAAGTATATTACTGGCAGCAACACTCAGAACAGAATTATATAAAGTCTCCTTTATCCTAAATGATAATATTTGCAAACACATTCAGGCAACAACTTTTGTGCCAACTTTTAAATAATAAAGGCTATTGCAATGCACTCACAGACCCTCTACTAAGAGTATTGGTGGTGGGAACACTTAAAATATGATAAGCCTCATACTAATTTGTCCTCCCACAGAACAAAAATAAAGTTACTTTCATTATTAAGTATATTACTGGCAGCAACACTCAGAACAGAATTATATAAAGTCTCCTTTATCCTAAATGATAATATTTGCAAACACATTCAGACAACAACTTTTGTGCCAACTTTTTAAATAATAAAGGCTATCGCAATGCACTCACGGACCCTCTACTAAGAGTTTGTGGGTGGTGGGACCACTTAAAATATGGTAAGCCTCATACTACTTTGTCCTGCCACAGAACAAATATAAAGTTACTTTCATTATTAAGTATATTACTGGCTGCAACACTCAGAATAGAATTATATTATGCTCCTTTATCCCAAATGATAATTACTGCAAACACATTCAGGCAACAATGGGGATCATTATAAATAAGATTTTATATCTTTTAACACCAGGAGATAGCATAACTTTCTGCACCTCAAAACTCTTTGTCAACCAATTATTATTAGGTCCAAAACTGTACAACAGAATGACACATTGTAGATTTAATAATTATTGTGATGCCAGGGCTGAAAAGTTTAACAACTGTCTACAAGAATTTGAAGATAATCAATCAATTAAATTGAATCCCATTATGATGTTGGGAGACAAGTTCATTTTTAAATCATAAGAGAATATATAAAAAATAACTTACCAAGTGATGCCAGCATATCATGAAGGTCATCCTTGTCAACAAAGCCATCCCGATTTTGGTCAATCATGTTGAATGCCTCTTTAAATTCGGCAATCTGGGCCTGGTCAAACATAGCGAAAACATTGGATGTAGCGCGTTGTGCGCGCTTCTTATTTGTGCCTCGACGGCCGGCGGTCTTGCGGGACGACATTATCTACAATACAAAACGCAAAGATACTAACTTAATTATTCCTTAATAATTTTTAAAGTATAATTTAAACATGCAATAACTTCTTACAGCTATTGTCTCAATCGTGCTCGAAATAGCTGTGTTTAAAAAATTATGTGACTGAGCATAAAACAATGTATATATAGAATTATATGAAGTAATTTAGGTCGTAATGTACATGCAATACATCAACACTGTGTAATGATAACAATACCAATTAAAAAACCATCTTACTTAATTCGATATAGTATAAAAGACAGGTCTCGGTTAGATAGCACGAGCTGCAGGTTTCAAACTAAAATTTGCTACCAACTATCTCGACGAGTTTAAAAATAAAATGTATCACCAACTAAGCACGATAAAGTACGTTACTCGTCACTCTACACGTTAACGTTCATTAGCTAAAATCTGACTCACGCTTTCGAATATTATCACAAAATTTTCAACAAACTGTTTCAGTTACAACGTACGAATGTTAAATATGTGGGACACAATGTCACAATCTATAAGACTGACGAAAACCATAAAAGGTAGCGCATTTTAACGCGCCTAGTTTACTCAAGGATGTTTTATACAACACCATCTGTTTAGTTTTAAATCGTACAACACACATATTATTTTAAAACATACTTACAATTTATTTAAATGTTCTGTCGTCGGTAACAAAGATCGAAATTAAATATAGGTATATACCTAATTCGTAAAAAGAAAAACTTGGTTGGTGACTAATTCATTCAAAATATGTATATGTTTTAACCACAGATGAGTAAAATTCAAGTTTAGTCAACTCGGTTCCAATACCATAAAGAATTAACGAAAATTGTCTATGCATACAAATTCGAATTTTAAACACTTTCTTTAAAATGCAAAGCCTAAATAGAACAACTGCTTCTATGAAAAAATATTTTTAAAAACAATTATGATTAAATTTAATATAATTAAAAATTTTGTAAACGTTAACACACTAAAATATATCATAAATTATATAATTGACTGTATTTGTAATTAAATTAATGAACAGTTTATTTTTTGTTATTATTATATTATAAAATATTTATAATTGTGTAAAAGCCCAAAAACATCTTTTTATTATTTACCAAAAGTAAAATAATTGCATAATGCTTGACTTGTCAATGTCACCTGCAATTTCAAGCCCCGTAAAAAAAACAATATGATAAAATTATAGGGTTAATTTAACTTATATCAATATTAGATGGCATAATCAGCCTGGCAAAGTGATACTAAGTAAATTTTATTCAAATAGGTTTTTGGGGACAAGTGAGTTAAAAAAAACCTGTGTGTGTGCACAGTTATAAAGTAGACATTTGTTTTTTGTATATTGTTGCGTACTACTTATTTGCATTACATCTATATAATCTTCCTTGATTAGATGCTGAGACAAAGTCAACAGAAGGTGGTTTCCAATTTCATACGCAATATTTCTACAGTTCCTAGGCTCTGCGCTAGCCATTATGACGTTCTTGGTGTTACCCCAAAAGCTACTCAGAATGATATTAAAACAGCCTATTACCAATTATCAAAAATATATCACCCCGATAAGTCCACTGTAAGTAGCTTCAAAATAAATAAACTCACATTTTATATTGTAAGCTCTTTAGACCATATATTTACTAAGCAATAATTTTACTTTGCTTATTAAATCGCGGCGATATCTATAGTCATAAACTGAACACATTATAAATGTTTTCCTTTGTATATACCAATATAAAAAAATCTTTATTCAAACTCAAAACTACTACTTTTTGAATTTAATTCTAGTCACATGTTTATTTTTAATTTCCAATGTTTTAAGTACTATACAGCTAATGATTATTGCTGAACAGGTATTTAACATTCAAAGAGTGTAATTGTTTGCAAACTATCTACTATTAAATTGATTATAAGGTGTAATTGAAAAACAAAGATCCCTCCAAATTATCAAATTTATATTTCAACTATCTATGACACAAATTACTGTTTTTGGAAATGGAGAAAATCCAAACTTTCTGAGATTTAAACTCTCAATCTTCAGATCTTAATTCTAATACTTAGACATTGTATGAATAAAAAAAAGATTTCTATATAAAAGAAAAACAATTTGCTTTTTTCAGGATGAGACGGCAGCTAAAAAGTTCAGAGCTATTACGGAGGCATATGAGGTGTTAGGAAATATTAGATTAAAAAAGATGTATGACAAAGGTAATGGAAAATTATTAAAGAAAATATTTTAATAATTTCATTTAAAATTATGACAGGCTGACTAGGATTAGTGTTATACTCATCCTAGTCAGCCCAAGGGTACATGGATATCACAGACTTCCATTTACTATAATCCTAGTGCACATTTTTCACTTTCACACCCAACTGCACATACATCATCATATAATAGATAATACACAAATCTGCTCCTTTTTTATATGTTAGGATTAAACTTAACTACTCTTGTTATTTCAGGTCTTCTAACAGGTAAAGAGAACACAAGTCGTATGGATTACAGCCCGGATCTGAAGCCAGATGATCCTACTATCAAATTCTATAAATCGCATGGTAAACGCCAAGTATCACCAACTATAGATGGTACAACCCCAATATATGACTTTGACTCTTGGTAAGTTATTTGAATTGATTGTTTCTATAATCTATATGTGGACTATATATGGCTGATTGTCTGCGTTTTTGCACAAAAAACATTTGCAACTTAAAGCGCTGAGAAGTGGTTAACTCCTTGAAGTCCTTGAGATGAAACTCGCCTAGAACTGTCACTCCCGGTCAGGATACCATTCTGATTTAAGGTTTTTCTCTCTGATATTCTATGCAGGCTGCTGTATATCTAATCTTATGTATCGAAACTTTGCCCCATCTAACGGGTTTCCATTGCAGCTCTTACTTCCCGATGGTCCACGGAAATTTCCTTACAATATCATTCATTCACTCCAAAATAGTTATAGTTGAAAAATATAATTTATATTATAACTAGTTTGTAATCAATGAGGCAGCAACTATATTAAGAGGCAAGATCCCCGTTATTACTTGTTTATTAGTAATTGGTAGTGGTTAATGTATCTATCATACATGATGATGGGGAAAGACGATAAAACTCATAACATAATAAAACGACAACTTTTTAAAATATTTAGAAAAATACTTTACGCTAACACAGTCACCACTTTTTGAAAAACCTAAATGATTTGTGGAATTGTTCCTTTACTAATATTTAATATGATTTGCCAATGGTTCAACATTAATAATATACATCACTCTAACAAATAATTTTTAATACTATTTTTTTAATCATTCCAAATCAACATCGGACATGTGTAGTTAAGTAGTAATGGTAAAATGGTCTGTTTCAAATTTCCACCAGTCGTCCATTCGTCAACACCATTTTGGTATTGAGCACTTAAAATATTTTATTGATTTGTCTATATTCCAGGTCGAAACAACACTATGGAGATTTATTGAAGAAGTCCGTTTACAACAAGCAGTTTGTCAAGACGAGAACAACAAAAGCAGCAGAGGCAAATCATGCATACCAGCAGGAAAGTATAATATATGTCCTGTGTGCTCTTGGCTGCCTATTTGTATTCCTAGTTGTTTATGGTCACGACGATTACGATAGAGACCGCATTGTAAGTCAAAATGCGATGAAACAACAAGAGGCAATCGACAAACATAGTACATCTGCATCTGACAATCAAAACATAGTAAAATCAAGATAATTTATAAATATTTAATATTGTTAATTTTCATGTGCTTTGAGCATCTTAACTTAGTACATATATGTATATATTGTACATATCTAGGTAGCACATAGCTATGTTATTTAGTAAATAAAGCATTGAAAGAAAATTGTTTTATTTTATTGATATAAGACATGGTTAACAAGAACTTTTATATTTGTGAAAAAAAATAGCATTTCAATAGCATTCTAAAAATAAATAATTTAATCAAGCTTATATGATTCATTGTGTTGTTATGGAAAGTAGAATATATACATTTCCATCTAACTGGCCCTGGTACATTATCGCATTATGTTCGCCAGTTTTGAATACTTCTGACATCACATTAGTGTCATAATTTTTTGTATAGCTCTAATTCATTTATACTTTCTACATGTTTAAACTAATTTTTTTCCTTCTCTAGTCACAACATGTATCCTCTTTCCTTATGACACAATTTTCAATCGTATCTAGTGACTGATAACATTACATTAGGTTGCCGTGACTGTAACTAAAAGGTAAATTTAATAAGCCATACCTTCAAATTAAAAAAAAAAATATGATTCATATTTATTGGTCAGTACAAAAATTGTTTTAACAATAAAACGCAATCAATCCTGTTATGGTGTTGCTTAGCAACAGATGAATAAAACAGTAAATAGTCTTGTCATGTATGTTTTAATTTAGATAAATATAAATATTTATAACATGGTGTCAGGTGTGGTCTAACGCATTAAAAAAATGTAAAAATTTGATAGGAATAATAGATAGAATGTCTAAGAAAGAAAAAAGTAAGCTAATCGAAATAGAAACTATGGCACAACCGGCGATATATGCGGCGTTGCAGCAGCCAAACGCTATGGAAGAAAAAGGCAATATGGCAGTGAATTGGAAGGAATGGAAAAGTTCATTTGATTATTTTTTAATAGCTTCAGGTCGAGAAACAGCGACGTCAAAAGAAAAGTGTGCTCTGTTTCTACATGTCATAGGAAAATATGGCAGGGAAATATATGAAGAATTTGAAATTGGTGACGACATACAGGAGTCTTATGAACAACTCGTAAGCAAATTTAAACAGCGTTTTGATCCAGATAAAAATATTAACTATGAAAGACATATTTTTTTCGAAATATACCAACATCAAAATACATTTGACAATTTTTTGAGTGAACTTAGGATTCAAAGTAAAAGCTGTGCATTTGGCTCATTACAAAGTAGCCTTATATTAACACAAATAATTAGGGGTGTAAAAGATCAAAATATGAAGGAACGTATGCTAGCTAAGCCAAAGCTTGAGCTGGATGAGGCGGTAGCATTATGCAGGTCAGCGGAACGTGCAAGGATGCAGGCCGCAACATGTGGTAGCGGCACTGGAGCATCAGATTTGCCCTTGCCCGTGTTAGAAGAATTAGCACGTGCGGGGTCCGGTCCAAGCGTAAGGGCCACATTGAGCCGAAGAGATACTGGCCGTGGTGGGTTCAGGCGTGGTAGGGAAGATCGTGCGACTGTTACGAATACATATAAGTGTATGAGATGTGATTACTGGCATGGAGAAAAAGTCAGATGTCCAGCGTTTAATATTAAATGCTACAAGTGTGAGCAGTTGGGGCACTATGCCCGATGCTGTAAAGCAAGGATAGTCCGAGAGGTATCGGAAAATAATAATGAATTTAAAGATAAAAGTGTCGAGGACAAATTATACGTGGACAGCATTACTTTAGATCATGTTGAAAGCAGCGGAAATGCGTGGTGAGTATATTTTAGTAAATAGCTCGTGGGTCAAGTTTAAGCTAGATAGTGGTGCTGATGCTTCGGTAATGTCGTTAAAAGCTTTTTAACAGCAGGATTTCAGTTAGACATGTTGGCAAACACAAAATAACACTAAAAGAAATTAGTAAAATAATTTACCAGTAATTGGTTATTTTGAGCCAAGATTAAAATACAGAGAATATACAACTACTCAAAGGTCTATATTCTTGATACAGATTGTAATAATCTGCTAGGGTTAAAAGCTTGCACCGAGTTACAATTAATCGCGAGAATAAATGAAGTATCAGGGTATAATTTTAACGAGAAAATATTTGACGGTATCGGATGCTTACCTGTGGAAGTCAATATAGCAATTGATGAATCAGTGCCGCCAGTAGTAAATGTTAGTAGGAAAATTCCAATGAGCTTAAGACCTCGCCTAAAACAGGAATTAGAAAATTTGGAAAGGCAAGGGATTATTATTCGGGAAGATGGGCCAACAGACTGGGTTTCAGGCATAGTAGTGATTGAAAAACCGGATAAATCATTACGGATATGTCTTGATCCTTTCCATCTCAATAAAACAGTAAATAGTCTTGTCATGTATGTTTTAATTTAGATAAATATAAATATTTATAACACCGGCAACAGTTACCCCGAAAGAAGTAAAAGAGAAACGTATTAAGAATATTCAAAAAAGAAAGTATTATTACGATAGAAACACGCGGCCTCTGCAACAAACATGCTCCTAATCCTCGTGAACTCGCATCCACTGAGACTGTCACTTCTTCGTTAGGGGAAAAGTATCGTAACACTGGAGCTACACTTATCTTCATTTTTAATTCTTTAAAACACTTATTGTGAATCTCATACCAGTGGAAATCATTTCCTTGTTTTAATAAGTCCCTCAGGGGTGCCGCTATCTCTGAATAGTTAGGTATAAATCGTGATAAGTAATTAGTTATTCCCAAAAATCTCTCTAACTCCTTTCGGTCTTTTGGTATTGGCATTTTAAGAATTGCCTCAACTCTTCTCCTGTCAGGTTGAACTCCTTGGCCATTGAATTTATGTCCTAAGTAAGTAACTTCGTTCGCTCCAAAAACACATTTGGCTTTATTAAATTTAATTCCATAGTCCTCTGCTTTTCTCATTACTTCTCTTAACCTTTCATCGTGTTCCTCTTTGGTGCCACTTGGGTGCAGAGGTTATTTGAGATAAGACACTCAGATCTTCTAAGTAGGTACCAAAAATGGCATGGAACACCACTTCAGATGTTTTTAGAGAGTCAGCACCTGATCTCATTCTGAAGCTAACTTTTTGTTGAGCAAGATCAGAATAAAATTGGATCATTGAGGTCCCAGAAAAACTCCACTACAGGCTAAGAGGTTTGCTCTGCCACATGTATCTCAACAACATCAGTGGTAAGTATAATTTTTGGGTGGATCTAGCAGTTGTCATTAAAAGGATGTCACCCAATTCCTTTAGAATTCCAGCCACCTGTCCAGGTGTTCTCGCCTCCTTCAAACAATTGATTATCTCCTGACTCATAGGTAACATCTGGAGACTGTTGCTCAATGCACTAGTCAACTTAGTGTGATATTTATCCTCCATCACCAACAGTATTGCCTGGGTTAAGGGGCCTAAACTTCGAATAATCCCTGTTCTACGTTCTGGTGCGAGAGTTATTCCCTGTAGAAGCGGTATATGGTGATTTACTAAACCATATTGCGATATACTTTGAGTCAGATCTTTGTCTCTTCCTTGGACTGGGACTAGTTTACCCTCAGCATCTCTCTTTGCTGCTCTTTTTGCCACAGAGGCCCTAACTCTAAACCGAGTTACACCAGTCCGCACTTCGTCAAAGAATGCCTTGAAGAGAGTCATTATTTCAACAATTGGAGTAGCCACCAAAAAGTTTAAGTTTATCCTAACCCTCTTGACCTTTTCTATGATGGCCTGTATAGATATTGTCACTCCTAATACTTTAGCAGTATATGCCTTATAACGATTATGGCCTGCCGCATCATTCTCCTCTTTCCTCAGACATGTAAAAACCGTCATCAACACTCCAGACAACTCATCTGATAGGTCAATGTCTACAATGCTGTTATTAAAATCTCTCTTTATACTTTCGCTAGCCACAGTTCCTAATTCATCAATAATGATGTCCATTATTTTGAATAACTTTTCAATTTCATCATCCCTCTCACTATTTATATTATGAATATTATTAGATTACTCTCGTTTAAAAGAGAAACGTATTAAGAATATTCAAAAAAGAAAGTATTATTACGATAGAAACACGCGGCCTCTGCAACCTCTAAGATCGGGGGAACAGGTTAGAATGAGAGATAGAGACAAAGATATTATCTACTAGTCGTTGATTACTACTCCAAATATTTTGAAGTAGCTCCGTTAGGTACATGTATGACTTCAGCTTCAGTTATTGGAAACTTAAAACATATATTTGGGAGATTTGGTATACCTAAAAAAGTGATAACTGATAACGGTCGACAATTTGTGTCAGTTGAATTTGAAGAATTTAGCAAAAGGTGGGAATTTGACCACGTGACTAGTTCACCACTATATCCGCAGTCAAATGGTTTAGTAGAGCGAAACATCCAGACAGTAAAAAAAATAATGAAGAAGTCACAAGAGGATAGTACAGATTGGCAACTGGCGCTATTAAACTTTAGGAATACCCCAATATCTGATGAAGAGTATTCCCCAGCGCAACTCTTAATGGGCAGAAGACTCAACACAAAACTTCCATCCTGTCCTAAGAACCTAAAACCGGCAACAGTTACCCCGAAAGAAGTAAAAGAGAAACGTATTAAGAATATTCAAAAAAGAAAGTATTATTACGATAGAAACACGCGGCCTCTGCAACCTCTAAGATCGGGGGAACAGGTTAGAATGAGAGATAGAGACAACAAAATTTGGATTAAAGCAAAAGTCAAAGACTTAGCGCGCGGTGCTAGGTCCTACTGGGTTGAAACAGACAACGGTCGATCGTACCGTAGAAATCGATCGCAAATTTTAAAACAAAAACATGACCCAGTTACTCGAGTATGGTCAGGAAACAATAATGGGTTCGAAAACAGAGATGAACTTAGAGTTAGACAAGATGTAGGCATATCTGGAGGCCCGTCTTACTCGTATGTCACTAGAAGTGGGCAACTTGTAAGACCTCCAAATAAATTTAATATATAATTTTTTTATTAAATTTAAGTATTATATTAAAAAAAAAAAACAATGTAAAGAAGATATAGTTTAGTTTGTTTGGTTTTTTATATAAGAGAGATGTTATGGTGTTGCTTAGCAACAGATTAATAAAACAGTAAATAGTCTTGTCATGTATGTTTTAATTTAGATAAATATAAATATTTATAACAAATCCAATGAAAATTATATTTTTAACATAAATACACATCTGAATTACACAACTGAACTGTCAGATTTTATAAACGATGACGCCGAAATGCCACAAACAAAAAATCGATGGTTAAATAACCTTTTCTTTTGCATTATTTTTTTTTACATGCAATAGAAACTGACATATTCGTTTAAAGTCATCTTGAGAAAATTTGATGAGAGTGCGCAGATTGCAATATATTTTTTGTGTATAATTGCGTTTTCTATACTAAAGGCACTTATTAGCTTACAAAGCAAAACCAAAATATACGTTTGATCTAAATCGCTAGAATTTCCCTAATAATTATAAAAAAAAATCCTATTTAAAGTAATTAGTTAGTTAAAGGTTGGTTGTCGCTTTTTTCTGAACTCGAAATTATTTACAATTAAATTTTATGGGATTGTAGGAATTTTCGAAACCCCGGATACGCCTGTTTATTATGTTTATGTTATCTGTTTCAAAATTTGATTTTATATTTCTACCTGATATATATATTATTTGTTATTAATAGAGCAAGACTATCTTTTTTCAATAATGATTGTTAGAGTTACGAATGGAGAGATTGAGAGGTGGCCTAGCTCTTAGGTCGCTTAGCCTGAACCTCAAGACGGTTTTACGGTGTGCAATTGCAAATGCTAATAGTAAGTGCCAGGTGTGTTTCTTCCCTATCATATAAGGGTAAGTCCCAGAGCATAGTAAAATGCTGATAACCATAATTAGTTCCACAGTAGGGACTTGAAAGGTTATAAATAGTCAACAGTATTAACAATCAATATTTACTGATGACAACCCTAAGATTTAGTGAGACATATTTCTTCTCGTCACATGTAAACAATACTCGATTGTAAGAAAATAATACAATTTTATAAGTCGGTGTGATGTCAGGTCTTTGCTTAATTATGACTTATGAATTTATATAAATAGGGCAGGGTTGTTCAAAAATGTTTGTTTGTAACACTTTGTTCTGTCTCTATATATTTATTGCGTCTATGTTCAGTTCAATTTCCCATATCTAAAAATATTTTGTATGTACATAAAAGAATATAGATCAAGATGATGTCACTGAAAACAATTGAGGTTTTATAATTATATAAGCACGGAGCAATTTATTTCTAGAATTACAAAAAAGTAAAATTCGTTGTAGGTAGAAAAGATAACAACAACCAGGTTTAGTGGACTGCAAGTTGCGTATATTTACGAGTAAAAACAATACATAGGAAATAAAAAATGCATCCGTGTGTACCGTTTTATTTTAAAATCTATTTTGGTTTTTAATCAAATATACGTGTTATAATCGGTATGATAACTAAACGTCTTGCTAATTGATTTATAATATGTGGAATCTTAACGAATTACATTTCGACCTATAATATTATACGACTGCGTGCTTTAATACTATTAAGACTTAATTACTGGGCGCTGGCACTGTAGTGCAGTCAAGTTATACAGTGCAAAAAAATATGAATTAAATTTACGTATTGGGTAATTCCCCGTGAAATAGACCAAGAGTTGGAATCGATATTTTTTTTTAATGACGAACTACACAGATTGGCCAGAGAAGCTGGCCTTGACTGCTTCACCGGATTGAGAGGTGGCATAGCTCTTAGGTCGCTTAGCCTGAACCTCTATCGCTAGTAACTCGACACAAGGGTCCCCCCGGTGGTTGGAATCGATTTGGACACATTTTGGTCAGAAGTTTTCTTTCATCATATAACGAAGTTCAGCCACAGGACAAAAATATTTAAAAACTTATATTTTTGAAAAATTCAACATATTTCAGGATCTTTTAAGTTTTTACAAATTTAGAAATTCTAGGTTTTATAAAAAAAATTATCAAAAATAATTTTGTTATAGCCTCATGTGTACTCATTGAAATGAACTAATATCCATTTCTATAACTATAATAGTTTTTGAGATAGTTGAAAAAAAAAATCATTAGCAGAATTTGGTTATGCGATAATGGAAAACTTTGTCCTAATCCAATAGGATCGATTCCAACTTTTGGATGATTGGACGTGGAATAAACCGTGTAATAATTTATCTATCTTATACAATAAGAATCAAATTCCATCTACACAAGCACCACTTCAAGCGGACAGTTGAGTCTCTGTGTTACAAATAAAATTACTCAAATTGATAACAATTGACGTAAATTATCAATAGGATTAAACACTACATCAAAATATTTAACAAGTTTTCCTTTACAAGCTCTCACATCCTTATAACCCTACTAGGGTAGACAGAGAAAACTTTCACTTTTCATCAAGCTTTATACGTCCAGGCACGAATTTTTAGCAAGTGAATTTTTTGACCAATGATTTGCCCTTTTTCGGCATTTTCTTATATGTATTTTCGACTGAGATTCTAGCTATCATCATTGCTAGAAGTAATGACACATAATTCTTTTACGATTAGAAGTGAGGCAAATCAAAATATAAACATTAATCTACAGTAAGTCATGTTTTTATCATGCAAACTAGCAAATAGCTTCAAATGATTACCAATGCAGATAAACAACAGAGCCTGAGTTTGCTATTGCCAATGACATTTCACTATGAAACCAATTGAAGCGTCAATAGCCTAATGGTTTATGGTACGTCCACCGATTCGTAAGGTCGTGAGTTCGAATCTACCATTGGATTATTGATGTGAACCATCAACACAAGCCTAAGCTGATTTGGAATGGTTACAAGAATGTTAATAATATTTTTCCTAGCAAAACTAGGAAAAATCGACGACTGTAATGTCACTGAATTTCATTTTGACACAATTGGTTAAGCAGGCTCCGGGACCAGAGGTTGCGGTTACATTGACGATCTTTGCGATACTAGTAAATTCTTGTGGAAAAATTTAAAAAAAATGCTTACTATTTTTTACAAATATTATTAATTTTCTTATTAACCATTCCAAGTAAACATAAGCTACTGTTAGAAGATTGTTGAAGTCAACAATCGAATAGTGGATGCGAACATCAAGTTTCGCAGAGTTCTAAAACTCTTCGAAAAATCCGCTATATATAGTTGATTCCAGTGGTATTTAGTTTGTTACAGCATTTTTCCCAAATTTAAACATACTTAATAATTTTATTACTTGGTATTCATATTTTATTTTGATTTACTTGAAATGTAAGCATCAATCCACACTGGAGACTGCGACACGCTATCAGCAACCATAACGCTTTTTGCAAGTCCTAACCAAAATGGATTTTTCATTTATAATTATGTATTATTTTCATATTATATCATCATATTATATTATATCAGCCTCGTTGAGATAATGTGTCGCTAGTGTGTTAAATTGAAGACATATATATTACTGTTTATCATATTGTACATTTATAATTAGATTTCCCTATTTGAGACATTTGTAAGCTCTTTGTTACTATGTTGCTTAACATTTTCACTATTTTTACTCGGTCCCGAGTCGTTTCATATATAAACTTAAATAAGACAACTATTTTAAACAGATAGTACTATAATAAATATATAAGAAGAATTATTCTTCTACATTTGTCCTGTGACAGTCAAAATAAACTGACAGTTTAATATTATATTGTTGTAAATTGTCTATGACAGATGATGTTTTGCTACGCGGGAAAAAGTAATTTTGAGTATTCTATTCATCCTTATTCTTTTCTACACATACCATACCACGTTAAATGTTTGTTTTTTTTAATTAAAAAAAAATATTCCTTATCTGTAGCTACTCTTTGACTGTTCATCACACTCCATATTACTTACTTAGGTATGTGTTTCATTTCCATGACGCAAAAGAGGTGTATCAGGCCATGGTTTTTCATCCGCCTTCTTTGTAGGCTAACATTGTGATCCCTTTTGTTTTTTTATACAAGCGGGCAAAGGAGCTTGCGACTCACCTGATCTTAAATGATTCCTCTGGAGAAACCAACTAAAGGGATGGATGGCAGATTCGTTGCCAACCTATTATGAAGAGCAGTTCTGATGATGATTTGATTTATTTTGCCCTCGGTTATAGTAAGTCGTCGTTTTTATTTTTCGTATGACAACTTGAGCTACTTGTACAAAGGGGATATGAATATTTAAAAATATAAAATAATAAACTATATAATGATTATATTTTGCTTCTTGTTACGTGCTTTATACAATATTTTTATTCAGCCACATTAATAACAGTCATGATCAACATGATGTTCGAACATTAGAATCTAACATGGCTATACAATTACAATCAAAAATGATTACCGTAAATTCCAGGCATTGGCATATTCAACGGTCCCGCGGGATATGGTATACCGGGCACATTTTGTGGATAACTTGGGTAAGGTAAATATGGTTTCGCTAGACCGTTACCATACGAACTTTGACTGCCAGTCCTCAATATTTCACTCATTTTGTCCGCTTTGAATTTTTGAAGGTGCATCTTTTTGCGTATAGGTTCAAAGTCCTCGAGAAACTTATCGACGTCCACTTTCCCTGAAAGGAAGTCCTGTGCCACGTTCTCAGACTGTTCCTCCGACTCCGCTGCAGCTGTTTGGAGTAGCGCTAGTGTTGTGTCTGGAGAGATACCAGCGGATTTTGTCTCTGAAACAACCAATATATCCTGATGATCATAGCCAATAATTATTTTATTGTGAAAATAAACAAAAACTTGTAAAAAATATAGCGTTGAGATTATAAACAGTGGTATCGCGACATAGTTTATTTGGTTATTTAACCTAGCTCGCATCTCAAAGCTATTTTCAGCATTGAAATTAATTGAAATGTAAATGCCACAGATGTTTTGTAAAAGTACAAAAAAGCAATAAAAGTGAACCCAACTATCATAAATGCTTCGAAACGAGGGGAACGAGCAAACAGACTCCTGGGAGTTTTTTTTTTGTTGACAGGGGTAAATCTTCAAGAAGATACCTCGTCTTCTGGGGCGAAGGCGGCGATTATGTAGGGTTTTTACCAACCAAAACTCCCCGGTGGCCCTTCCTCGGTACATGGTGAGGGTCTCCGAGATCTCCAGTGGGAAGCATCAGAACCCCTCTGCACTGTGCTCTTCGGAGAGCACAGCGCAGTGCAAAGCCGTGTCGCCTCGCCGGCCAGCCGATGTGGCTTTCTTTCCGGGTCCATTTCAGTGGACTACAATGGTCCCCACCCTTGTCGCCCAGACCCGAGGCCCCTTTTAGTCGCCTTCTACGACAGTACTTCTATCGTAGTCTTATTATATGGTATAAACATACTATAGAATGTGTTAAATAACGACTCATGCTCAATCAACTCAGAAACAAAGTACTCTGCACACTAAAGCAGATGCACCACTAAGAGAGATAAGTGTTATTCAGGTTCAAATTAGATTATTCAATGTCAATATAAAAAACATAACTATGTCAGTACATTGTTAACTAAATTTCTTTTGTTTCTCTATAAATGGTTCATGAAATATATGAGATGTTTTTCCAGAATACCAAAATAGATAGATAGATTTATTTATTTGCTGAAAATGCGGTATCAATTGATGTTATATATATCATTATAAACAGGCCAACATGTTTCGCTTATTATAATTAAGGTGTGACTGGCCCACTGCCACTTCAACTTGCTGACTTTAAGAGTTATGTCGACTATCTTTGTTCTCCATCAAATTACTTCGTTTCGGATTCTATCCCTTAGAAAAATGCCGAGCATAGCTCTTTCCATTGCTTGTTGTGCGCTTAGTAATACAAAATTAATAATTCCACAAATATAAACTCACTATATTCCTCCAGAAGCTCTTGGATCCGGTTACACAACTGTTCACCAAATTCTGACTTTTGTTGCACACATGATTTCAGCTTCTCCAATTCTGGTTCCTGGGTAAGGTTGAACTCTGCCAATGATCTGTTGCTAGCTATCATCATTTCCTTTTCAGTCTCCCAATCTTTTACCTATAAATAAATGGAATAAACTTACATTATTAGTATTAGCCTACACCTATTGCTAAATAAAAGGAAAAAAAGCATCTATGTTTTCTTCACCATACCTCTATTTGGATCGAGGAAACATGAACTACTAACATTTAGTCTTATGAACGGGACTGCAGATTCTAGTTCTACTGTTACTATTTCAATTTAATAGACTTTTTTGTTACAATATATTATTAGCTTCTATAACTATAGTCCCAAAGCTTAGACAAAGAAAAATCTAATACCCAATATAAGATTAATGTAAACAAAGTGATAGTGTTAGTCAATAGCTACAGGCCTATGACCTATTGTTATCAAGAAACCTCTTTCAATTGTGTTATGATAATGTAGATAATGTTTTCTAATATACATAATTTAGTATGCTCCTTTTCATTGTGCATTATGCTGTTATTAACTTCCACTTAGCTTTATTTGTGAAAGTTCAAGTTTGGCATGCATACAACAAACAAGGCAGGAGGCAGGTCTCAATTTAGTTTAGTTTGTTACCAATTAACAATCTAATCCTCAACAGAACTTTTTTTTATAATTTTTTTACAAATAGGTTAGATTGCAGAAATACCATACAATAAAAAATATTTAACATTTATTTTATTTGTTATTGTATACTTATATTAGTGATATAACCAGTAACATTTTATTAACATTCATTGAAACAATATTTTAGTTCAAGAAAAATAAAAGAGTGAGACAATAATGTGGAGAAAATAATTGTCCTGTGAAGATAATTGTATTGTTGTGCACAATGTACAATTACTATTTTCATAATAATATTTGACTTTGTTAATGGCAATTTAGTACATTCAAACTATGTATTAAAAAAAAATTGAAAAGGGAAAATAATAAACTTAACTCTGTGATTGTATTATTATTTTGTTTTTGATTCCTTTATAATATTTATGTTATAGACTGTTGCGTTTTTAAAGTACTCCTTTTAGTGTTTGTTTACATATAATCTCATACTATAAGAATAGACAATAGCTTATAGAGTCTATTCATATCAAATTTAAATAGGAATTAGATGGACACAAACACAAATAATAACAATAGAATGTTGTCGTTTTACCTGTTTTACGTCTTTCAAAACAGCATCAAATTTTGAATCATCATTCAGTATTTCCTTTAGTTCGTCTGAATTTAAATGATCAAGGAAACCTATAGACGGGGAGATGTCCGGTTGAATCATCCTGTACTTTAAAATTAGGTGCTTAAAATAGGCACAAGACGACGATCTCTCTTTCGACCAATTAAAAACTCCGGCCAAAAACCTATGTTCTCCAATAAGAAAGACCTTACTACGATTCACAAATTCCAAATAAAAATTTACGGATGTAGCGATTATTCCAATGTCAAATAAACTTCAACTAAGAGAGAATGTATCTTAAATGTACTACCAATCAACTACGTTATTGTGTAGTGGTGTTTATAGACTCTCATTGCAAATATTAATTTGGTATCGTTCGTTAACACATCCTGCATAAGAATGGCGATCTATCTAAATATTGATGTTACGATAAAAAACAAGTAGCACGAGGTTAAAGTAATTCTTACTAAAAATAACTTGATTATTCCTATTACTTGTTACATTACTTGTATTTATTAAAATGTAAAATCAATTTTTAAATCAAATTTTTATTAAATGGATATTTACGAATCAAATTTCGATCAGCAGCAAGAATTAAATTACTATTGTATACATTTTTAAAGTGAAAATTTATTAGTAGACGTTGTAGAGTTCTAATATTGTCGTCACTTTGGCAATAGTTGGCGTTGAGAGAAATAGCAGAAACTCGAGCAAAGCTTTATCGTTGAAAAGTGAAAACTTTCCAGGGATGCGATGAAAATCTTTAAGAGATTTAGCGTTACGTTGTTGCTTATGTTTTAGACATTTTTTGTATTCCAGTCCGAACCAGCTCTACGCAACGTCGTTCAAATTGTTTGTTGGCGTGAAATTCCATTATTATCTATAACTATATACATCGATGGATTTTATAAACAAAAACAATTAAATATTAATGTTGACTTACTATCGATGTTCTTCCATACATTCGTGCATATTTAAACAAAAAATGTTATGATTATTGTAATACTAGAATGTAAACGTAAAACACAGCCTAGTTTTTTCAACAATATTTATATTGTTCTGCAGATATTAGGTAATATACCCAATACCGGAGTTTAAAAAAAGGTTAAAGCTATGGCAATTAAATAACAACTTGTCACATCTGTCATTGTCAAAACGATTTTGGTTTGTAGTTCTTAATGTTATTATAGTACAATGATAATGTAACAAATTTAACCATATATAAACTAAAATTTAAGTAGGCTATTTCTGAACCGATGAAGATCAATATTTTATATTTCAGCCTTGAAAAATATATCTACAGTCTAGTCAGAAATGTCATTTATTGACTCGTCCTTTAGCTTAGAAATCGTGTACAATTTTTACTTAAAATTTATAGCCGAGAGTTTGCTATATTTAAGAAATTTTATTTTATACATAAGCTTATGGCTCGCGGGTTATCTGTGCGTGTGTTGTGTTGTATATCGTCGATATGCAAGAAAATTACCAACCCGAATTCGTGGTGCATTGGGAGCCAAAAGGGTTCTGTTAGTAACAGCACACCCGGATGACGAATGCATGTTTTTCGGGCCAACAATATTTAGATTATGTGAGCAGGGTGCTGAAGTGTACATATTATGCTTATCAAATGGTTAGTGAAATAAGTTATGCTTATCAAATAGGTAATTTGTTGGGTTATTTCTTATAATTTGTTGGATATGGAATATTACATTACATCAAATTTGTAGTCATTTATATAGGTTAAGAAAGGAGCCAATCCGAAATCCATTGATTCTTTATGAATAAACTCAGTTTTACTTCTCAAACAGTACATGTTTGAGAAGGTTGGGTTTGTTAATACCATCTCACTGCACATTAATATATTTTGTTGCACTGAGTCTGTTTATCGAAGCTGCATACAAATGCGTAGTAGGTGTTTGACTCTATTATATTTATATATTATTGTCAATACATCAAGCAGTGTTTTATTTGTTTAATTTTAATAATATATATTTAACTAAGTTTTTATAACATCATATTGGTATTATCTGTAACGGTGTTATAATTTATGTTGATTTAAATAAATAAATAAATGTTCATAGTAAGTACATTTTGATAATAATGGCCACTGCTGTATATGATACTTTGGACAAGTTAAGGTTTATTATTTTTCAAAAGAACAGAAGAAGCCATAAAATAATATAAAGTTTCCTTCAGTTTCTTTGCTTATTCTTTATATTTAATTTGTATTTCATCTCTAAAATCATCTGGTTTTTAATGTCATCATTGTTCATTGGGGTCCAAGTACAAGGAGATCATGACATTTTTTTCTCGCTTGTACTTCTCTGACTGTTCCATACCTTTGTCTACAGTTCATAGGAAGATGTCTCAAACATCACTACCACTTTACACCTCTGAGTAGTTCTCTGAATAGTTAATTCCCATGTCATTAACTAACATTTAAACTTTCATCATTCGCCCCATTCATTTGATCCTGCGCTGTCCGAAACCATTACGGCCCCATTGCTCTGATAATGTTGCCTGACCAGTGGGCTAGTGGTTTGCCCACTGATTGAAGTAGCTAACATTACTAAAAAGAAACTTTAACATACTGTTTAAGGTAACTATGAGGGTAAAGGCAATGTAAGGCATGAAGAACTATGGAATGCCTGTAGAGTATTAGGAGTTCCAGCAGGGAATATTTATCTTATCAATGATACAAGATTGCGAGACGATCCTAAAGTTCAATGGCCAGTGCAAGTTATAGCTAAACTGATACATCATCATGTTGAAGCGTTGGAAGTGGACACCTTAGTCACCTTTGATAGAGGTGGAATCTCTTCTCATCCTAATCACTCTGCCGTCTTTTATGCTGTTGCTTATATGTTTGTTGAGAAGAATATGCCTAAAAGTAAGTATTTTTACAGTATGATAAATATCTTTATATTAATATGAATATTTAAAGCAAGGCATTGGAATAATTTGTCTATTTGTACAGTTTTATTTTTACTAGTGAGTACACATCTATTGGGGAAGCATAATGCATGCAATAGTGAGATAAATTCTCTTCTTCAATCCTGTCATTGTCAAAACGATTTTGGTTTGTAGTTTGTAATGTTAATATAGTACATTGATAATGTAACAACTTTATCTATATATAAACTAAAATTTAGGTAGGTTATTTCTGAACAGACGGAGTATTTTATATTTTCGCCTTGAAAAATATATCTACAATTTTTACTTAAAATTTATAGCCGAAAGCTTGCTATATATATTTCAAATATCTGTATTCTATCGTTGGCATTTAGACTGGTGTAAATCAAAGCCCAAAAATCTTTGATTTTAGTATATTGTCAAAACGATGTTAATTGTATCGCGGTAGTTTGGCAAGTGACGCAGTATTGGTATTGTTAGCACTTGTCACACCTAGAATAATAAATCGGTGATCGGCGCGCACGGTGCGGATTTGTAACTATTTTTCCAGCAGGGGCTTATACATTTTAATTGGGGAAGAAAGAATAATGCATGCAATTTTGTGATAAAATTAGTGTACTTGTTATTTGATTCATGTTGTTATGTAGTAATTAACTTTTTACTACAATATAAATATCACTATACAAATTTTTAGTAAATCTTGTTTTTTTTTGTTGTGTGCTCCTGAAGTGGATGAATTTTCCTATGCAAATGACAGAACATTGCACAGTAATTTTTTAATCCGAAAACGTTATTTAAAACTTGAATATCGGTGAAAACTGTGAACTTTAAGGAGCTTTTAATGTTGTTGTTACTAAGTTGTTATACATTTTGTTGCAGGGTGCACTGTCTACACAATGGATTCTGTAAACATTTTAAGAAAGTACATGGGCTTTTTAGATTTGCCGCTAAGTTTTGTCCTGTCTTCAAAAAGGTTGGTGTATACATATTATTATCAGCACACTAGATTGAGCAGACAATACAAAGTAATATTTTGTAAGGGACACTTCTATTACAAAATGTTATTACTTCTTAAACAACGACAAATTTTGTCCAGTGCAGTATTATACACGGGTTCTACTGGGACGTAAAGGCTGGTATATTGCAGCACAGGCGTAAGGTAGCTTTAGCCTCTCGATTTTCTGCAGATTTCTGCGATTTTGGATAGTGTGCTCAGGAACTACATGTTCTAATTCCCCCATCCCCATTCCACTATCGGACTTCTAGATGCATGCAATTTCATCCATTTGTTGTGAACATCCCTCAAACCCGAACGAAGCGCTTTGCTTCGTCTTTCATTCTTCGGACAGCAAAGGACTGGAATAGTTTGTCCGCGTCTGTCTTTCCTTCCGATTACAATGTGGGTATTTCCAAGAGTAGAGTGAATAGGCATTTACCAAGCTAGTGCGCCTTACCATTCAGGACTGCATTTCCACTTAACATCACGTGGGATCGTAGTCAAGCACTTGCTTAGAAAGTGTAAAAAAATCGAAAATAGCTTAATAATTCCCGGGCATTGTTGGTAATTATGGAGACCATCCGTCGCCGGTGTGGTCTCAGCTCTGTCAGTGCCCATGATGTCAGGCCGCGCTATAAACCTCAGGATTCATCTCATCCGCTCTAGCCTGCCCTGCGTCTCCCTAGGAATATGTCGGATGAATTCTTGATAGTCTATTTAGCGAAACATGTTCTATTTAGTACTCAGTTTAAACATTGGTATCCATTGAGTAAATTATATAAGTCATAAATTTGTAGTAAGTATGTGCGCTACAAATGGACGAATAACTCAATATCACGCCAACTGGATGTAAAATTACATCAGAATTTTAAATATATTATAACACAACCGTGGCATAAATTTTTTTTCCCTCCCAGGTATTTTCTTCGTTGGACGGAAAGCCGACGCGTGACACGGGCCATGAAGCAACACAGATCCCAAATGGTGTGGTTCCGTTATCTGTATGTCATATTCTCCCGTTACATGGTCATAAACACTCTAAGGAAAATAAACCTGGCCGACATTGAGTTGGAGCTGGAAGTCGACGATTGAAAAGATGGTTAAGAGAATATTATGGTTCATTGAACTTTCGATTTTGAACTTAGGTTAAATGTAACATATCACCGGGAAGACCGATTAGAAATTAATTTGTCTCCGTCGTATAAACTCGCTATGTTAACGCTTTTGGGCTATCAGACAAAATTTCTTAAGTTCCTAGGGAACATTGGGAGACGAGGCTCCTTTCTGAAAGCCCGGCAACGCATTTGCAGCTTCTCTGATGTTGACGATGATCACTTAAGCTTTGGTGAACGAGCTTACGTCTCGTTTTGTATTGTGCCCGTTAAAAAAATTTAAATGCTTATTTTAAATATAGTGAGCTGATGATGTGATCTTCTTTTTGTGGCAGTTTCGGATGCCACGGAATCTGTGCTTGTCTTTAGGTAAAAACTTTAGCTGCCGTCGCGATGGCAATCCTCAGAGGACTCGGACGTTTTGACAACCATGTTTTTATTATAATAGAAACTCCTTTAATAGCGTTGTAATTTGACATCACAAAGCGACATCAAATCAAATGTGACGAATTAAACAGTCAACGCTAAAAATGACATAACGTATTTATCTAGTCTTAGATTGTATTGACCTTGCCAACAAAATCAATATAGGTAGCAACTAATCGAAACCGAACCATTTAACACCGGAATATTTCAAAATCAGTTCATAAAAAGTTTCGAGTGTACAAATATAAAAATTGACTTGACTGACTGAAACTAAGTCGGTTAAAAATAAAATTGTCCACGAAGCACTAAGTACATATTACATAAATGAGTTCTGTCACTAGTTTGTTGGGTACTGTCAATTATTTTAAAACTAGCAACTTGTACGGCAGGTTTATTCGTATTATTTCCGTTATATTTTAAAACAATGCGCTCGAGTCTGCTTTTTTCCAGTGACATTTACTATGAAACTAACCTATTACAATACAATTGTCATTGTGCTTAATTTAATTGTGATTTTGATTGATCATTTGATTATTTGACAATTATTCGATATTAATTAACATGTAATATTTGAAAGATTAACAAATAGCAACAATTTAAACAATAATGCAGTGCCGTTGGTACGGATTATTGTTTGGAATACCATAGTGTCATGTCTAAACTAGCAGGTTAATAAAACTAGCATAAATAGACAACAAATGTCACTGAACGTACATACGTGTGTCTACGAATAGTGTGGAATTAATTAATACACCCGTAAATCATATAAACATTCCAAAAAGAAAAAACAAAAAGCGCCTTTAAGGAACCACATTTCTCTTAGACTTATCTAATATAATTGGTTCTCACTATATTTGTATGTTTTCCTAAAATGTATATATATTAATATATATTAACCAATGAAATTACACAATGGTTGTATACTGTATTTACAAGCAACGGGAAAATAAGAGTGGTTATCTTAAAATTATATTTTCCGTCTTAAAATATTTTGTACTGCAATCAATTTTTCTTGAAATTACTAGCTATTATTTATTACAAAAATAAAGTTTTTTTACATTATTGTGTATTTATTTCATTGCCTCAATCTTATCATTTGGCTCCGATATATAGAAAAGATGAATGAAAATGGCGACAGAATAAAAATCATAAACCGACCTCAAGCGCGAAAGCTCTTCCATCCGACGTATCATTGTTATATTAAATTCTTTCTTCGTTGTCATCAATGAGAAATTAACTAGTCTTGGATTCAAAAATCAACAATTACCGTGATTAACAAGAATTCTTCCACGTTATTCATAATAGTGTTTTCTGGTATATCACTGATCCCAAGCTAACAAAATGTCACGCAACGCTACATATAAATGTTTGGACGCAGCGGTATAAGTCGCGTCCTGGCTGATATTCGGGCGGGACTTTTTAAATAAGAAGACACTAATTACGACTCTCTTTTGTTTTTTATATTCATTATTAATTTTTCTGTAAACTGAATTTAACGATTTATATATACAATAAAAGTGTAAGTGTGTTTGTGATTGATGTTTAACAATGTATAAGGGAAAGTAAGACGAAGACAATCGAGGGTTACGCTCATTAATAGTAGTTGCACCATTTCACAACTAAATATAGCACAATTAAACATCCTAATTTTTTTCAAAAAAAGGAACAGGTTCTCAATTTAATGGTGCTTTTATTTGAAAGTCATTGCTTCCTATTTGATCCCCATTTCAATGGTATCCATGAGAAAAAGTGAAGTCTTAAACGTGCGCGTCAATTGGAAGAATAACTCAATATCACGGCAACCGATTTCGATGATTCATTTTTTATTGGAAAGGATGTACTTCAAAGGTAGTTTGATGAGATTTTTTATTAGTTATTTCGTAGTATTCCTACTTAATTTGAAGTCGGTTTTGTTTTTGTTCGTAAATATACTTATGTATTTATGTGTGAAAAGGTTCACAATTTAAAAACAATATATCGATTAAATTATTTTATTTTGTTGGCCTTTAAAATCTCATTAGATACATTTTTACAACAAATGTCATTTAATATAACTTTATACTTACATATCGATGCGAGAACTTGTCGAAAACTTCCAAATAGCTAGACATTTATAAATTGACAATTTTAGTTTTCTATAATTGTTAATATACCGCAAGTAACTGTGCAATGTTTCAACATTTGGCGGGAGGAGAGTAATGTATTCATGCTATGTGATCTCGGCACATGCTAGTCTACGGTTTGCATACATGAGAAAATTTTTTTTTTGGAATTTATGGCTTGGTTACAAGACCTTTAAGCCAACATGAGAAATATAAACATATCTAACTATAGACAATTAAAATTGCTTCAACTTAACACAGACAAAAACGTTACTAATGGAGCTCACTAGCATATCACTCACCCGATGTCAAGTACAGGGTAACCAAACACCAGAGTTGGAGGAACTTTTTTTTATTATTTTTTTTTAAAAAGAAAGCTAGCAAAATTAATCAATCTGACCCTGAAATTTATGACGCGAAAGAGGGTGGCACTGTCGGTAGGGGTGTCCCTAGTGAACGTATATTGACCTGATTGTATAAACAATATGTGCAAAATAAATCCGTGGAAAATACAAATCTGGTACTCTGTCAATTCCAGTGGGTTGGTCAAAGACTCGAGTGTCTTCATTAATTAAACAAAAGTATTTTTGCCTAGACATATCATTAATAGTGTTTGCGGTATTACTATGTTTCAAACGGCCTTTTTTCGTGGCTATATATCCCAATTAAAGAGTCCATTTTACTTAACTTCTTTACACAAGTGTGAGAGACCCAGACAGAGAGTTAATCTTAGGAGAATTGCAGGAGTTTCTTCGGCCACTTCATGGGTAAATGTGGCATTAAAAACTTGTTAGCCATTTGTCATAGTAGCCGCCCAAGTCGAGGTCCGTTTGGGGTACTATGCACTTATTTACTCCCTATAGAAAAGAGATTCAGGCTAAGCGATCTAAGAGCTCTGCCACCTCTATCTATTTTCTGAATGAATTACGCTGATCATCCAGTCAACCCCTACAGTGTGATCAGGTTTGCACCTGAGATTTGATTGGTTTGTTTGTGAAGTGGCGCACAACTCTAACTCCGATGAAACTGTAGCGGCCAGATTCACTGAGCGGCAGCGTTGGTTCGTAACAAAAAGTCTGAAAGGTGTGACGACGGACTTCTTCATGTGCCTTTCCATCACTGGGTCAGCAGTCAGTTTTCTAAACTCCTTATTCATGGCTAAGCGGAATACTTCTCGGACTCCAGCCCATTCCTTGATGTTTCTTAGCTGTGACTTCTTCGCACCCCACTTTTTCTTGCTATTTCTCCCATCATAATTGCAATAGTTGCAGCAAGATGAACTTATTAAAGGACTAATTCCATTCCTCTTCTCTGGTAGATGTTTACCGGTGACACTCTATTAGCATGAGATTTAGGTATGAGGCATGAGCTATTTCTCAAACATTTCTGATGGATAATAGAATTTAATAATGACCTATGACTACATTCTATATAGCATAAATGCCTTCAATACAAGAGGTCATTTAAAAATACTATAAGGTAAAGATGTTATTCATTCATATATCGACACACAAAGTTGCTAGAGACTAGGCTATCAGCAAGGCCGGATTTAGAGGGCCCGGGGCTTAAAAGATGACTGGATGACATAATTTCTTATTTTGTTTGAAATGCAATAGAAAACAGCTGAAACAAATTCCAACAGTGCATGATTTTTGATATTTTGAAATTTAGAAGCCTCTATTGTCGGGACATCTCTAGTGAAGACGCCGGGATCGTGACCCAAGATGCCCCCCCTAAATTCGGTCCTGGCTATCAGAGACAATTATCATTAATAATAATAAATGATCATATATCATAATAATCTACGTCATCAGAAGCGAACCTAGTGACTTAGTAACGTCATAAGGGAAATCAAGCTTGACAAAAGAGAAGCAGGGATAGTGCTACAACACTCAAAATAAAAATAAAAAATAGTCTGGTGTGTACTTAACTTTATTTGGTAACTGCAACAGACAAGCTTTTAACAATACGAAAGCGGGAAGCTAGTTTTTCTAAATATTACTGATTATTAAGCCCAGTTAATAACATCTTGCACCATTGCATTGGAATTAGATTTAATATTATGTGATTGGATCTGTGAATTAATAACTAGAAGCAAGTCATTTTCATAAGTCAGAGAGCAACAGCTAAAACGATTCGTGTGACAATTCTACTTATAGAGGCTTGAGATGTAAAGTGTTAAGAAAATTAAGTACTCGTAGACATATAAGAACTCTTTAGAAAAATATAAAATCGAACAAAAAAAAATAAAAGTCTATGCGTCGCTAAAAGCAGTTTTTGGCTAATTTCTAAATTCTACAAATGAAACACTACTCTCAAATATATATCACGCTGTAATAAGTTAAAAGTGGCATAAAAAAATATATTTAAAAAGTGCAATAAGTGTAAGCAATACAAAGCCTTGGATCAGGGCTCCCATAGACAAATAAAATAAAATACAACGAATTATTGCTATCTGTGGTCTTTGTGAGCGCTGAGTCAAGTGGAAACTAAAAAAAAACACGCCCTACTGACATTTTGTTTTAATTCATAAAAAAAGGAACATAAAATTACACCCTGAAGTTTACATAAACACCAGACAGGAATTTCTATACCATATGATTTTACAATGCACACCATAGATTCATATTATGCACAATTTGCACAAAGTTTGCACATGGAATAACTTTTTATGAGAGAGCTATTAAACATTCTCTTAGCTGTCAAACAATACAATACAGTTATCCCCTCTATAACACGGTTAACTCCTTGTTATAGGAAAACGCGTTGTAGACGTATTCGCCTATGACCCCGTACAACGCGTTATATATAAATGATTCACATTTGACTTTTCTCCTTAAAGTGAGTTTAAATCGAATCAGCCCTGTAGTTCTAGCCTCGTAGAAAAAGACTACGGTATCCAAGGTGGACCCGGGAAGAAGGCGACATCGGCCTGTGTCGCCTTACACTGCGAGGGTACAGGAGGGGATGGATTAACCTTCCCCGGGACGTGCTGGTGCGTTCCTCTGGAGATCCCGGAAGCCCTGCACCATGCACTGAGGAAGGGCCACCGGGGTGGTTTTAGCGGTAACCCCCTCCCGCCTCCGGTCAACAAAAAAGAATTTAAATTGAATATACGCGAAACTACTTATGAAGTGTAAAAAACATTATAAAATACACAATAAAGAAATATAATGTGAAATCGCGTTATAGAGGGAATTATTATATATTCTTACACAATCTTTACATCCGTAATAGAATCTGGAATGTAACACAAATATTAAAATACTGATTTGTTAAACAACAAACTTACAATAATAATAAACATGCATTTGTTACTCGATGGATGTTGCAACTTGTTAAATAATTTAGCACAACATGTCCCCATCAAATTTCCCATAATGGCCGACAGTTCATACGGCTTGGAACACCCGTGAAATAAATTAGTTAAGCTACCTTCACATTTGGGTTGCCATTAAAAAAATTATTGCACCAACATTTCATGGAGCTTCACTACGAGAAATCACTAATAATATATCTATGATTATTTATAATACACAACAGCCAAATAATTCCCGTCCAAGACAGGTTTATTCACTTAGAAAGATAACTTACTTTTTTTAATCAAACAGCGATGAAACTGATTTAAAAACTTCTTTTTTTTTTTAATTTTGCTAAAGAGTTGAGAACTTGTCCAAAATGTATTTATAATGTAATTTATTTAGTTAAAAACAATACTACCTGTAACCACTGACTACATCAACTTATTAATTAAAAATTATTCATTATCATATCTGAATAAAATTATTTTTCTAATGGTAAAGTATGCCCTTGCTTCGACTGAGATCGCATCTCGCGAATTAATACAGTAATCCCCTATCACACGGTACCACTCCCGCGTCATATGAAAACGCGTTGAAGTATTCTCGTACAACTGGCATGTACGACCCCGTACAACGCGTTATGTACAAATGATGCACGTTTTAATTTTCTACTTAAAGGGGGTTTAAATAGAATAAAATAATAAATTATATAATAAATAAATTATTAAATATATCTAACCTATCAAAATTGAATTGTTTTGGAAATTAATTATGAGGAAACAGGAAAATTCCTACAATTACAAATTATTTTGTTATGCCTAATTGTCCAAAAAGGAGGGGGGGGGACCCCTAACACAAGTTTACTTAGAGCTCCTGACTCCCACATCCACCTATTGTGTCATGTAATTGTATTAAAACTGTACTATGTAATGTGGGAGTAAGACACAAAGATTTTATTTATTATTATTATTAATTGTGAATTGTAAAAATCATTATAAATTTCGCAGTACATATATATTTATTTGAGAACTCCCCGCATTATAAAATGGGAATACCCGTGTGTACTGTGTATATGGGGGGATTACTGTATATATATTAATACACATAATAGAACCAAAGTTATGCTTAAGGTCGTGGGGACACCTTTATTGATACGTCGTCTCTTTCTCCTATCTACAGCAAGGAGTGGCGGATTGTTTCTTCTGGCAATATGACCAAAATTTTCTAGGATCTTGTGCTTGATCTTGATGGACAACCCAGCCTGGTTAAATTACATGATGGACTACATTGGTACTATGTTATCAAATACCAAAGTTATTAAATTAATTAATACCGCTCGAAATACATACAGCACTTGAGTCATAAAGCATTCCAAGAGACTCAAATTAGTCAAATATCTATACAAAAAAAATAATAATATAAAGATTTACTAATAAAGCGCAACGCCATGTTGGATTCTAAAAAATTCACTAAGTAGATAGGACACAATTATAATATAGCAACACCATAACAATTTGACATGACAGGTTCTTAGTCAAAATGAGCAAAAGACTTGCGGATGAGTCAAAGTATGCAATCTCGTACGTCGAGGCTCGGGCATTATGCGAGAGCGAGACAGAGCGAGCGCAGAACGCATACGAACAAACATAAACTATGCTAAATTTATTACCAAAAAAATCATTTCTATATACGTATTCTTTTCATAGTAGGACACTATAGAAATTTCAATTTTCACCTACAAATATATTAAGAGATGTATTTACTTAGACAACTAGAGCAAAATGTGTATCGGAAACCTTGAAATGGTATTTAACATTATCAACTACGATCAAAACTCTATAATCACGATGACAATCGAAACGTTTGAGAATCATAACCGAGTGTAAGGGCAATCAGGTTACATGTTCGGGCGCTCGTCGCTCCGCACGTACGCGTACGCGCGCACGCTGTTTACTCGTTGTCGGCACGCATTCCGCGGACTTCGCCCTCGCGTCGGAGCTTCTCCAACTCCTCCTTGGTGCGATCCTCGATGGCACGGATGTCCGCCATCGTCATACCGTACCAGTCGTCCATCGAGCAGAACACTTGTCTGGAATTGTTGAATTTGTATTAATTTAAGAGGCTTTTAATAACTAAAAATATTATATCAGCTTCAAAATCACTCCAGCCGTTCCAGAGTTTAATCGGAACAAACTAGCAGACAAATATTGTAAAAAAAAACAATATTTTAGTATATGTACCGTATGTACATTTATATGCATGAAGTAAAAAGCGGTATTTTATTATTACAAACACACACACTCCTATTTTATTAATTTGTATTGATAAAAATAAATTACAGCTCATATAGTATACATGTCCCACTGTTAGGCACAGGCCTCTGCAAAGAGTATTAAAGCATAGCCTGCCATGCGGCCCTAGTGACAGGCTTTACATGTGTTACAAAATTTTCTAACAAATGTAATTTTTCTTTCCACACGATGTTTGGTTTGGTCACCATCATTGGTGCTGCCACCAGGGATACAACTGGGGTTGCTAGAGTATTATGTAACTTAAGACGACCGCCCGGACACTGGGCTACCACGGCTCTATCCTCCCTCCTCGCGTCAGTTTCCTCAATGCTGAGGGTCGTGACCGTGGGAACAGTGTCTTTGAGTGAGCCATTTTCCACTGTTTGCAGCGGTGCGTAGAGCATCGCTAACCGACGTGCCGAGAGTGGTGCGTATCCGATCAGTCCAGCGTTTCGGTCTTGTCCCGTAAATTTTTCTTGTCACAAGCAGCCTTTCCCAGTTGTCACTGTTTTTTCTACCAATGTGGCCAAAGTATACAATATCCTGCGTAGGCATATGGTGGACAGCGTAGCTATAATTTTAAGTTCGCAAAGGATGTCCATCCTTAGGTTGGTTGGTTAGGTTGGTAACGTTGGTACGATGTGCTTGTCCATGGGATCCGTAACATCCTACGCCAGCACATCTAGAAGGCATCAATGAGATCACGATCAGCTTTCTTCAGGGACCATGTCTCCGCTCCGTAGGCGAATATGATGAACACACGGCTCTATCATTATTATGCAAAAATAAATTAGTTGCTCTATTGACAAAACAAGTGCTAAACTGTCAGTTACATCTGTGACATTACTGGTCGTTCCGATATAAGATTATAATGTGACCCCTTTGTAAGTATCTCCGTTCAACCTTTAGACCTATGCTGTATTAATAGTCGGATGATGATGATTTAATACAAGGTGTCTCCTTACCTATGGAAGATGGTGAAGAGCCGTCGTTCCGACTTCTGGATCACGTTTTCAACTTTGCTCTGAAATATAGAAACAAGAATCTTGAATTTCATTTATTGAGACGTAATTTTTGCACGTAGATTGAAGAAGTTGCATGCGATATTGTTAATGCTGGTTATATCTGTATGATTGAATGAATATATAGAAAGCAGAAATAATAAATTTGGATACATCGCGAGCGGTCTTATTGCTATAAGTGATCTCTTCCAGACAACCTAATGGGTTTTTTTCAATTGTCATTATTATCTTCTTCCCTCTACGACCTCCTTCCTAATGATATCCCACGCCCCATAGACTTCAAATCCCTACTATCTCTTGTTAACTCTCCTTTTATTTATATTTTATGTTCATTCCTTAACAAAAATAACATTAGACTTTAGTTTGTCTGTCTTTTAAACAACTAACCCTATGTATATATTGTGTTTGTTTCTATTGTTTTAGACATATCAACAGTGAGCATCGCGCGGAATTGTCTCAGCAGTAACCACACGTACTTCCTTTTAGTTTAGATCCTTGTCCGTCACGAAGCGTTACAGCAGGTTAACGCACACACTCCGATATTGGCGAAATCTATATGGAAACGCCATAAACAAAAACAATCAATCAACCTAATGGAAGGTCAGAGAATTGTCTCTAGAAAGGTAGGAGGAAAAGGAAACCGACTTCAAATTGGAGTAGGTTTTCGATTCGTTAATTTTTGTTTTTACAGTATAACTTTAGACTGAGTGAACCGACTTTAAATATTTTTTTTAACTGGTTCTTACCGTTTAAAAAATATCAGTTGGCATAATATTGAGTTATTCGTCAATTTGTAGCGCACGTACTTAATGCAAATTTAAGACTCATAGATAATAAAGAAATGGCGGTCCCATTTCAATTTTGGTCCAATTCATGGGAAGCAAAAACTTTTATCAAAATCGGTTCACCCAGTACAAAGTTATGAATACAAACCAATAGAGACCAATTGAGAACCAGTTTTTCGAGGTCGACCAACTCATACTGACCTGCAGTCCGAACCATTTGAATTCGGCAGTGACGAGCTTATAGCAGGTCATCACTGGCTTCACGTCATTCTTCCAGCTGGGGCCGACCAGCGGTCCGCGGCCTGTCTTCACCGACTTGAACTTGGTGGGGTCGGTTTCTGGCTTGTAGTCGGCGGACGGAAGCGGGTCGTTCGCAATGTCGATGTGGACCACCTCGCGACTCTTCAACTTTTCCCCTGAGAGTTCGTGCACCTGACAAAAAGGAATAGATTTTAACCATAAATAAAATAACTCACGCGGTACACCCACAGGGGTAGGTAGAGATTGAGCAGAGCGGGATTGATTGCTTTACAATAAATCTTCGCACTCATCATTCGTTGGTTTCGATGTACAAATACGAAAAACATTGGCCTAGGACGTCTGCTAACGATACGATGCCATACGGCCTTCTAGGGGTCTCAGAGGAGTCTTACGAACTTCGGAACTCACGGTCGTATAATAACATTATGTGGAGTAATTGAAAGCAAACCCTTTCGTACACCAAAAAAATCGGTTCATAGATGACAACACTAAATGCACCAACATCAAAAATTGTGAAAATCTTTTTTGAAGTCGGTTAAAAAATTAAAGGTTCAGCCACACAGCGAGCGGGGCGTAGCATTGGCGGGAAATTGGCAGTTGTAATGTACTGTCAACTTGTGGAATCTACTGTCGCCAGCGGTGTTTCCGAACGTTTACGATTTAGGACCTTCAAGAAACGAGCCTCCTATCTCAAAGGTCGGCAACGCACCTACAGCTCCTCTGGTGCTGTGGATGTTCATGGGCGACGGTGATCACTTAAGATCAGGTGAGCCGTATGCTCGTTTGCCACTTTTCATATAAAAAAAAACTAGTTAATATAGAACATCACACACAGAGTAATCACGCGCAGCGCCTCGTGTAGCCCCGCTGCGTCTAGCGGGAATACAGATCGAGTGCGGTGAAGCGGGGTTTAGTTTTTGTAATAGCTCTGTATGTGATGCTCTATAATAACTATTACATTACAACTGCCAATTTCCCGCCACCGATGCGCCCGTTCGCGGTGTGGCTTGGCCTAAGTGATATAGGTAGTTATTACATTAATCAATATTTTTACAGCTTTGCCACACTTTATAAGGCCCAAGAAGCGCTGCCTGGACGTCGTGAAAGCTGATCGTCATGATAGAGATAAATCCAACAAGAGAGGATGTCAAAGACCGGACAAGAAGATATAGATATGTGGGAATGGAAGTCGTTAGATCACACTATAGTCATGTATTGTAATTTAATTGCCTCCAATCATTATGTTTGGGCTGAGCGTCTCATTAGACCAGTTGACCCTAAAGTTAACCTTATAAGTTTTTTAATTGGATTCAGATTGAATAAGACGATTCATACGTTCTAATAAGTGATTTATTGCATTTATTCTTCCGCTTTGTGTACAACTACAAGCTAAGTTTTTTAAATAGAAAATAATCCATTCGCGACCGTCGGAGGTTGCGAATAATCCTTGCGCGTTACTGCTATTTTATGGGCAGGCCCCACCCCTTAGATATTAGGAGTGTTGCTGGAGTTTCTTCGGCCACCTCTTCTCCCAACGCCAACGCTTCCCGAAATGGCACTCAAAGTTAGTTTAGCTTTTTAATATCCCTTAAATGATCCGTGAAATAGCAACCGACCGAGTCGTGGTTCGGCCCTCTCGGGCGCCCTCGGATCGGAATGCTTACGCGTAACAAACATAGTAACCGTTCAAACCGAGGTTACCCCTCACCGGAAGGACCCTTGTCGAGTTACTAGCAATAGAGGTTCGTGCTAAGCAACCTAAGAGCTATGCCACCTTTCACTCCGGTGAAGCAGTCAAGGCCAGATTCTCTAATCTGTGTAGTTCGTCATCAAAAAGAAAAAATAAAAATAAAGACAAGTATAGTTTGAACTATAAGACGCACTGCTGGAAGACCTTTGTTAGACATCCAACCCAAGACAGACAAGACTATCAATACATTCTAATACCAAACTACCTTTATAAATTTTATTTCGACAGATTCTTTAAAAAAATGTATTTTCTTTCAAATACCTAATTGCTATTGGTGAAGTAACTAATACATTGTTTGTCCTAGTCGTAATTGTAAGTTGACACTTAGTTCATAATACAGATTAACGACTTCTTGTTGCGTAATTGAAAATAATCACGATAAACACGACATAACACTTACGGTTGCTATAAAAAATACCAAGTCATGTTCTAATATCATAAGAGGAAATAATGACGCTAGATAATACTATGCATTGACTTGCGACTTATTTCATATCCATACATTGTTATAACGGCACCAACGATTTTCATGTAATTTAGCATGCACAGGGTTTCGGGGGGTGAGAAATCAATCTAGCTAGGTTTAATTTTAACAAGTACAAGGGAGGAGGGAGTAACCTCCCCCCTCGCGAAGTGCTCTCCTTGAGCACAGTGCAGAGGAGCTCCGGTGCGTATCTTTTTATCCCGAACCCCCTCACCATGCACCGAGGAAGGGCCACCGGGGAGCTTTTAGTGGGTCAAACCCCACATAACCGCCGCCTTCCCCCCAGAAGGCGGGGTATCTTTTTGAAGATTTCCTCCCCGTAAACATAAAAAGAGCCGTGGTAGCTCAGTGTCCGGGCGGTTGGCTCTTGTTGCATAGTACGCTAGCAACCCGAGTTCGATCCCCGAATTTGTTGTTGCAATTTTATGTGCTGCTTAACCACGCGCTCGGCGGTGAAGGAAAACATCGTGAGGAAACATACATGTCTTAGAAAATTTTTCTAAGGCATGTGAAGTCTACCAATCCACACTAGGGCCGCGTGGTGGACTATGCCCTTATACTCTCTTTACAGAGAAGGCCTGTGCCCAGCAGTGGGACATATATAAAAGGCTGTAGCGATAGCTATAGCTATAAACATAAAAAAGTCCTAAAGACATAATTAGGTCTTTCCTCGCAACGCGTCTATAAGTACGTGTGAAAGTTGCCTCTCGCGTTGTATTTCGAAATGTGTCACCAGGGCACTGTCGAGTGTGGAGCGCTTGACCCTTTCCATTATGTGACATTGTTTCTTACTAAACCAACTTATATAATAACAACTATATTCGTGAGAAAATACTTCAAATAATAATTTTTAGCTGTACTGGGATAGAACTATACTAACAGATAAAACCATTTACAACAGACCGGATATAACTTTGTTTCGGCGGGTTTCTAGAAACCGGATATAGATCCGATCTCGGCTTTGGAAGGGATTGATAAAGAACGGATTGGTCGTAAATGACAGTCCTCTCTCATAATCCGTTTTACGCCGTAAAAATAAAATACCACTTATAGAAAATAATAATAAAGATGGTAATAATAGGACTAAAAATAGTGTAATGTTTATATAAATGATAAAAATAATAAAACAGAAATAATACTTACTAATAATTAATAGGAATTCTTAGTTTTAGAAAAATTTTATCTACAATTGTATCTACTTGGGGAGAAACAGAACGTAAATTGATGGTTGATAAATAAGCTTTATCCTTGTTCACGTAAAAAACAATTTATGTGGTGTTTTTGTTGTTGAACTGATACGTCGCGATACTATACATAGATGTTTGTGTCAATCCATTGTAACATTATTTAAAATTTACAAATACATGAAACAATCCACCGAAATTTAGGGATCGCAAATAAAGATCGATTACACGCAAAATCGGATTTGTCAGAACAAGAGATTGGATATAGAAACAGCTCAGCTGTCACTTCCATACCAATGTCAATCCGAAAATGCCTATCCGTTCTTCAGATATTGTAAAAATGGATCGATCTATCGATCCGGGGATTGCTTATTGGAACACAAAATGCAGAAAATGGATCGAAATATCAATCTCGGATAGCGATTTACTTAGACAAACGAATAAAAAAATATCTCATCAACATTTCAATATGTATAATCAAATATTCATTAACGACCCAAACATACACAATACAAAACTTTCCATAGACATCAAAACGCAGTGACAAGTTATGTCCGAACAGTCCCAATCTGTCTACTACAGGTATCATAACAAAAATCCTCCATACAAACTTAAAATTACTTGACATTAGATTATCCGTGAAATAGCTAACGACCGAGTCGTGGTTCGGCCCTCTTTGGCGCCCTCGGATCGTAATGCTTACGCGTAACTTAGTAACCGTCCAAGCAGAAGTTACCACCACCGGGGGGACCTTTGTGTCGAGTTACTAGCGATAGAGGTTCAGGCTAAGCGACCTAAGAGCTATGCCACCTCTCAATCCGGTGAAGCAGTCAAGGCCAGCTTCTCTGGCCAATCTGTGTAGTTCGTCATTAAAAAAAAAGGTGACATTAATCCATCTACATACTTGCAGTTAAAGCCGTAATCCTCAAAACATGCCGTCTCACACGTAAATTCCTTAATTCTGAGACTATCTAATTTTATGTAATTTCATTACAAGTACTTGACTTCGGCCCGTACCTACATTTGCACCCTCTAAAAATAGGACATACAACGATGTTGTAAATATCAAAATAATAATAACTAAATTCATTTATTGAACAACAGTGTTCGGTGGTATTATAATGACATGTACAAAGGTTCACATTTTACGCTACAATAAAATTAATTTTTTTTGTTTGTTTTGTCTTTTTGTTAACCATTACTGTAAGTACGGTTAATAACATCGAAATAATCAGTGCTTCGATAATCCGTCCCTGTGGCGCAGAGGATAGCGCGTTGGACTTCTAATCCAAAGGTCGTGGGTTCGATCCCCACCAGGGATGTCACATAGCATTACTTTCCACCCTCACCGGGGACCTTTGTGTCGAGTTACTAGCGATAGAGGTTCAGGCTAAGCGACCTAAGAGCTATGCCACCTCTCAATCCGGTGAAGCAGTCAAGGCCAGCTTCTCTGGCCAATCTGTGTAGTTCGTCATAAAAAAAAGTCGAAATAATCTAAGGGATCAGTGACAAGGTCGCCAACGAAGGCGCTGTTCTTTGGTATCGATAACACCATTTAATTTTGTACTTCTAGATAACGCGTATCTGCTATGAGCCGACATTCGCGATGTATTTTATGACTATACCACGATTACGGTCGGCATTGAACATACCTAAACACGTTTCATTATCGATCACCAGAACGATAAAACGTAAGTTTTTATATTTCGTGTAATTTTTATTACAACAGGTGTGAAGATTAACGCTTTTTAACCGACTTCATAGAAAGAGGTTTTCAATTCGATTATATTTTTGAAATGTAACGTAACATATAATGGATACACACACACGATCACATATACACACTACAAATCTATCTAATGGCTACAAAAATTCATCCACATTTGTTGTATTTTTATAAACTTCTGGTTTGCTTTTGGGTTTTTACTCGTAAATATAGTTGTTATAAAAACCTGCCTGTGTCCAATGTTGCCATCATTTGTCTGTTCTTTCTTTCTTGTAACTGTATTTTTTTGTCTTTTTTAATATGTATCATATTTTGTTTGTAATGTATTCAAATAATGGCAATAAATAATTTGTCTATGTCTTATTCACAATTAAAATAGTAATCACTGAGTCATAGTTGACACCTGACATTACGGTATAAATTACTGTAAAATTTCAGGCTAAAAAAACTTCTGTTGAAACACAATCAACTGCCGGGCTAATCAGATTTGCTTTCTTCAAAATCTGGCACGATTTTTGAATCTATAGATATGCATGGTATACATTGATTTTTATCTTTGAACGTGTTACTTATGATTCGTAATCGTTAAACGGCTTTATATTTGGTTAAGACCCCTCCTCTATTATTGGACAATATTATCTAAAAGGGAAACATAACTGATATGCGCACATGCTGCGCGGTGAATAAACCCGTCCTTGGAATATATGAAAAAAGCTGTCATAAATAATAGTTGTACTTACATTATTCTGATCGCCGACGTCGGGTAAATGTAGGGACTCTATGCAAATAACGAAGTTCTCTTTCATGTAGCCGGGGTTCTGGAAATAAAGATAACATAAGTATATGATTTAACTTTTTTTAAAAATAAATATCGATATTACATTCTTGTTAAACATTCCAAGCTTAAGCTTGTGCTATTAACGCTTCATACGCTACTTATTCGAAATAATGAATATCTACCGACTTCACAAAAACGCAGCTTCTTTTTTTGCACTATCACCTCTTGTAATAAAAAACTTTTATGATATCGATTTATTTCATAATTCTTCTAAAACGTTTAAAAAAATATCCTAGTTACATTTTAGTAATTGTGTATATATATATATATTTAATGAGAATAAAAAAGGCAGGTGGGGAGGAAAGTCTTGGAGTGAAGGCCACACACGGGTAAGAGAAGTGGGTGGATGCGGAAAGCAGCGGAGCTTATAATACCGGAAAGCATTAGGGAAGGTCTGTTGCCAGCAGTGGATTGACACAGGCTAATGATGATGGGTACTTACAGTGAGTACGGTCCGGCAATAGGGGTAAGCGTTCCAAGCCTCTTCGTGCACCTCCAGGGAGCCCTTGGGGGCTAGCAGCCGGATGAAAGCGGGCACCTTCGACGCTAAGTGGTAAATCTTGTATGTATACTGCCCCGATGAATACTTCCCACCTGTTTCCAAAAGAAATGAATAAATGACGACCCTGTAACTTCGCAAACATACACACACCATATAAATTGACACCGTTCTCACTTTTTGAAGTCGGTTATAAGGCCAGCAATACGTACAATTTCTCTGATAGGTTACACCCCTTACATGTTAAGACCATTGCTGCAGTTGCTCCTGCCACTTCTTCTCCCAGCGCCGACACTTACCGAAGTGGCACTCAAAGTTAGTGTAGCTTTAGAATGTCCCTTAGCTTATCCGTGAAAAAGCAACCGACCGAGCCGTGGTTCGGCCCTCTAGGGCGCCCTCGGATCGGAATGCTTACTCGTAACCTAGTAACCGTCCAAGCCGAAGTTACCCCTCATCGGCGGGACACTTGTGTCGAGTTACTACGAATAGAGTTTCATTCTAAAAGAACTAAGGACTGTGCCACCTCGTAATTTATTTTACCTTTCTATTTTACGTGATCCATTTGCACCTGAATACTTGAAATGTAAATTTCAGTATCAGGGTGATTCACACGACCGTTGTCTTCGTTCTACTGATAGTAATTTTCTCCATATTTCTTCCTGTCACACTGATTTTATGCATAAATCTTTTGCCTTTACCGCAATAAGACTTTGGAATGCGCTGCCAACAAATATACGTACAGCTGGAACTAAATCTACTTTCAAACATTTACTATGGAAGCTTTACCTAAGCAAGGAATAGTTTGTCAATTGCTGTCCCTATCCATCTATAATTATATATATATGTATCTATTTATTATTATATATAATTATTATGTTTATATATTTAATTTATTTGTTAGTAGGTATGTATATAATATATACATGCATTTATTATAGTTTTCTTTTATTTATTATTTTCTCATATAGCTTGCACCCGTTACTTTGTCTCTTCACAACCCCAAGATAGACTGGCAGAGAATGCCTACTGGCATTAAGTCCGCCTATTTGTACCTTTTTTTTGTATTGTGTGCAAATAAAGAATAAATAAATAAATAAATCCGGTGAAGTTGTAAAACTCAGGTTCTCTGGCTAATGACGAACCTGCATAGGTTAACCTCATAGATCTGTCAGAGCGGTGGTGATACTTAATGATGATGCACGCTAGTAAAAATCAACTTTAAAATATTCTTTGCCGACAATTTCAGTGCTTAAATATGTTACATTTGGAATACACAATGAAGGTTCCCACCAAGCGATTATGAAATTTCCTAATGGTACGTATAAATACCTACATGGGTTGAATTTCTCAGATTTCAGTTTACTGATATAGTGGGCTCGCTCTAATTGGAGTTGTTTGGTGAAATGGAACAAAGCTCTCGACTAAATACATAAGGTGCGTGCTCACTGAGGCCATTCAGAAAGCGACGATGTGAAAAGTTATGTTGGTTTGAACTAATTAAAAACGTGCCCACTTCAAACAAAAACGAGTGTGCTTAAGACCACACGACGGAAGTGCTTCTACAGCTCTATCTATATCTCCATCTATATATATATACATATACAAGATTGTTAAAGGGAAAGAAAATGTGCGCGCGCACTGCTCTCTCTTCTTCCTACAGTATGATATAGACAATAGGCCTGCTCTGTGTCTTAGATAATTATGGGAAGGGATGGAGTAACGTTTCGTAAACGTAACTCCATCCCTTTCCGTCTTTACTAATTTCGTCACAGATTCACTAGCTTACTCTCCAAATGAAGCGTACGTAAAGAAGTTTTACTTCAAAAAATGTGGGAGGTTCTCAATTTCCCTGATTTTTTTAAATGTTAAAATAAACGGTTTTTAGATGTGGTATTGGAAGGAACAGGCTCGAGATTTCGTGGACAATATTCCTAACAAATACCTGACATCTTTGAAGATGTCAGGCATTTTGTATCGATGAACGCCTCAAGTGCACAGGTTTTAAACGAGGGCCATTAACATGGCCAATGGTGTTTGTTAATATTTGATGTATTTTTAATGATAGAATGATACATCAGTTTCATTTTTTAAAGAATGCTAACATTTTTTTTTAAACATATATTTTTGTTAATCATTACATATAAGCTTAGGTAGTCGAATGGTGGATCCGAGACCATGACCTTATGATTCGCAGTCCGTTCCCTAAACCACCTAGCTATTGATGCCTATTAAAAATAACTGGCAAATAAGACTCAGGGGCTTTGTTAGGGGTAAGAATTCCAAGATGCTTAATCCAGATTATTAAAATCTGTATAAGGCATATCTAAAAATGATTTATCCACACAATTTCACAGCGTCGCTATTTCGTTCAGTGACACTTTTTATTGATGGGATTTTTAATTGATTTGTAAGGGGATCGTACTACCGCATGACACTTATTGATGAGAATTTTAATTGGTTTGTGAGGGCGTAGTGGGTCGATTTATTTTCTCTCCTCCCTATTTATCTGTGTGACAGACTGACTCCCTGTTCTATTTAAACCTTTTTCCGATTTAATCTTTCTAATGAGCAAAGCAGAACCTTAAGTGGTGGATGATGTGCACCACATAATGGGATAAATGTACTAAACATGAAGCGGAAAAAAATAATTAATAGATAGCCTTAAACTGAGCGAGCAACATGTGGGTGCCGTTTTAATGTTGCTGTCTGACCCGACCTCAGAAGGAGCGAGGAAGCTGGTGGCTATGGCCATGCAACATTGATGACTTTCTTTCTCGCTTCATGCGCCCGATGTGTGTGTACTTAGGTCCACACCATCATCACCATCTCCTAACGGGAACGGGAGAGGGCCGATCCCGTTAGGAGGTGGCGCAGGCGAAAGACCGAAGAAGGCGGGGTATCTTTTTGAAGATTTCCTCCCGTTAACAAAAAAAAGGTATGATGGGGCTGGCAAAAGTCCCCAAAAAATAGAGAAAGAAAAAACTGCTCAACGTCTGGATTTATATGTAACCGAAATTCAATCCTTGATGGTACTAATTTCTCATGTGTTCGAGAATGAAGAAAATTATTTTGAGGAAACCTTTAGAAAAAAATTTTTAGAAAAAAAGAAAGTTTTAGAAAAAAATTCTCGGTCATGTACCGAGAATTTTTTTTCTAAAACGTATGAAGCCCCCAAGATATCCGAGTATCTGTCTATGCCTTTATACTCTCTTTACAGAAAAAACCTATACCCAACAGTGGGACAAATATGGGCTGTTACTTTTAACCTATACTGAATTTAAAATAAAAATTGAATTGAAAAAATATTTTTTTCTTTTTTCATAATTATGCCAGTTTGTTGAGAAGGGCTGTCCAACGACTTAGGTTATGTTTGCAACTTGATAAAATACGAAAAAGAAAAAGTAGAAAGAAAACACACGAGTCTAGTAAATATTGCAACATTTTCGCTTTGGTGGTAACACGCCCTTATACCAAAGTAACACGGTTGCATAATAAAACCGTCATTTTGTTTTAACGTTATAGTGAAACGTGTGCAGAGTCGTATTATAAATGTCGTAATAATGAGACAGTTTTTATTTTTAATTAACGGGTTACTTAATTACGCTCTCACGGAAATATAAACTCTCCTACGGCTCCTCAAGTGTTGTGGATGTGCAGTGTTGTGCAGGTGCGATGGTGATCAATGAGACGAAAGCTCTTTGCCCCTTTTTCGATGAAAAAAAACTAAATGAAAAGAAATAGAGGATAACATCACTGACGCATCTTTATTTGCCAAATGAGTCATTACTATTTGTAACCAATCACCACATAGGAACCAACTTGGTGCAAATCAAACAATCTTCCATGTAACAACCATGTGACGTCACGATCTCGCACGTTTACTCAGATGTGCGATTGTTTGTTTAACTGCGCCGTGTACGATCAGAATTATTGGTGTGGCTCATTCCGCCATCTTGTTTCGATAAAATTTCAGTAGCCTTACGAATTCGGTAGGAAGAGTCAAACTCTAGTCTACTATAAACTAAATTATTTGATTTTTTTTAACAAAGAAAGCTAGCATTTTTTATAAAAATTACTAACATTCTTGTTAACCTTTCCAACTAAGCTAAAGCTTGTGCTAGGAGATGGTTCACGTCAATACTCGAATGGTGGATTCGAACCCACGACCTTACGATTCGCTGTCCGTATCCTAAACCATTAGGCTATTGACGCTTAAGAGATTATTGGAACGAAGTTCCTTACGGCAGGCATTGGACGAGATTGGGGTGAAAATAATGTAAGGCCGAGTAAAAACGTAAGAAAAATAATATATATACAAAATTATAACCGATATTTTTTTACAAATTGTGTGGCTTCTATATTATTGGAACAAACTTTTGTTTCCTCCTGGTGTCCCATGACACCACATTTTAGATAGTTATAAAATCGTCCACCTGATTAAATACGTTCGTGAAATCCAATCCTGATTGGTAAAATACACTGGCTTAGTAATTGCCTATGCACTCCTCTCTTGAAAACGTTAAAACGGGAGGGAAAGACTACAATATATTCCCGTACTTTGCTTTACGGGCGTCCTGTTCTTGTCAGCCAGCGTCTTGTTGTCAAATGATAAAAGGGGGGTGAGGGAATTAGACATACACATACACACACACGCACACACACAATATACATATATACTCTCAAATACTTTTCTTTTCTAAATCCGTAGGGTGTGGCCTCGTGATTCATATCACTGGTCCCTACTTTGTTGTGTTCGACACCAGTCCTCCGGTCATGCTTGTAATTATTTTAGTTGCTAATGTAATAATGTAGGAAAACACAACGTGTATATAAAACATTTATAAGACTAAAAATAGACTGACAATACATCATTATATATCTTTCATTCGCGGACACCGTCACAAAGAACAGACACTGAACTAAGGTCGAGAGCACAAGCGATGCCAAGGCCATTGGAGACGGAATCTTCAGAGAAAATCCATCTACAAATTTTCTCTCTATGTTAACAAGTAGTGATAGCCCAATGACTAATCGTTCGACTTTACGATCGTGTAGTCGGGAGTTCGAATCTTAGCCGGCTTATAACAATTAGTTTCCTTTTTAAACGACTTCAAAAAAAGTGGAAGTTCTTAATTCACAGAGACAAACAAGCTTACGGCTCATCTGATCAAAATTGATCTTATGTTGCGTGCCGTAGAGCCCCTTAAGGGGTTGAGCTCCGAATGGTGGAGAAAGGCCCTGATAAAGAACTTGTAGGGAGTCAAGAAGGTGCGTGTGGGGCCACACGGCCATACCACGCGTACCCTCTCGCGTTTCGGCCCATATAACCGCGAGGTTGGTGGGGCCATGGGAGGTGGTGGGTATGATCAAAATTGAAATTAAAGAGGCTTGACGACGTATTTGAGTATGTATATTTAACCATATAAGATTTTTAAACGATATTTTTAACGGCGTTACCCTTAGCTGCCAAAGGTTAGCAGCTAGAAGAGAATGCTAAATTTCATTAAAGACCGTATTTTTCTGCAAATACATTGCCGGCCTTAGAGAATGTAGTTTCTTGAAGGTCTCCAATTTGTATAGATTCGGAAACACCGCTGGATAGAACCCTTATTCTAGAGAACTTTTAAACCAGCCATGTAGTTCTGGGCTCGTAGAATAAGACTACGATATCCCCTGCCTGTCGTACAAGGCGACTAAAAGGGGCCTCGGGTTCAGTGGGCGACAAGGGTGCCTTTTTCGTCCACCAAAGTGGACCCAGGAAGAAGGCGACATCGGCTGGCCCGTGTCCCGCCCTCCTGGACCTCTGTCCTAGCTAGCTTAGAGGATAGATTCGTCGTGGCTAACGCTTGATGGATTGACTTCGACGTTAAAATTGTTATTTCTAAAACAGGCGATGTTGCCCCGTGTTGATACCCGGGTAATGGGGTCATGGAATCCGAGGCTTCCTGCTAGGTTCATTGAACCTTGTAGCAAAGATAGCACAATGGAAGTATAACGTAAAAGGCTCTTTAAGTGTGAATAATGTTAAACTTACCGAGCAAAGGGAAATCCTTGAAGGGTTCATTTTTGATGACCTCGATCCCTTCACCGCCGCCCGTTTCATTTTTGGACACTTCGGCGACGCAGTATAACTGGGCCACTTGGTACTGAGAACAAAGCAGATATCAATGTTGAATTTTCAACCGACTTCAAAAAAGGAAGAGGTTTTAAAATTCGTCTGTATGTTTTTTTTTATGTTGTCACCTCATAACTTTCATCTGGGTAGACCGATTTTGATGATTCTACTTTTTTTAAAAAGCTGGTGCTACCCGTGTGGTTCGATTTTATGTATATGCTATTATGGCATCAATGAGAAAAACTTTAGGTCTTAAAATTGCATTAACTATGTGTGCGACAAATAGACCAATAACAATAGCACGCCAACCGATTTCGTTGATTCATTTTATATTGGAAAGGATGTACTTAAACTGTAGTTTGATGAGAATTGAGTTAAGTTCTGATTAATACATTTGTAAATAAAAACAAAAATAATTAATCCTTATACTACTAAATAACCTTTAAAAATAATCACGCAATTTTTATATATTTGCAACGAATTTATACAGAAAACGGTTTTTACAAAATGTAATTGACCTTCCAATTTTATTGGATCTTAGACCTTGTGGGATTTTATTTTTTGACGAACTAGCACAGTTGGCACAGAGAAGCTGGCCTTTACTGCTTCACCTGATTGAGAGGTGGCATAGCTCTTAGATCGCTTAGCCTGAACCTCTATTAGGTACTTACCACCTAATAGAGGTTCAGGCTAAGCGATCTAAGAGCGACACAAGGGTCCTCCTGGTGAGGGGTAACCTCGGCTTGGACGGTTACCAATAATACGCGTTAGCAGTCCGATCCGAGGGCGCCTGAGAGGGCTGAACCACGACTCGGTCGGTGGCTAATTTAATAACAAAATCTATTGGGACAATCTAAGCTAAACTTATATGCCACTTAGGGAAAACCTTGTGGGACTAAACACCTGCTATAAGAAATTAAGATAATGGTTTAAAAAAAAAACATATTAATGACAATCATGCCTTTTACTTCATAGACTGGAAGCTGTGCTATTGCAATTGTGTCAAAATGAACGTTGAATGAATTCTATACTTGTCACATATTGAAAGTGTCTATTCATCTGTCTACCCCATTGGATATGAAGCACCATTTATGATAGGAACCACCAGAGATCTCCGTTCTTATATGATTTTGACCGACTTAAAAAGGAGGTTCTCAATTTATCATAATTTTTAATAATTGTGCACTTATAAGCCTACATATTTTTTGTTCGTAAAAAGTTCACTTTCAATTGCGTTATATGTTAATTTTCGTTACAGCGTCAAGCATTCCGTAGATATACCAGAGATTGCCTGATCTTGTATAAGAATGTTTGTGAATTTTAGATATTAGTTGGTGTATGAGAACAGAAAGATCCTCTATGGACAAAATAAATTTTATTCCCAATAAATGTTTTTTGTAAAACCTTTATTTTGTCAGATAAACCGTTACAACCTCTTAGCGGCTTTGGTACAAGGGTGGCAACCCAACAAACGGAATTTTACTTTCCGCGAGCACCCCTTCCAAATACTAATATTACTTCATACGCTGACGATGCTGCTCTCAGTTTTATGCAAATTCATGGACTGAACTACAAACCACAGCTCAAAATGGACTCAATTCTGTACTTAACTGGCTCCGTAATCACACTCTCACTTTAAACACTTCTAAAACAAAATTTCTTACCTTTTCACTAACTTCTAAATCTCAACCAAAAACTTCAATAAATTTAATAGCTCATTAGTGCTCTATCACAAACCACCAATACTGCTCCTGCTCTCCTATAAATTAAAATCTTCAAACATCTTGGCATTACTGTAGATAATTTGCTTTCCTGCGTATCGACTGCGTAAACTAAACTATATTTTCAAATACCTTCGACACGTTGCAAGTCGATCTGTTGTTCGTAAGGTCTACTTCGCACTTTGTCAATTCCTCATTACTTACTGCATCTCACGTTGGGGAAGTGCCTCCAAGACCGCGCTGAACCCGCTAGATGTAGCACATAGAGCCATTTTAAAACTATTACTTTTAGGCCAATTCTTTATTCTACTAGAAAACTATACAAGGATTGCAATGTCTTGAACGTGAGACAATTATTTATTCTAAATACAGTTTTACTACAGCATCGTCAGATTCCATATGTTCATTTGATAAACGTCGTAAATATAAAATGTATTCCAGCAGTAATGTGGACCGCCAAAAGATTTAATTACTACCTGGGGCCATACCTTTATAATAAAGTTAACTTTTATATGCCTTTCATAGTTTATCCCAATATAAGTGTAAAAGGTCACTTTACTCGTTTCTCCATAATTTCCTACCTACGAAGAGACTGAAAATTTCTTCATAGTATAAAATAAGTTATCCTCACTCATGTACTCAGTCGCACATACACTCTCACATGCACTCCACGCACACTATTTTTGCAAAACACGCGACTACCACATAAGCTACATAACAAACTTTAGTTCATAATAAACTGGAGTTAGGTACAACATCTTCCTAATACAGGCTATGTATTAGTCTAGCAGGAGATGTGTACCGAAGGACGAAACGAAGTAAGAAAATGTTTATAGAATATGTTATATAATATATATATATATATATATATATATATATATATATATATATATATATATATATATATATATATATATATATATATATATATATATATATATATATATATATATATATATATATATATATATATATATATATATATATATATATATATATATATATATATATATATATATATATATATATATATATATATATATATATATATATATATATATATATATATATATATATATATATATATATATATATATATATATATATATATATATATATATATATATATATATATATATATATATATATATATATATATATATATATATATATATATATATATATATATATATATATATATATATATATATATATATATATATATATATATATATATATATATATATATATATATATATATATATATATATATATATATATATATATATATATATATATATATATATATATATATATATATATATATATATATATATATATATATATATATATATATATATATATATATATATATATATATATATATATATATATATATATATATATATATATATATATATATATATATATATATATATATATATATATATATATATATATATATATATATATATATATATATATATATATATATATATATATATATATATATATATATATATATATATATATATATATATATATATATATATATATATATATATATATATATATATATATATATATATATATATATATATATATATATATATATATATATATATATATATATATATATATATATATATATATATATATATATATATATATATATATATATATATATATATATATATATATATATATATATATATATATATATATATATATATATATATATATATATATATATATATATATATATATATATATATATATATATATATATATATATATATATATATATATATATATATATATATATATATATATATATATATATATATATATATATATATATATATATATATATATATATATATATATATATATATATATATATATATATATATATATATATATATATATATATATATATATATATATATATATATATATATATATATATATATATATATATATATATATATATATATATATATATATATATATATATATATATATATATATATATATATATATATATATATATATATATATATATATATATATATATATATATATATATATATATATATATATATATATATATATATATATATATATATATATATATATACATATACATATATACTCTCAAATACTTTTCTTTTTTAAATCCGTAGGGTGTGGCCTCGTGATTCATATCACTGGTCCCTAGTTTGTTGTGTTCGACACCAGTCCTCCGGTCATGCTTGTAATTATTTTAGTTGCTAATGTAATAATGTAGGAAAACACAACGTGTATGTAAAACATTTATAAGACTAAAAATAGACTGACAATACATCATTATATATGTTTCATTCGCGGACACCGTCACAAAGAACAGACACTGAACTAAGGTCGAGAGCACAAGCGATGCCAAGGCCATTGGAGACGGAATCTTCAGAGAAAATCCATCTACACGTTTTCTCTCAATGTTAACAAGTAGTGATAGCCCAATGACTAATCGTTCGACTTTACGATCATGTAGTAGGGTATTCGAATCTTAGCCGGCTTATAACAATTAGTTTCCTTTTAAACGACTTCAAAAAAGAGGAAGTTCTGAATTCACAGAGACAAACAAGCTTACGTCTCATCTGATCAAAATTGAAATTAAAGAGGCTTGACGACGTATTTGAGTATGTATATTTAACCATATAAGATTTTTAAACGATATTTTTAACGGCGTTACCCTTAGCTGCCAAAGGTTAACAGCTAGAAGAGAATGCTAAATTTCATTAAGATCGCATTTTTCTGCAAATACATTGCCGGCCTTAGAGAAAGAAGTAGTCCAGTTTCTTGAAGGTCTCCAATTTGTATAGATTCGGAAACCGCCGGATAGAACCCTTATTCTAGAGAACTTTTAAACCAGCCATGTAGTTCTGGGCTCGTAGAATAAGACTACGGTATCCCCTGCCTGTCGTAGAAGGCGACTAAAAGGGGCCTCGGGTTCACTGGGCGACAAGGGTGGGGGACTTTGTCGTCCACCAAAGTGGACCCGGGAAGAAGGCGACATCGGCTGGCCCGTGTCCCGCCCTCCTAGACCTCTGTCCTAGCTAGCTTAGAGGATAGATTCGTCGTGGCTAACGCTTGATGGATTGACTTCGACGTTAAAATTGTTATTTCTAAAATTTTGTCTATAATTCCAATACTAGGCGATATTGATACCCGGGTAATGGGGTCATGGAATCCGAGGCTTCCTGCTAGGTTCATTGAACCTTGTAGCAAAGATAGCAAAATGGAAGTATAACGTAAAAGGCTCTTTAAGAGTGAATAATGTTAAACTTACCGAGCAAAGGGAAATCCTTGAAGGGTTCATTTTTGATGACCTCGATCCCTTCACCGCCGCCCGTTTCATTTTTGGACACTTCGGCGACGCAGTATAACTGGGCCACTTGGTACTGAAAACAAAGCAGATATCAATGTTGAATTTTCAACCGACTTCAAAAATGGAATAGGTTTAAAAATTCGTCTGTATGTTTTTTTTTTATGTTGTCACCTCATAACTTTCATGTGGGTAGACCGATTTTGATGATTCTACTTTTTTTTAATTTAAAAGTGGTAAATACTCGGGAGAATAATAGATAGGTTGCACTTCGTATCACATATATTCGGAGACTGGCACAATAATTCTGTATAATGACGGTGCCAGACAAACATGCAGGTACCATCATAACACCTCCCAAACAATTCAATAATAAAACTAACAAAAAATAAATAATAACAGAAAATAAGAATACAATAAATGAAGAAAAAAAAAAAGAGAAAGAAAAAAAAATTAACAGTAACATAACTGTTTTTTTTTATTAATCGAATACAAAAGATGGACGCGTAGTTAGATGACGCTTCCTTTGGAAGCCTATTCACAAAGTCCGAGACGCATGTGACGAGGAGTTGGTGTCGCTTAAAACTAGCGGGGACTCAGTTGCTGAGGACCCAGATGAATTTTGCCCCTCAATTGTGGTCTCTGAAGTCGCCTGTACAGATTGGTCTAGTTGCTGTGTTTGTACCTTGTCTGACAATGTGTAGTGCCAGACAAACATGCAGGTACCGTCATAACAAAAGCTGGTGCTAACCGTGTGGTTCGATTTTATGTATATGCTATTATGGCATCAATGAGAAAAACTTTAGGTCTTAAAATTGCATTAACTATGTGTGCGACAAATAGACCAATAACAATAGCACGCCAACCGATTTCGTTGATTCATTTTATAATGGAAAGTATGTACTTGAAGTGTAGTTTGATGAGAATTGAGTTAAGTTCTGATTAATACATTTGTAAATAAAAACAAAAATAATTAATCCTTATACTACTAAATAACCTTTAAAAATAATCACGCAATTTTTATATATTTGCAACGAATTTATACAGAAAACGGTTTTTACAAAATGTAATTGACCTTCCAATTTTATTGGATCTTAGACCTTGTGGGATTTTATTTTTTGACGAACTAGCACAGTTGGCACAGAGAAGCTGGCCTTTACTTATTCACCAGATTGAGAGGTGGCATAGCTCTTAGATCGCTTAGCCCGAACCTCTATTAGGTGGTAAGTCGACACAAGGGTCCCCCTGGTGAGGGGTAACCTCGGCTTGGACGGTTACCAATAATACGCGTTAGCAGTCCGATCCGAGGGCGCCCGAGAGGGCCGAACCACGACTCGGTCGGTGGCTATTTTAATAACAAAATCTGTGCTTGACTACGATCCCACCTGATGTTAAGTGGAAATGCAGTCCTGGATGGTAAGGCGCACTAGCTTAGTAAATGCCTATTCACTCTACTCTTGAAAATACCCACATTGTAATCGGAAGGAAAGACAGACGCGGGCAAACTATTCCAGTCCTTTGCTGTACGAAAAATGAAAGACGAAGCAAATCGCTTCGTCATCGCTTCATATCTAGAAAAAAAAAATTGTCTCCTTAGAGAAACGCAAAGCCCAAAAAAAGGTAAGATTTCAATGCACTAGATCGAATCAACGGAAGTTATTTCGTTTCTTGGCAATCTTTATTTGGATAATTTAACGTTATCAAAACCTCCGTTGCTGACTAGTAGGAAATAATGTTACCACAACCGGCTTCAAGTGTATAATTTTAAGAGTATAAACAATGCTATCGACAAGTATTGCATCGCACGAGTTGATTTATATATATTTACCTTACCAACCGACATGATTGTGTAACATAGTCTGTTTATTCATTTCCGATCTTTTTAACCGACTTCAAATAGAGAAATCTCAACTCGCCTGTATTTTTCGCGCCGTCATATATAAGCCGATTTTGAATGTTTGTAGGCGTGTGCATGTTGCAACGGTATCTGTGTGCGTCTGTGCATGTTGCGTGCGTAACGATATGCATCCATGCCTGTGTGCGTATATTGTTAAATAGCCTCAGATCTAGCCTAGTGTTTACCGCAACGCCTGCTTAAGATATGCAGACATAATCGACCGATAGCAACTTTCCGAACAATTCAGTAGCAATATTGCTGTCTTAAACGATAAGAACATACATGCCCCGCATGGGAGGCAGAGCGACGGATCCTGGTCCAGTAGATCGGGCAAGACCTCTCCCCGCCAGCGACAGTAGCGGCTGCACTGGCAGGGAAATCCAAATGGAAGGCGCTGGTCTCCTTCTGTGAGTCAGTAATGACGCAGAAGGAGACCGCCGATCGGGATCGGGAGAGGGCCGATCCCGTTCGGAGATGGCGCAGGCGGGCCGGGGGCAGACCGGCCCGCAACCCTGTAGTTCTGGACTCTCAAGAATAAGACTACGGTATCCCCTGCCTGTCGTAGAAGGCGACTAAAAGGGACCTCGGGTTCATTGGGCGACAAGGGTGGGGGCCTGCGTCGTCCACCAAAGTGGACCCGGGAAGAAGGCGACATCGGCTGGCCCGTATCGCCTTGCACTGCGAGGGCACAGGGGGGAGGGAGTAACCTCCCACCCCGGGAAGTGCTTTCCATGAGCACAGTGCAGAGGGGCTCCGGTGCGTTCCACGTGAGATCACGGAGCCCCTCGTTATGCACCGAGGAAAGGGCCACCGGGGAGGTTTTAGTGGGTAAAACCCCACATAACCGCCGTCTTCCCCAGAAGATTTCCTCCTCGTTAACAAAAAAAAAAGAGTTACGTTAAATAAATAAGAATGCCAGTATGGCTTTACGTTCGCCTTTCTTACCTTACCTTAACCTTACTTTAAGTTACGATAAGTGTACAAAAATAAATATTTTGCAAAGGCTGCCGAGGTCCGTCGCAATTTAAGTTGTTTCTCCAAAAAGTAATGAAAGCAATAACAATCAAGAGACAAGAATAACAGGTATTGCAAGGTCTTTATATCAAAAGAAGTACAACATTAAGCGACTTCAGTATAATGGAAGGGCATTTGATACGCTCTGAAGATCAAGGGCTCATAGCCTAAACGACCTGTGAGAATAGCTTCCGTTCGTTTGCATCTTTAGTGTCTTTCAATTTTTTTTTTGACGAACTGCACAGATTTGCCAGAGAAGCTGGCCTTGACTGCTTCACCGGATTGAGAGGTGACTTAGCTTAGTCAGAACCTTTATCGCTAGTAACTCGACATAAGGGTCCCTCCAATTTGGGGTAACCTCGGCTTGGACGGTTACTATGTTACGCGTCGTGCAAGGCGACTAAAAGGGGCCTCGGGTTCACTGGGTGACAAGAGTGGGGCCTGCGTCGTCCACCAAAGTGCAGAGGGGCTCCGGTGCGTTCCACGTTGAGATCCCGGAGCCCCTCGCCATGCACCGAGGAAAGGGCCACCGGGGAGGTTTTAGTGGGTAAGAACCCCACATAACCGCCGCCTTCCCCCCAGAAGGCGGGGTATCTTTCTGAAGATTTCCTCCCCGTCACCAAAAAAAATGTTACGCGTAAGCATTCCGATCGATTCACGACTCGGTCGGTTGCTATTTTACGGATAATAGTATCTTTCAAACACCTTTCGAAAACTGGCCGGATCTAATAAAAGTGATTGCTTTGTCTGTGTTTTTAACTGACGTCAAAAAAGAGGATGTTCTAAATTCATCTGTATTCTTGTTTTAATTTTTGTGCTGTAATTTATTTACGGATTTTGAAATTATATTTTCTGTTTGGCAGTATTTGGTGTCGATTGAGTTTCATATGAATTTTATCAGCATAGGCCCTCGGGTTCCGGTGATATATCAGGGAAGGAAAATCCAATGGTGGAATGCATGTTGATTGTTATATTGGTAAGGTTTATGATAATGCAAGACCAAGTTAAGTACTCCATAACGACAGCTATAAAATTCAGGAATAGCTTCACATCTATTAGAGAGGCTTCGTCTACTACTAACGTCTTTAAATCACGTGTATCTGAATACTTTCTAGTCGAACAATGAAAAGTACAAACTGGTATTACATTATGGTTTATTTATACCACGTATATTATTATATTTGTAATGACGTATATATTTATATGTAAATGTATATTTATTTACCTATATAATATTTTTAAAGCCCATTTTTTATCGGCACTACCCTTAGTCTGCTCTTAACCACTAAAGGTTAGCTGGAAGAAAATGCTAAATAGCATAAATGTCGCCTTTGTACATATACTTTGGTACAATAAAGGATTTATCTATCTAACTGTCACAAATGTGCAAGAAGTATAGGCGCCAGGAATTTCGTAATATAGTTATGATACTGTCTCACTTTTTTTTTTATGACGAACTACACAGATTGGCCAGAGAAGCTGGCCTTGACTGCTTCACGGGATTGAGAGGTGGCATAGCTCTTAGGTCGCTTAGCCTGAACCTCTATTGCTAGTAACTCGACACAAAGGTTCCCCGGTGAGGGGTTCTCTCACTCTACTGCATACTCTCTACTGGATTTTATCTCTCACTTTTTTTATGACGAACTACACAGATTGGCCAGAGAAGCTGGCCTTGACTGCTTCACGGGATTGAGAGGTGGCATAGCTCTTAGGTCGCTTAGCCTGAACCTCTATTGCTAGTAACTCGACACAAGGGTCCCCCCGGTGAGGGGTTCTCTCTCACTCTACTGCATACTCTCTACTGGATTTTCTCTCTCACTTTTAAAATTAGTGTTTAAACTGAACTTTTTGAATTTAAAACTGCTCATTCTGTTTGAAAGAATTTGCATCAATTACGTAATATCTTAAGCTTGTCGTATTATATCTTTAGATGTAAAAGGTGGCAATAATACTTATACCGGTCAGGACAACATCCTCATACTATCGTCATACCAATAACATCTTCCTAATATTTACAGGAAAATACATAATAGTTCATCAAGGCAATCTATGCTATATAAGAACAAAATTAACATATAAAAACACAATTTAACATTCAATGTCAGATCATTTTGATAACCACGGTTTATAATAAGGTCAAACAAACAAAAACATTTTAAAGCGTCAATAGCCTAATGGTTTAGGGTACGGTCTGGGAACCGTAAGGTCATAAGTTCCAAACCATTCGTCTAATGACGTTAACCATCTCCTAGCACAAGTTTAAGCTTAGTTGGAATGGTTAACAAGAATCTTAGTAATATTTTCTAAAAAAAAATATTGCTAGCTTTCTTTTAAAAAAAAAAAAAAATTACAATATACAAAAGTTTTTAAAAAGCCACAATTTTATTTCCTTCCAACACTAAATAGTACCCCACCTTCTAGGGGGAAGGCGGCGGTTATGTCCCCACACATTACATTTATACATTTGACCTACTAAAACCTCCCACGTGGCCCTTCCCGAAGTGGCATATAAGTTAGTTTAGCTTAGATTGTCCCAATAGATGTCGTTAATAAAATAGCTACCGACCGAGTCGTGGTTTTTTTTTTATATTTTCCCCGGAAAGGACATGTTTTCGCCCTTTCCGGGAAATTCTATTTGTTTCTCTGACTAGAGGGGGTCAGAGATTGCTTAGACTGGTGATTGTTTTATCTTCTTTTCTTATTGGTTTCTTTAAGGTAATTTCTATATTCTAAGATATTTATATATATATATATATGTGTGTTAATAATATATATATAAGTGTAATATTTACCTTTTTTCTTTATTTTTTCTTTCTTTTCTTTTCTATAATCAATTTCACCATTTATTTATTTTCAAAAAATCAAATATCACATAATAGTATAAGTAAATAATTTATATGTGTATAATTAATATAATATGGTATATATATATATGTGAACTGTTTAATTATCTATTTCTTAATCTATTTTATTGTTATTAATCGCTCCATTCGCCACATATTTACAGAAATCGATGAACTTATTCCTAATCTTTTTATCCATTATAATTGTGCTTATATTTTCTAACTTTATTTTACAGTTAATTTCTATTTCACAATCATTTCTTGCTCTTCCATATATTGGGCATTCCGTAATCAAGTGTATTATTGTCTCATTTGTACTGTCATCACATGGGCACGCGGGACTCTCTTTTTTCTTGAATTTGTACAAGTAGTCGGAGAATCCCCCGTGCCCTGTCAGTACTTGTACAGTCAGAGGATCCAGGTCAATTTTTCTTAGTATAGCATATGCCTGTATTGCGTCTGGCAGGAAGGCTTTCGTTACCGAGTCGTGGTTCATCTCTATCGGGCGCCCTCGGATCGGACTGCTAACGCGTAATAATGGTAACCGTCCAAGCCGAGGTTACCCTCACCCGGGCGACCCTTGAGTTACCATCTAATAGAGGTTCAGGCTAAGCGATCTAAGAGCTGTGCCACCTCTCAAATCCGGTGAAGCAGTAAAGGCCAGCTTCTCTGTGCCAACTGTGATAGTTCGTCCAAAAAATCCTCGGTGGCCCTTCCTCGGTGCATGGTCTCCGTCGTCCTCCGGGATCTCCGGATCCCCTCTGCACTGTGTCCCGGGGGTTGAGGTTTTTTTTTATTATTATTATTAAAGCGCAACCACAGACTTGTGTCCGTGTTCTTTTCTAATGTACTTTAATTGTTTACTTTGGATTTATTTATAGAGTGCTACCTCTACAGTTACTTTATTTTTTTATAATGCCTGATTTTTGGAGGTGGTGTTAGAAAATGCTCTGGTTCACGTGGAGCTCTTACTACGGGATACCGCTTTTTTAAGAATTAATTTTCATGAATTTAATTTTTCATTCTTTATCACTATCCCAAGACAGACCAGATGAAGATTCTCGTCGATACTAGAATGTGATTGACCCTATATAGTACTTCATGTCTCGTAGACCGTATCTCAGATCATTACTCTAATGAATTGTTTTGTGTTATTATACTACCGACCTTCAGGACAAAACACTTCATTAGAACAACTATATACAGGTTGTGAGATTTTTTTCAATGTTACTATATTTTATATTACAAATTGTAAACAAGTACATATTATTAGGAGGTACACGTAACCGAACATACTCTATACGTAGGTCAGGGGTTGGCGAACTTTACAATTACCCACGGTTTATAATAAGGTCAAACAAACAAAAACATTTTGAAGCGTCAATAGCCTAATGGTTTAGGGTACGGTCTGCGAACCGTAAGGTCATAAGTTCGAAACCATTCGTCTAATGACGTTAACCATCTCCTAGCACAAGCCTAAGCTTAGTTGAAATGGTTAACAAGAATGTTAGTAATATTTAAAAAAAAAAATATTGCTAGCTTTCTTTTTTAAAAAAAAAAAAATTACAATTTACAAAGGTTTTTAAAAAGCCATATTTTTATTTCCTTCGAACACTAAATAGTACTTGTATAAATAAAATTAGTTCTATAGAGCCGCATGAAACTCGCATGACCCCCTGGGGTAGGTGAATAGAGTGAAAGAGATGTATACAGTAAATATGTTACTAAATGGATGCATACGATGTCTGCCTACCCGTCTGAGTGGAAAGCTAAGTATATGTATACATTTAAAATAGCAGCCTTGGCGTCTGATCCTTTTTTTTGTTGACGAGGGGAAATCTTCAACAAGATACCCCGCCTTTTGGAGGGAAGGCAGGGTTATGTGGCGTTCTTATCCACTTAAACCCCTTCGGTGGCCCTTCCTCGGTGCATGGTGAGGGGGGCTCCGGGATCTCCAAAGGAACGCGCCAAAGCCCCTCTGCACTGTGCTCTCCGGAGAACACGTCCCGGGAGAAGGTTAATTCTTCCCCTCCTGTGTCCCCACAGTGCAAGGCGACCCGAGCCAGGCGAAGTCGCCTTCTTCCCGGGTCTACTTTGGCAGACGAGGCCCCCGCCCTTGTCGTCCAGTGAACCCGAGGCCCCATTTAGTCGACAGGCAGGGGAAACCGTAGTCTTATTCTATGAGCCCAGAACTACAGGGCTGTGTCATCTGATCCTTGACCCAACGAGCGGTATTTGTAGCGGACATGTTCCAATCAGTCAAATTTTTTCAAAAACTTCAATTGAAAAAAAAATTGACAGATCTGTAACACCTGTACAATTTGAAACATAAATCGATGGAAAACGGTCAGTGTTTGCCATATCTATTTACCTCACTTAGGTTGATTACAGTACTTATCATCGCCTTCCTTATGTAACATGCATGCGCAATACAATCGATCCGACGTAGATACGAATGCAACGGTCAAGGATGTGACCCATACGAAAATGACCTTGACCCGAAATCGTACATATAAAAAAAAAAGAAAACAGCTGGGAAGCTTGAATTTCCCAGTTTCTGCTACTCTAGTTATAGAATAGTTCCTAAGGTCTTGTCGGAGAAGTCCTCGTTAGAGGAAGAAGTCCGGTCTTTGCCGGGACCGGCCGGTCGTTGGGGTGCCCTGTTGCTGACAGATCCGGGGCACTCCAATTATAACGGCTGATGACATTCGCGGAAGGATTAGTGGGAAGGTCGCCCAGACCGATTCTCACACATCCCTCTGGGCCCACCCAGGGTTCCGGAGGATGGTCCGTAAAAAGGATTCCCCCGCGTAAAAAAAAAAAAGTTCCTACAGCCTATACTCTAGGTGCCACAGAGGAACATACTTTGGGTCAGGTTATGGTGGATATGTTATTGCCCCGAGAATACTTTTTTTTATTGGGGAGAGGTCAAACCAACATTCCAAAGATGAGGCTAATATGTGTCCATCCACATTGTGTTTCTACTAACCGTGAAGCACACTAAGGTTTTTTTATTAAAATGCCAATATAATTCTTAATTATAATATAAATTTAAAATAAATAAATATATACATAAATATTTATTTCGAAAAAAATAAAATGATTATCAATACAGGCAATTTTTGAAAAAAAAAATAATTTCATCATCATTTTAAAAAAATGAGGAGTAGGTCAGTTGTTATAGTATATGTATAGTTTAGTATATACTTCTAGGCAATCAGCTTTTTCTTGTGATAACTTATTCGCAGTGAAAGAAAATATAATCTAAAAAATATTCAATAGTTCCATTTAATTTTATCTGATACCTAATCAAGATAATTTATTAATTATATCTAAAGATAACTTTTGGCGAATCCAAGATAGTTTGCAATTATTATCTGGTCATAAATTAATATTATTTTAAAACCTACAATTGTTTTAAATAGATGTATTATTACAGAACATAATATTTAAGAAGGAATAATTTCACATTTAACTTTTGCTTTACCTATCAATGTATTTAGATCTGTTTATTTTCATGTTAATTATGTATATGTACATAAAGCTCCACCAGTACATATACACAACCTCAGGTCAGTCTATTACTCTAGAGGATATTACTCTGAAGAACATTTCAAGTCAACATGTCCGAGAGACCCAAACTACCATTTGCAAATATGTATATATAATTTTAAAACCTACAATTGTTTTAAATAGATGTATTATTACAGAACATAATATTTAAGAAGGAATAATTTCACATTTATCTTTTGCTTTACCTATGTATTTAGATCTGTTTATTTTCATGTTAATTATGTATATGTACATAAAGCTCCACCAGTACATACACACAACCTCAGCTCAGTCTATTACTCTAAAGGAGATTACGCTGAAGAACATTTCAAGTCAACATGTCCGAGAGACCCAAACTACCATTTGCAAATATGTATATATAATTTATGTTTCTATAGGTTTCTTTTTATTTTTGTTACTTCTAACTTACATCAGTTACTTTGTATCTATGCAACCCCAAGACTGACAGAGAATGCCTTTTATCTACTTTTTACTGTGTGCAAATAAAGAATAAATAAAAATTATCAAACAAAACATATGTGAAATGTATTATACATAAACCCAATAAAAGCCTTTCTAGAAACAAATTTCTGTCCATACAAAGGTTGACTGAAAGAGATCACTCTTAGTGACAAGACCACACTTTGAGCCTGCAATTAAATCAACATATGTGGAAATTGTAAATTTATTTGAGTAGAATAGAATTATTTTGTTGATGTATTTTTTTTGTTGTGCAATAAAGTATAATTTTTAATTATAATTGTAAGTTATAATATTAGACGAAAAACTTTAAAGAAAGTGAGGAAATATTTTAATGACAACTAAAATGAATTTAAATTGGACATATCTAAATATCTCTAAAGACAAGAGCTGTTCTTTTGTCTTTAGACATATTTAGATTTGTCCAATTTTATTTCACTTCATATGTAACTTCATTGCATATATAATATAAAAGATTTGAATAAACTCTGACCTCATTCATATCAAAGATATTCTAAATTTACCAAAAAAAAAACTTTAAAGCTAGATACACATTCACATTTTTGAAATCAAGTAAAGAAATAAATTAGGTTATTAGAAAATTAGGTAATACTGCAGCAGTTAAAGCAGTAGCAGCCTAGTGGTTAAGCAGAACTTCGAATCTCCATCAGCTTATACCAATAAATTGCTATTTCTTTCAGTTAAGTAGAAAATAATATGATAAAAATTTGTGCATGGTTTATGTCATTCTACACATATGAGACCTAATAAGTTCGGTGAAAAGCGGACACTGAAAATTGTCTCTGTCTATACCGCTAAGGTTATAAGGATGTGAGACCTTATTTTACTATTTATAATTTTTGCAGGAAATCCCATGGCAAATTTATCTAACATGGAAAATGACTAAACAGTATAGTTATATTGAAGAAACAAGCAAAATTTTTCCATGATGTTGTTTTACATAACAGCAGTTTGTTTCAAGAATTAAATTTTTGAAACTGCCCATTCAACTTATAGGAAAAAATTGTTTCAGAAAATTTGTTTATTAATATATTGCAATACTATTAATAACATAAAGCTACATCAGTAGGTGTCACATAACACATAATAATATTTTCCCTAATTGTAAAACATCAATTACTGGACTTCCTAATAAAAAAAACAATATTTGTCAATTTCTGCAATAGTAATTTCACATTTTTATACATGACATAAATTACTGTTTAATAATTCATATTTTAATAGTGCTTTAACTTATAATTATGTTATAAATGTAATAAAAAAGTAGGAAAATAAAAAAGTCTTACCTCTTCAACTGTTAAAGGAAGAGTTACTCGACTGTAAAAGAAATAATTTAATTTAAATATCAACTATAATCGACTTATAAGATTTAGTGTTATAAACATATGCTCTTAACATATGCCAGTGTCTTCCTTGACCTGAACTACTGTCATTGTCAGATCAGTCCCCTTTCAACAGCTGGATACAAAAGAATTATAAAAGAGAAGATTAAGCGGCTGTATATTACATGACTAATTGTTAAATAGCCTCATTATTAGCTGGAGCATACAAAAATTTTGGTGACGACGAAAAAATCGATTCTAATTCTGACTAGGATACAGAATAACCTGTACTTACTATTCTTTGATAAGCATATTGATCTAGATATTTTTTTCACTTAAATACACATTAGGTTTTTCACTACAACAGTAAAAGGTTCTTATCACAATACAACACTTGAGCAATGCCCCGATTATCCGAATATTGTAATTTTAAAATCTTTAATCAACCAATGACTGAAAATGACAAGGCGCATGCTTCAGTTCATGATGCAACGGATGTTACGTCAACAGTTATAGTCGCGTTCTAAATAAAGAAAATTTTTATACCACTACATAAATTTAAATTTACAAAAATATTTCATACAAAAACTTTAATATCTAAACTATAATGTCATGAAATAAAATGTTTCATACATTTATTGGAATTAGAATTAAAAACTTATGTATAAAAATAAAAACATAGATTACACATGTTTAGTAATTCTTTATCAACCAAACTAAAATTGGTTCATCTGAACCGAAGGCCTGCCCAAAAAAAACTGCAAGAGATTGCGTTGCCGGAAGTAATACTTATGTATACGATCTCTATGCTCTTAGGGTAACAAATAAGAAAACTTCTTACCTTATTCCTCATTCAATAAATTCTAAAAGTATTTCTCTTTTACTCTTAGAGTTAAGAAAGTTTGTTGGAGTTACTTGCACAGAACACACATACTCCTAGCGAAGTTTGTGTGTTATACTCCTGGTCACTTGTGTCAAGTCAACCGTATTGTCAAAGTGACAGAGTAGTTACTATGTATTTTTCATTACAAATTATTTTATTTCTACATCTATGTGTTATAAAATAGATATGATTTAATGGATTTCTTTTGACCCTTTGCAACTTGTGTGCCCTTAATTTCATTATTACCTAACCTTTTTTGTAGCACACGGCAGCAATTGCATTATTGGGAACAATGAGTTTAGTTGGAAAGAAGTGCGAATCAATATCGCTATCTGAGCCTAACAAGGGCGATCTTATTGCCAGTGAAATAACTCCAGAGGATGTTCTGCAGCTTAATAAAATAACAGATACATACTTATGCAACCCTGAAGCAAATATATATGATATAGATTTCACTAGGTTCAAGATTCGAGATTTAGAAACTGGAACAGTTTTGTTTGAAATAGCGAAGCCTCCAACTGATTTTGGCGTTGATAATGAAGGAACAGACGATGCTCCGGATGAGCCGCTTGATCCCAATGCGGGAAGATTTGTTAGATATCAATTTACGCCGCAATTTTTAAAATTGAAAACTGTCGGCGCCACGTAAGTTATATGCGGCAATATAGTTTATATTATGGTTCAGTATTTCTAAGATGTATATGGATAACAATTTATATATATATAATGACAATATAATTAAGTAATAATGTCTTTTTGGGAAGATAATGGGCTTCTGATCTCATTACTCAAGCAGCGTAACCTCCATTGTCATGCTGGAACACATCATTCTGCAATTTCCTGGTTCTGTACTTCCCTATTTGGGCTTATTATGCAAGAGTAAAAACCATACCGTGGCCCAATACTATTTTTAGCTAGTTTACAATTATCCACACAAGGGGTACAATGTCCCAAGTCCACCTGCTGAAAAGCAGCTTTATTAAGACTATAGCAATAACAGTATTTAATAAGGGATGGACTATATATTGGTCAGTCAAGTCTGACATGGGGACTGATCAAATCAAACTGATGCTCCTCTCTTAGCAATTTGCACACAGCTATAGTGGCGGCGGATCACCAAACATAGGCTGTTCCCACAAGGTGGTTACGATTCTCACCATTGGTTTCCTTAACACGAGGTGGTTACGATTCTCACCATTGGTTTCCTTAACACGAGGTGGAGGAGGAGTGTATCTTTTTAGGGTAGCAGTATATACTGTACTGTTTATTCATATACTGTACTTTTTCTTTCTTTCCTTTTCTATGACAGTTGGATTGAGGTGATTTAATAAAACAACAATATTTATTTATTTAAGTCAACAAAAATTATAATACTGTTACAGATAATACCAATACAATGTTATAAAAACTTAGTTAAATATATATTTTTAAAATTAAAACAAATAAAAAGCTGCTTGATGTATTGACAATAATATATAAATATATAGAGTCAAACACCTTCTAGGCATTTGTAGGCAGCTCTGATAAACACAGACTCAGTGCAACAAAATATATCAATGTGCAGTGAGATGGTATTAAAAAATCCAACCACGCGCGACCTCGGAGAGTTCCTGGACAAGTTAGTCCTGGAGACAAGTTTTTCCATTATATAGATATTTAATATTTTATGTTATTATATTAAAACATATATTTTAAATTTCAGAGTTGAATTCACAGTGGGTGCTCGTCCTGTAAATCATTTTCGAATGATTGAGAAACATTTCTTCAGGGATACACTGTTGAAAACATTTGATTTCGAATTTGGGTTCTGCATTCCATTTTCAAGAAATACTTGTGAACATATTTATGAATTTCCGACTCTACCCCCAGATCTAGGTAAATATTTTATAAAATCAATTTGAATACATGCTTATGAATATTAAAAATGGTCTTCATCTCATTATTTTATTGCTTATATATGTGTTACATCAGTTTTATTGACTACCTTACTCTTTAATGATGGCATTTCTATAGCATTCATGGATACTCACTCACTGTATCCATAAATGCTATAGAAATGGACCTCAGCTCAGTCGCAGCTCTGAAGGAGATAACATTTCAAGGCGACATGTCTGAGAGAACCCGACCTTATATACCTTAATCAGATTCTTGTTTAACGGCTTCACATAACCATGTACATTTTTCTAGTTAACACTCATAAGATTCACTTTTTTTTCCAGTTGATGAAATGATCTCTGCACCATTTGAAACCTGTTCCGACAGTTTCTATTTTGTTGACAACCACTTGGTGATGCATAATAAAGCTGACTATGCATACAACGGTGGAATAAACAAGTAAACACAAACATATTAAGTTCATTATTACTAAATAATTGGCACGGATTTATTGTAAGTTGATATGTCTACACAAAATTTTATGCAATGTTTGTGAACACAAATTTTTTAGAAAAAAAATTCAAAAATAATCTAAGTGACACTCAGTGAAATGTAATTTAGTATTTATTTTCTATACAACAAGTATTCTGATCAAACATTCCAGAATGTTCAAAGGGCTCATTTACTACACATTCCAATTTTTATGAAATGAATATTTACAGATATTTCAATGATTAAGATTTTAATGTGTTCAAATTTATACACAAGTGCTTTTTTACACTATCTATAAATCTAAAGATATGGAGCACAATAATATTATGAATAAAATGTTAGTTTAATAAGCTGAAATGACAGAGTGTTCGGGTGGTTGACCTGAAAAATCCAAAGAGTCAGGATCAAATCCTACAGAGCGCATAACAATGATTTTGAAATTATATGTACTGTGAAGTACTACCAAAGCTTGACCGATGGACTCACCATATGTATTGGTTCAAACTTGATAGCTTTGGCGAACAACGAAACCGTGACCAATCTTTTAGAGCATTGTTTCCCAGCCACTTTTTTATTACAACACAAAACAGTGTAAACATTAATACAACATACAACAAAAACCTTGCAATCCCGTAAAAAAAAATTTCTTTGGTTCAAACATCTCTCTGAAATAGTTCCGGTTAGCTTCTCTAGCCAATCAGCGTCGGTTGTTCACATAAAACAGAACAGTTTGTGACCTCCTTTGATATTAAATGCCACCCTCAGGTTGAGAAATAATACTTTAAATAAATGGAGAGCTTGTTTTTTTTTTTATTTAATAAAATACTATTAGTCAAAAGGCATGATCTCATTACCAATTTATACAATAACTCCTACATATAAGTTAATATTAACACAATATTATTCCTCGAAGGAATTGTATCATTACATTTTTATTATGTCATTGCTGTGAAGATATGGAGAAGATCAAGTAAACGTAAATAGTTTTTTTGTATAGTGATATTTCATACTTAGTTTTATCTATTTTAATTTTTACTTCTGATTAATGGCAGAAAACACTACTTCAGATTTTAAAACTGCTGATACAAACAACTTGACTACCTAGTATTACGGTGAGTATACTATTTTTCAATATAGGATGGGTATGGTGGCTTGTGATTAGACAGTCATAGGAAGCTGGTAAAAATGTTGCCATTTGTGATTATGGGCTACCATAAAGGTTGATACTAATCGTAACTAAAGCGATTAGTTAAGTACCATTGATAAAAAAAAACATTTTAAATGTATTATTTAATTAATACATCGTGTATACGTTAATTTACGATTAAAATGTGGGCCATCATTGACATATAAATTTAAAAAATGTAGTTAATGTTTACTATTTAATTATGTTGTATTTTATATATACCTTAATCAGATTCTTGTTTAACGGCTTTACATAACCATGTACATTTTTCTAGTTAACACTTATGAGTGTTTTCACTTTTCACTTTTTTTCCAGTTGATGAAATGATCTCTGCACCATTTGAAACCTGTTCCGACAGTTTCTATTTTGTTGACAACCACTTGGTGATGCATAATAAAGCTGACTATGCATACAACGGTGGAATAAACAAGTAAACACAAACATATTAAGTTCATTATTACTAAATAATTGGCACGGATTTATTGTAAGTTGATATGTCTACACAAAATTTTATGCAATGTTTGTGAACACAAATTTTTTAGAAAAAAAATTCAAAAATAATGTAAGTGACACTCAGTGAAATGTAATTTAGTATTTATTTTCTATACAACAAGTATTCTGATCAAACATTCCAGAATGTTCAAAGGGCTCATTTTATGAAATGGATATTTACAGATATTTCAATGATTAAGATTTTAATGTGTTCAAATTTATACACAAGTGCTTTTTTACACTATCTATAAATCTAAAGATATGGAGCACAATAATATTATGAATAAAATGTTAGTTTAATAAGCTGAAATGACAGTGTTCGGGTGGTTGACCTGAAAAATCCAAAGAGTCAGGATCAAAAAAGAGCGCATAACAATGATTTTGGAATTATATGTACTGTGAAGTACTACCAAAGCTTGACCGATGGACTCACCATATGTATTGGTTCAAACTTGATAGCTTTGGCGAACAACGAAACTGTGACCAATCTTTTAGAGCATTGTTTCCCAGCCACTTTTTTATTATAACACAAAACAGTGTAAACATTTATAACAAAAACCTTGCAATCCCGTAAAAAAAAATTTCTTTGGTTCAAACATCTCTCTGAAATAGTTCCGGTTAGCTTCTCTCGCCAATCAGCGTCGGTTGTTCACATAAAACAGAACAGTTTGTGACCTCCTTTGATATTAAATGCCACCCTCAGGTTGAGAAATAATACTTTAAATAAATGGAGAGCTTGTTTTTTTTTTATTTAATAAAATACTATTGGTCAAAAGGCATGATCTCATTACCAATTTATACAATAACTCCTACATATAAGTTAATATTAAAACAAAATTATTCCTCGAAGGAATTGTATCATTACATTTTTATTATGTCATTGCTGTGAAGATATGGAGAAGATCAAGTAAACGTAAATAGTTTTTTTTTGTATAGTGATATTTCATACTTAGTTTTGTCTATTTTAATTTTTCACGATTTATTTACGGCAAACTATTCAAAATTTGTTCAAATTTAATGCAAACAGCTCTTGTTTATAACTGCAACGCTAGTTTGTTTACGATTGGTAAAACTTTATTCGTTTTAACAGTCACAAATGACTGATAAATTATAGTTGAGATTTTTTTTTATTTTTTGGCGAGTTGCAGTTGACATTTAGATCAATTTTTTTGTTGACAGCTTCAAATATGAATTGTTGTTTTCCACAAAACATTATTTTTACAAAAAAAAGTAAAAATTTTTTACAATATGTTATTAAATTAATTCTATGTTAATTATTATTTTAAAATATTGTGTTCATGTGAAAATTTGTAACTTTACATGCAAGTATGAAATGTATCTATTTTTTAATTCACCCAAATGTATACCGATTAAGGTAGGGAAACTATTTTGTGTGATGTCATGAATACTTTTGGCTAAAGGATAAAAATCGTTATATCAGGTATATATCTTTATAAATACTACATACACATACAGTGAAATTTTTTCTCCTCAGTTCTCATTCTATTTTATTAGACATTAAGTTAGATCTAGATTAGTCTGTTCAAAAAAGTACGATAGCGTCAATTATTGGTCCATTTTTTCGGTAACATTTTATTAAAAATTCACATGACCTTAATTAAAACAATTGCTCTATTGCACGAAGTGCCATACTGTTGCATATTTACTTGACGAATAAATAATTAAATTGATATATTTATATTGTAACTTTTATCAACAAGAGATACTTTGGTAATTCGTTTATTAGTATTGGAGTTAGCTCGTTTCTAGTTAGTATTAGGCATACAAGGGGGAAAAGAAATATTCCTTTAATAGCTATCGATCGAGTCGTTGTTCGGGCCTCTCGGTCGCTCTCTGGTCGGAATGCTAAAGTGATTAGAACAACCATTCCGAATAGGTCCAGGCTAAGTGACATAAGAGCTCGCTACAAAACTATAGCGTCAGCTTCACTAGCCAATCAAACAGTAAATAAAAATAGGACTAGAATTGTATTTATTTTCACTATATGTAGATTAAACAAACAGAAAAAAAAGAGCTTTGTGTTTTACCCCAACAGCTGTAAGGAAATAAACTTTAATGTGGTGAACTTTGCATTAGATCCTTGGAATTTCGTTGGTAGTCGTCAAACAGGGACGTGATTAAGTATTAACGATTTTTATTCTTAGTCTATCTTATAAGAGGTAAAGACTAGATTTTTTTTGAAGTCGGTACAAATGTGTTGGAATTTTCACACAAAAATAATTTCGTATTTAAAACAAATGGTAATACGGCCTACTGGAAGATTTACGAAAATCTGACCGTTTTTTCTTGTCTAAATATTATAGGCATATATAAACATTCAAAGAAATGTAATTTCAATTTTCATTCCATTCTTAAAATATTTTTACGTATCATACATTATAGCTATAATTTTACTCATGGTTGTAACTAAATTACTTGTTGTAATGAACTGTGTAATGAGTCAATAACCTTGTTAAAAAGGGACGGCAGTTTAACGAATATATATGTAAGACTTTAGAAAAATTAAATTTTAAATCATAAATGTCTCATTTAAATGCCGTCCAACGACTTGTTTCTTTGACAAGTGTTCTTGATTTAGATTTTGAGGCGGGGGTCTCCAAGCTTTCGGACTAAATATGCATGAATATGTTTCCTGGAAATATGGCCTTGTAATCCGATTATAATTTGTGTTAATAATAAAAAGGAATATTTTAGCGATTACATTAACCACCATCCAGCCGAGCCCTATCGCAAGGGCCCACTTGCTCCGACCTTACTACCTGAAGAGGTACATGCTAACCGACCTAAGAGCTATGCCACCTCTCGACAATCCACTGAAACTGTAGTGTCCGGTTGAACAGTGTCGTTTATTTCGAAAAAAAAACAAAACGTGATTTTAAATTTTTGCATTAATTATCTAATTTAACCATTAATCTATTTTTCAATTAATTAATTTTTAAAATTACAAGACCGATAAAAATTTCGGTTAAATTTGCATTTAACAATGGCCGACGCATGTGCGGTCGCATTGACGATGTAGTTTTGATTCTCCAAGAAATCAGTGATCGCCTAATCACTATGGCCTTCCGATTAGATTTTCTTAGACTTTTTAAGCGCGAAAAAAATCACTCACAAATTACTGTGCTTTCAATTTTAAGTGCTGGTTTACCAAGGGCTCGGGCAAGGTTACCAAGCTTTATGCTCTCTTCACAAAGAAGACCTGTGGCTATCAGTGGGTCATATAGATAAAGGCCGTAACTTTTATTTCATCTTAAAAAATTTCAGATTTTTTATTGCGTTTTATACTTTCGTTTCTGTTAGCGTGGTCCTTAGACATCCAGCAGTTTGGAGACCGCCGTTTTAGTGTAAAATTTTAAAATACACATGTGTTCACTAACGTTTGTTTTTGTGATGTTACGATGATAGGGATAGCATTTTTCTGTGAACAAGTGTGATTTTAGAAGAATTGAAGAAACCATTGAATGTAGTCACTCAGTAGTGTTAGATGACGATGCTTGAAATAAATGATTGTTTTCTTTTAAGTATATTTTAATTAGCCGTTTTTACAGGAGACCGGCAAACGTAACCCTGAGGGTAAAATTTATAAAGCGCAATTTGACTCAGTATTAACTAAGTCTACTAGACCGTATTGAAATTTAGTAACTTGCTGAGCAAATGCTTAGCATAGTTTAAGTCACGAAAATCGTTGACTTACCGAATACTTACAATTCTAGAAATAATTTGAAATATTATAAATTTTAGAGAATAATTATAGTAATTACTACACTACAAACTTGATTATGGTTGTTTTATCAAAAGTTTAAATAAATTAATGGGTTTTTGAACGGGTTGACGACGAGCCGCAATGAAGGAAGAATAGACATTAAAAATATTAGAGCTTGGTTTTATAATTACTATGTCTTTATAGTACCAAGAATAACCATAAACAAATTATGCGAATAAGAAAATTTTGGCTGTAGATAAGTATTTATTTAATCTTTGCGTGAAGGACTATAAATTAGAATACTGAGGTTTCACTAAGCAGGAACTCACACAAGCTTGGCTAAGTTAGGCCGTTAACGGGGAGGAAATATTCAACAAGATACCCCGCCTTCTGGGGGGAAGGTGGCGGTTAAGTGGGGTTACCCACTAAAACCTCCCCAGCGGCCCTTCCTCGGTACATGGCGATCATCCGTGGGCCCGGAGGGATGTGTGGGACTCGGCCTGGGCAGTCCATACCCACTAAACCTACCGCGAATGCCATCAGCCGTTATGAGCGGGGTGTCCCGGATCTGTCAGCGACAGGACACCCCAACGACCGGCCGGTCCCGGCAAAGACCGGACTTCACCCTCCAAGGGAACTTCTCCGGCACTCAGAGAAGTCCCGACGACGCCGAAGCATGCTGGGGCCAGGTTCCCATCCTGACCCAGCTTCGGATTACGGGGGCGGCGAAAGGAGACGTCTGAAACGTCTCCTGCGCACCCCGACTCGTCGCCTGCGGAGGGCGCTCCCCTCCCTGACCCGCTCGTCAGCCTCCTTCTGATCTCCAGAGGGCCTAAGTTAAGCCTGGGCAAAGTCAAATCTTTATAAATTTCAGCCTAAGTGCCACGTCAACCTTCAACGCGGTTAAAGGTTTCGCGTCAAACATATGTTTATACATAACGGCGATAACGCAGAAACATAAAATACACACGATTTGAGAACTTCTCGGCCGGACACCTTTTGTTATAAATGATCGTTATGTCTACCTCTTTACTATTACTAAACATGGCTACCGTTACAGATAAGTATTTGTCAATATCAGTTTAGAAAAAAAAGCTATGCAGTTTTGATTTAATGAACGTAAATGAAAACACTCATTGCTTGGGATATTCTTTTAATGTATTATTAGTAATTATTAAATAGTTACATAAATCATAAAACTATTATATACTATTTTGGATAAACACAAAGTATTTTGAAGTAAATAAAAGATAATAAAACCGTCACGCTGATCCGACGGGTAGGAAGAGTTTTCATTTTGTACGGACCTGACATAACTACTTCCATGTATCCGCAGTTGGTAAGGCGGTATTGAAAATTTATAAGCCTTTAAATTGACAATTAATTTTGCACCACATTTCATCGTATGTGGGCAAAGAAGAAAAACACTACAAACTTACTGTAGTACTGATCAGTTAATGTAGTGTATTCCAGGCGGAACTGGCCACACAGAGTGCTCTGAAAAACTCTATGGTCGAATCAATCTCATGTTATGTCATGTAATAATAACCTAATACAACGATTAGTTAGTCCTGATTGCGACAGTATGTGATTAGTATACGATACGATATGAGATATGCCAGGCGAGCCGTAAGCTCATATGATATTTTTCCTACAAATAAAACTTATTTTATTACAATAGAGAAAAGTTTTAAAAACAAACAGCACCAAAGCTTTCTAAAGGCTGATTTTTAGAGGCATGAAATGCGGAATGGTACTTTTGTAAGCACAATAGAAATAATCGATACGATCCATAAACCGAGGTACATATACAGATAGACCGGATGTTTTCTATAAATAATAAATTGTGATCACCTGTCTGGAACGATTGTACGAAAGTTTTCTTATATTATAGTTAATTTAAGCTTGTGCTAGGAGATGGTTCACGTCATTCCTCTCAGCTTAGAGGTAACCTCGGCTTGGGCTGTAGCACTTTCACAATGCCTTTCCGACTCCGAGGCGCCTCAGAAGATCGAACGACGTTTCCTTCAATTGTTTGAGCAATAGGAATCCCAGCTGAAAGAGCATATTTGACCATTTCAAGAAGTGTTGGCGCTGGTGGAAGTAGTGGCCGAAGAAACCTTGCAACTCTTCTCATCATTAATAGTAGCGACTGACAAGAAATGATTTCAAGCTTGGATGAAATAAATTGTACATTGCTTGAGCGAAGTGTTTACACGGTTTATACAAAATTTAACAATGAGATCCTGTTTTTTATTACATTTAAATATATTTTTTTAGAAAAAATTTATAATTTAAACAGCTATTGTGCTCAAAAGTCATTGCGTATTCAGTAGGGATAACGGCACAATTCATATTTGTGAATACATCCTCTATGGGTGTATTATTCGACAAACAAACGCCGTGATATTGATATTTTCTTCTCGGTTGCGCTTTGTTGTAAACGTGGAACTCATATTGCCATTTCGCGGCACTTACGCTGGTGCCTATTAGCTGAACGGCCATGTACATCATCTTTGCATTAGTGTCGATTTTCAAGTGAATCAAAAAGTTGTAACTTCCCATCAGTACTAAGTAAACAATCCTATTGTCATTTTTGATATTCAAAACTGTCATTTCAGTATTCACGTTTGCTTGACGGTGCCCAGGATGACATTCTGAGAAGTGTCTGTCCAAGTGGTTAATTTTACCTAAAACATATATTTTTAAATGTATATAAGTTGCATTTTCGTGTGTAGCATAAACATGATGAAAATTCGGTTGCATAGACATACATACAATAGAATTTTTTTTTAATCTCTCACCGACCATTATAACTACTATTTTTTTTATTCTGAGATCATAACGAGGTTGAAAAAAAATGCGCGGGGACTCATGGGCACATTTTTTTTTCATCATCTAACTTACATTTTCATCTTAGACGTAAGAAATAAATGTATGTGTTTTAAAAAGTCTTGGCTTAAAGGTCTTGTTACCAAGCCATAAAATATTCAACAACAATAGAGATCATAACCTAACTTCTATAAGTTAGTTATTGGTTTATCCCTAATGGGAAAGGCAAAAAGACTTAAGTCCATACAGCACTTGTCTTTAATAGGAGAATTTTTGTAGTTTTCAAGGCCCAAGCCAGGTCTTCATTGATCTTGGTTGGAAAGCCGAACCATAACTACTATAAGCCGGAATCAACAACGGCGGCCACAGATTATATTGATTTATAACAACTAGCAACGTCCGCGATAATGCGGTTACTGGCTTAGTCGAAATAATTTAATAGGAAAACAAAAAGAGGGAAGAATAAGAAATAATTCAAAACACAGTTCAAAATAAAAGAAGTATATAAAGCAAGCTCGTTTTCATGGTATATATAACAAATATTTATATAAAATTATATAATTTGCATGGGCTTGTCCAACTGCTTAGAATACATATTTGTCATAGGAGCAACAACACTTACAGATGATTTTTTTATCGTATTACTAAAAGGGTAGCCACAAATGTCATAATATCAATTCAAAATAGTTGTTATGAAAATTATAGTTACAAGTTTAATTTTTGTTTTTAATATTGTATATAACACGAAACTTACCTCGCCAGGAACAATGTCTGAATACAGCCGCAAGTGGGCATGCCATTTCATTAAATGGGCATTCTTTTAAATGCTTCTCCATTTCTATGTTATTAAAACGTAAATTGCATCCGTCACTTTTATTGGGACAATTTGTGACATGCTGTCTATCAAGTATGTTTGCCTTAAAAACAATACAGATGTCATTGATTAATTTCACATACAAATAAATAATGAACTAATTAAAATTTAATTGCAATTATTTACTGATCGATTAGTAAGCGGATATCTAGATCTTCAGCCGAAGAATGCATTAGGGCTGGCTTTGTGCAGAAGGTTGCCATAGATATATGAAAATGATGAGCTGACTTACCATATTGAAATATTTCTGGAAAACTTCCAGCTTACAATAACAATTTATTGTTATTAAATAAGCCACTTAAAACTAGATAATAATTTTCTCGCATAGTTAACGTAAATATAAACAGACACAACAACACCAATCGATAAATTATATCATGGTCTGTAGATACATCATTAAACAAAGAAATCATTCAATAAATGGCGACGTTATAAATAGAGACTAAGACAATATCATTATATTTCCAACAAAGATTATAAAATGCATTAATAGTTGAAAACATTTAAAACATTTAAGATGTTACTAGTATTTTAAGCGATGTCATAAAATATTATAGCAAATCTCTTACCGTCTGTCTGTTAGCCCCACTTTTCTGTTGCGATCTTTGCACTCCACTTGTACCTTGTGATTTTTGAGCAGCCAAATTTAGATCAGCTACCCAAGCCTCAAGGGTTCTGTTCCTCATGTCTGTTATTACGTTACCGCAATTCGAAATGCCGCAAATGCTGCCTTTAGATCTACATTCGCTACAAGAGCTGTGCCCACTGGCGCATTGAAAAATATATATTCCCATTTCATTGCCACACGTGGGACAATTGATTTCGTTACCGCCAATATTTTTTCTATTCTTCTGAGGTCTGAACAACAAAAACACAATTATCACAGGTTATGAATACTGGCTAATAACAAAACCGTACTTAACGCTGATTGGCCAGTAACGTAAACAAACGTAAATAATGATTTGCTGAGTAAATTACTAAAATTTAGTAATTTAGTAATGGTAAGTGGTAGGGGGGCATCGTCCTAAGTAACAAAAAAAAATTTTTAGTGATTGTTCTTGTAGTCAAAATATAAAAAATAACATTTACCATCGGCTACGGATCATATTTGTTATAGCAGTATGGAACAATCATTGATCAGTTATCGAGCGTGATTCAAAATGATTAAATTACTATTAAAAACAAGGGTTGGTGATAGTTTTTCACCCTTCTATTTAGGGTTGTATGTATTTTCATAATGTGGCATACTTACATTATAAAAAAAAATGTCCAAAAAATAAATGTTACAACCCATATCTCTTAGGGTTACGAAAAATAGGCAATAGCCGATTCTCAGACCTTATGAATATGCTTATAAAATTTCATATAAGTCGGTCAAATCGTTTCGGAGGAGTATTACTCTTAATAATTCATATGAAACTTTAACAAGTGAGAAAAGAACTATGTGTCTAAACTCTAAATAGCGTTTTATTCTATTTTACGTACGTATAAGCTAAAATGAATACAAATAAAATATTACCGATTTGCTTTTCTGGGTTGACTGGAGGTTTCTGAAGGGGCTGAAAGCTCTGGTGCAGGCCTTTAATTTAAGAAACACAAAGATTATTCAATACTTGGAATAAAAATAAAATAAGACAAATTAGAAAATAATTTATACTAACCTTCTGATAGCGTTGTCAACAAGGTGCACATTTGCTGCATTAGCAACAATTGGTACAGTGTTCTCTGAATGTCGGGCTTTGTTTATGTCAGGAGGTAAATTTACAACGACAAAACCTGAAGTTGAAGCGGTTGGCTGGAGGTTCGGGTATAACGTAGTGTGGTTTAAAGTTCCTGGGGACGCCTCCGTTCTTCCTCTTTAGACAAGTAATGATAACAATTTAATCAATACAGTTAACAAAAACATGTTAGTGATAAATTAAAGCACCTTACTGCAGTGTTGCAGTAGACCACGCTAGATTAATGTCTACCATCAGCCCTGTAGTCTTGAGCTTACAGAATTGAACTATGATATATCCCTTGTCTGTCGTAAAAGGCGACTAAAAGGGATTGTCAGCTTCACGGACGACAAGAATGGAGGTTTTTGTCGCTATAAAAATGTCACATAACCGCAGTCAAATAACATCTATTATACTCCATAAATTCACTTACACTAACATTATTTAAAAATGACACTTCGGAAATAAATGAGGGCATCCATAGCGATTATAATTTGATTCGATTTGTAGTTGGCTTCTGTTTTTGTTTGGAGAAACGAGTAACGTCATCTAAAATATACTTATATGAAGTTGTGTCAGACTGGAAAACCAAAACCGCAATTCCACCAACACTTCATAGTTACGACGTTATAGTTAGCGGCCAAATAACTTTATCGCTGACCTTTAATACGCAGAACTCGAAAAAAAGGTATTATAGGGTAGTAGGTAGTGTAGGACTCGGGAGTGGGCATTGAGACAATCCTGTCGTACCTCACGCACGCACGACACGATACCCCGCTCACTCCTAGTGTACAGTCGCGTTGTAAATTTTATGCTTTTGTTTTCTGTTAAGTTTTACTTTGTTTTTTATTGACATTTTTAGGTTAGTTTACTTTTTATTAACTGTTAGTGAATAAGAAATTTTCACTCTGAAGACAGTTCCGAAGAGGACTTTAATAATTCCAATGATAACAATGCTAATGATACCAATGACCGAAGCGACCCTAAGCCTGGGTCCTTGTAAAACAAAAGGCTTTGTTTGCACCACACATATGACAATTTAGTGGAAGGCTTGCAAGCCGTTACCAGACTCAGACTTTAAAAAATAACTTTGAATAAAATTTGTCACACTTTTGTTTTTGTAAAAAGTTGTACACTATGCATTTGTAATTAATAAAAAATCTACTAACTGCCAACCGCAACTACGTACGCGTAAAAAAAGTAGACTTACAGACTATAATAATCTATGTCTGAGCTAAATTGCATCCATACAAACAGCCAAACTTTTGTCTCATTCACATTATGATTATGTGAGATGATGATGATGATTTATTATGAAACTAACTTATAAAAAGCATAGAAATAAAAACGAATAAACCAAAACACTTCATAGTTTGTAGAAATGAAGTGAGAGTGACAGTACCCATGCCCAACTATCCCGTCCTCATTTTGCTAAGCGCTAGAGTTATCTGCTGCATACTCTACATTTAATTGACAGTAGATCATGAAACGAAGCATAATAATAGCATGCAGGGTAACATGCTTAAATCTACCCTGACAGTAAAATAAAGATGTTGAATGTCAAAAAATAGGTATGTTCAAAATATAATTTACCCAAAAAAGCATTAAATTATACAAACATCTGGGTAAATAAACACATATAGGTACTATATAAATATTTTTTGAACTAATATATGATTTGATATAATATGTGTGAAATAAAATAAAAAAGCCACATTTTACAATGACAAAAACAATTAAAAGGAGAAACATTACCTTGGTGAAACAGTATTTTCCTGACACAAAACCTGCGCTTGTGCTGCCAACATTTGGCGACATCTTTGCTCATATAGTTGTCTCTGCTTCTCTAAAGTCTTTTCCAAAGCCACCTGAACATTGGCATCCCTTAAAAATGTACATAAAATACACTTTTCTGTAATTTTTATTATTAGCCTTTTATTATCTATTTCTATTTCATAATTAAATAATACATAGCGTGCTTGTTGGGTTACAAGTTGTAACCCTGATGCCTCAGCTGATCAATCAAATTGTTTTAAAATCTTTTCTAAGGCATGTAAACAACTCCGCCAACGCACAATGGAACCAGTATACCATATTTTAATACACTCCTTAGCCTAAGTTCTAGAGAATAGTGTATGAAAGTTTTTGTTTCCATTCTTTCCCAACTTAACCACCTTGCTACAAAAGAAGCATGTTCTGTTATGTAATATCTTGCATACAAAATATATTTAATGACTTATGGTATTTTGTTGTAAAGGTGTGGTAATAGAGACAGGAATTTAACTTAAACCATAAATTGTGCAGCACCTCTGTTGTTTGTAATGACATGTACTAACAGCTATATTATCTCAAAGGCAAATTGATCTATTGAATACTTTTTGGAGTGAGCCGTACCTTTTATTTGCCAACATAATACAAATTCCATCCATTCTCATCTTACATATTGTTTTTAAATCTTTTGGTTTCTTTAACAAACTAATATTTTATCACACCACATGAACTTTGCAGGGAAATAGTAACTGTGACATTTATTTAAACCAACAAAATACTAACACTAATTTACATTTAAATTGAGAATTGAGAACTATTATTACGATAAATAATAATGAAAGGTTTTAGAATCTTCTAGATTAGTGTCTACTTACTTGTTAGTAAAACCCTTGCAAAATAGTTAAGTTTAAAATTAATGTTAAGCCCCATCTATTCCAACAACTAAAATAAACGACGACGAAAAATAACCCCAAATTTCAGATATTACATTTCAACCGTCCTTAGCAATATTATTTGTTATTAATATTAGGTTACCGTTTGCTACTCCAGAAACATGTGTGCCTTTAGACATTTCTATGCAATATTATAAAAGAGTGCGAGGTCTTAGGAACTCTTACTTCATATTACTACTTGTACATATGTCATAAAATGCTAAACAGTTGGTTCTGTAAATTATAAACGTTAGAAATTTACCTTTTTCTTCTTTCATATTCTGATGACTCTTTATTTCCCATTGTATTAAATATATGATAATTTTTAGATATATTTTTCTGCAAAGTAAACTAAACAATAGTTACTTGTATTCCAATTTAATAAGCTAGCACACAATCACAGAGTAATATACTCCTATGCACACAGCACAGTGTGAAGTAACAACGTCAAATTCCTTATCTCCCCTCCCTCAACTTACGATCAAATGTTTTTGTTTTACTATACTTAACTAATGCCTACAATTGTTTTGTAAAAAGACCCAACCATAGACTACTATTCCAACTACTAGCCGTAGACTACTTGTACGCAGTTTTATTTTATAGGCTTATTTATTTTTATTACGTGATAAAAAATTGGAATAAAACCATTTAATATATTAATAAAGTTAGGCAGATTGTCCACAATGGCGGCAAGTAACTATATTCAACGATATTTGTGATGAAATACACAGATTACTCAGAAAAGCTGACTTTAACTATTTCACCGTACCGTTTTGGGTAATGTGGCATCAGGGCGGAATGCCACTCCCAATATTACTTTTATACGTGTTCTTGACCTTCTAGTATAGTCCGCCGGTAAATAAAAATATCACAGAAATGTTCAGGATATTGAAATTATATTTGATACGTTTTGTTACATTAGAAATATATACAATTGAAAAAGTCTAAGCAAAAAGTGTCTATAATGAAAATTTATGACAAATGTTTTATATAAAAATTTTCTAAATTCCAAATTCAAAAATAAATAATTTTGTCATCTAAAAACCTCTTTTGTAGTTGGCGAATACAAGTCGCCACACCGTTCCGGAGGGGCTTAGAACCCGTGGGAGGCGCCTACGGGCGCCAAGCTTCACCCCACTGTAAAGCGAAGAGAAACCACACGCTGGCCCGCGAGGTAGTCCAGCCGACGTGGCGTCGTAGGTCCTAGAATAAGGCTACGGTATAAGGCGACTAAAAGGGGCCTCGGGTTCACTGGACGATAAAGGCTGTCGTCCACTAGTGGACCCGGGAAGAAGATAAAATAGAGAAGAGAACCAAAAATGATAAAAGGTATATAAAAACCATCTTTTACTGATCTTTGTTAAAAAAAGATAAAAAACTGGTTTTGACTTTATCCTTGAAAATGTATTAATTAACGTATTTAAAATGAAGAAAAAGAATAAATAACTATTTAAATATATTTCCAAAAATATTGAGTCCTTTTAGATGTATTTAAAATTGAAAATCCTCTATCTAACTACTTATTTTAGAAGATACTTAAATTGTTCTCATGGGATTACCTTGGTTGTGTTATAATTTTAGTTGCTTATGATGAAAATGCTATTTGCTTTTAGGAATTTAACAAAATTGAAAATGAAGTAGCAGCGCCATTTTAATGAAAAGATTTTAGAATCAGATCATTTTCCTATAGATTAGATATCCTTTTCTTTATACTATCTGCAAGTAGTGGTGACTTTGTAAGTGTGACGTTGTGAGTATTATGCTTATTACCAATACATACAATACCATTCTGTTCACTCGTCGGCCATAACTTAGTAGAATATAACAGTCTTTTTGGACTCTTGATCACTCTTGTTCCGCATATTGCGTTTTCTAGTTATTGGCATAGGTTAATAATAAAAAAACTATTTAAAATGCCGCACTTTAGAATTGAAACGAATGTCCCCAAAAGCAAAATTCCTGAAGATTTTTTGACAAAAGCAGTGCCAGTTCTTGCAAAGGCTCTTGGTAAACCTGAACAGGTACACAATTTTTCTATAGTATCATAAAATAAATATGTTTTATGCCTAATATTGTTGCGAAGTATTGAATATCATATAGTAAACATTCAAAAGTACATTCTACGATTACGTAAAATAAATTTAGTGCGATTTTTGTACGTACTACGTGCAATAACTCTTGCCATGAATAAAGTTATGGGCAGTCGGTGTGGGTACTAAAGCACATTGTAAGGTTTCAATGTTTCGGTCTTTCTTAAGAATATTAAAAAGGTACTTGCTACAACTTTTATTTCATTTCATAATTCCTGTGGATTAAGTAACCACTAATAGAAAATTAGTCGCTAATAGACAAGTTTTACTGGATATTTGTATGGGATAATGCCAGTAAAGAAAATTTTTGCAAAAAGCCTGCAAAGATTGCAATTTTCAACCACCAGACTAATATTCTATTACTACTACTACTACTTGTGCATAATATATATTATAAGACTTTTGATGGGAATGCAGATAGGGTCTATATAATTATGACCTGTTCTGCTTGGATCTTTTAGCATATTGAGGAAAAACTTTTGGCTTGTTAACAAGTTTTGAAAAAAAAAATCAAATCAGTACTTGTTTAATAATAAATATATTATATGGTTATTATTATAGTATGATAATATTATTTTTTGTTTATATCCATTAGTGGTAATGTAGCTTTCCATAGAAAGACTTTATAAATTTAAAGTGTCTTAGAGAAAGCCCTCTTGCTTCTTCACAAGTGTCTTTTTCTAAACTGTTAAAACAGGTGCAGTGACAGGGCAAACAAGCCTGCAAATCTTTATAGTTAATGTTAGAGTACTTTTTTTCTTATAAATAGAAAGATTTAATGAACTTTTTATCTTTTAATCCTATCCTTGCATTTTATTATGTATTTTTTTTACTTTCATCTAAAATGTATATTAAAAATAGAATAAATTGTCACATCTTTTGAACACTTTAAATTGTTTTTTAACTGGGTACACAGACAGTAAATGCTGTTTTGTTTGGTGACTAGCACTCAGCTTACTAAATACTATTTGTGACAGATGGTGGTCCCAATGGACATTTCGCATATACAAAGCTGATTTAATTGTCTGTAAAAATCTAAGCCAAATGTTAACTTTGATTCTATTTTTATGTATATTTCTTTTAGTATTGTGTAGTGTCGGTTATTCCCGATGTTCCAATGAGCTTTAGTGGCAGTACAGAACCATGTGCCATAGCCAATCTGATGTCTATTGGAGCTCTCGGTGTAGAACAAAACAAAAAACATGCTAAAGTTTTGTTTGAACTGGTTGAGAAAGAGTTGGGTGTACCACAAGACAGGTAATAGAGTGGAATACATTAATTTATGTATCAGTAATTACACTAATTTACTTAACAGTTGTATTATAGATTTGCTGTTGCATTAATAGACCTGCAATAATATGTCACCTATAAAGTGAAGTAGAGCAGTAGTAGTGTAGCTAGAGGTCTATCCTTTTTGAAAACCTTAAATTACTTGTGTTTATGGTGAAAGGATATGATCCTTTTACCTTTATTAGATTAAGTAAACCAGTACTGTATTATGGTATATCGGGTTGCCTTATCTAAGTAAGCTGTGAAAGTTTATTTTTCTTCCACATATGTATTTATAATTTCTTTAAATAAAATAATTATTTTATTTTATTATAAAGTCAATATGATCATGAAACAAACAGGTTATTCTTTGACCTTACAATGACATACTTTATGCAACAATTAGCTTTGTTTAATAGATTTTGATAAAAATTCAGAAAGTAATATAATTCTAAAAATATAGACAAAAAATAATGTAATTTAGTTTAGTAATATAATTATTTTTTAAATGAACTATAACATTACTTACAATTATGTATGTGACTCATTGAGTAAAAGTAATATTACAAATTTTATCACTTAATATTCAGAAGCTGAATTAGATTGTAGCCTCAAACAATAATGACATTAAGACTATAGACATAAGCCCCCATATTGTTTTTTGCACACTGTACTGTTTGGGTATTACTAAATTATGTATGTTGGAGATAACAATAACATAACTTTGTTTACAGGATGTACATCACTTTCCAAGATGAACCTACAGGCAATGTTGGATACAAAGGCACTACTTTCCATGCTTTATTTGGATAAACCATAATACATCATTTTGTGACCAAAACAACCATATAGTTCCTTTATGATTTTACTTTTTACTACTATGAAATCACTTTTTAATTGTGTAATTGTAATCACCCAGTAATAATGTATATATCGAAATATTATTTAAGAATCAATTATATAAATCTTCTGAAATATTGATATTTTATTTTATTTCTCTTATGTTTTTATGTAAATAATGAGTTTTCTGGTCTAATTGAGTTACACATACTTAACCACACAACTTCAATCGAGTGTGTGAGTAGATCAAAATAGGTGTACTTTGAGAGACAATACCACTTTCACCACACCACCAAAATCATAATAGATGGTTCCTTAAAAAGCAAAACTCTGTGGTTGGTCTTGACTTTTGATGCCTTTTGCAATATACAAAGGTCATTAAGAGATCACATTTAATTCCTTCAGCTAATTTATGGAATACTATTATAGTCACCAAAAAACTAAAGCATGTCATTGTCTGTCAGAAAATCATTCATCAATAATTCCATAAAATCCCATATGCAACTCATAAAGAGGTATGTCTTAATCTGAATCTTAAAATAACAGCGTAAGGTTTCTAGAGCGTAACCTAGCTCATCGTAGTAACTCTAGGCTGGCGCCTTTGCAATCTGCCTCTAGAATAGAGATCTAGATTCTTGAGTCTAGAAGATTGAATTTTGGTTCAGGTCGTAAGGAAAATATAATTCGCAAATAAAACGTGGAGAAATTAGTGGGACAATTCATCAGTCCATACAAGTGTTTTTAATTATACCCAGTGGTAGGGTAAACATTTAGTAGGTAGATAGACACCGACGTAATAAATCATTCATGCTTAAACAATTGCTTAGTGGCAATACTTCAAGGTAATTGTCACTGTCGTTAGTTGTCGCATGTCAACTTCAACTTAAACTAAACTTATTAAATTGGTATTTGGTAGTTTGGTTTGGTATATAATTAAACATAGTTATAAAATAATAGTGATTAAGAAATCCTTATGCTCTTGTAATGAGATTTTAATTTTGAATTTCGAATTATTGGCTGACCTTTAGTGTTTTATTTGTAGTTCTTGGTGTTATACTTGTGCAGAACAGCGTGTTGTTCAAAATGGATGAAAATAGGAATGTAGAAGATACGCCAGCCTCCCAAAGGTTGACCAATGACGACTTCAGAAAACTCTTAATGACTCCAAGGGCTACACCATCAGGTGGATCCCACCCAGTAGGTTCAGTGCGCGAAGCAATGGCTAATGCCGGGTGGGTTTTAGTCTTTCTTATTTTTTAAATTATTAACTATAAAATTGTTTTCCGCCTTTTTTAACATTATCTTTTTTGTAACACATCTATAATTATAAAAGAAATAAACCCTAAATGTTTGTTGTTACGATGTCAGGTTCCTTGACCAGGATTTCATTATATATGTTAAATAACTGGTACAGAAGCAATACACAATTATTTTATTACTCTTTCTAATCACTGCTACCCATGAGTACGTAAAACAACAAATGCATTGCTGCTCCTACAGATTGAAATGGGTTTTTTCTAGTAGGTCACAAATTTATATATTACATATATGTAAGAAATAATAATATTTATTTTCATGTATGAAACGTCCATAGACTCCACTGTGGAGGTTTCATACAAGAAAATAAATACAATACATCTTCCCCTAAAAGGAGAAAATTTTTGCTAACTACCACATCATTCCAGGTTTCTCTTCTTCCTGTGTATATCGAATAAGCTTTGTAATATGAAAAAGGTTTGATTAAAAATTGAATATTATGTTAATTTTAATAAACATATAAAAGAAGAGGATTTTAAGTTACAAGTAGATCATTTGTCACAAGAACAACAGACGGAAATAAAAACATTGATCAGCTAATATAATTCAGTGTCATACAAGAAAATAAATAATATTATTTTTAGCTTATGTATATATATATATTATAGGTACACAAATTTATATTAATTCTTTAAAACTGTCACAGTTGTCTTACAGGTTGCTTAGATATTGCTATAACTATTTAAATAATACTGTTGTATTCATTAAAAACATAAACTAAGATAATTGCAAGGCTCTTGTGTAGATTTTGTATAATAAGTTTTTTCTCTTCTATTAACTATCCCTTAATATTAATTTAAAGGTCAATGCCACCACCACCTGAGAATAAGAGTGAGTTACGTCGCAAAAAGAAATCATATTATGCAGCTCTGAAAAAGCAAGAGGATAACAAGTTAGCAGAGCTGGCTGAGAAGTACAGGGACAGGGCCCGTGAGAGAAGGGATGGCCTAAATGAAATTGGACCTTCAGATCCTACTAGCAATACAAGTAGCGCTTACAGGTAATCCATCTATAATTGGAGTATACTTTTATAGTTAAGAATGACATCTATATATATTTAAAAGAGAAACTGTGTGGGTTTGTTTCGTATAGGCTCCGAAATGGCTGGACCGATTTCAATGAAATGTTCATGGAATCTTCAGTCTGACTTGGTAATCCTGTAAAGTTTCGTGACGATCGGAGCACTCCTCGTTTTAAATTGTCTTACAAGCCAAACATCATGCTTTTATTTCTGATATTAACTTGAGTCCAATATGTTTTCTCTTGAAGGCACCCACGTAGTGTTTAGACGGAAAGACTGACGCCGGCAACTTATTCTACTCCTTTGCTGTATGCACGATGAACGATGACTCAAATCGCTTCGTTTAGTTTGACAAAGTTTACAAACTATGTCCTGTTGTGTATGTGCCAATGCCAAGTTATCACTCCAAATATCAACAACAACACTATAACACCAAGAAATCAACTAATAACACTCAATATTGTTCTACTACTTTCAACTTTTGTATTTTATTTTTACTCTTCTGTTATGTTCAACTGTGTAATTCGTAGATCCACCAACTCTAGTTGTCCAACTAGTTAGAAGTCACTTATATTATAATTTTTATATTTTCGTGTGTTATTATTGCTTATAGAGCCGTTGCACCGGATCTTAAATCAGGAATGGATGCCAAGGAAAGAAGGCGACAGCTTATACAGGTTTTTAATAATTTTAATATTGCTCTTATTCATTTTTGACGTGACAACGTCTTAATAATTGATGAATACTGGATGCCATTCGCGCAAAATGTCCCGTTACGCCCGAGCCAAGATTTCCGATAATTTGCAAAATTTTTTGATAGTGCACGATGAATCTTTTAATAAAAATAAAATAAAATAAAATAAAGAATGTACTTCAATGGTACTATATTCCAATGATAGTATTTCGAAAATACAAGAGGCGTCCGCGTTTAACGTTTCGTGTTCGATTTGAAGTCGATTTTTGCTTTTGCTCATATACTTGTCGTTTTTCAATGGCTGAGTCTTTACCTAGAGAAATCCTTTGATCAGTTTTAACATAATACATCAAGAAACACACTGGCAAGCTGAATTTACTTACGAAACTATCACTGTGTTTATCCAACTGATTATCGAAGCGTTGAATTTGTAAGGAAGTGATACCTTTACACTTGTAATGTTTGTTATAGGAATCCAAATATCTTGGTGGTGACATGGAGCACACTCATTTGGTGAAAGGTCTTGATTATGCTTTGTTACAAAAGGTAAGATATTATATATTACTTGCTTACACACATGTACAAACGCACACAAATTTGTTAATTGTGGGACTTTATGAAAAGTGGATAGCAATTGCCATCTCTGCCTAGATAGGGATGAAATGGTTTAAACCGGTCTGGAGAGATCAAAAAATTACCAATTTTAAATCGAGATTTTAATTAAACAATTTATTGTAAAATCAATTAATAGATATTTTAAACATTCAACAAACAGATATAAATATAATTTAAAAAGCCTTACTCCAGCCCTGCTTGTGGGAGTTAAAAATGTCTCCTTTAAACTGATAAAATATGGTGGGTAAAATTTTTTAAATTTGAATTTTGAGCCCACAGCGGCAACAATCGGTCAACCAAATCCATTCTCACACAACCACGTTGGTAATATGTCTAAACAGAACTTGCATACAAGTCATTAGCAGTGTTCAAGTTAATAAACTTTTAGGTGCGTTCAGAAATTCAAAATCGCGAACAAGAGCAAGAAGAGGAAATGGAGAGATTGGTGGCGGTGGCGCCCGTTGTTGAAGCTGTCAAGGAGAAGAAAGAGATTCCAGTTGTAAGTTGAAAATATTCACTCATTATTTTAGGATAGGACATAGGAACCTCGAAAAGTCGAAAACTTCCTCTACTCAATTTCTTATACATAATCTACCATCGATAACTCGAAAATATCCTACAATTCTACTCAATATCTCAAATACAACATACCCCAGATAAGTCAAAAACCCTCTTTACTCAATATTTTATACACAATATACCAGCGATAACTCGAAAACCTACTCTACTCAATATCTTATGCACAATATACCACCAATAACTCGAAAACTTCCTCGAATTCTACTCAATATTCAAATACAACATACCCCGATAGGTCAAAACCTTCTCTACTCAATATTTTATACACAATATACCAGCGATAACTCGAAAACCTCCTCTACTCAATTTGTCAAATACAAAATACTCCTGACAAGTCAAAAACCTGCTCTACTCAATATCTTATGCACAATATACCATCAATAACTCGAAAACTTCCTCGAATTCTACTCAATATTCAAATACAACATACCACCATACCCAAGAAATACCCCCGATAGGTCAAAAACATTCTCTACTCAATATTGTATACACAATATACCAGCGATAACTCGCAAACTTCCTCGAATTCTACTCTATATCTCAAATACAACATACTCCTGACAAGTCAAAACCTGCTCTACTCAATATCTTATGCACAATCCACCATCAATAACTCGAAAACTTCCTTGATATTCATCTACTCAATATTCAAATACAACATACCACCATACCCAAGAAATACCCCCGATAGGTCAAAAACATTCTCTACTCAATATTGTATACACAATATACCAGCGATAACTCGCAAACTTCCTCGAATTCTACTCTATATCTCAAATACAATATACCAGCGATAAGTCAAAAACCTCTACTCAATATTTCAAATGAAACATACCCTTGATAACTCGAAATCAAAAAGTGGTGTTTCCTTATAAGTTTTTTTTTTGTAACAATAGGCATAACTACTGACTTATATTCTAAAATTCAGAGTTTTATTGCCCCTTGTCATTTTTAATCTAAGTATAGAACATAGTATGCCTATGCTATTTCTAGTTCCCCTAACGTGGATAGGTTAGGGCAGTTTTTCTCCCATGCCTTTCCTCTCATCCTTTATATATTTTGCAATCTTACATTCATCTTTTATACAACTTATTTCTACTTTCACTTATTATATTTCTATTTCTAACATACACTTATTCTTTTATTCTTATCTTATAATTACCTTATATCTATCTTTCATTATAAATTCGACTTTATTATTTTGTCATAGGATATCCACTATTGATTTAGGTCTTCTCATTTGATATCCAAAAGGACTGGTCATAAGCGGCTAATCCATTAGACTATTGACTCATTAAAATTATTATATAAAACCACACAGTATAAGTAATAAAGAAGTGATAATACACTATATGTTCCACTTTGCCACACTGATTTCAGGCTAAGTGGCCTAAGAGCTATGTTATAGCTCTCAATCCGGTAAAGCAGTCAAGACCAGCTTCTCCGGCTAATCTGTGTAGTTTGTCAAAAACTGATTTCTTACACAATTCTTTTGCCTTTAGGCTTTACCTTAAGCCTCTGGAATACGCTGCCATTAAATGTATGTACATTTGGAATACACAGTTGGAACTAAGGCTATATTCAAACGCTCTCTCTTAAATCTATACTTACTAATGAGCAATAGAATGAAGCGTCAATAGCCTAATAGTTTAGGGTACGGCCTGCGAATCGTAAGGTCGTGGGTTCGAATCCATCATTCGACTATTGCCGTGAACCATGTCCTAGCACAAGCTTAAGCTTAGTTGGAATGGTTAACAAGATTGTTAGTAATATTTCTGAAAAAAAAGAAATATTGCTAGCTTTCTTTAAAAAAAAAATTAGAATACATTTTCCTTTTCTGTCCCTATCTCCATCTATATTTGGATCTATATAGTTGTATTTTTAAATATTTATTATTACTCATATTAATTAAGGTCACTATTAATTTATTATTATGGTAGGTTTATGTTTGTGTTTATGTATATATTTATTTTTATATTTGTGTTATTTTACTTTTCTTCTCTCCAAGGTTGCTCCCGTGACTTTGTCTCTACACAAGGTATTCCTACCTTCGGTAGACTGGCAGAGAATACCTTCTGGCTTTAAGTCCGCCTTTTTTACACTTTTGTTATGTGCAAATAGAGATTAAATAAATAATTTATTTATTGTACAATTATTGTCTTTACAGGAAGAAGAAATTCAATTCAAAACGCCAATGGCGAAGAATGTATACAACTTGACGGTGGAACAAAAGTAAGGCAATATATATACTGTTACCTATCTCAGTATAGACATCTATCCATTATAGCATGTGATATTTGCAATAGAAAAAGTGATGATTTGTTGTTGTTGTGAACGGACAGACTTCACAGTCATACAGGTAACTCCTGAACCAGCCCTGTAGTTCTGGGCTCTCAAGAATAAGACTACGGTATCCCCTGCCTGTTGTACAAGGCGACTAAAAGGGGCCTCGGGTTCACTGGGCGACAAGGGTGGGGGCCTTTGTAGTCCGCCAAGGTGGACCCGGGAAGAAGGCGATATCGGCTGGCCCGTGTCGCCTTGCACTGTGAGGGCACTGGGGGGCAGGGAGTAACCTCCCCCCGGGAAGTGCTCTCCTTGAGCACAGTGCAGAGGGGTCCGGTGCGTTCCTTTGGAGATCCCGGAGCCCCTCACCATGCACCGAGGAAGGGCCACCGGGGAGGTTTTAGTAGGTAAAAACCCCACATAACCGCCGCCTTCCCCCCAGAAGGCGGGGTATCTTTTTGAAGATTTCCTCCTCGTTAACAAAAAAAAAAGGTAACTCCTAAAACAGATTTCTGTGCATCAAAATGGTAGTTGCGCGATAAAATATATTAATTAATTTTTATACTTTCTAAGGTAGTGCACGACGATCCAACCTGATCGTTAAGTGGAAATACAGTCCTGGCTAATAATTTTATTTTAAAAAACTTTTACAAAAACCGACGCGGGTCGTTGCTGTACTAATAGTGAAAGACGAAGTGAAAGGATGGAATCCAGCAATGCGTTTTTTTTTCCGCTCCCCAAACATGTTTTTTTAAAGAAAGCTAGCAATATTTCTTTTTTTTTTCAGAAATATTACTAACAATCTTGTTAACCATTCCAACTAAGCTTAAGCTTGTGCTAGGACATGGTTCACGGCAATAGTCGAATGGTGGATTGGAACCCACGACCTTACGATTCGCAGTCCGTACCCTAAACCATTAGTCTAATGACGCTTCTAAGTTAGGAAGTTTTTGATTGATTTTATCTTTTCTTTCTATTTCCCTTTTTTTTCCTTTAAAGTGATCTACAACTATATATTACTACCATTGCTAATACTATAATGCCTATGCTTAATACTATATACTATTTCATGACTAATGTGCAACGCCTGGACAAACTACTGCGGTATTTATGACGTCAAGAAATATATTCTTGTTTTGACATTACTTGTATTGGTTTGTCAAAAAAAAAACTATGGAAGAAGTATTTACTTAATCTAAACACCTTGTAAATAAACATTATATCCAGGAACAAGAAGGTGCAGCGTAACGAGCTATTTGCGCCTGGCCGTATGGCGTACGTGGTGGAATTGGAAGAGGAGGGCGCCATGGACAGCGACATACCGACCACGCTTACCCGTAGCAAGGCGGACGTGCCAGAGCTGGACGAGAGGAGCTCCGCCGCCGCGGCCAACGACGTGGTGCTGGACAAGTTGGCGCAGATATTCTCTTACCTGCGGCACGGTAGACACAAGAAATTAAAGAAGGCTAAGGTGACCCTTTTATATTCTAGAATAGATTAGATTTGCATTTATTTTTAACTGTGTTTATTCTACTTAGAGCGCCGGCAGAGAGCTATAAACATGCTGTACATATATTTAGCTCTCTGTTCGCAGGCTGGTCTTAAGGGCTATATTTCTCAAACGCTCACTCTCTATTTTGACGTAAATGTCCACCAGAAATCCGAAAAACTACCAAATAATAAACAAATCACAAAAATTATGACTAAACCGATACATCCTTTTTGAAGTCGGTTAGATAAAAGTAGCCTATTTGTTACTCCAGGCCACAATCCACCTCTGTGCCAAATTACATTCAGATCCGTTCAGCAGTTGTGGCGTGTTCAATTAATAAACACCCGTCTCACTTTAACATTTATAGTCTTAGCGGGCTTGGTGCCACTATTACACTAAACACAACAAAACTATCCTTGTTTGAAGTCAAATATATCATATATCTCGTGACCAGGACAAAGCGACGGAAGGGAAGGGACGCAACGACGACTCTATCTATGGCGAGATCGGTGACTACGTGGCTGGAGAACGACGCGGCGAGAGGCGTGATGAGAGACCACGGACAGGATACTTCGACAAACCCATCGAGGTTGAGAAGGAAGAAGGTACGATTTATTTCAATTACTTTCGTTTCGTTTCGTTTCATTTCATTTCGTTTTGTTCCATTTCATTTCATTTCATTTCATTTCATTTCATTTCATTTCATTTCTTTTCATTTCATTTCATTTCATTTCAAATAAGTTTCAGCAGTTTTGAGAAAAATAACTCTAGCGCTGACCGTTAATGTGCAGAAGTCGAAACTAAGGTCATAGGAGAGCGAAGAGGGCGAGGGCGTAAATGCGCGAGCGCTTATTGTCTCTCCTGTCGTACTCTGCCCCGGGCACAGATACCACACCCAGCTCGTCCCTGATGTACAGTCGCTTTCTAATTTTTATTGACTTTTATTCCCTTTAAATTTAGAGTTTTATTTTATTGTCTTTTATAGTTTGTTTTTATTTTATTATGTTGTGTTATATTAATTTTATTTTATTAATTTATTTGTGATTTTAAATAGTGAATATACCAATATAAAAAGCACAAACAAAATTCGTAATTTGTAGAAATTAATAATTGCGTGCACGACTGTACACATGTGCAGCTATCACTACCACGTTTCGCTCAGCACTCAAGTAAGTCTGCCAATTCTAACCGGTTTGAAAATTAGTTTGTACATTCTAGAACGACATAACCTCATCATATTTACGTTCGTATTAGCATAAAAAATCTATTTAAAAATGTCTAAATTTGAGCCAATTGTCATATGCGGGAACTCTTGTCATTTCTTTAATTAAAACAAATCCGAAGTAGAGACGCATCGATTACTCGTAGAAACATCTAATGATGCCTTGTGTGAGTTGAGGTTCAGGCTAAGCTATGCCGCCTTTCAATCCGATGAAGCAGTCAAGGCCAGCTTCTCTGGCAAATCTGTGTAATACGTCATTATAAAAAGGAAAAAAGCCTTGTGTGAGAGAACATGTCGTCAGTGGTTTCAAAAGTTTTAAAAGGTGACTTTGACGTAAAAGATAAAGATCGCAGTGGAAGGTTCAACATTTACGAGGATACAAATTTGAATTTTTTTTAGAGGATATGTCTCAAACACAAAAGAACACTTTAGAAGTCACACTGTCACAATAAATATTGTATTTTTGACAAAAACGGCGGGAACTTATTTGTACACAAATAAAAAACGAAAAAATATGTAACATCGTTATCCAGAGATTAATAATATCCATAATTAAGTATTTGTTATTACACTACATGGAAATAGACGAAAAAAGCAACGGAATGGTACCCAAGGGATGGAAAGGGGAACAGAGGAAGGCAGAAAAAAGATGGGAAGACGATCTGCACAAGGGTTGGAGAAGGACAGCAATGAACAGGCAAAGGTGGAGGGAATTAGAGGAGCGCTATGTCGGCAGACAGCCTGACCGGGACTGATGTTAAATATTTATATTGCATACCGATAAATATATATATATAAAAAATATTATAGAATAATTAAGTATGTGTACTTAGTATGATTTTATGTTTATTATACTAGGGTTAGGGAAAATAAAGGCTTTTATTATGTTTAATGATTATGTTTGGAATTAATTTAAAAAACTAATTTTAAATTTTAAGCACATCATAAATTTGACATTTCTAAAGTCTGTTTTAAAGATTTTTTAGTTCAAATCTTAAGAGCGTGGCCGCTCTCTTTTATTTTTATTAAGTAGTACGTTGTCTTAGCCTTTGTGAGCCGTGATAGCTCAGTGTCCGGGCGGTCGTCTCAAGTTGCATAGTACGCTAGCAACTCAACTTCGATCCCCGATGCCGGCACCAATAAATTTGATCTTGCAATTTTATGTGCTGATTTACCACGCGCTCGGCGGTGAAGGAAAACATGGTGAATAAACCTACATGTCTTAGAAAAAAATTGTAAGGCATGTAAATTCTGCCAATTCGCACTAGGGCCGCGTGGCGGACTATGCCCATATACTCTCTTTATAGAGATGACCTGCGCCCAACATTGGGACATATTTATTATATATATAAAGGCTGTAACTTAAACTTACTTTGTCTCAGGTCCCAATGTACGTCGACCCACGAGTGGGATTGGCCCGGAACGGGAGTCCCGGTCAGCAGCGCTTCTATCCCGCCTGGCTGCGGAGCCCGAGGGCTACGCTGAGTGTTACCCGGGCTTGCGGGAGATGGACGACGCAATTGATGACTCCGATGATGAAGTTGACTATACTAAAATGGATGCTGGCAACAAAAAGGGACCCATTGGTAAGTTATATCACTAAGTATTAAAATAAGTAACTGAGTACGTTTAAATTGATAAAAAGTGATGAATAGAAGATAAGAAAGATTTTAAGAAACTAACCAACAGTAGCAAAAGAATATTGTATAGCGCTGCTCATGTCTCCCATCTAACTATTAATATATATATATATATATATATATATATATATGTCGGCATCTCGTATTGTTGAGAGTGAGGGAGATCCGCATCAGAAAGGGTTCTTCGGCGTGGGTGAAGCGGGCGAGGAGAATGAGACATCTTACGTATTATTATTGTAATTATTTTAATCACTCGCGAACTTGTTACACACGTTATTTAGAGTTTGTAATTTACGTTAACAATTTAGACAAGATTTAAAATTTGAGGACAAAGTGTTCCGCAAGACAATGTGCTCCGAATCTCGCCAAAACATCATGGCCGAAAAGTCCGCTTTTTCCCGCGCCCCCACTGGCGCCTCTAGCGGACCGGACGCACAACTCTTACTCAACGCTGATTGGCCGACGTCACTCACGCGCGCGCCAATCAGCAAACGGTGCACGTTGTCAACGTTACACAAGAGATGGCGCCACTTCCATCTCTAGTCCCAAAAAATCAAATTAGATGGCGCTAATATTTAATAATTATTAAAATATGATTATGCGCCGTCACGGCCGGACTGACGTTCGCACGTCCTCGGGCGACCACCTTCCACATCTATAACAGAAAAAAGAACATGTTCAGCACACGCTATATTCTATCGTTCGTTCATCCTGACATAATTATGACACATTTCTCAAGGAGCTCTCATTAGTCTAGCTACTACCTTAATGTCCTACGATGCAACCTATTTTGGGGTAGGACACGCAACGGTTCAAAACACAAGATGCCTACCAGCAGTGCAGACCGGATAACAGTGTCCCTTCGATCTACCGCCACCGCAGCAGCGCATAGGGTTCGACCCAGACCACTGAATCCCTTCGACTGACTCTGGACTCACTGCATCAACCATAGCCCGGATAACAGCGTCCCTTCGATCTACAACCCAGAGTACGACCAGGACAACTGAATCCCTTCGACTATCACACATCACTCACAACACACACACACCGAACAGCAGTGGCCCCACCAACCAAAACCGATTACATCACTCAGACAAAATAGGCAAGCTGACATTATGATTTGCAAAAATTAAAGAATTATCTCATACCGTTTAAAGTATTAACTAAGCAATGTCAGAGAAGGCGGTCATAGTGTCACTATTGATTGACAAAGTATCGCTGCCAACCGACATGGTATCGGTTGCAGCTGCTATGGTATCACTGTCAACATCATCATCACCATCACCATCAACTACCGCCGTCACAGGCTCATCATCGTTATCGCAATTAGTTAAAATGTCCGAAATTTCAACCAACCCAGCATTACCCTCGGTACCAATCGCAAATTTTCATGAGAGTACTTATAGAGACGGCCAGAACTAGTTATACTTTTCAGTTCGTACCGATCATTTTCAAGAACGCGAACAATTTTGAAAGGACCTCGAAATTTCCTGTCCAATTTGGTTTGGTTACGTTCACTACATTTAATAAATACGAAATCGCCCGTCTGAAATGACTTTACTTGAGCTTTCGACTATTAAAACGTGAGGCGTCTAAATCAGCGGCTTTCCGAATGTTTTCAGCCGCAACATCTGAATGGAAACTAAACTAAGTCGTTCGTTTGGATCTACTCGAGGTGCGGACTCTTTGTTTACCGAGAGACAGAGCTTTAATACCAAACATGAGTTCTGTAGGGGAGTAACCGGTTACTCGGGAACGCGTGCTATTTAAAGCTAGTTGTACGTTACCTAATTCATCTCGCCAGACTTTGTGGGTGTCATTTTCTATAATAGTAAGTAAGCTTTTATGGTTCGCATAACGCGCTCTACTTGCCCGTTAGCCCTACTTGAACCAGTTGCAATAAAATGCAGCTCTATACCATTATCTTTACAAAACTGCTTAAAGTCTTGACTCGCATAGCTTCGGCCTTGGTCTACTATAATACGCTTTGGGGCACCAAAAAGAGTAACAGCCTTTTTCAAAGCATTTACCGCACTACAAGCGTCGAGGGATGTTGTATGTTCAAGTAACACATACTTGGTGAAACCGTCAATTATAACAGAAGCGTATTCTTTTCTGTCGCTTTTACCAGTGAGTTTACCAGTTATGTCAATATGGATAGTGTGCCATGGGATACTTGGCTTAGGATTGGATGGAGTTCAATTTGTTGTGCTCCTGAAGGTCCTTTAGATGCCTTGCATACTATGCACGAATCAATAAATCTACGAACGTTTTGGACATGTCGGGAAACCAGTATTGATCATACAGCTTATTTAAGGTTTTCTCCTGACCAAGATGCATAATTTCAGTGTGAACATGATTAATAAGGGTCCAAATAAGTGACCTAGGTACTACAGGCAGCCAGGAAGTATGCTTATTTCTCTCAATTTTTCTGTACAGGATATTATCTCTGACATCGTAGGTATGAGCTATAGAGTCAGAGAGTTCATTTCCAGTAAGCTTTGGATTATGTCTTGTATTTCATGATCCCTTTGCTGCTCAACTAAAAGCCATCCACTATGCAACTCAACAAAATTCACATTTTCCTAGGAAATGATTTACCTTCGCTCTTTGGGGATGATTGCGGGAAAAAGTCTGCATGTTCCATATTACGACCCTCACGATAGACAATGTCAAAAGAGTAAGCCTGTAAATAAGCCCACCAGCGGTGTACTCGGGGAGTCAAGTCACTTTTCGATTTTGAGGCCTTTAAAGAGTTACAGTCAGTGATAACTGTGAAATGTTGACCATAGAGGTAGTGACGGAAATGTTCAACTGCACGCACGACTGCCAGAGTCTCCAACTCGTAGGAGTGGTACCTGGACTCTACCTCAGTCGTGCGGCGACTAAAATACTCTACGACATATGGCATATTGTCCTTTCTCTGAATAAGAATGGCACCATAACCATCTGAACTTGCATCAGTGTGCAATTCTATCGGTATATCAGGGTTAAAATGGTCAACACTGGTTCAGACGTTAATATTTTCACGATGGTTTTGTGGACTTCATCATGCTTACTTTCCCACTTAATAGGCCCCTTTAACTTAGTCAGCGGATATAATGGACCAGCTACTTTAGAGAAATTAGGTATAAAACGCCGAAAGTAGGAAGCTAAACCCAAAAACTGGCGGACCTGCGTAGCTGTTTTTGGAACAGGGGCATCAATTAAGGCTTGAATTTTCTTTGTGTTCGGTCTCACCTCACCGGATTGGATTGAGTAGCCCAGGTAATTGACCTGCTTTTTCATGAATTTACACTTATGAATATTAAGAGAGAACCCAGCTTCAGATAAAGATTTTAAAACCAAGTCTAGTCGATTCAAACCTTCAGGTATTTCTGATGAATAGCAGAGAACGTCATCCACGTATGCTGTTGCAAACTCTTTGACGGGCTGAAGAGCATTGTTAATGCTCCTCTGATACACAGACGGCGCATTACGCAAACCAAAAGGCATGGCCAGATATTCGTATTGCCCGTCTGGTGTGACAAAGGCTGTACGCTCAATAGAATCTGGTGAACTAAAATCTGGTGGAAGCCAGATGCCATATCAAGAGTTGAAAAGAAATGAGCGCCATTAAGGCGATCAATCTGTTCGTCAACACGTGGCAGCGGATAATGTTCAGGTTTGGTGTTAGCATTCAGCTCCCTATAGTCGACACACATTCTGTCTGATCCGTTTTGCTTTTGAACGAGAAGGATTGGGCTTGCAAATGGAGACCTACTTTCGCGAATAACGCCGGCATCTAAAAGTGCCTGTACTTTTCCCGAACAACTTCTTTTCGGAAGCAGAGAGCCTATAAGGGTGCCTATGTACTTTCTTATTTGGGTCGATTAAATCAATACTAATTTCCCCTGTATTCACGCGTTGAAAAGGAATCCCATCAGTAAAAGAGTCGCTATACTTATGAAGAATTCTAAGCAGTTGTTCTTTATATTCCCCCTCAAGGTCAGTGTCAACATCAAGAAAATTAATGGCATTACAAGTGTTGCAGCCTTTGGTCTTTTTGAATTTGATTACATCGTCATTAATTTGAACACTTACTCCCTGTTGTAGAATATCTCTGCCCAAAATAACAGATTCCGAGATGCTATCGGATGGAACAATATGAAATAAAACAGGTATCTTAACCCCCTCAACTACTATTTCACTGAGAATTTGAGAATCACAAACAATACTGCCTTGACCTACTCCCGCCAGCAAAATTTTATCATTGCTCTTGGTACCGGGAAATTTTGCAATTAAATCTGATCTAATTAAAGAGCATACAGAACCACTATCGAATAAAATTGACGAGCTCACCCGATGATGTTGCCAGTGTACTCCTTGCAGTCTGATGGCTGCATACGTGGACCTCCTTGACCACCTTCTCCGGACAGGCTGGAGCGATGTGGCCAGGTTTGCCACACACAAAGCAGGATCTCTTGTCAGCAACTTCTTTGAAGTAGACGCCGTATTCTGGATACCTTGAGGCTTCTTGCAATCCACTTGTTTGTGTCCTGAGCCCCGCAGCGGTGGCAGTTGAATTTAAAACGTAACTCACTGCTCTTGTCATCTCTTCTGAATCGTTTTGTTTCAAAAATCGTGGTCACCGCCCTCGCTTCTTCTTTGTTAGAAATGCCATTGAGTTTACGGAACAATTGTGCCTTTGTTGAGATATCCTGGCCGTTCATCTCCTTTCTTATCAGGTTATCTTTCAAGCATAGAACTGACAAGACAAATCCGATTATTATATCTTCAGGCATAGTTACACGGGGAATACGTTCCACTAAACCCCACAATCGTGTTGCTGCTTGACACGCTGTTTCTTTGCTAGTTATTTGAAATCTCAATATATCATCAAAATAGTCTTGGGGCAGCATAGGCCGAGCAAATTTTGTCAAAAGTAGCTCCTTTACACGTGTCCATGTCATTTCCATCAAGCTGAGGGAAGTCAGTGCAGTAGCTGCACGCCCCTTCAATGAGTGGGTTAAAGCAAGGAGTAAATCGATGCCTTCTAGTTTTTTACTTGTCACAATTATTTCACTAAGCTTGCACCAACCTTCAATATCCGAGTCTTCTTCATCAGGGTCGAACTTGATAAGCTTGACGGAATTATGACTCACCGTCGCCGGAGCATTAGTAGCGGCCAACAATCGCGTAAACAGAGCTTCCATTCCATTTAGGACGTTAAATGTGGTTGATTCTTGTTGCTGGTTTTGTCGTTTCTCCTCAGTATCTAGCCCTTTGCATCCCACTTGATGTCGGCATGTCGTATTGTTGAGAGTGAGGGAGATCCGCATCAGAAAGGGTTCTTCGGCGTGGGTGAAGCGGGCGAGGAGAATGAGACATCTTACGTATTATTATTGTAATTATTTTAATCACTCGCGAACTTGTTACACACGTTATTTAGAGTTTGTAATTTACGTTAACAATTTAGACAAGATTTAAAATTTGAGGACAAAGTGTTCCGCAAGACAATGTGCTCCGAATCTCGCCAAAACATCATGGCCGAAAGTCCGCTTTTTCCATGCCCCCACTGGCGCCTCTAGCGGACCGGACGCACAACTCTTACTCAACGCTGATTGGCCGACGTCACCACGCGCGCGCCAATCAGCAAACGGTGCACGTTGTCAACGTTACACAAGAGATGGCGCCACTTCCATCTCTAGTCCCAAAAATCAAATTAGATGGCGCTAATATTTAATAATTATTAAAATATGATTATGCGCCGTCACGGCCGGACTGACGTTCGCACGTCCTCGGGCGACCACCTTCCACATCTATAACAGAAAAAAGAACATGTTCAGCACACGCTATATTCTATCGTTCGTTCATCCTGACATAATTATGACACATTTCTCAAGGAGCTCTCATTAGTCTAGCTACTACCTTAATGTCCTACGATGCAACCTATTTTGGGGTAGGACACGCAACGGTTCAAAACACAAGATGCCTACCAGCAGTGCAGACCGGATAACAGTGTCCCTTCGATCTACCGCCACCGCAGCAGCGCATAGGGTTCGACCCAGACCACTGAATCCCTTCGACTGACTCTGGACTCACTGCATCAACCATAGCCCGGATAACAGCGTCCCTTCGATCTACAACCCAGAGTACGACCAGGACAACTGAATCCCTTCGACTATCACACATCACTCACAACACACACACCGAACAGCAGTGGCCCCACCAACCAAAACCGATTACATCACTCAGACAAAATAGGCAAGCTGACATTATGATTTGCAAAAATTAAAGAATTATCTCATACCGTTTAAAGTATTAACTAAGCAATGTCAGAGAAGGCGGTCATAGTGTCACTATTGATTGACAAAGTATCGCTGCCAACCGACATGGTATCGGTTGCAGCTGCTATGGTATCACTCGTCAACATCATCATCACCATCACCATCAACTACCGCCGTCACAGGCTCATCATCGTTATCGCAATTAGTTAAAATGTCCGAAATTTCAACCAACCCAGCATTACCCCTCGGTACCAATCGCAAATTTTCATGAGAGTACTTATAGAGACGGCCAGAACTAGTTATACTTTTCAGTTCGTACCGATCATTTTCAAGAACGCGAACAATTTTGAAAGGACCTCGAAATTTCCTGTCCAATTTGGTTTGGTTACGTTCACTACATTTAATAAATACGAAATCGCCCGTCTGAAATGACTTTACTTGAGCTTTCGACTATTAAAACGTGAGGCGTCTAAATCAGCGGCTTTCCGAATGTTTTCAGCCGCAACATCTGAATGGAAACTAAACTAAGTCGTTCGTTTGGATCTACTCGAGGTGTGACCTTTGCTTCACCGAGAGACAGAGCTTTAATACCAAACATGAGTTCTGTAGGGGAGTAACCGGTTACTCGGGAACGCGTGCTATTTAAAGCTAGTTGTACGTTACCTAATTCATCTCGCCAGACTTTGTGGGTGTCATTTTCTATAATAGTAAGTAAGCTTTAAGGGTTCGCATAACGCGCTCTACTTGCCCGTTAGCCCTACTTGAACCAGTTGCAATAAAATGCAGCTCTATACCATTATCTTTACAAAACTGCTTAAAGTCTTGACTCGCATAGCTTCGGCCTTGGTCTACTATAATACGCTTTGGGGCACCAAAAAGAGTAACAGCCTTTTTCAAAGCATTTACCGCACTACAAGCGTCGAGGGATGTTGTATGTTCAAGTAACACATACTTGGTGAAACCGTCAATTATAACAGAAGCGTATTCTTTTCTGTCGCTTTTACCAGTGAGTTTACCAGTTATGTCAATATGGATAGTGTGCCATGGGATACTTGGCTTAGGGATTGGATGGAGTTCAATTTGTTGTGCTCCTGAAGGTCCTTTAGATGCCTTGCATACTATGCACGAATCAATAAATCTACGAACGTTTTTGGACATGTCGGGAAACCAGTATTGATCATACAGCTTATTTAAGGTTTTCTCCTGACCAAGATGCATAATTTCAGTGTGAACATGATTAATAAGGGTCCAAATAAGTGACCTAGGTACTACAGGCAGCCAGGAAGTATGCTTATTTCTCTCAATTTTTCTGTACAGGATATTATCTCTGACATCGTAGGTATGAGCTATAGAGTCAGGGAGTTCATTTCCAGTAAGCTTTTGGATTATGTCTTGTATTTCATGATCCCTTTGCTGCTCAACTAAAAGCCATCCACTATGCAACTCAACAAAATTCACATTTTTCCTAGGAAATGATTTACCTTCGCTCTTTGGGGGATGATTGCGGGAAAAAAAGTCTGCATGTTCCATATTACGACCCTCACGATAGACAATGTCAAAAGAGTAAGCCTGTAAATAAGCCCACCAGCGGTGTACTCGGGGAGTCAAGTCACTTTTCGATTTTGAGGCCTTTAAAGAGTTACAGTCAGTGATAACTGTGAAATGTTGACCATAGAGGTAGTGACGGAAATGTTCAACTGCACGCACGACTGCCAGAGTCTCCAACTCGTAGGAGTGGTACCTGGACTCTACCTCAGTCGTGCGGCGACTAAAATACTCTACGACATATGGCATATTGTCCTTTCTCTGAATAAGAATGGCACCATAACCATCTGAACTTGCATCAGTGTGCAATTCTATCGGTATATCAGGGTTAAAAATGGTCAACACTGGTTCAGACGTTAATATTTTCACGATGGTTTTGTGGACTTCATCATGCTTACTTTCCCACTTAATAGGCCCCTTTAACTTAGTCAGCGGATATAATGGACCAGCTACTTTAGAGAAATTAGGTATAAAACGCCGAAAGTAGGAAGCTAAACCCAAAAACTGGCGGACCTGCGTAGCTGTTTTTGGAACAGGGGCATCAATTAAGGCTTGAATTTTCTTTGTGTTCGGTCTCACCTCACCGGATTGATTGAGTAGCCCAGGTAATTGACCTGCTTTTTCATGAATTTACACTTATGAATATTAAGAGAGAACCCAGCTTCAGATAAAGATTTTAAAACCAAGTCTAGTCGATTCAGACCTTCAGGTATTTCTGATGAATAGCAGAGAACGTCATCCACGTATGCTGTTGCAAACTCTTTGACGGGCTGAAGAGCATTGTTAATGCTCCTCTGATACACAGACGGCGCATTACGCAAACCAAAGGCATGGCCAGATATTCGTATTGCCCGTCTGGTGTGACAAAGGCTGTACGCTCAATAGAATCTGGGTGAACTAAAATCTGGTGGAAGCCAGATGCCATATCAAGAGTTGAAAAGAAATGAGCGCCATTAAGGCGATCAATCTGTTCGTCAACACGTGGCAGCGGATAATGTTCAGGTTTGGTGTTAGCATTCAGCTCCTATAGTCGACACATTCTGTCTGATCCGTTTTGCTTTTGAACGAGAAGGATTGGGCTTGCAAATGGAGACCTACTTTCGCGAATAACGCCGGCATCTAAAAGTGCCTGTACTTTTTCCCGAACAACTTCTTTTTCGGAAGCAGAGAGCCTATAAGGGTGCCTATGTACTTTCTTATTTGGGTCGATTAAATCAATACTAATTTCCCCTGTATTCACGCGTTGAAAAGGAATCCCATCAGTAAAAGAGTCGCTATACTTATGAAGAATTCTAAGCAGTTGTTCTTTATATTCCCCCTCAAGGTCAGTGTCAACATCAAGAAAATTAATGGCATTACAAGTGTTGCAGCCTTTGGTCTTTTTGAATTTGATTACATCGTCATTAATTTGAACACTTACTCCCTGTTGTAGAATATCTCTGCCCAAAATAACAGATTCCGAGATGCTATCGGATGGAACAATATGAAATAAAACAGGTATCTTAACCCTCAACTACTATTTCACTGAGAATTTGAGAATCACAAACAATACTGCCTTGACCTACCCCCGCCAGCAAAATTTTATCATTGCTCTTGGTACCGGGAAATTTTGCAATTAAATCGATCTAATTAAAGAACATACAGAACCACTATCGAATAAAATTGACGAGCTCACCCGATGATGTTGCCAGTGTACTCCTTGCAGTCTGATGGCTGCATACGTGGACCTCCTTGACCACCTTCTCCGACAGGCTGGAGCGATGTGGCCAGGTTTGCCACACACAAAGCAGGATCTCTTGTCAGCAACTTCTTTGGAAGTAGACGCCGTATTCTGGATACCTTGAGGCTTCTTGCAATCCACTTGTTTGTGTCCTGAGCCCCGCAGCGGTGGCAGTTGAATTTAAAACGTAACTCACTGCTCTTGTCATCTCTTCTGAATCGTTTTGCTTCAAAATCGTGGTCACCGCCCTCGCTTCTTCTTTTGTTAGAAATGCCATTGAGTTTACGGAACAATTGTGCCTTTGTTGAGATATCCTGGCCGTTCATCTCCTTTCTTATCAGGTTATCTTTCAAGCATAGAACTGACAAGACAAATCCGATTATTATATCTTCAGGCATAGTTACACGGGGAATACGTTCCACTAAACCCCACAATCGTGTTGCTGCTTGACACGCTGTTTCTTTGCTAGTTATTTGAAATCTCAATATATCATCAAAATAGTCTTGGGGCAGCATAGGCCGAGCAAATTTTGTCAAAAGTAGCTCCTTTACACGTGTCCATGTCATTTCCATCAAGCTGAGGGAAGTCAGTGCAGTAGCTGCACGCCCTTCAATGAGTGGGTTAAAGCAAGGAGTAAATCGATGCCTTCTAGTTTTTTACTTGTCACAATTATTTCACTAAGCTTGCACCAACCTTCAATATCCGAGTCTTCTTCATCAGGGTCGAACTTGATAAGCTTGACGGAATTATGACTCACCGTCGCCGGAGCATTAGTAGCGGCCAACAATCGCGTAAACAGAGCTTCCATTCCATTTAGGACGTTAAATGTGGTTGATTCTTGTTGCTGGTTTTGTCGTTTCTCCTCAGTATCTAGCCCTTTGCATCCCACTTCTGATGTCGGCATGTCGTATTGTTGAGAGTGAGGGAGATCCGCATCAGAAAGGGTTCTTCGGCGTGGGTGAAGCGGGCGAGGAGAATGAGACATCTTACGTATTATTATTGTAATTATTTTAATCACTCGCGAACTTGTTACACACGTTATTTAGAGTTTGTAATTTACGTTAACAATTTAGACAAGATTTAAAATTTGAGGACAAAGTGTTCCGCAAGACAATGTGCCCGAATCTCGCCAAAAACATCATGGCCGAAAGTCCGCTTTTCCCGCGCCCCCACTGGCGCCTCTAGCGGACCGGACGCACAACTCTTACTCAACGCTGATTGGCCGACGTCACTCACGCGCGCCAATCAGCAAACGGTGCACGTTGTCAACGTTACACAAGAGATGGCGCCACTTCCATCTCTAGTCCCAAAAATCAAATTAGATGGCGCTAATATTTAATAATTATTAAAATATGATTATGCGCCGTCATATATATATATATATATATACTCGTATATTTACCAGCGCAATGCTTGTATTTAAATCTGTTACCGGAAATGTGTAATAATATTTTTTTATCATAACACTTATTGAGACAATCAGGTAACAGTTACACCGTAAAATAATAATAATATGCATTATTATTATAGCACGCATATATAAAATAATAGCACGTGGTATCGCCGCAATAACCAATAATCACGAGAAGTCTCTCTTTATAACGTTCATCTTCAATAAAAGCAGTGTTTTTAGCGTTTGTTAATATTCTTAATGAAGCCAAAGTCAAAAAAAAAGCGAAGCCAAATTTTAGGAATTACATACATTTCCTAGGAATTGTATACAATGACGGGATTACATACATTACCGTTAACATAAATAAATATATTATCTGAATCTCGGAAACGGCTCCACCGATTTTCATGATATTTTGTAACCATGGGATTTCGAGGCGATAAATCGATCTAGCTCGGATTTTTTTTTAGAAAATGTCATTTTATCTGCGTAAAACCTATTATTAGTTCAGTAGATGGCGCTGCTAAGCAACAGTGGGACAGAGTGTTTGGTTTGACGTTAGAAAGGAAAATCAATTATTTATACGAATTATTTATAAATTATATGTGTCATATGATTGCTTTGTAATAACTGAATCAAGTGGTAGATATTCACGTCAAAAAAGACTTAGCGTACGGAGATAGGGCTTATTGGGTTGCAACAGACAATAGAATAATTAGATCACAAATTTTGGAACAAAAAGATGGTGCTGGGCTTTGACTCGGCTTAGATTAAGAATTACTGTATAAATAATCGAGCAAAGCTCAGTCATCTAGGTACTATAAGTTTATACAGGGTATTAGGAGACCGTTTCCGAAAACAAAGACAGACAATACTACTAATGACACCTTTTATGATGGGACGACAAAAACTCGATCCTGATTTAAAAAAATCAAATTTTTAAAAGTTTTATTAGCATTATTTACGCTACATCATGATAGTATAGCTAAATAAAACGATAGTTTCATAAAAAATACATTATTTTACTAAAAAAGCTTAGCATCAGTTATTTTGACTTTGTGTTTCATTGCTGTTTTTGTAAACATAATTTTTTTCCTTAGTTTCATTAGTACTTACTAAACTTAATTTAAAGTGTTAACAATAAGTGTAAATAAATAAATACGACGAATCAAAGAAATGATAAAAAAATCGCATGTGATTGTTCCTTAGGTCGCTGGGACTTCGACACTCAAGAAGAATATTCAGCGTACATGAGCAGCAAGGAAGCGCTGCCGAAAGCCGCTTTCCAATATGGCGTCAAGACACAAGATGGCCGCAAGACCAGGAAGACGAAGGACAAAAACGAGAAGGCGGAGCTCGACAGGGAGTGGCAGCAGGTATGATATCATTCGTCACCAACACAAATTTTTTTTTTACTACGCTAATTTAATTCCGTTAATTTCAAAAATAAAAAAAATAGGCTAACAGGACCGAAGTTTCTTCGAATAATATAGAAGCAACACAATTTAACAAAAAACAAAAAAATCTTAATTTTATATATATTTTCTTTATTTTATTAAGCTAGCCAGCTTTATTAAGGAGACCGCTATATCCTTTTTTTTCTCTTCGAAATCGCCTGGGGGGAAGGCGGGGGTTATGTGGGGTTCTCACTAAACGTAGCAATTATGATAAAAATTCAATTGCCTGCAGAACGCACAGAACGTATAATAACTATTTCTCTGATATTGATATTTTAAAGTAAAAATCAGTTTAAAAGAAAATTAATACAGATCTTAGGTAAAAAATAGGGCACTTTTGTTTTGTTTTCAAAGAAGATATATATTTATTTATTTATTCTTCATTTGCACACAATACAAAAAAAGGTACAAATAGGTGGGCTTAATGCCAGTAGGCATTCTCTGCCAGTCTACCTTGGGGTTGTGAATAAGAGACAAAGTAGCAGATTGCAAGCTATGTGAGAAAATAATAAATAAAAGAAAACTATAATAAATGCATGTATATATAATATACATACCTACTTACAAATAAATATGTATTTAGATTAGTTGAAGACCCAATAATTTAAATGTCTCTTAAAATAACTTATTATAAACAATGAAGTCCAAACTTGGCAGTATGTTTAATTGAACAAGATTGTAAATTTAACACTCAAGTGCTGTGTGACTTTGTAAATAAATAAATAAATAAATAAATAAACCCACCCCCGGTGGCCTTTTCGTTTTCGGAAGCGGTCTCCTAACACCTTGTATATATACATATATACAAGAATTGCTCTTTTAAAGGTACTAGATAGATATGAGAAGTCTGTATTTTTTTTTATGCTTGTAAACTAGCGCTTGACCATGATCCCAACTGGTGTTAAGTGGTGATATAGTCGAAAGATGGTACGCGCTAGTTTAGTAAGTGCCTATTCACTCTACTCTTGAAGGCTCCCACGTCGTACTTGAACGGAAAGGACGCCGGCAACTTATTCCACTCCTTTGCTGTACGCACGATGAACGATGACTCAAATCGCTTCGTACGGACGCGCGGGACATCGACTATGAAAGGGTGGAGACCCGCCGAGTGTCTAAACGTCCGAAGGTAGAATGGGGATGGGGGAATTAACTCGTGTAATTCCTGTGCACACTCTCCAAAATGTAATCTGTAAAACACCGAAAGGCTGGCCACCTTGCGCCTGTGCTCAAGACTATCTAGGTGTAGATCTAGGTCACCTATCAACTTATATCTGTATAAGTTGGAAGATCGCTTTTAGCGATAAGGCCGCCATTGTTTATGTATTTTAATTATATTTTCTTTTTTTATTTTAGTTCATAAGTGTAAACAATAAAGAGTTTATAAATAAATAAATAAATAAATAAATAAAAATAAGTTTATAATTCATTAATTTTCTTTGTCATGCAGTTATATATTAACTTTCTATCTATTTCAATTATCAGATCCAGAATATAATGCACAAGAGAAAGCGCCGGTGTCAACGGATGAGCCCAACTTCAAAGCTCCCAAGTACTGACAGATTAGTGTTAGTGATAATTTTAAAGTGGAACATTTACGGAAGATATTAAGAAATTTAAGTCTTACGTTATTATATGTATGTGTGTTTGTTGTGTAAAAATATATTTGTCATTTATATATGTAAGAAATATTCGTACATTTAGTATGTTTCATTTACAACGTGAATATATTTCATCTTCTAATTTGTTTAATTTTCACCATTCGAAACTCATGTACGGGATAACTATGGACTTTATCAAGTCTATTGTTAGCTGGCAACACCTGACACCCAGCGATTGTTATACATAATAACTACTTCCAATGATATCTTAATGATTTACCTGAACCTTATTGTATCTTTAATTCATAATTAATAATTTAGTTGATCGTCACATGAACTTGGCATTGTAAACAATAGTTTAACTTTATTAGTTCCTAATCTGACTTCTAATTAATTTTGCATAAAAGATGGCGAGGACGCGCAGTTGTGACGTTTGACTCGATATAAATAATTCTTTGTACAACGTTACGCTGTCTCAATAAAGGAGTGTATTAGTTGTTGGACTATTTTATTCTACGAGACCTACAGATTATAACACTATATTCCGTGTTTTCAACCGACTTCAAAAGAGGAGGTTCTCAATTAAATTAATTCAATTGTTTTTGTTGATGGCGTTTCCATTTAGATTTCGTCAATGTCCAAGTGTGTTACGTTAAACTGCAGTAAAAAGCGGGCTTCGTGACGGACGAGAATCGAAACTATCAAAGAAGTTACTGCTGAGACAATTCCGGACGATGCTTACTGTTGATATGTCTAAAACAATAGAAACACACACAATATATACATAAGGTTAGTTATTTAAAAGACAGACTGTTATTTTTTTTAATGAATGAACATAAAATATAGACAAAAGGAGAGTTAACTAGAGAGGGTAGGGATATGAAGTCTATGGGGTGCGGGATATCATTAGGTAGGAGGTCGTAGAGGGAAGAAGATAGTAAGGACAACTGTTTAGAGGTTCAGGCTAAGCGACCTAAGAGCTATGCCACCTCTCAAATCAGTGAAGCAGTAAAGGCCAGCTTCTGTGCCAACTGTGATAGTTCGTCAAAAAAAAAAAGGGACAACTGGAAAAAGGTGATTTGGAGTCCCTTCGTCTAGACTACATTCACAGAGGGAGCTGTCTTTAATATGTAACTTAGCCAGATGGACGGGGGTACACGCATGTCCAAGCCTTAACCTGCTGATCGTGCTTGTGAAGCGTTTGTGAATGTTTTGAAGATGATGCAGAACCAGGGCCGAGTGGGAATTGAGGATTAAACTTCAGCGTAGTGTTTACCTTTAAAAGAACTAGCTCTTTGCCAATAAGTGTTCCAGGATGTGAAAAGGTGTCGACTTGCGTTCTCAATGCGAAGGCGGCGGTTATGTGGGTTTTACCCACTAAAACCTCCCAGTGGCCCTTCCTCGGTGCATGGTGAGGGCTCCGGGATCTCCAGTGGAACGCACCGGAGCCCCTCTGCACTGTGCTCATAGAGAGCACTTCCCGGGGAGGTTACTCCCTCCCCCTGTGCTCTCGCAGTGCAAGGCGACACAGGCCAGCCGATGTCGCCTTCTTCCCGGGTCCACCTTGGCGGACGACAAAGGCCCCCACCCTTGTCGCTAATGGACAGGCCTTTTAGTCGCCTTCTACGACAGGCAGGGGATACCGTAGTCTTGTTCTTGAGAGCCCAGAACTACAGGGTTGTGTCATAGACCCCTAGGGATCGATATAGACCACTTTGTAAATCACTGGTCTACACTATCAAAGAAGTACAGTGGCTACTGCTGAGACAATTCCGCGCGATGCTCACTGTTGATATGTCTAAAACAATAGAAACACACACAATATATACATAAGGTTAGTTGGTTTAAATTCGTCTGTATGTTTTCCATTTGAAAGCTGGTATCTGACATTTGGTCCAAATATGACAATAGTATCTATGTAAACCCTATATGTGTCCTACAAAAGGACGAATAACTCAATTATACGGCAACGTATTTCGATGATTCATTTTTAATTGGTAAGCATGTACTTTAAAGATAGTGTTATAATCTGTAGGTCTCGTAGAATAAAATAGTACAACAACTAATACACTCGCTTTATTGAGACAGCATAACGTTGTACAAGAATTATTTACATCGAGTCAAACGTCACAACTGCGCGTCCTCACAATCTTTATACAAAAATTAATTAGAAGTCGGATTAGGAACTAATAAGGTTAAACTATTGTTTACATTGCCAAGTTCATGTGACGATCAACTAAATTATTAATTATGAATTAAAGATACAATAAGGTTCAGGTAAATTATTAAGATATCATTGGAAGTAGTTATTATGTATAACGATCGCTGGGTGTTAGGTGTTGCCAGCTAACACTAGCGTACTATGCAACTTCAGCTAACCGCCCGGACACTAAGCTACCACGGCTCATTATATATATACATAAGGTTAGTTGGTTTAAATTCGTCTGTATGTTTTCCATTTGAAAGCTGGTATCTGCCATTTGGTCCAAATATGACAATAGTATTTATGTAAACCATATATGTGCCCTACAAAAGGACGAATAACTCGATTACGCGCCAATGTATTTCGATGATTCATTTTAATTGGTAAGCATGTACTTTAAAGATAGTGTTATAATTTGTAGGTCTCGTAGAATAAAATAGTCCAACAACTAATACACTCGCTTTATTGAGACAGCGTAACGTTGTACAAAGAATTATTTATATCGAGTAAACGTCACAACTGCGCGTCCTCACAATCTTTATACAAAATTAATTAGAAGTCAGATTAGGAACTAATAAAGTTAAACTATTGTTTACAATGCCAAGTTCATGTGACGATCAACTAAATTATTAATTATGAATTAAAGATACAATAAGGTTCAGGTAAATTATTAAGATATCATTGGAAGTAGATATTATGTATAACGATCGCTGGGTGTTAGGTGTTGCCAGCTAACACTAGCGTACTATGCAACTTCAGCTAACCGCCCGGACACTAAGCTACCACGGCTCATTATATATATACATAAGGTTAGTTGGTTTAAATTCGTCTGTATGTTTTCCATTTGAAAGCTGGTATCTGCCATTTGGTCCAGATATGATCTATGTAAACCATATATGTGCCCTACAAAAGGACGAATAACTCAATTACACATCAACGTATTTCGATGATTCATTTTAATTGGTAAGCATGTACTTTAAAGATAGCTTAATGAGAATGTGTTTAGGTTCTCGTTAATTAAAATTTTCTAAAATTCCTACGATATTTTTGTAATACGAAGAGGTCGTCCGCGCGTAATGGTGCCCTGTTGATTTGGAGATGGTATATCTTATTCATTTAATACAGTCGTACCTCTATAAGTCATTAAATTGCATTGTACAGTATCAAAATAGTTGATTAACTTGTATGATTTCTTTTGAATAGATTTAATAAACAATTTTCTATGTGTTTTCTTTCCTTGTCTTTAATTACATGTGATGGCAGCGATTGCTAGTGGTTAAAACTAAGTAAGGTAGTGGCTTGCTTAGTTTTAACCACTAGTATCACCTAATAAAATAGTAGCCAACCCTCGCCGTTCTGGGCTCTCAAGACAAGACTACGGTATCCCTGCCTGTCGTACAAGGCGACTAAAAAGGGGGCCTCGGGCTCACCCCTAGGCGACAGGGTGGGGCCTTTGCCGTCCGCTAAAGTGAACCCGGAAGAAGGCGACATCGGCTGGCCCGTGTAGTCTTGCACTGCGAGGGCACAGGAGGCCTTTCCCCAGGACGTCTTTCTCCTTGAGCACAGTGCAGAGGGCTCCGGCACTGAGATCCCAGGCCCCTCGTCATGCACCGAGGAAAGGGCCACTGGGAGGTTTTAGTGGGTAAGAACCCCACATAACCGTCGCCTTCCCCAGAAGGCGGGGTATCTTTCTGAAGATTTCCTCCCGTGAACAAAATGCAAAGTAAGGTAGAAGAAGTGGCTAAGATGAAGTTTTTTGACGAATTATACAGATTGGCCAGAGAAGCTGGCCTTGACTTGACCGGATTGAGAGGTGGCATAGCTCTTGGTGTGCTTGAACCTCTGTCGCTAGTAACTCGACACAAGGGTCCCCGGTGGTAACCCCGACTCGGACGTTGACTATGTTAGTGGCAGCAGGCGCGGCTACCGATGTATCAAAGCTTTACCATAGCCCCGCCAACATAGTGTTAGCTAGCAACGTTGAGTGCAATGATTGTTATGCATAATAACTACTTCCACTGATATCTTAGTGATTTACCTGAACATTATTGTATCTTTAATTCCTAATTAATAATTTAGTTGTTCATCACATTAACTTAGCATTGTAAACAATTGCCAACTTTATTAATTCGTAATCTGACTTCTAATGAATATTGTAAAAAGATGGCGTTGACACAATAAAGCGAGTGTACTTATTGGACTATTTTCTTCTAGAAACCTACAAGTTATTACAATAGACAATGGTGTAATAATCTTGGGGTACGACCGACATAACTCGCCCTTTTTATATTAATTTTAATTTACGCATGAAGCTATATATATTAACATCTGGCGCATAAAAGTATAACTATGTTTGTGTTTGATGTGTTAACAATGTATTTAAGCGCGTAGTCAAAGCACTTGCTTAGTATAAGTATTAAAAAAAACATTTTTTTTCATTCCAACTTCAACCTGTGACTTTCGAATCTTAAAATTTTACTCTTATCATTTTTTCATAACGCGCCTAAAGAAGTACAACTTCCAAAAATGGCCAAGTTTAAAAAAAAATGTGTTTAAGGTTATAAAAATGTAAAACCTGCTTTGTTATACCAACCATCCTTTTACTAACTAACGACCCTAATAATTCGAGCCCGGTGTATGGCAATGGGCTCATCGTAATGTCACATATGGAACCTAATAAGCTCGATGAAGAGCGGACAAGGGACCAGCCTGTCCTGTTTGCCCGCTAGCGTTAAAAGGTCTTAATGGTGATAATTATCTGTAAAGAGATACAATAAACAACAAAATACAGTCGACATAAATTGTACTTTGCGGCACCGTTACTTCCCCCATTCCTCAGAATTTTTGTCGTGCATACGTACATATTTGTAGATACTGCTAACATTTTAGAGGTAGATATGCATGCATTTGTAATTACACTAACTGTTATGTACTAATGAGCAAATAAACTTGCCGATTTACTGTTGTCTAATTGAATTTTAATTATAACCGCACGTAGACATTTATTAAGAAACGAGTAGATTTAATTAGAATTTTCCAAGTAAATTTTAAAATGTGTATTCCGCATTCCGGTTCATTTGTTTTAGCACTAACCTGTTTCAGAACCAGAAGTTATTGCGTTTTATAAGGTCGCTTAAATGTTATGTGGTTTTGTAATGCATCGCATAGAATATTTAAATTACGTAAAATATATGTACAACATTATATTTATTTATACATACGTTTATACGTTTTATTTATATAATAATATATAAATAGTAAATAGGTATATTGTAAAACTTGGTGCCATATACACATACACTGACTAAGCAGTCTAGCCCTCTCAGACCCTCAATCGGACTGCTAACGCGTAAGATAGTAACCGTCTAAGTCGAGGTTACCCCTCCCTGGGGAACCCTTGTGTCGGGATTACTAGCTAATAGGAGTTCAGGCTAAAGTGACCTAGAGCTATGTCATCTCTCAATCCGATGAAGCAGTAAAGGCCAGCCTCTCTGGCCAAGTGTGTTGTTCGTCAAAAAAATGACTAAGTAAGCTTTACAGCACATTGCCGAATCGAAAATGAACCGGACATCTTTGCATTGGAACTAAAAAGATACAATCATCTCGTCGGCCTGTTGACCTTCAGTTTTCACTACTACAATATAAAGTGAGGGAATTCCTTCACGTCAGTCCGTGTGCTGACGCGTCGTCGAAATGCGGTCGAATTCGCGACGATTCATTTGACACAATGACGGTTCATCGCCATTACACGCCTCCCATCCCATGGGCCGCGTAGAGCGTCTTCACAGGTGCGTAAGCGCAGGTACGGAGTCTGCTGCGGCTCCCCACCCGCGGCCTGCCGTCCGGCCATCTTGAATTCCGTTCACTCATATCCGCGCCCGTCTCGCGGCCAGCGTTCACGCCACGAGCGACAAAACAATCAATTATCAATTACGGTGCCTTTAAGTGGTTGGTATGTGATAGTGTAGTGTCAAAATGGAATCGACTCCTATCTGTCGGTGTCGTGTTTTATTGCCATGGGCTCGCGGTGCCGCGGCAGAGTGGAACGGTTTACAAGGAATCAAGAGCCTTTGCGCGAGTTGTATCCGGAAAAGGAGCGACCAGTGGCGGTATAGATTCTTGGCTGTCGGTTTGGTCTAATGGAATCCTACTGGAGAATGTCGACGAGCGGGTCGCGGGTAGCGCTGATTTTTCCTATATCGAGTTTGCATTATTGCGCGGCCGTTCGCCGCGTGAGTGTTGAGGGTGCGCCGAGATTTTTACCATTGGATTCCCCGTTCGCCAGGGCGCCGGCACCGCGACGGCCGCCTTTGTTCGCGGCGGTGCTCCGCAGGACGCAAGGTATCAAAGTGCTGGAATGCCACGCTTTTATTTGTCGTCGTGAAGCGGCGGCCAACGCACTCGTACGATGTTGTTTTCACGCTTACGCCGACAGTTCTTACGCGAAACGCTTGGAGGCCGAGCGGTCACCTTCACAGCTACCTCCCGAGCCCGACGAAGAGCTCGAGGTGTACGATGGGGATGAAAATCACAAGGTATGGGTTGGGGAAATAGAGCGCGATGACGCCAGTGACGATATTCCACATCCGACCAGAGCTCCCGACCGCGGCAGATCACTCGCCCGCGTCCGTGCCGCCTCCTCCCCGCCGCCGGAAGAACCAAAAAGAAATCGACCACTAAGAAAAGTAAAAGAAATCGTCCGCTTCCGCCGATGAGTTATACGCTACGATGCCGGGAGCCGGCGCCGATGATGAATGGGAGATCGCCCGGGGCGAGCGCCAGGCAGCTCATCCTATGGTGTTGGTAGCTCACCCCGCCGCCACATTACCTCACGCTAGACCGGCGACGTTAGGCCGCCAGGGGGCGTGTACCGGCCAGCTTTGGCTCAGGTCCCTTTCCTGCAGTCCGCCCGGCTTGAGGCCGACTGCAATACGCTACAGTTGTAATTCCTGTGCACGCTCTCCAAAATGTAATCTGTAAAACACCGAAAGGCTGGCCACCTTGCGCCTGTGCTCAAGACTATCTAGGTGTAGATCTAGGTCACCTATCAGCTTTATATCTGTATATGTTTATAATTCATTAATTTTCTTTGTCATGCTGTTATTTATTAACTTTCTGTCTATCTCAATTATCAGATCCAGAATATAATGCACAAGAGAAAAGCGCCGGTGTCAACGGATGAGCCCAACTTCAAAGCTCCCAAGTACTGACAGATTAGTGTTAGTGATAATTTTTAAAGTGGAACATTTACGGGAAGATATTAAGAAATTTAAGTCTTACGTTATTATATGTATGTGTGTTTGTTGTGTAAAAAATATATATGTCATTTATGTATGTAAGAAATATTCGTACATTTAGTATGTTTCATTTACAACGTGAATATATATGATCTTCTAATTTGTTTAATTTTCACCATTCGAAACTCATGTACGTGATAATTATGGGACTTTATCAAGTCTATTGTTAGCTGGCAACACGTGACACCCAGCGATTGTTATACATAATAACTACTTCCAATGATATCTTAATAATTTACCTGAACCTTATTGTATCTTTAATTCATAATTAATAATTTAGTTGATCGTCACATGAACTTGGTATTGTAAACAATAGTTTAACTTTATTAGTTCCTAATCTGACTTCTAATTAATTTTGTAAAAAGATGGTGAGGACGCGCAGTTGTGACGTTTGACTCGATATAAATAATTCTTTGTACAACGTTACGCTGTCTCAATAAAGCGAGTGTATTAGTTGTTGTACTATTTTATTCTACGAGACCTACAGATTATAACACTATATTCCGTGTTTTCAACCGACTTCAAAAGAGGAGGTTCTCAATTAAATTAATTCAATTGTTTTTGTTGATGGCGTTCCCATTTAGATTTCGCCAATGTCCAAGTGCGTTACGTTAAACTGCAGTAAAAAGCAGGCTTCGTGACGGACGAGAATCGAAACTATCAAATAAAATACTGCTGAGACAATTCCGGACGATGCTTACTGTTGATATGTCTAAAACAATAGAAACACACACAATATATACATAAGGTTAGTTGGTTTAAATTTGTCTCTATGTTTTCCATTTGAAAGCTGGTATCTGACATTTGGTCCAAATATGACAATAGTATCTATGTAAACCATATTGTGCCCTACAAAAGGACGAATAACCCAATTACACGTCAACGTATTTCGATGGTTCATTTTTTATTGGTAAGCATGTACTTTAAAGATAGCTTATTGAGAATTTGTTTAGGTTCTCATTAATTAAAATTTTCTATTATTCCTACGATATTTTTGTAATACGAAGAGGTCGTCCGCGCGTAATGGTGTCTAAATGTGATTTGAAGTCGGTATATCTTGTTAATTTAATACAGTCTTACTTCTATAAGTCATTAAATTGCATTGTACAGTATCAAAATAGTTGATTAACTTGTATGATTTCTTTTGAATAGATTTAATAAACAATTTTCTATGTGTTTTCTTTCCGTGTCTTTAATTACATGTATTAAGCGGCGATTGCCTAATGGTTAAACTAAGTAAGGTAAGTACAGCCCTGTAGTTTTGGGCTCTCAAGAATAAGACTACGGTATCCCCTGCCTGTCGTAGAAGGCGACTACAAGGGGCCTCGGGTTCACTGAGCGACAAGGGTGGAGGCCTTTGTCGTCCGCTAAAGTGGACCCGGGAAGAAGGCGACATCGGCTGGCCCGTGTAGTCTTGCACTGCGAGGGCACAGGGAGGGAGGGAGTAACCTCCCCCGGGACGTGCTCTCCTTGAGTTATTAGCAGAGGGCTCCGCACTGAGATCCCGGAGCCCCTCGTCATGCACCGAGGAAAGGGCCACCGGGGAGGTTTTAGTGGGTAAGAACCCCACATAACCGTCGCCTTCCCCCCAGAAGGCGGGGTATCTTTCTGAAGATTTCCTCCCCGTGAACAAAAAATAAAAGTAAGGTAAGTAGCTAAGATGGCAGTTTTTTTTGACGAATTATACAGATTGGCCAGAGAAGCTGGCCTTGACTTGACCGGATTGAGAGGTGGCATAGCTCTTAGGTCGCTTAACCCGAACCTCTGTCGCTAGTAACTCGACACAAGGGTCCCCCCGGTGGGGGGTAACCCCGACTCGGACGGTTGACTATGTTAGTGGCAGCGCAGGCGCGGCTACTTTACCATAGCCCCGCCAACATAGTGTTAGCTAGCAACACAGGATACCCAATGATTGTTATGCATAATAACTACTTCCACTGATATCTTAGTGATTTACCTGAACATTATTGTATCTTTAATTCCTAATTAATAATTTAGTTGTTCATCACATTAACTTAGCATTGTAAACAATTACTTAACTTTATTAATTCGTAATCTGACTTCTAATGAATATTGTAAAAAAGATGGCGTTGACACAATAAAGCGAGTGTACTTATTGGACTATTTTCTTCCACAAAACCTACAAGTTATTACAATAGACAATGGTGTAATAATCTTGGGGTACGACCGACATAACTCGCCCTTTTTATATTAATTTTTAATTTTGCTGTAAACTATATATAATGCTTTATCTGTACCATAAAGTATAACTATGTTTGTGTTTGATGTGTTAACAATGTATTTAAGCGCGTAGTCAAAGCACTTGCTTAGTATAAGTATTAAAAAAAAAACATTTTTTTCATTCCAACTTCAACCTGTGACTTTCGAATCTTAAAATTTTACTCTTATCATTTTTTCATAACGCGCCTAAAGAAGTACAACTTCCAAAAATGGCCAAGTTTAAAAAAAAATGTGTTTAAGGTTATAAAAAATGTAAAACCTGCTTTGTTATACCAACCATCCTTTTACTAACTAACGACCCTAATAATTCGAGCCCGGTGTATGGCAATGGGCTCATCATGTGTCACATATGGAACCTAATAAGCTCGATGAAGAGCGGACAGGGACAGCTGTCTGTTTACCCCGCTAGCGTTAAAAGGTCTTAATGGTGATAATTATCTGTAAAGAGATACAATAAATAACAAAATACAGTCGACATAAATTGTACTTTGCGGCACCGTTACTTCCCCCATTCCTCAGAATTTTTGTCGTGCATACGTACATATTTGTAGATACTGCTAACATTTTAGAGGTAGATATGCATGCATTTGTAATTACACTAACTGTTATGTACTAATGAGCAAATAAACTTGCCGATTTACTGTTGTCTAATTGAATTTTTAATTATAACCGCACGTAGACATTTATGTAGAAACGAGTAGATTTAATTAGAATTTTCCAAGTAAATTTTAAAATGTGTATTCCGCATTCCAGTTCATTTGTTTTTAGCACTAACCTGTTTCAGAACCAGAAGGGTGTGCGTTTTTAAGGTTGCTTACATGTTATGTGGTTTTATATAATACTTATCGCATAGAATATTTAAATTACGTAAAATATATGTACAACATTATATTTATTTATACATACGTTTATATCGTTTATACGTTTTATTTATATAATAATATATAAATAGTAAATAGGTATATTGTAAAAACTTGGTGCCATATACACATACACTGACTAAGCAGTCTAGCCCTCTCGGGCGCCCTCAGATCGGACTGCTAACGCGTAAGATAGTAACCGTCTAAGTCGAGGTTACCCCTCCCTGGGGGAACCCTTGTGTCGAGTTACTAGCTAATAGAGGTTCAGGCTAAGTGACCTAAGAGCTATGTCATCTCTCAATCCGATGAAGCAGTAAAGGCCAAAATGACTAAGTAAGCTTTATAGCACGTTGCCGAATCGAAAAATGAACCGGACATCTTTGCATTGGAACTAAAAAGATACAATCATCTCTCGTCGGCCTGTTGACCTTCAGTTTTCACTACTACAATATAAAAGTGAGGAATTCCTTCACGTCAGTCCGTGTGATGACGCGTCGTCGAAGAGAAATGCGGTCGAATTCGCGACGATTCATTTGACACAATGACGGTTCATCGCCATTACACGCCTACCCATCCCATGGGCCGCGTAGAGCGTCTTCACAGGTGCGTAAGCGCAGGTACGGGTCTGCGCCCCGCGGCTCCCCACCCCGCGGCCTGCCGTCCGGCCATCTTGAATTCCGTTCACTCATATCCGCGCCCGTCTCGCGGCCAGCGCACGTTCACGCCACGAGCGACAAAACAATCAATTATCAATTACAGTGCCTTTAAGTGATTTAGTGTCATGTGATAGTGTAGTGTCAAAATGGAATCGACTCCTATCTGTCGGTGTCGTGTTTTATACCTGGGCTCCGCGGTGCCGCAGCAGAGTAAGGACGGTTTACAAGGAATCCAAGAGCCTTTGCGCGAGTTGTATCCGGAAAAGGGAGCGACCAGTGGCGGTATAGATTCTTGGCTGTCGGTTTGGTCTAATGGAATCCTACTGGAGAATGTCGACGAGAGCGGGTCGCGGGTAGCGCGATTTTTTCCTATATCGAGTTTGCATTATTGCGCGGCCGTTCGCCGCGTGAGTGTTGAGGGTGCGCCGAGATTTTTACCATTGGATTCCCCGTTCGCCAGGGCGCCGGCACCGCGACGGCCGCCTTTGTTCGCGGCGGTGCTCCGCAGGACGCAAGGTATCAAAGTGCTGGAATGCCACGCTTTTATTTGTCGTCGTGAAGCGGCGGCCAACGCACTCGTACGATGTTGTTTTCACGCTTACGCCGACAGTTCTTACGCGAAACGCTTGGAGGCCGAGCGGTCACCTTCACAGCTACCTCCCGAGCCCGACGAAGAGCTCGAGGTGTACGATGGGGATGAAAATCACAAGGTATGGGTTGGGGAAATAGAGCGCGATGACGCCAGTGACGATATTCCACATCCGACCAGAGCTCCCCGACCGCGGCAGATCACTCGCCCCGCGTCCGTGCCGCCTCCTCCCCCGCCGCCGGAAGAACCAAAAAAGAAATCGACCACTAAGAAAAGTAAAAAGAAATCGTCCGCTTCCGCCGATGAGTTATACGCTACGATGCCGGGGCCGGCGCCGATGATGAATGGGAGATCCTTGGGGCGAGCGCCTCCTGCTTGGGCGGCAGCTCATCCAATGGTGTTGGTAGCTCACCCCGCCGCCACATTACCTCACGCTAGACCGGCGACGTTAGGCCATAGGGGGCGTGTACCGGCAGCTTTGGCTCCAGGTCCCTTTCCTGCAGTCCCGCCCGGCAGAGGCCGACTGCAATACGCTACAGTTGACCCTCGGCGTTCGAAGCCGCCGCCGACGGCTATGAAAGCTGCACAGAGCATGACAGGTTTAGAGGCAGTGGAAGACGCTGGTGGAATTTACAGGAAAAAGGGACATTTGAACGAGAGAGCTTTTTCGTACAGCATAAGACAGGAGCATAGAAGTCGATCGCACGGATCCCTCGCCAACCTGAAGTTCGCTGCTCCACCCGAGGTGAGGAGATATAACTTACTAGATTTTTATAATGTATGACATATTAATACACATTAATTTATTGGTTGTCTTGAATAGTTCGCTTTAGCGATACGACCGCCGAAAACCTAACCTTCTGTTACTATGTGACGCAGAAGTGCAATTTTATAAAATGTCGAATGTCCTGTGTGCAATATTAAAAGATATGAGTGTGAATACGATATATATAAATGTATAACAAGGGGAAATATTTGTGAATTAAGTATTAAAGAAACAAACAAAAGATTTTTGAGTTATAGGTTGTGTTATAATTTGTAGGTCTCGTAGAATAAAATAGTCCAACAACTAATACACTCGCTTTATTGAGACAGCGTAACGTTGTACAAAGAATTATTTATATCGAGTCAAACGTCACAACTGCGCGTCCTCACCATCTTATACAAAATTAATTAGAAGTCAGATTAGTAACTAATAAGGTTAAACTATTGTTTACAATGCCAAGTTAATGTGACGATCAACTAAATTATTAATTATGAATTAAAGATACAATAAGGTTCAGGTAAATTATTAAGATATCATTGGAAGTAGTTATTATGTATAACAATCGCTGGGTGTCAGGTGTTGCCAGCTAACAGTAGGAATAAAACAGAGATAATGAGATAAAAAATAAGATAACATGAGTGGAGTAATAGATAGAAATATGAAATAAGAGAAAACATAATGTATGATAATAATTAAGAAAATGTCAATCATGGCCCCAGCCGAACATGCTGGGGAAAACAATTAGTAAGAAATCATTTAAAAAAAAAAGAATCTTCTATTACTATAATCTTTGTTTTTTTTTTTTTATAATTTCTAAGCAAGTGCTTGACCACGATCCCACCTGATGTTAAGTGGAAATGCAATCCTGGATGGTAAGGCGCACTAGCTTAGTAAATGCCTGTTCACTCTACTCTTGAAAATACCCACATTGTAATCGGAAGGAAAGACAGACGACGCGGGCAAACTATTCCAGTCCTTTGCTGTACGAAGAATGAAAGACGAAGCAAATCGCTTCGTTCGGGTTTGAGGGATGTTCACAACAAAAGGATGAAATCCCGCAGTGCGTCTAGATGTCCGATGGTGGAAAGGGGATGGGGGAATTAGATCATGTAGTTCCTGAGCACACTCTCCAAAATGCAATCTGTAGAAAACCGAAAGGCTAACTACCTTACGCCTGTGCTCAAGACTGAGCAGATTGGTTGTATTTTGTCTTTATGTATGGTAATTAAAATACTTAGGTAAATCAAATAAAAAATAGCAAATCGTCATTGATGTATTTAACTTGACAGCAACTTGCGCAAACGGGATTAAAATTGTGTAATTTACACTCGAAACGGCACAGTTTTATTAAAAAGACATCTTTAAACGTCATGGCCGTCTGTCAGTTGCGGCATAAATTATTTACTTCGAGTGTCATCGTTGCCGACCGAATCGGATGTTGCTATCAATGTTAAAGCGATTTATTAGCATTCGATTTTTTATCTGTGCATATTTGTAAATATTTCGTGTATATTATAAAATTAATTATTGTTTAGAACGTCACGCGTTCATCACGTCTTTATTTAAATATGATAATATTTAATATTATGTTAACGTCCTTTGGGGTGAACGGGGACATTTACTATCTGCTTTTCTCTGATATTATTATCTCCATTATACAACATATCGGAGACCGTCAACCACCAATTTAAGCAAGTACTTTTTTGTCACATCTAATTTATGTATTATTGCTTACGTTTATATACATAATTACAATAAATATCTTAATATTTTTATTAAAAATGAATTTATTGACAAAACCACACTAAACTCCTGTTTTGAACCGACTTCAAAGAAGGTTTCCAATTCGTCTATTTTTTTATGTTTGTTACGGCATAACTTACGACTGGCTGAATCGATTTTGATGATTCTTTTTTTTTAAAAGCTGGTGCTTCGCCTTTGACCCATTTCAGCTTAGTCCAATTCTGACAATGGAATCCATGGGAACACCATATAAGTCTTAAATTTGTATTAAGTATTTTCCCGAGAAATTGGCTAATAACTGTAAATCACGCCAAGCGATATTTGATGATTCATTTTGATTGGAAAGGATGTCCTTCAAAGGTCGTTTGATGAGAGTTAGGTTCTTATTAGTTTTATTTCGTAATATTCATATTCGATTTGGAGTCGGTTTTTTTACTCGTAAATAAACTTGTTTTCGATTGTCAATGAGGAAATTCTCAATTTCCCTTGAAGTGAAACTTGAAAATGTCGGTTACCCAAGAAAGAAATGAACGCGGGCGATGGTTATCGATTCTGATCGAGTCGCCTCTCGATTTGCGGTTACGTTGCTTAAGGGGCCTGTCCGTCACACGCAGTCAAACCAGTTAGAAATGCTGCCGACATTACAACGGCCCTCTGCCCTGTCCCTTATACTTAATGCGAGAGACTTGATTAAGTGTACAAATTAGCTTCCGTCCTTTTGAGGAAGATGGCGTGGCACGAGGTTTTCGTTAGAATTTGTAGACGGTAACCGGCTTGGAAATTTGTTCCAGAAATTCAGTACAACATAACCCAATCATATTAAGTTAACATTATATATTTTTCTTCATCTAAAAATATCTTAGTTTGATCCTAGTGTCATATGGGGGAACTTTTATGTATTTAATTTAGAAAATTCTGCGTGTGAGACGCGTCGATTGCTTTCATTAAATAAGAATGATTTGAATGAGTTGATTGACACTTGAGTTTCAAAAGTTTAAAAACGATAACTTTGACGTAAAAGATAAAGATCGCAGTGGAAGGCCAAAAATTTACTAGGATGCAGATTTGGAGAAATTACTGAAGGACGATTCCTCTGAAACACTAAAGGAACTAGCGCTTATTTTAAAGGTCACTCAGAGAGCAGTCTCACATCGTTTAAAATCTACATTATCCAAGTTTACGTAAGATATCCTTTTTCTTTTAAGTTTATGTTTTTTAATGAAATATAAATAAATTAATAAAAATATTTTATTTTAAGGATATTTAAGAAGTTCTGAGTATGTACTCGTAATATTAAACTCTTCATTTTGATGAAAAGCTAGCCATTGGTATCAGTGCCTACCTCGGTAGGATTAAAAAGATCTGAGAGCTTATAGTGTACAGTTTTGTGTAAAAGAAAGTATTAATTGGACTAAATTAAGGGAGGCCTATATTGATATAGTATCATAAGCTTAACCATCTATAGATTACTATGAGGTCTCCAAAGGATAACATGAACGTAAAAGCTGTGGTGTAATAAGTGTGTGATCAGCCGATAGACTTATTCGATAGACAAGGTCGGGTTATGTTGTATGCTTATGTATGTATACGACCTGTGACCCTACTACTGTTGTGAAACTTTAGTATTTACTAAAAATAAACGTGTTAATAGTCAGTGAAGCAAGCGTGTCATAATACGTCTCAAATAGGTTTCAATCGCGCATTTCCACCGTGTGCAATTACCAAGAATTTTCCTCGTAACTTACGTAAGCCGACGATGAATTCATGCATAATTATAAAATGTTACACCGAGTTTACCGTTTGTACTTCTACTATATACATTTTATATATTTTCTTTTTAATATCTCTAGTAATATATCTCTCTCTTGTGTCGGTCCCTCATGTCTGAGGATCGCGGTCATCATCAGGGTTGCATCTGGAGCGGATGATTTGCCTCCACCGGCTTCTGTCCAGCGCGTCTCTTACAGCAAAGTAAAATTAGGAAGACGACGAGTCTTTTATCTGATCGAACCACCTTTTTGGTAAACGGCCCCGAGATCTTTTACCTGCGGTGTTCCCAACTACGATCAGTTTTTCTAGATCTAGTAATATCTAGTTATGTACGTTTTTACTTAATACTGATAATCTATATTAATTTAGCCATTTTATATTTAATTTACCAAGTGTCAAATTTGATTATTTTTTTTAATGACGAACTACACAGATTGGCCAGAGAGGCTGGCCTTGACTGCTTCACCGGATTGAGAGGTGGCACAGCTCTTAGGTCGCTTAGCCTAAACCTCTATTGCTAGTAACTTGACAGAAGGGTCGCCCCGTGAGGGGTAAGCTCGGCTTGGACGGTTACTATGTTACGCGTAAGCATTCCGATCCGAGGGTGTCCGAGAGGACCGAACCACGACTCGGTCGGCTGCTATTTCACGGATAATCTAAGGGACATTCAAAAGCTAAACTAACTTTGAGTGGTACTTCGGGAAGTTTGATTATAAAGAATAAAATTACATGTGAATCGGACGGATCAACAATATGTTACATTATAAAACTTATTCTTAACCGTGCTGCATCTTATAAATATGAAGTGAGCCGTGAGTTCGTTTGTCCCCTTTTCCTATTAAAAAAAACATATCTATCCCTTCTGCACTTCTGTTTGTTCTGTTCTTAGTAAATATACGAGAAACGATAGACGATAGACCAGAAATTAACGAAAAACACAAAGTTTTTTTTTTTAATTTCTGGTTTAAAGACAACTAAGCTATTTCTGGATTTTTTTTTATTTCGAATAAAAATCGTTTTTATATAAAATGAGATGAGTTTAAATTGGTGTAGAAGAGGGACTTTAGAAGAAAATATACTAGACGAGCCTAGACTGCTAAACCAAATCTAAAGCGTTAAACGTGTTAAAAAATATTAAACGTATAAATACTTCGTGATATAAATATGGCACTGTCACATTTTTGCTTGATAATTATGTTTCAATACAAATTCCGTTTCTCTACGATTTGATTGATTTGATTTTTATACTACTAAAACGTAACGTAAAAAATAACGTTAACCCTGCATTCCTTTACTGATGCAAAGGGAAGGACGTTGTTGAAATTACACGAACAATATCCTGTTTTTGGTAAAACAGACTAACTCATAGCATAGTAATTATTAGAAAACATTGCCAAACAAACTTATTACCATTTGCAATTGCTACATTGCAAGCCGATAATAATAGGTTGTCAAATATCTCCCTTCCGCCTTTTTGTCTTTTGAATTTCGCGGCTATGTACAAAGCGCTACAGAGCTCGTATCTAGCAATACTATACATAATTTGAAAGGTAAATTTCGGCGTTATTGAACTCCATGTTTACACGTCTATAACTGTTGAACGCAATATCCAAACTAATTATGCATAGCGTCGTTTTGTAGGTTATGTCAAGACCTTTCAAATTATGTATAGTATTGCTAGATACGAGCTCTGTAGCGCTTTGTACATAGCCGCGAAATTCAAAAGACAAAAAGGCGGAAGGGAGATATTTGACAACCTTATAAAACAAATATTCGTCAATTCTTTTTGTAATTTTTTATAAGTAACTAGCGTACACAGCCCCCTCCCCCGGACTAGATTTTGATTTATTGAATTCAATAAACTTACATCATTAAATATGGAATTTAACTCTAATCATGTATTCAATTATTAATTTCTCTCAGTATTCATTCTCTTCTCGAGCGGGTGAAGATGATTACCTACACCCATGTACATATCAGTAAATACGATATCATTCTTATCATTTATACAAAAACATCTTGGGCTCAAGTTATTGTCAGAAATAAAAGTATGACATACTTGTTTGACAGTTCAAAAAGAGGAGTGCTCCGAACATCGCCAAACTTTACAGGATTACTCGCCAGGTCAATATGAAAATTCTCTGAAAGTTTCATTGAATTCGGTCCTGCCGTTTCGGAGCCTATATATAAACAAACCTACACGATTTCTCTTTTATATATATAGATATTGGTATTCGATAAAACTTTTTTTTTTATTTTTTTAAAAGAAAGCTAACAATCTTGTTAACCATTCCAACTAAGCTTAAGCTTGTGCTAGGACATGGTTAACGGCAATAGTCGAATGGTGGATTCGAACCCACGACCTTACGATTCGCAGGCGGTACACTAAACCATTAGGCTATTGACGCTTCTAACTGTTATAGCTTAGTGGCTGAAAACCATATAGAATCGCTTTCTTTAAATGTATTTCTTTTTGTTAACTTATTATTCTCATTTCATTCAGTATCGTGACATTTTAAGAGATGTTTAGAAGATATATTACATATAGGCAGTAACGTATTTTATTTCGTTATAAAGTAAATAAGAAAAAACACACATTATTTTAAACTTTTAACGTATGAATGAAGGAAGTGGGTCCGAATCTCAGTTGCTTGTACTACTGAAAATTAAGTTCTTTCCGCTTCTTATGTACAAACATGACATAAAATTTGCCAAACACTGATACCCACTCTGAAGCCCTTGCGGCATTTAATTTTAGGAATTATGTTTAATAAGAAACCTTTGTTGGTAGGACTAATCAAATTTTCGTCTTTATCTTAATCGTCTTTTGATAAAAATCTTCCGAAATTTCTGTACCGCTATCTGATCCAAGCGCGTTGAACTCTAATATTTTGACAACCTGTTCGTTGATGTCTTTTGCTCGCAATATCAATTTGATTCCGAGAATAAATATTTAGTTCGATACATTTTATTAATTTAGCACTTACAAAAGCAAATACGCATAGCTAAGATATGCTCTCATATGCTTTTAACCCTTGCGTGGTAGACAAATACAGAAATGGTTGTTAGAGGTGGTGAGACGTGCAACGGGCACAAATATTATAACGTCATTTTTTTTACATGGTATATATTATATATACCAGGAAAACATATATATATATATATATAATCACGTAATATATAGCATATGATGGTATAGCATTTAACCAAATCTATCACATTGTGTTCTGATCAGAGTGAATATGACAATCTAATTTTCACGATAAGCACCAGCTTTATAATAAAAAATGACTCATCAAAATCGAAGGTTCACCCAGCCGAAAGTTATAAGGTAACAAACAAAAAATTAAGACAGACGAATTGAGAACCAAAAAAAAAATGGAGGAATTTTTGAATTCGGTTGAAAATATAGATTATCGATATGTATGATCTTCTTCTGAAAGTGTCTCTCCACTGGCGAAGGTTAGCAGTCAGTTCACCATATCTCTTTCTGTCTCTTACGACGCGAAACAGAGGCGGCACTCGCAATTCCGGTCCACTCTCTTATGTTCCGCAGCCATGACTTCTTTCTACGACCAACACTTCTTTTGCCAGCGACTTTGCCCATCAAAATAAGTTGAAGGAGGTCATCATCATCTCTGGTGCCTAAGCACGTGACCGAGATACGTCACTTTTGGATCTTGATGGTTCGCAATAGTTTGCGTTTCTCGTTGACTCGTAGAACCTCCTCATTTATCACTTGAACTCCATCCAATATCCAACATGCGCCTATAAACCCACATCTCGTACGCTTCAATACGTTTCCCAAGGTCGTTATGATAAAGTATGATAAAAATATATTTTTTTCTTTTACGTCGTCTCTTAATAAAGTCAGGAGAGCTAAATTTAGTATAACTGTACATCCTGTAATGAAATATAGTATTGTCACGCTTCTAACTTATCTACGCCAGCGTAATCGAGTCATAGTCGTGCCTCGACTCTGTTTTAATGACTTTGCCTTGATTTTACTTATTAAGTACAGTAAGGTGACACAACACACATTGTATGTTAAACGCGCTAGTAACTGTTAACCTAGTTGTGGTAATAAAATATGTGGTTCTGGGCTCTCAAGAATAAGACTACGGTATCCCCTGCCTGTCGTATAAGGCGACTAAAAGGGGCCTCGGGTTCACTGGGCGACAAGGGTGGGGGCCTTTGTCGTCCGCTAAGGTGGACCCGGGAAGAAGGCGACATCGGCTGGCCCGTGTAGCCTTACACTATGAGGGCATAGGGGGGGAGGGAGTAACCTCCCCCCTCCGGGACGTGCTCTCCTTGAGCACAGTGCAGAGGGGCTCCGGTGCGTTCCACTGAAGATCCCGGAGCCCCTCGTCATGCACCGAGGAAAGGGCCACCGGGGAGATTTCAGTGGGTAAAAACCCCACATAACCGCCGCCTTCGTAAGAAGGCGGGGTATCTTCTTGAAGATTTCCTCCCCGTTAACAAAAAAAAAATAAAATAAAATATCTAAACGTCAGTCAGTTATCGTACTGGCGACGACAAACGTGAATAGCCTAATGGTTCGTAATACGAGCTACGGTCCCTCTCGGAGGTCTTTGCGCCGGGTTACTCGCAAAAGAGTTTCTGGCTGAGCGACGTAAGAGCTCGAACCATTCAATGAAATTGTTGCGGTGTGTTTCTGGCCAATCAGCTTAGATTAAAACAACAACATTACAAAATGCGTCAGTAGCCTAATGGTTTGGTGTACGGTTGGTCTCCACTCTATTTTTCATTCATATTAAATGTCTACCCAGCAAAAACGGAAAGGGTTTGACAGCTTATTTTTTAATATGTTTTGTGGTGATCAATGTTAAATAAAAAAAGGGTTAAAGAAAGTGGTAACTTAATTTGACAATGAGCAAAAATGTGGAAGAAAAAATAGGCGACAGAACTATGGTCCAAGTATAACAATTTATAAATAAAACAAAAACAAAATCACTCCAGAAATGATGTTAGCTACGTCATTTCTAAGTGCACAAACTAAAAAAAAAAAAAAAACGATTTGACTTTTTTTTCTTTATTTATTGGGGACTTTTGCCCTATTGGGCATGCAGCCCCATCTTACCCTAACTTATGCACACACACATTGGTCGCATGAAGCGAGAAAGAAAGTCATCAATGTTGTATGGCCATAGCCACCAGCTTCCTCGCTCCCTCTGAGGTCGAGTCAGACAGCAGCATTAAGAAGACACCCATATGTTGCTGCCTTAGTTTTAAACTATCTATTAATGACTGTTTGGCACATTCCCCCATTATGTGGTGCACATCATCCACCACTTGGTAAATGTCATAGTTCGGTGACTCGTTGCCTTCCACATCAGATGTGCAAAAAATTTTGCCGGAAAATGCCCCGACGTTAATCTGTGTACCGTTGTGATTTACTTTCTACTATTCTATTATTCTATTACTTGGTTCCATCAGGAACCAAGGCAAATGAGGAGGTCGACTCCGTATAATTTTATACCAAATACCTTTTTGTTGACATCTTTCATCGACATACTTTTTAAAATCTCCTTTTTTGAAATCGGTTAAATAAATAAAAATAAAAGAGACTCGAGCGATAATTCTATTTTAAAAGTTAACCAATAATCACGCGCGCAGTAATCAAGCACCTGCCATATCATTTAAATGAGCGGATAATCTCGCTCCGTGCCGCATTCCTGTGAAAACGTCGCCTCCATAACACGGCATAACCTACTACACATAACCCCTACTTTAGCTAATATTACAGAATATTACGTGAACATATAATTAACAAAGAAGATATGATCTTATCTGAGCGATATTTCTTTATTTAACATGGATTAAAAAATTACAGTACATACTAGTAACTATATAATTACAAGTAAAAATATACATCGATTTCAAATAAAATCAAATGGGAAGGAATTTAATATAATACGCTATAAAGCATAGACATATTCTGTTATCATAAGGGATGATATTTTCCTATAATAATAGATTTTTTTTTAAAGAAAGCTAGCAATATTTCTTTTTTTTTGTTTCAAAAATATTACTAACAATCTTGTTAACCATTCCAACTAAGCTTAAGCTTGTGCTAGGATATGGTTCACGGCAATAGTCCAATGGTGGATTCGAACCCACGACCTTACGATTCACAGGCCGTACCCCAAACCATTATTATTATATCAATATATATTATATATAATAAATATTGTTATATATTATTGATGTATTATAAATCCTAAATGTTTTTTATATATTATTATTTTTACTCAAACTAGTGCTTGACCACGATCCCGTCTGATGTTAAGTGGTGATATAGTCCAAAAATGGTACGCGCTAGTTTAGTAACTGCCTATTCACTCTACTCTTGAAGGGGAGACGTCGTACTTGGACGGAAAGACTGACGCCGGCAACTTGTTCCACTCCTTCCTGTACCCACGATAAACGATGATTCAAATCGCTTCGTTCGGACGTGCGGAACATCGACTATGAAAGGGTGGAGACCCGCCGAATGTCTAAACGTCCGAAGGTAGAATGGGGATAGGGGAATTAACTCGTGTAAATCCTGTGCACACTCCAAAATGTAATCTGTAAAGCACAGAAAGGCTGGCCACCTTGAGACGGTGTTCAAGACTAACTAGGTGTAGATCTTGGTCACCTATCAACTTGGTAACAATATCGAGTTATTATCAACTGTCACATGTCCTAAACAGAATTAAGGCTTCACGATTTTTTAATCAAATCTCAGGGCACAGTTACACTGAGCTACTTAGCCGCCATGATTCAACACGCGTGTGACCCTGTTCCATTGTCGGGACTGCAATACATTTGTGCAGCTGTTACATTCAATTTCATTACCTAATCCCTTGTATTAAGGTTTAACAGAAAGGCAAATCTAATTTAGTTTTCTTTAATCCCACGCGAGGCTGTTGCCCGACAACGACAACGGTCAATGGTTTCTGCAAGCTCTGCGGGTAGAACATATCACTGTAGTCGCGTAGCTTGTATTTTGACACAATTTTAGGCTGTATTCTTAAGGTATAAGTGCGATAGTTCTATGTCTAGTCACCATCGTCAGTATACGTCGGTTGAATACAAATTATAATAGTGATTTCTCTATACGTCTCTTTGCATTTAATGTGCCAATATTGACGTGACGTCAATATGAACTCGATTCTCGCTCGTCGAATGGATTTCCGTCTAATGTTAAATATATTCATATTGTGACAGTATATAGATATATAATATTAATGTGGTACAAGTATATTTACGACTAAAAACCAAAACCGACTTAAATCCCACTTTCTTCTTGGTATTTTCGAATTATCGTAGGACACTACCCTTGAAGTACGTTCTTCCCAATAAAAAATGAGTTATTCGTCCATTTGTCGCGCACGTACTTAATGCAATTTTTCTTTAAAGAAAGCTAGCAATATTTCTTTTTTTTTTCTGAAAATATTACTAAAGTTCTTGTTAACCATTCCAACTAAGCTTCAGCTTGTGCTAGTAGATGGTTCACGTCAATAGTCGAATGGTGGATTCGAAGACACGACCATACGATTCGCAGACCGCACCCTAAACCATTAGGCTATTGACGCTTTTTTTTTAATTTACGACTTATATAATAAACAAATAATTAATAATAATAACAAATGAAAGAAATATAAAAATGTAAAAAATAAAACAATAATAAACAATTTATTCATATTTCGCAATTTTACAGCAAATATAATTTATAGTACCATTTTACATAACTCTTAAATTTGTGAAAGACTGGTCTATACTAGATTGATCTATCTTACAGTCTGTAAGACAGATCACCAGTTCCCCACCATAGTTATGATAATATTGTACTTTTATTATGAATATTAAATTAAAAATTAACATGCGTGAGATAAAATGTGTTGTGTGTGTGTGTGAATGTGTCGTGTGTTTGTGTGGTGTGTAAGTTCATGTATGGTTTTCTCATGGATCCCATTGTCAGAAAATTCTTCGTCTTTTGAAATTGGTTGAAAATGTATTTGAAACGATTGGAATATAAGTGCCTACACTTTTACGAGTAAAGCAATAACCGACATCAAATTTAGGCGGAAAATTAACTTCAATGCAAACGTCTGACCGCCAGCGGCTTAAATGATATAGAGTGCGAATTCATCACGAATAATACAGATTTATTGGGGACCTCCTTCTTTTCTGAAGTCGGTTACCAATGATACCGTGGATTATGAATATATAGTGTTTGAATAATTTGGTAAGTAATTTTTTTTCAATTCTAGAAAAGAAATACTGATGGAAACTTTCTTTCTTAATAGTTGATTGCTGTCGTTAGGGGCGGCTTCTACTACTTTATGGGGTTCAACAGTTTATTTAATAAGATTGATTTTGAAACAATTAAGATTTGAAGCGTCAATAACCCTGGCAAATAGTTCACAATAGGGTTCACTGGGCGACAAGGGTGGGGGCCTGAGTCGTCCACCAAAGTGGACCCGGGAAGAAGGCGACATCGGCTGGCCCGTGTCGCCTTGCGCTGCGAGGGCACAGGGGGGGAGGGAGTAACCTCCCCCCCCGGGACGTGCTCTCCTTGAGCACAGTGCAGAGGGGCTCCGGTGCGTTCCACTGGAGATCCCGGAGCCCCTCGTCATGCACCGAGGAATGGGCCACCGGGGAGGTTTTAGTGGGTAAGAACCCCACATAACCGCCGCCTTCCCCCCAGAAGGCGGGGTATCTTTCTGAAGATTTCCTCCCCGTGAACAAAAAAAAAAAAAGGCAAATAGTTTAGGTACCCTAAACTGGTCTGCGAATCGTAAGGTCGTGGAATTCACTACCAAACTATCGACGTGAACCATTTCCTAAAACAAACCTAAGCTTATTAGGAATGGTTAACAAGAATGTTAATTATACTTGTGAAAAAATAAATAAGTAAAGATTTCTGAACAGTACGTGTATACATCTCTGTTGAGCATAATGTAACTTCTACAAAAGAATCTTGACCTTGGCCTACTCTTGTTTGCTTTGTACAATAATTATGTCTTCATCTTAATGCAATGTTTCCATCTCCATTGCACCTTTCTTTTTGACTGATTACAAAAAAGGAGGTTTTCAATTCGTATGACGATTGCTATTTTGGCCTTTTTTTCGTTTGTAGACTTTCGATTTTTGCTGGCATATGACATTGAGTTCCGAAGGTATATCAGGGAACTCCTAAAATCGTATGCATTTAATTGCCGCTTCCCGAAGTGGCACCGTGAAATAGCAACCGACCGAGTCGTGGTTCGACCCTCTCGGGCACCCTCGGATCGGAATGCTTACGCGTAACATAGTAACCGTCCAAGCCGAGGTTACCACTCACCGGTAGGACCCTTGTGTCGAGTTACTAGCAATAGAGGTTCATTCTAAGCGACCTAAGAGCTGTGCCACCTATCAATCCGTTGAAGCAGTCAAGGCCAGCCTCTCTGGCCAATCTATGTAGTTCGTCATAAAAAAAAGAATTTAACTGAGATATTGGATTTATGGTAATCCAAGACTAGGTCACTACTTCTTAACGAGCAAAAATGTGGAAGAAGAAAGAGAATATAGGCTCTAGAATTTGGTAATATGTTACATTTATGATATTTCGTAAATTAATGAGAGCATTTTTTTTTAAGTTGGTTTTTGTTTTGAATCGTAAATATATTTGTTTATGTATCGTTTTCTGTTCTATGAAGATTGATTGAAGGAGGATCTATTTTCTTCCAGAAAAAATCCTCTTTAGTTAATAAATTAAAAAAAAGTTACAGATTGGCAATAGAAGCTGACCTTGACTGCTTCACCGGATTAACAGGTAGCATAGCTCAGATAGCTTAGCCTGAACCTCTATCGTTAGTAACTCGACACAAGGGTCCCCCCAGTGAGGAGTAACCCCGGCTTGGACGGTTACTATGTTACGTGTAAGCATTCCGATCCGAGGGAGCGAACCACGACTCGGTCGGTTGCTATTTCACGGATAATCTAAGGGATATTAAAAGCTAAGATAAATTAACACAGTCATATATATTTTCTTCGTCTAAATCTCCTGTATATTCGTAGCAAAGTTAGCTATTATAGCACCAGTAATACACTCCATGATACTAAAGGAATGCGTAAACTTAACGCGATAGTTGAAAATTACTTAATTTACAAACGATTTTTTTTTGACGAACTACACAGATTGGCCAGAGAAGCTGGCCTTGACTGCTTCACCGGATTGAGAGGTGGCAGAGCTCTTAGGTCGCTTAGCCTGAACCTCTATTGCTAGTAACTCGACACAAGGGTCCCCGCGGTGGTACAATCGATAACAAACGAAACACAAACACATTTGCATTTCATTGCACTATACAAACGTGAGGTGTTAACGCGAATAAACAAATGGAATTCTTACCATGTTTATATTTTTTGTGGCCTCAAAGATGCCTCGAGTCATTATGAGTTTTTCGTTAACATCTTTTTTTTTTCCTGTCGAGGCAAAAATATTTTAAAGATGACGTAGTTTACTAACTTAATTTGAAACGATTCTGATCTTTAAACGTAGCTAGTTACAGGCTTAAATTATTTGCGGTTTGTTGAGGAATTTGTGTGGGGTACTTGATAGTCATGTAATTATGAGTCGAATTTATTTCGAATCAACACCGTAATTTTTTCGTTACTATATCTATACTATATATATATATCTATACTATATATATAAAAGTCATTGTAGTAGATCGCACAAAACAGCTAGAGCTCAGTGGGACACTCGATCTCCATTATGTGGACAGTTTCGTATACCTGGGCTCTACCATATGTAACAATGGCTCATGCGAACCAGACGTGCGGAAGCGAATTGGCATGGCAAAAAACGCGATGACTCGATTAAACCGAATCTGGACAGATAGATCAATCTCACTAAAAACCAAGATTGATCTGGTGAGATCTCTGGTGTTCCCAATTTTTACATATGGAGCGGAAACTTGGACCCTCAAGAAGGCAGATAGATCTCGTATTGACGCATTTGAGATGTGGTGCTGGAGGAGAATGTTGCGAGTACCTTGGACAGCCCACCGCACAAATGCGTCAATTCTCCGGGAAGTGGGTGTCACTGTCAAATTGTCAATGGTCTGTCTCCGTAGGGTTTTCGAATTCTTCGGTCACATAGCCAGGAAAACCGATACCTTAGAAACACTCCTGGTCACAGGCAAAGTACAGGGAAAACGACCAAGAGGGAGGAGCCCTATGCGTTGGACAGACCAAATTAGCACCAACACCAGCAAGAGAGTCCACGAGGCTTTTCGCACCGCCAAAGACCGCAACAGGTGGAAAGCGATCGTCCGCCACATAATTCGTGGAGGTCACGACCCTCAGCAATGAGGAAAACGACGCAAGGAGGAGGATATATATTGAAGGTTTTTCTTTTGTTTCTTTCTTTTGTTCGGTTCCTTATTAATTATGTTGACATTGAACTTTGGGTTAGGATTAATTTGTTAATAAAGTGGTGGTTGTATTATCTAGTGTTTTTTATATTCATACTAACGTACCCAGCCCACTTCGTCGTGCTAGATTTTGCTTCAATTTATAGGTTGTCAAATATCTCCCTTCCGCCTTTTTGTCTTTTGAATTTCGCGGCTATGTACAAAGCGCTACAGAGCTCGTATCTAGCAATACTAAACATAATTTGAAAGGTCTTGACATAACCTACAAAACGACGATATGCATAATTAGTTTGGATATTGCGTTCAACATTTATAGACGTGTAAACATGTATTATTTAAACAATAAACACATCAATAAATATTTAATTTAACTCTTACAATATATTAAATTATTAATTTCTTTCCGTATTTATTCTCTTTTCTAGTAGGTACACACCCATGCACATATCAGTAAATACAATATCATTCTTATCATTTATACAAAAACATCTCATGTTAATGTCAGAAATAAAAGTACGACGCATGGCTTGTTTGACAGTTCAAAAAGAGGAGTGCTCCGATCGTCACTAAACCTTACAGGATTACTCGCCAGGTCAATCTGCAGATTCCCTGAAAGTTTTATTGGAATCGGTCCAGCGGTTTGGAGCCTATATGGAACATATCCATACACTTTCTCTTTTATATATGTGTATAGATTGACGTATTTGTATATAAGTAAATGTATATTTAAGTATATAACATTTTTAAATCGTTATTTTTAGCGGCACTATCCTTGGACTTCTTTTGTCAAAATCAGATGACTGTCTCCCAAATATTTAAAGAAAAGTCACAAAATAAAAATATATTTTGTTTTTATTGTACCATTTTTGGTTTTAATTGTACTTGTGGTCGATATCGCAGTTACCTGCATTTCCAATTTAAACTATCCGTTTCCAAAGCTAGTCTATTTGTCGTTATTGTACTTAACAACGTCGTACAAGGTTTGATTTTTGTCAATTTTAGACACAGACATATTCTTTATTGGCACAAAATATGAAACAAATCACAAAGACAAATAAAGTTAAAGTAAAAACGGACAAATAGGACATAAGATATGATACCAATATTGGACACCGTCTCAGCATATGCCGTCGCAAGGATGTGACAGCTCTGATTTTCAGCGGTGCCCAGGACTATCCAAAGAAGATATGATCGTATCTGAGCGATATTTCTTTATTTAACATGAACCAAAAAATTACAGTACATATTAGTACCTATTTAATTACAAGTAAAACAATACATCGATTTCAAATAAAATCAAATGGGAAGGAATTTAATGTCATACGCTATAAAGCATAGACACATTCTGTTATCATTAGGGATGATTTTTTCCTATAATAATAGATTTTTTTTTTAAAAGAAAGCTAGCAATATTTCTTTTGTTTCAGAAATATTACTAACAATCTTGTTAACCATTCCAACTAAGCTTAAGCTTGTGCTAGGACATGGTTCACGGCAATAGTCCAATGGTGGATTCGAACTCACGACCTTACGATTCGCAGGCCGTACCCTAAACCATTAGGCTATTGACGCTTGAATAATTATACAGACAACTGACAATAATAGTACAGTAAATATAATACGTGTATAAACAGTTATTAGATTTATGTATACTATACAATAAAATAATAGATGAACAAATTGTCGTAAATAAATTATTAAGTTAAAAAATAAATAAAAATTCATTAAATTCTTATTTCAAAAAAATAAATGCCATTGATTTTTTTTATTTTTGTAGATGCTGTCAAACAGTCACCTACCACTCACTTACCGTTGGACATTTGTTGTTGAAGACCTTTAAGCCAAGTCTTTTTTAAAAAATACACTTATTTCTTACGTCTAAGTGGAAATGGCAGTTAGATGATCCCCCTATGTGTCGCCGTCATTTTTTTTGGAGACTTTTTTGTTTGTTTTCTTTTTTTCCGTTGGAAATTAAAGTACGGGATAGACAGATAAAAAAGATTTACCTTTATTGCATCAAAAAATACGTGATTTTGGTGCAATAAAGGATTTATCTACAAGTGACAGTCGATGATCAGATGAGCCGTAGGCTCGTTTGCTTCTTTAAAAACTATAATCGTTGTCTATGTTGCGGACGATAAGCTTGTTTTTGAATTCAGTTAATACGCGTATACGTTAATGAGCTGTCAACATTTCTTACGGCGGGACCGGAGCGAGAAGCTAGATAATTATTATTTGTTATATGTGCTCACGCGAACGCAAACGACTGTGTCGGATTCACTTTTCAATGTATTTAGCAATGGCGATACTAAATGATAATTTTAAAATAAAAAGATTGATAGCCTTTTTAACCGACTACAAAAAAGGAAGAGGTTCTTAATTCGACTGTATTTTGTGACTGTACTGTGAATCGATTTTTATGATTATTTTTTCGCATTATATGTGATGCTTATAATGTTGTAACATTTCAACTTGGTCCAGTTCTGACAATGGCATCTTGAGAAAACCATATAAGTCTTAAATTTGTATTTTGTGTGTGCGCGACAAATGGACGAATAACTCAATATCACGTCAACCGATTTCAATGATTCATACTTTTTTTGCAAAGGATGTATTTCAAGGGTAGTTTGTGGAGAGTTTAATAGGTTTCTTATTAATTCTATATCGTAAAATTCCTGCGATTTGGGAAATACAAAGAGGTCGTCCGCGTGTAACAGTGTTTAGCGTTTCAATTCGATTTGAAGTCAGTTTCTGTTTTACTCATTAAAACACTTCTTTGTAATCTGATAGAAAGAACTGATTCTGTCGTGATTCTGACCTCTTATGGTCAGAATGCTACCACGCTAGAGTAATTGTAGTTGTAGTTCTGTCACGTTATATAATACAAAAAATCTCGTATACGTCCCACCAAAAAACCTTTTCCAACGTAGAAATCTCACGATCGTAAATGTGTATATTGTTGTGTTAATATTTGGCATAGTCGTATTAGCTTCAGCTACGGTTGTGTATTTAACGCTTTCAAAAATTTATACAAACCGAGAAAGTTAACAAATAAGGGAACGCCAGTTGGTTTTGTTAATAGTAAACATAGGTTTCTATATAAATCCTTTCGCTTTTCACCAAGCTTTTTTTTTGAGGCGGAGGAAGTCCTCATGGATACAATACCTGGAATAGGTTCCAGTGGCCTACGGACTATAACCTCCTCGCGCTTCGGCAGTCCTTCCTGGAACCGCTTTCGCATTACTTCAGGAAGGGGCCTGTTTATGTGGAGACTTTTTCTGTTTGCTTGTACATTTCGTCTCTTTCGCGTGTCCTCATTACATGTCGATTAAACGTATTGTTTCGACCCCAGTCTTCTTTGGTCCTTAGCATTGCAGCTATAAGGCTGCTGTTGAAGTCGTCACAATAAAAACTCTTTAGCGAACTCTAGACATTCAAAAAGCGCATGCTCAAGGATGTCTCGCTCACCGCAATAGGAACATTCATCGCTGATTGCCTTTCCTATATCATACAGGTATGTATTGCATGGCCGAGACAGCGATGACCCAACTCGGCAAAATATGGAAGGACAGAAACATTTCAAGCAGGACTAAAAAACACCTCGACCGCACACTCGTCTTTTTCATATTTTTATATGAGGCTAAGACTTGGACATTTAAACCGACCGCCGCCGACTGCCGACCGACAGAGGATCGACACTTTTGAAACGTGGTGTTGGCGTCGCCTGTTAAGGATTCCATGGACGGTGGGGTGCACAAACTTGTCCTTAAAGATCTACATATAAAAAACAACCAACACCTGTCCTCTACATGTTTGCACCGTGTAATCAGAAAGATTGATAGTGACGAGAAAGATCCAAGGAAAAAGACCAAGAGGGCGAAGTCCGAAAAGATGGTCGGTCTAGATCTCCGAAGAACTGGAGACATCTACCAGTATCGCCGGATTGACCGGAATGCCTGGAGACAAGTGATTAATCGCCGAGAAAGGAGTCATGATCCTCAGCAATGGGGGCAGCGATTGTAAAGATGTATTAAATACACCATGTCCACTTAGAGCCTGTGAAATACACCGAATTTTCTGGTGTACCACAGTGTCACATCTTTGATAATCCACCAAGCTATTCGCTTTACCAATTTCTCGTCTTTCACCAAGCTTGTTAAGGTACCATGTGACAAATACTGAAATCATCGTTACAAAATTAGTATATTGTAATATATTTTTCACTCTCCGCGCTCGCTGTAAGATTTATTAAGGTGTGACGATAAAACCGCTACTAAAGGTCCGTTGACAAGTCAACCCGTTACATAGTTAATTGAATGAAGAGAACCATACGTTATGGTCATTTATTTTGTAGCATTCACGAACCGTGGCCGCGAAGATGTCAATTTATAACTGTAGGTCTACGGTTAAGTTGCTCTCCCATCTCTCTCACACTAACCGAATATTGAACGTGGTGTTACACGCATGGAGACCGTATCAAATTGTGAGGTGGCCATTAGAAAAAGCTGTGGGTAGTTCATTGTTCGGGAGCTCGTGACTGCTTTAATTTCCTAGTACACGGTAGACAAATTTGATATATAGATAAATTCTTTATTGCACCAAAATAAATGTACAAAGGCGAATTGAATACTATTGAGCATTACTTTCTTATGTGGTTTACTCGCTCGCTCGCACACAGGAAGTACCAGCATTCAGATAAAATCATCAAAATCGCTTCCCCCAGTTAAAAATATTGAGGTAACACACATAATAACTAAGAATAGTGTTAGCTAATAAGTTGGTCCACACATCTTGTAACATGTGGCTGGCTTATACCTTGCACAGAGGCTAAGCATTGCTATACAACGTGGCAATGCTACCAGCCTTCTGGGCACGCTGCCAGGCGACGACGGTTTGGCACAGTTATATTGTAAATATTACTTTTTTTACTACAGGATTACTCGCCAGGTCAATCTGGAGATTCCCTGATAGTTTAATTGAAATCGGTCCAGCTGTTTCAGAGCCTGTATGGAACAAACCCATACACATTCTCTTTTATATAAGGTTGTCAAATATCTCCCTTCTGCCTTTTTGTCTTTTGAATTTCGCGGCTATGTACAAAGCGCTACAGAGCTCGTATCTAGCAATACTATACATAATTTGAAAGGTCTTGAAAAGGCTTTTTGTATCCAGCCTTCTGCAGATGGTTTAAAATGGTTTGGTGACTAACTCCCATCTCCTGGGCGATGTCACGAGATGCCACACGCCGGTCTAACTCGATGTAGTCCATGATTTGATCGGTATTTGTCGTCACAGGTCTTCCGCCGGCTGGCTTATCCATGGTGTCGTTTTCACCGGCTCTGAATCGTCGAAACCATTCCTCCGTGGTTCGAAGTGATAGAGTACCATCCCCCCAAAACACCATTAATCTCACGGAACGTTTCTCTAGCGGATTTGCCTTTAACGAAGGAAAACTTTAAAATAGCGCGAATTTCGGCGTTAGTGAAGTCCATGTTTACACGTCTATAACTGTTGAACGCAATATCCAAACTAATTATGCATAGCGTCGTTTTGTAGGTTATGTCAAGACCTTTCAAATTATGTATAGTATTGCTAGATACGAGCTCTGTAGCGCTTTGTACATAGCCGCGAAATTCAAAAGACAAAAAGGCGGAAGGGAGATATTTGACAACCTATTATATATAGATAGTTAAATCCATGTAATGTTTTGTTATAGTAGTATGCTTCGTCCTTTTAACGGTGTTGCTTAAGGCTACGAGTAAGTTATTGCCAGTCGTGTTTGTTTGTAAAGCCATCAAAATATAGCTTTCTTGTCAACGGTGGGCTAACAACATTATTATATAGAGTTCGTCGACCTGACAACGTTAGTTGATGTTCGTAGTTTAATATTTTACTACTTTGGCGACCAAGCTTCGCACCGCATTTTCAATTCGCAATTGATGTTAAAACTCAATGTATTCGGTTTTAACGCCATCTCATAAAACTTATCGAGGTTTCAGTTTACAAGTAACGGCAATATAAGTTTCTCAAAGATTTAAGAGATGGCGTTAATATTTTTTTTTGTGCAAAATCACATTTTCACAAGAAATACTTTACGGCTATTTAAGATGCCTTCTTCCTCAACAAAATTGTATATACTAATGGTCGGCAACTCTTTTAGTACTCGACTCTTCCACGAATTGTTTTAGTATTATCTTTTTTAATAATATTTAGTTTAACTAAGACTGGTTGATAAAGAATTCCAAATTCCACCGCCACTAGCTTGATGGTTGGCTTTCCACGATTGTACGTTTTTTCGCCGTACTTTCTTCTACGCACTATCAACCTGTGGAATCAACTGTGACCTGCGGTGTTTCCGAACGTTTACGATTTGGGGACCTTCAAGAAACGAGCCTACTCCTATCTCAAATGCCGGCAACGCACCTGCAGCTCCTCTGGTGCTGTGGATGTTCATGGGCGACGGTGATCACTTAAGATATATAAAATAATAATAAAGGCAAACTTGTAATTGTACTTTTAATCGTAAAATGGTTTCCGACTAAAAGACATCATTAATTACAAAATGGCTCTGTGGATAAATTTCAATTGTGAACTGTCTATATTAGGCTCATTTGGGAGGTCAGAAATTTGCCGACGACTGGTCCTAAGTTAGAAATGCATTAAGTAAAAGGTTATGACTGTGTGGTGCTGTGATTTTGAGTGCTTCCAATCACAAAGTTCTTGTCTCGTGAAATCTGCCAATTATTTGACTTCACGGCTTGCTAAGCTACCGCCCGCCCGTGAAATTGTAAGATTCTTAAATACGACAACGAAAATTTGCCTAACCACGTTGCGTTACTCACTGACCAATCGAATTACATGCAGAAGTAAATCTTGGTTTGTGTGACGACAGATCTTAGTTTACTTGATGGAAGGTGACGAAACTTTTTGCCAATTCAATTGCTTTTACGATGTTACAATATCCAATGACACAGTGGGTAATAAATTTTATTGGATGGGTTTGTGACGTCACGATGAACAAATGGATTTTTATAAAGTCCTGTAAGTAATTTCTAAGCAAATGTTTGACCACGTTCTAACAAGGAGATAAGTCTTCGACGGCTTACAATAGTTTCGTGAATGCCTCATTAACGGCGTATATCGAATACGTGTTTCTAATATGTCATCTAATATGTTTGGTTTCTGTCTCCAAGTCTGGAGATCTCAAATTGAATTCCGGAGGTATTGTAGATTACATAGACGAAGCGCAATCGAATTGTCTCACCGACTTGGCTCGTCGTTGAAGGTGAGTTATGGGAGACTGTCTGATTTTATATTGAAAAAAATAAGTTAAACCTAACTTTTTGCAAAAATAAGTCCGCGATATTAAATTTGTAATATTATGCACTATGGCAACAATTCAAATGTCAATATTATTTAAAATGGTTATTTTTTTCCTATTAAAAACTAATAATAACATTTACTTAAGGCTGCCTGCTTGTGCTAGCCAATTAGAATTCTGTCTGAATTCATGCTATGAGTAAGGTATTTTAAGGGTTTTTGTGAGGTAACATTGTTGTAGCACGAACGTTCTACCAAGTACTATGACACTTAATGCAACGGTTCGATTATGTTCTACCAGTTAAACCAGATGATATTGTATTCGGCTACTATGACTACTCATTACTTGCACTTAAATTGCACCATACGCGCACACATGAACAGAGAATATTGCAACTTGCAACACTAACGCACCAAGGCTTTTATAGCTATTTGATCACATTAAATTTATCACAATTCCGTAGGAGACACACCGAAATTAAACCTTAACATAACAAAGCTAAAGTCTATTTTGTTATAGCAACGGTTTTTCTTTACGGTTAGTAAGCATGTTGTAGACAAGTTTTGCTCAAGCATGCGTGCTGATTGTGTAACAATGTCGCAGCCATGTTACGTGTTACATACGATTTTTTTTATTAATTAAATGTCTTAATTGCGTGTGAACGGAACGTAACAAAAAAATTACTTTCGAAGGTTTGTCCCAGATGACTTTAAGTAATATTATAAGGAAATAGAAATAAAAAATGTATTTTAGTAATAAATTAAATATCATTTATATTTTTGTGCGTTTAAACCATATTTTAATTTTAAGACATTACAAAAAGAATAAAAATTTAAACAAATGCTGACGTAGTAAACTTTACGTGGGACTAATAAATTGTAACCCGAATATAAACTGGCAACCCAGAGATAGGAAAAATAAACGTGTGAAGCAATTTCAAATTTAGTAGTAAATAAATGGATGACGCTAATCTGTAAAAAAAGAAAGTTGTTTATGGCATTCATGAAGGAGCTATTTGTATATTACCATAAATATATTTTTTATTAATTGACTGTGCGGATATTGTGATCATTTAAAATTAGGGGAGCTACATTCTTAAAAAATCCAAGCTAACACAAATTATTTAAAATCCACTACATTTAATTCTAACCTATTTCCCCTTTTCTGGAACATACCACAACCATTTCTAATGCGCATACATTTCTATTTAAATAGCATAGCCTTAAATAATTATAATTAATTCGATCCGTTGGATACGTTAAATTAACACGATGTGCTAAATTTATGTCGCTAGTGTTGCGCGATGCCTTGAAGCAATGTACTAAAACTATTTTAATTTAAATTCTATTGCACTCGTAATAAAGGTTATAACAAACGCACTGCATTTCCATATCTATATGTAGGCTCTAAGGTAATGCAAATGTCACGCAAGTGGCACGTTTCGTTCGGAATGCGGGTTTCGAACGAGCCCGCCGCGTTCCGAATACTCCGATGTATTTGGCGTGATTTCTTAAACGTTTAAACATTTGAATATCACCTTTATTGCGCTTGTAATAGGAAGTGATTAAAGTAAGCGTTACTTGTTGAATAAGGAATTGCAAAAGAAATCACTGACCTTTGATACTTTTAGTTGTATTGTTTTGTTTTAATTGTTTTTTTTTAACTCCGTACCGTTCGTTTTTTTTTAATTTTATGGTAGAGCTGTACGTTTGTGGGCAATTATTAAAATAGTTTTATTGCATCTGCAGCGTTTTGAATAACGAATTTGTTTGATCAGATTATACAAAATTGTTTATAAACATTGGTAATTTTTTATTCGTTATTACACATTGCTTTATTAACACTAACATTTTCTTAGCACTTATCCTTTTCAAAGGGGCCTGTTTATTGGTTGTCTGGTAAAAATCTTTTTTCGCGATAAAAACCTACATATTAGAATATTACATTTAGTTTCCCACGTACGTTCTTTTTTTTAAACAAATAAATAATAATAGTTTTAATCCCCCTGAAAGCAATATTTGTCCAGCAGCTAGTCAGCTTGTGCAAATTAATTTGTTTGCAATAATTTTCCATTTCTTAAGAACAAAATAATTGTGCAGCGATGGGCTTAATGTCAAATATGGGAATTAATTTGCTCGTTAAAAAGCTAATAGCGATTATTATGTAGGTAGTGTCTACCGCCTGTTAACTTCCTAACGTTTTTAGGTTATTGAGACTTATTGTTTTATTATTACATTTTTTTTTAAATCAGAATGGTAAATAAAGAGATTCATTCTTACCACCAATTCATAAATTTAAAGGATTATGAGTCAAATCATCAAGAATAGGAACAATAAGACGGAAGAATAATCCCACATATATATTTTATATATCTATATAACAAATATATTAAATTTACACAATGCCATTTGATACTCCGCTATTCTGATAATGTTGCCAGGGAAAGAATGATTTACGATTAGGTAATAAATTTATCAACCAATAAGGTGGAAAATATATATAATTTGCATTTTCGCATTCATTTAAATAAAGCGTTACTGATTATGTTAATAGAATAATGCCTATCCAATCTTTGTCTTTGTATGAATTTTTATTTTACATCGTGTAAACGTCAAGTATATTGACCTGGGTCATTCCAGTCGTTTGCGTTTCTTCTTTGATATCGTCTTCTTTAGATATGGGTAAATTCGTTTATAGTTTTAAACTTGTTAAAATGTTTTGAGCAGCGATTCCTTTTTTGCATATTTAAGAGTTTAAGTGACTAAATTTATCTATCTCTATTAAAATTATTATCACTATTGAAAATGAAGCTAATTTTTGTTACAAAATTTGGGAATAAAATTTAATTTTGATAATTCTGTGACATGAAATGGGACTTCATGTTATTTGTTCCAATAAAAAATTAGGGAGCAGGTTTTTGAACGGAGTCCCGGCTCTAACATGTCCGATGGGTATTGAATGTCAATCGGTCAGTGACATCAGTTTCGGCGGGAGAAACTCGACGGGCGACTTTTTGTTTTTGTATTTTACTTTCTCGAAGCCCGAATGTTGCGAGCTCGCGGTCGGTGCGGTCGTTTTAACAATAAAATAAACAGAAAAAAAAAGAAAATATTCCAAATGTTTTTGCATTGTTACCTTTTATTCTTTATCTGTTGTATTGTAGAAACGTCAATACCAGCAGATAGCAAAGTTTGATGTCGATGGCGCGGGGGATCATGATCATCTAATTTACATTTACATTTTCATCTTAGACGTAAGAAATAAGTGTATGTGTTTTAAAAAAGACTTGGCTTAAAGGTCTTGTTACCAAGCCATAAAATTTTCATCAACAACAATCAATACCAGCAATTTGTTATACTGGCAGTTTATACTACTGGTCTAATATTTACTGTGTATATAGTAACGAAGGTAATTACTCTGTCCATTGAATTTCACATTCGGTCATCGTTAAAGAATTCTTAAATTCCATTTACGCAGTCAGGTTAGTATTCCACTGCGGATACTTTTGAGCGTAATGTATTAATACATCGTTTTTTGGAAACAGTCATTTGTCTTCAGTTTTTTCGAATTAAAACAGATTACATGCACAATTAAGATCGGTAATACGAGTACATACCCTGCGTTGTTATAGATATTTATGTGTTGGGGCAGTTCACACAACATTATGTGATGGTATTATAAATAATTTTATATATATATATATGCTTGTATGGTGCCATACAACGCGTTATGTACAAATCATTCACGTTTTAATTTTTTCTTCAAGAATGATTTAATAGTAGGTAATAAATTTATCAACCAATAAGGTGGAAAATATATATAATTTGCATTTTCGCATTCATTTAAATAAAGCGTTACTGATTATGTTAATAGAATAATGCCTATCCAATCTTTACCTTTGTATGAATTTTTATTTTACATTGTGTAAACGTCAAGTATATTGACCTGGGTCATTCCTTTCGTTTGCGTTTCTTCTTTGATATCGTCTTCTTTAGATATGGGTAAATTCGTTTATACGAGTAGTTTTAAACTTGTTAAAATGTTTGAGTAGCGATTCCTTTTTTGCATATTTAAGAGTTTAACTGACTAAATTTATCTATTTCTATTAAAATTATTATCACTATTGAAAATGAAGCCAATTTTTGTTACATAATTTGGAAATAAAATTTAATTTTGATAATTCTGTGACATGAGATGGGACTTCCATTTAATGTTATTTGTTCCAATAAAAAATTAGGGAGCAGGTTTTTGAACGGAGTCCCGACTCTAACATGTCCGATGGGTATTGAATGTCAATCGGTCAGTGACATCAGTTTCGGCGGGAGAAACTCGACGGGCGACTTTTTGTTTTTGTATTTTACTTTCTCGAAGCCCGAATGTTGCGAGCTCGCGGTCGGTGCGGTCGTTTTAACAATAAAATAAACAGAAAAAAAAAAGAAAATATTCCAAATGTTTTTGCATTGTTACCTTTTATTCTTTATCTGTTGTATTGTAGAAACGTCAATACCAGCAGATAGCAAAGTTTGATGTCGATGGCGCGGGGGATCATGATCATCTGATTTACATTTTCATTTTCATCTTAGACGTAAGAAATAAGTGTATGTGTTTTAAAAAAGACTTAGCTTAAAGGTCTTGTTACCAAGCCATAAAATTTTCATCAACAACAATCAATACCAGCAATTTGTTATACTGGCAGTTTATACTACTGGTCTAATATTTACTGTGTATATAGTAACGAACGTAATTACTCTGTCCATTGAATTTCACATTCGGTCATCGTTAAAGAATTCTTAAATTCCATTTACGCAGTCAGGTTAGTATTCCACTGCTAATACTTTTGAGCGTAATGTATTAAAACATCGTTTCTTGGAAACAGTCTTTCAGTTTTTTCGAATTAAAACAAATTAGATGCACAATAAGATCGGTAATACATACCCTGTGTTGTTATAGATATTTATGTGTTGGCGTAGTTCACACAACATTATGTGATGGTATTATAAATAATTTTATATATATATATGCTTGTATGGTGCCATACATCGCGTTATGTACAAATCATTCACGTTTTAATTTTTTTTTCTTAAAGAGGGATTTAATTCAAATATACGTGTATCGAACTAATCCCACAAATCATTAAAAATTTATGGGATTTTTATGATGAACTACACAGATTGGCCAGAGAAGCTGGCCTTGACTGCTTCGGGTAACCTCGGCGGACGGTTACTATGTTACGCGTAAGCATTCCGATCCGAGGGCGCTCGAGAGGGCCGAACCACGACTCGGTCGGTTGCTATTTCACGGATAATCTAAGAGACATTCAAAAGCTAAACTAACTTTGAGTGCCACTTCGGGAAGCGTTGGCGCTGGGAGAAGAAGTGGCCGAAGAAACTCCAGCAACGCTCCTAACATCTAAGGGGTGGGGCCGGCCCATAAAATAGCGGTAACGCGCAAGGATTATTCGCAACCTCCGACGGTCGCGAATGGACGCTTTGTGGATTTGTAGAGATCTAGCCTGTGCAATGGTAATCGCGTCGTCCGGATCGTCAAGAACGTGTTTCGGCCTCCGGGCGACGCGACGGAATTTATTATAGGAAGGCTTATAAGTGGCGGCACTTACAAGAAGTTTGTTAGAATGTTTGGTGGCAGTCTCGAAAACCGTCGAGATGCCTGCTTAAAGAATTGGGCTATTGTCGGTAACCCTGTATCAACGTGGAGCTCGCGATTACGTACGAACCACGGCGCACCCGTGGCTCGTCGCAGAAAACGATTCTGAATTACTTGTAACCTATGGATATGTTTATGGGCGGCATGCGCGAAGACCGGGCTCGCGTACGTCATAACGGGACGTATAACTGCTTTGTAAAGTGTTACCTTATTACGGAGGGACCGGTGAGGGGCTTGGACGATTACTATATTACGCGTAAGCATTCCGATCCGAGGGCGCTCGAGAGGGCCGAACCACGACTCATTTCACGGATAATTTAAGGGACATTCAAAAGCTAAACTAACTTTGTGTGCCACTTCGGGAAGCGTTGGCGCTGGGAGAAGTGGCCGAAGAACGCCAGCAACGCTCCTAACATCTAAGGGGTGGGGCCCAATGTTTTTGTGGAGAAATACCCGTGTTATTCGAAAGATTAATATAATTTAAAATATAAGCTTAATATTCGAAAAGCGTTGTAAGAGTACAGTGTTGTAGGGGTATTACTGTATATATAAATATATAATTGATTGTGTGAAACAAAATCTTTGACCCCGACTTACTTAGCCCACCCACTAACCGCTCAAGCATGCGATCGTTAATAACATGACAATCATATTGGATTGCGAAATGAATTTGTAACTGTAGTATAGTAGTATATACTAGTTTTAATTGCTTTTTCACTTCGACATTGGGACATATGAATGTGTCAGATATATATTTTTTTAATTTATTAAAGAGGGTTTGATCATAATTGATCATATCACCCATCTTATAATAAATTTTCACATAACAAAAAAACAGTATAATATTAAATACACATCAAAACAAGAATACTAAAAATAACTATAATTACCTGGGTTTTAGGCTATCTCTAACGAGGTGGTATAGTATTCTTGCCTGATCCGACTCCGGAAAGGCAAGAATGCTATTACATGCGACAAATCAATATCGCCGTGAATAGTTGTCGTTGTTGTTCCGGACACACTCGACCATAATGTGAATCATTAATGATTCAGTAATGTGTGTCAGATAATTGTTTAATAGTTGCTCTTTTGACTATAGAATGATTCGTTTCGAATGTATAGATTATATGTCAAATGCAGTTGCCAGTTACGCTTTATTTATAACAGATCCGTTTATTCGACACATTTAGTACATGTGTGTTAAAATACGAATAATTAGTCGTTAATGTATGTTTTGTTGGTTCTTTATTTATTGGGGACTTTTGCCCTCTTGGTCATGTCAGCCCCATCATACCCTAACCTACAACACACATTTAAAACAATGTGAGTTGCGAGCCCACCATTCGATATAAAATTATAATTAGTAACTAGGTAGTAGGATAAGAACTTAAACTAGCATTTATAAAAATAGCGTAGATAGTAATAAGACAAATGTAATAAAAATAAGATTAGAAATAAGAAAATGATAGAAATAATAAGAAATAATTATAAGAAAAGAGAAAGTAAAAGAAATGTACATTAACAGTAGAAATAAATTGTATAATAATAATAAGTAGAAGTAGAAATAAATTGTATAATGTAAGATTGTAATAAATATAAATACTAACTAACAAGAATGATGAAAGGATGAGAGGAAAGGCATGGGAGAAAAACTGCCCTAACCTATCCACGTTAGGGGAACTAGAAATAGCATAGGCATACTATATACTATACTTACATTAAAATGGACAAGGGACAATAAAACTCTGAATTTAAAATATAAGCCAGTAGTTATGCCTTTTGTTACAAAAAAAAAACCTACGTACACACATATCGGTCGGTAGTAAGAAAGTCATCAATGTTGCATGGCCATAGCCACCAGCTTCCTCGCTCGCTCTGCGGTCGTGTCAGACAACAGAAAGCACCCAAATGTTGCTTCCTCAGTTTTAGACTATCTATTAATGACTTTCTTTCCGCTTCATGTTCGGCCTATTATGTAGTGCACATCACCCACCACTTGGCAAATCTCACAATTCGGTGACTCAGCCTCAGTTAATGTATGTGCTATTAAAAGATTATTAAATATGTAAAGCATTTGTGAGGAGTCACGTTGTTGACTAATAGTATAAGAGCAGTGATAAGGTTCAGAGGCATTAGAGGTTCAGGCTAAGCGACCTAAGAGCTATGCCACCTCTCAATCCGGTGAAGCAGTACTGGCCAACTGTGTTAGGTCGTCCAAAAAAAGCCTTGAGAGGCCTTGAGAGTTGTTCTCCGGTAGCGCCGCTTAGTGTTGTTAGTGTTGTTCGTCGGTAGTGCCTCGGTACAAAGGTTAAGTACTCTCTTATTTATCTTGTTTTATATATTGTGTATTATTATTTACTATCCGACCTACTTACCTAGATGTAATGTACCTGTACTTATATTATGTGGTTATTAAGTCTATCTACTAGTGTTAAAATTTATCTATGTGCTACCCGACCGGATCTGTTAATTTACTAAAATATATCTATATAATAAATTCGATTCTGACACTTGCTATTACCATCCGGTTCCGACAGAGGCAATATAAATGGTGAATGATATGTTTGTGATAGGCTTTAAATGACCTTTTTGGTTTTTCATTAAATTGGTTTGTCTAATAAAACATAACGAAAGCATCTCAGTGTGAGAACGTTCGTAAAAAAAATTTGTAGGCGCAACCAATCGCTGTAATAAACATTCGAAATAATATTTTATGTAATCTCCACAATCAGTTTTGTATGCGTAAACATTTTGTTGCACCGTTGACATACACTCGTAGCAAAAATAAAGGTTCAGTTAAGAAGTTTGAATATCTCGGAAGATAAAGACGCTAGCTAACTGAAATAAATTGAAATGGGACACAGTAGAAAGGTATAAAGTAACAAACAAAAAAACATACAGACGAATTGAGAGCCCCCACCTGTTTTTGACGTCGAAAAGGACTATCAATCTTCTTTAGATTCAGATTCAGATTCAGATTTTATTGGTAATATAATAAATTACAAGTCAATTATTTACTACAAATTATTACAAATTATTAGTATTACATTAGATTATTAAATTTAAAAAAATAATAATAATGAAAAAATAGTACATCGAAGAAATAAAATTATTTAATTTGTAATTTCATTAGTTAATTCCTCCACACTGTAAAATGCCCTCTCAACCAGCCATGACTTCAACCTATTTTTAAACATTGCTAGACTGGGAGCTTCAGTTACATGTTTAGGGAGTCGATTGTAGATCGCGGGGCCTGTGATGTGTTGTCCGATTTCGCGAGACGATGTGTAACAAGGGCTAATTTATTAGCCCCGCGGGTGTTTGCTTTGTAGGAACCGCCCAATTCTTTTCTAGTTTTAAAATCGCTGAGTTTCGCTTTATTTGAATAAAGTTGAGATAAAGGAAGATAAAACAAAGGAGAGATAAGCGGAGTTCGATCTGATTTGAAGGCTATTCTTGTTCTTACTAGTAAATATACATGTGAACGATAGTGAATTATACTCCTGAAATATGGTGACTTGTGTTATAATTTATAGGTTTCGTGGAATAAAATAGTCCAACAACTAATACACTCGCTTTATTGAGACAGCGTAACGTTGTACAAAGAATTATTTATAACGAATACCGTCACAACCGCGCGTCATCACATTCTTTATACCAAATTAATTAGAAGTCAGATTAGGAACTAAATTATTAATTGTGAATTGAAGATACAATAAGGTTCAGGTAAATCATTAAGATATCATTGGAAGTAGTTATTATGCATAACAATCGCCGGGTGTTATGTGTTGCCAGCTAACACTTGCTACATTTGAGAAGCGTTTGGATCCAACACTTCAGTCCCCGTACGTCCCAGTGATAACGTGAGATATTTTTTCAATAGGATTCACTTCCTTTTTCAAACAATTTGCAGGTGCGTTGACGTTAAGAGATATTTTAAAGGTAAATAGCCTTATAATCTGCGCAACTAGTTGATCAATCTTATATAGTAAGGCAACTGTTAAACTATATATCGCACGTACTATAACCGAGTCGGTGCTTCTAGACAGCTGTCAATACGAAAGCAGCGGGCAACCTTGAATGAACGCTGTCATTGTGGTACAAGCGAACGGACGGATGCAACGGCATACATACAACTGTCAACTTGTGGAATCAACTGTCGCCAGCGGTGTTTCCGAACGTTTACGATTTAGGGACCTTCAAGAAACGAGCCTATTCCTATCTCAAAGGTCAGCAACGCACCTACAGCTCCTCTGGTGCTGTGGATGTTCATGGGCGACGGTGATCACTTAAGATCAGGTGAGCCGTATGCTCGTTTGCCACTTTTCATATAAAAAAAAAACAAACGTCGAACGTTGACGTGACTGCATTCTGATTCATACAATGCTCACCTTTTTTGAAAAGATTGATAATAATTTCTTTTTCACAAATACCGCTAATATATTTGGTAACCATTCCTACGCTTATGCTTGTGTTAGGAGATAGTTCACGTCAATAGGCGAATAATTCGAACATACAACTCGAATTTCGAATTTCAAACTCTCAATCAATTCATATTATTAAGGTAAATTTCTTATTTTATACACGGTTTGTGTGCACTGAACCGACTTTCATTTCGAATGTACTATTTACAACTTTGTAAGGTGCAATATTGCTGAGGCGCATGCCGAGGCGTAGCGCGACAACATCCTTGTATGAACATACGACTACAAGAAACACTTTACGTACAAGCGCTTGATCTAGAAATAAAGAAAATGAACGTAACAAATTGATAAAGAAAGTTGAAATTGAAATTGAAAAACATTTATTCGGCTCAAGAACACAGAAACAACAGGTAAAACAAGACAAAAAACAACATAAACAAAAGTAAACAGAAACAAAATAAAAAAAGAACAAAAAAGAAATTGTGCCGAAAAGGGGTTGGCTCAGCATGTGCTGTGCTCACACATGTAGCACAGCGCTGGTTTTCAGCCAAAAAATCTGTGAAGACTAGAGTTAGAAAGTTATTACTTGTAGACTACAACAATAGTCAAAAACTGTCTTGCAACCGTTTACCTTGATTTTTCATTAATTGAATCAACTATGCTGTTCAATCATTTGATTTGTCACGTTTTGATTTAAACTAGATTTTTGTTTTAAGTCGTAACTATACTATTCACTTGTACTGCCAATTTCTGTTTTACCTGCCTCTATTTCCGATTTACGTCGGTGTTATAAGAAGTTGTACTACATCTAGACAAAAGTTCTAAACGCCAATTGACAATTTTAACCCCAACTATCTCGGCAAATTCTTGAGTGATTTACTGACTGGTAAATAACTTCTCTAGGCATTTAGTCAGCCATTATTACTGGATGCAAGCTAGGTTACTCGTAATTGGGTATAGTAGCATAACTACTCGTAATGTAACGGGATAGTTATATCAAAAGATTAGTTAACTTCTTCAACTAAATTAGATGTGTAAAGAACTAGCGGGCTACAATTCGTGCATCGCGAGTTAACTTCACGGTCGTCGACTTTCGTCGCGTATTGTCTTATTATGTTGTGTTAGCCTTGAGTGCGGTGGAATGAGGAAAGCTTGTATATACATACGATATAATATATTTACACAAAGTCATTTGTATTCCGATACTCGTTATTATAAATAAGAAAATTCAAGAACTCACCTGTCTTAATTGGTTATTACCACTTTTATATTTTTGTCTGCCTGTTCCAATACAATTTTTGGATCGATTATTTAGTGACTATTATTCTTTCCAATTCCACATAAATCGGTACAGTTTTGCCATTCATTTTGAAGGCTACTGTTGATTCCGATGTGTGTTTGAGATGATTCAATTATCCGTGAAATAGCTACCGACCGAGTCGTGGTTCGGCCCTCTCAGGCGCCCTTGGATCGGAATGTTTACACGTAACATAGTAACTGTCCAAGCCGAGGTTACCCCCCTACGGAGGACCCTTGTGTCGAGTTACTAGTGATAGAGGTTCAGGCTAAGCGACCTAAGAGCTATGCCACCTCTCAATCCGGTGAAGCAGTCAAGGCCAGCCTCTCTGGCCAATCTGTGTAGTTCGTCATAAATAAAAAATAATTGAGATGATTCTGTTTCCACTAAAGCTATGAATTGAAATAATCACTACAGACGTGTCTAGTCGACCATGAGGAGACCATTATAGCCATTAAAACCATCATATATTAACTTTGTGGTATGACAGAAATTGCCATAAAGGAATTTGAACAGAATCCATTTATTTATATAATGATGGGCTGTGCGATACATGATATGCTAACTGACAATATACACTCAAAATTATTTTTTGAAAAAAGATTATTCAAACACAGTTTTAGAAACACGAATAAAATCTTTATCAGAAAGCCAAGAACTGGATATGGTAAAAAATATATTGTATCTGAAGGAGCACAACTGTTCAATAACCAACTTAATGTAGTAAAAGATTGTCTATCTATGTATATTCTTAAACAAAAATACAAAAACATATCTTGGACAATATATTTTAAAGACCTGTCGATTACTTTAAGTCATATACTATTATGTAATCTTTTATGAGCTCATTTTCAGTCGATGTAATTTCTTTAATGAGTAATAAAGTTTTTAAACCCATACACGTATCACAAATATACACTTCTTTATGTTGATTTTGAGAGCTACACAAGTCAACTAACCTTGTGTTCCTTAAAGTTTCGTAAGGTTGGATTATACGCTTAAGAGCTATGTTCATTGTAGCTCTCTCTATATGCCTGCACCACTCGCTATGCACTTTTAGCTTGTAGCTCTGCGATCAGAATTTATTTAGCTTTATCATCACCATGGGCCTGTGTCTGTCCACTTGAAATAAACCTTCCCAATGCCTTCCACTGTATATAATAAACCGCTTTCCTCATCCAGCCATTTTCAACTACCCTAATATCGGTCCATCTAGCTTCTCCGACCTTTTGGGGGGGAGAGAGGGCTTCATTCCCAGATTTTCCTGCCCTATTTGCCATCACTTACAACTCGGCAGATGGGGCAGGTCCACTGCTTCAACTTGCTGACTTTAAGTGCAACTACCTACCTACGACTGCCTTTGTTCTGCTTCATATTTCTTCGTATCGGATTCTATTCCTTATAGAAATGCTAAGCATAGTTTCTTGTGGTTCACTTCAACGTTAAGGGTCTCTGCACCGTACAAGTGCCAACTACTCGTATTTAGCTCAATTTTGTAATTTTGCTTGGTATTTAATGGTGTCACAACACGTGAGAAAACAAAAGAATCGTAATCACGTTCGGTTTCTCCGCGCGATAGGCGCAGTGTTTGGCGATTGTGTTACCAGTTTACAATACAATAACAAGCCCACAACACTAACAGAAGCGATGAAATCTTACGAAACGTCAACATTGTCGAAACGTGCCCGCTCGAATGCCAATGCATTAACGGAAATACGAAAGAATATGATAAATAATGGTTGACAATTGCAACAAATATATTAAAATCTTTTATTTGATCTCTGGTGCTTCCCGTGTGATCAAATTTGGTCCAATTCTGACATTAGCATCCATGAGAAACCTAAATAAATATTAAATTTGCATTAAGTAACGACATGGACGAATAACTCACAACTTCACGTAAACCGATTTCAATGATTAGTTTTTATTGGAGAGAATATACTAAGAGTAGTTTAATGAGAATTTGGTTATGTTCTGATTAATTCTATTTCGTAATTCCTGCGATAATTCGGAAATACAAAGAGGGCGTCCACGTTTGATTTGAAATCGGTTTTTGTTTTTACTTGTAAATATACTTGTAACTATAGCAAAACCGGTCTAAGAGATTGTTCACGTAAATAGGCGTAAAACGGGATTTAAATCAAATACCTTATCAATGATTTGTATATGGACACCCAAACCTTCATCCATATCACACTAGAGCAAAGAAACTGTCCACATCCTGACGGAGTGCTAAACATCAAGGTTAGGAAGTAATAATTGCAGCAGGGCTAGCAGGATCTCTTGATTGATTGAGGAATTTAGAAAAAACCTCTAGGGTAACACTAAAATAACTGCCGTTGGTCCGTCATGAAAGTTAAACGTTACTATCTCAGCAAACCATAAATAGTTACCAACAGAAGCATGTGAGGTGGGGCTTTCGAACTCCGCCACAATGCACCATTAGCACGTACGGAAGTGATAAATGTGTAGAGACTGCCGCCCGCTAATCACAAGACGCAACCGGCAATGAATCATTTGCAGATATTTCAATGAACAAGCACAATAGAAAACAATCTAGTAAAGTCATTGAATAAAGCTATGTTTACGGAATTTATCGCGTTTTAATCGTATTTTTGACTTCCCGAACGTAAATCAACATTTAAAATCGCAACAAATAATTTCATTATTCATATTTAGAAATTTAATAACGTTTATATTAAACATCAATCTGGTGTACTTATCTATTCACATTCGTGCATCGTGCGTACAGCAAAGGAGTGGAATAAGTTGCCGGCGTTAGTCTTTCCGTCCAAGTACGACATGGGAGCCTTCAAGAGTAGAGTGTATAGGCACTTACTAAACTAGCGCGTACCATCTTTCGACTAAATCACCACTTAACACCAGGTGGGATCATGGTCAAGCACTGGTTTACAAGCATAAAAAAAAAATTCACACTCCGAGAAACATTTATATACATAAATGGTGAGATTATCTCCTATCAATAAGTAATTGCGTCAAGTAAAATGATTAAGTTTTAAGCTTTAGCTTTTATTGAAGCAGACAGCGACATTTATAATTACGTGAACTAGTTATCTGACGATTCCGCCAGCCTCGTCCAGCAACACGACCGGTCGAACCGCCGAAGCCGAGTCCGGGGCCGACTGTCCTTCGGGAGAAGGCACAGCCGACCTTCCTTCCAGGCCCTCGGGACTTGCCCGACCGCAGACAGCGATCGAACAGCTCCCTAAGGGCCTGACCGAGGTGCACGAGGAAAGGGCCAAACCTTCCGTGCACCCCGTCCGACCCGGTGCCCTCCGCCTACTCCGGAGGCAGGTCAGAACTGCCTCTATTTCGGCCTCCGTGACGGGTGGTGGCGGGACGTCTTCGACGTCCGGCGTCCGCCGAGCCATCCTGGGGATTGAAGCTCGCAGGGCGTCGGGGAAGAGTTCCCCGACTATCCTCCCAGGAGCCCTGGCTGGATCACTTTGGTGAGAGGGGCCGACTGGGTGCAGAGTTTCCCCGCACCCTTTGTACGGTCGGCCCCAAGGGTCTCTTTCGAGACCTCCACCATGTCCAGCCAGGCCTTCTCTTTGCCTCGGCAGATGGCCAGCTGCAGGATCTTTTCTTCCACATAGACCCTGTACAGCCGGCCATCTCTCTCCACATCTGGGGTCGGCGCCGCCTGCTTCGGGTGTATGCCCTTCGGGCCCCGTTGCAGGCGACGCGGAGGTCGGCAATCTGTGTCGACCACCAGAAGACCGCCCGCCTAGGGGACGTACCACCCGAGGCATGGCCGCTCTGCAGACGTTGTGAACAGCGTCGCAGAAGCGGCCAGCCGCATCGTCCACCCCCATCTTCGGTCGGCGGAGGCCCCAGCGGCCGACAATGGCCGCCTCTATTGCCAGTTCCCGGTCGAGCTTGGTGAGCGCCCAACGCGGGAACCGGCTTCGACCCCAGGATTTAGACGTTGACGTCTGAGGTTGGAGACACCTCGAACCTTATGTACTTATGGTCCGAGAGTGTTCCACCTCCGTCTCAACTCTCCATCTTCCACTTGCCGTGCGACGGCCGGAGTGGCGAACGACAAGTCCACCACTGAACCTCCCGACCGCCGCAGACGTATATGTGTGGGCTGTCCCCACATTGAGTAGGGACAGCCCGGCAGCTAGCGCCCACTCCTCCACCTCCCTCCCTTAGCCATTTTCAACTACCCTAATATCGGTCAATCTAGCTTCTCCGACCTATGGCCTTCATTCCCAGATTTTCCTGCCCTATTTGCCATCATTTACAACTCGGCAGATGGGGCAGGTCCACTGCTTCAACTTGCTGACTTTAAGTGCAACTACCTACCTACGACTACCTTTGTTCTGATTCAAATTTCTTCGTATCGGATTCTATTCCTTATAGAAATGCTAAGCGTAGTTTCTTGTGGATCACTTCAACGTTAAGGGTCTCTGCACCGTACGACATAACTGTCAAGTTTTCGACAAGTGCCAACTATTTAGCTCAATTTTGTAATTTTGCTTGGTTTTTAATGGTGTCACAACACGTGAGAAAACAAAAGAATCGTAATCACGTTCGGTTTCTCCGCGCGATAGGCGCAGTGTTTGGCGATTGTGTTACCAGTTTACAATACAATAACAAGCCCACAACACCAACAGAAGCGATGAAATCTTACGAAACGTCAACATTGTCGAAACGTGCCCGCTCGAATGCCAATGAATTAACGGAAATACGAAAGAATATGATAAATAATGGTTGACAATTGCAACAAATATATTAAAATCATTTTTTATTTGATCTCTGGTGCTTCCCGTGTGATCAAATTTGGTCCAATTCTGACATTGGCATCCATGAGAAAACCAAATTAAATATTAAATTTGGACGAATAACTCACAACTTCACGTAAACCGATTTCAATGATTAGTTTTTATTGGAGAGAATATACTAAGAGTAGTTTAATGAGAATTTGGTTAAGTTCTGATTAATTCTATTTCATAATTCCTGCGATAATTCGGAAATACAAAGATCGGTAATATCGATAATTTTCGGAAGGAAAAAGAGAAGTATCCACGTTTGATTTGAAATCGGTTTTTGTTTTTACTTGTAAGTATACTTGTAACTATAGCAAAACCGGTCTAAGAGATTGTTCACGCCAATAGGCGTAAAACGGGATTTAAATCAAATACCTTATCAATGATTTGTATATGGACACCCAAACCTTCATCCATATCACACTAGAGCAAAGAAACTGTCACACATCCTGACGGAGTGCTAAACATCAAGGATAAGAAGTAATAATTGCAGCAGGGCTAGCAGGATCTCTTGATTGATTGAGGAATTTAGAAAAACCCCTAGGGTATTGTCACTTAAATAACTGCTGTTGGTCCGTCATGAAAGTTAAACGTTACTATCTCAGCAAACCATAAATAGTTACCAACAGAAGCATGTGAGGTGGGGCTTTCGAACTCCGCCACAATGCACCATTAGCACGTACGGAAGTGATAAATGTGAAGAGACTGCCGCCCGCTAATCACAAGACGCAACCGGCAATGAATCATTTGCAGATATTTCAATGAACAAGCACAATAGAAAACAATCTAGTAAAGTCATTGAATAAAGCTATGTTTATGGAATTTATCGCGTTTTAATCGTATTTTTGACTTCGAACGTAAATCAACATTTAAAATTGCAACAAATACTTTCATTATTCGTATTTAGAAATTTAATAACGTTTAAATTAAAATTATCAACCTTAATCTGGTGTACTTATCTATTCACATTCGTTCATCGTGGGTACAGCAAAGGAGTGGAACAAGTTGCCGGCGTTAGTCTTTCCGTCCAAGTACGACGAGGGAGCCTTCAAGAGTAGAGTGTATAGGCACTTACTAAACTAGCGCGTACCATCTTTCGACTAAATCACCACTTAACACCAGGTGGGATCATGGTCAAGCACTGGTTTACAAGCATAAAAAAAAAATTCACACTCCGAGAAACATTTATATACATAAATGGTGAGATTATCTCCTATCAATAAGTAATTGCGTCAAGTAAAATGATTCAGTTTTTAAGCTTTAGCTTTTTATTGAAGCAGACAGCGACATTCATAATTACGTGAACTAGTTATCTGACGATTCCGTGATTCACATTTCTTGTGATCTGAATTCTGGACTGGAAACCAAGCGGTCTATAAGGAAGCAATAGCGTCGCGACGCAATTGCTCCGGCATGTTTCGCAATGAGTTACGTCGCGTCATCTTGTTGAAGGCGAGGAATTTGAGTGCACTCGGCTAACGTAAACGAAAACGTCTGTCGTTTCCTTTAGTGCTTTTTAACCGATTAAAAGAAGGAGCTTGTCAATTCGTCTATATTTTTGCAGTAATAGCGCTGTCGTCTATGATTATGTCCGGGCCGATTTCAGCAATGGCAACTGTGTCACTAGACAAGCGATAAGACTGTGAAACTTTATTAATGTTGGAATTAGGTTTTCAGCCCTCTCATGCTTTTCGACTGGCGTACCATAGAGCTTGTTGCTAAAAGCACGAGATACAGAGAGTTAATATTCGACCAACATAATTTCCGTCATTTATAAACACATTTAGAATGTTTTTTTATTGTTTGAAAGGGTTAGGTTGGCTGTAGTTCTGGGCTCTCAAGAATAAGACTACGGTATCTCCTGCCTGTCCTAGAAGGCGACTAAAAGGGGCCTCAGGTTCATTGGGCGACAAGGGTAGGCCTTTGTCGTCCGCCAAGGTGGACCCGGGAAGAAGGCGACATCGGCTGGCCCGTGTCGCCTTGTACTGCGAGGGCACAGGGGAGGGTGTAACCTCCCCCGGGAAGTGCTCTCCCTGAGCACAGTACAGAGGGGCTCCGGTGTGTTCCACTGGAGATCCCGGAGCCCCTCACCATGCACCGAGGAAGGGCCACCGGGGAGGTTTAGTGGGTAAAACCCCACATAACCGATGCCTTCCCCAGAAGGCGGAGTATCTTTCTGAAAATTTCCTCCTCGTAAACAAAAAAAAAAGGTTTTAATTAGGTTGTATATAATTTTGTCAACGTAGTTCCTTAGGTAGTGGAGAAATTTTCGTTTTCTTAAGCGTCAAACAAAATCACTGGCTAAGATTTGTGCCCGAGTTTAAACAGGTGGTAAGGCCACATTATGGACTTACCACCTGTTCAAGTTATAAGTTAAATTTGATTGCTTACTTACTAATTAAACATCCGACTATCTATTAGTTAAGTTACTAAGTAAAAGTACTAAGATTTTTTCTTTGTTTATCGGTAATTTATTATTGATGTAAAGTTATTTTCGAATATGCGTGTATCGTAAGTAATGTCGGTTTTTCCCTCTGGGTCAAGGGCTCAAGTAAGTTAGTTTAGTTTTAAAAGTCCCTTAGATTATCCGTGAAATAGCAACAGACCGAATCATGGTTAGGCCCCCTCGAGCGCCCTTCGATCGGAATGCTTACGCGTATCATAGTAACCGTCCAAGCCGAGGTTACCCTCACCGGTGGGGACCCTTGTGTCGAGTTACTAGCGATAGAGGTTCAGGCTAAGCGACCTAAAAGCTATGCCACCTCTCAATCGGGTGAAGCAGTCAAAGCCAGCTTCTCTGGCAAATCTGTGTAGTTCGTCCCTAAAAAAAGTTTACGTAACATTTATCATATCGTTATCGTGATATATTTAGCAATTAATGCCTTACACTAGGCTTGGTTGCAGATAGAGGAAGTGGCGACGGATCGCCAACGGTAGGCTGCTCCCACGAGATGGTCATGATGATGGCCATCAGCATTGAGAAAACCGATATGAGGAGGAGGAGTCTGATAATTGATAAATTAAAAATATATGATGTCATAATTTAATGCGGAAAATTACCTCATGTAATTCTAAGAAGTTTCGTTAAGGACACACCTGAGTAATTTGACCTATAGTGTTATTCACGTCAATATGTTGCCATGTTAAATATAAAAAAAAAACAACTAAACGATTATACCTAACCAAAGCAATGATCTAAGGTATACAAAAAACTGTTTTTTGTACGTATACGGTATACGTGCACGTAAGAAGTATTTTTTAACCGACTTATTTTTTTATGTTTGTGTGATTTATGAACCAATTTTTCTGAAGGTATGTTAAGGTCTCATATAAATTTTGTTGCCATAGTACCTAAGGTATACCAGGAAACAGTTGAAAATCGAATGGTCGTAAATATATACTAAAACGAAAAACGTTGATTGTAATGTTACGAGTAGGTTTATGATATTCCAAGAATAAGTAGGTACTTCATAAAAACGAGCTTGAATGTGCAATAAGAAAGGCATCAGAGCTTTGTAATATAATAATTATATTTCACAAATAACAGAGAGCGTTCACGCACAGCAGTGTTTAATGTATTATCCGTCACTGACTTCATTTGAAGTCGATTTTACTCGTAAATACAATTTGTCTTCTAACATCCACTCATTGGCTTCAATGCCTTCTATCTAAATCAGACATGAACTAGTTCGATAACTAGTTGAGACTTTAAATGTATTCAGTAACCCAAAATTACGATGCCAATCTCGTTTCCGACCTCATGTATTTGATATTGAATTATAACAGTTGTTTTTTCGAGGTCATCCGCATACTTAGCTCAGACAGACTGCATAATCGATTCCAAATCTTATTTAAGATCTTCCATTTTATATAACGTTTATAAGACATATTATATTACTTTAAGAAAAATTTGGTAGAATGCATAAATGTTGTTAATCAGTTCTGTTTAGGTCACTCACTATATGTATTCTCTAAAGGAATAATTAATTGAAACCAAAAAATACCTACATTACACTGTAATACCATATGATTATAAAATAGAATGATATTAAACCTATTTCTTTGGATTTGCTAACGCCATCTAGCGGTAGCTTCATGAAATTTAATTTAAATATTATGGACAAAAATTCTTTGATAATGTACGTAAATGGTACATTTTGTGATGAAACTTATTAAAAAAAATCATCATAGTCTGATTTCGATTTTAAATTCACGAATTTATTATCTATTAGATGAGATTTTACAAATCATAAATCCTTGCAAAACACACCTATTCGTACCAACGTTCCGATTGTGGGACCATTGAAATTAATATATATCGTAATTTTAATGTATGTTGTTTACGTGATGTACGTCTAATAATTTCGACACTAGCAATTTATACTTAAATGACTCATAAAAGCTGATGAATTTCAGTGTGGAAAAGTTTGAAGCGTCAATAGTCTAATGGTTTAGGGTACGGTCTGCGAATCGTAAGGTCGTGGGTTCGAATCCATCATTCGACTATTACCGTGAACCAGGTCCTAGCACAAGCTTAAGCTTAGTTGGAATGGTTAACAAGATTGATAGTAATATTTTTCTGAAAAAAAAAAACAAATATTGCTAGCTTCCTATAAAAAAAAAAGATTAATTAAGACACTTATTTAAATGTCAGTACGTGTAAATGCTAAATTATTCATAACAATTTCCCATATTTATTTTTCCCTTCTTATTTATATTTTATGATGTAGTTCTTAAGTTAGCGGATTTATTCTATATTTTTATATTTGTGTTATTTTACTTCTTTTCTCTAAGGTTGCTCCCGCGACTTTGTCTCTACATAACCCAAAGGAAGACTGGCAGAGAGGCCTTCTGGCATTAAGTCCGCCTTTTTGTACACTTTTATTATGTGCAAATAAAGATTAAATAAATAAATAAATATACACATAATTCGAATAAGTTAAGTTCCAGCCTTTTATATATATATATATATAATATTTATGTCCTTCTCTGTAAAGAGAGTATAAGGACATAGTCCGCCACGCGGCCCTAGTGCGGATTGGTAGACTTCACATGCCTTCACGATGTTTTCCTTCACCGCCGAGGGCGTGGTGAATCAGCACATAAAATTGCAACAACAAATGTATTGGTGCCGGCACCGGGGATCGAACTCGGGTTGCTAGCGTACTATGCAACTTGAGGCGGCCGCCCGGATATTGAACTACCACGGCTCTTGGTTTTAAATTTTCAATTATTTTTTAATTTTAATTTATTAATTCGAATTAGCGTAGAATAAATTGTTGGTGTCGATTTAATCAACATACGTACACAATAATTACGATTCATTTATGATAGTTATATTTAAATTTACCTTTGGTGTTTTTCCAGGTGGAGACGGGTCGCGAGGAGCTAAAAAAGGAGCGGGAGATAATGCAGCTGGTCGCTGGTCTGCAGCTCAGCTCGGACGAGGTAGACCGCCGCGAGGTGCCGCCACATATGCTCAGATCTAGGCATGCACCTAGGTAATTCAATATTTTTTTTTATATATTTTACGTATTGGTAACTGGCGTAGTAGTCTACAGCGGAAATCCTAAAGGCGGTTATATCCTATTCGGATGCACAATTTATTTCAGTTAGCTAGCGTCTTTATCTTCCGAGATATTCAAACTTTCTTAACCGACCCTTTATTTTTGCTCACGAGTGTGTTTATCATGCGATAACGCGTAGCATTGTGTTTGATTTTACACATAAATATAATTGTATTTTGAAGTATGAAACATTTTATATAATTTACAAGTTCATTTAATATAATTTATATTTACAACTAATTACCTTTGTCAGCCAAAAGACTTTTTAAATCGAAAGGGCTCCAATCTCAGGGCGTTCCATTGGGTCCCATATTAACTTTCATTTTTACCCGTAACTTTTACATAGTAAAATATGAGCGTAAAGTTGGAGAAATTCTATATCTCATATTACTTATTTGACGTCATCAATAAAACACTTTCTTGTGATCGTTTCAGATAACACCAAGCCATGGGAACCTCGGCACCGTCGGTCGAGTATCACATCCATTGCACGTGCGTCTTTACCGGAAACGACAGTCAATTTACCTCGATTCATGTTCGATTTACGATTTTGAACCACAATAACGTTTGCAGCTGTTACAATGGCAAACATTTAGAACGCACAAGCGGAATTGTATTCAGCCAGCTGCAAGAGTAACTTTGTTTGTCCGGTTTGTTCCGATTGCCGATTCGTAATCGATACCTACGAACGTGTATCGATTTGTCACGAACGCGGCGACTTTCGAATAGATACATCTCACAATTTAGATTTCGAATAGACCGTAAACCTTATTAAACCTTTTTTTTTGTTAACGGGAGGAAATCTTAAGGAAGAAGGAAGGCGGCGGTTATGTGGGGTTTTTACCCACTAAAACCTCCCGGTGGCCCTTCCTCAGTGCATGGTGAGGGGCTCCGGGTTCTCCAGAGGAACGCACCGAAGCCCCTCTGCACTGTGCTCAAGGAGAGCACATCCGGGGAAGGGGAGGGCACCCTTGTCGCACCTCATTTAACCTTACCGCGCAAACTAAACTAAATTTCTTACGTTTCATGGATGATGAGCCAGTAAGAAAAGAGTTTTTATTTTAACTTGTGCTTGTAATACATATATTATAGTTCATACGATTTATGTTTGTCTTACCTAATTGCGTTCGACTTACGATCTGCGCAGCTTCGAATAGCACCGCATCAATGATTTTTGGGTTTCTCAAATATAGTATGCCGTTGGGCTGTCACAAATGAGACTTAATAAGATTGATTTTTCACCAGTAGATAGCTATAGCTAGCGTTGCATATCCATTTAAGGCAAAAATAAGTAAAACCTCGTTTTTGCATCAGATAAGCCTCATTACGCTAAAATCGTATTCTTTTCTGTTCTATCCTCTGTCATGTCACACTTTCAACGCCACTTACTGTTTAACCCTGTAATTTAGTGCTCTTCTAATATACTTTTTAATAAGCAGGAGATTAGTGCTAGCAAAAGAGGTGGAGTCCGAGTCTGCTATTTTGTAGTAATAATGAACTGAAGACTACTAAAACTAGAAAATATCAGCCACTATGATGCCAATGAACGTTTATCTTGTACTTGGTTTAGTCGATTTGGGCGGTTTAAAAATTATATTTGGTTTAATTTTATTGGGTGTTTAAATTTGCAAACTTTTTACGATGTATGCCCAGTGTATGACAATCGGCTCACCACCTGTCACATATGCGACCTAATAAACCTAATCCTGATAACCTGAGAGACGTGGTAGCTGTGTCGGAGCCTTATGTTGCCGGCACCAATAAATTTAATGTTTTTAAATTCAAAATTTCATTTTTATGTGCTGATTTACCATGCGCTCGTCGGTGAAGGAAAACATCTTGAGGAAACTTGCATGTGCTAGAAATTTTCTAACACGTCAAGTGCCAATCCGCACTAGGGCCGCGTGGTGGACTATGGCCTTATACTCTCATTGCAGAGAAAGCCTGTGCCCATCAAGTATAATAGATTGAGGGTTTGAGTTTGAAACGGGATTCTTACGTACATAAATCATTTGTGTTGCAAGATCTATCCCCAGATATAGGCTGATTTGATGTCATCTTTGAGACCAACTAGATCGGTAATAAAATTAAGAAACGAGTAGGATAATTACCTGATAAATGATATCTGCCCTCTTCACAACAAAGCAGTCTTGTGCACGGTTTCTTGGTGTTCCTTTCTTAAAAATTCCACACAACGTTTCGTTTATGATCGTTATTTGGATACATATGATGAGACCTTTTGTTTGTTAGCTCTAGGGCGCCCTGGGATCGGAATGCTTATGCGTAACATAGTAACCGTCCAAGCCGAGGTTACCGCTCACCGGCGGGACCCTTGTGTCGAGTTACTAGCGATAGAGGTTCAGGCTAAGCAATCTAAGAGCTACGCCACCTCTCAACCGGTGAAGCAGTCAAGGCCAGCTTCTCTGGCCAATCTGTGTAGCTTCTAACTGGAACAAAATAATGTAGACACTTCCTTCGTATTAAATATGACGATTAAATAGAGACGGACGTAGGTTCGAATCGTCTACCTGTTTATACCAATGACTTTTGCATTCGGTTTCTTAAGTAAGAAGAAACTTGTTAAATAGTTTGTTGTGTTGGTATTTATGGTTCGTGATTAGTACCCCACGCGCTATCCTTCTCTACTCCCCTTGTCACATCCCCTTATGAGATGTAAGATCATTAGAATATCGTGGGACTTGTATTCAACCGATTTCAAAAAAGGAGAAGGTTCCCAATTCGTCCGATTTTTTATATTTGAAAGCTGCTGCCTCCAGCGTGTTCCATTCTTCTTTCATTAATAAGATAATTCTAATAATGGCATCCATGAGAAAACCATATAAGTATTAAATTTATATTAAGTATATGAACCATTATATACTTAATATATATGAACCATTTGACGAATAATTCAATATCACGCCAACCGATTTCGATTATTCATTTTTTATTCGATGTCCTTCAAGGGTAGTTCGATGAGTCTTTGGTTAGGTTCTAAATAATTCTATTTCGTACTATATGTACCCGTTACGTACCATATATATATTCGTATACTTATAATTATATCTTATTAATACGCATAAAAAACACACGCTTGTAATATTTCTTTTTTTTATGCCTGTAAACTAGCGCTTGACCATTGTCCCACCTGGTGTTAACTGGTGATATAGTCGAAAGATGGTACGCGCTAGTTTAGTAAGTGATTTCTGATGTATCTATCTGTCATAAGGTGAAATTATTTTGTTGTTTAGGTTCCCTATATCTTAATTGGGGTTGATGTTTTCTGAGGAACAACCTTTGTGCAGTGCATCCTCTGTAGACGAAGGCACTTCGACGGCTTGGACGAGTCTACAGCACTTGGTAGGCATCCTAGATGAAAAAAATCTTTCAAACTCAAGCGTCCTTCCGCGGCAAACGTTTTTGATTAATGTCAGTTACTAAAGACTGATTCTCCCGTATTAATGATAGGAGCGTTGCTTGAATTTCTTTGGCTTTCTTCTTCTCCTAGCTTTCGTTTTCCGAAGTGGCATTATAGGTAGTTTGAGGTCTAAAATAGAAAAGAATCCGACTGGAGTAACTAAGAGCGCCAGAGTAACGGCCCAAGCTGGGGTTCCCTTGCGAGGACCATTGTGCAGAGTTACTCGAGATAATAGGTTAAGCTGAGCAAAGGCTCTAAGATTTCTGCCGCCTTCCAAAAATTTGTAAAAGCTCGCTAGCTTAAAATTCAACTTAAAATAAACTGGTGCAGTAGCTGTCTTTGAAAACAAGTCCTATAATTTTCCTTAAAAAAAAGCGTCGATTTTAAAATGTTTTTTTTTTAATACTCCTTTTTTTAATACCCCGATATTTATCATAAAACGATCTAACTGCACGAACTATTAGGGTTCTTTATAAAATTAGCGAAACCGATTTTTTATATTACAGTAAAAATCGTAAATCACTGGCTTATGTAGAAAAGGTGTAATCAATAATAATAATATTCAACGGTCAAAACGTAAAATGGTCAACAGATAATTATGGTAACATCAAGGTCACTTAATTAAAAAGTTAGAATTGCCTAAAACGATCGATTGCAAATCAAGTGAAAACGAATTAATTGCTCGCGAAACGAGTTACTGATTGACTTCACTTTTAATCGATTTTAATTGCCTATGATCACATTGTAATTATGTAATTGAAGAATTTTGACATTCTTTTTTTTAAACAATGTTACCAGTTGCATAAATGGACTTATATCCGAACGAAGCGCTTTGCTTCGTCTTCCTTTCATAATGTGCAGCTTTCTTTCCCTCTGTTCTAATGGTTTAATCTTAATGTGTGTGTTTTCAAAAGTTGAGTAAAATACACAAAAGCTTAATTTACAAGCACACAGGACTACATTTCAACTTAACATTAGATGAGATCATGGTCGAGCACTTACTTTGAAAGAATTAACAACAAGTAACGAATAAACAACTTCTATAATATGTCATTCAAACAACAACACTTCCCAGAAAAAATATCTCAACATGCAGGTATCTTCACGATGCTCATGGTAAATCAACACTAATTACATGTAACTACTGGCTGGTAACATACTACGATACTTAAGGCTGTCCGATTGTGACCGTTCTTAGATTATTAAAATGGGAAAATGAACTGAATGTATCATTGTACACAAGGATGGAGATTTTAAGCTTAGATTTTTGGAATTGCGTAAAAAAAAATTATTGTTCTAAAATTTGAAATGAAACTGTGTGAAATTCTTTTAAAAAATATTAAAATTTATAAAACATTTTATGAATTTTAGTAATAACAAACTTACGACAGAAAAATTATTAAAAAGAATTGCATGCACATTTTTTAAGTGATTTGCATTTTACAATTCATTTCTAGTAATCTATTAATATTTAAATAATATCGTAAAGCGTGTGACTAAAGTTACAGCCTTTATATATATATGATATATATGTCCCACTGCTGGGCACAGGCCTTCTCTGTAAAGAGAGTATAAGGGCATAGTCCACCACGAGGTTCTAAGACATGTAGGTTTCCTCACGATGTTTTCCTTCACCGCCGAGCGCGTGGTTAATCGGCACATAAAATTGCAACAGCAAATTTATTGGTGCCGGCACCGGGGATCGAACTCGGGTTGCTAGCGTACTATGCAACACTGAGCTACCACGGCTCGTGTGACTATATTTTGTTAATTGTTTTCCCCAATTCTTCAATTTAATTCAACATGAATTTATTATGAAATTAATATAACATATATTTTAGTCATGTTCGTTTATTAATTAAAAGAGTGGTTTTTTTTGTCAGTTGCTAAGCATAAACGATAGTTAAGTAATTAAAGCTGTCAAGATTTTATATATTATGTACTAATAATGAATAAAAATTTTTATTATTAATTTTTATTATAACTAATTACTTTATTCAAAATTATTGCAATTATTTCAACCCAATGATTGTTTATTTAAAATGATTAAAATTCAAATAAGATTATAAATACGCATTGATATATCGAGTATTGTTTCAAGGGCCAAAGATCAAACCATAAAGAAGCGTTGAAAATAGCACAAATGTATGTAACCACAGATTATAAAACGAAACTTCAAATTGTTAATAAATAAAATCGTGATTGTAATCAATAAGTTATTTCTTAAAAATATGGTTCACTATTTAGCTGTCAAAAAACGAATTACATATAGTTACCGCCAAACAACACATCAAATGCCATATAAAATTGACAGATTTAGTTTATATCTTATGTAATTTGTTTTTTTGTTTCAAATCGATTATAATCGTAAAAAAATTAAAATAAACGACAATCTAAATTGAAAAAATATAAAAATCACTCAATAAAGCAATTATAATTTAATTTTAAAAATACATAAGTTAAAAATACATTTAATAAAGAAATTATAATTGTTTTAAATAACACCTTACGTTTGAATGTTGCTTTTTCTTCATATAATTCAAATTTGAATTTCTTAACATAATCTTTATTAAGTAAATCCTGTTTATTTTATGTATAGTTATTTTTTGCGACCTTGGTAATGGATTTGGTTTGAAAAACGCCTAAAACTTATCACTTGAAAAGTTTTAATATGAGTTATAGATACAATGTTGCCAGCTTTAAGCCGTTAATGGTACTACCATTTACCTATTAATGTCTATATATAGACAGCTTGTACATAAGAATTTGTACAAACGTAGGGTTCATAAATTTTTAAATTGAATTTAAGCTAGAAATCAAATTAGATGGTTTGTGTTTTCACAGCATTGTTTTAAGTACCTTTAATTTGTACCCTTACAATATTATTGTGTTTATCTCATAATAAAATTAAAATGTATTACGTTTAAGTGCACGCAAAATGTAAATAATTAAATGATATTTGCATTCCACATGATAATATTATAGGCTATGGGTGCCATTACATTTATTATTTTGTTTAATCTGTATTTTAGTTGATAGTTGCTGATATAAACATTGTATAAATACAACGAAATACTTGAATAAACGTTCTAATGTTAATTATTTATAATGTCAACTTGTTAAAGGTTCCACAAGGGAACCTAAACTTCAAAGGAACTTCAAGTGTCCATTGTAATAATGATATATTGTCTTGATAATTATAATTGGTTATACTTTAAAATATAGTCTTTACTTATATATTGAGATTTCATTTTTGACCAAGAATATCTATTTCATAATGTGTTCAAAAACCACATATTAATAACCCCGCTGTTTAATTCTAAATTGCTTTTTTTTTAAAGAAAGCTAGCAATATTTCTTTTTTCAGAATTATTACTAACAATCTTGTTAACCATTCCAACTAAGCTTAAGCTTGTGCTAGGACATGGTTCACGGCAATAGTCGAATGGTAGATTCGAACCCACGACCTTACGATTCGCAGGCCGTACCTTAAACCATTAGGCTATTTACAATGAGAGTGAGCGAGAGGTGATTTTCTCTGTCACACATCTTGCGCGTTCCGCACAGAGATAGCGATATGCTGTTTAAGACCCCCGATAGACGCTTAAATTGTTGATAGCGTTTTCATTTAAATTTCGCCAATGTTGAAGTGTGTACGTTAAACTGCTGTAAAAAGCGGGCCTCGTGACGGACGAGAATCGAAACTATCAAAGAAGTTACTGCTGAGATAATTCCGGACGATGCTTACTGTTGATATGTCTAAAACAATAGAAACATACACAGTAAATACATAAAGTTAGCTTGTAAAAAGACAGACAAACTAAAGTCTAAAGTTATTTTGTTAATGAATGAACATAAAATATAGACAAGAGAGAGTAGGGATTTGAAATCTATGGGACGCGGGATATCATTAGGTAGGAGGTCGTAGAGGGAAGAAGATAGTAAGGGACAACTGGAAAAAGGTGATTTGGAGTCCCTTTGTCTAGACCACATTCAGAGAGGGAGCTGTCTCTACACATTAGTACTTATTTTATACTAAAATTTAAAGAAAAATAAAATTTATTGAAAAATACTGTATTATCCAAGATTACGTAAGACATCCTTTTTCGTATAAGTTTATGTTTTTTTTAATGAAATACAAATAAATTAATAAAAATATTTTATTTTATTTTAAGGATATTTAATTATCTATCATGCACAATTTATTTTAGTTAGCTAGCATGTTTATCTTTCGAGACATTCAAACTTTCTGAACCGACCCTTTATTTTTGCTCACGAGTGTACTTGTGTGGTATAAATTCTCTTTGTGTTTCCTCATTTTTTTTTTTTATGTCTGAAGACACTAAAAATTTTCCCTCTAAGCTTGCCCATTGTATCTGTTAGCTCAATCAGTTAGTACAGTTCAAATATCACAATCACTTTTCCACACAACAAAATATCACATAATTACGTAAATCGCGTAAATTCTAGCGTTACACAATTCACGCTCAAACAAATCACCGGAATAAAGAGTTGGTCATGATGTTAAAGTGGGTTAAGTTATTACATGATTTACTTATACATCGAATAGTAAAAAATGTACGTAACTTAAGTGGATTCGTTAAAGAAGTCAATCTATGTTATATTTCTTATGGCGCGTTTGTTCGTGTTTTCCATACCTTTACAGATCAGAATATATGACTAAAGGTTGGCTGTGGTGTTATATGACAGTGGAAATTCCATTACAGCACATCACCAGCCGTGGTAGCTCACTGTCCGTGCGGTTGGCTCAAGTTGCATAGTACCTGCATCAATAAATTTGTTGTTGCAATTTTATGTGCTGATTTACCACGCGCTCGGCGGCGAAGGAAAACATCGTGAGGAAACCTACGTGTCTTAGAATTTTTTTCTAAAATCGAAAGCGAAGTCTGCCAATTAGCACTAGGGCCGCGGGTTGGACTATGACCTTATACTATCTAAACAGAGAAGGCCTGCGCCCAACAGTGGGACATATATATTATATATAATATAGAGGCTTTAACTCGCTTTTTAATTTTAAATTTAAATTTATTGCTTTTCGAAGTAATCTTGGCGAAATTTGACACATTTATTCATACGATGGAACCAATCATTGAAGCAACCATTCCATTCGGAAGTTTCGGTCTCCAAAATGGCCGTTTCGTAGGCGTCCACAGCTTCTTTAGGTGATGAAAATCTCTGACCACGCAATTTATTCTTTATTTTAGGGAAAGTATAGAAATCATTAGGGCTCAGGTCGGGGCTGTACGAGGGATGGTCTAATAATTCTATGTTTTCTTGTTCTAAAAACTCTTTTGTTCTGTGCGCGGTGTGAGAACTCGCATTGTCGTGATGGAGGATGATGCGGCGGTTGTAGTTCTCTTTACGGAGTTCAGAACCGACCTGTGGCAAACAAATGCTAGCGTACCATTCTGCATTAACCGTTCTTTACTTACATATATGATTCCAATCTTTATGTGCTAGTTAAATCACCAGAACAAACTCAGAAAACGCAGAAAAAACTTAGAGGTAAATAAAACAATTGTTTCCATTGCCCAGTTACTAGAAAGCGTTAACTTGGTATCGAGCCAAAAAAGTGCGTGTGTGAAAACACGCTTTTGATTACATTTTCCTCACGCATTCTCTATGACAGCGAAGGCAGAGTTTCTCTCCAAATTCATGGTTCCTTTCTAGGTGTCAGCCCTATATTGGGCACTAGATAACTGTGCACGGGTAGACCGATGTATTAAGTAACGTACTCTTTTTAACCGACTACAACAATTAGTTTTTTTTTAAAAAACCTTGTTTGTGTATGTGGGCGTTGTCATTTGAAGTTGGACATACATTTTGAAATTTTTATGAATTTTGTTGGCCTTGGATGCCGGAGATGTACAAGTCAACGCTTAAAAAATTGATTTGCAGCATGCCTGTGATTAAGATATTGGTAGGTTTATGGTAAACCAAGACTAGATAAGTAGACATTAATGACAACGACCGCGAATGTGGAAGAAGAAAGAGAATATTGGCATTGGAGTTTAGTGGTATTTGTATGATACTCTGGAAGTGAAAGTCATATTTGATTAGAAGAAGACCACGAAGAGTGTTGCCTACGTGTCGGGTCCATTTAACAGCGACATCAACTCCCACGCTTATCACCCATGGACCGTGAGCCTCTTTTAGCCGCCTTTTACGTTAGGCAACGAATACCGTAGCTTAATTCTAAAAGCGTCCTGGGCTTTCTCCTGGGCTGGGAGTTGTTTAAATCTAGTCCAATTCGACCCTAAAACACACACAGATGTACATCCGTGTCTTTAGGGTTAAGTTTACCGCCAAAAAGATACCCGATATTGTCTCTTAATATATCTTAAAATTATTAACATTCACATTACATTATAAAAATAGTTTGAGAATCATTCTAGTTACATTTCTTTTTAAACAACTGAATACTTCATAGAATTTCTAATAATTGTTAAAATACATAAACATTATCTTTTTAACAATACTTGAATTTCTATTCATATAAATGAGACGGTTGTATTGTCTGTCGGCAACATTCTAGTAACATTTCATCAATACATACTTACATTCAAATGATTTAAGGCCTCAATAGCCTAATCTTTTGGGGTCTAGTCTTCGAATCATAGGGTCGTAAGTTCCATTCAGTTGTACTAACGTGAACTCTAGCCCTAGTGTTTGACACAGGTCGTTAGCCTTACGATGTCTTACAGAAAGCATTTTGAAGAGTGTGCTCGGGAATTACATGACCTGTGACTCTAATGAAATCCCGCAGTGCGTCTAGAAGTCCGATGGGGGAATTAGATCATGTAGTTTCGGAGCACACATGATTTATTTTTTATTGAAATGTATATACTTGTCGATTAAATTAATTAGAAATTATAGACATTTTATTTATTGGCATCATAATACACAAACATATTACAAACAAAATATAACACACATTAAAAAATAATAAAAAATAAATAGAATACAGTTAAAGTTACACGGACAAATAATACGTAACATGTGATGCCAATATCGGACACCGTGTCAGCGTTTGCTGTCGCAATGATGCGACAGCGCTGATTTTCAGCGGTGCCCTGGACTACCTATTATATTAATAATTGTAATAAATAATTCTGCAAAACGGTAGAAAGGTTGATTTGTTGTAGTAGATCATGTTAAAGCTGTGGCTACGCTAGATTGTAATTAATTACCATATAACGGGTAACGAGAGCGCGTGGCCAAAGCACAATATATTTGCAGACATGCAACTCCATTGCAAATCTACAAATAAAACCTAAATCCACAGATAAAACGTCAAACCTATGCCTGTATATTTCGGTTATTCATCGGTTGCACTTCGGTGAGTGAGCGGAGGTTTTGCATAACCTAATATCCCCTACCCATTTCTATCATCGAACGACTAGGCACGGAGGAGTTTCACCCTTATGTCGTAGACATTCCTACTAAACTAACTAATCGGTTTGCCTCTTACATTATCCGGACCGGCTAAGGAGTGGAGCTCTCTGCCGAGGTTAGTCTTTCTGTACCAATGCAATTTGGACACCTTTAAGGCCTTAATGTGAACAGACACCTTTTAGGCTCACATGTACCCAAAACTAGAAAAGTTGTAGTAGTAAACTAGACTTCATCTTCGCCGTCCATGAAGCGAGATTTAAAGCAAACGTTATACTACAGATTGGCCAGAGAAGCTGGCCTTGACTGCTTAACCGGTTCGTGAGGTGGCATAGCTCTTAGGTCGCTTAGCCTGAACCTCTATCGCTAGTAACTTGACACAAGGTTCCCTCCGGTGAGGGTAACTTCGGCTTGGACGGTTACTGTGTACTTGATGTTACACGTAAGCATTCCGATCTGAGGGCGCCCGAGAAGGCCGAACCACAACTCTGTCGGTTGTTATTTCATGGATAATAACCAGCCATTGTACTTTCAATTGTATTTACTAGAAATAATGTTCGGAATTACCACTCATTGCGACAGTACTCCAAATAGTACAGCTCTAGCAACATCAGATTTCATTCCACAGCCGTATGTTTTTCAATTAGTTTTTGAAAAATTTTTGTCTACCCATATCCAACATGCGAACTCGGCTTACTTAAGCGGTGTTTATGAACAGATACGATTTTGGAATCTTAAAGAAAACCGCTTGCTCGTTTCTTAGACGCCGATAATCTTTTGGTCCCCAGGTCCGCTATTGGCACTGAATATTCATTCATATACTAAAACTCTTGAAATTTCGTAATTATCAACGATTGATTTTTTTGATGTTATTTTTTTTTTAAATTAATAATTTTAAGATTTAATTGAATGAATTGTTGTCATGTATGCGATTATCAAATACTAACAACGTCTCATTAGTATGCCATCGGAAACCTATAGTGGTACAACTGACCCAGTAGATTATCAAATATTAATTATATTAAAAATAACAAAAATAATAGATTATACAACTATGATGTCAATGAATCTTCATTTTGAAACAATACCACACGGGACAGTGTTTTGGAAGTTTAGAGGTAGTCGTTTAATATCAGTTGATGAGCAAGCTAAAATGGGGTCTATAAAAATATTATTTATTAGGTTTAGGTTTTAGAAACTTTATTCTCACTATAGACATTAAAGGTCACTTACATGAGAACAATAAAATAACTAATATTATAAAACAATAAGTTCGCTGTCACATGGAAGAACTCCTAACGCATTCATTTGCTTTGGGACGATTTGCTGTCGTTAAGGAATTTAACAATTTGCATTTTGAATGCGCTAAGTGTGTACACCCTCAAGACGTGTGCTGGTATTTTGTTGTACAGTTGTGCTCCTTCAAAACAAATTGATCTTTTAATAAATATAAATTCGTAATTCGTTCTAACTTTTGGTATTACAAGGAAACTAGGGCGTCGGTTGCTGCGTTTTTTAGTATTTTTAGTAAAAGAGATGTTAGTTTTAATTGTTTTATCTATAATTTTCCTAATGAGAATACATGTACTATACTTATATAATTGCTTGATATTCATTATTTTCGTCGCTTCGTAGAGATCAGAAGTCGGTGTCAAGGAAGGGAATCGGTAAAGAATTTTTATAATTTCATTTTGCAATATCTGAAGTTCGGAAAGTTTTGTTTTTATTTGTTTTATTTCTAAGGCATTGACTAATTAATTGAACGACATTTTCAACTGCCGTTTCGCATATACATGCCTAGTTTTACATGTAAATATATTTATGAGTTATGAAAAATCGTCGTGTATAAGACGCTGAGAGGGCGAATCGGTTTAGTTCATTGTTAGTTGTCTCATCTTACTACCTAATCTATGATAATTGGTAACATCCATGACTCGCCGTGCGCGTGGCGTTGGATGTTTGCAGAGATAGCGGCGGCAAAAGCGCGCGCTCTGCGACATTGTCCGCATTAGAGTTGTGAGATTCAAATATCGATAGCAGTGTATTTTATAAATAATTATTTTTAGAATATTTTGCACATTATATTTCTCTCTAGAACAATCGCTTATATATAATATTTTGTGTATATATTATACATATATAAACATATACATGCATATAGATGGAGGTAAAGAAGTGTCTCAGTCATGTAGTCTAAAGCGCACCCGTTTTTTAGTATATATTTAGAGACTCATGAAAGATTATCGACATTCCTAACATTGCACTTTTTAATATAATATATATGTCCCACTGTTGGGCGCAGGCCTTCTCTGTAAAGAGAGTATAAGCGCATAGTCCACCACGCGGCGCTAGTGCTTGGCAGACTTCACATGCCCTAGAAAAGTTTTCTAAGACATGCAGGTTTCCTCACGATGTTTTCCTTCACAGCCGAGCGCGTGTTGATGGCATGAAAGATTAAAATATCGACATTCCTAACATTGCACTTATCGCATCACTATTATGAAGTATGTCTGCGTAATAACTGACTATACTGTTGACGTACGTTATTTCGTTTACGTTCACGCTTCTAGATAAATAAAATGAAAAAAGAACCGTTTTCCTTTAATAAAGTCATCCATTTCTGACACAGATTTATGGAAATTATCAAATGTCCAGTTAAGCTTAAGTGAATTTTCTGAATATAATTTGTTATCCGATAACATTTCTATTAATATAAACATAATGTTTATAAAACTGTGGCGTGATGATTACATAACAAAATACGAAGCAAGAATCTGTAAAAGTAATTTAAAACACACAATGCGAGAAACACAGAGACGACGAAAGTCTAGTAAGACTGATCGTAGTTGGGAACACCGCAGGTAAAAGATCTCGCGGCCGTTCACCAATAAGGTGTTCCGATCAGATAAAAGACTCGTCGTTCTCCAAATTTTACTCTGTCGTAATAGACGGATGGACAGAAGCCGGTGGAGGCACACCAATCACTCCAGATGCAACCCTGATAATGACTACGATCCTCAGATATGAGACACCGACACTAGAAAGAGAGAATTTAAAACAAAACTGACTTCAAATCAAACATTTGAAGCTGGATTAGAATAATTATCTTAAGACATTCTGGTGTTTATATTATCTTTCTTCTTTCACATGCGCCCGTTATCGTTAGGGAGTACTTACGTTACCAAATTAATTTTTAATAATTAAAAAATAACCCTAACGAACTACCCCCAGATATAATGAAATGTATAACACATTAAGCGCATTTTAAGACGGACACTTTAGCGCCAGTGATAAACCACTGCGGTTTATATAGCGTTAAATTATATAATTTCTTTATTCTAAAATTGTATTATTATAAATTACAAAAAAAAACCCTATTCTTAGAATTGTCATACATCTAGCAATATCTCAATTGACTCATACATCCACACGATTTCTACGAATTCCATGTATATCTTAGGAACCTAAAGTCCTATGCCAAACACTTACAAGCTGAAAAAATCAGAATCACTTCATAAATCCCGGCGCTATGAGTGCACAAATATAGACGAATTGAGAACCTCCTTTCTTGAAGTCGGTTAAAAAGTGTCAAAATGTAGTTAAAACAATCACATGTCCATATTGGGAATCCACATTTACAAATTAAATAAGCTTGTTGAAAATTGCATGGCGTTTAGTGTCTCTATCCACCCAATGTAGAGAGATAATAAGTTATAGCTTATTGAACCCCCTTAGATGTTAGGAGCGTTGCTGGAGTTTCTTCGAGTTTTTTCTCCCAGCGACAACGCTTCCCGAAGTGGCACTCAAAGTTAGTTTAGCTTTTGAATGTCCCTTAGATTATTCGTGAAATAACAACCGAGTCGTGGTTCGGCCCTCTCGAGCGCCCTCGGATCGGAATGCTTACGCGTAACATAGTAACCGTCCAAGCCGAGGTTACCCCTCACCCTTGTGTCGAATTAATAGCAATAGAGGTTCAGGCTAAGCGACCTAAGAGCTGTGCCACCTCTCAATCCGGTGAAGCAGTCAAGGCCAGTCTTTGGCCAATCTGTGTAGATCGTCATAAAAAAAAAGCTTATTGAGCACATTCATCAACAAACGCCAACAATAAGCATACATCAAAATCATTTGTAATTAAGTATGTTAGTATCCATCAATTTTTATAACACCGCATGAGTCTTTAAAAGCTCTTAAGCGAAAACTTCAAAAGTGAAAGCTTCAAAATTAAATACAAAGGATGATGATAAACGGATGACGTTGAGTGCAATAAACGTTTATACACTAAATTTGTAATGTTAATCTTTTTAAAGAAACGCGTGCTTTCACTAAATTGTAAACAGATTTTTGAAAAAGAAAGCTAGAATTATTTCTTTTCTTTTTAGAAATATTACTAACGTTCTTGTTAATTCCAATTAAACTTAAGCTCGTGCTAGGAGATGGTTCACGTCAATAGTGGATTCGAACCCACGACCTTACAATTCACAGACTGTACCATCATCGTAACTGAATAATAAATTAAACGATAAATTTCTCGAATGTATATCCTTCTAGGGTTGTCCCGTATACGACAGGTGGGGACACTATAACAAGTATTTTTTTATTTAAGAAAAAATATATAAATGATGGAGTTATGATTTTAGTTGCTATCATCTATAAACATCGTATAAAATTGTTCTATTTACAAAATAAGATAAGATGTGATTCGCTCATTTTAATTAAATAAAAACAACATTTAAGAAATCTAATTTAAAACCTCCTTTGTTTGGAGTCAATTTAATTTTTTTATTAATTTCTAAGCGAGTGCCTAAACCACGGTGATCCTACCTGGTGTTAAGTGGAAATGCAGTCCTTAATGGTAATGCGCATTCTAGTCTTGAAAACAATCTAATCGGAGTAAATTGTTGTAAGCAGATTTTGTGATACGGTTGCGTTATCTCGTCCGAGGAGCAATAAATATGGCCAATGTCTTCTTTCTAACACGTAAGAATATAAAAAATCAATTTCATATTGTACTAACACATTACAACTGTCTCAAGTTGCGTTCAAAACAACTGCATCTCACACGATACGCGGCACGTTACGTGCGTTCGTCTTCATGTATTCCACAGTTGACCATCGTCCGGCGGCCGTATAGCACGCGTCCATAACGGCACAGCACCTTACATTCCTTTGTCACGCGATTTAAAAACTAACATTAAAAAAAATAACTCCCGCGCGGTCCCATTTATTGAGGCGGGAATTCGAAATGTGATGTGTCATCAGTGATATTATAACTGACCGTGAATTTGAATAGTTCCAATTCTTGTTTTTGTTATGAGAAGAGTTAATTTTGCTGTTTAAGCATAAGCTTCAACTGTAACTTCTGGATTTTTGATACTCTATTATGGTAAGTTTATTTTTCTGTATGTACAAAACTTTTTAGTATGTAATTTTAGATTATTTTTTTTAGCAATGTAATTTATGACAAAGTAGCTGCGCCCCGTGGTGTTACCCACGATTTAAAAATATTTTTTTATTCAAAAATTGTTATTTTGGTATGTATCCCATATATACAAACATTCATATGCATATAGTAAACGGTATTTTTATATAAGAAACAGACACTCCAATTTATTTATACCTTTCACCAAGGGTAGGCAGAGGATTACGGATTTTTATTTTGCACGGTTCTCACACGTCTGTCTGCTTACATCTGACATCTCCCTTGTAACTATAGCCGAGAGAAAAAATAAAAGGTCGGTTAAGAAAGTTTGAATATCTCGGAAGATAAAGACGCTAGCTAGGCTACCCTAGACAGGCTCCGGTGCATTTCACTGGCGATCCCGGAGCTCCTCACCCTCACCCTTTAGTGAGTAAGAACTTCACATAACCCCGTCTTCACCCCTAGAAGGTGGAAAATCTTGTTGAAGATTTCACCCTCGTTAATAAAAAAAAGGACCTAGGTTTCCGAAGATAACAGGAAACTCCTGAAAATGGTATGGAAGTATGCTTGTTGATTGAAATATTTATAAGTTTATGATAATCCTAGATTAGGTAGGTACTTAACAAGAAGAAAGAGGATATAGGCGCCAGAGCATTCTTATATAATATGCTACTTTGGAGATAAATCGCTTTGTTTGTTTTGTGACTAACCTACACAGACTAGGCAGAGAAGCTGACTTTGTTTCACCGGATTTAAAGGTGGTATAGCTCTTCGGCCTGAACCTCAGCTCCGTCTCATTAGGGTTGATTTTTAGTTGATTTTAATTGTACATACTTGTAAACATATATAGCTGTGAGCAAAAATAAAGGGTCGGTTAAGTAAGTTTGAATATCTCGGAAGATTAATTCGTTAGCCAACTGAAATAAATTGTGCATGATAGACAATTAAATATCCTTTAAATATTTTAAATTAATTAAATATTTTATTTTTATTTAAATTTTTAGTACTTAGTGTTGCCTCCATGTGGCGATATAATAAATCAACTGTCGCCAGTGGTGTTTCCGAACGTTTACGATTTAGGGACCTTCAAGAAACGAGCCTATTCCTATCTCAAAGGTCGGCAACGCACCTACAGCTCTGGTGCTGTGGATGTTCATGGGCGACGGTGATCACTTAAGATCAGGTGAGCCGTATGCTCGTTTGCCACTTTTCATATAAAAAAAATCCAATTAAAATTTAATGAAAAATACTGTATCATCCAAGTTTACGTAAGATTTCCTTTTTCGTTAAAGCTTATGTTTTTTAATGAAATATATTTAATTTAATTAATTAATTAAATAAATAATTAATTAAATAATTTATTTAAATTAATTAAATATTTTAAATTTAATTTAAGGATATTTAATTGTCTATCATGCACAATTTATTTCAGTTAGCGTCTTTATCTTCCGAGATATTCAAACTTTCTTAACCGACCCTTTACTTTTGCTCACGAGTGTACATTCATATATAATTACTAACATTTCTCATACAAGCTTAAAGATGGTTCACGACAGACGTTAGAACGATGATTCGCAAACTATACCTCAAATCATAAGGTTATTGACCTCTCAATTAAATGTAAAAGGAATAACTCTCCGTACTCATTCTGCCAACTTATTGGCCATAGCTATACGATAAAGATAGTTTTTCTAGTTCGACAATAGTGTTGCCATGAATTTCTTGTCATTATCTTGAGTGGTTTGTATGAATATATGTGTTCATATCGCATGATTCCGTTAAAATGTTATCGTAAAATTGAAATAGAATGTGTTTATGTTTCTAGTTACTTAGCGGAATAAAGAATAAAAAACATTCGTCCGATACCGCGAGACCCACTTGCTAAGTGACTAATTATAAATATTCTTACTTTGTGACTTAGTGAAAGCGTGAATTTGAACTTGGAAATAAACATTTATGTATGTTTTTTACAAGCGGACAGTCTAGAGAAAGCAGTCGTATAAAGTGCAGTCTAGATTTGCTTTATATTTTTTTGCCAGAATGATAACGATAGCAAAATAATTGAATAGTTCACTTCCAATTTTGAATATCTGAAAGTCTGATCTCAGAAAGTTCGTGCATATCATTTAAAAAATGACATAATCGATGATCAATGACTTTTTTGCGAATTTTTTCAAGTAAAAAAAGTTACTAAATCTTCTTACTCTACTAATCTTGAACCAGGGTTGGCTTTCTTCTACTCAAAATTACCCGGTCGTTGGCATCCTCAACGGATAAGCTGTTGGAAGCCAAATTTCTTTGTAACGACCAGCCTGCGCATTTTAGGACGGCCCCGAGTATCTACAAAGGCAGATACGGGTTCCTAATGCACTTGTTAGGTTTCCGAAGCTCATAGCCATACTCTCTCAGCCGAAATTCCAGTAGCTTCTATGATCCTGAAGCTAATGTGGGCGTTGTGTATGCCATAATTTCGAGATAAGCCACACATTCAACCTAGTATTTTCATTTCCGTGACATGAAGCGATTGTCTAAGGATACGCCACGTTTCGCCACGTATGGCTAACGGCGGGTTTCTATATTCGATCTTCGATGTAAGATTGTTTCCGATCCTGATTCCATCTATCGATCCGTAATCCGCATTTTAATATCTAATCTTAGCTTCGGAAGTGATTGAAAAAGAATAGATTTTTCGTAAATGACAGTCCTCTCTCATAATCCGTTTTACGCCGTAAAAATAATATACCAGTTATAGTGCAGAAAATGGAATGTAATATCAATCTCGGATAGCGATTTACGGATCGAGATTGAATATAGAAACCCGCCGTAAATAGATAAAATTATAAATATATCGTATGTAAGTCTTTGTGTGTTTGTCTCCTATGTTTCTAAAGTGACATTATATTCAACTTTTGTTGTCACCACCTGTGAAACACCATTTATGTCAAATACTTGTATGTAAGAGAAGAAAAACGGCACTTATTGGTACAAAGCATTCCAACCCCCGACCGATCGTAAAATCTAACGCTTTCTTATATATATAAATGCTTTTACGTAGAAATTGTTTAAAAATAGCTATTATAAAGGAAAGCCTGCATCTATATATATATATATATATATATATTTATAATGTCGCTGTCAAACGTGAACATACAAAAGCCATGAATTTTGTATGACTTGGCATCCAACTGGCATGTATAAAAGAAAAAGTGTCTCTATCTAGTAAAGCGTTCACTTGATCATGCATCGAGAAACTAAAATTACGCTCTCTGAACCGACTTTGAATATCAAACAGATACACGAAAGTGAGACTTGTATTTCTTGAAATACTTGAATAACTTTAGCGTGTTGATGACATCACGTTACGATAGAGTTTCTTGTGCGAGGAATGATATTTCTCCGATTGTATATAGTTGTTTGAATCATTGCCGGCTTCGTAAAACGTTTTGAAAACGATTGTTATATTTATCAAATAATTTAATTGTAAAAGATACAGATTTTTAAATGTTTGTTGTATATATCAAGGTTTATTTGGATTTTATTTGCTTGTGCGCTTTTTATGCCAGTTACAACCGTAAAAACTATAAAAAGGATCTACAATAATATTTATACCTGTAAGATGCAGCGTTTTTCAGAGAAGGTTTTAGTAATATATAATTTAAACTTTATACGTTTAATTATCATATTATTTATTTTAGTCTATTTTTGACTCAATAATATTTATGATTTTTTTTCATCTATTATTTTATTGTATAAAATATATTTTAATCTCATAACTGTTTTATTCATGTATCATATTTATTATACTCTTACTGTCTGTATAAATTCAATATAAAGGTAGTATTGCGCGCGCACGTCTTTAGGTAGTCCCGGGCACCGCTGAAAATCAGCGCTGTCGCATCCTTGTGACAGCATATGCTGAGACGGCGTCCGATATTGGCATCATATGTTTTGTATTATTTGGCCGTGTAACTTTAACTATGTTTTGTCTATTTTTCATTCTTTTACTGTGATGTGTTTTTGTATTGTGATGCCAATAAATAAATGTCTATGTCTATGTCAATATTAACGCTTATTGTTCACATTAAAGTAAAAATCTGGTAAGGTAAGGTAAAATCAATTGTTATCGGCCCTGTAGTTCTGGTCTCGTAGAATAAGACTATGGTATGGTATGTAAAATTTACTGTATATTTATTAAAATTATTTATAATATTTAATCGTTTATTTATATAAATATAAATATTATCTTTATTTAAAGATAGAAACCAACCTGGCTTACCCCTGCCTGTCGTAGAAGGCGACTAAAATTCATATATAGCTGTAAGCAAAAATAAAGGGTCAGTTAAGAAAGTTTGAATTTTTTTGGAAGATAAAAACTAACTGAAATAAATAGTGCATTATAGACAATTAAAAATAGCACTTACCCGGGGAGGAGGGCGGAAGGTTACTCCTCCTGTGCCCTCGCAGTGCAATGCGAAACGGGCCAGCCGATGTCGCCTTCTTCCCGGGTCCACCTTGGCGGACTACAAAGGCCCCCACCCTTGTCGGCCAGTGAGCCCGAGGCCCCTTTTAGTCGACAGGCAGGGGATACCGTAGTCTTATTCTTGAGAGCCCAGAACTACAGGGCTGGTATTGTTAGCTTAGCTAGAAGCTATATGTTGTATTATAAAAAATAATGATTACTATTATAAATTCGTTCTTATTCAATTGACATGTTGTGTTAGTATAGAATTTGACACTTGGTAAATAAGCCAAAGTGAATTGAGGGCGGATGTCTTGCTCACTTGTTACGCCGACACACTTTATACGGGATTGAATGGTCAAAAGAATTCAAAGCTTTTATTGCTATGACAATTCGATTACAGTGACCCTAGAAGCCTACATTGAAGTTCCATTGAAAACTGCTTGTGCCCGTTTAACCAAAATGTTGCCCACTAGAAAAAGTGATACAGTCATCATTAACTAAACTCGCGTTCAGTTTGAAATCAAATTTAACACACTTTCGTTATGACTTGTGAATTTTGACGGGGCCCATCTTGCGGCCAGTGCCTCTATGTTAATACTGGTAGGTGTAGAATTGTACTAGGGGGTTTTAAAATATCGGAGTGAAGCCGGTGAAAGTGTTTTATAGTGATGTTATAGAAAACGTTAACGTTTTCGTAATCTAGTGGTTTTCTGTATGAAGCGGGTTTTGAAGTGCGAAATACTAGTGCGCTTTAAGCGCTTGTTTTGTATGTTAGTGTGTTGACTGGAAAGCAGCTGAATCTGCTAAATACTATTTATTACTTATTTATTAATTGTGTCAAACTTAACGATTTTTGCTAGTTTTGGTACGCAATTGTACGACTATGGTTTTCTGATGGCGTGTCACTGATTCGAGTATTGTTTTAATTATTAGTATCTAGTAATCACGTATATAATCTACTAAATACGCCATTCCATTTTAAATGACAGACAATTAAATTATTTTTATTGATTACGATTTTTGTCGGTTGCCATATTGAACAGCTCGGTCCAACTTACTGTTAAGTAATCACCGCCACTCACAAACTCCAACTGAAGAAATCCTAAAGAAACTAGAATATAGCAGGATATGTTACGTTTTCAGTATTTTTTATTAAATTTTATTTTTACGTAAGATATCCTTTTTCGTTTAAGTTTATGTTTTTTAATGAAATATGAATAAATTAATAAAAATATTTTATTTTATTTTAAGGATATTTAATTGTCTATCATGCACAATTTATTTCATTTAGCTTTTAGTATTTAGCGTCTTTATCTTCCGAGATATTCAAACTTTCTTAACCGACCTTTATTTTTGCTCACGAGTGTATATATGTTGCCGACCTAGTAGGCCCTCTGCAGTATAATATCCCTCTACTTCACTCCCTCATCCTTATCTCCACTCACTTCATGCCTGTATTCTGTTCTGCGAATTCCACGAATTCTTTCACACCTCCGTGATCGTGCATAATTGCGAAGATATACCAGGGAATTCCTAAAAATCGTATGGAATTTTTTTATCTTGATCGAGGTATTGATTGTTACGTTTATCTCTACCGCATCCCCTGCCTGTCGTAGAAGGCGACTAAAGGGCCTCGGGTTCACTGGGCGACAAGGGTGGGGCCTTTGTCGTCCGCCAAGGTGGACCCGGGAAGAAGGTGACATCGGCTGGCCCGTGTCGCCTTGCACTGCGAGGGCAGAGGGGGAGGAGTAACCTCCCCGGGAAGAGCTCTCCTTGAGTACAGTGCAGAGGGGCTCCGGTGCGTTCCACTGGAGATCCGGAGCCCCTCACCATGCACCGAGGAAGGGCCACCGGGGAGGTTTTAGTGGGTAAAACCCACATAACCGCCGCCTTCCCCAGAAGGCGGGGTTATGTGGGGTTCTTCTTATCTTTTGAAGATTTCCTCCTCGTTAACAAAAAAAAAAGGTTTATCAAGGCTAGATATTAAACGACAACGATCACGAATTTTGGAGAAAAAAAAAGAATTTAGACGGCAGAACTACGTAACTATATTTCGGAAAATGAAACAGACCGTCCGTATGTATAACGGCGTTTGGCATTTCTCCTGGGACGTGTTTTGTAATGTTTTCCCGCCTGAAGGCGGGGTGTCTAGTTGTAAAAATTGTGACCAATTTTCACGACTACAAAAGTCAGTTTGGACTTGCAACTTTCCAACCGACTTCAAAAAAAGAGGAGGTTCTCAATTCGTCTGTATTTTTCTATGTTTGTTACCTCATAATTTCCGACTGGGAGAATTCCGATTTTCATTATTCTTTTTTTTGTTTGAAAGCTGGTGTCCGAAAATTTATTATTGCAAAGAATGAACTTTAAGAGTAATTTGATAAATGTTTGACTAGGTTCTGAATAATTTAATACGATAATTCAGAAATACAAATAGGGCGTCCGCGCCTAAGAAGTTTCTGTCTTTACTCGTAAATATACTTGTAACTTGGAAGCCCATTAAGTAAAAAGACAATTTCTCTGGCACGTGCTCAAAGTCGTGTAGCTCACAACATGTCATGTGGCGGCAGCTCGGTCAAGGATTGGCTGTGTACCATTTAGTTTCAAGTTCACAATGACTATGCGGAAATATAATTATCTTGTTTTCTTTCATTGTAAACACGAGTGAAAGCTGAGGTCAGGGTTCACGCGTGTAAATTGAAAAAGGGTACGTACAATGAAATTGAGAGTGTCGATGCTTGCTCGATTATCCGACAACTTTTGAAAGGCGCTGATAAAAATGATGACGTATCACTTTGATTGTTCCGTTGGCACCATTGTTTTGTTTCGGTTTTATGTTTTCGTAATAGATATTTATATTTCAACGTCAAATCACTGTCTGTCAGCACTACGAAGATTTCCGTTTGGAGGTTTAGCAAAGCATTTGACATTTATATGTTGCCGTTTATACGACTTTAGTATTTTCGTTATATATTTTTCTTACGGTTTTAATCTCACATTTTTTATTTTTTTTAGTATTTCCTCCAATCTAAGTAATTTCATTCTAATCAATCACTTGCTAAAATCTGTGCCTAAAACACGGCGATAGGATCACAACTTGTAATATTTCTAAGGTCCGGAAAAGTGGACTACTACCTCTATCTACCTTGTTAGGGTCGGAAAGGCGGAGTAGTTTATTTTACCATATTTGCTAGCAAAGCATTTCACATTGATATGTTGCCGTTTATACGACTATAGTATTTCCGTTATATATTTTTCTTACGGTTTTAATCTCACATTTTTTATTTTTTTAGTATTTCCTCCAAGCTCATTCATTCTAATCAATTACTTGCTAAAATCTGTGCCTAAAACACGGCGATAGGATCACAACTTGTAATATTTCTAAGGTCCGGAAAAGTGGATTACTACCTCTATCTACCTTGTTAGGGTCGGAAAGGCGGAGTAGTTTATTTTACCATATTTGCTAGCAAAGCATTTGACATTTATATGTCATTACATAAATACAGATTAGTGATCTTCATGCGCGCGTTCCAGTAATCCTCTAGCATTAAATTCTCATTACACTTAATCAAGTGTATAAACACCGAGCCAGCTCGAGGCTCAACCGCTGCAGGCATTTGCGGAAACCATTAATTTCCCGGCGTGGTAGAAAGTTGCATGTCTGGACATTTATATGTAGGGTTAATACGGTTAGAGATATAGCGTGAATGGATAGCTTCATAATTAACTTATTTCTCACACAAATGAGTTGTGCTACTTACTAAACTTATCATATACTAGCCGAGCCTGCGACTTCATCCGCGTGGAATTTGACAAAAAGTTATTTCGTTTATTAAGTTAATATTCATGGCGTATAAAGACGCTGCATAATCCACGGCAGCGGAATAAACGAAACACCATTATGGTTCTCAAATATAAAATAATAAAAGAAAAAAGTTGAATCCATTTTTGCAAATGAGGGTTGTACCCTTGTGTCGCGTCAGACGCAAAGTGCCCCGTCGCGTGACCCCCCCGGTGTGACTGTTACATCAGCTATCTCCCTGTGAAAGTCCCGTCAAAATTGGGCCAGCCGTTCCAGATATTAGCGGGAATAAACAGACAGACAAAAATTGTAAAAAAAGTTATTTCATATAGTTAAAATGGTTATTTTAATGTTAAAAACAGACAAAACAATTTTATTTATATGTATAGATTAATTAACTTTTTTTTTTGTTAACGAGGAGGAAATCTTCAAAAAAGATACCCCGCCTTCTGGGGGGAAGGCGGCGGTTATGTGGGGTTTTACCCACTAAAACCTCCCCGGTCGCCCTTCCTCGGTGCATGGTGAGGGGCTCCGGGGCTCCCCCTGTGCCCCTCGTAGTGCAAGGCGACACGGGCCAGTAGATGTCGCCTTCTTCCCGGGTCCATCTTGGCGGATGACAAAGGCCCCCACCCTTGTCGCCCAGTGAACCCGAGGCCCCTTTGGTCACTTTCTAGATTAATTAACTTAGTAACTTATTATATAATCAGTACCGCCGTAATGACAACTTGAATCAATCAATAATCATAATCAACCTTCAGAAGGCGGGGATCTGAAACGAACTTACGTTGTTAAAGTTACAGCTTATATATATATACATATATATATATATATCCCACTATTGGGCGCTATTTGGCTTTCTCCTTAAAGAGAGTATATGGGCATAGCGTACCACGGCCCTAGTGCGGCAGACTTTACACGCCTTAGAAAAAATTTCTAAGACATGTAGGTTTCCTTACGATGTTTTCCTTTACCGCCGAGCGCGTGGTAAATCAGCACATAAAATTGAAACAACAAATTTATTGGTGCCGGCACCGAGGATCGAACTCGGGTTGCTAGCGTACTATGCAACTTGAGGCGGCCGCCCGGACACTGAGCTACCACGACTCTGTACTTACGTTGTAGTTTGTCCAAATTCTAAGTCTTGTACCTTACGGAATATGTAATTTTAAAATTCTGTAACATAGCGGACTGAAGCCATTTTCTTTCTCGCAGCCATGTGATGAGAGTCATCTTTCGGGAAAGGTTCGTCGACCGCTTAAAGCATATTAACTGTATCTGTCTATTCCATCGTCGTTCAAAGATGACGTTTAATAAATTTGCGTTAAACATGGCCGTTAAATGTGAAGCGTATAATGTTTAATACGTCACTGATTCGGTTTTTGTTTTTAACCGACTTCAAAAGATGAAGTTTTCAATTCGTCTGTACTTTTTTAATATTTAAGCACTCACAAACGTCATTTATGAAACGATTTTGATATTTTAATTAGGTCTCATATGAAGTTTGTTGGCATAGGACATTGAGATATACCATGGTATCAATGGATACTCGAAAAATATACATATGGCACGACTTGGTCTCTAACTACGGGCCTCAAATGCAAGCTCAAAGTCGCACAACGAGCTATGGAGAAGGCTATGCTCAGAGTATCTCTACGAGATCAAATCAGGAATGAGGAGATCCATAGACTCGCCGGATAAGCAAGTTGAAGTGGCAATTGGCAAGGCGGATACGAAAAGTTTTCGATTGGAGACCACGGACCTGCAAGCGCAGCGTAGGACGTCCACCTGCAAGGTGGTCTGACGACCTCATAAAGGCCGCGGGTCGCTGCTGGAAATAGTTGGGGGATGCCTATGTCCAGCAGTGTATGTATTACGGCTGCAATTATTATCGAAAAAATCGTATGTTGTTTATTGATTGGGATATTGATGGGACTATGAATGTCTTAGACGAGGTAAGTACTCCTTAAGATACATGTGAAAGAAGAATGAAAGTATAGGCGCCAGAACTTCGTAATATAACTAAGATACTTCGGAAATAAGAGAGCGTTCGCGCATAGTGAAGTTTACTGTTTGAACCGTCACGTTTGATCCGATTTGAAGTCGGTTTTGTTTTACATTTTCCTATTATAATCGACCGAATTGTTTGCCGTGGTAGCTCAGTGTGAGCCGTGGTAGCTCAGTGCCCGGGCGGTCGCCTCCAGTTGAATAATACGCTAGCAATCCGAGTTCGACCCCGGTGCCGGCACCAATAAATTTGTTGTTACAATTTTATGTGCTGATCTACCACGCGCTCGGCGGCGAAGGAAAACATCGTGAGGAAACCTACATGTTTTAAAAAAATTTTCTAAGGCAGGTGATGTCTGCCAATCAGCACTAGAGCCGCGTAGAGGAGGGAAGGACTATGCCCTTATACTCTCTTTACAGAGAAGGCCGATTGTGCTACAGTTTTTAATTGTAGCATCTCCTAGTTTTTTGTTTTTTGTTTAACTGTGGTAGTTTCTACGTAATTATTATAATGACTAATTTAAAAAATCAATTAACTTTCTAAATTTAAATTAGAGCATTTATTACTAATTAACTGTTGCTTGTTGCATTATAATATTTGTTCTCAGGGAAGTGATCTTATTAAAATATTTGAATACAACAAAGTGTTTTATATAATAAACACTTCCTTATAATGATAATAAAAATACGTTAGAATGTATCCTTCTGAAGTATAGAATAATCATAGAACATTCCAATCACGAACTTTGCGGGGCGATTATTTTACCGGTCTTATTAGATAATACTCAAGTAAACATAATATAAAAAAATATCTACAAAATTTTTGTTAGTATTGTTAGTTTTTAACTTTTATTATATATTAGTAGTGTTATTGGCACTAGTGCAGATTTTTTAAATTTTTACTTGAATTGTAGATATGGAGAAAAAAAAAGGCTTTATTATTATCTTTTATTTATTTTGATACCTTAAGTTAAGTTTTTATAATATTTCTATAAAAAGTAACCTAGTGTGTGCCACCGGCAACGAAGCAGGGCCCAAGCAACCTGTGGTTAGGGCGACATAGAGTGAAACCTCCTGACGATGCGTGCCGTGTCCAGAAGTACTGCCTTCTGTATCTGACCCTTGACCCAGCCACCCAGCGAAAGTCTCTTAAGATGTTGATCGAGACTTTTCGCTATGAGACCGTTTGCGGAAACGACATCGGGACAATGATCGTCGAATCCACATCCCACATGGCGGTCACCTCGTGAGCCAAGTCGAGGTACTTTGTGATTTTTTCCCTTTCGGCCTTCACAAGGTTCTCGTCATGCGGGATGGTAATATCGACGAGCACCGCCTGTCGCGTTGACCGATCTGTCAGCACAATATCAGGCTTATTGGCAACAATAGTCCTGCCTGTGATGACAGATCGATCCCAATAGAGCGTTGGATGACCATTTTCGAGAACTGGCGCCGGTGTGTATATATAGTACGGCACCTCGGACTCCACAAAACCATATCGAGAACCTTCTATAGGATCTTCTTGCTCACTGACCTCTTTGTTGAAAACATTTTTTTTCTAGACTTTGAGGTCGATTAAGTAACCGATTTGAATTAATGACTTCGTACTCGATATTTTGAAAGTCGTTGTGTTTTACTTAAGTTTGCTGGACAACACCGATCTTAAGAAGTACTGTTAATAGCTTATATAGCCTAAATTGTAAGCCGCTTCACTACATAAAAAATGTTGTTTGAGGCAACTGAGAGTCATGTCCGTGCCAACGGTACCTGTGTAAAAAGAATTTAAAAAAAATTTTTTGGCTTTCAGTTTTAATTTGTATAACAGTTGTTTTTAACAAATTAAATATAAGTTGTTATATACAAAATGTTTTTTTTTTAATTTTCACATTCTTGTAACTTTTTTTTTTTTGACGTGGAGGAAATCTTCAGAAAGATACCCCGCCTTCTGGGGGGAAGGCGGCGGTTATGTGGGGTTCTTACCCACTAAAACCTCCCCGGTGGCCCTTTCCTCGGTGCATGACGAGGGACTCCGGGATCTCCAGTGGAACGCACCGGAGCCCCTCTGCACCGTGCTCAAGGAGACGTCCCGGGGGGGGAGGTTACTCCCTCCCCCCCTGTGCCCTCATAGTGCAAGGCTACACGGGCCAGCCGATGTCGCCTTCTTCCCGGTTCCACCTTAGCGGACGACAAAGGCCCCCACCCTTGTCGCCCAGTGAACCCGAGGCCCCTTTTAGTCGCCTTGTACGACAGGTAGGGGATACCGTAGTCTTATTCTTGAGAGCCCAAAACTACAGGGCTGACATTCTTGTAACTTATTCCAACAAAGCTTACTGTTAGGCGCTAAGCTGTCTTTTTAAAAAAAAGAGTACTTGGTGGCACACACCACTTTATTTTGTAATAATAAAGCACTGTCTCCCGTATCTATTAATTTGAAAGAGAACTGAGTTCCGCGAGGTTTTGAATTAGACTGCTTCGAATATAATGTAAAAACAATAATATGTACAAGTGAGCAAAAGTGCTGACTTGACAATTGAATAAAACAGCGTCGTTTGGAAAGGTGTTAAGTGAACCATACATACTATTAAGGGTAATAACTTATTCATCAACATCATCATCATCTCAGCCGTAAAACATCCACTGCTGGACATAGGCCTCCCCCAAAGATTTCCAAAAGGACCGGTTGTAAGCCGCCCGCATCCAGCTGCCTCCTGCGACCTTTATGAGGTCGTCAGACCACCTTGCGGGTGGACGTCCCACACTGCGCTTGCTGGTCCGTGGTCTCCAATCGAGAACTTTTCGGCCCCATCGGCCATCTGTTCTACGTGCTATGTGCCCTGCCCATTGCCACTTCAACTTGCATATCCTTGCGAATCCAACTCGACTCGTTCGGGAAGCTTCAAAATGTATTCTCGTCCAAAATCCCTCAGTGCTTGAAGTCGAAAGTCTTGGATCAGTGTGTGTTACCAGTGATGATATACGGAACAGAAACGTGGTCTCTCACTATGGGCCTGATAAGCAAGCTCAAAGTCGCACAACGAGATATGGAGAGGGCTATGCTCGGAGTATCTCTACGAGATCAAATCAGGAGTGAGGAGATCCGTAGACGAACGAAGGTAACCGATATAACTCGCCGGAACTTATTATAATTTTATAAATTATGCATGCTTGTGATGGTTCACGTCAATAGTCGAATGGTGGATTTGAACCTATGACATTGTGTGACGCGTTTCTCAGTTCGTACGATAAATCAAAGCACATGTGACTAAGTGGCATGGAAACAAAACGGAGACTTGTCAGCGCAAGCTAAATGCCGGGCTGGGATTAAAGCGCAGATCGTCAGGCTATGAGTCTAACTTAGCTGTCTTATCCATATATCATTACTTTTTACTACACGATCTATTACGACACTTGCATAAGATTTCTACTACATGTATGATATGAAAACTGAATTAAATAAAATATATAATCTCTTATTATCACATTATCACAGCGGGGTAACTAAATTATACGTTATTTATGCACAAAATGCAAAATACTATATACTGCTCTGTGACATTTGACACAGATTAAGCTGAGATTACACAGATTATAAATTCAAAAAAATCACGACGATCACTTTCACTATCCGAACAGTATTCTTTTTATTATTAGTGATAAACGAACTTTTACTTAACGAGAAAAGTTCGCGTTTCGACATCTACATATTCTCTCTTATGTTAGAACGATTTGCATAAGAAAAAACCAGTTCCCAACGTACGTTATAGAAAATTATGGTAACATTACGTATTTTGAGCATCAATCAACATCGGCGAAGGCAGCGGAACGAGGATTCGTTTGGACTGGATAGTTTCTAGAGTTTCGGCATCTAAGACAAGAGGTTGTGGTTGGAAATCACGACTTCCGGTAGCGCTGCCCACGACCACTGTGGGGGGTAAGTTGGTATGATTCCGACAAAACACGTCATAGCCTCCACGAGGGCGTGTATGCGTAGGCATTTGTTGACAATATAAAAAAACCCCAGGTGTCAGGGCGCCAGGCGCTCGGACGTTAAATTCGTGATAACGTATCCCAGGTACACACGTTATTTCAACAAAATTGAAGTATTTTTCTACTTCACTAACAAATTTGCGTTCTCTATCTCTCTCATATCGCGCTCTCTCACACACTTTGAATTTATCAGCAACTCTCGGCTTGAGCGTAACGGGACATTTGCGCGAATAACATCCAGCATTCAATTTATAAGATGTCACAAAAGAGGTAGTTTCGAAGATTCTAGTTTTTACTTTACTCTACTCTCCCACCTTATCTTGGATCTTTTCTGGATCTTCGACCGGGGAGGTGAAGTTGTAACGTCAAGTTCCCTAAGCAGTCCCTAACAGTCGGGAGGCCTCATTTTAACGTGCCCAAACTATTACAGCCTACTCTTCTGTTTTTATCGGCAATGCCATTCAGGCTACGCCTAACATAGTAACTCTCCAAGACTAGGTTACCCATCACCGGGGAGACCGAGTCGAGTTACTAGCAATAGAGGTTCAGGCTAAGCGACCTAAGAGCAATGCCACCTCCCAATGAGGTGAAGCAATCAAGGCCTGCCTCTCTGGCCAATCTGTGTAGTTCGTCAAAAAATAAAATAAATGTGAGTTTACAGACGACTTCAAAATAGGTCCTGAATTCGTCTGTTTTTTTGTTTGTTACTTCATAACTTTTGACTTAGTGAACTATTTTTGATAACATTTTTTTATAAGCTGCACCTTCGAAATGCCTGTGTCACAAATTCAAGCGTGTTAACAACAAAATAACAGATTTCGGATTAACGACTTATTAGATACGTAAAGTGGGATATTTGTTGCTAGAAATAGGCTTCTTTCAACGATTAAAATCATAACTAAATTAAATCTTGCTTAAGGACTTTCATTCACGGTAGAGTTACCATACACCAGGAAGTTTTTGTGTTTGCTGCTATATATTGAACGTAAGATATTAAGTAAATGTCACATTTGTTACAAGATCAATATCAGGTATCATGGCCGATCATGTTACAAGACAATTACTAACAGTTTAATTAACGTGTTATCTAAATTTCACATTTAATATTTTAATAAGGAACAAATACAAAACAGTGTACAACTTGTCCACTTTATTACAGATTGGACAGGCTTTCATAAATTTCATAGCAAATCTGTAATCAGCAAAACAAGTTTCGTTTCACTTTGCGAGCTGTGCATCACATCAGAACATAAAGTGGACACTCGATTTATTTACCTTACATCAGTATGCGTAGTGTAAGACTGGAAATACTGTGAATTCATTAGTGGAGCATCTTTTATTGAAATATATTTTACAGAAATTGTCTCAACTTTTTTTATTATCTTTGCTGGTTGATAAGCGTCTTCTCTCCTCGTCTACCTCGAAGACCTATATGTGGGTCCATCGAAAAACTTTAAACTTTCTTAACCGACCCTTTATTTTTGTTTGAGGGTATATAAACTTTATATTTATTTATTTATTTAATAAGATACACCAACAGCATTACACAAGCATACATTGTTGTAATAATCAAGTTTACAAACTAAGTCCTGTTGTGTATGCCAATTACAGGTGTACACAACATGGGGTCAGTCAGGTGGAGGAAAGTCGAGCGCGGTGTCCAACAAGGATCGGTGTTGGGGCCGATTCTGTGGGACATCGGCTACGACTGGGTCCTGCGGAGCCGTCTCCTCCCAGTATGGGTGTCATCTGCTAGCTAGCTGTCTAGCAGATGACACCCCGCATATTCCCGGGGAAAGGCGTATAAGGAGGCGGCGCGGCTGGCCGAGGTCGGAGTAGGCCTCGTGGTCAGCCGCATAAAGAGGTTAGGGCTTCGGGTAAAACTGGAGAAGACCGAAGCCCTCCTCTTCCGCAGGACCGGGCGTAAAGGACCCCCTCCGGGTGCCACCCTCCTCATAGGAGGAGAAAGAGTGAGGGTGAGTTCCCAGATGAAGTACCTGGGACTCACCCTCGATGGAGGATGGACCTTCGGACCCCACTTTGAACAGTTGGGGCCGAAGGTCCTGAGGATGCAGCCGCGCTGGGAAGTCTCCTCCCGAACCTCGGAGGACCCAGCGCGGTGTGCAGGAGGCTGTACTCTGGGGTCTGTCGGAGTATGGCCACGTACGGTGCCCCATCTGGGCGGGTGACCTGTCTCGCGGCAATCGCGCACAGCTGCGCAGGGCGCAGCGGATTGCCGCGATCAGGGTCATCCGGGGTACCGTACGGTCTCGTGGGCGGCAGCTACTGCGCTTGCCGGCGATCCGCCGTGGGAGCTCGTGGCGGGGTTCTGGCCGAGGTGTCCGACTATGTCTCGGATAGGAGGGCCCTCGGAAGAACCCTCTGCCAGAAGAGGTCCGGCGGATCCGTCGGTTAGGTGAGTTAGCACTCTGCCGGAGGTGGGAGGAGAACCTGGCGCATCACCCGTACGGAACACGTACAACGGGTGCTCTGCGCCCGGTCCTGGAGCGTTGGATGCGCAGGAAGCGCAAACCTCTCACCTTCCGTCTGACGCAGGTGTTCACGGGGCATGGCTGCTTCGGGGACTACCTGTGTCGGACGGCCCGACGGGAGGCTGATGAGCGGTGCCATGATTGTGGCGCTGCGGTGGACTCTGCCCAGCACACCCTGGAGGTGTGCCGAGATGGGCAGCGCAGCGCTGCGACTTGGCATCCGCCATCGGTGGAGTAGACCTGTCGCTTCCGAGCCTCGCACTTGCGATGGTACGGAGCGACAGGTCTTGGTCGGCGGTCGCCTCCTTCTGCGAGACAGTCATGTCCCAGAAGGAGGCCGACGAGCGGGTCAGGGAGGGGAGCCGTGGGGCTCCTCCTCCGCAGGCGACGAGTCGGGGTGCGCAGGAGGCGTTTCAAACGCCTCCTCTCGCTGCCCGTAATCCGAAGCGGGGCCAGGATGGGAACCTGGCCCCAGCATGCTTCGGCGTCGTCGGGACTTCTCTAAGTGCCGGAGGAGTCCCCTTCGAGGGTGAAGTCCGGTCTTGCCGAGACCGGCCGGTCGTTGGGGTGTCCTGTCGCTGACAGATCCGGGGCACCCGCTCATAACGGCTGATGGCATTCGCGGTAGGTTTAGTGGGTATCGGTTGCCCAGGCCGAGTCCCACACATCCCTCCGGGCCCACCCAGGGTACCGGAGGATGGTTAATAACTCGATTCCCCGCGTTAACAAAAAAAAGGTGTACACAACATTCGCTATAAAGAAACGTAACGATTTAATAATTAATAGTTACAGAAATATTTTAATAAATAATAAAAAAATACAAAAATCAGTAATAAATTAATTAAATTAGCCAAAATTATTGCACAATTTTTGACACTAAGGTGCGGAAGACCTTGCGTGAATTAGAAAAAATGTCAACCGACGTGGACTTAGTGTTAAGGATTATGTAGCGGAAATCCTTGGCAAGGGCGAGTGTGACAGTAGGTTGGTTTTAGATTGTGGCACATCAAAAATCCTACAACAACGACTCCTTGGATATTTGAATGGCACTCTATTGTGAATGTTTTCGAGTACCAGTCTAATTTCTATTTCGTCATTGATGGCTTTGTGAAGAAAAACTACATCTAACATTTTGCGGCGATTACACAAAGTATGCATTTGAAAATAATTTATTCTGTCACTATAAGGATATCTGCGATATGTATTCAAATAGAGTTAGCGCCTAGTTGTAGTTTAATGTTCGTTCCATGACCACGTTAATGGATTCGAGCATAGACAAACCAGATTCGGAGTAACATATAAACCCAGATTGAGCCAGATTTACTGTACTCAAGCTTACCATAGACGCGTTATACATTTAGTTATAACGGTGCGAGAACATCTTAAATTACCTGCAGTACTTTGTTCTAGTAACCGGTTGTTAAATACGTTATCGCGTTTTATTTCGAATATGTTAATTGAGTGTATTACAGTACTAAAAGTAACCTTTTGAGTGTTGTAATACTTTTTGAAGTAAAACTTCTTTACGCTCACTTGACTTGCCGGGTAAGCTGGTGAATGCTTGAAGCGTGAAGTTGGGGAGATATACGTTTGTAAAGATAGAAAGAGAGAGAGTTACGTTTCGTATATTTCGGTATTAACAGAAGAGAGAGGTGCGATCAGACATTTTTTTTTTCTATTGAACAATCGTGTATATATATTAAACACTAGTAGCGCCTCGTGATGTTACCTGATCATTAACCTCCTCTTTTGAAGTCGGTTAAATATAAAGTAGTTTATCTGCTATTCCAGCTATTTATCTCTGTGCCAAATTTCATCCAGATCCGTTCAGCCGTTCTGGCGTGATTTAGCAAAAAAACATCGAAACATTCGCGTTTATTATATACCGTGATCAAAAAACGTCTGTTAAGAAAGTTTGACGCCACGTAGAGGTAACACTAAGTACTAAAATTTTAATAAAAATAAAATTTAATGAAACATAATGTATATGTCAGATATCCTTTTTTTTTTTTTTTTTTTCTTAGCCTGAACCTGAACTCCTTTTTCGTTTAGGTTATTTAAAATATAAATGAATTAATCAAAATATTTTATGTTATATTAAGGATATTTAATTGTCTATCATGCACAATTTATTTCAGTTAGCTATTGTCTTTATCTTCCGAGATATTCGTACTTTCTTAACCGACCCTTTATTTTCGCTTACGAGTGTATATAAACTTAATATTTTATATAAAGTTTTTATATAAAATGAAACGAGATTAAATTAGTGTAGAAGAGATACTTTTGAAAATAATATTCCAGACGAGCCTAGACTGCTAGTCCAAATCGAAAGCGTTAAAAAATACGAGTATCAAAGATATAAATACTTCGCAATATAAATATGGCACTGTCACATTTCTGCTTGATAATAACGTTTTTTTTTGCTCACGAGTGTATATTACATAAATATAGGTAAATAAGTTTTAGATCCATCGTAGAAGCGTCAATTGCCTAATGGTTTAGAGTACAGTCTGCGAATCATAAGGTCGTAGGTTCACCACTGTAATCCACCATTCGACTATTGACATGAACCATCTCCTAGCACAAGCTTAAGCTTAGTTGGAATTGTTAACAAGAATGTTAGTAATATTTCTGAAAAAAAAAAAGAGATATGGCCAGCTTTCTTTAAAAAAAATAATAAAAAAAGAAAAAAGTTTTGCTACAGTAATGCGGTCTAACGTACACTCATTTTTTTAACTTGGTTACGTGTTGTGAAACTTATGTGACATCATATACATGTAAGGGACGGTCAGTGTTATCCGGCCGGGATTCAATCTACAAATCTAGTTAGAGAAAGTTGAACATTTAACCTCTAGCTAGTTGTCTTTTTTGTAACGATGCTTGTCCACAATTCGCGTGTTATTAGCCTTGCAATAGGCACACTTCTTATCACGTTTGACTCAAGCTCGGCCGCAATAGCGATTTCTATTCATGCCTAAGTACTACCTTTGTGGGTTATCATGTTAAAAGACTAGATTATCTCGGAATACTGACGTATATGTCCATAATATACACGTTACTAAGAAATTTCTATATTATGTTCTATGACTTTTTGAAGTTACACTTCTTTAGGCGCGTTATGAAATAATGATGACAGTAACAGGTTGAAGCTGCAATGAAAAACAATTGTCCTTATATACGTTTCCAAGTGTATCAATATAATTGAGGTTAACTATCCGTATGTTTTATTTATTGATATAAATTAAAATATTATTATTTTATATAATATTTATTAATTTTTTGTAATAGTTTAGATACAGCAGACCAACCAAACAGTTAGGGTGTATTATTATATGTAAGTAGGATTGCTTATACATGTATCTATCTATATTTATTTATTTATCATAGACACAGACGTAGACATAGACATTTATTTATTGGCATCACAATACAAAAACACATCACAGACAGAATATTACACACATTAAAAAATAATGAAAAATAGACAAAACACAGTTAAAGTTACACGGACAAATAATACAAAACATATGATGCTAATATCGGACACCGTCTCAGCATATGCTGTCGCAAGGATGCGACAGTGCTGATTTTCAGCGGTGCCCGGGACTACCTAAAGACGTGCGCGCGCAGTAGTATACACAACAGCTATCACACTGTTACATAGGAAAATATAAAACAAGTAGACACAACAAAGATAAATTAGACAACAGGTGCATAACTTTATCAGAGACAATTAATGAAAGTTAAGTGTATTAAGTTAGGTAAGTACTTATATTACGAAGCGTCAAACATAATTATATTCTTATACATGTTAGTGTTTATTTAAATTATATTAGACCAAGTACATAGGTGATTTTATTTTTAAAGTTACTTTTTGATACATGAAAAATAACTACATCACTGAAATTTTCATTGTACAGGCGGGGTAATCTTGTTAAAATGGAATTTTTGCCATAATTTCTATGGTGGTATGGAACATAAAATAATCCTGCATTTCTAGTACGTCTCTTAGGAGCAGAAAATTTCATACGTCCTAGTAGTAATATAGATAGATGTGGCTTTATGTATGCGCAAGAGGGCCGAATCACGACTAGGTAGGTAGCTATTTCAATAATAAAAACTATTGGGACAATCTTTTTTTGTTAACAGGGAGGAAATCTTCAAAAAGATACCCCGCCTTCTGGGGGGAAGGCGGCGGTTATGTGGGGTTTTTACCCACTAAAACCTCCCCGGTGGCCCTTTCCTCGGTGCATGACGAGGGGCTCCGGGATCTCCAGTGGAACGCACTGGAGGACAATTGGGACAATCTAAGCTAAGCCAACTTATATGCCACTTCGGGAAGCGTTGGCGCTGGGAGAAGAACTGGCCGAAAAAAACTCCAGAAACGCTCCTAATCTTATCCAAAGGGAAAAATATTAAATGGACGTTACCATCTATTGTTTTTACAAAATTACAATGATTAAAGTCATTAGCCGTGAGAGTTGTTTTGTGACTTCACCTGAAACTCTCTGAAATGGCGCCTCCATATACTTTATGTCCGCACATCACAGTAGCCTCTGTTGAGTGTATTAAATTTTTATTATCCGAGATGAACGTCTGAATTAGCATTCAGAATCCATTAAAAAGAATCGCAATAATAATACAATCTGGACAAAGAGTCGTTGTTGCCGTCACGAGTGAAAGCGGTGAAGCCACGTCACGATGCATACTTGAGAAAACTCGTAAATATTAACTTGTTTATGTTAACATGCTTATATTTGAACGTGTGTTAAACATCAAGTGGAAATTACCATAGATTCAAAGTCAACGGGTAAATTGAGAATGCTTACCACATCAGCAATGGGCAACTATCACGTAGAACAGATGGGCCGATGGGGAAGAAAGTTCACACCCGCAAGGCGGTCTGACGACCTCATAAAGGCCGTTTACAACCGGTCTTTTTGGAAATCGTTGAGGGAGGCTTATGTTCAGCCCTGTAGTTCTGGGCTCTCAAGAATAAGACTACGGTATCCCCTGCCTGTCGTACAAGCTGACTAAAAGGGGCCTCGGATTTACTGGGCGACAAGGGTGGGGGCCTGCGTCGTCCACCAAAGTGGATCCGGTAAGGAGGCGACAAGGAGTGGCCCGTGTCGCCTTGCGCTGCGTTCTACGTGAGATCCCGGAGCCCCTCGTCATGCACCGAGGAAAGGGCCACCGGGGAGGTTTTAGTGGGTAAAAACCCCACATAACCGCCGCCTTCCCTCCAGAAGGCTGGGTATCTTTATTAAGATTTCCTCCCCGTCAACAAAAAAAAGGCCTATGTTCAGCAGTGTATTCCCACGGCTGAAACGTTGATGATGACCTAATAGAGCTGTGGTAGCTCAGAGTTTAAGAGTTCGTCTAAAGTTGCATAGTACATTAGCAACCCAATGGACCGGTGCTGGCACCAGAGAAATTGTTTATTTTCAGTGCTGATTTACGGGGCGCAAGGAAGGAAAACATAGTTAAATAACAACAATGACATTGTAAATGGCGGCACTGATGCTCAGTGATTTGATTACAATAATTTGTGGCATTTGTGGCATCAATATGAAAAGTACAGCTTGAAGGAGGACGTTGTGAGCAGAATCGAAAAATGTATGCCTCTGTTGTTCGGAATACAAAGAATAATTTAGGAAAGATTTTTTTTTTATGACGAACTACACAGATTGAACAGAGAAGCTGGCCTTGACTGCTTCACCGGATTGAGAGGTAGCATAGCTATTAGGTCGCTTAGTCTGAATCTCTATCGCTAGCAACTCGACACAAGGGTCCCCAGGTGAGGGGTATCGAGGAAAGAATGATAAAGAAAGTGTATAACTCGTAAGAGGGCGCCCTAGAAGGTATGTCAACTAGATATACGGATCAGAAAGAGACATATTAAAAAAAGGGTAAGCCGATATCCATTACAAATGATGTATGGATGTGAATGAAGCGAAAGAGGTGTTTCAGGATTTTACTAAGTGCAATTCTGTGATCTCTGTCTACCCCTCCGGATGACGCCCGAGAGTGTATATGGTTATATTTGATTTGAGGCTCGATGTAACGTCGAGAGCTTATTGTATTGCGCTGTTGGAAACTTCAGGTCTAATTTCCTTTTTGAGGTTGCGTACGAACTACATAGCTTAGGATATCTTCTGGCATACTTAAAACAATTCAACTTGACGTTTCTCTATTCCCGACGTGTTATAAGATCATTGGCGAGCAAATAATCCGCGTCATTTTGGCCACTTACGTGTTAGAAGCTGTCTGTGGTCGTCAATGTGATTTTTAAACCGTCAGCCCGTTATGTAAACACGTAATGGTACTTTGTCAATCTCATTATCATTGTGAAGCTTAGTATAAGTAATTAAAAAACTATAATATAATAATAAAATAATATATAGCTATATTTCTCTATGTATAAAAGAGAAAGTTTGTGGGTTTGTTCCGTATAGGCTCCGAAACGACTGGACATATTTCAGGGAATCTTCAGATTGACCTGGCGAGTAATCCTGTAAAGTTTGATGACGATCGGGCACTCCTCTTTTTGAACTGTCAAATACAGCTTTTATTTGCTTTGATGATATTCTATTGTTTTACAACCCAAATTTGTATTGACACATGCGTTGTCTACAATGTCATTATGAACCATATTGAAGTACAATGGATTATATTGAAGTATACTGAAGTATATTAAAGATAATAATAAAGGATTTGAAGTATTAAAGGTTATCTGCTGATATGTACATGGGTGTAGGTAATGATCTTCACCCGCTCGTGAAGAGAATGAATACGGAGAGTAATGAATAATTTAATATATTAGTTAAAAGTTAAAGTTTACATATATAATATATATGTCCCACTGCTGGGCACAGGCCTTCTCTGTAAAGAGAGTATAAGGGCATAGACTTCACATGCCTTAGAAAATTTTTCTAAGGCATGTAGGTTTCCTCACGATGTTTTCCTTCACCGCCGAGCGCCTTGTTAATCAGCACATAAAATTGCAACAGCAAATTTATTGGTGCCGGCACCGGGGATCGAACTCGGGTTGCTAGCTTACTATACAACAAGAGCCAACCGCCTGGACACTGAGCTACCACGGCTCTAATTTAATATATTGTGAGAGTTAAATTAAATATTTAATGATGTAAGTTTATTGTTTAAATAAAATAAAGCAAAATCTACGCACTGGGTACGCTAGTATATTATAAAATCGACTAAGAATTCAATTAGGCCTAAATATCCACTATTTATAATGTGTCATACTTATAATCAACATTTACACATAGTTCTGACTCTTGATATATTTTTTGACACAAGGAATATTTTAGGCCAGTGATCGGCAGCCTTGTCATCATGAAAGCCAAATATAGACAATACATTGAAAGTTATCCAAAGAGCTATTTTTGGTAACTAAAGCTGTGTTTTAGTAGAAAACATTATTATGATTACAAGTAGTCTCAAGCTTTCCTCTGTCAAGCAAGTTTTATTTAAGTAAAGGTCAATTAAATGAACTGATTCTCACAGTTATAAAATGTAATATATATTTATGGTTATAACTTATTATAAAATTTGTGATATTCCGTGTCTTTTTTTTTTGTTAACGGGGAGGAAATCTGCAAGAAGATACCCCGCCTTCTGGGGGGAAGACGGCGGTTATGTGGGGTTTTTACCCACTAAAACCTCCCCGGTGGCCCTTCCCTCGGTGCATGACGAGGGGCTTCGGGATCTCCAGTGGAACGCACCGGAGCCCCTCTGCAATGTGCTCAAGGAGAGCACGTCCCGGGGAGGTTACTCCCTCCCCTGTGCCCTCATAGTGCAAGGCTACACGGGCCAGCCGATGTCGCCTTCTTCCCGGGTCCACCTTAGTGGACGACAAAGGCCCCCACCCTTGTCGCCCAGTGAACCCGAGGCCCCTTTTAGTCGCCTTATACGACAGGCAGGGGATACCGTAGTCTTATTCTTGAGAGCCCAGAACTACAGGGCTGGATATTCCGTGTCTACACTAACCATTTCTTGGATGAGTCATGGCCGAGGATTCAATGAGTCGAATGTAATCACTTGTTTAACTCGTGGCAAGATTGATTTTGAAGAAAAGTAATAAAATGTATATCCGTATTTTGGAAAACCAAGATGTACACTATTCTATTCAGTGCTACACGTACATAAACTATCGCATTTTTAGGAATGTATATAATGAAGTCTACATAGTCTACCATAGTCATACATGAAATTAAAGACTGCGTTTCCGTAGATTATTTAGAGAAACAACATTTAATGTCCTTATTCCAACTCTTTCTCTTTTAAATAAATGTCATGACACTGACAATTGTGTCAATAAACATTTGAATAATTATTATAAAATACAATTAAATAAGAAATTTAAGTGAAGAGATTTTATATCTTTACTTTACATGCATATTATATAATACATTGATATGTTTAGGGTTAAGGAAAAATATAATAAACCACTACGAGAATAAAGCATTAGTTATAAGAAACGCTTTATTTTGATGTTAAAAAAACAGTTTTAACGATAAGCGAAAGTTTTCCCATTAGTAACGTTTTCGCCGATCTGAATTGTTTGTATAAGGTGTTAAAAAAGTATAATTTTCCCTAAAAAAATATCCAATATATTTCATTCAGCGATTAGGTGGGTATATAGCAATCTTTATGCAAAGTACGTTTTACTTTAATAGCCGAAACGGCGCATACGACAGTGAAATTGTTCATAACAAATCCACGTTACATCCGGGCAAGTAGGGTAAATCGTAACTGTAGTCCGCCGCCTGCTGTAACAGGGTGGCCCGTGGATTAGCGGTGCCTCCTCTAACCGTTATATGTTCGATTCGATCTTCTTATTGAATCGGACGCGAGATCGGCGCACTTTTACTTTGTTGTTTATGGTTAAATATGCGGCAACTTTCAATATCTACGGGACCACGACATTGAGTCGTGCAACATTGTAGGGCTCCTCATCCGGTCGATCTCAAAATTGTAGTAATTTTTTGTTGATCTATTTACTTTGTAGGTTCAACATTACATTAATGTAGATATATTTTTATGTATTTTTTTTGATAAAAATAATTTGATTATAACACATAAGCTATGTGAACGTATTGTTATTATTTCCTTTTAATCCTTGTGGAGTAGATAGAGGCAGCAATCTCTGTCAGCTTTGAACCAAACTTATTATGCCTTATAAATGCGACCGGTGTTTGACATCGTTACTATAGAATCTGAAAAAGGAATCTTATTTTGAAGTGCCGACCCTGATACCGTATGTCGTATGCTTTTGGCCACTACGATAGCACTGTCTATAATTTAACATTATAAATATACGGTAAGAGATATTCTTATCGCAATACAATTTCACAAAACCTTTACGCTACGAATATGTGTAGCAAGTGATTTCTCAATCATTGCTTAATTTGAACAATTACATTATATGAAATGACGCTCAGGGTCAAACTTATATACCGTTAAAAAGGTTTTTCGGACGTTGAGCTCTATTACATAAACTAATTTATATGAACAAACATAATAAACATTGGCACGCGGGTACCGTAGCTCAGCTATCCGGTAAAACAAAGAACACCTGGTTACCCGTTATGTACTTTGGCGATATCCGTTATGTAGTTTGCCATAGACTGTAAATTCAAGGTTTAAATTTGAGACAGGTTAATGTGTATATATTTATAGCTACGTATTGTCTTACCTAAGCTCCGATATGCTAAGCTAGCAATATTTCTTTTCTTTTTTTTTTCAGAAATATTTCTAACATTCTTGTTAACCATTCCAACTAAGCTTAAGCTTGTGCTAGGAGATGGTTCGCAGCCCTGTAGTTCTGGGCTCTCAAGAATAAGACTACGGTATCCCCTGCCTGTCGTATAAGGCGACTAAAAGGGGCCTCGGGTTCACTGGGCGACAAGGGTGGGGGCCTTTGTCGTCCGCCAAGGTGGACCCGAGAAGAAGGCGACATCGGCTGGCCCGTGTAGGGCACAGGGGGGAAGGAGTAACCTCCCCCCCCCCCCGGGACGTGCTCTCATTGAGCACAGTGCAGAAGGGCTCCGGTGCGTTCCACTGGAGATCCCGGAGCCCCTCGTCATGCACCGAGGAAAGGGCCACCGGGGAGGTTTTAGTGGGTAAAAACCCCACATAACCGCCGCCTTCCCCCCAGAAGGCGGGGTATCTTTTTGAAGATTTCCTCCCCGTTAACAAAAAAAAAAGGAGATGGTTCACGTCAATAGTCGAATGGTGGAATCGAACCTACGACATCACGATTCGCAGACTGTACCCTAAACCATCAGGCTATTGATGCATTGAGCAATTGAATCTAATTTCAGATAATTTGACATAAACATAGTTTTTATTATATAGATCAAAGTATAGATTTCTATATTGAATAATCTATGTAAGTTAATAAATACATTTGATTGAAGTTACACTCCATTTGACGCTTCTGGAAAAACGTGTAATTAAGTTATAATTACGCGCCTTTTTCTTCTTCAAATGCCTCGCCGTTACTGGAAGTTGGCCGTCAGCTCAGCGAACTTATCGCTTTCGTGTGCCAAGCGAAACAGTTGTTCGACGCTGGCAATGCCGGTCCACTCTCTGATGTTTCGCAACCACGACTTTTTCCTACGTCCAGCGCGTCTCTTCCCTGCTATTTTGCCCATAATAATTAGTTGTAGAATTACGCGGCTAAATAACCATATAACTTGATTTCATATTACATTGTTTCAATGTAATTTGAATTGATCTAAATCAAACTTTATTCGTAATGGAGAGTAAATTTATAAAATTAAAGATTTTGTAACAGGGTTTGCCATTTTGAAAAACATATTTTGTTCTATCTACACCACCAGCTCCTCCGATGTTCATAGTGACGGTGATCACTTAAGGTTTTGAGAGCTTTAAGCTCGATTGCCCCTTTCCTATTAACATCTTACTAACTCAAACCACGATACTATCAAGTGTTTAGTCGCCAAGTAACAGCTCATATATGTCCCACCGTTGAGTATAGATTGTGAAGTGAATAGAGAGGAAAAGAGATATTTTCCCATCACCGTCAAATACGGGGTTAGTCATCACTAAAAATTGTAATAAACTGTTTCATTGGTGCCGATTTTGATCATAGCTCGATCGAACTAAAAAGTTCTGACTGCAAACTGAAGTAATGCGTTCGGACACTGCGCTATCATTGTTCATTAGTTTAAAAAGACGTTTATTTATTGAAAGTAATTGTATTAACATAATAAATTGATTGACACGACTTCTAGTAGTTTACCGGAAGTCACGTGACCGGTTCGGTGAGGTCACAATTAATATATTCCGAATCTTTCTCTATATAAGAGAATATATAATTATATTAAAAAAACGTCCGTCTGTGTGCCTTATTTGTATGTATATTTAAATCTCGCAAATTAGTGCCTTATTAAGTATATTATCTGATCATCGCTGCATTGCGGATGTTGTAAGTCATTCGAGTTCATGAGTCGGATGTGACGTAACATATTTATATGCTAGAAGAGTTACGAACACATAGATATAAGTAACAGTAGATAGCCATAGCCTAGATAGTGATAGCCTAGGAAATACTAAGTAGTATGGCTTCCAATCCGGTTTGTTACTTGATACAAACATGTACCGGTGTTTAGCGATGGGATCACCACAAATGGGAACTAGCTTGGTGAAAAGCTGTCTTTGTGTACCTAGCTACGGTTAAGAAAGACGTGAGAGCTTATATTATATTGTGTGAATTAAGTTTAAATGGTGAAATTGAATGCCTTACTCTATATAAGTCCTTCCTAAAGTTTTTAGATGTTTTTTTTGTGACATAGATATGCATGTGTACATACACTAGCCATAGAAGCTCTAAATACTTCATCGGATTGATGGGTGACATAGCTCTTTAGGTCGCTTAGCCGGTGTTAGCAGCTCGATCCAAAGGTCCCCCTGGTGAGGAGTAACCTTGGCTTGGATGGTTACTCGACAGCCCTGTAGTTCTGGGCTCTCAAGAATAAGACTACGGTATCCCCTGCCTGTCGTATAAGGCGACTAAAAGGGGCCTCGGGTTCACTGGGCGGGGCACAAGGGTGGGGGCCTTTGTCGTCCGCTAAGGTGGACCCGGGACCCGGGAAGAAGGCGACATCGGCTGGCCCGTGTAGCCTTGCACTATGAGGGCACAGGGGAGGAGGGAGTAACCTCCCCCCCCGGGACGTGCTCTCCTTGAGCACAGTGCATAGAGGCTCCGGTGCGTTCCACTGGAGATCCCGGAGCCCCTCACCATGCACCGAGAAAGGGCCATCGGGGAAGTTTTAGTGGGTTAAATATCTCACATAACCGCCGCCTTTCCCCTGAAGGCGGGGTATCTTTGAATATTTCCTCCCCGTTAACAAAAAAAGGATGGTTACTCGAGCTATTTATATAATGGCTACTTAGCGTTTCGATTCGTCGCCGAACCACGGCGCGATCGGTTTTTATTTGACGGTTAAATTGTTAGCCATTTGTGTTCAGCCCTGTAGTTCTGGGCTCTCAAGAATAAGACTACGGTATCCCCTGCTTGTCGTAGGAGGCGTCTAAAAGGGGACTCGGGTTCACTAGGCGACAAAGGTGGGGGCCTTTGTCGGCCGCCAAGGTGGACCCGTGAAGAAGGCGACATTGGCTGGCTCCTGTCGCCTTGCACTGCGAGGGCACGGGAGGGGGGCAGTAACCTCCCTGCCCGGGAAGTGCTCTCCTTGAGCACAGTGCAGAGGGGCTCCGGTGCGTTCCACTGGAGATCCCGGAGCCCCTCACCATGCACCGAGAAAGGGCCATCGGGGAAGTTTTAGTGGGTTAAATATCTCACATAACCGCCGCCTTCCTCCAGAAGGCGGGGTATCTTTGAATATTTCCTCCCCGTTAACAAAAAAAAGCCATTTGTGTTGTAATTTGATGAAGATTGTTATTTAACGCACTAAAAGCACACTAAAATAACTAACTAATAAATAATAAAAACGCACTAAAAGTGTTTATCTTTTATCTTTGTATAATCTAGCATATGCTCAGCGGCGAAAGAAAATACGATGAGGAAATTATGCATAGTTCAAGAGTTACATCATTTAGTTTTCTCCATAAGCTCGTTTACGTTACTGTCGGAATTTGAATTTTCTATTTATTTTCACAAATTTTAATAACAGTCTTGTTAATCATTCCAATTAATCTTAAACGAGTGCTAAGAGATGGCCACATCAATAGTCGAATGATGCGAATGATGAATCTGCGAACCTTTCGATTCGCAGACCGTAGCCTAAACCATATTGTAAATTTATATATTTTTTTTTTTCTTTCCGATGATGATGAATATTTTATGGCCTGGTAACAAGACCTTTAAGCCAAGTCTTTTTTAAAACACATACACTTATTTCTTACGTCTAAGATGAAAATGGTAAAATGTAAGTTCTTTTTTTTTCTTTCAATAAAGCGCAACCACAGACATCATTCGTGCTCTTTTGAATTTTTTTAAATTGGATACTTTGTTTTTTTAATAAGAGTGCTACCTCTATTGTTACTACTTTTATTATTTTTTTTTATAATGCCTGATCTTGTGGTGGTGTTGGAGAATGTTTTGATTCAAGCGTCGAGGACGACCCGTTGCATTGTTATAAGTTTCTCCGCGACCGCTGCGTCCCTGATTCTGCCATTGGATTTGGAATCGCCAGTTTTCAAACAAAATAACAGTCATTTAAATCGTTTAACCCAGTAAAAATTATGAGTTAACAAAAAAAATATACAGAAGAATTGACAACTTTCTCATTTTTTGTAGTTGGTTGAAAAAGCGGAATCGATGCGGAACTTTTTATGTTTTCGTTCGTATTATACATATATTGTGTAGTTCCTATATTGTGCTTAAGTTATGGAACCTAATAAGTTTCGTGATAATCGGAAATTCATTTTAAAGTACATAATCATAAACAGAGCTATAATTCTATTCGTGGAATGGAAACTACCGAAAGCGAAGTTGGAAATAACCACAGAAACGTGCATTCGTCGCGTAGTAGAAAACAAGTATGAACAATAAAATTACTAATAAGAATTGTATTCAAGACGGAGACGGTAAATACTACGAGTTTGGATAGATTGGATGTACGATTTCCCTAAATTATTCAGGTTTCCATAGACCAGTAGGTTCTTCTTCTATTCATTCTTCTTTTATGGATAAATAAATATATCTTTCTGTCTTTCTTCTGTTTATCGCGAAGGTCTGACTTTAATATAGGGACTGCACAAGCTATCACTGTCACTTTTACATTGCCTTGACTCGGAAAGTTGCTATTAAAATCTTTTCTAATAACTTTCAACAAAAATCTCTTAACCAATAATTAATAGACCCGGTCCCTACTTTACGGAAATGCATTAGCAAAAAGAAATGTGCAATCAAATTAATTCGCTTAGATTCGCACAAAAAGAAAGTGGTCTATCTTATCTAGTATATTACCTAGTGTGAGAGAGCGAACAACTTGTACAGTCAACATCATAAGTGGTCAAGGAAATTAAATCTCACGAAGACAGAAATAAGGGTCTAGCACCACTAGTATTTCCAAAGCCTTCAATTTTCTCAAATGGTATTTTTTGTCAATTTCGTTTACGTAATCTCTTGGGGCTAAAAAATTGTCACTGAAAATTTAAATTCTGTCAATGTTCTCTTCATAACATCACATTATGTGGTCTCATTTGATCCAGTTCTGAGAATGGCATCTCAATGGCATCATAATATTATGATTAGTAATATATTTCTTGCTGAATAAATCTTAAACGATGTAAGGTCATCAACTTTTGACGTTGATTGTACTACAGTACTTTGCGTATGCGAAATGTGATGTAGCTATATTTTATTGCATATATGAGTATCCCGTTTTCCAAATCACTGAATTGCGGACGACTCGTAATAGCCTCTTCGGTGTACGATAAATTATCGTTAGTTTGAAGAAATTGCATCGTCCGAGTGTATTTTAGTGAAAAATTCTAATGAAATATGAGACGTTTCTAGATTAATTCTGCTCGTTCATTGAATTTTTTTTAGTAATTTTTCTTAGTAGTTTTAATTATTTGGTTTTATTTTTTACTGCAGCCTGTACCGGAACTCTTTGCGTTGATATATTTCAAGTGACGTTCAATTCAGCGGTATCTCTTTTCGCGGCAGAAACAGCAATTAATTAATAGGTTAATGATTTGAATGCTAATACAAACAGAGTAACCGCTTAAGTCGAGGTTCCCTCTAGAGGGTCCTTGTGTCGAGTTTCACTAGCTCTCGTCAATCAGAGTAGATTCGTCACAAGAAAAATCGGGGTGTAAAAGACAAGCTTTCACACTATCAGACTATTAACCTGAACCACCTTCTAGCTCAATTTAGAGTGTTGCATTTATAACTAGCGTACCCAGCCCGCTTCGTATTAAAATTTGCTTTTTTTGAAACAATAAACTTACATCATTAAATATTTAAATTGACTCTCACAATATATTAAATTATACATTTCTCTCCGTATTCATTCTCTTCTCGAGCAGGTGAAGATACACCTACACCCATGTGCATATCAGCAGCATCGGTTAACGGAAACATTTGCGGAGCTATAACTTACTTGTCCTTAATATAATTCAGTATACTTTATTATACTTCAATATATCCATTGTACTTCAATATGAAAATGACATAAATATACACAACGCATGTGTCAATACAAATCTGGGTTATAAAACAATAGAATATCATAAAAGCTGTATTTCACAGTTCAAAAAGAGGTATGCTCCGATCGTTACCAAACTTTACAGGAATACTCGCCTGGTCAATCTGAAGATTCCCTGAAAGTTTCATTGAAATCGGTCCAGCCGTTACGGAGGCTATATGGAACATAGTCACACACTTTCGCTTTTATATTTATAGATAAACGTAACAGATAAAAAGTGTTCCCATTTATTTGTATATATTTATATAAGACATGTTGTAAATCCTTTGCCATTTTCAAGCAAAATTGAGTAACTATTTGATTCTGTCGTCAAATGTCCTTGCTTTAACGAGTTTATGGTCTGCCGGTTGACATGATAAGCGAGTTTGTAAATCATTTAGAGCGTCTAGTTAAAGCTTGGTGATTGTTTTTCAGAAATATTACTAACATTCTTGTTAACCATTCCAATTAAGATTATGCTTGTGCTAGGAGATGGTTCACGTCAATAGTTGAACCGTGGATTCGACCTTACGATTCGCAGACCGCACCCTAAACCATTAGGCTATTGTTACTTTTGTATATAAGAATTGGAAAATCCGTTTAACTCTTAGTTATTACTTAAAGCTACAACCATCAAACAACCACTTTAAATCGAAAATCGAACGCTAAAACTTTGACCGTGCTTATAAAATAAACATTATGAGAAATCAAATTATAGATAAGTGAATACAAGTCTACCACATTTATCACCACATATTGTGAACGCATCCTTGAATATTTAAAATGTAAAATGACTACTATGTCCTCATAAGTTGAGCGCGTTAAATGTTAAATAAATGCTTGAGAAATATTATTATGAGGTACATATATCGCTTTTAAAAAAAAATGTATTTTGCAAACTGGCAAATAGTTTGCCCGCGTCAGTCTTTCCTTCCGATTACAATGTGGGTATTTTCAAGAGTAGAGTGAATAGGCATTTACTAAGTTAGTGCGCCTTACCATCCAGGACTGCATTTCCACTTAACATCAGGTGGGATCGTAGTCAAGCACTTGCTTAGAAAATATTAAAAAAAAAACTAATCAAATCATACTGTAAATAATATTTTTGTTATTCTTTTACCCAATTTTTTTTAAATATTTTCTAAGTGCTTGACCACCACCCCACCTGATGTTAATTAGAAATGCAGTCCTGGATGGTTTTCGTATACAATTCGATTGAGTAATGAATTGACTTTATAACCGTAATATATACGTTATAACCGTCTTTTAAAAGTTGCCATTTCGGTTGTATGTGTATTTATTTTTTATTCGGATGTATGTTATTTCCTAGTTCAAGTGTCAATCCACCATAATCTATTTACTATTATGTTTATGTTTCATATGCATGTGTATTAAATATTATAATTTATATTAAGTCAATACTGTAGATTATGGTGAGGAATAAATGATATATTATTAATTATTATTATTATTTAAAAGCGGTGTTACCGCGATTAAAAACTATTAAAATTTTCTAAAATAAAAGTAACGTAATAATTATAGTAAAATGAATATTAATTTAATAAACTAAATAACTTTTTTTGTCAAATTCCACGGTGATGAAATCGCGGGCTCAGATAGTACATAATAAAGTGTTCAAGTAAGTGATGTAATAGGGATATTTTGCGATGGTAACCCTGTTATTGGATTCTTCCAGTAACTACACTATCTGGTGTAGACGACAAGTAACATCCATTCATAAGAAGACATGGAGTTTTGAAAGAAGTTTAGAAAAAATCGTGACATTTAGAGTTTTGAAATCAAATTAAAAGAGACAGGTGCCATTTAGATACCAAACGAATTTGAATTAATAGATTGTGTATCTGTATTTCACATTTCACACCGCCAAAGACCGTAACAGGTGGAAAGCGATCGTCGGCCACATAATTCGTGGAGGTCACGATCCTCAGCAAAGAGGAAAACGACGCAAGAAGAAGGAAGGAAGTATCTGTATATTGTATCTGTGTACTCGTATATATATGTATTGATTGACTTTCATCATTATGACTAATATTAAGGAATTGGATTTTTTATTCTTATTATTACATGGCCCGTGACAGGTCCAATGCCCTCTTACCAAAAAAAATGGTATTTTAAGAACATGAAATCTATTCAAACAAATAAAATTGGAGTGTCTGTTTGTAACATTAAAATTCTTTTTACTACTTGTTCATGAATGTAATACAAGGTACGTATACCAAAAAAACCTTTTTTCAATTTTTGTCTGTCTGTGGTCTGTTTGTTTCAGCTAATCTTCGAAATGGATGGACTGATTCTGACGGGACTTTTACTGGCAGATAGCTGTAATAATATATGAATATAATATTTTAATAAATAAATAAATTGAACATATGAAGTTTATATCATATATTGTAATAAAAAATATACACACACTACCATACGTTTAATACAAATTTTGCTGTTAGTATATGGTTTCTTAGTAATGGTTAAGTGTAATCCGAAGCAGGGCCAGGATGGGTACCTGGCCCCAGCATGCTTCGGCGTCGTCGGGACTTCTTTGAGTGCCGGAGAAGTCTCCTTTGAGGATGAAGTACGGTCTTTGCCGGGACCGGCTGGTCGTTGGGGTGTCCTGTCGCTGACAGATCCGGGGCACCCCGCTCATAACGGCTGATGGCATTCGCGGAAGGTTTAGTTGGTAGGGGCTGCCCAGGCCGAATCCCAAACATCCCTCCGGGCCCACCCAGGGTATCGGAGGATGGTCTATAAAAAGATTCCCCGGCGTGAACAAAAAAAAAGTAATGGTTAAATAACTATGATAAATTATTACTGAGAGATAGTTAAAATATAAATAGTGATTTCAATGCTCCCATTTCTAATTCTAGTTAAAGGCGACTTTCGGTTATAGAGCGACCACTAGTCCTTGTAAATAGGAAAGAATTTTCCTGTTATACAATTTAAGAGTGTAATCTATGAATATGTTCCTTCCTGGTTTTAGCGAGCTTTTACCCGGTTTCACCAGGTCAAGTATATATATATATATATCATATTTATCAGCAGTCAGTTCTCTGTATAAATTTTCCATGTCTTCAAATGTTTGCAATCCGATATGAGGTCAACGCATTGTAAGGCCTTGGAATTTATTTCGCTTACGAAGTTAGACGTGTGCAATTATGTGAAATGACCGGCTGTCATTATTAATTCACTGTGTCATCCAAATTATTCTATTTCATAAACATAATTTTGCGTTTAGAAATTTTTTTATATGGCAACCGCATAAAACCGTTTAACAATGATCAAATTTATGTTAGTAGAGATGTTATGATTGTAATTGAACGATCGTTTTTTTTAACCGACTTCAAAAGTGGAGGTTCTAAATTTTTGCTTTTTTGTTTGTTACCTCATAACTTTTGACGGGGTGAAATGATTTTGGTGATTCTTTTTTATTTGGAAGCTGGTGCTTCCCGTGTAGTCCCAATTCAACTTGGTCCAGTACGGACAACATCATTTATGAGAAATCTATATAAGTATTGAGAGATCGTTCGCACGTTGTAGCCTATAATGTTAAATCGATCAATAATTTGATGTGAAGTCGGTTTTTGTGTTTACACATAAATATACTTGTAATATTAATTGTCAGTCGTTGTGGTATTCTCCAACATTTTGATACTTCTCGGATCCTGTCAACTCTTCGTTTGACATTCGTGAAACAGCAGAATTTATTGTTTGTGTCATTTTTAAATTGGGAAAAAAATTATAAACATTGTTTTAAATATTACATAAATATATTTACCAGTAAAAAACAAAACACGATGGAATCAAATCAAACGTAACGGATCAAACAATAAACGCTCGTACGTGCGGACGATGATATCTTTTGTATTCAAAGTATTACTTCCACATTCGTGCTCATTGTCGATAATACTTACCTAGTCTTGAATTAGGCAAGATTTTTTTTAAAGAAAGTTGGCAATATTTCTTTTTTCTTTAGAAAATATTACTAACATTCGTGCAACTTAAGCTTGTGCTGGTAGATTAAGTGAATTGCCGAAAGGTGGATTCGAACCTACGGTCTTACGATTCGCAGACTGTACCCTAAACCATTAGGCTATTGAAGCTTCAATAGTGATGGCTAACGTCAGGAATCAAATGGGTGGGTTTAAAACGATCTTACACGTGGCATTAAATATACAGCCTTTTTATATATGTCTGTTGGTTACAGGCCTTCCCTGAAAAAGAGGGATCACATGTCAGAAAAAACTTCTAAGACTTTTCTAAGACAAGTAGGTTTCCTCACGATGTTTCCCTTTACCGCCGAGCGCGTTGTAAATCAGCATGCAACAAAACAATTTATTGGTGCCGGCACCGGGGATAGAACTTGGGTTCATATCGTACTTATGCAACTTAAGGCAACCGCCCGGACACTGAACTACTAAGGTTCATACCGCACGACAAATCATTAGACACATTATCACCTCTGTTGTAAAATTGCTACTTATATAGACTTTGTTTAGTGTGGTCATCACACTCACGCAGTGTGGACCGGAAATACGATTGTCTCCATCTGTTTCGCCTCGCAAGAGACAGCGAGAGAGAGCGAACTGAGTGCCAACCTTTGCTAATCGGAGAGGCATTTCAAGATAAAGGAGTGTTCAAGATAAAGAAGAAGTGTGCCAAAAAGAGTACAATGGGTTGTTGTTTATACGATACGTATTGAGTTTATTTATATTTCTTTATTTTTAATTATTATTTGGAAGTCTTAATTATTCATTTAAAATACATACATTGACAGTATGAAGTTAAATCTTATCTGTCCATCGTAACGTGACTTAATTTATACTTAAGCGTCATTATAGTTTGTTATGCAAGTTAAGAATATCACGTAATTATCTAGTCGGCTACATCGCTTCGATATAAATAACGGTTTATAAATCGATAAAAATATGATGCAAGATTGCTAAATCAACGAATATTTAAAGGAAATCATTTTACATAGAGCCGTGGTAGCTCAGTGTCCGGGCGGTCGGCTTTTGTTGCATAGTACGCTAGCAACCCGAGTTCGATCCCCGGTGCCGGCACCAATAAATTTGCTGTTGCAATTTTATGTGCTGTTTAACCACGCGCTCGGCGGTGAAGGAAAACATCGTGAGGAAACCTACATGTCTTAGAAAAATTTTCTAAGGCATGTGAAGTCTACCAATCCGCACTAGGGCCGCGTGGTGGGCTATGCCCTTATACTCTCTTTACAGAGAAGGCCTGTGCCCAGCAGTGGGACATATATATTATATATATATAACGGCTGTAACTTTAACTTTATTTTACATGGGGAAATTCCTACGCATAACCCCCCTTGTGGAGGCAAGAACGGATTATGTCGGACACGCATCGATTAAAACCCCACGGTGTTCGTCTCGTGCCTTTCATCGGACTTACGGAAACGCTTCCCCGCACTATCGTAGTTCGGTGTCGGCTCAAGGGCTTCAAGAGGTTCTCTTCTATAAGGAGTTCAGCGTTAACGAAGGCACTCTTGGCAGTAGATAATGCAGTCTACTTTAATATACGAGAGAGAGAGAGTTGCATTTAGCAGAATAACTATCAGAATACAAGTATAAACAAAAACCGATTTCAAATCGAAAACGTTAAATGTTATTTCACGCGTATAGATATAATGAAAAAAGATTTTTCTTAGTAATTTTTCGGAAAATTTCGTATTTATCGTGCTCTGTCTCAGATATCTCCATATCATTGGATATGAAAATGCCACTAATTTAAAAATAATAATAATAATAATAACTTTATTAATATAAAGCTGTAATTCTGAATACGTGTAGAATTGTTAGAAAGTTCATGCAAATAGAAGACACACAGATATGACACAATATTAACATACCCACAACATAAACACAAAACACACCCTACATTTACTTGGTTATAACCCGTAAATGTAGGTGAAACCAGCTCTTAATACTTTATTAATATCACAAAACAGACATATTACATATACAGGAGCTCTGTCTCCTGAACTAGGTACTCGTACAGTGTACCTGTATCTCAGGAGACAGTGCCTTCCAGAGTCACAGACAGTAAGTCCTGCGTACAACAAGTTTTTAATATAAGTTAAGTAAATTATGCGATAGTTAATAATTAAAAATATATGAAAAAAAAAACAAAAATGTGTGCAAAAGGAAAAAAAAGAGAAAGAACTATAGTCATAGTCGATCGAAAAAGGATCATTCATTAACAGTACGCGTGTCATCGTATTTCCGATAAAGATCTTAGTTGTCCCGAAAGAAAATAATTTCACACTACATCTATACGCCCTCTTTGTATTACCGAATTATCGTAGAAATATCACGAAATAGAATTAATTAGAATCTAAAAAAACTCTCATCAAACTACGCCTGAAGTACATCATTTCCAATAAATAATGAATCATCGAAATCGATTGGCGTGATATTGAGTCATTCGTCCTTTTGGTCGTGCACATAATGCAATTTTAACACTTATATGGTTTTCTCGGATGCCGTTGTCGGAATTGGACAAAAAAGAAATGGGACCACATAGGAAGCACCAACTTTCAAATAAAATAAGAATCATCAAAATCGGTTTACCCAGTCCAAAATTTTTGAGGTAACAAACATAAAAGATATACAGATGAATTGAGAACCTCCTCCTTTTTTGAAGTCGGTTGAAAACTTTGTAGGTGTGGATATGTGTCTTTATGTCTGTGTTACTAACCAAAATAGTTTTATAAATCTCATTTTTAAACGGTTTTATTTAGCTCGACCCGTACGGAATTTGTTTATTTATTTGGGCCCATTAACTATTTCTGTATTACTTTCTACTATAATAAGTGTGGATTGCATCGACTTATTATAATCGACATCGTCATCACCCTAGCGGTTTATCCCGGTCGCATCCGAAACCTCATAGCTCCGGAGTCCAGGGTCCGCTGAATCGACTTACAATAATCGTAACTGGAGGTTTTGACCATCAATAACCAGCCGTGGCGGCTTCACCAGCGAACGCCGAGCTCATGATCTACCAAAGTATAAGATATGCTCTGCCATCGGTATGATTTCAGAGGGACCTCATGTTTTTATTTTAGTCTAATATGACTAAAAGCTATTCTGCCTAGTACTAAAATATTTCTGAACTAGTTAGTTTACCTACCAAGCAAACCCTGGTGTTAGTGCTCTTTTATGAACTGCCTTTCGGCCGCTGATATGGTTCATGTTATGACAACCACCCATCAGAGATATTAATGACCGAGATCACCTACGTAGGTTGATAGGTAAGTAACTATTTATTTATTTTGTAGTTTTCAGTGCACATAAAATAAAACCGTTGAACTTAAAAGTTTTTTTACCGATTTTTATCTGTAGAAAACTTGATCAAATTGAATAAGCTTAAAATGTGATAATGACGTGTTAACATTTATTATTTCATATTTCACGTAACTGATGGGAAAAGTATTTAGAATGTATTAGAAAGTTAGCGATTTTTTGAAGGTCAATGACACACGATACGAAACAAGAACCAAGTTATTTCGACGTTCGTGATTATAATATAATATTTCTCAATCGTTTAAATACCTTGGTCATATACTGACGCCCGACCTAAAGGATGACCTCGACATTGAACGAGAGCGGAGGGCGCTGTCATTAAGAGCCAACATGCTGGCCCGCAGATTTGCACGCTGTTCTCTAAATGTTAAGCTCACACTCTTCCGAGCCTACTGTACAACTTTCTACACGTGCAGTCTGTGGGCGAAGTATACACAAATATCGTACAGCGCTCTCCGTGTTCAATATAACAACGCGTTCAGGGTTCTGTTGGGGTTGCCCCGTTTTTGTAGTGCATCGGGGATGTTCGCGGATGCACAGATAGCATGCTTTTTTGCGACAATGCGCAAGAGGAGTGCATCTCTGATGCGCAGGGTGCGAGCCAGCTCCAACAGCATCCTGAGCATGATTGCTCAAAGGCTAGACTGTGTTTATGTAAACAGATGCTGCGCCGTCTCACATGGGGTAAGGTATTCATAAGCATAGTCAAGCCGTTAGTATAATATTATAATATATTTTAATATTATTTTTATAATCAAATAATTTTATATTATATTATAATTTAGTCTAAGTTTGTTATTTAATAGTTATTTAAAATAATGATAAGTCTTAGTTACTTATTTAAATAAATGAATAATAATAATAAATCACTATTAAACAATCATTTTTAATTTGCAACAATTTGAATGCGAGTTGAATTTATTATCCCGCTTCACTTTCGTTTTCGCTGTTTCCGATCTCATTTGCATGTTTGAACGTGTTTTATCTTCTTCACTCATGAGTTAAACGTGCTTTAATTTGGGTTCAGTGGTTTTATTTAAGCTAAAAAAGGTTCCAAATGTTGCCGAGATGTTAATAAATATCTTTAACTTTGAGAATTTTCATTAATTGTGTTGACAATTATTTCTAATAATTACGCGAATGAATAAAATTTATTTTATAATTATCTAATAAAAATAAACCACTATAAAATCCGTAAAAGTTGTTTTATTCCATGAGTAATATTCGCTTGAATATAGCCGTGACCAAAAAAGAGTCGGAATTGGAAGTAATTTTTTGTACTTAGTGTTGCTTCCATGTGGCGGGTCCAATTTAAATAAAAATAAAATTTATTGAAAAATACTGTATTATCCAAGTTTACGTAAGATATCCTTTTTCGTTTAAGTTTATGTTTTTTAATTTAATAAAATTGGCAATTTATTTCAATTAACTAGCGTCTTTATCTTGCGAGATATTCAAATTTCTTAACCGACCCTTTTGTTTTTTCTCACGAGTCAAATTAAATAATATAATACAATAAATACCGACTGACATGATCCATTATATTTTTCCTCATATGATTATTTATTTATTTAATAAGATACACCAACAGCATTACACAAGCATACATTGTTGTAATAATCAAGTTTACAAACTAAGTCCTGTTGTGTATGCCAATTACAGGTGTACACAACATTCGCTATAAAGAAACGTAACGATTTTATTATTAATACTTACAAAAATATTTTAATAAATGATAAAGTTATAGAAATATCACTACTAAATTAATTAAATTAGCCAGAATTACTATACAATTTTTAACGCTAAGGTGCGGAAGACCTTGCGTGAATTAGAAAAAATGTCAACCGACGTGGACTTAGTGTTAAGGAAGTTATATGTAGCGGAAATCCTTGGCAAGGGAGAGTGTGACAGAAGGTTGGTTTTAGATTGCGGCACATCAAAAATCCTACAACAACGACTCCTTGGGTGACATCAATTACAATTATTGATGTCACTCAAAAACTAGTAATAATTATGAATGACACACGCCGATGTTTTTTCATAAACATTCTTGTGACCTCTTTAAAATAAGTTTAAGCTTATGCTACGAGTAGGAGATGGTTACGTCAATAGTCGTGTGGTGGATTCGAACCTCCGGAACTTTTTTTTTTGTTTTTTGTTAACGAGGAGGAAATCTTCAGAAAGATACCCCGCCTTCCGCCGCCGACGACAAAGGCCCCCACCCTTGTCGCCCAATGAACCCGAGGCCCCTTTTAGTCGCCTTCTACGACAGGCAGGGGATACCGTAGTCTTATTCTTGAGAGCCCAGAACTACAGGGTTGCGGGCCGGTCTGTCCCCGGCCCGCCTGCGCCATCTCCGAACGGGATCGGCCCTCTCCCGATCCCGATCGGCGGTCTCCTTCTGCGTCATTACTGACTCACAGAAGGAGACCAGCGCCTTCCATTTGGATTTCCCCGCCAGCGACAGTAGCGGCTGCGCTGTGGAGAGGTCTTGCCCGATCTGCTGGACCAGGATCCGTCGCTCCGCCTCCCATGCGGGGCACACGGCTAACCCTGAAATTAGACTATTGACAATATTTGTAAACTATGGTTTACGATTAACAGCAACAATTATTCGTATTTGAAGTGTATTGTGGTGCTATTTATATTTTTTATTGTTTCAGAGTTTCGAGGCAGTGGACGGGGTTGTAACACAATGCTAATAAATATTGGGCCCGGGGCCCAGCAACGACTGAAGCCGTGAGTGTTGCCTTATAATTAATTTATTGCTAATGTTCTTCTGCTTATATTTAATACTTTTTCTAACCAACTTCAAAAAAGGTGATAGATATAGAGATATTCAATAAAGGATATATAAGTTTATGCTTTTGCACGAATAGCAGCGCTATTTTTGAACAGATTTGTTTGAAGGGATTTGGTTTTAATTAGGTCCCGTATTAATTGTGTTGTTTTAGGTTCTTGGTTTCCGAAGATATAGTATTTAGATACGAGTAGATTAGTTGAGATATTGGTAGGCTTATGACAATCTTAAGTCTGGGTAAGTACTAACAGAAGAAGAAAGAAAATATAAGCAACAGAATATCGTAATACAACTATGATAAGTCAGAAATAAAAGCCGCCCGCGTAGCAGCAACAGCCTTTATATATGTCCCACGGCTGGGCGTAGGCTTTATTTGTAAAGAGAGTATAAGGGCATAGTCCGCCACGCGGCCCTAGTGCGGATTGGCAGACTTCACGTGTCTTAGAAAAAAATTCTAGGACATGTAGGTTTCTTCATGATGTTTTCCTTAACCGCCGAGCGCGTGGTAAAACAGCACATAAAATTGCAACAACAAATTTATTGGTGCCGGCACCGAGGATCTAGCTCGGGTTACTAGCGTACCATGCAGCTTGAGGCGACCGGCGTGACTGAGCTACCACGGCTCTTACCATAACCCGCGTAGTAAGTGGCGTTTAATGTTTAAGCGTTTGATTTGAAATTGGCTCGACTTCTTCAACAGTCCATGACTGTGAGTACAATTAGATTGCGATTAGAATCTCAGTCTACCCCGTTTGTGGTAATAGATGTTAGAATTTATTTACATAGTTGAAGAGTGAATGAGATATGTTGTAATGCGCTTAGATATGTGTAATTCCTGTTAACCTGTTAGCGGCATAGTATTAAAATCGCAAGAAAAGATGTTAATCGTTTAGAAAATGCTCATGCATTCACAATCGTGGCTTTTTGCGATGTTTCGCAACTGCTCTAACCGACATTAGTGATGCAATAGCCGCTGTTATGAACTGCATAGTAAGTTTTTCGCAGTTCTGGCGTAAATTAAATACGACACATTACATTTTGAGAAATAAATGATGAAATACATACAGAGAGAGGTAACTTAAACATCCTGTATATATTAGTTTCAGGTGTTTATGCCTGTGCACGAATAGCACCGCCATTTTTGAATAGATTCTTTATTTAGGTCCCATATTAATTGTGTTGTTTTAGGTTAGTTGGTGTTTGAGATATTGGTAGGTTTATGACAATCTTTAGACAGGATTAATACTTCTCTACGATCTTACAGATGGTGACGTGTGATAACGAAAGCTCGTCTCACGGCGGATTTCACTTGGGCGTCCGCGAAGATGATTCGCGGCGATCTCGTGCGCCGAGTGTATCCTCCCTGTCCCTGTATAAGCAGAAGATCGACGCACTTTTCGACGATAGTCGTTCGGTGTCGAGTCTACCTCAATACGGGCCCACCGCGGATATAGGGAGAAGGGATAGTAAGGTAAAGTATTTTTTTATACGCTATCATTAATAAGCAAGCTTAATCACGATCCCACCGTAATAGCGCTTAGTAAATGCCTACTCACCCTTCTTTTCAAAGCGCCCACGTTATAGGAGGAAAAGACAAACGCTAGCAATTTGTTTCAATCCTTTGCTGTGCGTATATTGAAAGATCCAAGTCAAGAACCCAGATTTATTTATTTTAGTAGATTACAGATTTTTTTTTGTTGAACGGCGGGGGGAAGGGGTAGCGGATCTTCAAGAAGATAAGGCGTCAGAAGGCGGGGTTATGTGGGGTTCTTACCCACTAAAACCCCCTTTTCGGTGCATGGTGGGGGACTCTGGTATCTCCAGTGGAACGCACCGGAGCCCCTCTGCACTGTGCTCTCGGAGAGCACTTCCCGAGGAGGTGGTTAATCCCTCCCCACGGTTCCATCGCAGTGCAAGGCTACACGGGCTAGCCAATGTCGCCTTCTTCCCGGATCAGCTTTAGCGGACGACAGAGGCCTCCACCCGTGCCGCCCAGTGAACCCGAGGCCCCTTTTAATCGCCTTCTAAGACAGGCAGGAAATACCGTATTCTTATTCTTGAGAGCCCAAAACTACAGGGCTGAAGTAGATTACAGCTATACTAACTAAGAGCAGTTAGTATAGCTGTAATCATGGTAATGTTGGTATTACCAAACATCATCCTTAAAATATATTTCGTACTTTACTCGTGACCGTTCGTCAAGTTAGTCTTTATCAAATTTTAATGTTACGATTTTTACAGGTTAGTATAACGCACGACAGCAAGGCGACTATATACGAAGATGAACCTGATTATTGTCAAACGAAGATTAAAAAAATCAACAACTCGGTCCAAGACCGCATAGAGAAGATGTTTGCAGATATGACCGGCGAGCCAAGGCAGATGACGGACAGTATAGGCGTCCACGTATTTAGTGTACATTATCTAGGTTCTACACCATTACAGAATAAGGTCACCAGTCTATCGGGACTTCAGAATCCGTTGAAAGATTTATATTTTGCGCATAGAAGGAATTATCGTCATAAGACTGCTTTGACAGGTAGATTAGAAATATCCAATAGTGGTTTAAAAGTTAGGTATAAAGGAGATAAGGGAGACTTGGAACAGCTCAATCCGTTTCCAACGATAGCTGTATGGTCTGCGGTAAAATTTCTTGTACAACCTTCAGAAAACGATAAAAATGATTTAAGTTACGCATTCGTACCTCTCATAACAGATCCGGATAATATCGATCGGCATGCATTATTCAGGACGTTAGACACATTGGATAAGAAATACATCCTCTCCCACAACGAGAACTCGCATTCACCACTTTTCGCTGTCGTGATGAGGAAGATCGGAGTCGCAAAACAACTGGAGTGCCATGGGTTTGTATGTCAAACGACAGAAGACGCTATTGTAATAGCGGCCACGTTATACAAATCTCTTATGTCACATATGAGTCGACAAGGTCATACTGATAAGAATAAATTGAAAAATCGAAATGGCGTCAGCTGCATGAGTATAGCCAGCAGTGTACCAGCTCGTGAGACTCCATTGCGACCTCCACGGAAGAAGCGTAGTACGTCTTCCTTAAGCGGGGACAGCGATAGAGCCGATGGATTTTCAGCAAGTGAATCATTCAGTGAGAAACCGAAATTAGACAGAAAGGTCTCTTCAATGTCTTTAGATAATGTAACGGTGCTTAATTCACATCCGGTTATTAATTATGAATCTAAAAGGATAACAGTAGAGGAAGTCAAGGCCAAATTAGATTCAATAAAGCATGATACAAGCGGGAGTGATACACAAGAACAAAGAAACTCTTTCACACAAGAAATTATAAACTCTAACAATGCTAATAGTAAACAAAAACCGAACAGCAGCACGGAATCTTCAGTACGAAGTCAAGTGTCAGAGAAGATTGAGCTGTTCAGAGAATTGGAAAGAAGGAAAAGTATACAGAGGCCACCGATTTTACCCCCTCCTATACCGTTAAAGCCACAGCAACCTCCACCGGAACCTCCTAAAGAGACTTTAAGACGAACGCAAAGCGGAAGGAAATCTTTAAATGAATCCGGAGACATTTTGACCAAAGTTGCCATACCGCGGTCGGGCAGTTTTTTGAATGCCGGCGGTCTTACGCGCTACAAGTCTATAGGACACAGGTATGTGTTATCTAAATATCATTAATTTTTACACATTTGATGCAATTTTCTATTTATATATGTTATACGAGCGATCCACTCTAGTTTAGCTTTAGATATTACATTATTTCTTAATATTGATTTCAGTTGAGTAATCTATATAAATAAAAATAAATGGCTCAACTACTCGTAAATCAGCTAATTTTTTAATTAATAGCAGAACTGATTACCGATTGAGTGCAGATAATGGAAATACAACAGTAAAAGTAAATTAAAAAACGGTGGATTGTGTCTTATACGCTAATTGTTGACATAATATATACATAACGTGATCACTCGGAATAACGTTATACTTTTTTAATTTTTGCTATTAACATTTGGCAGCTGGTCAACATTAACATTTCTGAAACACGCTGTATCTTATAGTATATGTATCACGTCTATTCTTTGTGTAACCCAAATTGGTTTAGTGTACACTTTTACACTTCATCGGCTAGTTTTAATACTGAAAATAACTATTTAGCCAGAACATATAAAGCATGCTTAGCGAAGTGTTTCGACACGTTGCATGCTAGTTATCGTGCTAATGCAACCGCATCCGCTACATTCCTCTGATCCAATATAACAGTACCATTTTTTTGTCTATCTTTGTTACAACTATGTTTTTATCTAGAATTTTTATAAGAAACTAGCGTACCCAGCCCGCTTCGCCGGGATAAATTTTGCTTTATTTTATTTGAACAATAAACTTACATCATTAAATATTTAATTTAACTCTCGCAAAGTATTTAGTTATTCATTTCTCTCCGTATTCATTCTCTTCTCGAGCGGGTGAAGATCATTACCTACACCCATGTACATATCAGTAAATACAATATCATTTACACAAAAACATATCGGGCTCAAGTTAATGTCAGACGTATGGCTTGTTTGACATTTCAAAAAGGAGTGATCCGATCGTCACCAAACTTTACAGGATTACTTATAGATTCTCACCGTGATTTTATTTGGATTACAGAAACAACGGTAAGAAAGGAGGCGGCTCACCGTTAGGCTTCAACGAATTGTTTAACGAATTTAAAGTTCAGGAAAATTTACATTCCATGGACGAGATACTAAATGCCATAATTGATCCTGAAGGGATGTCCTTTAACGATTTGAAACCGATTTACAAAGAATTTCTGCTAAAACTAGCAGTAACATTAACAAAAGATGAAATTTTCCAGCACAGTAAAGCTATAATGAAAAAACAAAAGAAAAAGATTCTAAGACGAAACAGTACTTTCCAAAATAAAAGAAGACAAATGTTTAAAGGTGCAAGTGGTTTGAAAATGGTTTTTAGATTGCCTTTTGGTAAGGATGCGCGAAGGAAAGAGTCTAGAAAGCAAGTTAGTTCGATAGAACTAGAAATAGGCACCAAGGAACCAGTGTCTGAAAGTTCCGTTTCAACCTCCAGTTATGACTTGAGACAGTTCCGACCCAAAGAGCTCCCTTCGATTCCGCAACCGAAAAGACAAACGATGAGACAAAGAAAGAGATCAGACAAGGTAGTTCATGTCTCTAAAAGGAACGGAAAGGTATCGAGGCCTGGAGAGAGGACTTCTACGTCGGAAGATTCTGATTTTTTGACCCTAAGCAATCGGCTAGGCTGTCAAAATAGAAACAGTTCAAGCGGTTATGTGTCTTGTTCGGAATGTGAGTCGGAGAGTTGCGTTGATCGATGCTACTGTTCTTTGAAAGGCGATTGTAAAACGAAATGTTACTGCTCTGGCGTCGATGTTATTAAAGAGCCAACCAAGACTCGGCTTTTGAGTAAAAGCTGTAAAGATTGTTCCAAGTGAGTATATATTTTATATTCATTATTATTTTTTAGCCGTGTTGTGCCGCTAGATGAGAATAGCACCTCCCCATGTCTTCCCGTGGGTATCGTAAAAGGCGATAAAGGGAGTGTGATGTGATGAATATCCTACATATTGGTATCTTAACATCCACACCAATTATTGTAAGAACTATCCAAGTTCTTTTCCAATCGTAGCGGTATTCGTTCCACTGCGATTAAGAGGACGAAGACGAAGCATGTCCATCAGTGTAAATATATCTTGAATACCGCAGACCACTTCATCATTAGCATCATCATAATTTATATATTTATATGTTATTTTAAGACCAAGCACTTATTGATTATTTGGTTCATGTTCGGCACATAACGCCATCTTTTAATCTATACCAAATTTTGGGGAATATCAGGACCTCACAGAATACAGACATGATGTGGAGGTGTATTCAACCTTTGCGTTTCCAACTCTTTATAATAGGTTGGCGCCTTTAATTCCTTTAATATATGTTTGTTGGTAGACCAGTTAAGACCAGAGCTGACCTGTATGCTCGTTTGTCCTTTATCCAATTAAGTGTTACTAACTGACTTATAGCTTATTTTTTAAAACGAAAGCTAGGTAATATTTCTTCTTTTTTTTCAAAAATATTACTAACATTTTTGTTAACTATTCCAACTAAGCCTAAGTTCGTGTTTGGAAATTGTTCATGTCAATAGCTGAATGGTGGATTCGAACCTACGATCTTACGATTCGCAGACCGTACGTCGTGACTTGAATTGGAGTTGGGCAATGTGAGAATGCAACTAACATAGATTTAACACGATTAATAATACGAATACGTTTGTTTCAAATAAATGAACTACAAAATTGTAATAAGTCGGATAATTTCATTGTTATGCATACATAGCTTATAGTAATGCTAATTAACAGCCCTGTAGTTTTGGGCTCTCAAGAATAAGACTACGGTATCCCCTGCCTGTCGTAGAAGGCGACTAAAAGGGGCCTCGGGTTCACTGGGCGACAAGGGTGGGGGCCTTTGTCGTCCGCTAAAGTGGACCCGGGAAGAAGGCGACATCGGCTGGCCCGTGTAGCCTTGTACTGCGAGGGCACAGGGGGGAGGGAGTAACCTCCCCGGGACGTGCTCTCCTTGAGCACAGTGCAGAGGGGCTCCGGTGCGTTCCACTGGAGATCCCGGAGCCCCTCGTCATGCACCGAGGAAAGGGCCACCGGGGAGGTTTTAGTGGGTAAAAACCCCACATAACCGCCGCCTTCCCCCCAGAAGGCGGGGTATCTTTCTGAAGATTTCCTCCCCGTTAACAAAAAAAATAGTAATGCTAATTAAAGTGGTTACAAAACATTTAAAAATTAATTTTGCTGTTGAGTTAATTGCGGCGATAAAAAAAATTGAAATATTATTCGGCCGAAGTCTAAAATAACTTCACATTTCTCCACTTTCATCCGTCTGCGCTTAACAATTTATTTAACTCTAGTGGAGATGCGTCGCGTCGAAGAGATTGTGCGGTATTAATTACATTTACCGAGTCGCTATGCAATTTCAACAATGGAATTTGTACTTTATTTATTTTAAATTTATGGTTCACAATATGTATCACTTGTTGCGCGTAGAAATGAAATGTGTGCAGTGATTATCAGAGCGTGCCACGTCCGCGGCTCGCGACGCCTTATGAGTAACTGAACCGAATTATAATTACCTTCAGTTGACTATGAATTTATAATGTTACTAGTTTTACTACCCTCATTACTGTAGTATCTTGGTAATATTTTGACGAGGTTTAATTATTTACAAAACTTTCTCCGACAGCAAATATTATTGCGTTATGTATCATCATTTTATCTTCTTCACCACGGAGAGAGTAAGTCCGATTTGTTTTGGTATATGAAGTGAATAGAAAAATAAGCTTGAAGCTGATAATGTTGAGTGAACATTTACACCTACTTAAAGGAGCTATCCTATCCTTTTCATGAGGAATTAAGTCTAGCAATATCAGAAGCTACTACAGTAGCCTTCACCTTGACATTCAGCTAAATCATTGGAATCAATGCAGCCAACGAGACCACTATCATTAAACGTGATAGAGCTATCTATTCCATTTGAGCTATCGTAATTCTAGACTTTACAATAACTAATCATGATCATGATCATTCCTCATCCTTGATTTATGTTTCGGTCTGCGAAACATAACGTCGTAGGTTTAAATCCAGCATTCGACTATTAACGTGCCATCGTCCGTGACATTATCCGTACCAGATAAGCACCATTTGAGAAAAGAGTCCAACCACAGAGACCATAGATAATTCATCATATTATCACAGATGTCACTTAATGTCGTTTGTGTAAATAGTATTTCGACGGCCACTTCTTCTCCCAGCGCCAACGCTTCCTGAAGTGGCACTCAAAGTTAGTCTAGCTTTTGAATGTCCTTTAGATTATCCGTGAAATAGCAACCAACCGAGTCGCAATTCGGCGCCCCTCGGAAGCATTCCGGTTACGAATAACAAAGTTACCGTCGAAGCCGAGGTTACCCCCGACTCTTGTGTCGAGTTACTAGCGATAGAGGTTCAGGCTAAGCGACCTAAGAGGTTATACCACATCTCAATCCGGTGAATAAGTCAAGGCCAGCTTCTTTGGCCAATCTGTGTAGTTCGTCATTAAAAAAAAATAGTATTTCGAATGTATTGTTCCGAGTTTTTTATGGTTTCTTTTTAACACGATCCGTGTGTTGTTATGCATTTATATTCAAATTATATTCGCAATTCATTATTTACATAAACGGGGTGTTTCATTTTCATTTGCGTAATATTAAAATTTGCATATTTATGTGCTAATCTCATTAATGATGATATTACAAATTCACAGCTTTCATCTGTGTTATGGTACTTCACTAAGAAAGTTGTAAAAACTTATGCTTAGTGAATGTAATCGTATACGATAATGTCGTCCATGGGTTGTCTCCTATTGGTTCTTTGGTGTGTTAATTTTTAATATTTGTGTATGGGTATTTATTTTGATATCCGTCTATGATCTTTCGGTACGAATCATTTTATCGCGTTTATGTTAGGAGCGTTGATGGAGTTTCTTCGGCAACTTTTTCTCCCAGCGCCAATGCAAGTGGCACTTAAAGTAGCCGTGATTTGGCCCTCTCGCTCTCGGATCGGAATGCTTAAGCGTAAAATAGTTACCGTCCAAGTCGAGGTTAACTCTCCCCGGGGACCCTTCTGTCGAGTTATAGAGGTTCAGGTTAAGCGACCTAAGAGCTATGATTCCGATGAAGCAGTAAAAGTCAGCTGTTGCTTGGCTTTGTGAATCATTTGTTTAAATCGGTGCTTATGCGAGTTTTTGTGAGACCTAGGGGATGTGCTGGGAGTAACAATGTCATAACTACCGCTTTAAAAAAATGATTCACAAACTTTTCTAGTGACATATGTCACAGATTAAATTGAATATACTCTTTGACATTTTCAGAGAGATGTACGAGGGCGACTACAGCTACTGTTCCTGTGACTCCGAGAGTTGTGCTGACAGCAACAAATGTTATTGCACCAGCCCGCGGCGGAGCGCCATGCAGAGTTCGCAGAGCCTGGAGTACCTCAGGAGTCCGTCACAGAGGACCTACTCGGATCGGATGAAGCGCGCCTTCGATGACTATGAACCTAAAGTGACCAGAGCTAGGTAATGCCTACAAGTCTCTTCAAATCCTAGTTTAGTTGTCGTGATCGACACTTTTCACCGATATAATTAGACCTTTTCGGATTTCATAGCGTACTTATGTTTTACATTAATATAGCTAAAAAGTTATTAGCGGCTATTTCTGCTCAGATTCTTAGGAACAAAAATATATACACATTGTTTGAATCCCCTTGCATGGTGTTTTTAATTGACCCTTAATTTTAATTGTGGTTAATTCAATAAAAAAACAACTTTTAGTATTTTTTCGGAAAAACCTTTCATAGTTTTTGGCAGACCGTCAGCCATATAGAAATTCTTATTTTAATAAATAGTACATTTATTATTAAGAGTTTTGAAAATGCAGTTAAAAGATATTTTAGTCAGTAAAGAAAATACGCAGTTTAATGAGGCGATCTTTTGATGGGAGATGAGATTCTATCTCTATACCTGATTAACAGATCGTAAGCGAATAATCAATGGCACACTGTTCCCTTGTATCAGTGTGATGTACCAATGTTCGTGCGGTCCACAACTTCATTAAAGTTAGGCGCGCACCAATATAATAGTCTTCTTCAGATCCAGTGCAGCATCGAGCAGACGTCGCGAAGACCGCACCAGGAGAGCACGCAGCTCCGACAGCCTCGCCCTGGACTACGAACTCCTGCTACAAAACAAAGCGCGTGACACAAGGACACGAAACATGCAGAGACTTACCGGTTAGTGGTTTTACACATACTTGTAATTGTGTATGTTAACATGTTATCGCCGCTCCTCCGCGAACCGACGTTCGTTGATCCGAGCATCAGCTGTTTTGACTTTGTGTTTCATTGCTGTTTTTAGTTAAGTAATGTATTTTTTATGAATCTATCGTTTCATTTAGCTATACTAAAATGATGGAGTGTGAATGAACGAAAAAAAACGTTTTTTCCGTCCCATCATTAAAGGTGTTATTAGTACTAACGTCATTGTTTCCGGAAGCGGTCTCCTGTATATAAAATTCTAGTGTTACAATGTTAGTTATACTCCCCCGAAACGGCTTCACCGATTTTTAAGAAACTTTATATGCATTTTCAGTAGGTCTGAGAATCGGCTACTATATATATTCCATATCTTTGAGTAATAAGGGTTGTCCACTACATTTTTTATTTTTTGGACAAAATTTTATTTTTTAAATGTGGCATTAAAATATATATACAACCCTGAATTTTCTCCCTTCGATCACCAACCTCAAGTTTTTAATAGTCTTTTAACTGATCAATTTATTCTTTACATATAAGATACTGTACAACAAACATGATCCATGGTCTAAAGCTGTAATCTGAATCGCTTGTCACGTTGCATGGCCGACGGAAATACTATTTTTTTATGTTTTGACTGCCGCAACAATCACTTAAAGCAATTTTGAAGGCAAAACAATGTTTGCCGGGTCAGCTAGTAGCTTAAAAGATTATATTATAGATTATATTTTTATCTAAATATATATAAAAGAGAAAGTGCGTGGGTATATTTCATATAGGCTCCGAAAACCTCTAGACCGATTTCAATGAAACTTTTAGGGAATCTTCAGATTGACCTGGCGAGTAATCCTGTAAGGTTTGGTGACGGTCGGAGCACTCCTCTTTTGAACTGTGAAATAAGCCATACGTCGTACTTTATTTCTGACATTAATTTGGGCCCGATATGTTTTTGTATAAATGATGAAATGAAATGATTTTGTAAGAATGATATGCAATGAATTTTATTTCAGAAATATTACTAACAATTTTGTTAACCATTCCAACTAAGCTTAAGCTTGTGCTAGGACATGGTTCACGGCCATTCGATTATCACCTTACGATTCGCAGGCCGTACCCATATACCATTAGGCTATTGACGCTTCAAAATAATTAATAAACATATGTTTTTTTAGTAATTTAGACGGCACAGTCAATTAAACACATACAATAAACATAAATTCTTCATCGTCTTCTCTTATTAATTTATTTTTCATCGTCTTTTTCAGTTCGAAGTACGGGCGCGGGATCTCATGATGCGCTCAGTGTCAAAAAATCTGCGGAAATGGCGGCTCTCTTCGCCGACGTCCGTCTCTCTCAAAGAACCGACGTGCGCTCGTTAGCCGGAGGGCGGAAATCAAGGCTGCCCCCGCCCTTACCACCGTCTCCTCCAAGGACTGCGCCCCAGTTAGCTCGCATGTTCGACCACATGCCTTTGAGCAGGAACGCTAGCCTGGAAGACACATTGGGATATTTGCCTTAGTTATGATACAGACAGATAAAACTATTTTCCATGCAATTCTTTAGCAAACTCGACAAAAATGTTTAATTTTGAAATTACTTTCGCTATCATAATATTTCTAGCGTCACTGTAGACATCTTGGAAATTCATCAGAACATAAAAACATTCTGAATAACTATGGTCACAAAATCACTCCTTGAGGTAACCTATTTTGTATTATGAACGCAACAGTTTCACCGGTTTTAGGAGCTGGCAGAGCTTTTAAGTCGCTTAGCTTGTTATATTGGGAACAACACGGCGCAAGAGCCCTGTCGACTTAAGCGGTTATTTTTTTAGCATCCCACTGAGTCGGTAGTTGGAAATAGCTGACTAGCTGTATTCTGTCCTTACATCCTTATGCCAAGTTAAAGATTCATGAAATAAAACTATTGGTGTTAAAATTTCTTATATACGACTTTTAGTTCGTCGTATAGTTCGTATTTCGGGTACAGTAAAACCGTTCAATCGAAAGTTCTCTACTGTGGATTCGGTTGTTTATAACATCGCGTGTGTAATTTAAAAGGTACGAGTACCGTCACAAATCGTGAATATTGCGTCTGCTAATAGTGTACGGTTCAATTATCAAGATTTGGGTTAATCTAGTGAAGCGTGTTTTAGTACTTGATTGTCTTCAAATACGTAATTGTACTGACTTATAGGATCTTTATTAGCTACGTATAACAGTTTTATAAATGCGTCAAAATTTGCGCATATAAATCTTGCATGTTGACAGATTTTTCTGCTTTACATTGCAAAAACACAATATCGTAGGATTGCGTATTCAAAGATAGTTTTTACTCTTTTTGTATCTCAAACGTATACCACCTTATTATATAAAATAAGGATTCCAATTAGGTATATAGATTTATTTTTTAATATTTAATCTATGTATGTAGTTATTTATTTGTGAAAATAACCTTTATGCATAGGTGCAATATGTCGAGTCAAGTATTTTTTAAGTGCAATATTGATTTTTTACTGGTTTTTATATTTTATAAATGACGAAACGATCTTATAATAGAGGTTAAATTTAAGTTAAAATTGGTATTGTATATTGTGTATGTGACCAACAACCACCATTTGTATATGTGATCTCCGGTATTTCGTGTTTAGAATAATTTTATACTTATAAAACCGTTTTGCGGAATCAGGTTTGCTTTTGGGATTTTGAACAATTATTGATTTTTAATGTATTTTTTTAACTTTATCATTAAAAAATTAGGCAAAAAAAATTAACAATTGATATAATTTATAGAAAAATTACGAGCTACGAACACGTCACGATTGGTCGCCATATTTGTGACGTCATAATGAACGCTGTACTGTCACAATTTCATGACAGTACAGCGTTCACGACTTATCAAAGGCAATACTATATTATCTCTGTATGCTATATGAGTGGAAGCTAACATTTTTAATTATTGCAAAAAACAACATACAATAGGTTATAAATGACCTTTTCGTTTACCACAAAAGTTGTTAAAATACCCAATTGTTACGTTCATATAATATACGATATAAAATATACATCATCATCAGCCTGTGTCTATCCACTACTGGAAATAGGCCTTCTAATGCCTTCCACCACATACGATCCTACGCTTTCTCCATCCAGCCACTTCCGGCTATACTTATAAGGTCATCGATCCATCTGGAGGGAGTGCTAGGCCATACGCTTCTTCGAACCACGCGCAGCCTCCATACCAAGACTTTCCTCCCCCATCTGCAGTCAGATGTACCGGCCCCATGTATACAACATACGGATCTTTAAAAAAAGTTCGTATTCATATCTTAAAGGCTCTGCAATTCATAAAAACAATTCTGTTGTTTTGGAATGTGGTGATTACTTCGATTAAGTTCAACTGTATGTTCGCTTGCGTTTATTTCTACAAAAAAAAACTAACAACTTGACAATGTTTCCAAGACATCTGATGCTTAGCTAGAAGCGCTTATTGTTGATTGTTGATGTTGATGGTTCCATATCACCATTCGTGTGTAGGATACTGAAAGAATCACTTATAAGCTCGTTTCGTCAGTGTTAGAAATTAAAAATTCTGTTTCTATTTTTAATCTAGCTGTAATGTCTCACCTGTATTATTGAATGTGCAATATTATCTATTTCCTTATTAATAACTTGAGTTTCCTGCAGTGTGCAATATTTTTATAATTATTTGTAAATAATTCGTCTATTGATGTAAAATAAATTATATGCATTGATTGATTGTTTTATTTTAGAAGCTTGAACTGTATTAATGAAATATAAGCTCTCACATTCTTTCAACAAGTCACTTGAAGCTTTTATAGGCTGGTAACAAGACGTTTAAACCAAGTCTTTTTAAAAAAGTATGTGACACTTAATTCTTACGTCTACGACGAAAATTAAAGTTAGATGATCCCCATGAGTCTTTTCAACCACAACGGGATAGACTGAGACAGATTTCTCTGTCATTTCTATACCTAGTGACGGGGAAGAACCGAAAAACTGCAATTTCAAGGACTGCGCTATCAGATCGTAACCGCTTTTTAATTACCGGCCTAACTCTTAAACCATAAAATTCTGTATGAGACTCCAGTACAATCGAATTACAATGCTCACTCTCTCTTCCTTGTTATTTTGGTCCCACGTGGTAGTAGGGTCAGCTTCTCTGATTCTTGTCACTTCGACACACGACGTCATCTCATCCATTATAATATTAAATAATTAAATGAGGCTAATATATACTCGTACCATCCTTTGCAAGAAAAATACATAACATAGAATAATAAGACACAAAAATTTATAAATTGAGAGAACAAAACTAAGAATAAAAAGAAAATCTATAGTCTTATAAGGAATGGCAAAAGGCAATAGGCTCGGCGTGAATTGCGTGACTTAATGTCACACAGCGCCGCGCCAGAACCGGCCCGCGGCCTGCAGCAAGTTGTTATAGGTTTTGATCGTAAAGTAAATTCTATTTCCTGTTGGCTCAATCGTTCTATTGTGCAAAAATTACACGTTTACTAACTTTCAACATCTCAAACGACACCTAAATGTGTGTCGTTTGATCCGTAAAGGCTCCGAAACCGATGGACCGATTTCAATTAAACTTTTCAGGGAATTTTCAGATTGACCTGACGAGTAATCGAGTTTGGTGACGATCGGAGCACTCCTCTTTTGAACTGTCAAATACAGCTCTTATTTACTATGATGATATTCTATTGTTTTATAACCCAAATTTGCGACATTTGACACATGCTTTGTGTCAATTCAAATTATAATGAAGTATACTGAAGTATATTAAAGAAAATAATTAAGGATTTTAAAGTATTCAGGGAAAGTTATAGCGCCGCGAATGTATCCGTTTACTGATGCTGTTGATATGTATATGGGTGCAGGTAATGATCTTCACTCGCACAAAAAGAGAATAGACGAGAATGAAAACGGAGAGAAATGAATAATTTAATATATTGTGAGAGTTAAATTTAATATTTAATGATGTATTAACATACGTAGATGTAGTTTATATTTGTGTTTGTCTTTCGGAGACCCTTAATGTAGAAAACATTACTGCTCTTACAACAGCCGTGTAACTCATTATTGTTCGACAAAGCCAGTATTATGACAGGCCCAGAAAGAGCCATTTGTTTATCATTTACACGTTATTCTACTTATTTATGTTCTATATAATTTGATTGATATATGGTAGATTCTGCAAAATCTGTCTCTTATTTTGAAAGGTCGTAACAACTTTTGACGTGACAACGTCTTATAAATTGATGAATACTGGATGTCTTTCGCGCAAAACATCCCGTTACGCTCGAGCCAAGATTTTACGAGAATTGCCGATAGAGCGGCATTTGCCGCATCCTTCAAAGTGTGTAAGCGAGAGCGCGGTATGAGAGAGATAGAGAAAGCAAATTTGTGCTCAGTGAAGTTAGAAAAAATACTTCAATTTTGTCGGAATAACGTGTGTGCCTAGGATGCGTTGTCACGATTAATGGATCTGATCTGAAAACAAAGGCAGAATCAAAAATAGTAATGATTTATTAACATTCCACAAATACAATGTAGTCGTAATTTGGTCACTGGTACAATTTTATACTTCTTGCGTAAAATAAAACAAAAAAAAATCATACATACAATCAATATTCTTATGAAATATCTCATAAAATCTCATCCATTATATATTTTATTTAAGTCGATAAACGATTCTAAATTAATAACAATTTTATGTCTTATCTATGTAATTATGTTAGTAACTAATCTCTTCATATATAATAAGAAAAATCGTTATATATTACACTTTATAATCTAGATTATTATTCAGGACTGTAATATAACTTATATTTACAAATACATATTTCAGCGACATCTATGAGTATTTAATATACTATATTTTGGGGCAGTTGCGCTCAAAACACATGAACAAAAACAACGACAGTTTGACTCAATTTATTAAATTTATTTAACGATATTGAGTGTCTAATTGATAGTATTATATACCCAATATCAAATTCTATTTCAGACGCCTTTAGAAACTTCTCGAAAGTTGAGAGTAACTTTAAGACTCTTAAAAAATATTGCACCATCTTATATTAGCACAGAGTATGATAATAAAAGAGGTTTGTCTAATAATATCTTTATAATTGATAAAAATATTAGTAAAATATAATTTACATGTAAAACATTCAATGACTTCAGGAAATATAACTAACTCTTTTAAGTTTACACTTTATGGCAAGCGGATAACTCTATGGTTCCGCAATGCGCAGGCATCATGAGAACTACTCCAGTTCTGAAGAGTACACGGGCATAATGCTATGGTGCCTACATTTTTGATGTCACAAGCGTGTCGAGCTTGGTAGTTTCTGGCCTGTTGTCAATCATCAGTTTTATAGAGCTATTATGGCATTTCAGTAAGGTCTTACGGTACCTAGGCGACCTCTGGGTATTGGCTCCGCATAACTGTGGCGGAATTTAGTCGGCTGCCTATCGGCCAGCTCGCGGAAGTCCCTGTATTCCCTGTCGTAAAATCTATCCCTTTCCCCTTCAGGATAGGATTGGCGCTGCTCGTCTAACAAGCGGGAGCGACTGAAGGCACGCTGTCTGTCCGTCCACTCCCTTCGCCTGTCCTCTATGACGGGCTCTATGATCTCGTCTTCATCTATGCGCCGGTCCAGTTCCCTCCTCTCTCTGTATCTATCAAAATCCTCACGCAGCGGCTTGGGTTCGATTCTATTCAAGTACTCCTCTGTACCATATTCGTACCGTTTCGTTTCGTCCCGTTTTCGAGCCACACGTGGTAGCCGTTCTACTTCCCTGTGTGCCATGTCTGTCGTGTCTACGTCGCGGACGCGTTCAATATCCTTACGCCGTTCTGGCTCCCTGTGAGAACGTTCTATGTCCCGATGAGAACGGTCAGGTTCTCGCCGGGAGCTCAGTTCTCGGTGGCGCTCTTGACGCTCGTCCCGTCTTTCTTCCTCTGGGGAAGAAGTTGAGCGACTGTTCCTTTCTAGCATGCTCCTACGCAGAGCCATATGTTGTTCAAGTTCCCTATTGAATCTCTCCCTCTCGAGATTCATGAACTTCTCCTTTGCAACGTTGAAACGGTCTTTGGGTGACGTCTCGGCGAGTTTCAGGCTTCCTTCGCTGGCTCCCCGCTGGAGTTTGCCGAAGCGCCGATCCTCGACTCTGTCTATGCTGCGATTGGAGGGTTTGGTGTCTGGGACGTATCGCCGCCTGTAGTTCGGGGTTTCTTCTATGAACTTCTCGGGTTTGTCTTTGCTGACGCGTTCGAGAGACTCGTGACGGAACCGGCGTTCGTAGGTTGCGTCTCGGAAGGGGGCTAGCTGGTCACGGTAGGGTTCGGTGAAGTCGTCGTTGTACCCGCGGTCGTAGCTGCGAGGGGAGAGGGTGCGTCGTGGAGGGGAGGTGCCGCGCGGGGGAGAGGGCGCACGGCGCGGCGGGGATGCGTCAAATGCCTCGTGCATCATATAGGCCGTGCTCTCCGCCCAGTCTTCCTCTGGAATAAGCATTGAATGGTTTTAATAGAGTTTATAATAAACATTAATAATATTATTGTACGTTCTCAGAAATATTTAATGTGGTAATAGTGTTTGTGTGTCTTATTTCATTTATTTTCTCTGAAACTTCTGTGACTCCTAAATCAAGCCAAAAGGACCTCCTAAACGTACCTGGATTAGCGCCTATTAAAATACAATAATAAAAAATTGAACTTGTCAAAATTGCTATTAATGTACTTAAAACAAATCGCCTGATTTAAATATCTCTAGAAACGCACAAGATGAATGGCTTTTTCAAAGAAAATAGCAGGTATGTAAATTCAACCCTGCATTCATTTACTAATAGTCTGCCGCTTAATGAATGACCGTAATAAAAGAAGTACACAACCGACTTAATTGAAGGAGGAGGTCTCAATTCGTCTAATTTTTTTCATATTTTTGCTCTGGTACTGCGGTTTTTATGAAAGGAGTGCAATGGCTAGTATGTATTTTAATAACATAGGAAGATATACTAGAAAGCTCCTAAAAATCTTATGAAAGAATGCTTGTTGATTGAATTCCTCCCACCGGGGGTACCTTTGTGTCGAGTTACTAGCGATAGAGGTTCAGGCCAAGCGACCTAACAGTTATGCCACCTCTTGATTCGGTGAGGTGAGTGCCGGAACCAATAAATTTGATGTTGCAATTTTATGTGTTGATTTACCACGCGTTTGGCGGTAAAGGAAAACATCGGGAGAAAACCAACATGTCCTAAATTTTCTAAGACATGTTAAGTCTGCCAATCCGCACTAGGGCCGCGTGGGCGGACTATGCCCTTATACTCTCTTTACAGAGAAGGCCTGTGCCCAGCAGTGGGACATATAACTTTAACTTTTTAACTTAAGAGAATGTACGCGCCATAACTTCGTAATATAACTATGATGCTTTGAAAACAAAATTAAGCGGCCGCGCATAATAGCGTTTGATGTTTGATTCCATTTGAAGTCGGCTTTTGTTTTAACTCCTAAATATTTTCTTGTAGTAAGCTTTGCATAGTCATTTGCGTAAAAAATTTGATTTCACAAAAACCAATTTCACCACCAACTTTCAAATATCTGGCAAAATCTTTATAGCCGTTCCAATAACCTTTATAATTCTGACTAAACTGTGAATTGCAAACAAGTTATAATCGACCTATTGTCAATCTCCACTTTTACGCTTAACGGCAGACGGTGACATCTTCGAGACAACTTTTAAAAGTGAACACACGCTTTTAAAACGAAATCGACATAGAAAGAAACCTGTCGGACTCCCACGTCAGCTTGTTTGACTTTATCGTTCACAACAGTTAACTGTTTAGGGTGTGTGTACATTACAGAAGCTAATTAACATTTTGACACAATTAAAAATATTACTCGACTTTTTAAGGATGAGATTGTCATTCGACTGTACTTTTCTACCGACTTCAAAAAAGACGTTCTCAATGTGTCTGTAATTTTTTTTTAATTTATTTATCGCTTAACTTTCCAATGGTCGGGCTTTGATGAATATTTTTTATTTCAAAGCTGCTGCTTCCCATGTGGTCCAATTTCATTTGGTTCAGTTCCGACGATGGCGTCCATGAGAAAACTATTTATGTAAATTTGCAGTAAGTAATGCGCGACAAATGGACAAATAACTCAATATCACACCAAGTGATTTCGATGATACATTTTTATTGGAAAGCATTTCTGCAAGTATAGTTTGATAAGAGTTTCTTTAGGTTCTGATTAATTCTATGTAGTTAAATATGTCCAAGACTTCGATTTTAACGTTTGTTCGTAGATATACTTGTCTTATTTTTGCACTCGTATCTACGTTATTAATGAATCGTTTGAATTTATTTATGTTTAAAGGGAAACGTTCAACTAGCTCCGATGGCTAATTCGTACAATGATTGACATAGGAACCGGGAGCAAGGGGACCCAAGTGGTACAGCAAAATGTTACTTGATACTGAGGTCTATGACAATCCAATATTAGGTAAGCATTCTATTTTGTGACGATTAACGTTAGTAATAGATGGTTAACGTTTTTATAGTCGTTAGCCACCCCAAAACACAATCCTACTACCGGTCAATCAAAATCAATTTAATTTTTCGATTATTTTATAGTTAAATCGGTCGTGTCATGTTGTATTGTACTCGTATGCTAGCAATTCGAGTTCGATTCCCAGTGTCGGCTCCAATCAATGGCTCCAATGAATTTGATTTACGACGCGCCTGCGGTAAAGAAAAACATCGTGAGGAAACAGTTGCTAGAAAATTTTCTAAGACGAAAAGGGCCTACTGCTTCACCGGATTTGAAAGCAAAGCTCGAAGCTGAAGCAATTTTTATTTGAGCGTTGTTAAACTGTTAAGTTTCCGCTAAATCGTCCGCTTGTGAATATAGTGGCAGTCTTACGTTGCCTGAGATTAAGGTGTCGTGATTAATTTCGTTTTATATTGTTTTGAAGCGAATTCCACGCAGAGCCACCCTCCTCCCATCAAATTAATTAACATTTTTCTTCTATTGTTCGAACCAACAATACCGCAAAGAATGGGTCTAATTTAAAAACATAGATAACAAAGTCGTACATCTGGTAAAAAAAGGATTGTATTGAATGCATATGTTCCAAGGACTTTGTAAAATGAACAAGTATTCATGTTTCTTTATAGTTTGTTGCCGTTATTATTCCGCGGGCAAAATTTTCCTGACTTGAACTCAAAAATACTTTTGCGCAAGGGTTCCCGAAGGTTAGGGGTAGCGTTCCCTTACCTTTTTTTTGTTGACAGGGGGGAAGTCTTCAACAAAATACCCTGTTCTTAGTTACTACAATAAGGCTACGGTATCCCCTGCCTGTCGTAGAAAATGGGCCTCAGGTTCACTGGGCGACAAGGGTGGGGGCCTTTGTCGTCCGCTAAAGTGGACCCGGAAAGAAGGTGACATCGGCTGGCCCGTGTCGCCTTGTACTGCCCAGTGATGTGCTCTCCGAGAGCACAATGCAGGGGCCCCCGGTGCGCTCCACTGGAGATCCCGGAGCCCCTCTCCATGCATCGAGGTTTTAGTGGGTAAGAACCCCACATAACCCCACGTCCCCCCCAGAAGGCGAGGTATCTTGTTAAAGATTTCGCCCTAGTCAACAAAAAAAAAGGTTCTTAGTTGCTAAAACCCCCCGGTGGCCCTTCGCAAAATAAACACAACACAGGAACAAGCTGATGAATGCATTACAAAAAGTCTGATCTGATCGCGAAGGGAAGTTGAGAAGGAGGTAGAAGTTAGTGTAGACAGAAAATAAGAGAGTGACTTTGTATATTACAGTAGGGGCAAGAGAGAGAGGTGCGACCACAATTTTTCCTTCTCTCTTAAACAATCGTGTATATATTATACCTAATCTATACATATGTATAGAAAGAGCTAAAGAAGTTTTACTTCGGTCGTGTAGTCTAAGCTCACTCTTTTCCCAAAAAATTACAACTGCATACCTCCACAACATGAGAAATTCTAAGCAATGCTTGGGTATTAGGTGAGTTATGTAACATATTTTTTTTATTAATTAAAGGACGGACTTTTTAACAATGGTTATGTAATAACAATGGCTGGAGACGCCGTGTTACGGCTTCAATAACGGTAGCTAACTTCCTGCAAACGTTCTGCTAACAATACGACTACCTCCCACTTAGCAGTAATTACCTAATTATTTAATTAGACGCGTTAAGTTGCAAAAAACATAGTAACTTAAGACGTATAACGTTCAGTTATTTCCTCTTTTTTAAAATCGATTAAAAATACTAAATATCTTTAGTCATAAGTATTAGAATTAAGTTCAACGTTCTATAATGCAAATACGAACGATTAACATAAAGCATGTACATATATGTAGAAGTATTAAAACATTTAGTTAACTCCTACAATAACCATGACGTAATTCAGTCAGGTCATGACTCCGATGATGCCATCGCCTCAGGACAACACGTTTCGATTTTGCTTTTTAAAATAACTATAAGTAACACTTAGATCATTCGACACGTTGATCAAAGGAGTTCATTTGTGTAAGGAAGTATCATTTTATTTTTAATTAATTATTTCGTCTTAAGGTCTTATTTAAAAGAGTTTGTAAGGTCGTTTTCAGTTCAGAAAGAATTAGATCTACTTTTAACTCTTTTAAGCTTTCATCTCGAGGTGAACAACTTCAGGAAGACATGGAGCGAGATGAAACGTGAAGCCCAAGATCGACCGCGATGTAGGATCACTGTGGATGCCCTCTGCCCCACCTATGGGACGGACATAGGAGGATATATATGTGGTTATATTACCACGTTTCGATCTCTTACGAAGTTCGACTTACGTGACATAGAAATCCTCAAATTACAGTACTTTTGTACTTTAAGTACTAATGAAAGTTCCGCCATTAAGTCTTCGAACATTCTTCTTTACACAATAATCCATCACGGAATCAAAACAGAAATACATTTATAATAAACGAACGCAGATTCAAAGCGCATTTTGTATAGAACAATATATTATATTGTCAATACGACCGCAACGCACGACCTTTATTATATTGTTTTATGTTCCTTAACAATGAACACATTCAAATATAGGAAAGTTAGCGTATTAATCATTATTAAATAAATAACGAATTCATTTATATATAGCGATATCTTTTAACCGACTTCGAAAATGGAGGAGTTTTTTTTTAATGTTTATTAACTTTCATAACTTTTTTTAACCGATTTGGATGATTCGTTTTTTATTTGAGCGGTCATTTGGTCCAATTCTGTCAATGGCATCCATTAGAAAACCACATAAATTTTAAATTTCAATGCACTTAATGAAAGAAACACGGGCGAATAACACAACGATTACGCCAACCGATTTCGATGATTGATTGCTTATTGATTACTTTTATTTCGTAGTATTCCTAAGATAATTCGGAAAAACATAGAAGATGACTTTTTTTTCTTTATTTTAAAAAAGAAAGCTAGCAATTTTTTTTTCAGAAGTATTACTAACAATCTTGTTGACCATTCCAACTAAGCTTAAGCTTGTGCTAGGACATGGTTCACGGCAATAGTCCAATGGTGGATTCGAACCCACCACCTTACGATTCAGCAGGCCGTACACTAAACCATTAGGCTATTGACGCTTCAAACTTGAAGTGGGTTTTTGTTTTTCAGCCCTGTAGCTCTGGGTTCGTAGAATAAGACTACGGTATCCGGTATACGGTATACGGTACGGGATTAAAAGGGGCCTCGGGTTCACTGGGCGACAAGGGTGGGGGCCTTTGTCGTCCGCCAAGGTGGACCCGGGAAGAAGGCGACATCAGCTGGCCCGTGTCGTGTCACTGCGGGGGCACAGGGAGGAGGGAGTAACCTCCCCGGGACGTGCTTTCCTCAGAGCACAGTGCAGAGGGGCTACGGTGCGTTCCTCAGGAGATCCCGGAGCCCCTCACCATGCACCGAGGAAGGGCCGGAAGGCGGCGGTTTCAGTAGGTAAGAATCCCACATAACCGCCACCTTCCCTCCAGAAGGCGGAGTATCTTGTTGAAGATTTCCTCCCCGTGAACAAAAAAAAAGGTTTTTGTTTTTACTCGTAAATATACTTGTAATTGATTATTAATACTGACCACTGGTGCTATGGTTATCGTGTTGCCTTGCATAGTCATTCCTTTCGGGCGACGGCGCTAGGTCGCTGCCGATACCAGAACTGCCGCCCGACGACTCGAGCTTGCGTCTAGCATTGACTCCAACGATATTCTGGTTGAGGCATCGACGTGTGTCGATATTGCTCAAGTTGCCTTTCTGACGGTGTACCGTATCGTAGTCTCTTGGGGTAGCAGAATGGGACTTTTGCCTGAAATTGACCAATTAATATTGAGTGACCGGTGAATTATAGAAACGATTGGATAAAATTGAACTCTATCTACTGCGTGAAGCTATTATACTTTCAAATATATATTAATTAAATATATTATGGGTTCTCTATTAGAGGTCAGGCTAAGCGACTGAAGACCTAAGCCAAGTCAGGCGTAGGTTCGTTCATAATAAATTATCGTAAGTGTAAATGTCGTCAATGTTTATAATTCTGTTCAGTAGCATGCCTTTTGGGGAGACCTTTGTCCAGCAGTGAACTGATACAGGTTGCTGGTGATGATATATAAAAATGAATATTTGTCTGAATGTCGTTTATAGAATCGTAAACTATGCATTTGATCTTGTGATGATCTTCGGCAGAGTACTGTGCATAAGTCTACGAAGGTTTCTGAGTTCGTATTTATAGATGGCGCCACTGTCATTCTAATCAATTTCATACATTGAAATGATAGTTGAAGCGGAACTTTGAACTAAATTCTTGTCTGCTTAAGAACGTTGTATACATATAAGCAATCTTTCTGTTAACGTAACTTGTACGTCATAATATATATATATTTATATATATTTTTTTTCGTCCATAATCTACTTAATAATAGATATAATCACAGACTTACTTAAAAAATATCGCAAATATATCGTGATGTATTTATTATTTTGTGCAATAAAGTAAATTCATTCATTCATTCACCTTGTATAATATTTTAACCATTAAATAGATACATATATACAAATGCGATAAGTGCATAGAATAGAAGCATAAAAGCTACTTTAAATTACGAAATAAAAAAATTACACTAACCTAGTCCCTTTTTACCTGTTGACAACTTCTGTTTCAACTCGGCAGCCAAACTGTCGTATAAGTTGGCGACACATCTCTCCTCGTTGCTGCCGGAATCTGATTCCCTGGAGACTTCACTGCCCAGAGAGGAATCCGGTGGTTTCTTCGACGGCAACGCACCGCGCATCTGCAGTTTCCGTTCAATGTCGGCGAATTTTTTCTGATTCTCCGGCCTCTCGATCAGAGCTTGAAGATGCGTGTACAGCATTTCGGCGGTGTGATCCGAGTCGCATCTGTTGAGATGAAATCGATTTACAATCTCGATATACTGTTGACATTTAAGAGGCCAACAAGGATGTTGTTTTGGGAAACGTGTTTCGAATATTCACAATTTATTATTCATTAATTTGTTTCTAGTAACAAATTCTGTAATGGCTTTGTATTAATTTAACTTAGCTTTTAGTCACGACTTTTCATTAACTGCTATCGTCAGTAAAACACTTAAGTTTAAAAAAACAAAGTTCTTACTTCTATCTCTTTTTAAGTTGAGATAAAGGGAACAAAACGTGTTTATTATAAACATGTACTCGTAAGCAAAAATAAAGAAGGTCGGTTAAGAAAGTTTGAATATCTCGGAAGATAAAGCTAACTGAAATAAATTGTACATGATAAACAATTAAATATCCCTTAAATAAAATAAAATATTTTTTATTAATAATTTATATTTCATTAAAAAATATAAACATAAACGTAAACTTGGTACATTATTTTTCATTAAATTTTATTTTTATTTAAAATTTTCCGCTACATGGAGGCAACACTAAATACTAAAATTTAAAATATTTTATTTAATTTTAAGGATATTTAATTGTCTATCATGTACAATTTATTTCAGTTCTTCAGTCTAATTTAGTGCTTTCTAGCTAACTGAAATAATTTGTGCATGATAGACAATTAAATATCCCTTAAATAAAATAAAATATTTTTTATTAATAATTTATATTTCATTAAAAAATATAAACTTAAACGAAATAGGATATCTTACGTAAACTTGGTACATTATTTTTCATTAAATTCTATTTTTATTTAAATTTTTCCGCTACATGGAGGCAACACTAAATACTAAAATTTAAAATATTTTATTTAATTTTAAGGATATTTAATTGTCTATCATGTACAATTTATTTCAGTTCTTCAGTCTAATTTAGTGCTTTCTAGCTAACTGAAATAATTTGTGCATGATAGACAATTAAATATCTTTAAAATAAAATAAAATGTTTTTATTAATTTATTTATATTTCATTAAAAAACATAAACTTAAATGAATTATCGTAGGAATATTAAGAAATAGAATTGATCAGTAGATTTGACAACAGGTGGGTGAGAAAGGTCCTAGAATGGAGACCTCGAACTGGGCACAGAAATGTGGGCAGACCACCGTCACGATGGACGGACGACCTAAGAAAGGTGGCTGGCAAGGGTTGGATGCAGAAAGAACAAGACCGCAAAGAGTGGAGTTCTATGGAAGAGGCCTACACTCAGCAGTGGGTGGCAAGAGGCTGAAAAAGAGAGAGAAGAGAGAGACTCTTGAAGTACATCCTTTCCAATATAAAGTAATCTAAATCGGTTGCCGTGATATTGAGTTATTCTATCTGTGGCGCACATACTTGATGGTTTGTAGATGCATTGTCAGAATTGGACCAAATAAAGATGACCAGTCGAAAGTTATCAGATAACAAACATAACAAAAAGAACATACAGACGAATTGACAACCTCCTCCTTTTTTGAAGTCGGTTGCATAATGATAACGTTTTAAGAATCTATATATCTAAAAGAGAAAGTGTGTGGGTTTGTTCCCTATAGGCTCCAAAACGGCTTGACCGATTTCAATGGAAATTTAAGGGGATCTTCAAATTGAGCTGGCGAGTAATCTTGTAAAGTTTGGTGACGATCTGAGCACTCCTCTTTTTGAACTGTAACATATAGCTTTTATTTACTATGATTATCTTGAGGCCGATATGTTTTTGTATAAATGATAAGAATGATATTGTATTTATTGATATGTACATGGGTGTAGAAAAATTAAATATTTAATGATGTAAGTTTATTGTTTAAATAAAATAAAATAAAGCAAAATCTAGCCCGGCGAAGTGGGCTGGGTACGCTAGTAATATATAAATACATATACGAGTACATAACACCACGAATATTATTCTTATAAACCAGTATGTGTTGCTTGCTGTTCGACTTCTGATCAATACTGGTTTATACGTCAACACAGCCTCCACATGCCGCGGCATTGTGCAGTCCGCTGAGAGAATGTCAGAGTTGAAAGATTCACGACAAGGCCACTTGCCACTTCGTATTTAGCGACGCATCGTTCGCTCGGCTGCGGTGGAAATCGTGTACAAAATAGCACAATAGAATAGGACCTCTTTAGTTTTTGATTTGCAACATCTAATGGCGCGTTTGGATGGGAATGGAATTGTTATAATGGCGCGTTGTACGGTCTAGCTTCACGGTTTTTGAGAATAAACTGCGTTGACTAATTATATTTACTAGATCTATCTACTAAATCAATTTTATATTAGATTCGAATCTAGATGAATGGAAGAAGAAATAGGACTTCGCATACTAGACATATTTAGAGCCGTGGTAGCTCAGTGTCCAGGCGGTTGGCTCTTGTTGCATAGTACGCTAGCAACCCGAGTTCGATCCCCGGTGCCGGCACCAATAAATTTGCTGTTGCAATTTTATGTGCCGATTAACCACGCGCTCGGCGGTGAAGGAAAACATCGTGAGGAAACCTACATGTCTTAGAAAAATTTTCTAAGGCATGTGAAGTCTACCAATCCGCACTAGGGCCGTGTGGTGGACTATGCCCTTATACTCTCTTTACAGAGAAGGCCTGTGGCAGCAGTGGGACATATATATTATATATATAAAGGCTGTAACTTTAACTTTAATACTACCTTGATATTTTTAAAATAACATAGAGCTTCCATGCTTTAAATTCGTCACTGACGGTAAGATGCTTTACAATTTTGTCCCTTTCGTAAATACAAAGATGGCGTCCGCACGAAGTGCCGTTTAACGTTTGTTTCGATTTGAAGTCGGTTTTTGTTTTTGCTCGTAAAAATACTTATTTATTAACCACTAAACTACTGTGTACTACCAGGTGTGCTGTATTAGATACATCTTTTTAACGATTGCTATTCTATTATAAGTATCAAAAATTAAAAAAATAATAGGAATGCTTCAAGATACACCCGGAAATATTTATATAATTGTACAGCTTTAACAATGATGATTCTTAACTCGTGATTGTTTCTTTTTTCAACCTTGATCATTGCTTGCGGACAAAAAATCGTATTTGATAGGTTTTATTACGCAGTTTATTACTCATAGTATTTAAGATATATCGTATGTAGCATCAACGAACTGTACAGTGGCATATACTCGTCCAGACCTGCAGTGCACTCTCTGAAGCCAGTTAATTACACAGGCGCGAATATAACACAAACCCTCCCCGACACATTATTCCTGGTATACACCCAGACGGAAAAGGAATCCCTTTCCAAACAGGGATACGGATCGGGGACAGGCTCGCGCATCCTTACCGTGCACGAGGCCCAAGGTCTCACGTACGGATCAGTGGTGGTCATCAGAACAGTGTCGGAGAAACTGCAACTGCACAGCGTCCAACATGCTGTAGTGGCGATATTCCGACACAACCTCAGCTGTGTCTATTACACAGATGACGTGGCCTCAGGAAGACTGGTAACAAGGGCAACGGCCGCATCAAAAGAGAAAATAATAGACTACAATCTAAAAATGGACATGAGAAACAGGGACGCAGCGGTCGCAGAGAAACTAATAACAATGCAACGGGGCGTCTTCGCCTAAACAGGCCACTCTCTAACACCACCTTCAAAATAATCAGGCATTATAAAAAAAATGTAGTAACGGTAGAGGTAGCACTCTTATTAATAAAAGCCAAAGTAACCAATTAAAGTACACATTAGAAAAGAGCACACACACACAAGTGTGTGGTTGCGCTTTATTGAAAGAAAATTTACACCACCGAAGTGTGTGGTGGGATCGAGTATAACGCCCGAGTCAAGTCGGGTCGTCTACGAGGTTCGAGGAACCTCGCAGGTACGGACCTCGGGGTATGATTCCATTACCCGTGTAATCAACGCAGCTGGCGACTACTCCTCTGGTCATGGGTACCGTTTAGGACGGATTTTTTTATGAACAACAATTTTTACGTCGAGGCTAATAATAAGTCACGACGAATCTATCGACTAACTACGCCCTCCCTAACTCTCGGTTTCGGTTGAGACGGAGGTCGAGTTAAAAAAGCCTGAACTTGAATTGCAACCTTTTTTGTAGCTCGACAAAAGGGGGGGTTCGAAGATGGCGCAGGCGGGCCGGTGGCAGACCGGTCCGCAGCCCTGTACTTCTGGGATCATAGAATAAGACTACGGTATCCCCTGCCTGTCGTAGAAGGCGACTAAACCCGGAAGAAGGCGACATCGGCTGGCCCGTGTCGCCTTGCTCTGCGAGGGCCAAGGGGCTAGGGATTAACCTCCAGTGCAGAGGGGCTCCGGTGCGTTCCTCTGGAGATCCCGGAGCCCCTCACCATGCACCGAGGAAGGGCCACGGGGGGTTTTAATCAGTAAAAACTTTACATAACCCTGCCTTCCCCAAGAGGCGGGGTATCTTGTTGAAGATTTCCCACCGTCAACAAAAAAAAAGGGTCATTCGGAGAGTTAACCTTGGACGGTTAAATGTTACGCGTGAACATCAGTATCTGAGGGAGCCTAGAAGGGCCAAATCACGGCTCGGACGATTGCATTTATATGGATATTTACTGCTTGCAGTAGCTGTGCTTTAGAGAAGCAAGCTCAACTCACTCCATAGCTCTTTTAATCTGTAAACCTACGCAATTGATATATTCCACTTTATAAAGTAACGTTTTTTAATCGTATAACTAAGATAATTTAAGCAAAAGATTATTCTGCTTAAATTATCTATGTAAATAAGTGAACAGTGATCTTAAACGAATCCTTGACTTTTACACCGTGACGCAGCTTGAATCAGAGGACACCAGCAGGATGTTACGTAACTTACGCCAATAACTTAATTGTTTTCTTTTAGTTGGACTTCATGTATTTTGTTCTTGGCAGCGTTAATAACACCGAAACATAATCTGTTCAAAACAGATAGAATGAGAAATTACGTAGACATTAGAGTTTTATATCTATATATATAAATGTATATCAGTAATATATTTATATATGAGTATATTTACGTACAATTAAATAAATAAATCCCTAAACGATAAGAATGATACTGTATTTACTGGTATGTACATGAGTGTAAGTAATAATCTTCACCCGCTCAAGAAGAGAATAGAAGAGAATAAATACGGAGAGAAGTTAATAATTTAATATAGTGTGAGAGTTAAATGAAATATTTAATGATGTGAGTTTATTGTTTATACAAAATCTAGTACGACGAAACGGGCTGGGTACGCTAGTCTAAATAAATAAAAGAGAATGTGTGTGTGTTTGATCCGTATAGGCTCTGAAACGGCTAGACCGATTTCAATGAAAGTTTCAGGGAATCTTCAGATTGATCTGACGAGTAATCGTGTTAAGTTTGGTGACGATAGGAGCACTTCTCTTTATTGACTGTCAAATACAGCTTTTATTTACTATGATGATATTTATTCTATTGTTTTATAACCCAAATTTGTATTGACACATGCGTTGTGTATTTTTATGAACCATATTGAAGTACAATGGAGTATATTGAAGTATAATAAAGTATACTGAAGTAAATTAAAGATAATAATTAAGGATTTTAAAGTATTCAGGGTATGTTATAGCGCCGCGATTGTATCCGTTTACTGATATGTATATGGGTGTATGTAATGTTCCTCACCCGCTCGAGAAAAGAATAAATACGAAGAGAAATGAATAATTTAATATATTATGACAGTTAAATTAAATATTTAATAATGTAAGTTTATTGTTTTAATAAAATAAAGCAAAGTCTAGCACAGCGAAGCGGTCTGGGTGGGATATTATCAAATAAAAGAAGTGATTCTTATCGTTTCTTAGCATTGAGATTGTGTTTACTTGGAAGCAGATGAGAAAGCTGAATACTTTCTCCACCATGTGTATGACCGCTGAACCCTAACGCCCGTGTAGTCATTAATTATAATAACTTAGGTTTATTCCTCGCTCAACTGTCTTCGATTTTAATATACCGCTGCAATTATTTACCAATGACCAGTAGGCCTTAGTGTTTGAAATACGACAAGACTATAACTTGCTAATAATTGTGCCTTTTTTTTTTGTTGACGGGGAGGAAATCTTCACAAAGATACCCCGCCTTCTGGGGGGAAGGCGGCGGTTATGTGGGGATCTTACCCACTAAAACCTCCCCGGTGGCCCTTTCCTCGGTGCATGACGAGGGGCTCCGGGATCTCACGTGGAACGCACCGGAGCCCCTCTGCTCTGTGCTCAAGGAGAGCACGTCCCGGGGGGAGGTTACTCCCTCCTCCCATGTGCCCTCGCAGCGAAAGGCGACACGGGCCAGCCGATGTCGCCTTCTTCCCGGGTCCACTTTGGTGGACGACGCAGGCCCCCACCCTTGTCGCCCAGTGAACCCGAGGCCCCTTTTAGTCGCCTTGTACGGCAGGCAGGGGATACCGTAGTCTTATTCTTGAGAGCCCAGAACTACAGGGCTGTAATAATTGTGCCTAGTTTATGATGATGGACTCGTTACCTATCACATATAAAATAAACCACACGGGAAGTTCTAGCTTTAAAATAAAAAAAAGAATCATTAAAATCAGTCGAGCCAGTCCAAAGTTATGCGGTAACAAACATAAAAAAAGTACAGACGAATGGAGGAGGAGGAAGGGAGGTTTCCTTTGAAGGTGGTTGTAAAGAAATCAATATATTGGAATGTCTTGTTTAAAAATAAAGTTGAAATAGCGGTTAATGGCTGACTAATTTATCATAAAATTAATATATAAATTCAACAAAGGTACGCCAACATTTATATTAACCTCAAATCGTCCTGTTAACGTTCCATTTATGGCATATTTTATGCCAAAACGTGTTTTATAGTAGTTCACAAAGATTTTTTTTCCTTTGCAAACCTGTCTGGCGACAAATACTGGTGAAAGTTTGTCGTTTTATTAACTGTCCGCCAGCCATATTTAAACAACTGTCAAAAACGAAACTGACAAAACGCGCGAAATACCGCAGGTGTTTTATACGCGCGAGGTGAAAGGCCACCAAGCGCTACGTTTCGTTATACGTGTTTGATATTTGCAACAATCACAATAACAAAACCTTTTAACGTTAAATCTAGCAATCCTGGCGATTAGTAGTTTTATAATCACTTGTACATCTAAAGATGTTTAGTTTGATAAATAATAACTGCCAGAGAAATTAGAAGTTATATTTTGCCATGTATGTGTCATTTTAGTCGACTTTACTTGATGTGACAGATGACAGGTGAGCTCTTGGCTATTTGATTTGTTTTCTGAATGAATGAATTTATAGAACGGATATAAATAGTGGGTAACTTGTAGGTTCTGTGGAATATAATAGTCCAATAAATAGTACACTCGCTTTATTGAAACGGCGTAACGTTGTAAAAATAATTATTTTAACGAATACCGTCACAACTGCGCGTCCTCACAATCTTTATACAAAATAAACTAAACTAATGTATTAGTTCTTCTAACTATTAAGTTAAATTTTCGTTTACAATGCCACGCTTATGTGATGATCAACTAAATTAATAATCGATATTATTCAAAAGAGATAGACTTCGAAACGGCAGGACCGATTTCAATGAAACTTTCAGAGAATCTTCAGATTGACCTGGTCAGTAATCCTGTAAAGTTTGGTGACGATCGAAGCACTTCTCTTTATGAATTGTCGAATACAGCTTTTATTTACTATGATACTACTACTACGGGTATGATATTGTATTTACTGATATGTGTAGGTAATGATCGTCACCCGCTCGAGAAGAGAATGAATACGGAGAGAAATGAATAATTTAATATATTGTGACAGTTAATAGTAAGTAGTTATTAGTAAGATTAAATAAAATAAAACAAACTCTAGACCGGGGAAGTGGGCTGGGTACGCTAGTTGTGAATTAAAGATACCATAAGGTTCAGGTAAATCACTAAGATATCATTGGAAGTAGTTATTATGCATAACAATCGCTGGGTGCCTTGTCTTGCTAGCTAACAATTGCGTAAAATTTTGGAATACCTGCGTACATAATTAACCTAGAAAAATAATTAGCTTTTTGCTGTCGCCTATATCTAGGTAAGCAAATACTCGTATATTGCGACAATATCAGGAATTATTGCGTTTGCGTTTACACAACGATTGAAGTAAAGATAAAAATATGTCAACGTGACATTTTAAAGTAAATAACTCATTATACAATATACGAGTAATACATGATAATCATTCATTTATTGGTCGATGCAATATATGATCTAATAATATTGAACGAGTAATTCTTATCATTATATCAATACGCGGAACAAAAACTTTATTTCTCTCTTAACCGTCCAAGCCGAGGTTACCGGGGGGACCCTTGAGTCGAGTTACTAGCAATAGAGGTTCAGATTAAGCGCCCTAAGAGCTGTGCCACCTCTCAATCCGGTGAAGCAGTCAAGGCCAGCCTCTCTGCCCAATCTGTGTAGTTCGTCGTAAAAAATCTTTCCACGAAAATTACGCGGACGGTGGAGTTAATTATCTTGGGTAATTATATTTATACCCATACAATATTCTTCAGAAGAAATAAAATGTTAGAAGCTTTGCAAATAATAAATTTAAAAAGATACTACTTATATGGCTTAAGCAGTACAATTATGACGATATTGAAAAATTAGTAAGTGCCACTTCGGGAAGCGTTTGCGCTGGGAGAAGAAGTGGCCGAAGAAACTCCAGCAACGCTCCTAGCATCTAAGGGGTGGGGCCTGCCCATAAAATAGCGGTAACGCGCAAGGATTATTCGCAACCCCCGACGGTCGCGAATGGACGCTTTGTGGATTTGTAGAGATCTAACCTGTGCAATGGTAATCGCGTCGTCCGGATCGTCAAGAACGTGTCTCGGCCTCCGGACGGCGCGACGGAATTTAGTATAGGAAGGCTTATAAGTGGCGGCACTTACAAGAAATTTGTTAGAATGATTGGTGGCAGTCTCAAAAAACCGTCGAGATGCCTGCTTAAAGAATTGGGACGGAATATGTTCTAAAATTCTTTATTATACAGAATGATGAAAGAAAGCTCTGTGCCCAACAGTAGAATATATATTGGCTGTCACTTTTATGTCCTTAAACTCTATATAGAAAAAAGGCCTGTCACAGTGGGACGAAATAGAGATTGTTTTATTTCCATATTTCAATTCAGATCAATCTAAAACATAAGTTTTAAATATAATCAGAATGTAAATTTTGATTCAGGAATTTTATCAAAGCCGTTACGGTTAAATCGGTAACCCGGTTAAGTTATGAAGTCAACTACTTATCATTTTGTTTTCATTAATAGACATGGGATATTTTTTTTATTCCAAACAATATCTGGTGATTTAGAGTCACGTTCTAAATTGATTATTATAATTATTTCAGTGAACGTTATTCATTTTATAATAATATCTCCTTTGTACTAGTATCGGTAAAGGTTTAAATTTATTATATTGCATTTGACATAAACCAGAAAAAATTTCACTGAGCGAAGTGAAAGAAATGGATACTCCGTTCGTTACGACGAAATCTTTAACCGCTATTGGATGGTGATATTAACTTATTAAATGAGAAGTTTGTCTTTTTAACTTAACGTTTGAATATTCACTTTCCGTCAATTTATTTATCTATTAATTTTAGCAACTAAACTTTCGATTTACGATATTTATAGTAATTATCTAGATGAGACTAGGTTAAAGATAACATGTGATGTAAGATTATCCAATGATTATCTTGATGGCAAATAACTTGTCTTTAGTTCACTTGAAACGGAACTTCCTTTGTATTTCATAATATGTTTATCAAAATTAAGATTATCTAATAACAATAAAAGCTCGTATGATACCAGGAAAAAGATCATAACGACAGTAGGTTAACGCTGATAATGTAGTAAAAAGAGGTTTTATGACTTTGTTGTGAGAACATCATATAGATTTAAAAAAAAAATTAATCAATGACATACTTTATTGGACAATAATAAAGAATGTGATATTTTATGATAATTGCATGCGCAATGACGCTCTTAGTATGTCTGTCTGTATCTATCTGGTCGTCTGTCTATATTTAGTTCAATGCAGAAAAACATTATGAACAAAATGCTAACAAATTTTATCACAAGTTCTCCTAACGTACTTGCTAACCATTCTAAATAGGCTTAAGCTTGTGCTAGGAAAGGATCACAGTCTCTCTGCGTACTTTTTTAGCAAAGAGCCAAATTTCATCAATAGTTACCCATTTAGTCAATAGTCGTAAATATGAATAAAGAGCCGCTATTTTATAAGCAGGTGCTACCCCTTAGATGTTAGGAGTGTTGCTGGAGTTTCTTCGGACTTTCTCCCAGCGCCAACGCTTCCCGAAGTGGCACTCAAAGTTAGTTTAGCTTTTGAATGTCTCTTAGACTATCCGTGAAATAGCAACCGACCGACTCGTGGTTCGGCCCTTTCGGGCGCCCTCGGATCGGAATGCTTACGCGTAATATAGTAACCGTCGAAGCCGAGGTTACCACTCACCGGGGGGACCCTTGTGTCTAGTTACTAGCGATAGAGGTTCAGGCTAAGCGATCTAAGAACTATGCCACCTCTCAATCCGGTGAAGCAGTCAAGCTGCTCTGGCCAATCTGTGTAGTTCGTCATTAAAAAAAAGTATAATTTATAGACCATACACCTAACAATTGACTATTGGTGTTTTCCGCGATCAATTTATACCGATCAAAACTTCTTATTTAACGATACAACCTCATTCGGTAAAGGCCAAGTAAAGACTCGCAAGAACGGGCCCCGTCACAAATAGTTTGCGGGTCGGAGATAGGTGTCGCTACCCGACCTCGTCGGATGTGCGACGTGATATGCCAACAAATTGGCAAATAGCGTTTGAGACCGGTTCGGTGTACACGAGTTTTTTTTATAGACATGAATATTTTTAATTATTTACATGCGACTTTAAATAAATTGAGATTAATCGCCAATAGCTGAACTGAGGACTGAGGTTTTTGAGGCAAAATGTGTTTCATTAATAATAAAAGTAAATCGAATAGCTTACAAATAATGATGACATTGGAAAGCCAAACATCCAGTCCGCACCTCACATCCCCATGAAACACGTCAAAGCGCTCGAAATGTCGATTTATGATTAGCGCGTTATACCGCGATAAAATTAGTTTTATTATAAAACGAGAATATAAACACGAACAGACACAAAACATTAGTTATTTTACTAGCTCTGACAAATGCGGTGAGGGAGGACAAATAAAAAAAACGTATACCACAAATGAAGGGTTTCGTACCGGAAGCTTCGTTGATTGCTTCGTTTTTATACAAAAAACGAATCTAATTTTCAATGTATAATGTAATTTAAAGCTTATTTTTATGTCATAAGATTCATAAACCAAGTTTGAGATGTGTGAACGTTGAGTTTGGCCCAGGACATATCAAAAACATTTTATACCTATGTACATATATACAGGGTGTGCGGTTATTAATAGATAACCTTAAAATGAGTCACGGTAGAACTAATACGTATTCGAAATAAAAACCAAAAAATAATTAGTACCGAAGGTATAGCTTTTAAATAGTAATAGTATACCACGAACGCAAAGAATTCCATCGGTTCTTTTATTGTTATAGTAATCTCGCAGCTTTGGACTCGGTGAAAAGGCGGTCTAAGAGGGTATTTGTTGACGCAGCTGAAACCAATCTGCTCAGTCTTGAGCACAGGCGTAAAGTAGCTAGCATTTCGGTTTTCTACAGATCGCATTTTGGGGTGTGCTCAAGAACTACATTATCTAATTCCTCCATACCCGTTCCACCATCGGACACCAAGACGCACTGCAGGATTTCATCCTTTTGTTGTGAACATCTCTCAAGCCCGAACGAAGCGCTTTGCTTCGTCTTTCATCATTCGTACAGCAAGGGACTGGAATAGTTTCCCCACGCCTGTCTTTCTTTCCGATTACAATGTAGGTATTTTCAAGAGTAGAGTGAATAGGCATTTACTAAGTTAGCGCGCCTTACCATCCAGTACTGCATTTCCATTTAACATCAGGTGGCATCGTAGTCAAGCACTTGCTTAAGAAAGTGGAAAGTATAAAAAAAATCTACGTTAACTGAGCTGATAGATAACCTATTAGTAGTAGGAATACTATTACAACGTTATTTATTAATACATCTTGAATCTTTGCTCTGAAGGGAATAAATGAGAAAAATATTCATTTCGACAAAACTTAAGTATCCATAGCCCAAAAATAACGAATTGTTTTAAAAATATCAAGCATTTAAAGCCGATATTAAAAATGATTTTATTTATTATTGTACTATACTAGATAAATTATTGTACTATAGTGACTACACTGATGAATCTGTTTGTTGAATTTTAATTGCTTTTTTACTAAGGTCTCGCGACGGACTATATCCCTTTAATTTACAGAGGAAGCATGTGCCCAACAGTGGGACATATATAAGCTGTAACTTTAAATGAGGAGAAAACCTAAGTTTTAGCAAGATTAAGAAATAAATATTTTACCTCAAGATAATCAAAGACGCTATCATTTTCTTGTAACACTTCGGACTGATAGAATTTTAATGCAATTATTTTCTGGAATCAATAACTAAGTTTCAAGATCGACGCGTTACGGAATTGTAATTTTTCTTCATGCATACAGTGCTATATAATCGTCAATAATAGTAATTATTGTCACATAACTATACCTGTCGCATATACTTAAATATGTGACATATAAAATTATAACACAATTACCTAATAGTAACACGGTTATTTCTCAAAAAAAGTATTCGTAACTTAAAACATTACTTAATAGTATTAGGATAGCTTGATATGCAACATAGTTGTATTTAAAAAAATGTATTTTGTAACTTAGAGATTTGGTAACGAAGTGTTGCGGTTTCGAGTCCGTTTCACAATCGTTACGTTTATTATGGTCAAGATTAACACGTACGAATATAATAGCTACTATTTTACCGTCTCCATCGCAGGCTTGATGACTTTCAGTCTCCCGAAGCAGCCGATTTACGATTTTTTTTGACGAACTACACAGATTGGCCAGAGAAGCTGGCCTTGACTGCTTCACCGGATTGAGAGGTGGCGTAGATCTTAGATCGCTTAGCCTGAACCTCTATCGCTAGTTACTCGACCAAAGGGTCCCCCCGGTGAGGGATCACCTCGGCTTGGACGGTTACTATGTTACGCGTAAGCATTCCGATCCGAGGGCGCCCGAGAGGGCCGAATCACGACTCGGTCAGTTGCTATTTCACGGATAATCATTACGTTTACTATGGTAGAGATTAACACGTACGAATATAATAGCTAGTATTTTTATAAGCTGTTTTCGAGAGTCATCACGAACCGTAACCGATCGCAGGGTTGATGAATTTCAGCCTCCCGAACAAGCCGATTTTCGAAAAGGGTATAGTATCCTAGAACAGATACACACGCTACAGCAAGCTGTAGAGAAGACCGAAGAGTACAACTTGACACTGTTAAGTATTATACTCGATGTGCTTGTAATCAATGTCTAATGTATTGTACCTTATAGCTACAATGCTAAAGATCGCGGAAGACTGGGATCGAAACAGTACGTTTCTTCGACATGTAATTAGGACACGCAAAAGAGACAAAATGGACAGGCAGCCCTTAATGTCTCCACATAAAGAGGAGGTTTTAGTCCTTAGGCCACAGGAATTTATTCCAGTGGAGTCGGGCTTACCGTCTGGGACATTCCAGGCAGTATCCATGAGGATTTTTCCTCAAAAAAAGGTATTATACTCAGGCGTGTAGTCTTCAATCTTAATTACGATTTGGGGACCTACATTGAGCCTACTCATTTCAGAAAGGCCGGCAAAGCGGCTTCTTCGATGTTTTGAATGTTCTTGGGTGAAGACAAAATGTCAGGTCGAATCCACCATTCGAATATTGACGTGAACAATCTCCTAGCACCTAGATTCAGCTAAGTTGAAATAGTCAACAAGTTAATAATATTTGCGAAACATAAATTGTTAGTATTCTTCACAAAAATTGTTTTATTTCAAAAGTATTCATTACTACACACATATTATAGCGCTTTGTAGAGATGTATAGAAAAATACATCAAAGTGCCATTTAATAGTCACCCCACGTAGACGATTGGCTAAGTTAAGATTTACGAGTATGTCTTACAAGTCTAACTTACAAGTCACGTAATATATAGGCAACTTGCCAAATACCAATGTATAAAGATTGTTGCCAGGTTATAGAACTGAAAAACACTTTATCTTTTTTTAGTGACCTTCAATGTATTTAGCAATTGATGACATTTTGCTCGAAGTTTCTATCCATTAAGCATTCCGTTTAGCGTGAATAATTTGTCAATTATATGGGTACGGTCTGCGAAACGTAATGTATTAGGTTCGAATTCACCATTTGATTATTCACACATTGTATTGAAGCGAAGCACCTTCTAGAGCAGGATTTCCTCCCCCAGCACCCGCGCTGAGACCACTTTTTGCTTTCCTCCCGGGTACACTTTATTTATTTATTCTTTATTTGCACACAATAAAAAGGTACAAAAAGGCGGACTTAATGCTAAAAGGCATTCTCTGTGTGTGACTGTGTAGAAACAGTTTTTTTTTAATGACGAACTACACTGATTGGCTAGAGAAGCTGGCCTGCTTCACCGGATTGTGAGCTGGCATAGCTCTTACGTCGCTTAGCTTGAATCTCTATCGTTAGTAACTCGACACAAGGGTCCCCCTGGTGAGGGGTTACCTCGGCTTGGACGGTTATTATGTTACGCGTAAGCATTCAGAACCGAGGGCGCCCGAGAGGACCGAACCACGACTCGGTCGGTTGCTATTTCACGGATAATCTAAGGAACGTTCAAAAGCTAAGCCAACTTTGAGTGGCACTTCGGGAAGCGTTGGCGCTGGGAGCAGAAGTGGCCAAAGAAACTCCAGCAACAATAGCAACAAGGGGTGGGGTCTGCCCATAAAGTAGCGGTAACGCGTGAGGATTATTAGCAACCTCCGACGGTCGCGAATGGAAACATAGACAGAGACAAAGTAACGTGTGTACGCTAGGTAAGAAAAACAATAAATAAAAGAAAACTATAAAAAGATAAATGTATGTATATATAATATACATACATCTTCTTTTTTTGTTAACGGGGAGGAAATCTTCAAAGAACAAAGAGATACCCCGCCGTCTGGGGGGAAGGCGGCGGTTATGTGGGGTTTTTACCCACTAAAACCTCCCCGGTGGCCCTTCCTCGGTGCATGGTGAGAGGTTCCGAGATCTCCAGTGGAACGCACCGGAGCCCCTCTGCACTGTGCTCAAGGAGAGCACTTCTCGGGGAGGTAACTCCTCCCCCTGTTCCCTCGTAGTGCAAGGCGACACGGGCCACCCTTGTCGCCCAGTGAACCCGAGGCCCCTTTTAGTCGCCTTCTACGACAGGCAGTACCGTAGTCTTATTCTTGAGAGAGCTACAGGGCTGCTAATACACATACCTACGTACGAATAAATTAAATATTTAAACATAATTATTATATAATAATAAATAAGAATATTACTATATAATATATACTATATAATAAACTTTCGCGTTCCTGCTTTTGCCGTCTGTGAATGCGAAAACACCATATTTTCGCATTCAATTTTACTATAGCTAGATACCATAGCATAATTCTGTAAGCCGAAGACTATTGGGCTGGCTTTGTGAACCTTAGTTTTAGGTGTTACAAAAAGTGTAAATAAATTATGTACGAGTATGTGTATGAAACACCTCTTGTTGTGTGTCAGGTTAAAATTCAATATCCGTTCGAATAAAAGTTGAAAATGTTTTTACTTTGAACAATTATTATTTTCAATTTTTTTACATATGTTATAAAATTTTGTTCTTTTAATTTAAAATATAATAAATCGAAATATTAATAATGGCATGGATCTTTGTGTAATTCAGCTTGAATGCCTTTAGAAAGTGGTCAATATTTATTACTTGTTAAATATTATTCATTGCTGGCAACATTTATAATGTGTGCGGGTCTCACGCTTGATGTATGGCCGGCTGGTGCCATTAACTTTCTTGCATCACTTTCTTTCATTTTTTATATTTACACGATGTAACAGGCAATGAAAATACGTTATGTTGAATGCCTGCAGTTGGTCACTCCTATGTGCAGGATATTTAATGCAATTACATTTATCAAATTGTGTAAATTATAGGGTATATTAGCCGTGGTAGCTCAGTGTCCGGGCGGTCGCCTCAAGTTGCATAGTACGCTAGCAACCCGAGTTCGATCCCCGGTGCCGGCACCAATGAATTTGCTGTTGCAATTTTATGTGCTGATTAACCACGCGCTCGGCGGTGAAGGAAAACATCGTGAGGAAACCTACATGTCTTAGAAAATTTTTCTACGACATGTGAAGTCTGCCAATCCGCATTAGGGCCGCGTGGCGGACTATGCCCTTATACTCTCTTTACAGAGAAGGCCTCTGCCCAGCAGTGGGACATATATATTATATATATAAAGGCTGTAACTTTATAGGTTATAAAGTATATCGGCTATAGGAAATTAACAAAGTAAGTTTGATTTGAATTTGATTGAGAATGGATTTTTAACCGATTTCAAAAATGAGATTTTCAATTATTAAAATTCAATTTACACATTTAATTGAATATAATTATCGCTTTGATTTTAAGCTATTAACTTTTATCGCTTCACTCTCCACATGATGTAAAAATAATATTGTAATCTGAATAATACTTATGCCAGGAGATTTCTCTCTATGTCGCTCTAACCACCGGTTTTTTTCACTGCAGCTTCAATCTGTTACTGTCATCATTTTTTTATAACACGCCTAAAGAAGTATGTAGCTTCAACCTGTGACTTTTGTTAACGCCCGTATTTTAAAATTTCACTCTCATAATTTTTTCGCTAAAGAGTATATACCATTTTTATGAGTAGAACACCATAAAATAAATGTTTATTTAAAATTCCGATTTCGGATGATGTAAAAATTAGGTATTTTTATTGTTTTTTTCAATTGTTTAAGTGCAAATAGTTTGTATGTTCTTAACATAAGTTGCCGCCTCAGCATACAAAGCAAGTATAGTTAGTACTCATGACCAATGTAAACATAACTTAAGTTTCCTTTTTAATCATTACACTTCAAAAAATTAAAAAAAATAATTTGTCAATACCACCATTTTTAAAAAAATAATAAATCTATGTTTACCTGTATGCGTGCACGTGAACGGGACAGCCAGTGATGGGGTTATACAGCAGCAGGACGCAAGCCACCACGTCGCCCTGCACCACCGCGCTGGTGATGCTGCCGTGGGGTATAAAGTGTTTGATCGTTTGCTGTTTGCCCTTCGCCGTCACATTCTGGATGATCTTCAGCCCTTTGTGCGAGACCTGGTGATGAAACGTTATATCCTATTAGTAGTTCTGTACCTAGATTTCTAGATTAAACATTCGACTTACGAAGTGACCGTTCGGGGATTTGTATCTTGGCTGTGATAAAGTCCCCTGACAAAAGTTTGTCTTTGTAGTGTGACAAGTTCACAAAACTTTTAAAACTATTGGCGAGAGGAGGAGAAGGTACTCGTATATATACATAAATATATATATATATATATATGATTGTTGAGTGTCATGTGTGTGTGCGAATGTGTGTGGGAATGTGTTTGTAAGTGCATGTTTGTAACAATTGAATTATAATTGATATGACTGTAAAATTTCATAATGAAATGGCACTGGCAAAGAGACGGGTCTTGTTACACAGTCCTGTTTCTATGTCTTACCTGTAGAGTAACTTTAAAAGGCTCCAAGTCTCTTGCCCGCTCTTCCAGGAGCCTTATAGCTGGTATAGCGAACTCCTCGCCCCGCAGCCCGCGTGACTCCTGCGCACCCAGGAACCACACGTAGTAGGAAGCCTTCTTGATATCCTTTTTTAATCTTAACGCCATCTTGTGGGGAATCTTATGTCATCGTTAAATCTGAAACAACAGAAGATAATTTATGTTGAATGAGAAATGTCATCATTATTCTGTCTAAGCTCCCGTCAGCAGCGGTATATGTGACCTAAGAGCTATGCCACGTTTCAAAGCTGGTGAAACTGTTGCGATCAGCTTCTCTGGCCAAAAAAAAGTATTCTTTTTTTTAAATTTAAGCCATCTATGTAAAGAGTAGCATATATATTTTGATTGTGGTTTTTATATGTATAAATAAAAATTTCTTTCTTTCTTCGTATAATTTATATTTAGTAGTTTTTTAGGTCTTATTAGGTGGCTTAGCCTGAACCTCTATCGCTAGTAACTCGACACATGGGTCCCCCCGGTGAACTTCGGCTTGGACGGTTACTATGTTACGCGTAATGATTGCGATCAGAGGGCGCCCGAGAGGGCCGAACCACGACTCGAACGGTTGCTATTTCACGGATAATCGTAGCTCCTTATAAACCGCATATTTGTAGTAATTACCTATCTAATTACATAACTAACCAGTTCACAAGTACATCGGTTTCGTGTAGAAAAATATCAGCTGAGCTTATCTGGCCCGATAAGTCACAACCCAGGCCATAGATATTTGTCATGTCTTCTTTTGTACTTAAAATCTAAAAAACTGAAAATTGGTATAGGCCTGCTGGGATCTATCAGAACGTGAATTCCTTCATCAATGTTATTTTTTAAATTATTCCCGTAATAATATTTCTCTCATCGACCACTCCGTTGTATTAATACTTATACGTTAGTTCAAGTATATTAAGAATACTTGTCTAGTTGTCTATGGTACGAATATATCTTCGTCTATTATAAAGTCATCTAACGGTTCGTCTCAATGGTGGTTTAATATTTAGCCTGCGGTCCAAGTACCCTCGAGGCAAGACAAAATATACATAGATTCAAGTGTTTGCCTAACAACGAAAAGAACAAGTGAATTGACAACTAAATAAATTATCGCCGAGATAAACACGTAAACTACTAACTAAAAAATACATACAACGTCTGGTTGTATTACTTTATTCAACCGACTTTAAAAAAGGAGGACGTTCTCAATTCGTCTGTATATTTTTTTTATCTGTGTTACCATGTTGTCACAACTTTCGACCGGGTGAACCGATTTAGTCGATTGTTTTTTCATTTGAAAGCTAATGCTTCCCATTTAAATTTAGTCCTGGCAATGGCGTCCGTGAGAAAACCGTATAAGTCAGTGCTGCGTCGCCCGGAGGCCGAGACACGTTCTTGACGATCCGGACGACGCGATTACCATTGCACAGGCTAGATCTTTACAAATCCACAAAGCGTCCATTCGCGACCGTCGGAGGTTGCGAATAATCCTCGCGCGTTACCGCTACTTTATGAGCAGGCCCCACCCCTTAGATGCTAGGAGCGTTGCTGGAGTTTCTTTGGCCACTTCTTCTCCCAGCGCCAACGCTTCCCGAAGTGGCACTCAAAGTTAGTTTAGCTTTTCGAATGTCCCTTAGATTATTCGTGAAATAGCAACCGACCGAATCGTGGTTCGGCCATGCTTGCATGCTTACGCGTAACATAGTAACCGTCCAAGCTTAGGTTACCCCTCACCGGGGGGACCCTTGTGTCGAGTTACTAGCGATAGAGGTTCAGGCTAAGCGACCTAAGAGCTATGCCACCTCTCAACCCGGTGAAGCAGTCAAGGCCAGCTTCTGTGGCCAATCTGTGTAGTTCGTAAGTAAATACAATGCGCCGCGTATATGTAGCAATAGCGTTTAATGATTGCACCAGTTTTCTAATTAAAAAAAAATCATCAAAACCGGTTCACCCAGTCGAAAGTGATGAGTTAACAAACATAATAATAATAAAAAATAGACATACAGACAAATTGAGAACCTCCTTTTTTTGAAGTCGGTTGAAAACAACGAATTCTCGCTAAAGAATACCATGATAAAGGTAAATTTGTATAGCTATTTAACAAAACTATTATTTTGTGTCGATGTTACACGTTGAATTAAGCTTGTTTTAAAGATTTTATTGCGGTTTAATCTTTATCTGGAATTTTCGACTCTTGGAACACTTTACAAAAACCAAACCTGCTAAAATAAGGCAGCAATATCCTACACATGACCACAGTTAATATTATTGGGATTCCAATTCGAATTGCAAACGTGCTGAGCAAATTAAGGCGATCCCAGATACGCTGATATGGTGATAGTTTTCTTTTTTTTTTGACGAACTACATAGATTGACTAGAGAAGCTGACCTTGACTGCTTCAACGGATTGAGAGGTGGCTCTTAGGTCGCTTACGGCGGGTTTCTATATTCGATCTACAATGTAAGATTGTTTCCGATCCTGATTTTATTTGGTCCATCTATCGATCCGTAATCCGCATTTCAATATCCGATCTTGGCTTTGGAAGTGATTGAAAAGAATGGATTTGTCGTAAATGACACTCCTCTCTCATAATCCGTTTTAAGCCGTAAAAATAATATACCAGTTATAGTGCAGAAAATGGATTGAAATATCAATCTCGGATAGCAATTTACGGATCGAGATTGAATATAGAAACCCGCCGTTAGCCTGAACCTCTATCGCTAGTAACTCGACACAAAGGTCCTCCCCTTGTGAGGGGTAAGCCCGGCATGGACGGTTACTATGTTATGCTTTTTATGGTGATACCTCAAGAATTGTAACACCGCTTGGATATTATGATTGAAGACATTGCTAAAATAGGAAAGTGAGCAAGTTCATCACGTAACAGAAAGCGTACGCCAATATAGACCATATTACATCATACTGTTAAGAGTGAAATTGACATAAAATGCAATTGTTATTGCCTCACGTAGTCCGTTCTATAGTGTTCAGAAAAATTTCCGTTCCGTTTGACGACTGCGCTGTTAACGATTCTCTAATACGAGAATTGGTTATGGTGTTTAGCTACTGACAGCTTTTGTTTGAGACTGTCTTGCGTTTACTAATTTTACGGGTTTTTATATAAAGTCGTAACGACTGAAAAAGTGATATTTATTTATATATTTAAAGTCATCATCGTACATATACATCTAACAGTATTATCAAATGTAAATAGTACATATATATAAATGAAAATTATAGTGTTCTATGTTGTAACTAATCGGGATTCCTGGCCAGGATTGGTTTTAAGGCAGTGTCGTGCCCTGTTGCTGACGGATCCGAGGCACCCCACTCATAACGGCTGATGGCATTCGCGGAGGGTTTAGTGGATAGGGGTCGCCCAGACCGAGTCCCACACATCCCTCCGAACCCACCCAGGGTTCCGTATTTCGTAATATTCTTACGATAATTTGGAAATAAGCGTTGATATCGGTTTTTTTTTTGCTCGTAAATATACTTGCGCGTTACAGTGATACGCGCGTATCTCAAAATCATGTTTTCATAACGCGCCTATAGAAGTATAACTTAAAAATAATTTAAGACATGAGACTAGCCAGTAATTGCACTAGCTAAAGGGCCAATGGAGCAGTGGTACGCACCACGATGGCTCACAAGATCTGGAACATGTAATTTATGAACGTGCTAACCTTCAACAAGCTACACAGTACCAATAAATTAGTCCATGATTACTAAATCCGAGTGCAACTAAAACTCTAGACTTTCGATGATTTTCGCTTGCCAATTAAAAAAGGTGTCAAGGTTCGAGAACCGCTGTAGCAAAAGGCGCGTGAGAGAATTCGTAAACATAAACCAATCCTCACACCAAATGTACACACCTGATGTACTCGTTTGTAATAAAATTACGTATGGTAGTAAAATCTTAGTCCACCTAGCGATTTACCGGCCTACTAGGGTTAGCTTTCCTTTTAAGTAGAGTAAAGTGGAGTACACATTGCCCGCAAAGAATTAAGTTTGCATTTGTACATATATTTTGGCTGCATATTTGTTGTAGATGATTATTCTTTACTATGACCGTTTTCATGCGTGTTTGAATGAATTGAGAACCTCCTTTTTTGAAATCAGGTAATAACTGTAAACCTTATTTTTATAATAGTTTGGTGACGCTGTAGTAAAATTTAAGTTAAACATGTGTTAAACTATTCCATTCACCCCAACTTATCTTGAAGAACATTTTGAATTTCCGTACCTTTCCAATCCTCTACTCTTGCGTTCCTCTGAACGTAACACATAAACTTAAAACTCCTTTTCATTTCTCAAAGTTTATGGGAAGTCATTCCCGCAATCTAGACTGTAGAATGCCCTTCCTAATTCCGTTCGATTTGCTACGTCCCTCCCTGCTTTTAAAAATCTGTTAACGCTGAATTATCAGTCAATATCGTTGATACTGTGATATATGAATATACAGTGAAGATTATTAAGTATATTTACAGAATAGTTATAATATTTGTATCTGTATGCCACCGTCTTGTTATATATATATATATATATAATATATATGTATATAATGCTTTCATTGTGTTTTCAAAATGGGAGAAGACACAGACTGCTGAAACACAGGTCCAATAGTACCTAGCTCAGGAGTCACATTTCTTTCTTAAATATTTTTTTTGGTGACCAATAAATAATTATTATTATGTCCTGTACATATAAAGGTTGCTTGGAAAAATATATAATGTACCATAGTTTTGTAATTTGCTTCTTGTTTGATTTTGGTGTACAATAAAGTTATATCTTTATATGTACATTTTAACACATGTAGGACTACCCACACGAAATTACAAACGTCAAGCCAAACCAAGGTGGTAATTGAAAAAAATCATTAACGAAGCACCGAACAATACTACACGGCGATTTAAATTTTTTGCCATTTGACAATATATCATTGTATGATTTCTTGCTGTATAATTGTCAATGCACAGATAAAAACAATAATAGGAAGGTAATAGTTTTGCCGTTGTCATCAGATTGTGACGAAGATTTTATAAGCGTGATTGTTTCACACGATATATACTTTGAAATATTTACCGTCATGAAGTTATGTTAGTGTAATTAGACGTTTCTCGCTTTACTGTTTTGAAAGATGAACTTTAAAGTAAAACACAGTATAGTTCCAAGTATATAAACCGACTTTAATTCAAATCTACGCTATTAATTAACTATTAAGTGAAAAATATATTACAAGTAACGAAAAATATATAGCGTTTTATTGTCAATGCTGGATTAAACACTTTTTTACGATACTTCATATGTAGGTTATAGGCATCGACAGTTTATTTATTTATTTCACCAACACAATGAACATTTTTAACAAACAATACATAAAACAGTGAAAAGTTGTGAAGTTAATGCCATCGCAGTTAATTTCAGCAATTAATTGGGTGACAATGTTAAGATAAAAATAAAAAGAACACAAAAGTAAAAATAAAACTAAATTTGAAATTAAAAATTAACTAATAAAAATCACCGGAATAGAGAGATGGCACTGCTCTTAGGTCGCTTAGCCTGAACCTTTATTAGAAGCAACACGATCTTCGACTTGAATTAGTCTAATTGCGTTGGCATTTCGATCCGAGGCCGCCCGAGAGGGCAGTATCATCGGTTGGTAGCTTGTCGTCGTTTTTGGCGTCAATACTACTGCGATTTTTTTTATTTCAGAAGTTATGTCCAAACTCGTCTACTATGACGGAGCTACGACTACACAAAAAATACAGACGGATGTAAAACCTCCAGTAATCGAAGATCGAGCTCAAGTACTATGCAATTTAGTGCGACTACGACACTTCACTTAGCTACCACGTCTGTAATTTCTCCTAAAAAATACGTTTTCCGAAGTGGCACTCAAAGTTAATTTAGATTTTGAGTGTCCCCTAGATTATCCTTAAAAAAGCAACCGACAAAGTCGTAGGTCGGCCCTCTTGGGCGCCCTCGGATCGGAATGCGTACGCGTAACATAGTAACCGTCCAAGCCGAGGTTACCCCTTACCGGGGGGAGTTGTGTCGAGTTACTAGAGATAGAAATTCGGGCTAAGCGACCTAAGAGCTATGCCACTTCTCAATCCGGTGAAACAGTCAAGTAACCAAAAGTCGATTTTTTCGAAATCGAGTTTTAAATTTTGAATGAGGTCGTCAATAATTTAGTTATGTGAATGTGTGTGTGTGTGTGTGAGTTTAAGTAATATGTACTTCCAATGGCCTCTACAACAATTTTCTAAATGTAACCTTCAATTTTTTTGTTATATATACCAAGGAGATATGCGCATAGGTCGTGCTGGCTAGTGGAATACTATTTGGTGTGTTGGTGGTTTTGGTTCTACCACCTTTTGACAGACTAAACAATTGTTTGAGTTGTAATTTTAGCAGTCAACAATGTGATTAGAAATTGGGCTAGGTGAAATATTTTCACACACAACAAGTGTAAACGAATGGAATGAATGCAAAAAAAAAATCCGTGAGCCAAATATTATTAACAAACAAATTATACACAGGCCATTGTACTTGTTTTTTTAACAACGGCTGAATAATTAACAATTATTATTAACGATAACTTACATCCGCTCTCAGTTTAACAATGCATATTGTATAGAGCTATAAAAGCGCTTCACCAGAACTAGGTTACACGGTTAAAATATTCTCATATGCTTAGCTTACATTTTAAACCTTTTTTAGTACGATTCGTGTATAACATGGTTAAAATTCCCCCTATTGTTTTTTTAAGAAAGTAAATTACTTTGTTGACATTTATATAGAAGAAATTACAGTAGAGAAATTCCGTAAATATACCACAATCTCTATTTAAATCAAAATGTTTTCACGTTTTTTAACCATATCGGGGGGACAGATACCATTTTTTTTTATTGACGGGGAGGAAATCTTCAGAAAGATACACCGCCTTCTGGGGAAGGTGGCGGTTATGTGGGGTTCTTACCCACTAAAACCTCCCAGTGGCCCTTTCCTCGGTGCATAACGAGGGGCTCCGGGATCTCCAGTGGAACACACCAGAGCCCCTCTGCACTGTGCTCAAGGAGAGCACGTCCTGGGGGAGGTTACTCCCTCCCCTGTGCCCTCACAGCGCAAGGCGACACGGGCCAGCCGATGTTGCCTTCTTCCCGGGTCCACTTTGGTAGACGACTCAGGCCCCCACCCTTGTCGCCCATTGAACCCGAGGCCCCTTTTAGTCGAGGCCCCGTTTAGATATATATATTATATATACAAAAGCTGTAACTTTAGCTTAACTTTAACCTAAATTCTGTTACTTAAACCAAAACAATTAAGTATCAGGCGTTAAAAGAAAAATCAAAGAAGAAAATACCATTTTGGAAGAAACTAACTAATATCCTTGGAAGTAAACAAACTTTTAGCGTTCAGAAAGGTAAGATACAATATTGTATTCTACATACGCCAGAGATGTTAGTAAAATTACACAAAACGTTTTCCACTTTAGCCTCCCGATACTTCCATCAGCTTCAAGTTATTTACGACCAAGTCAAACACCGTAGTATGTATGCAAAATTGCAATATTCAGGGCTATAATATAATCAATTCTGTGTAATCAATCGGGTGGGATCGTGGTCATGCACTTAGAAAGTATAAAACAAACCTAACGATATAATTAATGCAATAAAAACAAAAGAAGACAAACGAGCGTGCTCACCCGATCTTATGTGATATAACACCTACTCGAAGGATTAAAGACGCATTTTGCCAGGACCTTTGCCAACCAAAACAAAACACGATCACTCGTGTCGTTGGACATCTGCCAAAAGCCAATGTAGTTGAAAAAACTACATTGGCTTTTGGCAGATGTCCGCATATCCATATATTAGCGGGACCAGTAGCACAGTTAACACGATCAAGGCCACGCTGACAGGTACAATGGCAAAAAAACACACCTGCAACGGTATATTCCGTCAATTGTTTCAAAATTCGCTCCTACCGCAAGCGGCGGGAGCAGTGACCTTCTGTCTGGACGGAGGCAAATTTTAATAAAACTGCTCGGATCATTCAAGGTTTTACAGTCGTGTCTAACTTTTAAGTTGTCTGTAGTTAAAATATGCATTATTTTGTGTGTATTTTATTGTTGGAACGAAGTTCGTATGGGGCGCTGCGGAAGGGTACCTTAACCGGCAAAAAGCGTCCGTAACGTTAAATAAAAGCGTAAGATTTTAGTATCAACTGGTTTAGATGGATGGCGCTATATCAATTATATATTTTAAATCTTTATAAACCATTGTAAATAAATGTGTTAAGATGATATTCTAGATTTTTTGATTTGTATCGTTTGAAAAATCATAATGAAAAGTATATAACAATTATTTTCTTGATACCTCGAATTTAAGCGTCAAATGCTTATCGGTTTAGGGTACGGTCTGCGAATCGTAAGGTCATAGGTTTGAATCCACCATTCGACTATTGACGTGAACCATCTCCTAGCACAAGCATAAGTTTAGTTGGAATGGTTAACGAGAATGTTAGTATTATTTCTGGAAAAAATTGCTAGCTTAATTTTACAATAAGGAACTTCGTTTCTATCTGGCGTCCCACTACACCATACGGTTTTTTATACATGTATTTATTTTTATTTTTATTCGATATGATACTTCTAATTAGTGTATACAGTTTGTGTTATTTTATATGAATAAACATTATATTGCAATATTGATTTACAATATAACTTTCCTAGATGTTGTTAAAGTTAAAAGTTACAGCCTTTATATATATAATATATATGTCCCACTGCTGGGCGCAGGCCTTCTATAAGGGCATAGTCCACCACGCGGCCCTAGTGCGGATTGGTAGACTTCACATGCCTTAGAAAAATTTTCTAAGACATGTAGGTTTCCTCACGATGTTTTCCTTCACCGCCGAGCGCGTGGTTAATCAGCACATAAAATTGCAACAACAAATTTATTGGTGCCGGCACCGGGGATCGAACTCGGGTTGCTAGCGTACTATGCAACAAGAGCCAACCGCCCGGACACTGAGCTACCACGGCTCAAGACGGCTCTCCTAGATGTTGAATTGTCTTTAATTGTCTAATTCCAAACTTATTAAAGACTGTTAAAGGCTACTAGGCTTGAGTGCTTGGTCCTTGCTATACTTAGATTTTAGGATACATTGAATAAGTCTAGTTTTTACATATAATAGTAATATGATTTGGCTTTTTTATAAAAAAAATATATTGTTTTCGTTTAGATTCTCTTCCGTGAAAACAATGCTCTGAATAAACGTGTATTAAAATTCCTTACAAAAGACTGTAGACTTTATTTATTTACTCTTTATTGCTTATAAATTAAAAAAAATATACACACGTCTTACAAAGAGGGGCTTTATCGCTAAAAGCGATCTCTTCCAGGCAACCTTGGAGTGGAAAGAAATAAAAAAAAGAAGCGACGGTAGTTTATAATAAGCAACATTATAATAAATATATATACTGAGATACATACATATATATTGTAAAAACTAACATGTATAGTAAATAGTAGATATTCTTTTAGACTGCATAACACTGTTATCGTCTCTAATTGGTACTTCATGATAAAGGCTGGTATGTATGTCATAAAACACTTTATCTCTTCGAGCGCAAGTCATTTACAGCTCGACTTTTATCTTTATAATTCATCTAGACTCCGGACTGGTCTTGTATCGACGCAATCTTGCAATGTTACTAGCGGAGAGTTAGTAATATCGTAAACACTCCTTCCTCAATGTTGAACTAATAAGGGTAGACGTTAACAATAACGATGGAATTTATATTGAAATAAATTGATAAATTGAGAATTGATCGATAATGCGGATACAGAAGACTTTGAAACAAAAAGATTATGCATGTCACTCCGTTAAGACTTTATAAAAATAACTCGGGCACTGATAATTGAATTGTAGTTGGTCGGTTGTCATTGTGAAAATTCTATGACAATAGCAGACAGGGCCCCTGACGTTAAGAGACCACTGTCGTCAACATGCACCTTATAGATAAAATATATTTTAGTATAGGTATGTAGCACTAACCTTTTATAAATTAACGGAATGACATTTGATGATGTCTTAGAATGATTCAGAGCGATATTCAAAGTTCAGAGAACAAAGGCGTCTAATGTTCACATACTTTGTTACATTGTTACATATACCTAAATAACATTGAAAATCACTTCGCTCTATGCTACAAATAAAGAATGTTAACGTTAGAACGTATTTGAGTTCTCAAGAGAATTAACCGGAAGTAGATTAGAGATCGGAATCGAAATCGTAGTCGACATAACCCTTAAAGTCAGCAAGTTGAAGTGGGAGTGGGCCGGCCACATCTGCCGAGTCAGTGACGGTAGATGAAGGAGGAAAGTCTTTGAATGAAGACCGCGCATAGACCGGAGAATCTTGGAGCGCCCTCCCAGATGGACCAACGACCTTGTAAGGATAGTCAGAAGTGGCTGGATGCGGAAAGCGGAGGATCGTATGTGGTGGAAGGTGGAAAGCCTATTTCCAGCAGAGGATAGACACAGGCTGATGTTGATGATGATGATGGGATTAGAGATAAATAGTAAAGACCTATCATTATCTACTCAATTTGAACCGTGCAAAAAATCATGTGTGACCAATATGTGACCGTTTTAGTTAATTCGTATTTGAACATAGAGGTCGAAATCGTTCACACGTCGCAATCCGTCGACTAATAAACGTAAAATTGCAACCCGTAGTCGTACGCGACCCGCGTAAACCGTTAGATGCCATGCAGCAACCTACCGTTAACGTCGTAGTTAACTGTTATGTAACGACCATATATAACTTTGGATAAGCTACTAAGCTATCAAACGGTGTATAACGTAGACGTACTACGTTATATCATCATATAACAATTTGTGTTGATAAATGTTTTCAATTTGCTCTGGCAACCAAATACATAAATTCATTCATACCATTAAAAAGCATATTGGGACCTTTTCATTGCTACTGTTTGATAATGTCGAGGTTGCCGCGACATTGTACTGTATCGGAAATGTTTGAAAAATAATGATAAAAACAAAAAAACGTAAATTTTAAAATAAATTAAAAGCTGTTGCATCCTCTCTACCCCTACAATTACTCTGTGAATCTGTAGACATTAAAAAAAATGTTTACGGATTTTGATGTTAATTTGAAAATGACGCATGGCTGATGTGAAAAAACATCAATGTACTATATATTGAATTTATTTATTTTTTGTTAGAGGAGCGGGGGAGCGGAAATCCTCAAGAAGATAGTCCGCCTTCTGAGTGGAAGGAGGGGGTTACGTAAGGTTTTTAAACCCCCCCGGTGGCCCTTTCTCAGTGCATGGTGAGGAGCTCCGGGATCTTCAGTCGAACGCACCGGAGCCCCTCTGCACTGTGCTCTTCGGAGAGAACTTCCCGGAGGATATAGTATATTGAATAATTGTACTTTGCATATTGCTTTAACTGTCTCAGCCAAACTTCCGACTTTACGATCCTATGGGCGGAGGTTAGAATCGAAAAAATCACTTGTAAAATTTCACGTATCACATACAAGATCTTTTAAAATTACTGAAAACCGGACAACAATTGTTGTCCCTGTCTACTCCCTAAAGGGTTAATAAGACATGAGAGCTTATTTCCCTAAAGCATCAAAACTAGTATAACTTTTAAAAACAATTCTAGCATACAAAAAATTATATATCTATTGTTAAATCATGCGCCGTGTGTGGCAACACTGATTAGTATAACTAGTTCATTGGGTGTTGAATACTGAGTGAACGCGACATTGTATGGAAATAAGATCAGATATTCTGTGCGAGGCGTTAAAGTTGTTAATTGAATTGAATAACGGTTTTAGCATTGCGAGCACCTTTAGTAGTAAATATTTTATAGCCGTTAAGACTAAAAGTTAAATTCTAAATTAAAATCGTCAGTGATGAATAGTTTCGTTTATCATGTAGCAGATTTTTCAATTATTAATAGATTTTAATAGAAGTATAAATAAAAGATTGTTATATTATAAATGAGGTAACTAAATTCTAAATATTCAAAAAGAACAAAGTAAACGTGTTTTTATAATTTAGGTGAAGTTCAACTTTGCTAGTAGAATTAAACCAACTAGTTTGCAAAAATTTATATATAAATGATGAGAAACTTAATAAAAATGTGTAACTTACTATATAAAATTAAAAATTAACCAACTTAAGGAGTGGAGGTTTTCAATTCAACTGTATTTTTTATGCCTTTTTTCCCTTTTAAATATTTTAATCATTTATAAAACTTAATCTGAACATAGCAAATAATATTACATTGCTATATGTAAGCGGAAAAAAGCGAAAAAGAGGGTGGGGTGTTAAAAGTTAACACGGCATCACGCTCATAACAAATTCTCTTATAAATGATTCGATGTCACGCCACGCCAATAACGATAAATGTTACAAGTCGTCGGTCACAGCCGAACGCGTTGATGTTTTTTGTTCGAAGCAACTGCACAGCGAAATGAAAGCCGGAAACTGGGGGGGAAATTCTGCAATTAATAAGCTAATTTAGCGATGTTTTTATACTTGATTGGTCTCGCTATTAATTAGTAGAGATAATTTGTTGCTCGTGTAGCTGTCTTTTCCCTTTCATTGTATTAAATTAACATACACTGTTCGAAAACTTCTTGTTTTAATACGTTCTATTAATAAATACTTATATAACATAAGCATTCACGCCAGCGACCCAGAGGGGTAGACAGGGATTAACGCATTTCCACTGATATAAATAAGACACATCTCTTTTACTTCACTTTCACACAATTTTAAAACAAATGACGAAAACTGGTTTATTTTTTTGTAAGTCAAAAAAATGTTATTTATTATAAATGTAGAAGTAGGGAGCAGTCTGAATAAATAAAATCGAACAAATAGTGGCTCGAAAAACCTTAATTATATCATTTCGTTTGTCCACTTCGTAACTCCTAATCGTAATGTAATGTAATGTCCATCTTTCTTTTTTTCTCTTTCATTCCCAATCGCTCGCCATTCACTAATCTTCATTCTCACATTCGGATACATCTTTTATACTTTCTAAACTATCGGATACAACTTGAAGTTTTTTTCCTACATAAATTCAAATATACAGGTTTTGAATATTAAGTTTCTTACTTAAATATTATATTATATTATATTTTTAATTTATATATTGTCGTGTATCTGAAAAGAGACATAAAATTTTGCAATACATCTGGGTCAAGTTTGCGAAAGCAATACTATGGTATAGTAGGCCATCAAAGGGTCACACACCACATATGGGTGGGCAGTATCCGTTAGATTGCCAAGACACCGAAGGTAAACGTGTAGAACCCCTTGACGCATAAATGATTGAGCGGCCGTAAAGAGTAGTTTAATTATTGCCAAGTGAGTAAATGTTACATATTTTATGTTTTTTCTTCTTTGCTCTTAAGTATATTTATTCAATAGACATCTTTACAGAATAACTAACAAACTCGCCGGCAATTTTAGGGATACATAAAAAAATGATCTAAAAAATTACGGAAACCATTTTGTTCTAAAAAATTAGAAAACAATTTTTTCATACACTCAATTACTAGCCTCTTAATTAAAATAAATTTTCATAGTTAATAAAAAAATAAAATTGAAATTAAAAGAAATAGCGCAATTTTGAATGTTTATTCTTAAAAAAATCAGAAAAAACAAATGGACAGATTAATAACGTATGTTTTCTCCAACAACTCAAACCAAAGTTTCCAACTGTCTAAGCATGCAAAGAGTGGTATTGTCTATGGTTTCCTGTGGAAGTCTTTGCCATTTTTCCGTTACGGCTCTTCGTAGTCCACCCATATTGTCAGGAGCTGGTAAGTCCCACACATGTTATATCGGGTTTATGTCTGGTGACTTCACTGGCCAGTTAGGCTTGAGTCCGTCGAGCAGTATGCAGGCGAGAATTGCATTAGGGCGGATCCTTCACCAATATACGGGAAAAATAGGGGATAGATACAACAGGCAGACAGATTTTGATGTCAGCTTTCCACAGAGCCTATTAGGTCTCTAATGTGACAGCGGGTGAGCCCATCGCTATATACCAGGCACACAATTTACATCGTTATAAAAACGGAAAATATGCAGTTTACTGATACAATCCGACTAGGTTTTGCCGGCTGTAAGTCGAACCGCTTAGGCATTAGGTATTATTTAAAGTTAAAGGTACAGCCTTTATATATATAATATATGTCCCACTGTTGGGCGCAGGCCTTTTCTGTAAAGAGAGTATACGGGCATAGTCTGCCACGCGGCGGATTGGCAGATTTCACATGTCTTAGTAAAATTTTCTAAGACATGTAGGTTTCCTCACGATGTTTTCCTTCACCGCCGCGTGATAAATCGGCACATAAAATTGTAACAACAAATTTATTGGTGCCGGCACCGGGGATCGATTTCGGGTTGCCAGCGTATTCTGCAACTTGACCCAACCGCCCGGACACTGAGCTACCACGGCTAAGGCATTATTTACGGTTTGTTAAATGCTAAATACATTCACATTAGATACAGTATCGATCACTTACCTAAGAGCAATATTGAATATAAAGTGACGTAACGAGCAGCGGAAGTGTCGTGACGTCACACCTGGTGAGTTATAATGCTTACTTTCATCTCAGTCTACATACACCTTGCATATGTTAACGATCATCTATGAGCGAAAGCTAATGTGATTAACTTTAACATCTTTATTATATGTATTTAATGTTGTGCTTATCTTTAATGTGATAACTTTAAACAAACAATTAATTAATACAAAAGATAATCTCTTTTTTCATTTAGAAAACGGCCATAGCAATTTAGGTCAAAATTTATTGTAAGACTACTCGAATCTTAAAATTTTGTAAGATTTTTTTTTTTGACGAACTACACAGATTGGCCAGAGAAGCTGGCCTTGACTGCTTCACCGGATTGAGAGGTGACATAGCTCTTAGGTCGCTTAGCCTGAACCTCTATTGCTAGTAACTCGACACAAGGGTCCCCCCGGTGAGGGGTATCCTCGGCTTGGACGGTGACTATGTTACGCGTAAGCGTGCCGATCCGAGGGCGCCCGAGAGGGCCGAACCACGACTCGGTCGGTTGCTATTTCACGGATAATCTAAGAGACATTCAAAAGCTAAACTAACTTTGAGTGCCACTTCGGGAAGCGTTGGGGGTTTTGTAAGATAAACAAATCCATTATTGCACTAAAATGTAGTGTTCTCTAGTATTTCCCTCCAGCTAACCTTTGTTGGTTACCGGAAGGTTAAGGGTAAAGCCTCCTCTTGCCGCCCCCGTAATCCGAAGCGGGGCCAGGATGGGTACCTGGCCCCAGCATGCTTCGGCGTCGTCGGGACTTCTCTGAGTGCCGGAGAAGTCCCCTTTGAGGATGAAGTCCGGTCTTTGCCGGGACCGGCCGGTCGTTGGGGTGTCCTGTCGCTGACAGATCCGGGGCACCCCGCTCATAACGGCTGATGGCATTCGCGGAAGGTTTAGAGGGTAGGGGGCTGCCCAGGCCGAGTCCCACACATCCCTCCGGGCCCACCCAGGGTACCGGAGGATGGTCTATAAAAAGATTCCCCCGCGTGAACAAAAAAAAAAAGGTTAAAGCGTAGTGCAGCTAAAACAGTCATGTAGAAATTATTAAATGTTATAAATGAAAATGATATGGTGTCATGGTACACCAGGTACGAACGAAGTTCCTTCGGATAAATAGAAGCTACACAATTTCTAAAAGGAACATTATTTAATTTTATATTTATTTCATTAATTTTATTTTTTAATCTTGCAGATTTTTGCAAAGGAAATATATTGTCTCTTTATTTCTTCCGACTGTATAAAATAACATAAATAATTAGTTAATGATTTGTTAAAGCGCCATCTGTGATCAGAGACTTGAACTACATGCTTAATAGTCACGCTATCGGCCACCGTGTATACGAAGAAAAGAAAAGCTTTATACATTATTAACCCTTATTGTGGCAAGATTGTTTTTTGAAGAAAAGTAAAAAAAAAAATGTATATCCAAAAAATATCAAAAAATAAATTTAAAAATCGTGTCATGAATATACGTATTTTGGACGCTACGTACACTATTCTAATATATTCAGTGCTACACGTACAGTGATTATCGCATTGTTAGGAATGTATTTGTATACACGAAATTGAAGACAGCGTTTCTGTACAATATTTAGAGAAACAACATTTGATGTCCTTTTTCCATATCTATCTCTTTTATATAAATGTCACGACACTGACAATAGTGACATTAAACATTTGAATAATTATTATAAAATACAATTACAGAATAAATTTAAGTAAAGAGATTGTATATCTTTACTTTACATGCATATTATGCTGTACATTGTTATGTTTAGGGTTAAGTGATTTTTGGGCTTAGAACGAAAGGACTTACCAAAGGACCTAAATACAATTTGCAGACTGTATTTTTCTTAATATTAGGTCAAGTCGAGACGAATTACAAATTTCACTGGATTCTAAACTTTAATCTCTCTATTGTGAATAGCTTACCTAGAGAGTTACGAGACAAAACCTGGGCTCATGCCTAATTCTAAACGTAGTTGAATTCAGTCACGTAATAACTTTTTGTAATGTCTCTTAAAATACCAGATATTTTACGTTCTTTTTTTACGGGACAAAAATATATCCCTAGAGAGAAATCAAGATATCTAGTGCTTGTAATTGAGACAGTGCTTTCGTCGCGCGTAATTGGAACTCCAATTTCTTAATTGCAAACAACGAGATGAAATTATCCGGTATACTGGAGAAACGTCCTGCAGTCGCATGCAATCGGAATTAATCTACACGAGCGACGTTATCGCGGCGGTTCAATGACCGGAGATAAGCTGCCATTAACATACAAACACACTTGATATTATGCTAATGAAATAAGAGAGATGAAAGAAACAGGGGCACGAAGGCGACGTTCACAGAAATCGTACTGACATTATAATTTGTTAAATTGCGCGCTTCCCGCAGTGTCGATTGATTGCCACATTTAACCAGATTTCATTAAAAATAAATATAGTCTTTATCGATCTAGAAGTATACACATCTATGAATTAATTACTATTGAAACTTTCAAATATTTAAGAGTTAATTTTGAAATATAAAACATGAGCACATGAGAAATTATTGGTACCAAAGTGATTGGGAGCCAATGATGAGCCAAAAAATGAAGCTTTTAGGATATTCTAAACTTTTCTGAACGTCTGAACCTAAACTGTATTTTATCGCGGCTTTTTCTTGATTATATACTTAATTTTATTTATCACATGGTGTTGTACGCAAGTCAACAACAAGGCAACATTCCACGTTCTGAAGTAATCTTCGAGAAGGTGAAGGTACCTTCTGGGGGAAGGCGGAGTTATGTGGGATTTTTACCCTCTAAAACCCCCCGTGGCCCTTCTTCGGTGCATGGTGAGGGGCTCTGGGATCTCCAGAGGAACGCACGGGAGCACCTCTGCACTGTGCTCTCGGAAAGTACGTTCGGGGAGGGGGGAGGTTTTTCCCTCCCCTGTGCCTTTAGGCGACACGGGCTAGCCGATTTCGCCTTCTACCCGGGTTCACTTTGACGGACGACAAAGGCCCAGTGAACCCAGATCCTTACCAGATCTTAAGTGATGCTTCCACCCACAAACATCTACTAATGTACGCAGGTGTGTTGCCAAACTATTATAAAGAGACCCAATCACCGGCACCTCGCTCACCAGGCGCAACGCAATAATATCGACTTTACGTCTGTATTTATACTATATCCACGATCGTGTTGATACATTCGTGCAACATCAGTTGCAGGGAACTTAACACTGTATTAAGTATTGAACAAGTAATATTCGTATATAATATTGTGTAGATTAACATTATTAACCAAATGAACGAAACAAGTCGTTAAAATATTTTTTAATGCCGACTGTACTTCAAAAGAACTTACAGCATTATGTACGTAATTCAGACGTCTGTATCAAGATTACAATTAGTCCAAGGTTCAGTCACGCTGCACTGTGTGATACAAACCGTTAATGTGCTTGTCGGTCGTTTCGTACGCCGAAATAGCAGCCAAGCCTGCAATCAATGTTATAACAGTTTTCGCTTGCTTGATGTGATAAATATAAAAGGGTTAGGAAATAACCACAATCAACACTTTGCTTCCAACGCATACTGCAATATTTTGGACACGTTGCTCGTAGAAATCTTGATAACCTCGAAAAGCTAATGGTTGCTGGCCAGGTGGTCGGAAAAAGAGCACGCGGTCGCTCACTCACATGGTGGGCAGACGTAGTTAAGACGCTCACAAGCCTGCCAATAACCAAAGCCATGAAGACCACCGAGGACAGGGACACGTGAAAGTTAATCGTTAAGCGAGCTATCAACACTTTGTGCTAGACACGACTTTCAGCAATAAAGGAGACGACTAAGAAGAAGAAAGGTAATCACCATTATTACTGACTTTTAAAAAGTTTTCTTTTCATCCTTTTCAATTGAAAGGGCTTACTTTCAAATAGTTATCATGATAATTTTGTTGACATTTGACCTTTAGTTTCCACGATATACAGAATTAATAGAAATGTTGTTCATTGAGTTATTAATAGGTTTCTAACAGAAGAAGGTTACTGTGACGACGCCACAGGAAGACTGGTGACAAGGGCAATGGCCGCATCAAAAGAGAAAATAATGGACTACAACTTAAAAATGGCCATGGGAAGCAGGGACGCAGCGAAGAAGCTAATAGCAATGCAGCGGGGTGTTTGCGACGCGTGAACCGGAGTGTTCACCGGCACCAACTCCAAAAATCAGGCATTATATATATAAAAAAACAGTAACTGTAGAGGTGCCACTCTTTTAATAAATGCAGAGTGAACAATTAAAGTGCATTGGAAAAGAGCACGGACACGGGGCTGTGGTTGCGATTTAACAATAAAAAAAAACAGTAGAAGGTTTTGTAAGATCCTTTTTTCCTACGAGCACGAATATGAAAGAGGAAGTATAATATAGGCGCCAGAACTTGATAAAATAATTATGATGCTATAAAAATCGTTATGTCGTAAGACTGATTGAGAAACACTGTATTTTGTCAAAATGTTGTGTTGTTTTGTAAAGGGAAGCATAAAAAAGTTGTTTGTATAATAATTCGTATGAAAAATTCTTCCTCAATGTTTTTTTTTCACACATATTGTTATGATATGGACAGAGAGTAAAGTATTTCATCAATATAGCAATAAATTTGACAAAAATAAAAACTCAAATTGTACAGTAACGCGTAGTGTAAACGCAAGTGAGAAAGCCACATCAAAAAACAGGTGACAATATAAAAACTAGCAAGTGAAAGTATCCGATTGTATTGAGATATTTTGACGTCTATAAAAAACACTTTGGACATAATATGTAATCACTTTTCATATTATTTTTCCCTACAACAACGAGTCCATTATCTATCGCAAAAGAATAGAAATTGTTGTATGAAACGTTCCGTAAGATGTTACCGAGAAGAATTACGCTCAAAAACTTTGATGTATTAATTTGGTGTGATGGGCGGCGAAAGTTCCAGTCATCACTTTCCTCAACTTATCGATTGTATGTAGTTAGGGTACCGTTTAATTAATCTTTGTGTGGATATGAAATTGTAAGTGAAAACTGATTTAGAACCATTGTTACTTGAAATACGATCGAAACAACAACCGATTTTAAATTAAATCTACGCTAAAATTAACGTGACTTTTCTTAAATATACTGTACGATTTTTTTTTTGTGAAATACTCGTATTACTTAAATTGTCGTTAATCATTCCAAAATATGCTTATGCTTGCGCTAGGAGATAGTTCACGTTCAGCCCTGTAGTTTTGGGCTCTCAAGAATAAGACTACGGTATCCCCTGCCTGTCGTACAAGGCGACTAAAAGGGGCCTCGGGTTCACTGGGCGACAAGGGTGGGGGCCTGAGTCGTCCAAAGTGGACCCGGGAAGAAGGCGACATCGGCTGGCCCGTGTCGCCTTGCGCTGCGAGGGCACAGGGGGGGAGGGAGTAACCCACATCAAAAATCCTACAACAACGACTCCTTGGATATTTGAATGGCGATGATGATATTGAGTTATTCTTCCATTTGTGGCGCACATACTTGACGCAACTTTAAGAGTTATATGGTTTTCTCATGGATCCGAATCTATGTGTCGTGTAATGAATCGAATTAGATCATACGGGTAAGCACCAGCTTTCAAATAAAAAAATAATCATCATAATCGGTTCACCCCGTCCAAAGTTATGCGATAAAAAACATAAAAATAATTGCTAATTGTTGACCGAGTGTAGATTGAGTTTGTGACCAGCATATGTAGACGGGTTCACTATCAGTCACTATCAGTGACATATGTGAACGATAAGCTTGGTGAAAAGCACACAGCGAGGGATAGCTCTGTCCACCCTGATTTGATTAAAAGAACGTTATTTATAGCGTTCCTTATCCATGAAATAGCAATCGACCGAGCCGTGGATCGGTCCTGTCGGGCGCTTTTAAATCGCGAATGCTTACGTGTAACACAGTAATCGTCCAAGCCGATGTTACCCCTAAACCGAGACCTTTGTGTCGAGTTACTACCACTAGAGGTTCAAGCTAAGCGACCTAAGCCACCTCACAATCCCGTGAAAGAAGAAGTCAGCTTCTCTCGCAAATCTGTGTAGTTTGTCACAAAAAAAAAACATATTTTATCTACGTTTAATGCAAATTTGCTTGGTCTTTGCTTGGTCTCACGATGTGCGTCTACCAGGAATTCCTACAGAACTCGTTCAAAGAATAATAAACACATGCCAGAGAGCTTTTTATCTCTAGTTCTTTCCTTACGCCTCTGGCGTTTTCGATTCAATAGGACCACTCAATAAAGACCTGTTATTATTCAACTTTGCTTCACTTGTTGTATTTACGTATCGATAAGTGATGTAGTTCTTGTTCGATGGTAGCAAAAGGGAAAGTTTTTATGCAATAAGGGTCTGGTATTATTAAGCATCGAAGTGATGGGCGGGGAGAAAACATTTTGTGCCATGTCGCTTTTTGTTTCCTAATTGACTTAGTTTTTTCGAGAAGCAATGATGTGCTGTTAAATTAGTTCAGTGGTCGGCAACCTTTTCATTAAAAATAGCCAAATATAAAGTAATGTAATAATGCATTCTTTGGCAAACGAAACTAAAGTCAAGTCAAATCGTCTGTATTTTTTATTATTCGTGTTTCTCAGATCCGTCGTTTCTGGATTTTAAATGTTGCTTTGTACTCGTATGTCGTGTAATATGTAGTAAAATCTATACAATAAAATGAATTGAACCTCTACCAATTTTTTTTATTTAAAATTGCAGGTTTAATAAATTTTCGTCAATAGCCTAATGGTTTAGGGTACGGCCTGCGAATCGTAAGGTCGTGGGTTCGAATCCACCATTCGACTATTGCCGTGAACCATGTCCTAGCACAAGCTTAAGCTTAGTTGGAATGGTTAACAAGATTGTTAGTAATATTTCTGAAAAAAACAATAAAAGAAATATTGCTAGCTTTCTTTTTAAAACAAAAAAACAAAAGCAAAACAAAATTTTCTCATAAGCATGTTCGTCTGTAAATAGCAGAACTAGAATAAGAATTTGAAAGAATTATAGATATTTACTGTAGACATTCTATAAAATAAAATAAAGGTAGCCATATTTCTTTTTTTTTTTCAGAAATGTTACTAACATTCTTGTTAACCATTCCAACTAAGTTTAAACTTGTGCTAGGAGATGGTTCATGTCAATAGTCGAATGGTGGATTCGAACCCAAGGCCTTAGGATTCGCAGACCGTACCCTAAACCATTAGGCTATTGACGATTCATTAAGATCTGAGATGATTATTACATTTGTGCTTTGATAAGTAAGGTGTAGGGTAATATTAATTATTTATATTTCATATTTATTCTTACCTACTTAAAACTATTTATAATATAGTCGTGATCAAAAATAAAGGGTCGGTTAAGAAAGTTTGAATATCTTTGCTAATTGATTCACAACAACTCGAGCGTTCCGCAATGTAACATTATAATTCTCAGAATAAATAATTATTTAATACATAATCGGAATTAAACGGTCAGTTATAATCAAAAATGGCTTCACGCAATTCGCACTGAATGCCCATTATCAGATTACCTGCATTATGAGTTAATTGAAACAATTTGCAAGAAAATTCAACGTTGAAATTACAGCGTTAAATAGCCGAACGACTTTATCTAATTCAAGGTCCAACAGCCATAGTTGATTTCCTGCGAACAAATCTAGCTCTTGTACGAGTCTAGACCGGTCTAGGGCCTGGGTAACGGTACGACGGACTTTAATGTATATGGTGTATAGTGGAACGAGAATCCTGCTCGATTTCCTGCTAGCTGGTTGTTTTTTCTTGGAAATTATTTGTATGACACTATTAAGTATCACACTATTGAAATATTGGTCAAGGTACATGATGACGCCATGAACAACTAATTTAATACAAGTGTAAATGCGACTTCACATATTACAAAGTACCGATTTCGAATTTGCACTTATTATCGTTAAGAAGTCTAGTCACACACATAGACAATGAAATTTTATTTAATGGCATCACAATATTCAAAGACATTATATAAAATATACCAAAAAACGAAAATTAAAAAACAATAAAAATAAACACAATACAATTAAAAGAAGGAACAGACAAATAGGATATGATGCCAACATTGGACAACGTCTCATTATGTGCTCTCGCAAGGATGCGACGGCGCTGATTTTCAGCGGTGGCCAGGACTATCCAAAGTCGTGCGCGCGCAATACTATCTTAACAAAGCATTTATCTAGTCTAATAAAAAAAATTAATACAAGTATAAATAGTTATTAGATTTATGTGTATTACTTACAATAAAATAATAGATGAACATAATATTTTATTATAATAAATAAATATATTATAAAATTCAACAATAAATTAAAAGAATAAAGTTTATTATAAATATCGAAATGTTAAAAATATTGAAAACAACAAGTCACCGATATCACGGGGATATTATCTCTTTGTATCTTTAACATCAGATGTTTTAATTGTATTAAAAAGCATTTACAGATTTACTGTGACTTATAGGCGATGGTAAATTATTCCAACACTTGGTGGCCAGGTATCTAAAACTGCCACGGAACGCAGCAGATCGGTGTTGCGGAATTTGTAAAATTTTAGCTCTAATAAACCTACCATTGATAAACTTGCTTCTATATCGATTTTAGTTCCCTGATATATCTTCAAAACATAAGATCCCATTCCAATAAAATTAATTTAAAACCTAAATACAATCCTTTTATTAAAGAGGCAAGTATTTTAGTGAACTGTATTGCAAGTGCATAGATAATTATTATTCCTATAGATTTTCTACAGATGCGATATAACGAAACGTGTTGCTAGTTTACTAAATTGAAATCAAAGATGGCGGCTGTACGATGTGAGCTTGCGCAGGACTCCTGTCATCGACCGCGTCCGTTAGAACGTGGTCAGGCTCCACACCAAAGAGTATGTAGTAGGTGTAACTTTTTACAGACACGAAACTAGGTTTAATATTTAAACACCAACGGCCTTTATTTATCTGGATAGAAGGGAAAGATATTAGTGTATATTTTATTTACAAATTTTATTAAAAAAAACTTATAAAAACGATCTAATTTACGCTATTAATGCAATAAGAGTAAAAATATTCCAAGTGACAGAAATTGCAATACTATTAATATATATATATATTAAATTATCATATCATCAGCTTGCTACAGTCCACTGCTGGAGGTAGCCTTCTCCAAAAGCATGCCACTGAGCACGATTCTCGGCTACTCTCAAACAACATTATTAACATATCTCATAAATATACCTAAATACAGTTAAAAAGCGCAAGCTCCAGTACATTGGTCATATAATGCGTAATAACAAATACGAACCACTCCAACTCATCATATAAGGAAAAAGCCAGGGTAAAGGACCACGTGGAAGAAGACGTATTTCGTGGCTCAGAAATCTCGGACATGGTTCAATATGAGCACAGGATCCTTGTTTCAAACCGCTGCGTCAAAAAATAAATTAGCCTTATAGCCGATCTCCGGTAGGAGATGGCACTTCACACAGTAAATATACCAATATGTTTTTCTATTCCATTTTTAGGAATACCCTGGTGTATCTTCGGAACCCAATCCAGTATTCAAAGTTAACCACTTTCCATAAAAGAAAGATATTTTATAAATGGTTTATAAACGACAGGGATATGAGATAACAAACATAAACTGAATAATCGCCTCATTTTTGAAGTCGGTTGAAAAGAAAATACAATATTGTGTTACCTGGCAACACATGGTACCTAGCTTGTGATGTATAATAACTACTTCCAATGATGTCTTAGTAATTTACCTGTACCTTATTGTATTTTTTATTCGTAATTAATAATTTAGTTGATCATCATTATAATTTGACTTTTTTAGTTCGTAATCTGACTTCTAATTAATTACGTATAAAGGTTGTGAGGGGGCATCATTGTGACGGTATAGCCACTTTCTTGTATAATAGGTTAAATAAAATCTTAAAAATTCATCCTTTGTCGAATCATAAATGTAAATTAGTTTGTAAAAAATATTTACTACAGTTGGATTATAGTCAGACTGAACGCCTCCTAATTCAATACAATTTATTATAATATTAAGCTGAGGGACATACACAAACACAAATTTACACACACACACCAACACACACACACAAATTTATAAAATATTGTTTTCATTTGTTATGCTCATATCTTATTGTGCTTTTCAAATGGGAGAAGACACTGACCCCTGAAACACAGGTCCAATTGAACCTAGCTCAGGAGTCACGGACTTCATATTTCTTTGTTTAAACATTTTCTTTGGTGACTAATAAAGATTTATTTATTATTATTATGGTATTCGTTAAAATAATTCCTTGTACAACGTTATGCTGTCTGAATAAAGATGATTTTATAGTAATTGGACTATTTAATTCCATAAAGACCCATAAGTTATTACAATTGCTTAGAGTTGCTAAGGTACGTTTGCTATGAAATACCATAATTAAAAACAAAAGAACTACCAACGTTTCCTGATTAGATTTCACCTTCATATGCCCGTTCACTTGTCTTCGTTTAAGGCAAAATGTTATAAATTATTCATTAGAATGCATACTAGTGTTGATAATTATTTAAAAAGAAATTCAATGCAATCTACATATGGAAGACATTTTTATTCTTTAATTATATAAGAAACACACAGAATACAATAAGAATTTTACTCCGTACACTAAATATATAAAAGGAGAAATTGCAGCATCAGTTGACAAATTTAACTCTGAAGTTCAATCCTCGATACCCATTCGGCCTTGGTTCAGCAATTTTAAAAATATTCACAAACGCTTCACAAGCACGATCTGCAGGTTAAAGCTTAGGTATGCGTGTACCCCGTCTATCTGGCTAAGCTTTACATTAGAGATAGCTCTCTTTGAGAATGTGGAATTGACGAAAAAAGGTGATTTGGAGTCCCTTCGTCAATTCGTACTATCTTCTCCCCTCTACGACGTCCTTCCTAACATATCCCGCGCCCCACAGACTTCAAATCCCTACTCTCCCTTGTTAACTCTCCTTTTGTTTATATTTTATGTTCATTCATTAACGAAAATAACATTAGACTTTAGTTTGTCTGTCTTTTAACCAAATAACCTTATGTATATATTATGTGTTTTTATTGCTTTAGATATAACAACAGTGAGCTTCGCGCGGAATTGTCTCAACAGTAACCATCGTGCTTTGTTAATTTCGATCCTTGTCCGTCACGAAGCCCGCTTTTTACAGCAGTTTAACATACACACTTTGACATTGGCGAAATCTACATGGAAACGCCATCAACAGTACAAATTGAATTATTAATCAATATCAGAAAACCTACATTAAAAATGTGTTGTTGAAGCTATGGTCATAGGGTATGGTCATAGTACGTAGTACAGAAATAAAAACACACACAACAAATACCACACACACACCACATACACAACACATAACGATATCACATGCGGCCTCAATTAAAACTCAGTCTTATGAACAAAATTTTGATGCTTCAATCAACAATCAACATGCACAGGATTTTTAGGAGTTTCCTGATATATCTTGTATCCTACGCCAACGAAGTTCATTTGGAATCTAATTGAGACTAAATGCTTCGAAAACTAGAGAAATATTTTTCAAAACTGTTCATAAATGACAGTTGGCGTTTTTTTTTTTTTTAATGTAACAATAGGCATAACTACTGACTTATATTCTAAAATTCAGAGTTTTATTGCCCCTTGTCCTTTTTTATCTAAGTATAGTACGAGTATATAGTATGCCTATGCTATTTCTAGTTCCCCTAACGTGGATAGGTTAGGGCAGTTTTTCTCCCATCAGCCCTGTAGTTCTGGGCTGTCAAGAATAAGACTACGGTATCCCCTGCCTGTCGTACAAGGCGACTAAAAGGGGCCTCGGGTTCACTGGGCGACAAGGGTGGGGGCCTGAGTCGTCCACCAAAGTGGACCCGGGAAGAAGGCGACATCGGCTGGCCCGTGTCGCCTTGCGCTGCGAGGGCACAGGGGGGGAGGGAGTAACCTCCCCCCCCGGGACGTGCTCTCTTTGAGCACAGTGCAGAGGGGCTCCGGTGTGTTCCACTGGAGATCCCGGAGCCCCTCGTCATGCACCGAGGAAATGGCCACCGGGGAGGTTTTAGTGGGTAAGAACCCCACATAACCGCCGCCTTCCCCTCAGAAGGCGGGGTATCTTTCTGAAGATTTCCTCCCCGTCAACAAAAAAAAAAAGTTTTTCTCCCATGCCTTTCCTCTCATCCTTTATATATTTATTACAATCTTACATTCAACTTATACACAATTTATTTCTACTTTTACTTATTATTATAACACAATATTTCTATTTCTAGTATACACTTATTCTTTTCTTATTACATTTCTAACATTTGCTTATTTCTAATCTTGTTTATATTACACTTGTCTTATATCTATCTATCTATGCTATTTTTATATAATGCTATTTTCAATTTCTTATACTACATCCTAGTTCTGATGACAGTTGGCGTTATGAGCTCAAATAATAAACAAATTAAAAAAAAAAAAAAAAAAAGAAGAAGAATTGAAAACCATCTCCGTTCTTTTAAGTCGGTTTAAAAGCGCGCGTAAGTTTTAAACAAGCATATTCCTTTATTCTTTGACAGCCTGAAGTATAATGGCCATGAACAATAAACGTGATTAGACTTAAATAGTTTTACACCACGGACGGTTGCAATTGGAAAATGATTTTTAGGTTCGTTGTTTTTTATCGCTGTAAAACAAACAAAAATATAGTCAATAGTTTAAAGTACAATGTCTTTAATTATTAATATGTACTGCAGATATACTATCTTCCATTTTACCGATACTAAAAAAGTTATTTGTGTCCGGTATGTCATAGAGCTCACTCTTATCAGATATAGATCTATATAAGCGTCACCTAAATTTAAGGTACAGTCCCTATTCTAGGGAGCTTTTGAACACATAGGCCCCCCTCTCGACCTCCGTCTCAATCGAGACCGAGAGGTCGAGAGGGCGTAGAAGATAGATTCGTCGCGGCTGACGCTTGAGGGATTAGCCACGACGCAAAAATAGTTATACCTAAAAAATCCGTGCTAAAACGGTACCCAAGACCAGGGGAGCAGTCGCCCCTGCGCTGATAACCCGGGTAATGGGGTAACCCCAAGGCCCGTACCTGCGAGGTTCCCGGGAACCTTGTAGATGACTCCACACACACACATAAGGTACAGTCTGTGAAACGTAGGTCCTAGCACAAGCTTTGTTTTTTGATAGGGTATAAACTAGTGCTTGACCATGATCACCTAATGTTAAGTGGTGATATAGTCGGAAGATGGTACGCGCTAGTTTAGTAAGTGTCTATTCAGTTTTCTCTTGAAGGCTCCCACGTCGTATTTGGATGGAAAGACGCTTAAGCTTCTTCTTGGTTGCCTCACTCTTGTGAGAGTGGTGGTGGCGATCATGAACCGGTGGGTTCATTGTACACATTCGTGTAGGGGAGCATCCACTATACACTGCACTTGATCCGTCCATATAGATCCGTACATATTAGTCCGTAAAACCCCACTTACGCCTTCCCCAGGAGACGGAGTATATTGTTGAAGATTCCCCCCGCCCCCATCAACAAAAAAAGTTACCAGTAAAGTTAGTAATATTTGTGATGTTACAATACGCTGACAGTAAATGAAATATTTTAAAATGAGTTCTTCTATGAAGGCGCTATGAGGGCACAAACATTAAAAAAAGTTGTAACCACCTACTTTTTGGAAGTCAGTTAAATTGTTGATGCTAATCTTCGGAACCCTCCAGATTCACTACAAGTTGTATTGCTGGCTCCTAGATGGTGTTGATCATTCAACAAGAGGTGAATTTATAAAGAAAATTTAATTAAATTAAACAAAAAAAATAAATTACAGTAATACTGCAAGTGCATTTTTTAAATCTTAAAAGAGTTCGCAATGTAGGTGAGACCAGATAACACAGGAATTTGTGTATCTCAAGTGGCTGTCACGCGTTGAGATTTGAAGAATTTCGATACGGTGTTGTGAAATCAACGATGATTCAGGTGATATGAAAATATCCAACTAATGCGCTTCGAAATCTGCGGCCAAAGAGTCCTCAGTTTTATAGCACATTCATCATACGGTCTTCAAAGCATTGTCTGGAGAAACTGGTTATTTTATATAATGCATAGTAGTCTTCTTCTTGGTCGCTTCACTCTTGTCAGAGTGGTCGTGGTCATCATGATCGGGTTGAGCAGACAGCATCCGCCGCACGACATCTCGGCACCTACGCATGCTGGTCGTCAATCGGGCATATTCGTGGAGGAGCACCCACCATACATCCAACCATCGCACGCATGCTGACCACGTTCAGGGGAGGGAGCCAATATAAGATAGTTACAATACTCACAATATTTTTAACGTCACGGTAGACAGATAGTTCCGCATATGGCCGAATTTATTAAATCCATTGTGTAATAGGAATCGCCACACATCTGACACTATTTTTTCCACATTTATGGGAAACAAAAACTAAAATCTAACTCACTAATGTTAGTTATATTTTTTTTTAAATATATCTTTATATCCGCATAAACAGGTTAAGTGTTAATAAATTAGACGACAGCCTCTGAAGTTAAGTGTCGTTTAATTAAGATAGTTAAAATGTAATTAGTCTACATTGATTATTGAATTATATTATTAATCGACCTTAATCGGGTTCGAATTCTAATCCGTTTTTGACAATGGATTGCATTTTTTCAATTTTCTTAGTAAAAAAAAATCACTTGCTAAATATTTGAATGGCGATGGTCTAACGACCACATTTGGGACCTAATAAGCTTTGGGAATAAGTGAACACCGAATACAGGTTAAAAGGATATGAAAGCCGGGTTAAAATTATAGACCTTGAACTTGACGGTTTAAGATAAAATGTAAATAATATACATAAAAACTAACGACTGACTTTCATTGCGAGGTGTAATGTATCCGTGAAATAGCAACCGACCGAGTCGTGGTTCAGCCCTCTCGGGCGCCCTCGGATCGGAATCCTTACGCGTAACACAGTAACCGTCCAAGCCGAGATTACCCCTCACCGGGGGGACCCTTGTGTCAAGTTACTAGCGATAGACGTTCAGGCTAAGCGACCTAAGAGCTATACCACCTCTCAATCCGGTGAAGCAGTCAAGTTCAGCTTCTCTAGCCGATCTGTGTAGTTCCTCACAAAAGGTGATCTTGATCTGATCTTAAGAGATCGATATTAATAATTAATTTTCACTCTTTTTATGGTTATATAGTGGGGTGCTAGATATGACGAGTTTTAATTTTGAATAAGGCATTTTCAAATAGATTATTACTATGTTCATTTCTTTTTATTATCGTTGTAGGGTTTGGTGTGTACATACATGTATGATTCCTGATGGAAACAACGGTGGTCGCCCATGTACATTCACAATAGGAGCTGCAGGTGCGTTACGGATATTTGAGAAAGTAGTAGACTAGTTTGTTGGAGATCACCGAGGCGCAAAGGTTCGAAAACAACGCTGGTGACAACTGTTTCCACAGAGTGCGGGCAAGAAAGTTATGCGTAAAGCGTATTCGTGGAACGCCAACGAACAAGATGGATAACATTCTTGTTAACCATTCCAACTTAACAAAACTTGTGCTAGGAGATGCTTTACGTAATAGTCGAATGATAGCTTGAATCAATATTTATTCGCAGATTATACCCTAAACTTAAGGCCATTGAAGCTTCGATATACTCACAAAGTTTTAAGCAGCAATCCAGTTGGCAACACTTACCTGTGAACAATCAAATTAAAATTACATTAAAAAAATTACAATTTAAAGAAAAGTTTGGTCTCACGACCGTGTTACAATTAGTGAGACAATCAGCGTAGTTTGTCAAAAAAAAAATAGATCTCTAACAGTGAAATAATTTAGGCTTTACAGAAATTTAGCGAATGAATAAAAAGCCTTATTTGCGACATTTCTCGTTGAAATAAAAGTATATTAACATGCGAATCGAACCCGTTACGCTAACGGTTAGCGTTGAACTGTTGATCTTGATTCCAACGTGACTTAACTATGCACAGATTGTATCCACTAAATTGCTTAAATGTATGTAAGGCTTTTTTTTTGTTGACGGGGAGGAAATCTTCAGAAAGATACCCCGCCTTCTGGGGAGAAGGCGACGGTTATTTGGGGTTCTTACCCCCTAAAACCTCCCCGGTGGCCCTTTCCTCGGTGCATGACGAGGGGCTCCGGGATCTCAACGTGGAACGCACCGGAGCCCCTCTGCACTGTGCTCAAGGAGAGCACGTTCCGGGGGAGGTTACTGCCTCCCCCTCTGTGCCGTCGCAGCGCAAGGTGACACGGGCCAGCCGATGTCGCCTACTTTCCGGGTCCACCTTGGTGGACGACTCAGGCCCCCACCCTTGTCGCCCAGTGAACTCGAGGCCCCTTTTAGTGGCCTTCTACGACAGGCAGGGGATACCGTAGTCTTATTCTTGCGAGCTCAGAACTACAGGGCTGATGTATGTAAGCCTTTTACATCCCACTGTTCGGCATAGATCTGCTTTAAGTTATTATTCACTTAAAAATAACGTCTCACATTTTTTTAAGTAAACGTTAAACACACTATCCAGGGTAGCGGGTGCGTTATGTCGGACTCAGCCTAGAAGAGGAATAAAACCACCCACAAGCCACTCTTCGCCATAATAGAGCGAGATGGGGTCGCGTTAGCATTCACCAGGTTAGAAAAACCGGGCCTCCGTCGGTAACCTCTCGCATCCTTTTACCCTTTTCAACCGACTTCCAAAAGGAGGGGTTCTTCGTATCTTTTTTTTATGTTTGCTACATCATAACTTTCGATTTGAAATCTGGTGCTTCCCATGTGCTCCGCGTCAATATCCTAATGATTTAGGTTAACGGTCTGCAAATCGTGTGATGAAATAACGTGAACCATCTTAAGCAGCACAAGCTTAAGCTTACGAGTAGTTGGAATGGTTAACAAGAATGTTAGTAATCTTTCTGAAAAAAAAAGAAATATTGTTAGCATTCCTTTTTTTTTTAAAAAATAGGTATATTTGGTCTAGCTCTTCGGAAATTTCTCACTAATTTTAGTTATAATTGTTATTTCTTCGTCTTGGTCGCTTCACTCTTGTCAGAGTGGTCGTGGTCATCATGATCCGGTGGGTTGGGCAACACCCACCATACTCCGCACCTGATCCAACCATCGCATCGGCGATCTACCTCGTGGTCTGCTTCCCTCTACTTTGCCCTGCACGACAAGACGCTCTAAACAATCGTTTCCACGATGGCTTACATGCCCAAAGAACTTGAGTATTCGCCGACGTACTTGAGTAGATAGACGCTCGTTAATACCCAGCTCTTCAAGTATGGAGGCGTTTGTTCGGAATTCGGTCCACGAATTGTTATTTAATATAACTATATTTCCGCATAAACGGGTTAAGTGTTAATAAATTAGAAAACAGGATAATTAAAATGTAACTAGCCTACATTGATTATTGAATTATACCAATCGACCATAATCTGCTTCTTACCAATGAATTGCCATTTTGTCGGTTTTTTATTTTGATGTGCAAAGTCACTGGCAAAGAAGTGTTGGTCGTAGAAAGAAGTCATGGCTGCGGAACATAAGAGAGTGGACCGGAATTGCGAGTGCCGCCTGTTTCGCCTCGTAAGAGACAGAAAGAGATATGGTGAACTGACTGCTAACCTTCTCTAGTCAGAGAGGCACTTTAAGATAGGCCAGTGATGTTCGAAATGTTTGTAAATGTCGCATATAGCACGTAACTCACACACCGAAGCAATCGCAGATAATGCCACACAGAGTTACACAAATAAATATTTTGTCCTTGCTTCTCGACACGAATACCTATCTCACTCGGTCATATGATTTGCATTCGCTTGCCTCACTGTTGTTTCGTTAAACGTCGTGACCTCAAAATGAAGGAACGCGAGAGAAAATCTCGTTTTAGTGCTGCCTGTTATCTCTAATGGACACCTTGTTCTATTAGCATAACAAGATGATAGACGCTTAGTATTTGGTATTGGAGAACTGGTTGGGGCATTTCAGTATCAAGGTCATCGGACTTTGAGGCCCGAATGATAAACGTGAAACGTTTGTAAAGGGAACGCGCATAAATATGTAGTGTATATATTTCCTAAGCAAGAGTTTGACATCACTATGAAATCTACCTATTGTAATTCAAGTGTCATTGTACCAAAAGCCCTAATATACATGATGGAACACGTGAGAAAACAATATATAGTACAAAATTTATTAAATTTGCGTTAGGTATGTGCGCCACAAATGGACGAATAACTGAATATTGCGCCAACTGATTTTGATGGTTAATTTTTATTGGAATGTACTTCAGGAGTAATTTGACGACAGTACGGTTAGGTTCTGATTAATTCTATTTCGTAATGTCCCTACGATAATTCGTAAATACAAAAAGGCTGTCCACGATTAGTTGAGCAGAGGCCCCGATGTTAAATGGAAATGCAGTATGGTAAGCACAGCTTAGTAAATCCTCATTCATTCTACTCTACCACCTTTTAATGTTGATAGCTAAGAAGTTGGAAGCAAATGTGTTGAATCTGGTGACCAGAGGGCTTGTACCTTGCACAGAGTCTAAGTATTGCTATAAAACGTGGCAATTCTACCAGCCATCTGGGCACGCTAACAACTGCCGACGACGATCGGCACAGTTATATTTTTTGTAAATATTTTGTAAAATACACTGTAAATATAAAATTATGTCAAATTAAGTAATAAGTACATGCCAATTGATTCTATTCTTGAACAGCCATGCTAGTCGAGGACAGACGCTGGTAAACTATTCCAGTCGCTTGCGACTGTGATTATATAAAGGCGTCGCTGCTTTCTAGTAGTGATAATTGAGAATGTCTTTACTAAGGGAAGATGACAACAGAAGTATCCTTAACCAAACAAGTTGCCAGGTGTTTTAAAATTTGGTAATATTTAATCCTTGTCTTTCCCTCTGAGGCGACGTACTGGCCATAGATAATGCTGTAGCGATTTGTGCTGATAAAGAAATAAGCAATCCAGTGAGAGTTGGGTATGACAGAACAAACACGAGAGTAAAATCAACACCGTACAGGTACGGCCGTTACGTTGTATAAATCTGCATAAATGTATGCACTCACGTCCATAAATCTACGCATATAAGTCTATAAGTAGCCACCTAGCGTCATGTTTTTCAAGACTTTATATGTATGTACGTACGTATTTTTATTTATAGTAACGATATTACAACCCGAGTTCGATTCCTGTTGCCGGCATTTGGCTTTTTATGCTTTATGCAATTTTAAGTGCTGATTTACCACATGCTGGAATATATGGACAGGAAACCTGGATGAATCAGAAGTACGGTTTATCAGATTGGTGGTGAGATAAAAAGCACACATTTAAAGAAATGATTTTTTGTACGTACAACTCCAACCATAAGATTATAAAGTCAAACGGTCAGCCATTAAGCTATCGTTGATTAATCATAATAAATAGAAAAATTGTAACTTCTATAAAAGGTAAATAATAAAATATTTTTTTCTTTCGTACCACTCAATTTTAAAGTGCATATTATTGGCGACTCATGACATTTGATAAAGATTATTTAACTGTAGGTGAATATAGACAAATGTCTTTATTGAGTTAAGTAATAGTTAAGTGTTTCTAGAATAACTACTTCCAATGATATCTTACGGCGGGTTTCTATATTCAATCTCGGTCCGTAAATCGCTATCCGAGATTGATATTTCATTCTATTTTCTGCACTATAACTGGTATATTATTTTTACGGCGTAAAACGGATTATGAGAGAGGACTGTCATTTACGACAAATATATTCTTTTGCAATCACTTCCAAAGCCAAGATCGGATATTGAAATGCGGATTACGGATCGATAGATGGACCAAATAAAATCAGGATCGGAAACAATCTTACATCGAAGATCGAATATAGAAACCCGCCGTTAGTGATTCACCTGAACATTATTGTATCTTTAATTCATAATTAATAATTTAGTTCATCATCTTGTTCATTAATTTGTAATCTGACTAATTTTGTATAAAGATTGCGAGGACGCGCCATTGGACGGTATTCGTTAAAATAATTCCTTTTTTTGTTAACGGGGAGGAAATCTTCAAAAGACACAGAGAGCACCCGAGGGAGGTGACTCCCTCCCCCCCTGTGCCCTCGCAGTGGAAGGCGACACGGGCCTTCTTCCCGTGTCCACCTTAGCGGATGATAAAGGCCCCCACCCTTGTCGCCCAGTGAACCCGAGGCCATTTTAGTCGCCTTCTACGACTGGCAGGGGATACCGTAGTCTTATTCTTGAGAGCCCTGAACTACCGGGCTGGAAAAAATTAATAAAATTATATAAAATAATTCCGTTAAAATAATTCCTTGTACAAATTTAGGCCGTCTAAATAAAGCGAGTGTATTAGTTATTGGACTATTTCATTCGACAAGACCTACAAGTCACTGAAGCCAAAAAAAATAATTGTTGCAAGCATAACTTCTCCTAAGTTTCGAGCTGTGAATTTTGAAAGAATAAAAACAAGTTTTTAATGGTGTCGATATTATTTATAAAATTGATAGAAGTGAAGTTAAATAACTAATCGTTGTTTCAAAATTATTAAATTTTAATAATCATTTTGAATCAAGCGATGCGATCGCCATGTTGGAACACACGATTATAACGTGGTGTGGGATCTTCATGTGCATAGTTTTAGAAAGTCGTCACGAACTGACACACACACGCTTCTCGTGTAAACACGTACACATATTACGTTAAAGTTTCTTCCAACATTCTCGATGTTCAGTATAAACTACTGTAACTGTGTATAATAAATGTTCTAGAAAATGAACCTGTGGAACAAATATCTATTCTATATATATATAAAAGAGAATGTGTGTGTGTTTGATCCGCAAAGGCTCCGAAACGGCTGGACCGATTTCAATGAAACTTTCAGGGAATCTTCAGGTTGACCTGACGAGTAATATTGTAAAGTTTGGTAACGATCGGAGCACTCCTCTTTTTGAACAAATTAGATACGTCGTACTTTTATTTCTGACATTAACTTGAGCCCGATATGTTTTTTATATAAATGATAGGAATGATATTGTATTTACTGATATGTACATGGGTGTAGGTAATGATCTTCACCCGCTCGAGAAGAGAATAAAAGAGAATGAACATTGAGAAAAATTAATAATTTAATATATTGTGATAATAAAAGTTTAATTATATATTTAATGATGTAAGTTTATTGTTTAAATAAAATAAAGCAAAATCTAGCCCGGCGAAGAGGGTTGTGTACTCTAGTAACTTATAAAAGCGGACTTGTAGAGGACATTCATCACATACTGGTTGAACATGTCAATAGCGAAGCCCTGAGAGTTTAATTTTTTTATTAACTTACCAAAACAAGTAATACATGAAAATATTTCCTGACACCATAAAAACCGCAGTGGTTTGTCTAGGCGTTGCACAATTCGCCATAATATTGTTTTGTTATAGTTAACTTAAAGAGAACGAAAAAAAAAGTAAAAAAAAAAGAATTTGTTGATTCATTACGGTGACGGTCTATATATTTAGTTTTACATTTATAAAATGACTTGTACGTCACTCTCGATTGGTTATTACAATTCTTTAATTATTACATATGTACTTTTTCCGCAATCTGAATGGACAAAATTGACTATGAAATTTACTGTTTTATATTTTTATCACTTAAATTTTTATTCCTTATTTTCTTTTTGAGCTCAATTTTGAAAAGTAATAATTTAATTTTTTCTTGGGGAATTTTTCTTTAACTTTCAATTCTAGTGGCAGAATATTGTAAATGTCCGGTAGCATATTGTAGTAGTAAAAAAAAAATGCTTGTATGGATGCCGCCATTTTGAAATTTTGGTTTATGTAGCAAACACTTTTGGTTGTAATCAAAATGGCAATTGCCGCCTTATGGGATAAATGCAAAATATTTCTTTTATTTTATTCATTAATTTTGAAGTATCTATTTGTTTTCACTCGTTTGTCTGTTTGTTTTAAATCATCCCGTCCCGGATTACAATAGGGTAAGTGAGGAATACCGTTACAACTGTACCCAAGCTCGTTCAATATTTGTTCGTCTCTCATACGACCACTGTGATATCGTCCACTTAGCGCACAACAGTGTTTAAGTGGCTGTACAAGCACTGGAGTACGCCCAACCCCCTTCGTGAAAAGGTCAACAAACATGAACAGATGAGTAATGTTAAGGCAAATGCTCATTTACATAAAGCCTATAAGTTAAACATCATTGTGTAGTGAAGTCAACATTCAGACGACAGACTGAATTATTTTCAAATGCATACTTTGTGTAATCGCCGCAAAATGGTAGATGTATTTTTTCTTCACAAAGCCATCAATGGCGAAATAAAAAGCAGACTGATACTCGAAAACATTTGTAGGATTTTTTATGTGCCGCAATCTAAAACCAACCTACTGTCACATTCGCCATTGCCTTCCGCTACATAGTATAACCTCCTTAATACTAAGTCTACGTCTGTTGACATTTTTTCTAATTCGCTCAAGGTCTTCCGCACCTTAGTATTAAAAATTATACAATAATTTAATCTGGCCAATTTAATCAATTTATTACTGTTTTTTCTTTTTCATTATTTATGATATTTTTGTAACTCCTAATTATTAAATCGTTACGTTTCTTAGTAGCTAAAGTTGTGTACACCTGTAATTGGCGTACACAACAGGACTTGGTTTGTAAATTTGATAACTACTTCAATGTAAATTTCTGTGGTGTTGTTGGTGTATCTTATTAAATAAATAAATAAACATTTACAATACCGCCGCTAAAGGGTAATTATTTGTGATTCTTTGCGATCAAGTTGGCCTATACGGGTTCACCGGTATTCGCTCCTCTCCTCCTTAAGGACCTCAATCGCAAACGCTTTAGTTTTTTATGAAACTACACAGATTGGCATAAGAAAGTGGCCTTGACTGCTTCACCGGATTGAGAGGTGGCATAGCTCTTAGGTCGCTTAGCCTGAACCTCTACCGCTAGTAACTCGACACAAGGGTGGTCAAAGGCAATGATAAGTCCGATGATGGGCGACAAGAATAGAAGAAGTGTTTTCTGAAATACTGCACACAGGTTATGCATGTGCTGCCCCGGCCAATGGGTTTACTGCAGTAAGATAACCCAAAATCTAAATCTAAATCCAGAAATCCAGGAATATTATTTTTTAAATTTTTATTTAAAAAAAAATAATTTTTAAAACTATATTAAATTAATATTTGTAATTATATTATAAACTAGCTGCGTCAGTATTACAAGCGATCAAAACTATTTATTTAAATTTTCCTAAAATTAAAGTAGTCCCTCCCTCCATATTACAGATATCTGCTATTGAGAGTCTCGTTAAAATCGGTCCTGCAGTTGCAGATTAGCAGGAACAGACAGGCACCGAATATACATTCAAAGATGCATGTATTAAAAAGCGGTCATTCGTGTAACAACAGAAGCCGCTACAGTAGATTTAGTAGGGCTCTTAGATTTGTTTTAAATTGCTGACAAAATTCGTTAACATTCTTAATATTCAAACGCCTAGTTGGTTGACTTACGGCGGGTTTATATATTCGATCTTCGATGTAAGATTGATTCCGATCCTGATTTTATTTGGTCCATCTATCGATCCGTAATCCGCATTTCAATATCCGATCTTCGCTTTGGAAGTGATTGAAAAAGAACAGATTTGTCGTAAATGACAGTCCTCTCTCATAATCCGTTTTACGCCGTAAAAATAATATACCAGTTATAGTGCAGAAAATGGAATGAAATATCAATCTCGGATAGCGATTTACGGATCGAGATTGAATATAGAAACCCGCCGTTAATCGTCGAATGGTGGATTTAATTTACCTCATTTTTCTTAGACAGCGTCCCAAATCTCACGGTCTCAAAGACTATTACTTTAATTCTTCCATCCCAGTTCGGCCCTGGCTGACTGACTGTTGTAGAGATTTATGTAACAATCGAGGTAACATTGCGCCGGCGTAACATCGACATGTTAATTGGTTTTATTTAGCCGCACTTCGCTAAAATGTTTATGCATATTTCGACTTTTTTAAGACTATTAGTCGAAATATACAATCGATTTTAAGCTTCAGTAGCCAATTCTTAAGGTAAGTGAACCACCACCAGCTTAAGCTTAGTTTGAATGTACTTCACTGAATAAATCTAGAATTAACGAGATTGTTGTGACAAGATTTACCGCAGCACTTTTTTTAAATATTATGACGGTAAGATCGAAAAATATTTAATTCATATCATGTTATTCGTATCTAAATATAATTAACAAAAAACATGATTTAGAAAAAAAATACCGACCAAAGCTTGGACATCCAGGTCCTGTTATTATATTATATTACTTTTAAGGGTTCATATATCACAACCTAACAGCTTCCGGTGAAGCAATACAGACCAGCTTCATTAGCTAATGTGTATAGGAGCTTCACAAATAAAAAAAAATAGTATATAGTAATAGTAGTAGTAATAGTAATACAGGCCTTTTCTGTGAAGAGAGTATAAGGGCATAGTCCGCCACGCTGCCCTAGTGCACATTGTCAGACGTCACATGTCTTAGAAAAAAAATGCTAAGACATGGTTGCCTCACGATGTTTCACTTCACCCCCGAAAGCGTTGTAAATAAGCACTTAAAATTACAACAAATTTATTGGTGCCGGTACCGAGGATCGAACTCGGGTTGCTAGCGTAAATGATGTAACCGCCCTGACACTGAACTACCACGGCTTTGCGGTCCTGTTTATTGCGATGCTGCAAAGTGAATTGCAATTGGCTCTAATCTGAACACGGAGAGAGTCCGCTACAAGATATATTGCTGATGCTAATTGACTTTCATCTGCCTGTGGAATTCAATTAGTTATTACGCAATAGGGAAACCGTTTAAATTTATTACATATTAATATTAGAATTATGATGTACCTACACTACGTGCGTTAGTCGGCTCGTATCAATGAACGTATTTTCGGTTTTTTAGCGTCCATTCGCGACCGTCGGAGGTTGCGAACAATCCTTGCGCGTTACCGCTATTTTATGGGCAGGCCCCACCCCTTAGATGTTAGGAGCGTTGCTGGAGTTTCTTCGGCCACTTCTTCTCCCAGTGCAAACGCTTCCCGAAGTGGCAGTCAAAGTTAGTTTAGCTTTTGAATGTCTCTTAGATTATCCGTGAAATAGCAACCGACCGAGTCGTGGTTCGGCCCTCTCGGGCGCCTTCGGATCGGCATGCTTACGCGTAACATAGTAACCGTCCTTTTTTTTTTTTTTGTTAACGGGGAGGAAATCTTCAAAAAGATACCCCGCCTTCTGGGGGGAAGGCGGCGGTTATGTGGGGTTTTTACCCACTAAAACCTCCCCGGTGGCCCTTTCCTCGGTGCATGACGAGGGGCTCCGGGATCTCCAGTGGAACGCACCGGGGCCCCTCTGCACTGTGCTCAAGGAGAGCACGTCCCGGGGGGGGAGGATTCTCCCTCCCCCCCTGTGCCCTCATAGTGCAAGGCTACACGGGCCAGCCGATGTCGCCTTCTTCCCGGGTCCACCTTAGCGGACGACAAAGGCCCCCACCCTTGTCGCCCAGTGAACCCGAGGCCTTTTAGTCGCCTTATACGACAGGCAGGGGATACCGTAGTCTTATTCTTGAGAGCCCAGAACTACAGGGCTGCGGGCCGGTCTGCCGCCTGCGCCATCTCCGAACGGGATCGGCCCTCTCCCGATCCCGTTCTGCGGTCTCCTTCTGGGTCATTATTGACTCGCAGAAGGAGACCAGCGCCTTCCATTTAGATCTCCCCACCAGCGCAGCCGCTACTGCCGCCGGCGGGGAGAGGTCTTGCCCGATATGCTGGACCAGGATCCGCCGCTCCGCCTCCCACGCGGGGCACACGGCTAGTGTGTGCTGCGCGGAATCCCGGTCACAGCCACAATGGTGGCATTGCGCGGTCGGTTCGCGCCCTATCCTGTTCAGGTACTCGCCGAAGCACCCGTGCCCGGTGAGTACCTGTGTCAGGCGGTACGTGACGTACATTTCCTTCTTCCGTTGCCAGGCTTCGAAGTTCGGCAGGAAGGCACAGACGATGCGTTGGCGCGTGTATCGCCGCTCCGCGAGCCGCACGCGCCACACCTCCATCGCCCGTCTGTGCTCCTGCCGACGCACCTCTCCCGCATCCAGGGGCGGCTCGTCCCCGCCGTCGACGGCCCGGACGCGCATGTATACACGCGCGTCCATGTCCGCCAAGATGTCGAGCGGCGGGAACCGAGCCAGGATAGTGGCCGCCTCGTATGATACCGTTCGGTATCCTCGTGCGATCCGAATGGCCATCTTGCGCTGCAGGCTAAGGAGCTTAGCTCTGCAGCGCCGGACGCCCGTGAAGCGGTTACACCACACGGGCGCCCCGTAGAGGGCCATGGATCGCACGATTCCTCCGTAGAGATAGAACCGTCCAAGCAGAGGTTACCCCTCACCGGGGGGACCCTTGTGTCGAGTTACTAGCAATAGAGGTTCAGGCTAAGCGACCTAAGAGCTATGCCACCTCTCAATCCGGTGAAGCAGTCAAGGCCAGCTTCTCTGGCCAATCTGTGTAGTTCATCATAAAAAAAAAATCGGTTTTTTAAGTAAAAAAAAAAATACTTGCACAAAATTCCCCGGTGTATGGTGATAGGTTCCCCACTTGTACGTATGGGACGTATAAAGTGGTCAGTGAATGCTGTCTACCCCACTACAAGTTTTACGAATAAAAACAAGCGCCGATCAAATCTAAGCTTAAAATGAACGTAAATACAAACTTCTCTAACCGTCAGTGAAGGAATAACATTAATGACACCTCCATCTTTTCTGAAGTCGGTTAAAACACCACTCCTTTACCGGTAACGGCGCCAATGAATTTGTTTGCTGCAATCTTAAATGTTGATTTATCACGAGCTCGGCGGTGAATAAAAACATCGTGAGGAATGCTACATGATTTAGAAATTTTCAAGACATAAGGAGTTTGCTAATACTCTCTATACAGAGAAGGCACGTGCCGAATTATGGGACATTTTTATACTATAAACTGCATCTTTAACTACGGTTTCACCTATCAGTCATATTTTACTTTTAAATTTCTAAAACCAAGCCTGGAAATAGTAGTGACTGACCATAACTTGATCAACGACCGTTGACCACAAACCGCAGTGGGTTTTCGTAAGCCCTAACCGTGTAGCAGACATGACAGTAATTACAAAACATTTCTTCATAACAGTATGTTACTAATGCAGCGAAAAGTCCGGTGTAATAGACACGCCTTATTTGAACTTTCATATATTAAATCTCAACGGTGTATTAACTTTTTTTGTTAACGGGGAGGAAATCTTCAAAAAGATACTCCGCCTTCTGGGGGGAAGGTGGTGGTTTTTACCCACTAAAACCTCCCCGGTGGCCCTTCCTAGGTGCATGGTGAGGGGTTCCGGTGCGTTCGACTGCAGATCCCGATCACTGTGTGTGATTAATCCCTTCCCCCCCTGTGCCCTCGCAAACGGTGTATTAACCTAACGTTTATAGAAATAGGATCACGAGTCCTGGGTTTTGTTTTTTATTTTATTTTTTTCCGTTCCCCCAACATACCGTCAATCGCCTAATGGTTCGGCCTGCGAATCGTAAAGTCGTTGGTTCGAATCCACCATTCGACTATTGCCGTGAACCATGTCCTAGCACAAGCTTAAGCTTAGTTGGAATGGTTAGCAAGATACTTAGTAATATTTCTGAAAAAAAAAGAAATATTGCCAGCTTTCTTTTTTTTAAAAAAAAACGTGTTTCGTTAGGGACCCGTTTTTCATTACTTTTTTATGTCCTTTATATTTCTCTACATTTTTTCTTTAATTCAAAAATTTTTTGTATTACAATTTTGAGTCTAGTCCGTAACAAAAAACTTATTTTATATTATAATCTTATCTTCCAGGTTTATTTTTATTCTAAAGTTTATTTAATACATTTTACTTTTAATTTTTTTTTACTGTTTGCTTTACATTTATTTATTTATGATCTGATCTTAGTAAATATTTTCATATATAAGGAGGACTAAGAGTAGAGGAGTATATTTACGTTTTATTTTTCTTATTTCCAGAAACAAAATATTTGTAGAATTAATGAATTTTTTTTTTAAAAAAAAAGATAGCTAGCAATATTTCTTTTTTTTATTTTTTTTTCAGAAATATTACTAACAATCTTGTTAACCATTCCAAGCTTAAGCTTGTGCTAGGACATGGTTCAAGGCAATAGTCGAATGGTGGATTCGAACCCACGACCTTACGATTCGCAGGCCGTACCCTAAACCATTAGGCTATTGACGCTTCAAAAATATTTGAGTTATGTGGTATTTTTTTATACTTTCTAAGCTACTGTTTGACCACTATCCCACTTGATTTTAAGCAGAAATGCAGTCCTGGATTGTATGGCGCACTAACTTAGTTCGTTCTATTTTTGAAAACACCCGCAATGTAATCGAAGGGAAAGAGAGACGCAGATAAACAGTCCTGCAAAAAAGACACATATATATCCGTTATGTGTATAAGCCATTATTGCCAAATGGCTTTCAACCCCTAACTACTCAACTGATCATCATAAAATTTTGCAAACAGGGGATAGAGAAAAAACATACTTTTTAGTCGTGGGTAACACCGCGGAGTTATACCATACTTATATACTACTAGTATACTCTTAATGATATCTATATTGAAAACGGAGAAAGACAACAAGAACAAAGAAGTCCAGTTCCGAATACGGATGTATGAATCCCCAATTCCGTCGATCATTGCCCAACATTATAAACACTGTTTAGCTGATGACCTTTGTCTCTTCTATCTAATTAACTTTCCCTTACATACATACAATCTCATATCTCACATTCATTTCTCCCTTCAAATTAATATTCCGTAATAATATAATAACGGTAGCCATAAACTTTTGCTGTTGCAAAGTATGACCTCAAATTATCATAACTGCCAGGCTACAATAACAAAAAGATAACCCCCAGTTTGTTGATTCTCTGTACTGTTTATACCCCTCTGCACAAGACTGCACCTCAAGCTTGTGATTCAGGCATCTTCGTGTTGACATTTAAGCAATGTCATTTCGCGGCGTATTAAACGAAAATAGTCGATGACTTAAGCGGAATGTAACCGGTCACTCAACTGCCTCACCTTGAATGGAGGGCGACCGCTCCACTAAACAATAGTGCATTTGCTAGGCCGGTTCGGACTTTCGATCTAGCCTACACGTCCGATCATGCGTGTAGTATAGCTTCGAGCTAAGAAAACAAATGAAACTCTGAACAAAGAAAATACATAACTATAGACATAAATCATAACAATTGTACAGGATTTCTCTTCCTTAGCGACACCTACAGGATATAGTATTATAGATCAGTGATCGGTAAGCATGTATTAGCTGGCAAGACATGACACCCAGCGATTGTTATGCATAATAACTACTTCCAATGATATCTTAGTGATTTACCTGAACCTTATTGTATATTTAATTCATAATCAATAATTTAGTTGATCGTCACATTAACTTGGCATTTTCTGTCTATTTAATATTTGATAAAGCATAAAAATTATACGATGACGCTGAAATGAAGCGAGAGCGGACCGCTATTAATTCATAAATTCCAAAATCAATTTTGTTTTTTAGGTTAAACATATTCATGTATGTCGCAGAGTGATATTATTAAAATGATCAAGTCATAAATCGCTGGGCATTTGCATAAATATGGCCAAATGTCCGCATACCGCGCGAAGGTCGCTTCGCTCGTGATATCTTTATGTAAATAAACCGTGATTTCTCACGTACCATTTATCAACTATATAATTGTCAACTGAATTTAAGCTAGAATAAAGTTAAAGTTACATTTATCAATTTGTAAAAATCAAAAAGTTGTCTAAATCTCACACTTAATTTAAAAATATTAACAAACATATTGTTAAAGTATATTTTCGTTGATTATTCAATCGTTTGACAGTGTTATATACCACAAAGTCATCATATATCCGCTTTAATAATACTTTATGGAATTAATTTTGAAATGTCTTCAAAACGTTAAAATTCTATATGAATACATATTTACTAAAGTATGGAATATTATAATAATATAATAATATAGTTTATTTCCAAAAAATAAAGTTGAATACATATAAAGGTGAGTTCCTTAACTCCCGAACTACCGTAAGCTGTATCTCAGGAGCTAATGTCTTCCCCCGTCACTTTTTAAATCTTAAACATTAATATAGTAAAAAAAACAAAAAATAAAAAATTGTGTAACAAAATGTAAATAAATAGTTGAAAATAAAATCTGTTTTTAAATGTTTTTGTGTGTATGTGTGAGTATGTGTGTGTGTGTTTTACTGTGTTTGCACAGTAAACGATCTATCAATTTATAATTATTAATTTTTCAATTGCTTCATAATTATACTGGTTAAGCCATGTAAGTATTGTCTTTTTAAATGAATTATTTATATAAGACATTATATAAAAGCCAATATATAATATAGTTTCAGTAATAAGTAATATTATTGATATATTTCAACAAAATTTAGTTTGTAACCAGTTTCAAAAAATAGAAAGTTTCCAGTATATACATATATCAGAACGGCGTGATTTATATTTTTACTTGTTATTAGGTACCAAGTTAATTTAGGTGACCAATAGGTCAGCCCTGTAGTTCTGGGCTCTCAAGAATAGCCTAATGGTTTAGGGTACGGCCTGCGAATCGTAAGGTCGTCGGTTCGAATCCAGCATTCGACTATTGCCGTGAACCATGTCCTAGCACAAGCTTAAGCTTAGTTGGAATGGTTAACAAGATTGTTAGTAATATTTATGATAAAAAAAAGAAATATTGGTAGCTATTTAAAAAAAATAAAATAAATAAGACTACGGTATCCCCTGCCTGTCGTACAATGCGACTAAAAGGGGCCTCGGGTTCACTGGGCGACAAGAGTGGGGGCCTGCGTCGTCCACCAAAGTGGACCCGTGAAGAAGGCGACATCGGATGGCCCGTGTAGCCTTCCTCCCCGTCAACAAAAAAAAAGGTGTCCAATAGGTTCCGAACTCTAATTCCGTAACCTATGGGGTATGGTTAACAAGATATTAGTAACTTTTATACCAAAATCTGCTAGCATTCTTTAACAAAAACGAGTGCGCTGTAGACCACACGACTGAAGTAAAACTTCTTTACCTCCTTTTAAATATATGTATATATGTACCATATATATGTTTATATGTACAACATATTTACATTTAAACAGTTATTCAAGATGAAAAAAGTGTGCTCGCATCTCTCTTAGTAATAACGAAACGTAACAACTCTCTCTCTTTCTATCATCAATAACTGCTCCGTCTTAACTTCTATTCTTCTCGATCTCCGATCACGCTCTTCATAACACATTCACCAGCTTACTTTCAAAGTGACGCGTGCGATATATTTGCTACAAACATGTTATATACTTATTATTTTTTCAGTATTACTTCATTGCAGTATTAGTAAAGTCGGCAAAAGAATGTAAAGCCATAAAGAGTGAAAGTGGTGGGACAGAATGCCATAGTATTGAGTGTCTGTGACCACTTTCGTGTTCCCCAGTGATCTTTGAACTTTATCATTAAGTAAATTCTCGGAGCCAGGTCAAATAATGGAAAGTTGCGCTTTTTATTTATTCAATTTGAACCCAATTTTTAACTTGTTTTTTTTTAATATTAGAGATTTTTTATATTGCAACCATAGACTCGTGTCCGTGCTCTTTTCGAATGTTCTTTATTTGTTTTGTTAAAAATAGTCGGAGAGTTACTTCTATAGTTAGTACAATGCTTTATCAACGTACCCAGCCGGGCGCCGGGCTATATCTTGCATTATTTTATTTAAAAAATAAACTTACATCATTAAATATTTAATTTACAATAACAACAACTCTCACAATATATAAAAATATTAATTTCTCTCTGTATTCATTCTCTTCTATTCTATTCTCGAGCGGGTGAAGATCATTACCTATACCCATGTACAAATCAGCAGCATCAGTAAACGGATACATTCGCAGCGCTATAACTTACCTTGAATACTTCAAAATCCTTAATTATTATCTTTAATATACTTCAGTATACTTTATTACACTTCAATATACTCCATTGTACTTCAATATGGTTCATAATGACATAAACATACACAACGCATGTGCCAATACAAATTTGGGTTATAAAACAATAGAACATCATCATAGTAAATAGAAGGTGTAGTTGACAGTTGACAGAGTGCTCTGATCGGCATCAAACTTTACAGGACTACTCGCCAGGTCAATTTGAAGATTCCCTAAAAGTTTCATTGAAATCGGTCTAGCCGTTTCGGATCCTGTATGGAACATACACACTTTCTGTTTTATATATATAGATAGGGTTATATAATATTTAGTACAGTGAGTTCATGTTATTTTTCTATATGTCTAATTTTGAAAGGTGGTGTTGGAGAATGCTATGGTTCATACGTCGTAGACGCCTTGTTGTTTCTCCGTAATCGCTGCGCCCTTGTCTCTCAAGGCCATTTTAAATTTGTATTCTCTTATTTTTTCTATTCTTTTTTATGGGATATAAACTAGCTTGATCACGATCCAACCTGATGTTAATTGGTGACATAGTCGAAAGATGGTACGCGCTAGTTTAGCAAGTGCCTATTCACTCCACTCTTGAAGGCTCCCACGTACTTGGACGAAAAGACTGACGCCGGCAACTTGTTCCACTCCTTTGCTGTACGCACAATTAACTATCTCTTGCGACTTGTTTACGATCGAGGAAGAACTACGAATTTACAGAAAACCGATTCGACGTGGTGATATATAAATACCACTTAAACAAAGTTTGTGTTAACTAAAATACTCGTATATAGTATATAATTTATACAGGACAGTTTATGTATTGTATTGCTGCTAGAATAAGTCACCGTACTTCGATAAATGCCTCACCATTTTTGGTAAAATGAGAAGAAAATTCGAAACAATTATTTTTACTTGTAAAAACAAAAATCGACTTTAAATCAAATCTACATTACTCGATATATGAATAACATAGCCACGAGTGGATAAATAAAAAAAACATAAGAGAAAGAGATATGTAAACTCCTTTTTCGAAGTCGGTTAGTAAAAATCTTTGACAGTCCGTTTTTTAAACCATTAAGCTATCAGCGGTGTAGTTTAGGTGGCGCAATAGAGTAATTAATGTAATGAACAATTAAAATTCACTCCTTTTTATGAGTTTTTATTTGCGGAATCTCTTTAAGAATCATTAGCGTTAATGTTTGAAATCTTGCATTATGAATCTACGCTAATTATTGAAGAATAAGTGAGAGGGAACATCGGTAGAGGACGTCCCAAATGTATATACCTTGCATAAGATTTTAAGTTTATAACGAGGCACTTGAGTAATGTTTTCCTATACGAAATTACTAACGATTTTATTAACATCTCAACAAATAACAATCGTCATAGTTCATATCCCTAAAGATATATTTATATTGTAAAAGTGTATTAGTACCGCGAATATTCAATTCATATAAAGTAGCAGAAAACTACCTGCAGAAAAACATCAATAAGAAACAATTTAAAACGCAGCTATTAAGTACCTACGCTGCCGAATATTGTAAATAAATTAGTGTATAGATTTATGGGTGCAGTTTTCGCCAATAAACTGCTCTGGCAGTTTGGCGAAATAATTTATCTAAATGTTTTCGAATATATATATATGAATAATAAATTTAAAAAAAAAAAGAGAAAGTGTGTGGGTTTGTTCGATATAGGCTCCGAAACCGATTTCAATGAAACTTTCAGGAATCTTCACATTAACCTGGCGATTTTTTTTTATGACGAACTACACAGATTGGCCAGAGAAGCTGGCCTTGACTGCTTCACCGGATTGAGAGGTGGCATAGCTCTTAGGTCGCTCTGCCTGAACCTCTATTGCTAGTAACTCGACACAAGGGTCCCCCCGGTGAGGGGTAACCTCGGCTTGGACGGTTACTATGTTACGCGTAAGCATGCCGATCCGAGGGCGCCCGAGAGGGCCGAACCACGACTCAGTCGGTTGCTATTTCACGGATACCATAACCTGGCGAGTAATCCTGTAAAGTTTGGTGACGATCGGAGCACTCATCTTTTTGAACTGTCAAATACAGCTTTTATTTACTACGATGATATTCTATTGTTTTATAACCCAAATTTGTATTGACACGTGCGTTTTGTATTATTTATGTCATTATAAACCATATTGAAGTACATTGGAGTATACTGAAGTATAATAAATCCCTAAATGATAAGAATGATATTGTATTTACTGATATGTACATGGTTAATGATCTTCACCCGCTCGAGAAGATAATGAATACGGAGAGAAATGAATAATTTCAAATATATTGAGAGAGTTGAATTTAATATTTAATAATGTAAGTTTATTGCTTAAATATAATAAAGCAAGATCTAGCCCGGCGAAGCGGGCTCTGGGTACGCTAGTATCCGATAATTTGAAACAACAATTTTCATTCCAACTGATTGTTTACTTTATATATGCCATATTTAGTTTGCATAGATAGTATATAATTGTAAACTTTACTGTTTGGAAAACAAATCATGTTAGGCAAAATGAACGACAGATGTGCTCAAGGAAGATTGCCTACAAAATGGTCTCACACAATTGTGAAGGCTACTTAGAATAATTGCGGTATTCATATGATACAGTAAAGGCAACCAATAGACGCGATATATGCGATACACCATCCAACACAGTATTGAAATTGCATTGCAAAGATATTGCATTCAGCAATGCACTGCGATGCGGATAGAAAGCTGTGTTGACATGTGTACGCACTTCCATGCATCGCTTATACCAGGAAACAGTAATGCAACTTCGTCATGTGTTCGGCATTACAATCAATTGGCATTGAAGCGTCAATAGCCTAATGGCTTAGATTACGGGCTGCGAATCGTAAGGTCGTGGATTCGAATCCGCCATTCTGCTATTGACGTGAACCATCTCCTAATACAAACTTATTTTATCCCGAAATGGCACTCAAAGTTAGTTTAGCTTTTCGAATGTCCCTTAGATTATCCGTGAAATAGCTACCGACCGAGTCGTGGTTCGGCCCTCTCGGGCGCCCTCGGATCGGAATGCTTAGTAACCGTCCAAGCCGAGGTTACCCCTCACCGAGGGGACCCTTGTGTCGAGTTACTAGGGATAGAGGTTCAGGCTAAGCGACCTAAGAGCTATGCCACCTCTCAATCCGGTGAAGCAGTCAAGGCCAGCTTCTCTGGCCAATCTGTGTAGTTCGTCATATTATATTCAATTGGCATTTCATTTGCAAAAGGAAAATTTGAATGGAAAAGATTTTTGTATACATTAATCAAAGCATTAAAGATCTCTGGTCATCATCTTGTGACTGTTAGGAAAATAAATATGATCCCTATGGAGCACAAGGAACTTTTACCCGAGGATAAGCAACCGACCGAGACGCGGTTCGGTCCTCACGCACTCTCGATCGGAATCCTTACGCGTATTAAAGAAACCGTACAAGGTTACCCATCGCGGAAGGGACCTTCGTGTTGAGTTACTATGAGTAGATGTGTAGGCTAAGCGAAGCCTAAGAGCTATGCCACCAATCGTTTAGCTTTAATAGCCTGTTAGTTTAGGGTACGGCAAATCGTAAGGTCGTAGGTTCGAATCTACCATTCGACTATTGACATGAACCATCTCCTTTGTTTTTCCAGCCGATGTCGCCTTCTTCCCGGGTCCACTTTGGTGGACGACTCAGGCCCCCACCCTTGTCGCCCAGTGAACCCGAGGCCTTTTAGTCGCCTTGTACGACAGGCAGGATACCGTAGTCTTATTCTTGAGAGCCCAGAACTACAGGGCTGAAGCATCTCCTAGCTTAAGCCTACTTGGAATGGTTAACGAGAATGTTAGTGATAGTTCGGAAAGAAAAGAAATATTGCTAGTTTTGTTTTGGCTATTGAAGTTTATTGTATTGTATTATTTAGATAAAATGTAGTCCTTATCATGTTATTAGTCAAAATCTTTTATACGCTGATTTCTGCCACTGGGCTGTGTAATAGAATGAATTTACATTATTTATCAATCATTTAGTTATTATATGCTTACCCGATCACATTCCAAAGTTTCCTTCAACTCGGCATTGACTGATACATTCTTATTAATGGCAAAGGTCATCGAGAATAGCAACACAACGTCGTGTGAATAATCAAATGTTGCCAGACGCTTTATTGAAAACCTTGGACATATAACTTGTTTAATGGACGTGCTTGTTTTTGAGGTTAGCTTCGAGCATCTATCAAACTCTTTACCTCTCTCTTCATTGACTTTGCAAGTATAATAGAAATAATTAAAACTTTAATTACTTTTGCGTCTTCTCGGTGTGTCTTAAGCCGAGATACCGCGACTTTCAACTGGATGTGAATAGGAGAAAAGTAACAGCCTATATACGTCGCACTATTGGGTACAGGCCTTATTTGTGAAGAGAGTACAAGGGCATAATCAACCACGGACTTAAGAGGGCGTCCATTTTTTTTTTTTTTGTTCACGCGGGGGACTCTTTTTATAGACCATCCTCAGGTACCCTGGGTGGGCCCGGAGGGATGTGTGGGACTCGGCCTGGGCAGCCCCTACCCACTAAACCTTCCGCGAATGCCATCAGCCGTTATGAGCGAGATGCCCCGGATCTGTCAGCGACAGGACACCGACAACGACCTGCCGGTCCCGGCAAAGACCGGACTTCATCCTCAAAGGGACTTCTCCGGCACTCAGAGAAGTCCCGACGACGCCGAAGCATGCTGGGGCCAGGTACCCATCCTGGCCCCGCTTCGGATTACGGGGGCGGCAAGAGGAGGCGTTCGTAACTCCTCCTGCGCACCCCGATACGTCGCCTGCGAAAAAGAGGGCGTCCACGCGTAATAGCGTTTAATGTTTGATTCGATTTGAAGTCAACCTCGCTTTGTAATTGCGAATTATCGTAGTTAAAAGTTAAAAATATATTCATTAGAACCTAACCAAACTCTCGTCAAACCACTCTTAAATCCTTTCCAATAAAAAATGAATAATCGAAATCGGTTGTCGTAATTTAGAATTATTCGTATATTTGTGGCGCACATACTTGATGCAAATAAAAATGGTTTTATCATGGATTGTCAGAATTGGACCAAATTTAAATTAGACGATACGGAAAGCACAAGCTTTCAAATATAAGGTCCTAACATATGAACTTGGATTCCTAACCAAAGAAGAGATATTTGAGATCAAAGTGGCTAGTACGACAAAACGCCAATTTCAAATGTAAGTCGATAGTTATAAGGTACTAAATATAAAATAAAAAGACGAATCGAGAACCTCCTTCTTTTTTGAAGTCGGTTGAAAATGTACTTTAGTTCTGTAATTTATTTCTTGTTTGATTTTGGTGTACAATACAGTTATATATATATATACTGTCATGAAATCTGTATGGTTATTTCTTTGTTTATAAAGCGACAACACCTAGTATATTTTATATAACCGTAGTAGCAAACGGAATTTGATCCCTGTGTGATAAACAACAGAAAATATTTTGCATTTCTGTGACTGCCCCTTTGTAGTAACACGCGCGTTTGTTTTTGTTTTCTCAATACCCCTAACGAAACATCTATAATAGATAAGTTTTGTAACATAAGCACGTTCGGAAATCACCTTATGCAAGTATAAAATACGCAATAAAGCAATTACATAATAAATCATTTAGATTTTAAAATACACCCTATTAATTTTTATCTCTATGCATTTTAATGATAGGTATTTGCAAATCTTCTCTATATATATTTTAAGTAAAGACTTTCACCTATTACACTTACAACTTAACTTTTATGGGGTAGGCAGTATGTTATACAACTAAAACTGACTCTAAAGGTAGTCGTAAAATTTACAGTGCTTAAGCCGATTGAAACAGCCGATCCATTTTTTTGTGTGGACCGAAATTGACTTTCAGATCATTCCACGGATTGTCAAGGAGTTTAAATTACAACCATTCCTTGAGTGTTTTTGATGTGTGATATTAGTGATACATTTTTTTTGGGAGGAGAAAATCCTCATGGATACTGCCTGGAATGTACCAGGCGGTAAGCCCGACTCCACTGGAATAGGTTCCTGTGGCCTACGGACTGAAACCTCCTCGCGCTCCGGCCCTTCCTGGAACCGCTTTCGCATTACTTCAGCTAGTGACACATATAGAGTCAGGCTTGTAACCCGGCATAAAGAAGCAGGAGTCGATTCTTCGAGAGTAAGGAATATTGTTCGTGTAAACAGAGAAGGTTACAGTATTAGCGTAAGTGTGTTTACAACCGCTTCAATGGCAATCCTGGTGGTTTTTCTATGGCCTCAGCCATGCCTTTTATTTTATGGTTGGGTCGTGACGACACCGGGAATGGCGCTCCTAGTAAGGCTTATCTCAGTTATCTTTCAGTAGTTAAAATCTACGAAGTTCGAGGTAATTGGTAACGCCGTAACACAGGTGAAGTGACATTATGGTCAAAATACTTTGGCGTTTATGCGGGATAATGTGATATCAGCAATAGAAATAATTAGACGAATACTATATATAGGAGTATATATAATCTTTCCTTACATTACGGGGTATTTTGTGAGAGTGCAGCATTGCGTGAGGGCGCGCCCTACTACAGTAGTCATTTTAGATAAATAGCACGAATATCTAGGTCTCGCAGGCCGGTCTAACGTTCCACAAAAGTACAGATATTATTTTCAATTACATGTAATCGCACAAGGGCCTGTGTCTGCACGGTGAAATTGGTACTCAAGTCGGCGTTTCTACGTCTCGCGATAGTTTGACCTCTCCACCGCTGGCGAAAGCCCCCGCAAGGCCGCGCTGATTCACATGACTTGCCCACAACAGAGTTTGCCGTGACATTTGCTGAATATAATAATGGCAATGTGCAAATTGAATTGTAGCTTTTAATTGTGTTGTTGGATGTCTTTTGTTTTTTGTATGGAAATTGAGTGGTACTTTAAGCGAGTGAAGATAGAAACAGAGAGATAGACAAGAGAGATACGGTTCCTATGTTTTGTAGGGACAAGAGAGAGGTGCGGTGCACACATTATCTTCTTCTTATAGCCGATTTCGTATATCTAATACAGTGCACTCCTATTGTCTGTATCACCGTAGGAGAAAGAGATCTTACGTTTTCAGTATTTTTATTAAACGCCACATGGAGGCAACACTAAGTACTAAAATTAATATAAAAATAAAATTTCACGAAAAATACTGTATTATCCAAGTTTACGTAAGATATCCTTTTTCGTTTAAGTTTATGTTTTTTAATAAAATATAAATAAATTAATAAAAATATTTTATATTATTTAATTGTCTATCATGCACAATTTATTTCAGTTAGCTAAAAGTTTTCTTTATCTTCCGTGATATTCAAACTTTCTTAACCGACCCTTTATTTTTGCTCACGACTATAGTTTCAAAGATGCATGGTCCAATGATTCAGTTATTTCTCTTATGTAAACATAAAAAGGGAACACTTTTGCCCAGTTTACAAACAGAAGCCGGGCGCAAACCATTTACGGCTACGTTAGTTGTAAAAATTTCATTCGATTACGCAACCGCTTACATCGATTTTCCGGAAGAATCGATTCATTGTAATTGGCGACACGGTCGATAGTCGGCCAAGTGCCACGCTAATCGGACGACGGCTCAGTTCCTTATGGGTCAGCAACGTTGACACGATTTGAACAAAGTCTATATAGGAAAAAAATGCTAACAATTTTTTTTCACAAAATATTACTAACATTTCTGTCAACTTAGCTTAAGCGTGTGCTATTTGATTCGAAACTACGACCTTTTGTTAGCAGACCGTACACTAATCCATTAGACATAGACATTTATTTATTGGCATCACAATACAAAACACATCACAGACAGAATATAACACACATTAAAAAGAATGAAAAATAGACAAAACACAGTTAACGTTACATGGACAAATAATACAAAACATATGACGCCAATATCGGACACCGTCTCAGCATATGCTGTCGCTAGGATCCGACAGCGCTGATTTTTAGCGGTGCCCGGGACTACCTAAAGACGTGCGCGGGCAATACTACCTTTATATGGAATTTATACAGACAAATTATATAATAAAATATTGAAAATATTGGACACAACAAGCGACCGATATCATTAGGCTATTGACGATTAAATTGGGAACGAAATGTTAAGGGTAATACATAATGATGAGCTTTTACGACCATCTAACCGAAGCAAGGTAGACAAGACATAGTTATCATTCGATTTAAAAATCTGAATTGATGGGAGAAAGTTCCAGTACATATTTTGTAAATTACTTATTAAAAACACGTTATCCTATTGTTTATATTCCAATTTGCCAAAAATAAACCAAAATAAAGCGAATCTGTCGTAATATATGTTTTTTATATTATAGCCTTTAAATAAATAGTTATACATGTCACACTGTTGGGCGCAGGCCTTCTCTGTAAAGTCAGTCTAAGGGCATAGTCCACCACGCGGCAGACTTCACATGTCTTAGAAAAACTTTCTGAGACGTGTAGGTTTCCTCACGATGTTTTTATTCACCGCCGAGCGCGTGGTAAATCAACACATAAAATTGCAACAACAAATTCATTGGTGCCGGCACCTGCGATCGAACTCGGGTTGCTAGCGTGCTATGCAATTTGAGACGACCGCTCGGACACTGAGCTATCACGGCTAGGACATTGCATCAACGAAATCATTTTTTTTTGTGTGAGTTCTTAACAATGTTATATTTTCTATAAGTTATCGTAATCATTACATTTGAAAACGCATTATAACATAAAAAAAGTTTACTACATTAAAAGAGATTACAATGAAAGTATTTAAGAATATGCAATATTTTTAAGGACTATAAAATAAATTAATGTATTAAATAAAAAAAGTTACCAACATAAAGGAGGTTAGATCAAAAGAGTATGAAGCCCAAAGAATTTTTTTAAGAACTACAAAAATAGATTAAATGTATTCACCTTCCATCCTGCTTCCTACAAAACTATTTAACACGAGGTAATTCTTTGAAGTAACATTCCATCACCTTCCGTCTAAGTAATATTATGATCTACAAAAAAATAGAGTAAAAACTACAAAGGAAACCTCGAACGCGATACAAAAAGGCGAAACATGAGACACGCGATTGGGAATTGAACCTGCGCCATTAACGTGCCGGCCACACCTACCTGTTACGAAAAAATGATGCTCAACGGTACAGGCTTGTAGTAAAGTGTTTGAAATAAATATTATGTCTTTATTTTGTTACAAGTACAAGACTCCCGTCCATTGCTCAGATTTTGACGTGACAAAGTCTTATAAATTTATGAATATTGGATGTCGTTCTCGCAAAATGTCCCGTTACACTCGGGACGAAAGTTCTCGAGAATTGCCGATAGTGCACGTTCAAAGTGTGTAAGCGAGAGCGCGGTATGAGAGAGATAGAGAACGCAAATTTGTGCTCAGTGAAGTAGAAAAAATAAGGTAAGTTCGATAGGATATAATCAGGAAGATGATAAAAGATGTACGATAAGATAAAAGAATATATGATTTATAAATATGATAATCATTTCCTAAATAAATACTTCAATTTTGTTGGAATAACGTGTGTACCTAGGATACGTTGTCACGAATTTAACGTCCCAGCACTTGCGCCTTGACACCTGGGATTTTTAATCCAAATATTAGACTTTAGAATACGTCTCTCTATTCCTGTTCCACTTGTTTGTTTTTAAAAACTTATTAACACGACATTGTCTGTTTAAAACGACTACTTATCTGTGTAAAAGCGATATAGCCATGGTTCGACCCTCTCGAGCACCCTTGGGTCGGAATGCATATGCGCAACATAGTAACCGTCCAAGTCGAGACTACCCCACACGAGGGGACGCTTGAGTGGAGTTACTAACTAGAAAGGTTCAGGTTAAGCGACCTAAGAGCTATGCCACATCTCAATCCGATGAAGCAGTAAAAGTCTGCTTCTCTAGCTAATCTGGATAGGTTCGTCAAAAATAAAGGCATTGTCATACAAACTATAGTAAGAGTCTATATTATCTACTTGTGTCTTTTTTATTACTAATATATTTTATATATGTGCATATTAAGTGATAACTTATGACACTTCATATAGTGATAGCAGTTATATGTATGTATAATTCAGTTGTAATATTTTCATGCTTCGTACTGCATCAGGCAAACAAATGTTGGACCTTCGGACCCCACTTCGAACAGTTGGGGCCGAAGGTCCTGAGGACGGCAGCCGCGCTGGGAAGTCTCCTCCCGAACCTCGGAGGACCCAGCGCGGTGCAGGAGGCTGTACTCTGGGGTCTGTCGGAGTATGGCCACGTACGGTGCCCCATCTGGGCGGGTGACCTGTCTCGCGGCAATCGCTCACAGCTGCGCAGGGCGCAGCGGACTGCCGCGATCAGGGTCATCCGGGGTACCGTACGGTCTCGTGGGCGGCAGCTACAGCGCTTGCCGGCGATCCGCCGTGGGAGCTCGTGGCGGGGTTCTGGCCGAGGTGTCCGACTATGTCTCGGATAGGAGGGCCTCGGAGAGAACCTCTGCCAGAAGAGGTCCGGCGGATCCGTCGGTTAAGCGAGGTAGCACTATGCCGGAGGTGGGAGGAGGACCTGGCGCATCACCCGTACGGGAACGTACAACGGGTGCTCTGCGCCCGGTCCTGGAGCGTTGGATGCGCAGGAAGCGCAAACCTCTCACCTTCCGTCTGACGCAGGTGTTCACGGGGCATGGCTGCTTCGGGGACTACCTGTGTCGGACGGCCCGACGGGAGGCTGATGAGCGGTGCCATGATTGTGGCGCTGCGGTGGACTCTGCCCAGCACACCCTGGAGGTGTGCCCGAGATGGGCAGCGCAGCGTTGCGACTTGGCATCCGCCATCGGTGGAGTAGACCTGTCGCTTCCGAGCCTCGCACTCTGCGATGGTGTACGGTTTTATTGCGTCTTGGTCGGCGGTCGCCTCCTTCTGCGAGACAGTCATGTCCCAGAAGGAGGCCGACGAGCGGGTCAGGAGGGAGCCGGGCCCCTCCCTCCGCAGGCGACGAGTCGGGGTGCGCAGGAGGCAAGCCGCCTCCCTCCGCTGCGGCTCTCGCATCTGGAAGCGGGGCCAGGATGGGAACCTGGCCCCAGCATGCTTCGGCGTCGTCGGGACTTCTCTGAGTGCCGGAGGAGTCCCCTTCGAGGGTGAAGTCCGGTCTTGCCGAGACCGGCCGGTCGTTGGGGTGTCCTGTCGCTGACAGATCCGGGGCACCCCGCTCATAACGGCTGATGGCATTCGCGGTAGGTTTAGTGGGTATGGGCTGCCCAGGCCGAGTCCCACACATCCCTCCGGGCCCACCCAGGGTACCGGAGGATGGTTAATAACTCGATTCCCCCGCGTTAACAAAAAAAAAAAAAAGGTATACAAATGTTACCTAGAAAATATCGCTCTTGAGACGTCATCAAATCAAATCATCAAATTGTATAATGTTCTTTATCTTCTTCTTGGATTCTGATATACAGTTAAGTAATATCTATGTATCTATTGAATTCGTATATCTAGATATGGATAGATATATATATTTTAAAAAAGTTATCAAGTACTTGTGCGATAAGCTCGCTTTGTACATTAGCCCAGACATAACATCAAATCAGCCCTCTAGTTCTAGGCTCTCAAAAATAAGACTACGGTATCCCCTGCCTGTCGTAGAAGGCGACTAAAAGGGGCGTTGGGTTCACTGGGCGACAAGGGTGGGGGCCTTTGTCGTCCGCTAAGGTGGACCCGGGAAGAAGGCGACATCGGCTGGCCTCACAGGGTTTCCTCTGGGACGAGCTATCCTTGAGCACAGTGCAGAGGAGCTCCAGTGCATTCCACTGGAGATCCCGGAGCCCCTCTTCATGCACTGAGGAAAGGGCCACCGGGTTTTAGTGGGTAAAAACCCCACATAACCACCGCCTTCCACCCAGAAGGCGGGGTATCTTTTGAAGATTTCCTCCAGGTTAACAAAAAAAAAAGACGTAACATCAAATAACAATTCGAACAAAAAGATTATATTTTGTCTAAAATAAATTATATTTAACAAAAGGATTGTTACGAAGTTTATAGCGTTTTAATTTTATTTTGAATTCCCAACGTTTCTAAATCTTTACAACATTCATTTTTGCATATTTAGAGTGAATTCAGTATACAAAAATAATAATTCAACCGCAATAATTTGTAGAATTATTATGTCTTAAGAAAATATTTCGCAAAATGATTTATGTAACAAAACATTTACGACTTCGAATGTACAAAAATGTTATGATCCAAACCAAACTCGTTTAAAATGTACATGCTCACGTGGAATGTTCGATATAAGATAAAGTGAATTTGTGATACGATGCAAACAATAAATAACCATTCTACGTCTCCGGCAATTGAAAAAATTAGGATTTGAGTCTTGGGTTGCCCTAAATATTAGTACAACAGCCCTGTAGTTTTGGGCTCTCAAGAATAAGACTACGGTATTCCCTGCCTGTCGTAGAAGGCGACTAAAAGGGGCCTCGGGTTCACTGGGTGGGGGCCTTTGTCGTCCGCTAAAGTGGACCCGGGAAGAAGGCGACATCGGCTGGCCCGTGTAGCCGGCCCAGGACGTGCTCTCCTTGAGCACAGTGCAGAAGGGCTCCGGTGCATTCCACTGGAGATCCCGGAGCCCCTCGTCATGCACTGAGGAAAGGGCCACTGGGAGGTTTTAGTGGGTAAAACCCCACATAACCGCCGCCTTCCCCCTAGAAGGCGGGGTATCTTTTGAAGATTTCCTCCCCGTTAACAAAAATATATATATATATATATATTAGTACAAATAATAATTTTCTCCTATAAAAAGAAACATTACGTTTATTATTAGTATAAATAAATAAATATAGGATTACTGCTAACAAAATAATACATATCAAAGATGGATAATACAATACAAGCAACAATCTTGATAGCTCAGTTCTCGAGTTGCTTAGTACGCTAGCAACCAGAGAGCAACAATGAATTTATTGCTGCAATTCTAAGTGCTGGTTTACCAAGCGCTCGCCGGTGAAGGAAAACATCGTGAGAAAACCTACATGTGTTAGAAAAAAATTAATCGCCTCTTTAACCTTAAACCCTATTTTAGCAGCACTACCCTTAGCGTGCTCTTAACCGTTGTTTAATCGTCGTCAATAGATGGCGCCTGTTTCGCATTAGATTGCGATATTGGTTAGTCACCTTTAGAGCACCAGGCCATGTAAAATGTTTACATTAGTACACAACAGATGGTGCTATGCCAGGAATTAGGAGTCGGAAGTCGGCATTGATAGGGGCCGCCGAACATTGGCACCAAGAGCATAAGAACATACAAGTCAGTCCAGCGGTTGTCGTTCGTTCAAAGGTCTTGTCTAAATCAGTCTTTTGCGACTGAAACAACCATCAAGCTGCCGTTAGCCGAAAGAAATGCCATATAGCATTAAGTTCGCCTTTGTCCACATATTTTGGTGCAATAAAGGATTTATCTATCTATAAAGGATCACATCCCTCAAACCCGAAGGAAGCTTGCTTTGTCTTTCATTATTTGAACAGGGAAGGACCTGGAATAGTTTGACTGCACCTTGATTTTCCCTCCGATTACAAAATGGGTGTTTTAAAAGTAAAGTGGATAGGCTATTATTATTATTATTATTTTTTATATGAAAAGTGGCAAACGAGCATAGGGCTTCCCTGATGTTAAGTGATCACCGTCGCACATCACAAGAGGAGCTGCAGGTGCGTTGCTGACCTTTGAGGTAGGAGTAGGCTCGTTTCTTGAAGGTCCCCAAATCGTAAACGTTCGGAAACAACGCTGGTGACAGTTCATTCCACAGGTTGATAATGCGCTATAATATAATTAAGCTAGTGCTTATCATGAAGGACTGCATTTCTACTTAACATCAAGTGGAATCGTGGTTAAGCACTAACTTATAAAGTGTAAAAAACGTTTTCATCATTTTCAAATATATGTAAATATGCAAGAAAATTAGTCAAAGCCACTGTATGTGTTACCAAAGAATTTATTTAACATAACGGTCCATTTGGAATGTTACAAAATGTTCGCCTTGATTTATTTATGTCTAAACTAATACACATTTCGTACGTATGGTTACATACGATTGTATGATTGCGACGTGTTTTTTTTTGTGTTTGAAATTATACGTGTTGTCGTAATGTAGTTTTGTAAATGGGCAAGTTTCATATCAACCTTACAACACGATAATGATACCGTTGCGTTGCCAACGCTTCCCGAAGTGGCACTCAAAGTTAGTTTAGCTTTCGAATGTCCCTTAGATTATCCGTGAAATAGCAACCGACCGAGTCGTGGTTCGGCCCTCTCGGGCGCCCTCGGATCGGAATGCTTACGCGTAACATAGTAACCGTCCGCCGAGGTTACCACCGGGGACCCTTGTGTCGAGTTACTAGCGATAGAGGTTCAGGCTAAGCGACCTAAGAGCTCTGCCACCTCTCAATCCGGTGAAGCAGTCAAGGCCAGCTTCTCTGGCCAATCTGTGTAGTTCGTCAAAAAAAAAAAATACCGTTGCGAACGTTGGGTACTTACATATTATCTTGGTTTAGTAGACAGCACACGGCTACCGACATCTGAATTCCATTCTCAAGTAACACAAGTATATTTACGAATTAAAACAAACACCAACTACAAATCGAATCAATCGTTAAACGCTAGTACACGTGGCCGTCCTCTTTGTCTTTACGAATTATCGTAGGAATTTTACGAAACGCAATTAATGAGAACCAAGCACATACATGCAAATTTAAAAGGGAGAGGAAGTGGCCGAAGAAACTCCAGCAACGCTTCTAGCCTGCCCACGCACAACTATAACAAGTAGACTATAACTAGTTTAGGGGACTCAGCTCCTGCATTTTGTGATATGTTTATATTATATTAGATTCATAGGGCCAATAAACAAGAATAGATATTATTATATTTAAAAAAAAATCTATTAAATAGATATGGGCAAGTATTGAAATGTACACGGGTTGTATAATTTTTATACAATTTCGAAATAACACGTACCAATAATGAAGATATGTTCACATTGATTGCCTTTTGTTAGTGCTTATCATGAAGGACTGCATTTCTACTTAACATCAGGTGGAATCGTGGTTAAGCACTAACTTATAAAGTGTAAAAACGTTTTCATCATTGTCAAATATATGTAAATATGCAAGAAAATTAGTCAAAGCCACTGTATGTGTTACCAAAGAATTTATTTAACATAACGGTCCATTTGGAATGTTACAAAATGTTCGCCTTGATTTTATCCTCCTCCGATTACAAAATGGGTGTTTTAAAAGTAAAGTGGATAGGCTATTATTATTATTATTATTATTATTATTATTATTATTATTATTATTATTATTATTATTATTATTATTATTATTATTATTATTATTATTATTATTATTATTATTATTATTATTATTATTTTTATATGAAAAGTGGCAAACGAGCATAGGGCTCCCCTGATATTAAGTGATCACTGTCGCCCATGAACATCCACATCACAAGAGGCGCTGCAGGTGCGTTGCCGACCTTTGAGGTAGGAGTAGGCTAGTTACTTGAAGGTCCCCAAATCGTAAACGTTCGGAAACAACGCTGGTGACAGTTCATTCCACAGGTTGATAATGCGCTATAATATAATTAAGCTAGTGCTTATCATGAAGGACTGCATTTCTACTTAACATCAGGTGGAATCGTGGTTAAGCACTAACTTATAATGTGTAAAAAACGTTTTCATCATTTTCAAATATATGTAAATATGCAAGAAAATTAGTCAAAGCCACTGTATGTGTTACCAAAGAATTTATTTAACATAACGGTCCATTTGGAATGTTACAAAATGTTCGCCTTGATTTTATCCTCCTCCGATTACAAAATGGGTGTTTTAAAAGTAAAGTGGATAGGCTATTATTATTATTATTATTATTATTATTATTATTATTATTATTATTATTATTATTATTATTATTATTATTATTATTATTATTATTATTATTATTATTATTATTATTATTATTATTATTATTATTATTATTATTATTATTATTATTATTATTATTATTTTTATATGAAAAGTGGCAAACGAGCATAGGGCTTCCCTGATGTTAAGTGATCACTGTCGCCCATGAACATCCACATCACAAGAGGCGCTGCAGGTGCGTTGCCGACCTTTGAGGTAGGAGTAGGCTAGTTACTTGAAGGTCCCCAAATCGTAAACGTTCGGAAACAACGCTGGTGACAGTTCATTCCACAGGTTGATAATGCGCTATAATATAATTAAGCTAGTGCTTATCATGAAGGACTGCATTTCTACTTAACATCAGGTGGAATCGTGGTTAAGCACTAACTTATAAAGTGTAAAAACGTTTTCATCATTGTCAAATATATGTAAATATGCAAGAAAATTAGTCAAAGCCACTGTATGTGTTACCAAAGAATTTATTTAACATAACGGTCCATTTGGAATGTTACAAAATGTTCGCCTTGATTTATTTATGTCTAAACTAATACACATTTCGTACGTATGGTTACATACGATTGTATGATTGCGACGTGTTTTTTTTTGTGTTTGAAATTATACGTGTTGTCGTAATGTAGTTTTGTAAATGGGCAAGTTTCATATCAACCTTACAACACGATAATGACACCGTTGCGAACGTTGGGTACTTACATATTATCTTGGTTTAGTAGACAGCACACGGCTACCGACATCGGAATTCCATTCTCAAGTAACACAAGTATATTTACGAATTAAAACAAACACCAACTACAAATCGAATCAATCGTTAAACGCTAGTACACGTGGCCGTCCTCTTTGTCTTTACGAATTATCGTAGGAATTTTACGAAACGCAATTAATGAGAACCAAGCACATACATGCAAATTTAAAAGGGAGAGGAAGTGGCCGAAGAAACTCCAGCAACGCTTCTAGCCTGCCCACGCACAACTATAACAAGTAGACTATAACTAGTTTAGGGGGACTCAGCTCCTGCATTTTGTGATATGTTTATATTATATTAGATTCATAGGGCCAATAAACAAGAATAGATATTATTATATTTAAAAAAAAATCTATTAAATAGATATGGGCAAGTATTGAAATGTACACGGGTTGTATAATTTTTATACAATTTCGAAATAACACGTACCAATAATGAAGATATGTTCACATTGATTGCCTTTTGTTATTTCTTCGATCGCAAATTGTTCGGAAATTTTTATTACATAGCTTATTACTGTAATGGATCGTACCTTTAGATTACTCTCAGAGAACGCTAACAAACTGCAACAAGAAATCAACGGAATCACTATAATCAAGATTGTCCAATGTCTCAACCTGAGCGGCCTGTTCGTCAACAAGCGGGACGGTGTGATCACGCCCTAGTTTTATCATTCAATGATAGCGGTTAATGTGTTATAATAAATTTATAAAGGTATATATTATAATATACCTTAATAAATTTGAGCACACGTCCAACACTTGCAACTGTATGGATCATTTTTGGAAGAGGCTAACGTCTAAGATACTAGCTCTAACGTCTAGCGGGTGCCCCGGATCTGTCATCGATAGGACACAAAACTAGGCTCGGACTAGTTTAGACGTTAGAAAATCTAAAAATAGTGTCAATTTCATTTTATCTTATAATCACATTGTTTTAAGAGTAATATAAGCATTTTATTTGTTTTCAATAAAAATATTTTTATTTTTTTAATGCATCGTATATAGTTTTTGTTAGCTTTCTAATCATTTGTGAAATAATGGTAGTCATTTAATATTTAATGGTAGAATTTCGTAACTCTTTTGGTGTTTGATCTTGTTTTTTTTACATTTTGGACAGCAAGCGCAAATGTTTATTTCTTTCATAAAATAATTATCACCACAAAACTATTTCCACGTTTTTTTTTATTTTGGGATCTCATAGTGCATGGTTCTAGATTTTATTTTATTAATTCCATGGCCCGAAATAATTTATAATAAATTTACCTAAGATAATAACATCTTTTTTAATTTCAATAACTTTAATCGGCTAGAGTGAAGCAGTTAGTTAACAGCCTTCATTTATGTCTCACCCATTGTTGGGCGCAGAGAGTGTAAGGGCATAGTCCGCCACGCGGCCCTAGTGCGAATTGGGACTTCACATGTCTTAGAAAAATCCTAAGACACGTACGTTTCCTCACGATGTTTTTCTTCACCGCTGAGTGCGTGGTTAATCAGCATATAAAATTGCAACAATAAATTTATTGGTGCCAGTATCGGGGATCGAACTAGGGTTGCTAGCGTACTATGCACCTTGAGGCAACCGCCCGGACACTGAGCTACCACGGCTCTCTGTTGGATGCTGAGCGAAACAGTTGGATGTTCTTTTATCTGCTTAAAGAATGGTTCCAATTTCGTTACTGTTTTTGATTTTGGTCCAAAAAATCTACGGTTATTCCGAAACTCACTCGTCACGGATCAAGTTTGGCGTGTGGATCAAACAACATGAGCGTTAAATAAACCGTTTAGAGCTAACAGGATCCGAGATAGGGTCAAGTATTAAATTATTTTGAACGGAACCCGGTGAAAGTGGACCTGTGTAGATTATACATATACGGAATGACGGAGCGATTGTTTTCACCGCATCGCGTGAATGTTAATAGTAAAAGTGAATCAAATGGAGTATGGACGGAATGGCATGTCCATTACGGCCGTGCAGTGAATCTACTGCCGGATTGTGAACACCTGATTGCCTTCGAATCCTTTTCATGCCATTCTGCAAATTACTTAATAATTTGTTACAAAATATAGTATCGTCATCATCATTTTAGCCGCAGGACATTCCCTGCTAAACATATCCCAACGATTTTAGATAATAATAGACAATAAATATAATACACGAGCAAAAACAAAAACAGACTTTTTTTTTCTGTTATGACGAACTACACAGAATGTCCAGAGAAGCTGGCCTTGACTGCTTCACCGGATTGAGAGGTGGCATAGCTCTTACGTCGCCCTGCCTGAACCTCTATCGCTAGTAACTCGACATAAGGTTTCCCCCGGTAAGGGGTAACGTCGACTTGGACGGTTACTATGTTACGCGTACACATTCCTGTTCGCTGTTCACGGTTAATCAAACTTCAAATCAAACATTAAACGTATTACGCACAGACGCCCTCTTTGTATTTCCTAATTATCGTAGGAATATTACTAAATAGAATTAAGCACACCTAACCAAACTTTCAACTACTCCTACTCTTGAATGCACTTGGCATTAAGATGATTTAAAATGAACCAATAAAAAATTAATCATCGCAATCAGTTGGCGTGATATTGTCAAAATTTAAATGGGAACATAAGAGAGATATATATATATATATATATAAGATATATAAAAAAGAAGTCGAAAATTATGCAGTAACAAACATAAAAATCACAGACAGACGAATTGGCGAATCAATCATATTTTATATATAATTTATCTGTTCTTCAACACCGGGCATAAATTTAAGCATGATATCGAAGCCTCGACGGTCACATCGAAAGTCTTAGATTAAAATCTAAAACTGTATGCATACGTCATTTTTTATAAATTGACGTCGCTAAGCTCCAGTTATCTTGAAAAGAAATTGTATTACACAGCCCGTTATTAGGCATAATATTACAAAACAAAACGACTACATAATCAGTGCGGCATACGTTATTGAGTGATTAAGTATTTCCGTAAGGCCTACCAATTAGAATGTAGAAGTTAATGATAAAAAGTTTTACGTAAGAATTTTCTCCGAAAACAAAACGTTTGATTTTTGTGACATAGACATAGACATTTTATTTATTGGCATCACAGTATACAAATGCATTACATATATTATCCATATTACATAAAATATAGTAAAAAAAAGAAAATTAAAAAAGAAAGAAAAATAAACACAATAGAATTAAAGGAAGGAACAGACAAATATATTAAAAGTGGTAAATTAACAAGCGTACAACTTACACATTCACTGACACACACACTCACAAACACATACAATTATTCAAATATGTCTAAATAAATTAAATACAAAACAGTCGTAAAGTTCTTAGCTTAGGTAATAGCGAGTCTTCCTATAATAAATTCCGTCGCGTCGCCCGGAGACCGAGACACGTTCTTGACGATCCGGACGACGCGATTACCATTGCACAGATGATAGATCAACAAAGCGTCCATTCGCGACCGTCGGAGGTTGCGAATAATCCTTGCGCGTTACCGCTATTTTATGAGCAGGCCCCACCCCTTAGATGTTAGGAGCGTTGCTGGAGTTTCTTCGGCCACTTCTTCTCCCAGCGCCAACGCTTCCCGAAGTGGCAATCAAAGTTAGTTTAGCTTTTGAATGTCTCTTAGATTATCCGTGAAATAGCAACCGACCGAGTCGCGTTAACGTTACGCGTAACATAGTAACCGTCCAAGCCGAGGTTACCCCTCACCGGGGGGACCCTTGTGTCGAGTTACTAGCAATAGAGGTTCAGGCTAAGCGACCTAAGAGCTGTGCCACCTCTCAATCCCGTGAAGCATTGACTGCTTTTCTGGCCAATCTGTGTAGTTCGTCATTAAAAAAAAGGTAATAGCGAAATATAACTTAATTCAGCTTATATTACTTATAGCATATAATAATTGCAACTAGAATTTATGTTCCTTTTTTCTTTGATTATTTAATAATTTATTATTATTATCTATATAAAATTTATGTCGCGTATTCGTAGTACAAATTGTTTACACTAACGTAACTTGAATAACGTTACCTACAAACAAAACACAACTAAACTCCATTCCGTATATCCGTTCAGCTTAAAAACAAATATGGAAGTTGGCTTCCTAACAATTGTCCCAGTTTCCCAGAGCTGATGAAAAGAGAGATGGAAAAACGAATAGAGCCGCCTCATCGGCATTCAAATCGCTTTATACTTAGAAATTGTATGTTGGCAGTGGAGCGGGCTGCGTGAGAGTTATCGGGCGTCGATCGAATGCTTTGCGCGGTGACTTTCTTACGGCGTTTTCATAATTGCGCGGCGATTTACGCATTCTTAGTATTTGTCTCGTTTTATATGCCTTAGATAACGCGTACGGAAACGGTATTTCAATTTTTGTATTAAAATAAAAACATAGTTTTTTTAACATGTTCTAATTTTGCCTGTTCGTGGTCTCCAATGGAGAATTTGGGAAACAAAGGAAACGTAAGCCACTTTCCTTTGTCGTCGCTTGAAGTTGACCCGGGATGAAGGCGAAATTGGCTGGTCTGTGTTTTTGCACTGCGAGGGCACAGAGGAGGGCTTAACCTGTCCCCCCGGGACGTGCTCTCCGAGAGCACAGAGCAGAGAGGGTCCGGGGGGCGTTCCTCTGGAGATCCCGGAGCCACTCACCACGCAACGAGGAACGGCCACCAGGAGGGGTGGGTGGGTTTAGTGGGTAAGAACCCTTCTGGAGAAAGGCGGGGTGTCTTGTTTTTACCTTGTAGCTTTCCCCCCCGTCAACAAAAAATATGATCTACGTTAAGAGATACTTATAACGCGGAAAAGAGAACCTTTTTTGCAAACACGGTTTAAATTGTAACGTTGGACATTTTCTATTTTCTTTTACGATTTCCAAGACTACATTGTGGTCACCACATTCCCACGTTTATTTGTGTTAATATTCTGCACCGTACTCGAATTATGTTAATAGTTTCCAATTCATTGGAATATATTCAATCTTTCTGTATACGCTATCCATTTAACAACTAAGCTTCAATATATACAAATAAATAAAATTGGAGTGTCTGTTTGTAATATTAAAATAATCGCTTTTAACGCCTGCTAATTTTTACTACATGCTTATGAATGTATAATGTATTTTGTCTTTTTCCCGGCTTTCCTGAAACGACTGGATCAATTTTGACGGTTTAGCTAATAATAATAATATAGTTTATTTGCAAAAAATAAAGTTGAATACATATAAAGGCTGTAACTTTAACTTTATATATATATATATATATATATATATATATATATATATATATATATATATATATATATATATATATATATATATATATATATATATATATATATATATATATATATATAAAGGTGAGTCCCTTAACTCCCGAACTAGCGTAAGCTGTATCTCAGGAGCTAATGTCTTCCCCCGTCACTTTTTTAATCTTAAACATAAGTACAGTAAAAAAAAAAACAAAAGATAAAAAATTGTGTAACAAAATGTAAATAAATAGTCGAAAATAAAATCTGTTTTTTAAATGTTTTTGTGTGTATGTGTGAGTATGTGTGTGTGTGTTTTACTGTGTTTGCACAGTAAACGATCTATCAATTTATAATTATTAATTTTTCAATTGTTTCATAATTATACTGGTTAAGCCATGTAAGTATTGTCTTTTTAAATTTATTATTTGTAGAATTTCTCATATTGTTTTCTTTTTGAAGAATATTGAATATATAGCTAATGTAAGGTGAAGGTTAATCCCTCCCCCCTGTGCCCTCGCAGTGCAAGACGGCACAGGCCATCCGATGTCGCCTTCTTCCCGGGTCTACTTTGGCGGGCGACAAAGGCCCTCGCTCTTGTCGCCCAGTGAACTCAAGGCCCCTTTTAGTCGCGTTCTACGACAGACAGGGGATGCCGTAATCTTATTCTTTGCAAACGACACCACTGAAGGCAGTTTGACGTATCGACGTGGCAGTTATTTCTCATATATTAAGGTGAATATTGTTTATTTTTTTAGAAATAAATTTCTTTGAACCGAAACTACCTAACTACAACGCTATGCAATAAGTCTATAACTCTACATGTTGAACTATCTAAAGTTATCACTTGTGAACTGCATACGACCTCAGAAGGCTCGCGATATTTTGTCATTGTCATTACAAAACCTTGTTTGTACTCGCTATAGGACGGATTAAAATGGTTTATTAATGGTATTTACGTCTTAACGAATGTAACACTTAATCCGCTTTATCCTGCAAGGTATCGTCGCTCAGCAAACCTTGTTATCAGACGCATTAAACGTGATGTCATGGTTGCTGTACTTTGTATACAAGAGATACAACTAGCTAAGATTTCTTCAAACTGGTTTTTTTTTGAGAGAAGGGCCGAATTTTCGAACTTCAATCGACTAATTACAATTCCATTGTACCTAAAAACTGATTAATAACTTATGTGTTTGTATTGTATATTTTGTATGTGAGCCGTGGTAGCTCAGTGTCCAGGCGGTTGGCTCTTGTTGCATAGTACGCAAGCAACCCGAGTTCGATTCCCGGTGCCGGCACCAATAAATTTGCTGTTGCAATTTTATGTGCTGATTAACCACGCGCTCGGCGGTGAAGGAAAACATCGTGAGGAAACCTACGTGTCTTAGAAAATTTTTCTAAGGCATGTGAAGTCTACCAATCCGCACTAGGGCCGCGTGGTGGACTATGCCCTTATACTCTCTTTACAGAGAAGGCCTGTGCCCAGCAGTGGGACATATATATTATATATATAAAGGCTGTAACTTTAACTTTAACTTTATGTAAGCAGTATATTTATTCATAAATTAAACTTGATATATTTGTGTATATTATTAACATTCCAAATAATCTTAAGCTTTTGTTAGGAGATGGTTCACGTCAATAGTCGACTTCGAATTTTACGTGTGCACGAAAAAAGAAATCGAAACATCATTGGAGTGCCTACGGTAAGTTATCGGAAAACCATAGTGACACAATTGAAGTAATAAATTTCAAAAAGGAATAAAAACCGTCCACTATGATGCCAACCGAACGTTAGTATTAATTAATTAAGACTATTGCTGACTAGAGGACTATTCTGGTCTTCCAGGTAAACGATCTATTGCAAGCCACTACCAGCATGGTCGCGTAATTTCGTGCTTATGCTTTGTGGTCCGCTGAAGTCAACTTTCTCTAGTGTTTGCATTTCACACGTTTTCAAAGCAACTATGCAAACAAGTTAACACGGCGAATTGTGACATAACAACATTATGGAGGCCGCTATAAATAAACTACAGTTTTTTTTATATAGTGAGACGCGACACAGACGTTAAATGATTGCGTTTAACTTAGGACATCATTAATTCCGCTGGGTGAGTTCAGACCACTGAAGACTTAGGCTAAAATTTATAAAGCGTGCTTTGACTTTGCTCAAACTAGCGTCAGTTCATCCTATCGTAGAAGGCGACTAAAACGGGCCTCTGGTTCACGGAAGTGGATCCGGGAAGTAGGCGACATCGGCTGGCCTGTGGCGGGCCCCGGGACGGGCACTCGGAAAGCACAGTGCAGAGGGGCTCCAAAGCGTTCCACTGGAGATCCCAGAGCTCCTCACCATGCACCGAGGAAAGGCCACCGGGGGGATTTTAGTGGGTAAGAACCCCACATAACTTTATGTTATCTTCTTGAAGAATTCCCCCCGCCAACATAAAAAGGCCAAACTAGCGTTTCTGCTTAGTGAAATATCAGCATTAAAATTTGCAGTCCTTCACGCTATGATTAAACTGAATGCAAACTAAACTAGAGCTTAAGCTTATTTTTATAAAGTTCCTATTAGGATGTTCGTGGTAATTCTTGGTATTTCAATAACATAATATTTATAAAACAAGTTCCAACATTTTTTAATGTATGTTTGAAGCGTCAATAGCCTAATGGTTTAGGGTACGGCCTGCGAATCGAAGTTCGTGGGTTCGAATCCACCATTCAACTATTGATGTAAACCATGTCCTAGCACAAGCTTAAGCTTAGTTGGAATGGTTAACAAGATTGTTAGTAATAATTCTGAAAAAAAAAGAAATATTGCTAGATTTCTTAAAAAAAATTCTTCCTTCATCTCGGCTCGTTTTCCGTTCAATATTTTCAATTTGAAACCGTGACGTGTCAAGTTTGAGCTTAGTAATTACGTTAATTATTTTTTTTGATTTAAACATATCTCTAAAATGTGAAAAATCTTGTTTTGTGTTTTGTCTAAGACTTCACACGCGCTAGAAAATATTTCTAACACATGTAGGTTTCCTCGCGAACTTTTCCTACACCACCAAACGCGTGGTAATCAGCACAACAAAGTTGGTGGCGGCACCGGAGATTGAACTCGGGTTGCTAGCGTAAAATGCAACTTGAGGCAACCGCCCCGACTCAGCTACCACGGCTCTTTACTTTCGCTCTTAAGCTCCGATTATTTTTTTTTATGTAACACGAGGAATGACTACTGACATATATTAATTCAGAGTTTTATTGCCCCTTGTCCTTTTTACTCTAAGTATAGTCTGAATATGCTATGTCTAATTCCCCCTGGCTAGGACGGTCAGGGCCTTTCAATTTCCTTCCTTTCAGTTTCCTTTCCTTTCATACATCATATCTTTTTATTACATACATTTTTCACTTATCTTATTACATTTTTTACTCATTCAATTTTATTCTAGGGTTACAATTCTTATTTCTTGTCTTAGCTCTATCATTATTTTACCTGTATTCTTCGCTTGTAAGCTCTTGTCATTGCCATGCAATATTTTGTCACTCGGTAAAACAGTTCTAAGTTACCACCAAATAAGCCGAATTGAAACGAGCATGCATAACTCAATGTAATAAATTACATCTTGATACAGCCACAGATGTCAGAATCAAACCTGATAGGATCGATTAATTAAAAAAAAACTGTTTCCATCTCTTGAAATGAAATATAAATTAAAACAGTGACCTATGCTATTGAGAATGTGTGAAAAGATTTCGATATGCAGACATCGTAGACCGTTGAATCGATTTCTTTAAATTAATATAAACTATCAACTTTTCCAGATAAGTATATTTTTTATCTATTAAAGTAGGTATTTAGTCCACAGATTCGCAAAGATATTTCTATACAATTATGTTAATAAGCTTACCAAATTGTATGTAAAATAGAACGATGGACCAGGAAATCTGTAAAAAAAACATTGATTATAATAAATGTCAAAATACTTCAAGGTTATTGAAATCATTACAAATCTGGTGATATAACTTATTAAAGAATATTAATTAGGAATGTAACCTTCTGTCATCATCGAAATGCTTAATCTCCGTTGACGTATTTTATCATCATATCTTGCGGCAGCTGGCGTAGAGTTGGGGACTTCCTGCTGGCTTGTACGACCCCACCCGACTGGGGGGGTAGCCTGGTGAGCATTCCTGCCCTTCCACAGGCGCAGGGGGTCCGGTTTTAAACCGGGTCTGTCACTGAGGCGAGATGGTGAATGCTGACGCGACCCCATCTAGCCCCATCACAGTGAAAGACTGCTCACCATGGGGGGTTTTAGTCGGTAGGGGTCTCTAGTAGGCAAAGCCCGACATAACTTGCCCGATTCCCCGGCGGGCATGTAAGAATAAAAGCATCTCCTGCCATGAAAAAAAAATTATCGTAAATCTAGCGTACCTAGCCCACTTCGCCGGGCTAGACTTTGCTTTGTTTTTTGAAACAATAAACTTACATTATTCATTTCTCTCCGTATTCATTCTCTTCACAAGCGGGTGAAGATCATTACCTACACCCATGTCCATATCAGTAAATACAAAATAATTCTTATCATTTAGGGATTTATTATACTTCAATATACTCCAATGTACTTCAATATGGTTCATAATGACATAAATATACACGACGCATGTGTCAATACAAATTTGGGTTGTAAAACAATAGAATATCATCATAGTAAATAAAAGCTGTATTTGACAGTTCAAAAAGATGAGTGCTCCGATCGTCACCAAACTTTACAGGATTACTCGCCAGGTCTATTTGAAGATTCCCTGAGAGTTTAATTTCCTAGTTAACTTAGTAACTCTCTCTTATATATATATATATATATATATATAAGATATATGATATAGAATATATATATATATATATATATTGACGATATTTCGAGCACGTTGCAGACTTTATTGACGGTGACGGTCACTTGTTTTGGTAGTGAACCAATCGCGATACATCGAGCAAAAATGTTTAACAACCAATAGTTTGTAAGTTCCCCCGGTGAAGGGGAACTTATCTTTGGTTGCTAGCGTTAGAGGTTCAGGCTAAGCGACCTTAGAGCTAGGATGCTATCTCTTAATCCGGTGAAGCAGTCAAGGCCAGCTTATCTAGTCAATTTTGTAGTTAAAAACATCTTCTTCTTCTTAGTCGTCTCCTTCATTGCTGAAGGTCGTGTCTAGCACAAAGTGTTGATCCCTCGCTCAACGATTAACTTCCACGTGTCCCTGTCCTCGGCGGTCTTCATGGCTTTGGTTATTGGCAGGCCTGTGAGCGTCTTAACTGCGTCTGCCCACCATGTGGGTGAGCGGCCGCGTGCTCTTTTTCCGTCCACCTGGCCAACAACCATTAGCTTTTCGAGGTTATCCGGATTTCTGCGAGCAACGTGTCCAAAAACATAGTATGTAAGAAAGCGAAACGATAATTTAAAAGCTAGAGTTCGTAGCAGAGATCTTAACTATTTATCATTGTTTCACTCTCTGAAGCTTTTTATATTTACTTTTATTTATTATGTATTTATAGTAACTTTTATCCATGTAAATTACTGGTTGTTTAAACCAAAATTAAACCTAATTAAAGTCCACGGGAAAGTCAACACATACCGTCAGTTAATTCATCATAAATTACGATCAACTTTATCACCCGCCTAAGGCTATTTCACGTCAACAACAACAACAAAAAAGAAATATGTAGGCATAGCGGGACCGGGCTTTCGAGTTGCAACGCGACGTAAAAGAACGAACGACCGTTGTCGAAATCATCTCGAACGCGGGTGAAAGCAGACGGACACGTTTTACGCACAGATTCACTAAAGACCTGTTGCCGATTGTAAACGATTACAGATGATCGCAGACGATTACGGACGACTTCGAGCAGGTATCAACGTGTCGCAATGTATTCAACATTCTTGCATATTTTAGCAGACTTTAACTGTGAGAGAGTTCCAAGTCACCGATCACTTAATGTGTCAGATAACTTTCTTCATAATTATTTACGAGCTATATTTTTAATAACTTCACCGGCTTGAGAGGTGACCGAGCCGTTAAGGCTAAACATCAATTTTGTAAACAAAATAGTTTTCTAACATGACCTTCTTCAATCTAATAGGCTCGTTGAAAAACAGTCAACGGTAAGCTCTGCCTACCCTGATAGAATAAATAGAGTTAAAAAAAATAATCCATAGAATCGGTAATCCATAAAACTTTTTAATAGGGGTAGGAAGAGTGAAAATATCACTAAACATTATACGAGCATTAAAACACACATTAAATGTTGTTGGCAATGTTATAGGGAATCAAATCAGCTTAATACGCTAATACCATGTTTAATTTCGTTGTAATCAACAAGTGGAAAATAAAAGAATAACATAATAAAAAAATTAATGAAGCTTCGAAAGTCGACAGCCAGCAAGCACATTTTATTATTATAGTTACCTGTAGAGATGCAATGCACGAAGATAGGAACAGGGACCTCGGCCTTTCTCATCCGCTGAAGTGGACCGGGAAAAAGGCGATATAGGCTGGCCCGTGTCGCCTTTCAGTGCGAAGGCACAGGGGTCGAGGGATTAATCTTCCCCCGGAACGAGTTCTCTGAGAGCATAGTGCAGAGTGGTGCCGGTGCGTTTCCTGGAGATACCGGAGCCCTTCACCATGCATGTGGAAGGGCCACCAGGGTGGTGAAAACTGGTGTTACTAGTATAGTACTAGAAACACCAGCTTTTAAATGCAAGGCGAAACGGGCCAGCCGATGTCGCCTTCGTCCCGGGTCCACTTCTGCGGGCGACAAAGGACCCCATCCTTGTCGCCCAGTGAACCCGAGGCCCCTTTTAGTTACCTTCTACGACAGGCAGGGATACCGTAGTCTTATTCTATGAGCCCAGAACTACAGGGCTGTTACAAACATAACTTGTGTTAAGGTAAACAAACATAAAAAAATATACAGACGAATTGAGAACCTCCTCCTTCTTTGAAGTCGGTTGATATATACAATTGAGCGTCCCCGCGTAGTGGCGGTCGTTTGATCTAACGGATAATTTAAAGTCGGTTTTTTTTTCACTCGTAAATATGTTTCTATGGACGTGTCCCTTGGCTTCGTTTATGCTGTTTGATTTTTTCCATATACCGGATATCCGTTAAAGTTACGTATACACTTAAAACAGGCTTTAAAGTACGCTCGGATCCGCTATCCGGGTTTTCGTCGAGCATCATTATTTCAAACAAATATAATAACCAAATAAATATTACCTAACACCCTCGTTCTACTTTATTAAATACCAACACACGTGGTGTTTGTGTGTCAAGCAAATGAAAGTGATTACAGTACAATGTAGTATTACGTAATCGAAAAATATCTTCAGACAAGTATTCAAAAAAAAATCGGAATATACTTACGTAAGTACCATCGAGACGGCCTATTGAAAATAAAAAGATACATAGATAAATCAATTCTTTATGGCAGCAAAATATATTTACTACATGTGATAAAAAAATTCCAAGACATGTGAAGTCTGATAATCCGCACTAGAGCCGTCTGGCGTACTATGTCTTCATACTCTCTTTACAGAGAAGGCCTGTGCCCGACAGTGGGACATGTATGTATACATACAAAGGCGAATTTAATGCTATGTAGTGTTTTGGAGAAAATCTTCAAAAAGATACCCCGCCTTCTGGGCGGAAGGCGGCGGTTATGTGGGGTTTTTACCCACTAAAACCTCCGGTGGCCCTTTCCTCGGTGCATGACGAGGGGCTCCGAGATCTCCAGAGGAACGCACCGAAGCCCCTCTGCACTGTGCTCAAGGAGAGCACGTCCCGGGGGAGGTTATTCCCTCCCCTCCTGTGCCTTTGCAGTGCAAGGCGACACGGGCCAGTGAACCCGAGGCCCCTTTTGGTCGCCCGGGGGGGGGATACGAGAGTAGGCTAATTAGTAATTGTATATTCAATTTAAATACATCGTAGATGGGGAAACTCGGACAACGTGAAACGAAAATGACATCCGGGCTCGCATAGAAATTGCCTGAGAGGGCCGAACCACGACTCGGTCTGTAGCTATTTCACGGATAATCTAAGGGACATTCGAAAAACTAAACTAACTTGCCACTTCGGGAAGCGTTGGCGCTGGGAGAAGAAGTGGCCGAAGAAACTCCAGCAACGCTCCTACCATCTAAGGGGTGGGGTAACGAATGTGGAATAAAATGAGAATATAAGCGATAGACATTCATAATATATTTTGATAATTCGGAAACAAAAAGAGGGTCCGTAGTAGTGATCCGTCTCGTTTGATATGAATTGAAGTCGGTTTTTGTTTTACTCGTAAATATAATTGTTTGTACACAACTTTATTGTCACTCGTATCTTTCGACAATACAATAACAATAACGGCTGCGCATACGCAAGCAACAATAGTAATTGTGTAATGCCGGGAGTAGTGTGTAGGGGGAGTGGTAACTCGTCACATATTCTATTCCTTTTACTCAGTGTTTGTTATATATTCGTATCAAGACTGATCATGTGCCGGATGACGAGGTGCAAATCACTACGGATAAATCTCAACTATATAACAAATCGTCCTGCTGCGGCCGTCAGTGGTTGCAAGAATCTTATTGATACCGCTGTTACATGGGATATCCATTGAATATTAGGAGCGTTACTGGAGTTTGTGAAGGCCCTTGCGCCCACTTATTTTCGAAAAGATTCAGACTAAGCAACCTAAGAGCTGTTCCACCTCCCAAATTCCGGAGGCCTCCTGGCGGATCAACGTAGTTCATTCAAAAGGTTCGTTGATCACCAAGTGCACATGTTTGTTCTACGACAATCTCTGTCTTATACTGTTTACTGTCCCACGTTGACGTTGACAGGGAAGGAGTAAAAAAAACAGGAAAGGCTTTGAAAAGATCTTGTTGTTGTCAAGAATGTGCGTTTAGAGCCACATGGCCAGATAACGCGTTTCGGCCCATATAACCGCGAGTTTGGTCGGGCCTTAGATTATCCGTGAATTAGCAACCGATCGAGTCGTGGTTCGGCCCTCTCGGGCGCCCTCGGATCGGAATGCTTACGCGTGACATAATAACCGTCCAAGCCGAGGTTACCCCTAACCGGAATATTCAGCAATAGAGGTTCAGGCTAAGCGACCTAAGAGCTATGCCACCTCTCAATCCGGTGAAGCAGTCAAGGCCAGCTTCTCTGGCCAATCTGTGTAGTTCGTCATAAAAAAAAAAGGTCGGGCCTAAGAGGTGGGGGAAAAAATTTCTGTCTTATTACATCTCGTTTATAACGTAACCGTGTACTTAAATATTTTATTATTGTCTCCAGTTGGGATTATAAATTATAGTCGGTCGTCCGATATCCAAAGTGCTTTACGAAAATACTCAACAACAACCTTCTTGTGTCCGGATGTGAGTAACCATTAAGTCAATCAATTTGCCTTTCCTACTGTACCAACATCCGTTGGCGTGGTCAGATATTATAACGTAAATAGTTTTTAGATGAATTAAATGAAACGTGATATTTTTAAAACTTAATAAATATTAAATTATTTATTGTGTTGTAATTCTAAATACGTAAATGTTTTAATCAAATAATGTTCTCTTTTAAGCTTGTGAACTGTAATGAATTACTTTTTTATTTAAATTATTATACTTTCTTAGATACGTAAAATATACGCGTACACATAACAAAAACCGACAAAGTGAAGTTAGTTGCGCGTGTCACAGAGTAAGTAATGTTATTGGGACAAGAAATAATATAAACAATGATAGATTATACGATTGATTCATGCAATAGCAAACGTCACGTTAATATTCCACCATTAAACAAGATCATGAAGCCATAAGACCTAATTAGATACACTTATATGAATAAAAACAGTTAAAAAGCTGCCAAATAATACTGAATCACTCTTAAAGCAAAAGAAATAATAAATGATAACCTTTTTAATTTTGTGGCGTAAAATATTACCTAACAAAACTGAAATGTCATAAGCGTCAACGTAATTTCATTTTGTAGGCTTATATTTTTATTTGGTTATATAATTTCCATTCGCTCATTCATTCACAAACGTTTGCTAACCATAGAGAAAAAAATATGGTGGAAAGTCGCATTATGGAGTCGCTTCTAACGTGATTTAGACACGCTTTTGAAAATATTCAATATGAATGAATTATACCAATGTCAGATGAGTCCTGTTTATTTATTTACACGTTCGTCACTTATCTGGTTTCGGTTTCAAAGTTTATCATAATGTTCGTCGGTGGTTCATTTAATTGTAAACCGGCGTAACATTGGTCAGTCGTGCCGCGGGTCTGCACAGCCATGTTTCTATATTTAGCGTGACGGAGCAATCACCTCGACCGCCACCAATACTTCGCCACAGATGTTTAACTATCACATAAGTACGTAAATCTGGTCTAATAGTAAAGCTTATTAAATGCCTATTCCATCTACCCTTGATATAAGTGGTTGAAGAGAATAAACCAACGATACATAGATTGTGACTTCGTATATATATCTACGGAGTCCTCCCCGGACCAAAGAGCACTGTGCACTGTGCTCAAAGAGAGCACATCCCGGGGGAGGGGGAGGTTACTCTCTCCCCCCCTGTTCCCTCGCAGTGCAAGGCGACACGGGCCAGCCGATGTCGCCTTCTTCCCGAGTCCACCTTGGCGGACGACAAAGTCCCTGCTTGTAGCCAATGAACCCGAGGCCCCTTTTAGTCGCCTTCTACGATAGGCAGTGGATACCGTAGTCTTACTCTTGAGAGCCCAGAACTACAGGGCTGAAATCTACGGAGTCAGAGTAAGTTATAATCGAATTTAAGATGAAAAGAAAACAGAAATCACTTAAGACGTGGAATTTCATACAAGTCATAATGACCCATTGAAGATGGTAGAGGAACAATGGCTCTTCCTGTCGCTAAGTACTTTCCGACTTATCTCGTTTTACTCGTACTAAGTTGCGTAACGCTTTACTTGATTAATTCCGCGTTCAATTCCAACTGAAAGTCTTATTGCAAAACTGAGCACAAAAACTGACTGACTATGAATATCCGACTGGCGTAATGGAGATGTTTTTAAATGACAACTCTATGATGTTATAATAGAAGTGAATGATATATTAACTTATTTAATATGTCCACCTGTCGCATCGTATTACAGCTAAAATATTATGCGAGAACGATTTCTTGTATTTCCGATCATGTTACGAATTTCTGGCAAATCAATAAAAATCTACAAGTATTCTTCTATACGATTTTTGGAGTTACCTAGTGTATTTAGGGAACACAAGTCACCGTTCTTATGCGACAAATTCGCTTTTGAAAACGTTTGAAAAAAAATTGACACGATATAAGTACCAAGACTTGTCTAATAAGACACAACTGGCATTGCACAAATCGATAGAATTAAAAGAAAACGCTATTACACGCGGACGCCGTTCCTGGGGATACTAGGAATTACCGAAGAAATATTACGAAATAGAATCGAACAGAACTTAACGAAACTCTCATCAAAATACTTTTGAAGTACACCTTTCCAATAAAAAAAAATAATAGAAATCGGTTGCGTCAAATTGAGTTATTCGTCCATTTGTCGCGCAGATACTAAAAGCAAATTTAAGATTTATATGGGTTTCTCATGGCTGCCATTATCAGGATGGAACCACAGTTATGAGATAATAAACGTTAAAAAAACATACAGATGGATTGAGAACTTCCTCGTTTTTGGAAGTCAGTTGAAAACTAACAAATTTTTCCCTATAACAACCATGCTCAAAAAACGTACGTGTACTAATCAGTATTGTGTGAGTACTTGACCAGTTTAGAGAGCAGTACCGGTTAGTGCAACAACCCTATTCCCGTAGGTGGAGTCGGGTAACGACGTGGGGTCTGGTGGGGACACGCCTACACAACCAACTGATAAGTGGGATAAATTATACAATAACGAAAGGGTCGTTGGACCCATAAATATCTTTGGAGCTTTTACCAGTAAAAACTAAAACCGGCTTCAAATCCACTTAATGACGGACACAGTATTACGAGAGTTATATTACTACTGGACCCAGGGACTGCTATTTGCCAATAACATTCCATTAATCTATATATAATAAAGTCTATATATTTGTTTCAAATGAAAGACTAAATTGCGTTTCTTTATAATAATTAGAGAAACAACTTTTAATGTCCGTATTTCAATTCTATCTGTTATATATAAATGTCACACATTTCATTGACATTTTACATTTAAAATTATAAAAATAGAAAAAGAAATAAATTTAAGTAAAGGAGGTTTCATATCTTTACTTTACATATATATAAAAAAGAAAAAGTGTGTTGGTTTGTTCCCTATAGGCTCCGAAATGGCTGAACCGATTTCAATGAAACCGATTCAAATGAAAGAATAAGGTAATCTTCAGATTGACCTGGCAAGTACTCCTGTAAAGTTTGGTGACGATCGGAGCACTCCTCTTGTTGAACTGTCAAAAACAAGTTTTATTTACTATGATTAAATTCTATTGTTTTATAACACAAATTTGTATTGACACATGCGTTGTGTCAATACAAAGTATACTGAAGTATATTAAAGATAATAATTTAGGATTCTGAAGCATTCAAGTTAAGTTATAGCGCCGCGAATGTATCCGTTTACTGATGCTGCGTAAATGTACATGGGTGTAGGTAATGATCTTCAACCACTCGAGAAGAGAATGAATACGGAGAGAAATGAATAATTTAATACATTGTGAGAGTTAAATTAAATATTTCATGATGTAAGTTTATTGTTTAAATAAAATAAAGCAAAATCTAGCCCGGCGAAGCTAACTGAATACGCTAGTTCAATCATAGACCAATCTATTACAATTCAATTGCCATTGTGCCAAAAACCGTATTTTAGTAATTTAATTTTATATGTGGTCTTCAATTAATTTTTTGATAATGATGAATTCCAAATTCTATCGACACCGTCTTGATGGTCGGCATTCCACGTTACTCGCGTAACTTTCTTCCACGCTCTGTCAATCTGTTGAATCAACTGTCACCAGCAGTGTTTCAGAAAAGTTAACAGACAACGAAATCGAAGCGTCAATAGCCTAATGGTTTAGGGTACGGACTGCGAATCGTAAGGTCGTGGGTTCGAATCCACCATTCGACTATTGCCGTGAACCATGTCCTAGCACAAGCTTAAGCTTAGTTGGAATGGTTAACAAGATTGTTAGTAATATTTCTGAAAAAAAAAAGAAATATTGCCAGCTTTCTTTAAAAAAATAATAAATAAAAAAACAATCTTTACTAGTATGTTGAGTAAACCATGCCTCAAACTATTAGGTAAAAGTTAACTATCACTTTAATCACGGTCGTCTAATAATTAGTGATAATCATTAGAGCATCACCATTTTTATTTCAATTGAATTTGAATACGGAACGGATAGTATTAGATCGAACGTAAATAAATTTAAAAATTGCTGTTACATTTTGAAACTTATGCCATTACAATAGAAACTATATTACATTGTATTTATACGACCATATATTATCGTTCGACCACCCATACCTTACACAATCGTCTTAGTTTTTTATTTCATTATAATTGCATTATAAACATAGCGATAATAAATCCGTCGACATGTTTATACGATTTTAAACTTTATAAAACTGATTACAATGTTGATTTTAATCTGTTTTTAGTTTTTTATATGTCGTTTTATCAAATAAGGCAGTAAATGTTCGTATTATAAGAAGGTTTACATTGGAATTGATATCAGGGTTACTTAAATGTATAATGAAATCTATTTCAGAATTAAAATGAAGACTAATTGGTAACAGCGGGGCGCATCTAGCTGATACTATAATATGTAACATTTGCACCTAAACAATCGAATGTATGCACTTCTGGTACGTTCAGTGAATGAGATGCCGACAGCGTACTTACCTGAAAATGTTAGCAAAGCTATTTCCTATAGCTGTCCAAATCTGATAACTATCCTACACTATACCCACTTTATTGGCATCGTACCAAAAACCGTAATCTGCTAATTTAACGATCGTTATAAGTTGATTTTTCAACCGACTTCAAAAAAGAGGAGATATGTTTTATTTTATTTGTGTGTTATATAATAGCTTGATAACTTTGGACTGGATGATCCGATTTTGATAATTTTTTTAATTTGAAAGCTGGTGCTTCCCATGTAGTCCTATTTCAACAATAACATCATTGAGAAAACCATGTAAGTCGTAAATCATCAAATAATGTGCGCCACGAATGGTCGAATAACAATTCTCAAGGAGGACGGACGTCCACGTGTAATAGCGTTTAAATTTTGTTGCGATTTGAAGTCGGTTTTTGTTTTTACTCGTAAATATACTTGTTTGATAAATAATATTGGTAAATCGATTAACAAGTAACGGCATATTTGGATGATGTCATAATGATTTTTTTTTAATGACGAACTAAACAGGTTGGCCAGAGAAGCTGGCCTTGACTGCTTCACCAGATTGAGAGGTGGCATAGTTCTTAGGTCGCTTAGCCTGAACCTCTATCACTAGTAGCTCGATACAAGGGTCCCCCCGATGAGGAGTAACCTCGGCTTGGACGGTTACTATGTTACGCGTAAGTATTTCGATCCGAGGGCGCCCGAGAGGGCCGGTCCACGACTCGGTCAGTAGCTATTTCATGGATTAATTACCTAAGGGACATTCAAAAAGCTAAAATAACTTTGAGTGCCACTTCGGGAAGCGTTGGCGCTGAAAGTCATTAAGTACTAGATTAGCAAAATAACGATATCCGAGTATCTGTAATACGCCATACTGAAATCACAGTGGCACTAATAAACTAGAAAAATGTGACAACTTTGATCCGACTGCACTGTCATAACACATTCGTAATGAAATAACTGCAATAACTAAATACATGTGGTGACATTATTCCGGACAAAATAATTTGTACGTGTTCAAAAGTAATGAACGTGGCTTTCTGCTTTCGGTGCGTAAATCATACTTCTCAACGCAAATGTCAGCAGCATTTACATATTGAATGTGCTGCGGAGGTCACACAAAGGTGATATTAAAACAAATGGCAACAGTTTTTGTTGAGCATTCCTTTTTTATAATTTGAAAGAATATAATAAAAGCTTACTTCATAATGAGTTCGATCACCAATTGCAATTTTAAGTGCTTTTTTACCACGCGCTCGGCGATAAAGAAAAACCTACAAGTTTAAAATTTCTTTTTTTTTAAATTTATTATAAATCCAATTTTATTTTAAATACGATAAAGAAAATATATATAACTTATCGCTATATAAACAGCAGTGGTTTATCACTAGCGCTAAAGTGTCCGTCCGTCTAGCGTATCTAAATAATGTTTTTGAGTTATACATTTTCTTATATCTGGGGGTAGTTCAGTAATTAACCTAGGCACGATGTAGATGTAGAAGGCGACAAAAAGGGGCCTCGCCTTAGTCGTCCGCTAAAGTGGACCCGGGTAGAAGGCGACATCGGCTGGCCCGTGTTGCCTTGCACTGCGAGGGCACAGGGGGGGGAGTAACCTCCCCCGGGAAGTGCTCTCTATGAGCACAGTGCAGAGGGGCTCCGGTGCGTTCCACTGGAGATCCCGGAGCCCCTCACCATGCACCGAGGAAGGGCCACCGAGGAGGTTTTAGTGGGTAAAAACCCCACATAACCGCCGCCTTACCAGAAGTCCTCGTTAACAAAAAAAAAAGGCACGATGTAGATATAAGATAATTTTCTATGACGTGTAATCTGCCAATCCTCACTACGGCCGCGTGGCGGACAACATCCACTAGACGTAGAGGTTTAATTAGAATATAAATTTTATTAATTGATGTATATACAGCTAAATTTAATTTAATTAATAAAATGTATGAGCCGTGGTACTCGTAGCTCAGTGTCCAGACGGTCGCCACAAGTTGCGTAGAACGCTAGCAATCCGAATTCGACCTCGGTGCCGGCACTAATAAAGTTGTTGTTGCAATTTTACGTGCTGATTTACCACGCGCTCGGCGATGAAGGAAAGCATCGTGAGGAAATTTACATGTATTTATTAATTTTAATAATATATATTTAACTAAGTTTTTAAAACATCATATTGGTATTATCTGTAACGGTGTTATATAATTTTTGTTGATTTAAATAAATAAATAAATAAATGTCCTAGAAATTTTTCCTAAGACATGTGAAGTCTGTCAATCACACTAGGACCGCGTGGCGGACTATGTCCTTATACTCTCATTACAGAGAAGGCCTGCGCCCAGCAGTGGGACATATATGAAGGCTGTAACTTTAACAAAATGTATATACCGTATACAAGGCTGTTGCGTGCATGCCGTTTATTTGGGATTGTTGAAAGTTTCCAACGTTAGGATGATGACAAATTTTACATATGCCTCATAATACTTATAGTAACTCGTTGATGTCTTTTGTATCAATAATCTTTCTTAACAAAAATACCTATGAATTTTAAAAACTTATTATATTGTACATATCTAAAATAGTATACAATATGGATAAGTTCATTTTATATCGTAAATCTTGTTTAAAGTTTATGACCCGTTAGTAATCTCTTATCAAGATGGCGTTAAGTTGCGCTTGCTACTTCATAAAAAATATTATAGGCAATCAGAAATGTTATTGTTTATTACCGACGCTGATGTAAAAACAAACAAACACTGCACAATCAACCGCCAATGTTTGTTGTTGAACGCATTCATAATTGAATCAGCCCAAACAATGCGTAATAAAAACTTCTGATATCGACTAATACAACAGCATTCCATTATCGCACCGTCATCTAATTGAAGGTCTCTAATGTTTATATTCCTTGATATTATAATTAAAACTTGCCCAGTATATTTACCAATATAGAATTTTTGATGCAAGATGCAAAATATAATAACCGATAATTTATTTGTTTATGAGGATTTTTTCTATTAGAAAATATCATCCTCGTAGAACAACAGATATTATAAAAACAAAAGTCTTACATATTACTTAAAAAACAATGTCTATTAATTTTATACAGTATCCTAGCTTCTTCCATAGCTGGAGAAGCTAGGATACTGTTACAAAACCCGACATCTCAGCGGCTAATCTTAAATTAATACACAGATAATACTTCATAGAGGTTCAGGCTAAGCGACCTAAGAGCTATGCCACCTCTCAATCCGGTGAAGCAGTCAAGGCCAGCTTCTCTAGCCAATCTGTGTAGTTCGTCAAAAAAAAACCGATAAAACGCTTAACATAATGATTTCTTATACCAACACATAGACAAAAGAATTTTTTTTTTCCAGATTTTATAACGATTTATTTTTGTCGTCGATCTGAGCATTCGACAGTGCTGGGTTATGTCGAAGAACCAGGGTTTTTGAAATAGCAGCATCACAGTGTGCAAGCTGATTCCAACAATAATAGAAAATTAAACCTTCTGTTAAACAGACTAAAAGTTAAACTGACAGAAATAATTTTATTTCAATAAAAGCTTAAGCGAACTACCATCGTTTTTGTTTCCATCAAACTTTGTGATTGTTATACATGACATGTGTTAGCTGGCAACACATGACACCCAGCGATTGTTATGCATAATAACTACTTTCAATGATATCTTAATGATTTACCTGAACCTTATTGTATCTTTAATTCCTAATTAATAATTTAGTTGATCGTCACATGAACTTGGTATTGTAAACAATAGTTTAACCTTATTAGTTCCTAATCTGACTTCTAATTAATTTTGTATAAAGATTGTGAGGACGCGCAGTTGTGACGTTATTCGTTATAAATAATTCTTTGTACAACGTTACGCTGTCTCAATAAAGCGAGTGTATTAGTTGTTGGACTATTTTATTCTACGAGACCTACAAATTATAACACATGTTACAATAACTGTCTATTTCAAAGAAATCAATTTTTTTAAATCAAATACAAGCATATTTCGCCCCCAATTAAATGGTAAATATAACATATTGCTTAAAGCAATAAATGATCTTTTGTTTATAATTATCGAAAAAACAATGTACTTCCTGATTATGATAAAACGTAATTTATAATCATATAGAAGCATCTATACTACACGCGTTTCGACCCTCCTAGGCACTCCCAAGTCGAAATGCTCCTCTTACAGCCCAAGTCAAAGCTCATTCTCCGGGGACCGATATGCTAAGTTATCCGTAAAAGAGGTTAAGCAAAACCACCAATCATGAAATTGTAATAGCCCTCACAATAAGGATAAATTGAGGCCAGCCATATAAAAATATACACATCAGTGAATTTTTAAATATTGGTGACGTAAGCACTACTGTAAACTCACATTACGTCGTATTTACATTGGAATTTCACGTTCTTAAACATTGGATTAGAAAACGATGACATATACTGTACAAATAACTACATGACAAGTAATTCTAATGTCAATACTTCTGCCTTACAAAGACATCGTACTGGGTCCGTAATCTTTACCTCTTATGAAATCAAGTTGTATGTAAAAGCCTCTTAACATATATAATATAATAATATAATAATAATATGATTTTATTTCAAACCAAAAATTCATGTAGAAACCAGTTCGATAATAACCGCAGTAGTAAAAACTGTGTCGCAGCTATTAACGTCCATCTCCAAACAGTTAAATACAAATAAAAACAAAAATTTAGTAAAATTAACAACTTATAATGTAATTTAGTTTAATCGTTTTGTGTGTGTGAGTGTGTTTGTGTGTAAAAGCTTGCGTGTGTTGAAGAGTGACTGTATGTGTAGGGACGAGTATGAAGGGAGTGAGTTACTCTGACTGTTTATTATGGTTTTAAAAGATCTTCTGTAAATTCATACGAGAGGGTTTGGAGCCATTCAGTAATATAATAATAATAATAATAATAAATTTATTTATTCATCTTTCACAAATTTAAATGCACAGTTTACTTATACATTTACAGTTTACGTAGATCTTAAATTTGTGAAAGACTGGTGTCTGAACTAGGTTACCCTGTAAGACAGATCACCAGCCCCCACCATACTTATAATAGTTCTGTAATTTATTAATATTAACTTACGAATTAGCATGCAAGAAAGAAAGTGTGTGGTGTGTGTGTGAATGTGTGGTGGGTTTGTGTGGTGTATGCGTGGTGTGTGTGTAGGTCATGTATGTGTGTGTAGTGTGCTTTATATGTGTCTTACATTCTTACATATGTATAAAACAATTTAACTCAGAGAACAAGCAATTAAAACCAAGTGACCAATGAAGATATTTCTACAAAAAAGTGAAAACAGGAATTGTGTTACTTAAATAATTTTTGTATAAACATTATTATTTGTAAAGACGAAAACATTTCGTAGGGGGCACAAGGAGAGGTATTTATCCTTGAATTTATACTAGCAAACATTAATTATTTAAGGGGAACAGTTGTCATTATGTTTATATAGGTTGTCAAATATCTCCCTTCCGCCTTTTGTGTCATGCGGCACCCAAAAAAAAAGCTTGATGTTTATCAAGCTTTTTTTTGTATCCAGCCTTCTGCAGATGGTTTAAAATGGTTTGGTGGCTAACTCCCATCTCCTGGGCGATGTCACGAGATGCCACATGCCGGTCTAACTCGATGTAGTCCATGATTTGATCGGTATTTGTCGTCACAGGTCTTCCGCCGGCTGGCTTATCCATGGTGTCGTTTTCACCGGCTCTGAATCGTCGAAACCATTCCTCCGTGGTTCGAAGTGATAGAGTACCATCCCCCAAAACACCATTAATCTCACGGAACGTTTTTCTAGCGGATTTGCCTTTAACGAAGGAAAACTTAAAATAGCGCGAATTTCGGCGTTAGTGAACTCCATGTTTACACGTCTATAACTGTTGAACGCAATATCCAAACTAATTATGCATAGCGTCGTTTTGTAGGTTATGTCAAGACCTTTCAAATTATGTATAGTATTGCTAGATACGAGCTCTGTAGCGCTTTGTACATAGCCGCGAAATTCAAAAGACAAAAAGGCGGAAGGGAGATATTTGACAACCTATTACGATAAACGTATTCTTGTTTTTCGTTCTTGCATTATATGGAAATAATTGTTCAAGTTAACCAAGACATTATACAAAGAGAACTAAAAGCTAGTTATGCGTAATTAATTCATTAAACAATTTTAAGCAACATTACACTTCTAACAATGAAATCTATAAAAATAGGACATAGAATGTTTTACTGCATATTTTTTTATACTTTCTAAGCAAGTGCTTAACCACGATCGCACCTGATGTTAAGTGAATATATTAGGAACATTTTATTAGTAGTAAATTTTGATAATAGTAAGACGCTTTCTCGAACAGTAACTTTTTTCGAACTCAACAAAAATATTACACCACGAGAATCCAGCTTGCGAAAACGTCACCGTCACACTTTACCCACAAATCGCCACCGAAACGTCAAGAGTGCGAGCGAAACGCCCGAAAATGATTAGATCTACTGATAAAATACAATTAGTAAAAAACGCCACTCACCCACCGATCGATCCGTTAACCCGCACGCGACAATCCCGTAACAGGCCAATTTGTGAAACACTTTATTACTATCCTTCTAGAGAAACTTTCAAAACACTGTCCTTGCGAGCAAAAGCTTACTTCACGCCCTGAAATCGAATTTTATTGATTTCTAGTCGCAATAGAACGAAACTTGTGAATTTTTGGTACGCGATCTCACAGCGTTCAATGTAACACCAATTAATAGTTTATTAGCATATAGATGCTAGATGTGACAGCGCGTGTTACACGTCGTACTCGTACCGTGGTTCGCGGTTCACTGGAGGAAGAGAACTGAGAAGAGACACGTCACTCGCTGCGCCCACGCCGTGTTCACCTTTACTTCGCTATACGCCGCTTGATAATCTTGATGCTTTAAGAATGTGTAATTAAAATTAATTAATCAGTTCTTGCACGTTTATGATAAAAAAATCTAATAATAACAAGCTTTATAGTACTTACAGCTGGGTGCGCAGCGCGTACCGTTGAATTTGAAGACATGTTTTAAAAATAACTATCAGTCTTGCATGTCCTCAAGTGATGGCCCAATTATGGCTTGGTTTTCATTACAATTTCCTTTGAACTTCAGCCTTCAATTAAGTAATTCCGTGTCATAACTTCGTGGTGATATACCCTATAGGTTGCCATGTACTTTTATAATATTGAATTAAGATTTAATGAATAAATAAAAAATAAAATTCAGATTTAGTATTATTAGTAGTAGTTTAATACTAATAATACTATACTATAGATACCCTAATTAGAGTGGCTTTTCAACCAATTACAAAAAATAGGAGGTTCTCAATTAGTCGTCAGTATGTTTTTTTTTTATTTTATTATCTTATAGCTTCGGGCTGGTGGACTGGGTTAACTTATTTTGATGATACTTCTTTCATTTAAGACTTGTTTAAATATTACAATTGTTAATACTAATATGATTTAGATAAAAAATAAAAATTTTATCTTAATTAGTTTGCGTAAAACTGTTAGCGTCAAATTGGAAGGTTAGAACAAAGTACCAATATCATTAAATCCGCACGGATTTCTGACATCTCGCGATGCGGCCTCGATATTCGGACATCGCACACATGCATTGGTATACCTCTGCGCTCCATCTAACGATTCCACATTCACGCGTTAGACTTTTAACATTTTTTAAAGACTAACGAATACGTATAAGAAATTAAAGCACAATTTTAAAGGTTATGTTATTATAAATGATTATAAACAGATTTTAGACTGTATTATCCTATTACGAAGACGCAAAAGAAACTAAATTGTATTGATCACCCCAGTTATCGTACTGTATTAGTACTGTCACTGAATTTTCATTATGACAACCGATAAACTACAATACAATGGTCATTGTGCCAAAAACCGTAATCTACTTATTTTAATTATTTAACCAATGGTCGATCATTATGAATTTATTTTTGGAGATTATTTGATTAAAATGTCTTATCAAATACAATTGACACATTATTTGAGTGACAGTGTTTAATTGATCTAGGATATATCGATATCTATGACACCATACCATGTTGCTTACCGACAGACTGGGCTTTAAACAGCTTTTTTATGAGAAAAGGGACAATCGAGCTTACGGCTCGCCTGATTTTAAATGGTCACCGCCGTTTAAGAACATCCACAACAACAAGACAAGTGCGTCGCCGGCCTTTAAGAAAAGAGTGGGATTTTTCCTGCATGTCCTCAAATCGTATCGGTTTGGAAACATCGCTGATGACAACTAATTTCGCCGGTTGATTGTACGTACTTATGTGGAATTCTAATTTTGATATGATGTGCCGAATGAATGGTTGTGATACTCGATCTCTATTGCATGCCCTGTCGCGATTACTACAAAACAACAAAAAAACTCAATGCAATGTAATAAGCAATGACACATGGTGGCTAAGCATTTTCCAACCAGGGAGGAGTGGGGCCACTGGGGATTTGAGCAACTCTCCGCCGTCTTGCACCAAGCCTATGGCCAGGAGGGTAGTCTTGTGACCACTGCTACGACTGCTACTGACCTTACGGGGCTAAGGTCATAAAATAAAATAAAAAAGTTGCTACGATTTCGATTGTTAGAATCCCAAAGCCTGTAGTTGTAACAATGACTTTTCGGATTTCAGTTTCTCACTTACGTATAAGAAATACAGTGGTACATAAATTAAAACATAATAAACACATTAACAAGTTGAGTTAGTTATTTATTGAACATTCGATAACGAGTAACCGGCCTCAAGTATAAATATGAACGCGCGTCTTGTTTCCTTTGAACTCAATGCCTTGATACTTTCACTTGAAACCAACTTACTCCCTGCTGTGATTTGTCGTCGTACCTTAAAATTTATCAAGCCGTAACAAATAAAATGATTGCACTTGTAAGAGTATTAAAAAAAAAACTTATTAATAACAATTAAATGTACACATAAATTTTGATACAAATAAAATTGGAGTGTCTGTTTGTAGTTAAATACCATTTCCTACATGCATATGAATGTATGTACATATGCATATAAACCAAAATAACATTGTTTACAATTTTTGGTCTTTTTGTCTGTTTGTTCCGGTCTCTGGAACGGAGGGACTGATTTTGACGGGACTATTACTGTTTTTTTAATTAAAGGTACTTTTATTTGGGAAAAATTTATATAAATAATTTTTAATCGCGGGTAACACTACGGGGCGCAGCTAGTATATAGAGATAGAAAAGATTTTCGTTTGTAATTTTTCGCAAAATTTCGTATTTAACATGCTCTCTCAAATATTAATGAACGTGACCCATTTAATACGACAATTCATTGACATGATGTCATCGTATTCCGATACAAAGAAATTACTTTCCCAAAGGAAATAATTTCTCATATAATCATTAACATCTATACATATATATTTTGGGCGTCGAGCTATGAGAAAAGAGAGCGATCATACTTACGGTGCATGTCATCCAGTGATGATCCGAAGATAAGCATCAATAGGGTAATGATATACAGTAAGGCCCGCGAAACGTAGGGTTGTAGGTTACAATCTACCATTCGATTATTGACGTGAACAATTTCCTAGCACAAGTTTAAGCTTATAATGGTTCGCAAGAATGTTATTATGTTTATGAAAAAATGTTAGTATTATTTTTAAATAAAAATATATAAGGAAAAATCGAGATATATTTCAGTGTAAAAGACCCCAAGGAATTGTAGAGATTCAGGCTAAGAAGCGACTTAAGCTTTACCCACCTCTCAATCCAGTGAAGCAATTGCGTAATATCAACTTGTCTTAGTATATGCATAAAGAAGACATATTGATATTGCATGCCAATTATATTGTCACATAATATTCATCTAACTTAAATTCGTAGATAAATGTAACATGCTAAGATTAAGTCATTAAGTTAGGATTCGACGTAACGCGACTGTCAATTTTATGTACACGATACAAAACTAAGTCGATTAATCTTATTCACTTTGTTAGTATGTTGATTTGAAAAAAAAATCGACTTGATCTTGTAATTATTTCTTGAGCAATTGACAGTTTTACGACTATAGTTTGTTTGTTAGGTGTAATAAATGTCTTAATTATTTTATTTCCTACATCTTTTGCACATGTAATGTATTGTTTAATTTATAATTACGAACTGTGTAGACATAACGTTAATGGACTTAATGGAAAAAGTTCATGTGAGCGCATTTTATGCATATTTCTGTAATGTGTTGATTGGATTACGATCACGTTTAATAGCCTTTGTGAACCATATTTTAAGGTACTATTAATTATATCTCACTGTATTTATATCAAAAGCGAAAGCTTGCATTTTTTTGTACTTTCGAAGCAAGTGCTTGACTACGATCCCACCTGATGGTAAGTGGAATAGAGTACTGGATGGTAAGACGCACTAACTTAGTAAATGCCTATTCACTCTACTCTTGAAACCACCCACATTGTAATCGGAGGGAAAGACAGACGCGGGTAAACTATTCCAGTCCCTTGATGTACGAACGGTGAAAGATAAAGCGCTTTATTTGGGTTTGAGGGATGTTCACAACAAAAGGAGGATCCTGCAGTGCGTCTTGAAGTCCGATGGTGGAACGGGGATGGGGGAATTATATCATGTAGTTAGTGAGCACACTCTCCAAAATGCAAACGAATAGAAAATAGAAAACCGAAAGGCTAGCTACCTTACGCAAGTGTCAAGACTGAGCAGATTGGTTTCAGCTGCGTCACCAAATAGCCTCTTAGCCCGCCTTTCCACCGAGTCCAAAGCTGCGAGATGACATTTAACAGCGCCTGCCCAAATGTTATTGTATAAGACATCAAATGTGACAGTATAAGACAGTATACTGTCACATTTGGCCAGGCGTATGACAGTATATAGCAGTATTCTACACACAACCGGACTTGATGTTTGTTACTCAACCACGCCTGAACGGGTGGACAGACTGACAACAGTGCAAATGTACCTCTTACTTAACAAATAAAACTATTTACTGTATACAAATGGGAAGATGATTTTTATGAATTTTACAAAAACTACGGAATTGATTAACACGATAGAATGTGCAAAAATAGGATAGTTCCAGTTGAATATATTATCGATTATTCGTCTGTGACACGAATATATTTCTAATAAAAATTCAAATCGAATGAAGCGTCAAACGCTATTACGCGCGGACGCCCTCTTTGTATTTCCGGATTATAGTAGGAATATTTCAAAATAGAATTAATCAGAACCTAACTAAACTCATATAAAACTAAGAAAGTCAAAAGACGAAGCGTCAATTTCGTAAGGTCGTGGGTTCGAATCCACCATTAGACTATTGCCGTGAACCATGTCCTAGCACAAGCTTAAGCTTAGTTGGAATGGTTAACAAGATTGTTAGTAATATTTCTGAAAAAAAAATATTACTAGCTTTCTTTAAAAAAAAAAAAGTGCACTCTTTCCGATAGAAATACCTAGGGGTGATATTGAGTTATTCGTCCATTTGTGGCGCACATACTTGATGCATATTTAAGACATGGTTTTCTCATGGATACCATTGTCAGAATTGGCCAAAATTTAAATGACATAAAATGCAGTACCAGATTTCAAATAAAAAAGAATCATCAATTCGGTTCACTCAGTCGAAAGTTATTATCCTCCTTTTGAAGTCGGTTGAAAATACATGAATGACTATGCCTGTGTTACTTATACACCAACAATCTTACAAATAAAAATGAGTTATAATATATTTATTCCACCCATAGACTAAGTTTAGTTAAACCAGGAATAAATTAAAAATAACCCCAGACTAGTTTACCACAAATAAATCCGGAATAACCATGACTTATCTATTCTTCTGTTACGTGAAAAAGCACGAGTGGGCAACAGCGCAATCAAAGAGAAACCATACTAAAAAAATAATTGTAGTCTATGTAGTGTAGTAATGTATCTGTCAATGTGTGGTAGTTATAAAAAAAATCTATACTCTATATATACATAGAAGATAATCCACCTCCACGCTTGTCCATAGTAAGAGACCTTTCAAATAATTGATCTAGAAACATTATACCACTTTTAGAAAACCGATATTTTAATCGAAACTGTTCATCGACATATAAATCAAAAGGGTTTTCCCCATCTTTTAAGATTTTTACTTTTCTTGAAGTCTGAGTGATATTTATTAAGTCATTTACTGTTTCTACTTCAACCATTGCCTTTAATTCCATAATAAGTTAATTTAAATGAGCAAACACAAACAAGGACTTAAACAAGGGCGTACGTCGTTATAACTTCAGAATAACGATTGAATGAACAAAAACGTCATTCTTGGTTAATTAGTACAAATTTAGTTTATTCTTAAGTTTATATTTATACCACGTTTGTTTGTAAGGTTGCAAAAGTTTACTCGTTATAGTGACAAGTTGATTAGGAGATAATAACAGAGTCTGCGGTTACATGTAATAATGGAATCTATTAAAATAATTTATACCCGTTCTTTAACATAGATTTAACCGCCTCTGGCTAAGTTAATGCTTTCGCTAGGAGATAGATCCGGTGAGAAATCATCTTTCAAGTTACCCAATCAATGTTTGAATGTTCCTTAGAGATTTAATTAACCTTTCTTATAACTATCACGGTGATAAAATCAATCAACATAATGACGAAATTTGTCATGAAATCATCATAAGCTTACCTCACTACACCTTACCAAAACCAAATTGGCCGATACTAAACCAAGTATTTTATAAAATTATTAGGCCCGAGTTAGGTCGCGGGTGACAGTGGCTTTTAAGATTTTGTCCAAAGAATAAAAAATAAATTTTAGGGGTGGACAACCCTTATTAATTAGGGATATAGGGGTCCGATTCTCAGACCTACTGAATACGCATATAGATTTTCATAAAATCGGTCTACACGTTTCGCAGGAGTATGGTAACATTGTGACACGACAATTTTTAATATAAGATGCCAATTGATATTTTATTTGGTGCTGATATATATTGAATTATTCTCAGGGATAGAATATATTAACATATCGCACAACAAACTCAGTTACATATGTTATGTATACACTCGCTTCATTGCGACAGCGTAACGTTGTACAAAGAATTATTTTAACGAATACTGTTAAAACTGCGCGTCCTCGCCATCTTTTTTACAAAATTAATTAGAAGTCAGATTACGAACTAATAAAGTTAAGCTATTGTTTACAATGCCAAGTTAATGTGATGAACACTAAGATATCATTGGATGTAGATATGTGTTGCCAGGTAACATGCCACTGAGCTATCACACCTCTTTTGTATATAGTACCTTTTTATTGTGCAAATGAGTCCGTAGTGTGTCGAAACCCAAGATAACAACCTCGAGATAACACATAATGACATTTCGATGTTTTAACATTTAGTAAGTAAATACTTACTTTAAGAAAACTTTAGGGCCGCTAAGTAGGTTATCGGGTGTATTGCATTCTTGATTATTCGTCGTGCAGGTAGGAGAAAGTAGAGTTATTTTGCACCTGAACATATATAAAAAAAGTATTTTGAACCTTTTTTTCAACCGACTTCAAAATTGGAGACCGTTTTTTCGTCGTTATCTTTGATATCTTTCTCAGTTCGTCACAGATTTATTTATTTTTATTTGAGAGTATTTACTTTTAATTAGGTCCCATGTTGTGTCGAATTCGTCGGTCACATAGCCAGGCAAAACGACACATTGGAAACACTACTGGTCACAGGTAAGGTACAGGGAAGACGACCAAGAAGGAGCCCTATGCGCTGGACAGACCAAATCAGCGATTTTATGTTATCGCTAATTTGGTCTGTCGACGAAGTCCACAAGGCATTACACACCGCCGAAGACCGCAACAAGTGGAGTCGTCCGTAACTTAATTCATGTCGTTCTAATTAGTTGTGAAATGTGAGGTGATCAGCAGTTATCTCTTAATTGTCATCATTTTCGCCTTAAGGAATCTCCGGTCGGGAGGGATTCAACTCCCAGACTACAGAATAGTTACGGATTCTCCATTTCTTACGGCACAAAATATACTTCCCTCGACCACCATCTTGATGGTTGGCGGTCCACAACCTAACGTTTTCAAGTAACTTTCTTCGACGCATTACCAACTTGTGTAATCAGTTGTCAACAGCGGCATTTCCAAAAGAAATGACTTGAAGAACTTTAAGATAGCAGCTTTCTCCTTTCTCAAAGTGGAGGTCACGACCCTCAGCAAAGAGGAAGACGACTCAAGAAGGAGGAGGAGGTCCCATGTTATTTTTGTGCCAGGTACAGAAACAGGTACTCCCAAAAATAAAAAAGAACATGAATGATGATTGAGATATTGGTAGTTTTATGACAATCCAACTTTAGATAAGTGCTCTTTGGACAAAAATCACAAAAAAAGGAAGTCTTTATCGATAACAAGCTCGAATGTGAAAGGACATTAGTCGTAAAAAATATAATATCCTAGCTAAGTTCGAACATTCTCTATGGTATATTTACTAAAAATCAAATATCTGACCTTACAGATATCAAAATCACACATGCATTATACTTAGCGACATCCTCAATGGGCCCACTTATCTCTCGCATCACATCGACGAGAGCGTCTGTTTGTCTTATGCCAAACGTCAATAGAGCGGTCACCTAACGGATTGTTTTAGAGCCTGAGGCACACAACGTGTATTTTTCAAAGCCATTATAGTTTTTACTGTCCAAAGAAAGCTTTGTATGTGGGTCGCAACCTGCCGTGTACCAACCCCGACCGGTTCTCGACGTTGATAAGTGATAATTCGAACTGTTTAACATGCGATATTATCAATGCTAAGCGACGGAGACAAGACACTCAGTTTTTATTACAAAAAACATTTTACTTACTGCCTCTAAAAACTTGGGAGACAGCTCGGTTGAAGAATTCTCAGTTACATACTGAACCCCGAGTCTGCTTAACCAATTGTGTAAGAAATGAACGTTCATTTTGTTTCTGACGAACTACACAGGTTGGCGAGAGAAGCTGGCCTCGACTTCTTCACCGGATTGAGAAGTGGCATAGCTCTTAAGTCGCTTAGCCTGAACCTCTATAGCTAGTAATTCGACACAAAGCTTGAGTTGGGTCGTTGAGGGGTAACCTCGGCTTGGATGGTTACTATGTTCAGCCCTGTAGTTCTCGGCTCGTAGAATAAGGCTACGGTATCCACGACTCGGGCGGTAGTTTCACGGATAATTGAGCGTTACCGTTCGACTATTGACGTGAACCATCTCCTAACACAAGCCTAAGCTCATTTAGAATGTTTAACAAGAATGTTAATAACATTTGTAATAAAAACATTGTTAATATTCTTTTTTAATTGCTTTACCGATGGCGTACCACTTGCACGTCAATCTTGTATGTGTTAAACGAATTTGGTAATGATGGCAGTAATAGATCGGTTCCATTATGAATCGTCACATGCAATTAGTAGACTCGGGACCCTGATGCTGGTGGTACCCACCGTCAACTTTGACCCAGTTTATTAGGTTTTTAAGTACAATTCAGCAGCTTTGGCACACTACAAACTTCGCGATGGTATCTAATTAGTTGTGAAGTTGTATTAGTACCAGTCATCTCAGTATAAGTCTCTTAATTCTGGTTATTTTCGCCATAAGGAACCTCCGGTAGGGATTCGAATCCCAGGCGACCGAATAGTTATGGATTTTCGGTTTCTTACGCCACAAAATATATTTCCCTTCGACCACCATCTTGATGGTTCGCGTTAAGATATCTTTCTTCGACGCATTACCAACTTATGGAATCAGTTGTCAACAGCGGCGTTCCCGAAAAGATCCGACTTGAAGGCCTTTAAGAAAGCAGCCTTCTTCTTCCTCAAAGGCTGAAAATGATCTTATTTGTTGTGCCATAGATAAAGGAAGGTTGAGGTAAATAAAACAACAATATATAAACACAGTTATAATTATTTTGACACGGTCAAATTATAAATTTTGTTATTAGGTACCAATGATCGTCTCTTAAATTTGTATGTGATAACATAAAAATCTAAAGCTATGAATGATAGGTACTATAAGTTATAAGGATAGTAATACAGATTATATAATAAAGTGTTCCCTAAGCCCAAAATTAAAAAAATATACAAAAGGAAATGCTGACCAATTATAATCATAGAATTTGTTACATCAAAATTTGTTAATGACAGTACAGAGTTGCCAGCTCTTTCCCTTTCTCTTGCCTAAAATCTAGTACTCAGCAGAACTGTGACTAGAATTAACAAAAAAGGGTATATAATAAATTACGGTTATAAAAACAAGTTAATTTAAAAAAAGGGCGATTGGGAGAAAATTCTCGCTACAATATTCAACAGCTTAACATTAAATATGAATAATTTTGGAAATATATTGCGACGACAGAACGTCCAATTGAGACACATTGCATTTCAAGTGGTCTCATATATTGTACACAGGTGTTAAGTTACCCACGTCACAAATTCATGAAAGTGACACATTTCAGTTTCCACTAAACACAAACTTCTATCAGATATCTAGGAACTATTGCTTCAAACGGAACGTAATTAATCTTGTCAGTTTGACGTATTCGCCTGTCAGTTTGACATGACAGCATGCGAGTGGATGGTCTGGAATTGTGCCAAAATCACGAGCCTGGGATATTCTGTGCCACAAATTCTTAACAGCCTGTGTTGTATACCCTACGTTATAGTTATTAAACTAACATAATTTTAATGTCTTTTAAAAGTCATAAAGCCTAGGGCTTGTATATCGTTTCATCTATTTTCACAATTCTATATAAATGTCTAAACTATTTAACAATGTACTAACTTCGTTAATTTTCAGTCCAGTACTGACCTTTCAATACATAAAATGCTTTAACTGTCCAATGGTTACAGTTTTAGGGTAGCTATTATACTAAAACCTAATGTACTATGTCGAAACGGACTCCCTAGTTCTGAATTTTAAGAATTCTACTTTGTGACTTGTATAATTGAAACACTGAAAATTATTCAATATAATTAAATATATAAATTAAAATAAAAATTAGTAAATAATTTATTTGGTAACTTAAATACGTTTTAAATATGAGTCTATGACACGAATTTATAGAGATATATAAAACGCAATAGGTATACAATTTTAGACCGCAATTAATCTTATTAAATAATAACAAATAACGCCTGGAATGATACGTCAGAGAATTAAACCAATGGATGTTTGACGAAAGTAGCTCAGTGATTATTGCGTGAGATAAAAATGGCACTAAATAGTGAATCGAAAGCGTATATATATATATATTCTTAATATACATCGTGTTCCATTACCATTTTATTTAACAACTATACTTAAAATTAAATAATCTATTACGATACACTGTGACTCTAAACACGTTTATACAGCCCAAACAGTCATCTTAACATAATATATAATAAAGGGTCCAAATTAATAATAATTATATACTACTATACGATGTGGTGTACACATATTACACTTACAATAAACGTGACATATATAATGCATTTAGAAAATAAAAAAAATATTCCAATATTTTTTTTTTAAATAATTACTATAAAAAAGTACTTATTTTTAGTGTATTATAAATAGTAACAAAATGTTGTTTAATATCTATTTGTTGTAAAGCAAAAGAAAAAAACGATAAAATATTGATTGATACATCATACTGTATCTATCGTAAATGTATGAACACAGTGTGTTTAAAACTACACTTTTATCGAACCAAATGGATAGCTGATTTTACACATGGTGTTTTTTAACTGTAACTTTTTTTTATTAACTTTTATCACTTTTACATTAAATTAAATATAAAAAATTAAAACATATATCATTACAGCTTAAAATAATTTATCTATATGTAAAATCAATTAAATTGTAATGCTTAATTGTTGTATTTTGTGAAAACTTAAAAATATGTATAAGTTATACTGGACTGAATAAAAATGAACAAGTTATCTTGGCAATGGGTCGATTCGTCTTCTTTTTTCGTTTCAACTTTCTTTATAAAACATTCACGCAAAATCGTAGACAGTATCAATATGTTTGTAACACCTTGACAATATTTTACGTATACTGAAAATGATGACAAAAAAGTTTATGTAGTGTAGTGTTGCCATTATAAAAATGCTTGACACCATCATCAAATAAGATACAGATATAGTGAGAAAAGATTTTCGAAAAAGTTCGTACCCATCTTAGAGCCGTAGGGGTAAGTCGCATCAGCAGACCAACATATATGTAGAGTGGGCAATTCAAATAGATATAGTTTTAATGAAATATATTTTCAGATTTTGAGAATACCCTCTCATACGCAGGTTATTTACTTAGGTACGAGAGGGACAGCAATTATATAAAATTTAGGCAGTGAGATTTATTATTGTAAATATTCCCCAATAAACTTTATTTTGTTGTACTTTTGTTTACCAATGAAAATAAAACTGCGTATTTTCAAAGTAACAGAAGGTGGTTGTAACATAATTATAATTTTAAACATGGTCACCAACTTAAAAATATCGGGAACCCATTTCGTATAAAACTGGTAATGGTAACATCCCGTTTCAAGTAATGATTGACAATGACATTATTCATTTTGACATTTGACACTAAACAATAAAGTTCCATATTAATGAATATGAAAATGTCACTCATTTAATACGATCAATCATTGACAGTTCGGGTGTCATCGTATTCCGATAAAGATCCGAGTTTTCCCGAAGGAAAATCATTTCTAACTACATCTGTACTTGCATATTTGATTAACTAACTAGTTACTTGAACATTCTCATATAAATAAAATACTATAGATACCAATAATTCATGTAGTTATAACCGGAGGATTGTGATCCAAATGCCTTAACCATAAACCAAAAATCAACTTCAAGACATGCATTATACAGTTATACATTTCACCATCGTTAATATTGTTATTCTCATCCCAATACGTCAATTTCTTACCAAACTCGATTAGCGTTATTATTCTCGTAAACAACTTGCTCAGCTTGCTACGTAAGAATGGTTGACCATCTGTTTCATTCTGTCTACAGATTCGACAGTTACAAATACTTTCATCCACCACATCGGAAGTATCAATGTAAATATCTCGACTGGCAACACTTATCAACTTATCAACTTGCATATCTGTGGTAGAACTATCATCAATTCCAGAATCGTTATACATCGAGTCCATATCCGTAACAACTATTGTAGGTACTTTCACGGAGTCAATATCTGAATTACTACGCGACGAATGATCTCGTTGAAATTTTCGAATTCTAAAAGAGCTGCTATTATCGTAATCTTTGTACCTATCTTTGAAACGGATGAACGGAATGGGTTTTAAATATGTAACATTCTCTACCGATCCACTATGAACGTTGTCGTTGGTATGGGCTAAATCTTCCGAACTCTTGAACTGAACTTGAGAAGTGCATCGCTTTATCAGTACCTTCTTTCTCAATGTATTACTTTTTTTAGCCTCTTCATACCATATGTTATGTATCGTGCCAGTTCTTCTTTGACGTAAAGGCTGGGGAGATTCCTCGTTTCTTTCACCAATCTCGAATGATACGCTCCTGGCCAAAGACGTTCTCATTTCTAACGTACAATCATCATCGTGGACTTCTAGACTCTCATCGAAGCTTTTGTCTGTCTCCTTAGCCTCGTCGAAAAAGCTCTTAAATGAAAATGTCTTCTGTAATTTCTTCACTTGAGGAGATAGACTGCCGCTCTCCGTTTCGACTCCTTTATAACTCTTAAGCACGTGTAAAACTAAATTCTTCCCCTCATTGTGCACGGCCAAAGATGCACGCCTGCTTTTCACTTTAAATTGAGAAGCTGGAACATCTTCGAAACTCCTATACTGTTCAAGTATACGGTCGCTCTCATTGGAGTTTAACGTCCAATCCGACGTACTAGGCCATTCGGAGTCTAGCGTACTCAAGTAATTAAATATCTCTATTCCACCATCAAGCGATATTGATCTCTGCAGTGGTATGTCGTGATTGAATCTATAATCGAGCTCTTCGTCAAATTTCCCAAGCCAGTTGTCGACCTCGGCGTTGTTTAGATTCAGACTGAGTTCGTGTCTTAGGTTTAGCTCGCGATTAGGGTTGATCTCCGAGTAACGTCTGGGCTTGTTGTTCTGTGCGTGCGTGTTTGCGTTTGGATCGGAGTGCCTACGCGGTGGCGGCGGCGGGGCCACCGGGCGCGGACGTCTTGCCGAGCGAGGACAGCGGCCGGGGGAACGCGCCCACGGCGAGATCAGATTCAGCAAAGAGCTTGCGAAAACTGACAGAGCGTACGATCAGAAGACGGAAAATATGAAGTCGGGTGCGATAGAAATGTATTCACAAGCGAGTGTTTAGGTATACGAATAGCTTAACGCTAGCTGCGCAGATGAACTAGATAGCGGCTAGCTTAGACGGAGTTATTCAATTGATTTGATTTTAATTATTTTAAGAACGATAATTTATCTACGGCTGCAACAATAGATTTCTTTCTAAAGTGAAGTAAAAAAATCCTGCTTTTTTGTGATGATTGACAAGAGAAGCTGACCGCAACAATTTCACCGTTGCAAAGCCTGCATTGAGGTCAAACATTGACAGTTAGCTCTAACGACATAGACTCATCTGGAAGTATCCGCTCCTCCAAAACACACAACCTGTCATACTCGCCCGTGAATACAAATTATTCACCATTAATATAATTATACATTAATTCAATAAATACTTACTACGCTAGGAGAAAGAAGTGACAAAGCTTATTATTAAGCAAAAATGTTGAGACGTAAGCTATTGCGTTAAAATAATTTTCCCAATTTTAAAAACCAGTTATAGTTAACCATATATGGTCAAAAAGTAACTAGTCTTAGATTGTCATGAATGTACAAAACATTTAAATACGAAAATTAGGAGAGCCCAAAAAATTTAATGCACAAAAATAGAAAAAATACTGAATTCCCTGCTCGTTTTTCGACGCCAGTTAAAATATGTTATATGTATGTGTTGCAATAGCATTACTAATTGTCACATATGAGACATAATAACCTTGGTGAAAAAAGTACAGCGAAAGCTGTCTCTGTCTACCCTGCTAGGGTTAAAATGACGTAAGATTTTTTTTATATGTTCTCGCGGAGTTTCCCTGCTAGAGTTTCAAAGGACGTAAAAGCTTTTTTTAATTAGTTCTCACGGGGTTTTTCGATGTTAACTCAACGGGCGTTAATTCTTTTCAATAGTTTAAGGCCGTTGTTATTGTAAAGGCTTTTTGGACCTGACCTAATAGATAGGCGTAAATAGAGCGATCCTTCTTTTCATCGCTATTTACCGCGAACAATATGATAATATACGATTAATTATGTTGCATTTTTTATTGTCAAGGTCTTATTTCAGTTTTATTGTCATTGGACCTTAGACTCCGAACAAGTTTAGAGGGTACTTGTCGCTATTTGTTTTTTTTTTCAGTTCAACTCAGTTCAGATTTTTCAGTTCAGTAGTTCTGGGCTCGAGAATGAGACTACGGTATCCCCTGCCTGTCGTAGAAGGCCTTTGTCTTCCACCAAAATTGACTCGGGAAGAAAACGACATCGGATGGCCCGTGTCGCCTTGCACTGAGAGGGCGAAGCATTAGCCTCCCCCCTATCCCACCTCCCCGGGACGAGGTCTCCGAAGAGCACAGTGCAGAGGGGCTCCGGTGTGTTCCTCCGGAGATCCCGGGCCCCTCATCATGCACTGAGGAAGGGTCACCGGGGAGGTTTTAGTGGGTAAAAACCCCACATAACCCCGCCTTCTTGTTGAAGATTCTCCCCCCCCCCCCTCCCGTCCCAATAAAAAGGTTATTTTTTTACAAAATATCAAAACCAAATCTATTAAATTTCTTGCAATTAACCTTGTCGCTTCTTCCTTTAACTATATCTATGCGGAAAACATAAGGAATAAAACTTACAAATAAACAAAAAAAAACATTAAAACATTCCATCACCGAGTTGGACATGAGATAACTAAGGTAAGAAATTATAACTTATATTTGTAAATTTCATCCTATGAAAATATGATAAGAATAAATAATACTTCCACCAACACTTTCATCCAGCAATACATATCTTGCTTCGAGTCGGAATTCTTGGAATTAACACATAAAATAATGTTGCCATAATTATAATCTTGTATATACATTAAAATATTGTTTCATATTCCAAACTGAAATAAATTATACTGTTGAACTTAAACATATTTGGGGTAAAATTTATCCGTAATCAATAATAAATTTATTAGTAAACTATAAAAAAAAAACAAGATAAATATTACCAGAAAAAGCTTAAAAATAGCATGCAAATGTTGCAAGAATTAAATTTATAAAAAACTATTTAAATAAAACGGCTTGCAAACAATTTATAACTGCTGAAATGACAAATTTAACTGGAATTTATGTATGAACATTTATTTAAATAATATATAAAACTATATTTTTAATATTTATATATAGAACTAAGCTTTTAGAAGTAGAAAGTACTTGATATTTAACACTAGCAACATTGAAAGAAAACGAGCTTCGCCAATAAAATAAAATACCTTAATATATGTTCGCAATCAGTACCAAGGGCCGAAAGAGATCCGTGGCGGCGGCGAGCGACGGCCGGCGTCGCGTGACGTCATCGCCAACCAGAACCTGGCCGCACACACGCAACCACAACACTTGAGGGGAGGGTTCAACATAAAATGGCCAACACGTGGACAAAATAATAAGGGAATATAAAAAAAAATGTGCAGAGGAAGATAACGTGAAAAAAAAACATTGAAGAACTATGCTTATACTAGAAATGTCTCGATGTTTAGCTTTGGAGTCATTTTTAGAGACACTTAATAAATTTAAACTTAGTTACCAAATACTATATTACATAGAGAAGTAATTTATTGTGACAACTATATATATATATATATATATATCACAAAAATATGCAGAAATGTACTTCAAAGAAAAGCGACATTTAATGAGTAAAATGTGATTAATTATTTATATGAGAAAACGAATAAAAACAAGGATAGGATTTGGGTATAGGTGGTAAAAGCAAGCATTGGGCACTAGTGTAATAAATTCCAAAACTCATGCAAATCTGTGCTTCGTGACTAGTGTTACGATGATCTCTTTCGGCCCTGGTCGCATTTTTTTCAAACTTTTAAAGCCACCTAGAAATACAGTCAACAATTTTGAAAGAAAAAAAAATCAAAACCAAATGCTTCGACGTTTAAATAAAAAAAAATATATATAATTTTATTCATGCATAACTACATCACTGGTACATAAATAAAATTATGGAGAAAAAAAAATGTACCAGAACCAAACAACAAAGCGTTGTGTGTGTGAAAAGAAATAAGACAGAAATTTTAAAAAAAAAAAGAAATGGTGTCCAAAACCAGTTCTAGTTTCCCAAATGTTAGTAATACCCAAGGCACGTTTAAAATTAAACATTTTTTTTAAATTAAAAATACAAACACTCACGCCTATCAACCGAAGGGGTAGGCAGAGATCACTCACGTCTACTTTTCACACCTCTTTCCAAACATAGATAACCATCATATATTGCCAATCTTTCTAGTGCGCCCTCTACCGACCCCAGAACTCACTTCTACGTTATAATTTTAACAATAAGTTAAGATTCTGTGTCATTGTTTCCACATTCATCCCTTCTATATATCTGAACTACCGTAGCATTTCTCGATTCTGTTCACATTTTAAGTGTAGTAATTGAAATATTTTTTCCCACTTCTTCTCCCAGCGCCAACGCTTCCCGAAGTGGCACTCAAAGTTAGTTAAGCTTTTTGAATGTCCCTCAGATTATCCGTGAAATAGCTACCGTCCAAGCCGAGGTTACCCCTCACCGGGGGCACACTTGTGTCGAGTTACTAGCGATAGAGGTTCAGGCTAAGCGACCTAAGAGCTATGCCACCTTTCAATCCGGTGAAGCAGTCAAGGCCAGCTTCTCTGTGTAGTTCGTCAAAAAAAAAAAGAAAAAAAAAGTGTAGTAATTACTTCACGTCATTGTACTTAATGTAAGCAATAAAAACTTTATCTATCTATCTATCAAATTCAATTCATCCCGTTTAACACGTTACACGTTCAAGTACGATACACAATAAACCCAGAGACATACAGGATCAAATAGTTTATTTGGCAACAAAATGTGTAATAGTTGCCAGGTTTTGGATAAAATTAATCACAATAACACTATTGAAAAAGAAAAAAATACTCCAAGGTGTCTGGACGCAATGACTTTAAATTCGTGACAACGAATCCTAAAACATTGAACACTCGGCATGGAATTATAAAATGCATGTATTACATAATAACAATGAATATATAATGTATTATATCACAGTTAAAGTATTTTATTCATTTAACGATAAATCTCTATCTCCTCTACAATTATCTCTATTTATTTTTAGCTGGCAACACATGACACCCAGCGATTGTTATGCATAATAACTACTTCCGATGATATCTTAATAATTTACCTGAACCTTATTGTATCTTTAATTCATAATTAATAATTTAGTTGATTGTCACATTAACTTGGCATTGTAAACAATAATATAACTTTATTATTTCGTAATCAGACTTCTAATTAATTTTGTATAACGATTGTGAGGAAGCGCAGCTGTGACGGTATTCGTTAAAATAATTTCTTGTACAACGTTACACTATCTCTAATTTCCGAGCCGATCGAACGGAGCGATGAGTCACGCTCCCAAGCCAATTAAAAGATGCGTCGTAACTCCCAGCCGATCGAACGGAGCGATGACTCATACTCATAACGTCACATTGAGTCAAACTTTTTTGCGAATGCCTCCTAGGGTATACCGATTTATAAGACGTTGTCACGTCAAAAGGCGCGATACACGTCCTCTTGCGCTTCTGTCAAATCGCACTCACCACTCTCACTGACATACAAATACAAAAAATGGCGTGCTGTAATTTTTTTTACTATTTTCAATAATCTATTTAGACACATCCATACTTGCGAAATATACAATTCAATCATAGAGCCCTTTTCCAGATGTGTTAACAAATTTCGATCACTAAAAAAAAACAATACAGACTACTTTACAACGGCAAGCAAAAGTAGAAACACATGCAAGCATATTAGCTTCCTCACTCTTGGATACCTGATTTAAAAAGCACATATATACTTACAACTTCCTGATTCCACTGTTGCGTTTCCACGGCGCATCGTCAGGTTCCGCCGGGAGCGGACCCTGTACAGGTGCCTCTTCCTCCTCATTGACTGTCGTACTCACCGACGGAGACGTGTCTGAACTTGTGCTATAATACAATCGTGTAAAGCAGCAATGGTAAGTAAATTACTTTAAGGTGATACAGAGCACTCTATACAAAGATTACGGAATTCTATTTATCTGATTATCCGTGAAATAGCAACCGACTGAATCGTGATTCGGCCCTCTAGGGTGCTAATAAGACTACGGTATACCCTGCATGTCGTAGAAGGCGACTAAAAGGGGGCTCGGGTTTACTGGGCGACAAGAGTGGGGGCTTTGTCGTCCGCCAAAGTGGATCCGGGAAGAAGGCGAGATCGGCTGGCCCACGTCGCCTTGCACTGCGAGGGCACGGGGGCAAGAACCCCACATAAGCCTCCCTTCCTCTAAGAAGGCGAGGTATCTTGTTGAAGATTTCCCCCTTCAACAAAAAAAATGGTATCTGGCTTAGGATTGATGCATTGGTGCGTTTCGCAGTCTAGGGTATCCTTAACAACCTCCTCCATTCCCACAATATGTCCATCGATCCTTTGCCTCTCTTGTCGAAATTATCCACGTTTCTACTGCATACAGGAAGATAGTAGATTAGAAGAGATGCTTAGGAAGATTAAGAGGATACAAAATGTTGCGATATTATCTCTAACCTATCCGGCTGCGGCTCCACCTGCAGCGCTTGGAGCTGTTCCTCGGCGCGGTTGAGTTTCAACTTGAGCTCGTTGCGCTCGTGCAGTATGGCGCGCAATTCGCGCACGCTGAACGTCGGCTTCGAGGACTGGTCCTCATCATCCGGGACGTCGGGGAATCCCGCGCCGCAAGACGTGCACTTTTGCTGTGAAATCATTATCTGGAGATGAAAATTATCGAGCAAATAAAGCCCATGTGGTTACCATAATCTAACAACAAAATACTTAAACCATTAGGAATTTAACTGATAGCAGAAAGATTACCTCATTATCATTATAAGCCCATATCAATCCACCGCTGGAAATAGACCTTCCGTTCCACCTTATAGGATCCTATAATTTCCGCATCCAGTCACTTTCCGCCATACTTATAAGGTCGTCGGTCCTTCTAAGGCGCCTTTCAACCGACTTCAAAAAAGGAGAATGTTCTTAATTCGTCTCGTATGTTTTATGTTTGTTACTGCATAACTTTCGACTGGGTGAATCGATTTAAATAATTGTTTTCTATTTGAAGGCTAGTGCTTACCGTGTGGTTCCATTTCACAAATGGACGAATTTTCATCGATTTCGATTATTATGATTTTATAGGGTTACTTTAACGTTCTGATTATTTCTATTTCATAGTATTCATACGATAATTCAGTAATACAAAGATGGCGTTGGCGCATAATAGCGTTTAACGTTTGTTTTTGGTCGTAAATATTGTCCATCTGCCGTCATAGAACTTTCTCCGGAAATCCCGACGACGTCGAAACATTAGTGGGGCCCGGTACCCAGCCTTCAGCCTTCTACAATCGTGTTAACAAATCGCTAAAATTTTGTATTTCAATGTAAAAAAAAAGTGTTAAATATAAGAGATACATTTAAGCTAAGTTTTTAATGAAAGAATTGATTATAATTTACTTATAGATGTGGCCGGCACTGCCACTTAAATTTGTTGACTTAAAGCTCTATGTCGACTACCTTTGTTATCCGTTGAATTACTTCGTAGACACAGGCTTTATTTCTCATACTAATAAATTGGTATTTACCGTTTTCTGTGCATCGGACTGCTGCAGCACGGCGATATCCCTTTGCTGTGACTGAACTATGGCGGTCAGCTCGGTGCGTTCCTCGCATACTAAGCGCATCTGGAAACATTAATACAAGAAGTGCAAGAAGTATTCATATTTGCATTTTTTTTCATTACAAATAAATAGAAGAAACAATTTACATGATCATCGTTGTAAGCGGCTTGTTGTGGCGGCATCTAGATGCGTTTGGCCCCATTGTCAATCTGTTCTATGCGCTGTGTGCCCTGCCCATTGCCACTTCAGCTAGCTTACACGGTGGGCTACGTCAACAATTTACATAACAGGTCTATACAATACAAACACACAAGTCGGCAACCCTCTGACCTCTCTCTCAGGTATAAATCACAGACTTCCTTTTCGATTCATTCACGTAACCGTTGTCTGTGAAAACTCAGCGTAAACTACTTTACTTTACTTAACTATTTTTTTTTTAGCTTCAATCAGGGCAGACATATCAATGTCGGTCTATACTTCCAATGATTTATGAAGTACTAAACGCGACGGGGCGTGAGGTAATAGGCCTTTTTTTTTTTTGTTAACGAGGAGGAAATCTTCAGAAAGATAGATACCCCGCCTTCTGGGGAAGGCGGCGGTTATGGGGTTTTACCCACTAAAACCTCCCCGGTGGCCCTTCCTCGGTGCATGGTGAGGGGCTCCGGATCTCCAGTGAAACGCACCGGAGCCCTCTGCACTGTGCTCAAGGAGAGACGTCCCGGGGAGGTTACTCCTCCCCTGTGCCCTCGCAGTGCAAGGCGACACGGGCCAGCCGATGTCGCCTTCTTCCCGGGTCCACCTCGGCGGACGACAAAGGCCCCCACCCTTGTCGCCCAATGAACCTGAGGCCCTTTAGTCGCCTTCTACGACAGGCAGGGGATACCGTAGTCTTATTCTTGAGAGCCCAGAACTACAGGGTTGCGGGCCGGTCTGCCACCGGCCCGCCTGCGCCATCTCCGAACGGGATCGGCCCTCTCCCGATCCCGATCGGCGGTCTCCTTCTGCGTCATTACTGACTCACAGAAAGAGACCAGCGCCTTCCATTTGGATTTTCCGCCAGTGCAGCCGCTACTGTCGCTGGCGGGGAGAGGTCTTGCCGATCTGCTGGACCAGGATCCGTCGCTCCGCCTCCCATGCGGGGCACACGGCTAGCGTGTGCTGCGCGGAATCCCAGTCACACCTTGGTCTTGGTCTCAAATTGTAGGGAATAATAATGACTATTAATTTACTTTACGAGATAGGTCATTTGCTTTTTCATAAAACATGTGCAATTACTTGTTTTATGAAAAAGCAATTTAAATAATATCAATGTCAAATTTTAATTTGTTAAAATTGTCATTGTTTTTGTACATAACCTAAATATAGGTTATGCCCAATGGAAGCCCTGTAGTTCTGGGCTCGTAGAATACGGCTACGGTGTAGGGGACACCGCAGCCTGTCGTAGAAGGCTACTAAAAAGGGTTCACTGGCGACAAGTGCGGGGGAAGAAGACGCCCTCGGCTAACTTGGGTCGCTTTGCACTACGAAGGCACAGGGGAAGAGGGATTAAACCCCTCCTCCCCCTACCGACGTGCTTAGTGCAGAGGGGCCCCGGTGAGTTCTTCTGGAGATTCCGGAGCCCCGCACTATGTACTAAGAGGTATTGAGGATTTCCCCGGGAACAAAAAAAATGTCGTTTGCAAACCTCTTTTGTTATAAAAAAAAACGTATGGCATTCTAACCTTAGTGCATTTAGAATTCGAAAACAAAAGAAGTTTTTTTCTATCATTCCAATAGTTTTATGGTAGCGTTTAGTTTAGTTTTTGTTGGTAAGAACCCCACCAGTGGTACATAACCCCGCCGCCCAGAAAGCGAGGTACCTTCTTGAAGATTTCTCCCGCGTCAACAAAAAAAAAGCTTATATTCGGTTGGTTTTGTATTAAAACCTCCTTCCGGTGTAAAAAAACTTAAATTCAAATAGATCAAACAAGTCATTTACCAATGTCACATTACGTCAAGGTTAGAAGGTAACATAATTGACTTCTATAATGTTCACAAATTCTTTATATCGTTATTTTTATGTGGTCCCCGTACGTTTTAAAAAAAAGCCAAAAGTTTTTAAAAGCCATGCCTACTAAAGCCCGCGCAACACAAAAGCTGAATACGTGTCGGATGCGTGGTAAAGGAGTTCATTGTAGTCTATGTTTTATGAAATAATAGCAAATTGTTCATTCATAAACGACTGAAACGTGACGTTCCGTTGGTGTATTTACACATGAATTATGGTACTCACACGTACTATGTTGCTATAGTTTCATTGTCTTGAGCATAATACAGGGTGGCCCATAAGTCCTTTGATATGAAAAAAAATTATTAAAATAAAACTAATTACATTATGAATTAAATTTTATTTACAAAAAAGCTTAAAAACGGGAATTATTTTTGAAAATAACATCTTCTAAATGTAATCCGTTGCGATCACGGCACTCTTGCAAACGACGCCTAAAATTGTCGATGACTGCGCGGCACGTCACTGCTGAAATGCTTGTCATTTCTCTGCGGATGTTTTCTTTTAGGGCCTCAATTGACCGCGGGTTTGTGTCGTATACTTTAGCATTAAGGCAGCCCCACAAAGAAAATCCATCGGGGTCAGATCTGGACTACGTGAGGTCAGGAAATGTCTCCTCTCTTAGAGATCACTTTGCCAGGAAAAAGTTGACGGATAACGGCATAGCAGTGTTAGAGGTGTGAGAAGTGGCCCCATCCTGTTGAAACCACATCCTGGCATTAAAGCCTGAAAAGTTTTGCAATTCTGGTATGAAAAACTCTTCGATCATAGCCACATATCGCTCCGACGTAACAGTAACTGCGCGCCCTCTGCCATCCTCAAAGAAATAAGGCCCTAGGATACCATGGGCTGACATAGCGACCCAAACAGTCACTTTCGGACTATGTAAGGGCTTCTGATGCTTAAGTTTTGGATTGATGGAGCTCCAATAGCGGCAATTTTGTTTACTAACATGCCCGTTAAGATGGAAATGAGCCTCGTCAGAGAACATTATGTTATTGAAGGAAGTAAACCGATTCAACATTTCATTCGCATAATTTTGTCTTAGAATACCGTCAGTTTCCTTTAATTCTTGAACCAACTGAATTTTGTAAGGGTGCATATGTAAGTCTTTCTTCAAAATCCGTTGTAACGATGTCCTGGATACGTTTAATGCTCTGGCGCGCTTACGAGTTGACTGTGTCGGATTTTCGCGAATAGACTGTGTCACTGTGTCTATGTTTTGTTCCGTACGTGACGTCCTTGGGCGACCCAACCGCGGTTTATCTAACGTCGAACTGGTCTCCTCGAACTTAGCAACCCAGTTCTTAATCGTTTGAAGAGTTGGAGTGTCGTCAAAGTTGTGTAAACCTTTGTGTTCTCGAAATTTACGCCGCGCAACGGTTGCCGAATTGTCGTTTTATAAAACTCGCGCACACAAAACGCACGGTCCGCTCCGGTAAAACGTTCCATCGCGACTAAATTCCCAGAAACCGAAGTTACTCCCCGCTTCCCCTGCACCGCTCACGCGCGCCCTCTTCGTTTTATTCAAATTTTACTTTTCAAAGGACTTATGGGCCACCCTGTACCTTTGAGGCATTATGCGCATGATATGCGACGAGTTTTACTTAGCGTAGGCCAGTGATTCTCAACCTTTTTTTGTTACGTCACACCTTTAACCGTTTTGAGAGCCATCGCAGCATGTGTCTGGGCGGTCGCCTCAAATTGCATAGTACACTAGCAACCCGAAGTCGAACCCCGGTGCCAGCACCAATGAATTTGTTGTTGCAATTTTATGTGCTGACTTGAAAACGTTTAGGATTACTCGCCACGTTAATCTGAAGATTCCCTCAAAGTTTCATTGAAATCGATTCAGCCGAACATACCCACACACTTTCTCTGTAATATATACATAATAGTCGGAAATAATGAATCCCTTTGATAGTAGTCATAAAATGCTTAATTGGACAAACCCGTAGTATATTATTTTAAAGTGGCTTGAAACACTAAATTATGAAGGTTGTGAGAATATGTTAAAAGTGGTCAATTGAAAATCACTCACACATTCACCGACACAAATACACACACCCGCCCGCACACAAAAAAAAAGATTACAATATTAGATATATAAATAACCATGGGAGGAAGGACTGCCAACTATCGCACAGGAAATTCCTAGTTTAGGGGGCAGTGAAACTTAAATAGAACTAATACTCGCAGTAAAAAAAGTGTAATTAGTAATACTGTTTGTTATAATTTTGTTAATTAATAAAGAATATTTATTATTTATTATTATTATTTTGAATCCTTAGGTTAAGTTTTTATAATATTTATATAAAAAGTAAAATACACAAAAATATCATACAAAATACAAAAACATTATAAAAACCTAACCTAGTGTGTGCCACCGGCAACGAAGCAGGGCTCAAGCAACCGGTGGTTAGGGCGACATAGAGAGAAACCTCCTGACGATGCGTGCCGTGTCCAGGAGTACTGCCTTCTGTATCTGACCCTTGCCCCAGTTTCATCTAGCGAAAGTCTCTTAAGATGTTGTTCGAGACTTTTCGCTGTGAGACCGTTTGCAGAAACGACTATCGGGACAATGATCGTCGAATTCACATCCCACATGGCGATCACCTCGTGAGCCAAGTCGAGGTACTCAGTGAATTTTTCTTTCGGCCTTCACTAGGTTCTCGTCATGTGGGATGGTAATATCGACGAGCAGCGCCTGTCGCGTTGACAGATCTGTCAGCACAATATCAGGCTTATTGGCAACAATAGTCCTGTCTGTGATGACAGATCGATCCCAATAGAGCGTTGCATGACCATTTTCGAGAACTGGCGCCGGTGTGTATTTATAGTACGGCACCTCGGACTCCACAAGACCATATCGAAGAGCAATTTGCTGGTGAATAATTCTGGCTACGAGATTATGTCTATGCAAGTACTCACCATTAGCTAGATGAGAACAACCGGAAATAATATGTCTGAGTGATTCTCCGGGACGGCGGCATGCCCGACAAATGTCGACCGTTCCGTCCCTCAGGATATATTTCCTATAGTTGTTCGTCATCATTATTATTATTTATTATTAAATCATTTGAGGGGTACAAAACAGAAAGAATATTAATCGCTATCCGCCTTTCACAGAGATGTCGGTTCTCTTTGCATTCTGTATCACATTTAATATTAGCTTACGTATTCCAATAGCCCGGGACAATAAAAAAAACTTATGTAAATTACCACAGACAACGAATAAAATTAATATACAATAACAACGAAGAATTCGTACGTCTCATGGATAACAAAATAGTTCAATATTGCAATAAACATGCAAAAATTTAGTATGCTAAAATATTCTGTGTTTGTTTCGCTTCTACGAATATTTATTGCGGAAGTTCAGGGGCATTATGCCCGAGAGAGCTTTTCATGCAATATTTCGGTGCCAACTTTTAAATTTGTTGTTTTCTAAAGTTAAGGTATTTTCAATAAATCAAACTACAAGTAAATTACGTAAATCCGTCTAATTTTTAACCAAACAAAAGAATATTGACCGAATTCACAGGTTTTTTGGCTAAAAATCAGTGCTGTATATGTTTGTTGCACAACACATACTGTAGAGCCGTGGTAGCTCAGTGTCCGGACGTAGTACGCTAGCAACCCGACTACGATCCCCGTTGCCGGCACCAATAAAATTGTTGTTGCAATTTTATGTGTTGATTTACCAGGCGCTCGGCGGTGAAGGAAAACATCGTGAGGAAACCTACATGTCCTGGAATTTTTTTTTAAGACGTGTGAAGTCTGCAAATCCGCACTAGAGCCGCCCGACGGACTATGCCCTTATACTCTCTTTACAGAGAAGGCCTGCGCCCAGCAGTGGGACATCTATAAAGGCTGTTACTTTAATTTAATGTTTTAGATGATGAGCCAACCCCTCATCGGCACAAGTTTTTTTTTCTTGATTTTAATAACTTTTTTTATGTTGTTTTTTGTTTTGTTTCTGTATCCTAGTGGCGATTTTTTTTAATTCTATTCTGACGTCATACCTCATAGCTCGTTTTAGATCTATTTTTTTCTATTATAACTAAAATACCCTTTTCGATGTTTTCAATCGCTGGCACCTCTGCGTTTATTTATGCAGCATCTTTGTAACCGTTATTTATTTATTTTAATATATTTACACGTCATTAGATATTTAGGAAACAATAGATCCCTTGGCTTTGATATGACATTTCTACAGTACTCATAGTACGGTCTGAGGTCGTCGAGCCGACCCTTAAGTCGCTTAATCGTAACGTGTACGGGGAGCTTTTTTTTGTTAACGGGGAGGAAATCTTCAAAAAGATACACCGCCCAGCGGTTATGTGGGGTTTAACCCACTGAAACCTCCCCCGGTGGCCCTTCCTCGGTGCATGACGATGGGCTCTGGGATCTCCAGTGGAACGCACCGGAGACCCTCTGCACCGTGCTCTAGGAGCACATCCCGGGGGGGAGGTTACTCCCTCCCCCCTGTGCCCTCGCAGTGCAAGGTGACGTGGGCCAGCCGATGAAGCCTTCTTCCCGGTTCCACCTTGGCGGGCGACAGAGGCACCCTTGTCGCCCAGTGAACCCGATGCCCCTTTTAGTCGCCTTCTACGACAGGCAGGGGATTACCGTACTCTTATTCTTGAGTGCCCGGAACTATAGGGCTGGACAAGGAGAAAAAAAAACTTGTCAAACAAGGAAAAAACTTGTCGTTTCACAACGGTAATCTAATAAGTACAGATTACTAATATGAGATGCTGTAAATGGGTTGCCCTATTTGCATAAAGATAAGATCATTCAAATCTTTAAAGATAATCTACTTGAGTGAAAATAGGGGTGTTTAAGAAAATAACGCCGATGAACCACGTCATCGAGGGCATGACGTCACTAATGGCTTTGACGCGACTCGTGACGATCGACTACTTGATCATAAAACAATTTAGGTTAAATGTGCTTAGACATCGAACATATTTATAAGTACTACTTTTGGTATATATTATTCCTATCTATATATTTTCGTTATTTTTTTGTAATTTATTATATTTTATCATATGAATGTCTGTTTGTAATATTAATAAACGTTTTTACAATGTGACCTATAACTAAAACTAGAAAATATAACTTAACTATACGTATAAAACAATATTTAAAACTAACTAAAAAGAGAAATATTTATAATATAATAGGTATTTTACAAAATATTTACAAAAAATATAACTGTGCCAAATCGTCGTCGCTTGGCAGCCCAGAAGGCTGGTAGCATTGTCACGTTGTATGAAAATGCTTTTTTTTTATATGAAAAGTGGCAAACGAGCGTACGGCTCACCTGATCTTAAGTGATCACCGTCGCAAATGAACATCCACAGCACCAGAGGTGCTGTAGGTGCGTTGCCGACCTTTGAGATAGGAATAGGCTCGTTTCTTGAAGGTCCCTAAATCGTAAACGTTCGGAAACACCGCTGGCGACAGTTGATTCCACAAATTGACAGTGCGTGGGAGAAAGTTACGCGAAAAACGTACAGTCGTTGAACGCCAACCATCAAGATGGTGGCGGTGGAATTTGGAATTCCGCCGAGATGTGCGGTAATGGAAATCGGTAGCTGGGATGATTCCGAACAATTCCTCAGAACACTCCCCATGGTAAATGCGATACAGGATGCAAAGAGAACCGACATCTCTTCGCAGACTCAGAGGGTCGAGTCGATCGGAAAGACCCTGATCGTCGACTATTCGAGCAGCTCTACGTTGTACACGGTCAAACGGAAGAAGTTGGTATTGGGGAGCCCCGGCCCAGAGATGCGAACAGTATTCCAAATGAGGCCGTACTTGTGCCTTGTAAAGTTGCAGATGCTTAGCCTCTGTGCAAGGTATAGCCAGCGCTCTGGTCACCAGATTTTATCTCTATCTATTAATTGAATCCTTATAACGTAAATAAATATAAAAGACGCTTTATTAACCCCAATTCTAATAGATGTGGTAATACTAAGACGGAGTACTGAATTTCAAACTAGGACATTTCATGGAGCTACTGGCCGTACGATACAAAATGAAAATCAATATATCTGTCTGTCAGTTGTGAAAACGGACAAATGCAAATTTAAAAACACCAACATATTTTCACTTTACAAAGCCTGTATTTCAGTACGCGTAAAGAGGGATGATAGTTATAGACCGAATTACTTGAGGACCGCGCCCGGGCAATGCTGCCACAGCTTTAGCAATCATACTGCATGGTCATAATTGAATACAATGTTCAACAAAAACATAAACGAGATAGGATAAGCTGATTAACCAACCAGTATGTGTAAGCTATAATCTATATATATAAAAGTGAAAGTGTGTGGGTATGTTCCATATAGGCTCCGAAACGGCTGGACCGATTCCAATGAAACTTTCAGGGAATCTTCAGATTGAACTCGCGAGTAATCCTGTAAAGTTTGGTGACGATCGGAGCACTCATCTTTTTGAACTGTCAAATACAGCATTTATTTACTATGATGATATTCTATCGTTTTATAACCCAAATTTGTATTGATACATGCGTTGTGTATTTTATGTCATTATGAACCAAGTACAATGGAGTATAATATACTGAAGTTTAAAGGTAGGTAGAAGAATGATATTGTATTTACTGATATGTTCATGGGTGTAGGGTGATCTTCACCCGCTCGAGAAGAGAATGAATAAGGAAAGAAATGAATAATTTAATATATTGTGAGCGTTAAATTAATTATTTTATCATCATCATTTCAGCTGTAAAATATCCACTGCTGGACATAGGCCTCCCCCAACGATTTCTAGAAGGACCGGTTGTAAGTTTAATATTTTATGATGTAAGTTTATTATTTAAATAATATAAACTAAAATCCAGGTGGGTCCGCTAGTAAGGTTAAATAACTGGCAAGCTGCAAGTTCCTAAAAAATAAACAAAAATAAGAAAAATATATTACCTGATTTTGTAGTTGCTTATGCTTTCGTCGTAGATCGCGACTGACCTGCGCCAACTTCTCCACTTGTCCCGTCAACTGTAAAGTATCCAAAATTGCCATTTAAAAAAATATTTCTTTTAATAATAAAATTTAATGCAGCGATACGATCGAGGCCAAGATTGTATTTTATAGTAAAACACGAGCTGCCAACATTAAAGATTAAATATGTTATCTATACTACTAATATACAATTTTTTTTATATGTACGTTTGTTCGGGTTTAACACAAAATCTATTTGTCGGATTTCGATGAAACTTTTTCATAACGACCCTAGCAATGTCACGGTCAAATTCGTGATCTACCTATAACCTCAACGCTAAGGCTCAAGGTTATCATAAAGTAAAAATTACCAGAGAGATCAGAAAAACCAGAGCCTACATAAAATAATAAATATAGTACCAAGTAAGATACACGAACGAGAGAATTTTACAGTTTACATTTTGGAGAGTGTGCACAGGAATTCCACGAGTTAATTCCCCCATCCCCATCCTACCTTCGGACGTTTAGACATTCGGCGGGTCTTCTCTTTCATAGTCGATGTTCCGCGCGTCCGAACGAAGCGATTAGAGTCATCGTTCATCGTGCGTACAGCAAAGGAGCGGAACAAGTTGCTGGCGTCAGTCTTTCCGTCCAAGTACGACGTGGAAGCCTTCAAGAGTAGAGTGAATGGGCACTTACTAAACTAGCGCGTACCATCTTTAGACTATATCAACACTTAACATCAGGTCGGATCGTGGTCAAGCACTAATTTATACCCCAATAAAAAAAACAGTCCTTCACGCAATAGTAGAGAAGACGGAATGTTTTCTTTACCTTTTTCAACCTGCGACGTTACATCTCTAATAAACTAACCAGAGCTGTCGAGTGGCTTAAGGATTCGTCAATCTGGTAATCGGGGGTTCGAAACCCAAGCGACTTGTATCAATTATTTACCGTTTTTAGGTTAAGTACAAAAAATCACTGGATAAAAGTTTGTGCCCGGTATATGGGGATAGGCTCTACTGTCACATTTGGGACCTAATAGACTTGGTGAGCGGATGGCGAAATGTCTCTGACTACCTCGCTGGGGCTAGCTTTTTTTTAATCTCTAAAAAAATATTTCCTAAACAACGCAAGGTAAATATATAAGTAAAATATTGATAGTTGATATAATCAAAAAGATGATAGATCATGTCCTTGCCTCGTCCGAGATAAAAAAACGGGTTTCACTGATATTTGTTTTATACGATATCGTTTTGGAACAACGCGATTAGATATCCCATTTGTAGAGACAATTCGATTCTTTGTAGGGTGACAAAAGGAAATCAACGAGAATAATCGAAATACAATACAATATATATATATATATATATATATATATTTGAAATAAAAGACTAAACTGCGTTTCGAGTTGATCGATTAAAAATAGGCGGTGCCCGCGACTAGACCGACAGGTAGGTTGAGAACCTCTGCCCTAGAGGAACAAATTGTGATCGCTATCCGCTTTCCATCGGCTTTATTAGGTCTTTCTCATATGTGACATGTCTATACCTTTTTTTGAAATTGTGAAACCGAAAATAGGGCAGTTTTTTTTATAATAAATTGTTACAAATTCCAGCGTTGATTCAAACCCACTACCTCGCTATTGCTGCCTTGTTTTTAACTATTATTTAAAAAATTGCTGGTCAATACGTCTTTCCTTTTTAAAAACTAATTCCATGCATATTTCTTTTTTCAAATAACTTGTTAAATTAAAACGAGGTTTAAAATGAAGACCGCCAATCTACACGGAGCGAGCTGGCAAATAACGGGTCTCATTAAAAAAACTAACAATAACATGCAATATGAAAACAGGTTATTTCTAAAAGCAAACAAATTGATACAATTTCCAATTAGTGTTTGAATGTATGAGGGCGCAGTAACGGAGACACGGCATTGTGTACAAGTATCAAGAACATTCAATCATCGCCACTGAACGATGGCGCTAAAGCGTTAATAACGAAAAGCTTCGAGTTTTTCATCTCTCGCTTATTGCTTTGTCTAAAACAAAAAAAAAAGAAAAACTACATTATTATTTTTATGAAAGAGAGAAAAAAAAGTGTGTTTACCACCTGAAGTTTACGGTCTGAAAGGCAGTTATATATTTATTATTCTTGGTTTAGTTACAGTTAGTTAGTTACAGCCTTTATATATAATATATATGTCCCACTGCTGGGCGCAGGCCTTCTCTTTAAAGAGAGTATAAGGGCATAGTCCACCACGCGGCCCTAGTGCGGATTGGTAGACTTCACATGCCTTAGAAAAATTTTCTAAGACATGTAGGTTTCCTCACGATGTTTTCCTTCACCGCCGAGCGCGTGGTTAATCAGCACATAAAATTGCAACAACAAATTTATTGGTGCCGGCACCGGGGATCGAACTCAGGTTGCTAGCGTACTATGCAACAAGAGCCAACCGCCCGGACACTGAGCTACCACGGCTCTAGCATTCTTGGTTTGATGTGTATTTAATATTGTATTGTTATGTGAAAATTTATTATAAGATTTTTATGAGGGTGATATGATCACTTTTGATTAAACCGTCTGTAATAAATTAAAAAGTGTTTACCACTTTGTCCCTAGGTCATTCAGTGTGTATGACTAAGTATAAGGGCATAGTCCGCCACGCAGTGCCTAGTGCGCACAATAATTAACATGTCTTAGAATATTGTTAGCTGGCAACACATGACACCCGGCAATTGTTATACATAATAACTACTTCCAATGATATCTTGATGATTTACCTGAACCTTACTGTATCTTTAATTCATAATTAATAATTTAGTGATCGGCACATGAACTTGGTATTGTAAACAATAGTTTAACTTTATTAGTTCCTAATCTGACTTCTAATTCATTTTGTATAAAGATTGTGAGGACGCGCAGTTGTCACGGTACTCATTATAAATAATTCTTGTACAACGTTACGCTGTCTCAATAAAGCGAGTGTATTAGTTGTTGGACCATTTTACTTCACTAGACCTACAGATCCTAACAATATTTTCTAATACATGTAAGTTTCATCAAGATGTCTTCCTTCACAGCCGAGAACGTTTACAGGCACATAAAATTGCAACAACAAATTCGTTGGTGCCGGCAACGAACTCGGATTGCCAGCGTACTATGCCATCGGACTCTGAGCAGCTCGGTTATGTTATTAAAAATCTCCAAAAAAATTTACAACAAGTATCTTCACGAGGAATAACAAAAACCGACTTCAAATCGAATCAAACGTTAAACGAGCGGACGCCCTCTTTGTATTTCCCAATTCTCCTAGGAATATTACGAAATATAATTAATCAGAACCTAACCGAACTCACATCAAATCACTCTTGTCCTTTTTTTTTTCTAAAACCCAGGGAGGTTTTAGAAAAAACGGTGGCCCTTTCCTCGGTGTTTTTTTTTATGCATGTAAACTAGCGCTTGACCATGATCCCACCTGGTGTTAAGTGGTGATATAGTCGAAAGATGGTACGCGATAGTTTAGTAAGTGCCTATTCACTCTACTCTTGAAGGCTCCCACGTCGTACTTGGACGGAAAATCTGAGGCCGGCAACTTATTCCACTCCTTGTCGATTGAAAAAGAAGCTTGGTTGCTCCACTAACTTCTATCGCGGTACCACAATGTTTCACTACGTATAATTATATTAACGTACCACTTTCTGATATCAAAGCGATGAAATTTATCGAATCGCTGTAGCGTAACCGACGCGATGTTATTTTACAACTCGACTGTCGGTACTAATAGAATTACGAGACCTTTGGTTGCACAATACCCATTGCCCACTAGAGCTAGACCGATGAAGTTGACAAATAGTTAACCGATGTGCGTTATCCTTATTTATGTACTTTTTTATCATCAAAACGGAAATCTTGCCCCTCACCATGCACCGAGGGTCACCGGGGAGGTTTTAGTAGGTAAAATCCCACATCTTAACATTATCTTGTTGAAGGTTCCCCCTCCCGTCAACAAAAAAAGAAGACGGGTAACAAAAATAATCGAAAATAAATAAAAAAAATATTTTTTTAAATACTAAGTTAAGAATTGTTTTGCAGCTTAACAATTGACATAATTGAATTTAGTACTTACATACATTTATGTAGTGTGTTTGATTTAAAACGGAATTTTTTTGTCCCTATCAAATTACATTGTAGTTTGGCGACATACGTGTATGTAAAATTGTTAAAGTAGATTAAAATAAAATCAATTAGTGGATTCGAACTTACGAACCTATGTTTCGCAGACCGTACCCTAAACCATTAGCATTAGGCTATTGAAGCTTTTTTCTACCGTTTTATCACTGGTAATTCTTATGACAGTCGATTCTTTTTAAATAAGTCGGCACCGTCCGCATGAACATCCAAAACATGAGAGGAATTGCAATAGCCGACTCTTTAGAGTTACATCTTCTCATCGTCAAACGCACAAGGTCAGGGATTGGGAACCTTTTTTCATTATTAGTTAGAAAAGTTAAAAAATTACAATCTTCAAAATTTCATAGTTTTTAAAGAGCCAAAAAAATTTCTTGGCAACAAGAAATAATACTTGCATAAATAACGTTAGTAGGTGCACATGCAAAGAGCCGCGTGTGGCCCGCGAGTTATACGTTACCGACTATTTTGTTAATTCGTGGAAATTCCTATACTAAGACCTAAATGAAACAACTAAACACACAAACAAAACTACAACAAATTTCTCAAAATCGTTCCAAAACTGACGGCGCTGGAAGTGCACAAATATTAATAAAATAAACACACAGAGAACCTCTTCCGGTTTTGAATTAGATTTATCCAAATCAACTTCAAAATAAAACAAGGTCGCTGGATTAAGTCTAGACGTGAAATAAAAATGTTATTTATAAATCCTAATCAATATCAGTGTACACATGACCTAGATATAGTTGTTTTATACAAATTTACGTCACAAAGAAACAAGAAACACATCGTTTAAAAGATAAGATCATGGAGCACATATTCACATTTTTATACCAATACTTTATTGAGCCGTGGTAGCTCAGTGTCCGTGCGGTTGACTCAAGTTGCGTAGTACGCTAGCAACCCGAGTTCGATCCCCGGTGCCGGTACCAATAAATTTGTTGTTGCAATTTTATGTGCTGATTTACCACGCGCTCGGCGGTGAAGGAAAACATCGTGAGGAAACCTACATGTTTTAGAAAATTTTTCTACGGCATGTGAAGTCTGCCAATCCGCATTAGAGCCGCGTGCCCTTATACTCTCTTTACAGAGAAGGCCTGCGCCCAAAAGTGGGACATATATAAAGGCTGTAACTTTAAGTACAATTATACTATGCTAATATAATATATCCACAAATACCTTGTAATTACCTTACTAATTATAGGAAAACACAGCATTCACAAATACATACAACGTAGACAACACTACTTAACTAATTTCTAAAATAAAAAAAATACTAACAAAGGAAATAAATTATGATTTTGTTTTAAAAAGTGAAAAAGTAGAAAAAAAATAAAACGTTAAATTTTAAGGCTTAGGTTAGTTACATATTTATATTATTTTGGTGCAGCAAATATTTTTTTAATCCTATTTACAGACGTACATAAATAAATAAGATAATACTCTTACATATTACCGACTAGTTTAGACCGTATAATAAAATCGCCAGTCTCATCCAGCTCCTGCCAACCGTTCTGCAAATATCATTGCTCCACTTAGTCTTAGAGCATCCCATTCTGAGTTTGCCTCTCAGGGTGTGGTGTCACTTAAGCACTCGTTTCCCGCAACGGTTATCCCTTCTAAGGCTGATATATCTACGGTTGAACATCTGAAAATTCGGAACGACATGATTCGACAGAGAACATAGGTTACCTAGCATACCCCTTTCCAGGCTATTGCGAATACAGTTTTGCCTTGCGCTAAGTTACTCACAATACAGGTTCAGAATGAGGGCTCTAAATGTACTCCAAGCCTCCTAACAATCCAGTAGTTGTAAAAAGCAAAGAGCTAACTACGCCATTCAAACGAAAAGCACATCTCTTCGCCTCCGTATTTTTTTTATATAGGAGGAAATGCTTTTATTCAAGCCTCGTATTCCCCAAGTGATACATTTTGAGTAACTTAGCACAGGTCTGAGGAAACCGCCACTGCCAGGCGCAATAGCGTTCTGACTCGAGGGTCACCGAACCATGCTTTGCAAAAACGACCAAGGCTTTTCAATGTGTAAACTGAAGAAACAACTGTGTAATTAAATGACAGGTGATTCATTATATTATGATGTCATACGAACGTGTTCCATTTGCAATCGGTCGTTGCCAGATCATGAACAAAATCGTAATTGAATACGACAAATATCACGACAGATAAAGGAGATCGTCAATAGACTGGTGGATGGGGTTCGTATATCGATCCTAGCTAGTTACCACCAAAACCTAACCTCGGATGAGACAATTTTACATTCTTAGACAACAGATCTACTGCAAGATACACTGCTGTATCGTGTATCATCTGAGCTGTGTTCATCCTGCTTTTTTACGTTCCTCAGCAAAAGGACTAACGTAGTTTGTTCTCGACTGTCTTCTACGAGTTCAATGTACATGTTTTCAAGAGTAGAGAGAATAGGCATTTACTAAGCTAGTAATTGATTAGTAAGTATAAAAAAGTCTAGGCTTTTTTATGGGGTATGAACTAGTGCTTGACCACGATCCCACCTGATGTTAAGTGGTTATATAGTCGAGTTTCGTAAGTGCCTATTCACTCTACTCTTGAAGGTAGCAGATAAAAGACAAGATTATCAAGAAGAAATAAAATAAGGTTATCCAGGCATCTACGATGGATGTATTTGTGTGCGGCGAATGAGTCATCTTAATCAGATATGTGAAGGAATAACCCGCGCAACATAATTCTAACATAATCGGATTCTGCTATATATAACGAGTATACTTGCTAGTAAAAAAAACTTCAAATCGAATTAAAAATTAAACGCTCTTACGCGCAATATCCCTTTTTGTATTTCCGAATTATCGTAAGAACATTACGAAATAGAATTAACCAGAACCTAACTAAACTCTCATCAAACTACCCTTGTTATCGTAGATTAGATCGTTTCTAACAAAAAAGGAATCATTACAGTCGGTTGTCGTGATATTGAGTCAGTCCTTTTGTCGTTCAAATACTTATTAGAAATTTAAGATTTATATAGTTGTCTCATGACAGAATAGAACCAAACAAAAACATACAGACGAATTGAGAAGAAATATCGGAGAGAGATGCAAATGTCATTATCAATATATATATAAAAGAGAAAGTGTGTGGGTATGTTCTGTATAGGCTCCGAAACGGCTGGACCGATTTCAATAAAACTTTCAAGGATTCTTCAGATTGACCTGGCGAGTAATCCTGTAAAGTTTGTAAAAGTGTAACAGTGACGATCGGAAGCACTCCACTTTTTGAACTGTCATACAAGCCATACGACGTACTTTTATTTCTGACATTAACTTGAGCGTTTTTGTATAAATGATAAGAATAATATTTACTGATATGTAGATGGCTGTACGTGTGTGTGTGTAGGGTGTAGGTGTAATGACCTTCACCCGCTCGAGAAGAAAATAGAAGAACATGAAAACAGAGAGAAATGAATAATTTAATATACTGTGGGAGTTAAATTAAATATAATGATGTCAGTTTCTTGTTTAAAAAATAAAGCAAAATCTAGCCCTATCTAGGCTGGGTACACTAGTGTTAATATAAGATATAAATTACGTTATGACTACCACTCAAAGATTCATGACGACTTGATTTAGTACGCGCACCAGTTTCCGGTCTGTCAAATAATGGACCATATATTAGTAAAAACAGCTCCGCTAGTATTAAAATTGAATAACGTTTTCTTTTATCTTTTACAAAATTGTTCTAACATTTTCTCAGTTAAATAAATTCGATGTAATGCGCACGAGAAATCCCAAAGCGGCTTGTGTCGCTTCTAATTAAGTTAGGCACAACCCGGCTTCCCGCAATAGCGTGAACGAGCCAACTAAAGTAATTATGTCATTACACTCTATATATTAGCCGTGTTAGCTTAGGGAAAGGCTGATTGCCTCAATGTACTTAATAATGCCTTAATTTCTGTCAATGTTTTAATTATACAATAAAGAAAGCAGGTGCTTAATTCGTCTACATTATTTTAAATTAGCGCAGTCATATCGCCACTTTGAATTTATTTTTTGTTTGACAGGTATTTAGTTTTAATTACGCAAGCTGAAACCAATCTGCTCAGTCTTGAGCACTGGGGCAAGGTAGCTAGTCTTTCGGTTTTCTACAGATTAAATTTTGCAGTGTACTCAGGAACTACATGATCTAATTCCCCCATCCCCGTTCCACCATCGGACTTCAAGACGCACTGCAGGATTTCATTGTTTTGTTGTGAACATCCCTCAAACCCGAGCGAAGCGATTTGATTCGTCTTTCATTATCCGTACAGCAAAGGACTGGAATAGTTTGCCCGTGTCTGTCTTTCCGTCCGATTACAATTTGGGTATTTTCAAAAGTTCAATGAAGACCCGCCAACTAGTGTCCATTCACTATAATTATGTTGGTGCAACCTTGACCTGTGAAAAGTGCTCTCGTGCTTTTAGGAACAAGCTCGGGTACGCGAACCAGAATGGGCTAGCGAGCGAGAGCGCAGAATACCTAAGCCTTGCTACCTGAATGAAGTGTCCTAATCAAAATGCCTTTCCAGTGCCATGGCCGGCATCGGCCTGGACATCATCATCATTTTCAAGAGTATAGTGAATAGGAATTTACTAAGCTAGTGCGCCTTAATATCCTGGACTGCATTTCCACTTAACATCATATCACACTTGAATGTACTACTGCACTAGAAATTATACAATATATATATATATATAGGTCCACGTTAAACAATTATTTATCTATTTGTTAATCAAGATATTTTGGTAGGTTTATGATAATCTAAGATAAGGTTTAAACTTCTAAATGACAACGAAACAATGTCGAAGAAGAACATAATATAGACTCCAGAAGTTTGTAATATAACTACTTACTTAACATACTTCGGAAATAAAACGTCCGATCGTATTAGCGTTTAGTGTTCGATCCGTCACGTTTCAAAAGATTTCAAGTCGGTTTTTATTTTATATATATAAATATACATCTTGTAAATACTAATAATGAATCTAGTGTCTCTAATCGTTTGACTTAAAGTTACAGCCTTTATATATAATATGTCCCACTATTGGGCGCAGGCCTTCTCTGTAAAGAGAGTAAAAGGGTATCGTCCGCCACGGCCCTAGTGCGGATAGGCAGACTTTACATGCCTTAGAAATTTTTTCTAAGACATGTAGATTTCCTCACGAGTAAATCAGTACATAAAATTGCAACAACAAATTTATTGGTGCCGGCACCGTGGATTGTACTCGGGTTGCTAGCGTACTATGCAACTTGAGCCAACCGCCCGGACACTGAGCTACTAGGGCTCTGACGATGGTTTGAGTTACGATCCGACAATTTGGGGATATGATCTTTAGCACCAAAAAATAAAAGACTCAAATGTTATCCGGCATATAAGCTGTAAAAATATTTCTAAGAATAACATTAACTCTCATCACAACTATAATGAAGATTTAAGTCTATACGATGACTAGTGTCTCTTTAATCGATAGAGGGGTTTGAATAGTTTCTTTAGCACCGAAAAATAAATATCTTAAATTCTTATCCGATGTATAAGCTACGAATAGTTGAGTCTACGGTTGAGTAACACATCTTTTATTATGTACTGAAAACATTTCTATGAATAACATTAACTATCATCACAACTTTCAATGAACATTCAAGTTCACGATGACTTATATATTGCTAATATTACGTCACTATCTCAGGATGACACTAGATTTACGGGTAAACGATTTGAGTCATAACGACAATGCAAATCCATATCAAGACAATCACATGATCAATAAATTCAATAAATAACTGCGAAGTAGTACCGTAAATTATCTCGAGACGTTTTAGCCTGTATCAATACGTATTATGGGTTAAAATTGTTTGTAACACAACTGCTATCAATAATAAACAGTTTTCCAAAAGCTACCGAGCGAGTATTGGGTCGATTCTTGGGACGCCTCGAGTTGGAATGGTATCGCTATTACAGTAACCGTAAAGTCCTCTTTCTGGAAAACCTGACGGTAAAAAAATGTTACAGCCTATATATATCCCACTATTGGGCCCTCTCTGTAAACTGAGTATTAGTGTGTATAAGAAGTCCAAGGACTTCGAACGTTTTAAAATTGTTGTATGTCTCAACAATTTTTTTGTGGTGTTTTTGTTGTATGTCTTTTTCCTCACGATGTTTTTGATACTAAATAGGCTCCAAATAAGGCGCCGCAAATGGAATTGGATTGGCCACACCCTCCGAAGAGATGCCGATCACATTCCTTGGCCCTTGATTGGAATCAGCAAGGAAAGCGCAAACTCGGCCATGCTAAACAGACTTGGCGCCCCACAGTTGAAGGCGAGGCGAAGAACATCGGGAAGACATGGAGCGAAATAAAGCGTGAAGCCCAAGATCGAACGCGATGGAGGATCACTGTGGACGCCCTCTGCCCCACTTAGGGGCATAGGATGATGTATATAAATAAGCTCACGTTTGGCTTCTATCTCGCTTAATGGAAGGCGAAGATGAATTTCAGGATGGAGCACGTGAGCCTATAAGGTATTCACATTGGACTTAAAGGTGTTCAGATTGTACCCGTGAGGAAAGACTGAACGCGGAGGAGAGTTCCATTCCTTAGCCGTCCCCATTAGGAATGTGTAGGCAAACTGCTTTGTGCGTATTGATGGGATGTCTACGACGGAAGGGCGGGACTGCCACCCGCGCCTACTCGTTCGGTGATGGAAAAGGGGGAGGAGGGTTTTCGGTCATGCAAAACCTCCGCACACAGCGGTTTTTCATCACCCTCGAGCACATAGTAAATCATCACTTAAAACTTTACAAACTTATTATAATTATAGACTGCCCGAATACTTAGATACCTACGACTTAGTGACCATAACCTTCAGGAAAAACTTACGGAAATTATTCAATACGCTAAGGTAGTTTCCGATTGGAAGGGTTTGTGAGTGCATGCAAGGTGTAAGGTGTGTTTATCGGTGCGTTGGTGTGTATGCAAGTTAGTATATAGGTGAAACATAATGATATTATTGTATTGTAAATAAATTAGGTACAATTTGCTATCAACAGAAATTGATAACGAGAGACCGGGCAAAATGAAGAAGATCAAAGAAAGACAACTAGACAACCCTGTCTCAAACCGGGATTAATTGTCCGTAGGTGAAATATCGCCTCAGATGTCGAAAGCCCATTACACCATGTTTAGCGTGGTCTCGATTGTTCCTTCTCACGTGATTATCGTCTGTATGACGATATATTAAGATGTAAAATTGTTTGTCACAATCGCTTCAACGGCAACAATGGCTAGATTAAAAATTCCTTTCTATACATGAATGTAACCTAACCGCTGGAATGCTAGAGTACTTTCACTGATGGTCACAAACCGGTTTTAGAGAAGGATTCATACTTCTATGCACGATTTTCATCGGTTAACTTAAAATAGTTTTTATAGCGGTGCAATAATCTCATACCGATTTGCATTTTAACGTAATAATTGTCAGCCATCGACTTATACCGATCTTTATCTGGACCTAGAGTCTGCTAAACCAATTGTCTAACTGCCTGTCTGTTTGTTCCGGCTAATCTCTGGAACGGCTGGTCCGGTTTTGACGAGATTTTCACTAGCTGAAGTAATAAGGACTAACTTATCGCGGGTATCACTGCGGGGCGCAGCTAGTAATATAATATTTAGATAAAATAATATACACTCGTGAGCAAAAATAAAGGGTCGGTTAAGAAAGTTCGAATACCTCGGAAGATAAAGACGCTAGCTAACTGAAATAAATTGTGCTTGATAGACGATAAGTACTTAGTGTCGCAACATAGACGGAACACTAAGTACTAAAATTAAAAAAAAATTAATGAAAAATACTGTACTATCCAAGTTTACGTAAGATATCCTTTTTCGTTTAAGTTTATATTTTTTAATTAAATATAAATAAATTAATAGAAATATTTTATTTTAATATAAGGATATTTAATTGTCTATCATGCACAATTTTTTTTTGATAGCTAGTGTTTTTATCTTCAGAGATATTCAAACTTTCTTAAAAGACCTTTTATATTTACTCACGGCTTTATTTATGTTTTAATTATATATACTATAAGTATACCATTTATGTTTCGCTGCCACCTAAACTAGGAACTTCCTTTTTTTGTTAACGCGGGGTAATTCTTTTTACAAACCATCCCCGGAACCCTGGGTAGGCCCGGAGGGATGTGTGCGACTCGGCTCATGACCCCTACCCACTATATCTAATAATAATAATTTATCTATTATGACTATTTATGTATTTTATTTTATTTATCTATAGGATATTGAGTGTGTCGGTGAAAATGTAATTTGTATGTTTGTTAATTTACCACTTCTAACATTCAGAGTTCATTGTTTCAAGCCAGTTTATAATTTAATGCTTGGTTTTATATAAGTTTTTTGTGTCGTATATTTATTATGCTATCTTAAGGTTAAGCAAGCAAGTATATTGTACATAAAAGTATATACTATCTAAATTATGAGGTCATCCCGAGGGGAGCGACTAATAGGATATAAAGACGACCATTACCACGGGATGTGTTTGCCGGTCAGACGTTGATTGATGTGGCGTTCACGAGAACTGTGCTAATAAACAATTCCTTCAAAATTACTAAAGATAGTAATAGTATAAGCTTCTCGTGTGGAAAAATAAATACTTACAATAGAACATAAGTACTCATACTAATCTAGTTGAACAAAGATAATATAAAGTACTTTAAAATATTTACGAGTAAGAACAAAAATGGAATTCAACTCGAATCAAACTTTACACGTTATTACGTACAGACGCATGTCCTTCATGCAATTTTAAAACGTGATTTTCTCATGGATGCCATAGAAGAAGACCAAATGGGACCACACAGGACGCAAAAGCTTTCAAATATAAAAAAAACATACAGGCGACTTGAGAACTTCATTTTTTGAAGTCGGTTGAAAATTAAAAAATCACACATTTTACGATTAGTTTAATAAAAAAGGGACAAAACATATATTTACACGCAAACATGAAATAGAAACAGAATTCCCTGGCCATACATTAATGGCCCACTTCTAGAAATGTGCCTCCGCGACCTGAATGGTATTCATTTAGATAAGCAAAGCTTCAGAAAAACTAAAGGTCAGCTTTGCGTTAGTATGAAAAATATTCTCTATTTATAAAAGTTACTTTGACGTCCATATTAACATTTAGTTTCACATGTTGCAAAAAACCTTGCTATCACGTTTAGCGATCTTTCAATTTTTTGTATAAATAAAAGAGATGTGTGGAACGCTCGAGTTTTATACATAGAGTGTTTAGATAAAACTCTTTCAATTATAAAAAGCGATCTTTCATCCCCTCACCTCTAATAATTCTTCTTAGGAAAGTTTTCATCCTTTCTAACGAGGCAGAAAATGCGTTTACATATATGCACCTGTCAGGGACCTACAATAGGCCCCTACCAACTAAACCTCCAACAGTGAGCCGCCCTCCCCCATGATAAGGCGAAATGGGGCCTTAGCATTTCACCATCTCGCCCCGGCAACAAGCCAAAACGGGCGTTCTCGAACGATTTCCAAAAGGACCCGTTACAACTGGCTTACATCCAGCTGCGTCCCGCGGTCTTTATGAGGTCGTCAAACCATCTTGGGGATGGACATCCAACGCTGCGCTTATCGGTCCGTGGTCACCAATCGAGAAAATTTCGGCCCCATCGCCCATCTGTTCTATGCGCTATGTGCTCTGCCCATTGCCCCTTCAACTTGCTTGCTCGGTGAGCCATATCTTTGCCTTCGTTTGTCTTTATATTGTTTAATGACTTCAAATTTTCGTAGTAATTTGCAAACTATATTTTATAAAGTTAGATTTTGTTCTGATTATACCTTCGTTATTATGTTATACCTAAAAGTTTATGGACGTACCCTAAAACAGGTAAGAACGATCCCCGACTATGAAGTTTGCATCACGGTGTCTTTACAAGGTAACAGGTAGCAAAGGTGTATTAAAACCGGTGTATGAGAAACGTTCAGGTTTAATAAAATAACGAAGGTTCGATCCACACTGGCGTATTATTTATAAATAAGGATAGAATTCGGATTTGAATAGATCATGGCTAAAAACAAATTATTTACTTTCGATAACTACATAAAAGCGAGGTGATAAACACAGTGATAGGGCTCGCTAGGTCGCCTCAAGTTACATAGTGCTCTAGCAACCCGAGTTTGATCATTGTGCCGGCATCAATTTATTACTTTGGTGCAGTTTTTAATGCTGATTTACCACGCGCTAAACGGTAAAGGAAAACTTCGTGAGGAAATTTTCTAAACCATTAAAAGTCTGACAATCCAAGACAATGCCCTTATACTCTCTTATCAGAGGTCTGTGCCTATTATTTTTTATTTAGTTTAACAAATTTGTATATAATTATGTCGCCAATACAATGTAATTTGATGGCGACAAAAACCACTCATTCTATTTTTAAACCTACATATCGACGCTGGAAAACAAAAACGTAGTAACCCACAAAAATGAAACTTGTTCACTAGAGACGAAAAACATTTCAACTTTAAAAAAAAAATTATAACTTTCGTGTTTGTGGACCTAGAGCTGTCGTTTTTGGACACAATATTTACTGAATAAGTATTGTACCACGGCATTAACCTAGAGTTTTCCTTAAAAAAATCGTTTTACTGTTACAAAAAATAAAAGAGAAGTGTCAATTTTGAAAATTCTATTCTCGCTATTTTTCATCTAATTGTTACAAGTCATATATCATTTGACGCGTCTTTTTTTCTGATTCCAATGACGTAAAAAATTAAAACTTACCATTTGCGTCACTTACTACGTTTTTGCGTGTGCATTGCTAACCTCTTCTTAAATTAGTATTTAAAAATATACATTTTAATTTATTTCAAATTATTTTTTTATTCTACCGTTCCGTTTCGTTTTAAGCCATTTGAACTCGTTAAACAGTTGTAGGATGTAACATAACTATTTACGCCAAAAGCAAGTCATGGCCGTACAAATTACTGGCACTTTACCGAGGACTTACATACCCAACGGATTACCACGTTCAAGCACACAAAATGTGCCATGACGACATCGCCGAGGTATGTATTAGAATATTCATAAGGCACGTGTTGTAAAACTGCCCGCTGAAAGGCAGACTCTCATTATGAGAGATGTGTGTGCTTTTGCATAATGAACAAGTGATATGGTAATTTATGTAACATGTGCATACAACTTTGGCTTGCGACGTTCGTTGGTCCCTTACGTTAAGAGCTTTGCTGGCGTTACTTCAGCCACTTCTTCTCCCAGCGCCAACGCTTCACGCACTTAAAGTTAGTTTAGTTTTTGAATGTCCCTTAGATTATCAGTGAGACAACAACCGATCAAGTCGTGTTTCGGGCGCGTCGGATCGGAATGCTTACGCGTAAGATAGTACCCGTCCAAGCCGAGATTACCCCTCACCTAGTGTCGAGTCTAGCGTTAGAGCTTCAGGCGAAGCGACCTAAGAGCTATGCCACCTCTCAATCCGAAGAAACAGTCAAGGCTGAAGAGAAGCTGTTCTCTGGCCAATCTGTGTAGTTCGTCATAAAAAAACTTACTTAATATTTGTATTAAACTTACTTTTTAAAATAAATATAATAAAAACATAAAACACATAATGAATTAAAATACTTTTACAGTTTTTTATCGCGTGTTAATATTATTTGAAAATTTCCAACGTATCATACACTCGACACCAGTGGGACCGTACTCTCCGAGAGCAAGTTAGGGATGCCCATGAAAAAATATCGATATATTTTTCGATATAATAATTATGTCATTTGTATCAATATAGTATCAATTTGTAGCGATATATAAATATTTTCCATATATCGTAATTAGTCTATATTTGAGTAGCCAAAAAACCGCGGCACAGATTATAAAATTTATACAACTACTGCTGCAATCGCGGAGAGTAGGAGTGTACGACATACGATATTTGGTTATCGATTTAAATGTCGATATTAGATGAGTCGATAATATTGAATTGAAGCGATATATCGATATTTTATGTGATATATATCATAGATCAAGTACCCACTTGATCAGTTATGGAATGAATGCTGCCATCTTCCAATCTAATTGCTTGTATAAATCGTAAACTAGATCTCCACATCAGGCAAGATGCTGGTCTAGGTCTTGCTTATAAATAAAAAATATCTATACAATGCATAACGACCTTAATCGCCTCTCTTCCTACTGCTCTGTTAATAGAATATATCTTAACTTGTCCAAATGTAAATCTATTTCGTTTACTAAAACACTAAGCCAATACATTTTATTTACTCACTTTGCAACAGTCCCCTGGATAAAGTTACTCTAATTAAAGATTTAGGTGTTTTTATGACTCAAAACTTCACTTCAATATGCATATAAATCATATTGTGAACAAGGCCTTCCAAATGTACGGCTTTGTTGCACGAACTTGTAGTTCATTTAAACAATCTTTTACTTATTTACTTCTTTTAAATCACTCATCAGATCACAGCTTGAATATGCGTCACCAGTATGGAATCCTCATTATCAGAAATACAGCAAACTTCTTGAATCTGTACAATCAAAATTTCTTCGTCTTATCAACTATAGATGCTTTCATCAACACTCCTCTTATTGTATTCTTTTAGAAAATTCAATTTACATTCTTTGAAAGTTAGAAGGTTATACCATGATCAAATTCTTCTGTACAAAATCTGCCACAATAAATTTGATTGTACAGAGCTAATCAATAATATCTACTTTCGTGTTCCTAGCAGTTCTCAGCGCATTCGTGATACATACACTCACAAAATGTTTTCTCCCATTATTACGAGAACCAACGCCGGTGAACGCGCTCCATTGACAAGGATTATGAAGCAGTATAATGACCATTTCGCCAACATTGATGTGTTATTTCTTGCCTTTTCCTCTTATAAAAAACTATAAAAAAGAAACTGGATATTTTAAATATGTAAATATAGATGATATAAATGCAGATCTAAAGTGTGTGTAGTGCTATAGACATTTTGTGGACATTATTATTATTATGTGGATAACGGTGTTGTTTACATATTTATAACTCTTTATACTTAATGTATTTATTATTTTAAGCTTTAATATGTATTCGTTTGTTGTTCCAATAAAAATAAAATAAATAAATAAAATAACATTTGCCTTACGTATCTCTCTACTGATAATAATGTGATGAATTATTCTACGTCAATTTCGTACCATAATGATAAAATTTATAAACGGCTTATAACTGAACCGTGCAGAACGAAATTGAAATCGGCGAGTCGTAAAATATAATGAAATATAATTTAAGAAATTTGTCGTCAGATAAATATATAAGAAGTAATTTCAGTAAATCTTATTAAAATATAAGTAAAATACAGACAGACTATTTGGCTTATTTCAGTTCAACGTATCAAGCTAATAGGCACTTAAGTTAATTTATAGTTAGGGGACTGTGAAATCGCTATTACGCCGCAAACCCTATTTGGCAACGTTCCCTAAGTCACCTAAATATTTGCATAATCTTAACATACTGAAATGAATTAAAAATATATGACACTTAATGTTTTGGAGCTGTGGTAGCTCAGTGTATGTGCATGTATTTAACTTTACAGCCTGTAAATAGACTGTAAGTTGCATGGTACGCTAGCAACTTGAATTCGATTTCCGATAACAGCAACAATAAATTCGTTGTTGCAATTTTATGTGCTGCCACGCGCTCGGCGGTGAAGGAAAACATCGTGAAACCTACATGTTCTAGAAATTGTTTCTAAGACATGTGATGTCTGCCAATACGCACTAGGACCGGGTGGTGGTCTATGCCCTTGTACTCTCTTTACAGAGAAGGCCTGTGCCCAGCAGTGAGACATATATAAAGGCTGTAACTTTAACTTCTTATGTTTTTTTTGTATATAATAAGAAATATCATATTTACTATTCCACAACGTCATAAATGCAATAAAAATACTCGTCAGGATAAACTAATTCACGTTCTTCATTCAGTTAACTAACAACAATTATATTTACGTGCAAAAATAAAAACCGACTTCAAATCTAATCAAACTTAACGCTATTACGTGTACGCACTCTTTGTATTTCCAAATCGTAGGAATATTGCGAAATAGAATTTATCAGAACCTAACCAAACTCTCATCAAACTACCCTTGTACTTCACAATCGATTTTTTTAAAATCACGAACTACACAAATTGGCCAGAAAAGCTGGCCTTGACTGCTTAACCGGATCAAGAGGTGGCATAGGTCTTAGGTCGCTTAGCCTGAACCTCTAACATGAATCATCGAATTTCATTGGAGTGATTTTGCACATACGTAATGCAAATTTAGGACATAAATGTTATCCTCATGGATGCCATTATTAAAATTAGATCAAATTGAACTAGGACCGCACGGGAAGCACCACTTTTCAAATAAAAAAGCAACACAAAAACACAAAGTTATGAGGTAACAAACATAAATAAGAATTGAGAACTCTTTTTTTTAAGTCGGTTAAAAATATAAAGACTACAAATGTTATTACCATTACCCTTCCCGAAGTGGCATATAAGTTAGTTTAGCTTAGATTGTCCCAATAGATTTCGTCAATAAAATAGCTACCGACCGAGTCGTGGTTCGGCCCTCTCGGGCGCCCTCGGATCGGACTGCTAACGCGTAATAATGGTAACCGTCCAGGCCGAGGTTACCCCTCACCGGGGGGAGCCTTGTGTCGAGTTACCACCTAATAGAGGTTCAGGCTAAGCGACCTAAGAGCTATGCCACCTCTCAAATCCGGTGAAGCATTAAAGGCCAGCTTCTCTGTGCCAACTGTGATAGTTCGTCCACAAAAAAAAAATACCATTACCCTCTTAGTAAGCTTTACAAAAATAACTGCAACAATAAAAGCAACGATTACATTATACAATTATAATTGTAAAAATCTAAACTAATATTATAAGTCTGATTCTTTAGTAATGCAGGAGTGAATATCTGTCATTATTTAATTTCAATATTGTCATATCCATTATAAATGGCTGTTGGGAAACGTATACACGCTCACGTTCTGGCTAACAACAGTGTCGTTTTCCAAACGTAATCCATCACAATTTATCGATATCGACGTTGCAATTTGACACACCACTGACACTGCTTTCTGTTTGGAATTTTTTTCTTTTATACAATGAATACAGAAACAATTCTTTGATCGTATTTTTGACGTACCTACATTGGCTAAAGAAACTGACTGTGAGAGTTTCACCGGATTTAAGAGGTGGCTTAGCCTGGACCTATATTGGGACCAATACGCTGCAAGGGCCCCAAAGACTCACACTCCGTACTCAACCAGATAGCACACTAAAGATAAAATCATATATTTATTTATGTCCCACTGTTGTACCGACACGCAGACCTAGTGCGAATTTCATATGCCTTGGAATATTTTCTAAGAGATGTAAATTTCCCCACGACGTTTTCTTTTACCGAGAAACACGTGGTAATAAGTCAAACAGTTCAAAGCCAGTCGCGGCAATAGATACAGATAAGAAAAAAAATCTAGAAATTTTATTTTCGTTTTTTTTTCTGTTGCATTTTTCATTCCGTAGCGGTGGTTTTATAATAATTTATGCTTGCGATTGTACGAGTGGCGCCGAATGATACTTGGGCGCTTCGGAAAATAAACTTTTCCAACGTTAATGAATCTAGTATTTACTATAGCGGTGGATATTTTATCTCGTAATATTAAAATAACGCCGCAACACTTGTTAAAACCTATATTTCTTAATGCTGGAATGGCGATGGAAGATAATTTAACGAAATATTGTTTGAAAATTTTAATTCTATTTATTTTTTTTCTAGACCTAGTATTGGCCTGGTTTAATGTTATGAAATAAATCACGAAATAGTTTTAAAGATTTTAAATTATTTATAAAGGTGAATGTGAAGCGAAGTGATATTTCGAAACACATATTACACAAATTCAAAATAAGTTATTGCGTTCTCGCAATCATATTCTATGCGTTTTCAATCTAACCGATCGGGGATTCGAATCGAGTCTGATAATTCAATTCTTTCATTGGCATCGTAGTGGTCGAAATCAACCCATTTTACTGGTCTTTTACTACTTACTCATTGGTTCAGCTATGGTTTACCGATGGCATATCATTGCCACGCCACGTTGTGCGTGTTTTAATATGTCATGTATAATATGTTATTTGTTAATGTTATGATCGGCTTCATACATAAATAAAAAAATGTTCATTGTATAGGGATGGCTCATTTCTTTTTATATACATTCATATTTATACATATATTTAAATGTGTAAATTTTAAATGTGCTGTCTGTGTAATATTAAATTGTCGGATGTATCAGATAAGTCTATTATTTTTGTAGTTATGTGTGAAATGTATATATACAATGTTTTATTTCCTGAAATAAATCAATAAATATATAATTCACTGGACTACGCGTTCATTTGAATATATTTTACATAGACGAATTATCGACAAAGAAAGTGCGCAGTTTCAACCACAAAAACAGCAAAATAATGTCAAAGGAATCTCACCCCTTGCATTGTCTTTGCACAATTGTTTTGACGTAATACAATACGTACTTGTTCGTGAAAAGAGAGAAAGAGAAAACGATTGTAAAAACAACCACGAAAACCCGCATTTACAGAGGCGAGAGCTTAACGCCCCTCTTGACCCGTTTTCCCACAACAAGAGGTATTTCAACCCCATTCTGAATTTGTTTTAAGTTATAATCCCGTCTCTGCCTGTAAATAGGCTGGTCCTTACTGTAACGAAATCTAGATAAACAAGTGGAGCGCTTCTGGACGATGAAAATCCTCAATTTGACGTTTTGTGAAATTACGCTGAATATTCAACTCTGTAAACCGAATCTATATAGATTCGGTTTTACAGACTTTTTGAGAGGTGAAACTGAATTGGACCCTGAAAATTTTAACCCAAATGTCTACATAAGTATATTTACGACCAATAACAAATTCCATTTGTCGCGCACATAATTCAAATTTTAACACTAATACGATTGGTATAAGTATAAAGCCGTGAGCAAAAGTAAAGGGTCGGTTAAGAAAGTTTGAATATCTCGGAAGATAAAGATAAACTTAAACAAAAAAAAATAATTTTTAGTACTTAGTAAGTACAATCTTACTTAGAATTAAAAAATTAAAATTTTTGTTTAAAATATATAATAAATTAATAAAAATATTTTATTTTATTATTATTATATTGTCTACCATGCACAATTTATTTCAGTTAGTTAGCGTCTTTATATTCCGAGATAATCAAACTTTCTTAACCGATCCTTTATATTAGTTCACGTATGTATAAGCATAGTATATAAAAAAAATATTAAGGGAATAATAATAATAAATCATTTATTCCTCACCATAATCCACAGTAGTTACTTAAGATAATTATATAATTAAAAGCATATACACATTTGGAACAAGAGACATAATAACAGAAAGATTATGGTGGATTGACACTTGAACTAGGACGGATCCTGTGTGTCAAGTAATCAACCCTCCATCCTAATACATTATCAAAAGTAGTGTACATAGCTAATTAAAACACAATTTTAAGCTAATTCGTTTTGGTGAAGTATTCGTTTAGATGTGTAACAGGAATATATGATAGTTTTGTAGTGTGCGTATGTGACTTTGTGTGTGTGCGTGCATGTGTGTATGTGTGCGTATGGTATGTAGATGTGTAGAGTATTGACTGACTGACTGATATAAACTAAGAATGAGTCTTTAATTTAAAAAAATATCTGTAAAGTCTTATATACGGTATTTATAAGCGTAAATTGATAAGTATAATATATATGCGGCAAACTTTTGTAATTCATTTTAAATAAATAAACCATAAAAGCCGGCAAGTTACGAGCCCTTAAATCATAAATCTGCGAAGTGCGACTCGTTCCCTAGAGGCCTATTTGAATATTCCGACAGATTCATGCTTCGTTGAAATTGAATTACGACGTCAAATGTCATTAATTGACATTTGTGAAAATGTCAGATTTATTAGGTGTATCAAAAGTAATAAATCTACAGCAAGAAATCGCTGCATTCCTTACATATAAGTTAAAGTTACAGCCTTTACATATACAGGATGTCCGGTAATTAATGGATTAATGGTTTATACCATACCGAACTGGAAATTCACGGCCAGAATGAAAAAACAAAATCAACATCTGTCAACTTGGAATAGAGCGTAGCATGCTGAACATAAAAGAGCTGCTAAAATACGACACGTAAATATCAGAGAAACAACTAGAGCAGTAGACGCACTGTACTATACACAAAAACTGTAGTGGAAATGTTGCCAGTATGAAAGACCAAAGAAGGACCATAAGACTAACGCGATGGGGTGGAAACCGAGGAAGAGGACGCTCCTTGACGCGATGGTAAGACGAAATCGTATGAACAGGTGGCTCGTCATGGACCACAGTAGCATAGGACAGGGAACAGTAGAACTCTCTGGAGGCCTTTACCCGCTCAACAGGGGTTCTTGCAGAATAGTGAAAATGGCACAAAATTTTTATTGTCATTTTTTTGAACTGTATATGCAGGAAATAAAAGGCTTTTAGATTTTTTATAACTAATGGCCATTCAGAAAAAATACAATAAAAAAATAGTTCCAAAGATATGACCATTTCAATGGTGACCGGTGTTTGTTGTCACCTTATTTTACACGTTACTTTTTTTGTATTTTTTTTCTAAATGACCATTAATTTTACCATGAACCATTATAAGATTATTTATTAATTACCGAAAAAAATATCGCATTGCTGGTCACAGGCCTTCTCTGTAAAGAGTGTATAAGGGAATAGTCCGCCACGCGGTCGTAGTGCGGATTGGTAGACTTCACGTGTCTAAGAAAAATTTCTAACAAGTGTAGGTTTCTTCACGATGTTTTCCTTCACCACATAAATCGTAAATCAGCACATAAAATTGCAACAAACAAATTACTTAGCTTACTATACAACTTGAGACAACCGCCTGGACACTAAGCTACCACGGCTCTATACGCTATTATTCTACTAATCTGCGTATAGCAAAAGAGTGAAACAAGTTGACGGCGTCAGTCTTTCTGTCCAAGTACGACGTGGGAGCCTTCAAGACTAAAGTGAATAGGCACTTACTAAACTAGCGCGTACCAACTTTCGACTATATCACCACTTTACATCAGGTGGATTTGTGGTCAAGCACTAGTTTATACCAAAGAATATAAAAAAAAAAACTAATGTAAATATGTATTTTCTATAATTTTACATATTTATATAAATGCACACGAATATTTCAATTATTTAACAGCGGAATACGAACTGAATATCATTAAGCGTCGGTTCCAAGAAAAGTAATTGTTCATTTGCGCGCGTTGTTAAATCGGTTGTAACAGGATTTTTTTCTTTGCTGCATATTTAATTTTCGTCTCATGATAATTTTATTCTACCATAATGATTAAATTTATAACATTACTAACTGAGCCCGCGACTTCATCCGCGTGGAATTTGACTAAAATGTGATTTAGTTTAACTTTAGATGATCAATAACCTCCTTTTTTTGTAGTCGGTTAAATAAAAAGTAGCCTAAGTTACTTTAAGACAAAAAAAAGAGTCAACTTTGAAACTCCTATTTTCGCTATTTTTCATCTAATTGTTACAAGTCATATATCATTCGACGTGTCTTTTTTTCTGATTCCAACGCCGTAAAAAGTGAAAATTGCCATATGTGTCACTACGATTTTGATTTCTAGCGTCGATATATATATTACGCAAAAGCCCATTTACCCCTTTCCTTTATTTTTCTTCATAGGGAGGAAATCTTCAAGAAGATACCCCGCCTTGCGAAGGGAAGGCGAGGTTATGTGGAGTTAGTTTTACCCACTAAAACCTCCCCGGCGGCTCTTCCTCGGTGCATGGTGAGGGGCTCCGGGATCTCCAGAGGGACGCACCGGAGCCCCTCTGCACTGTGCTCTTAGGTGAACACGTCCGGGGGGGAGTGGAAGGTAACTTCCTCCCCCCCTGTGCCCTCGCACTGCAAGGCGACACGGGTCTGCACATGTCGCCTTCTTCCCGGGTCCACCTTGGCGGGCGACAAAGGCCCCACGCTTGTCGCTCAGTGCACCCAAGGCCCCTTTTAGTCGCCTTCTACGACACGCAGGGGATACCGTAGTCTTATTCTTAAGAGCCCAGAACTACATGGCTGTTACCCCTTTTCCTATAGAAAAAATAGAACCCTTGATTTAAGCTTACAAAAAGGTTTTTCTTTTAGAAGCAATTCTTTTTATTTACTTGCAATCAAACAAATCGTAAACAAGCCCTCGACCAGAACCACTCGTAACCGAATATTATTTCGTTCAAGTTCACTTAGCCGAACGCGAAACTACATTGCGCTATTAAAGGCACGCGAACAGTTATTTGCACGAAACCAGAATCGATTTATTCGAATCGATATGAAATTCAACGAAAATGTTATCCAAATACTGCGTTTCAAATAACAACCTTATTATCTTGAAATAGAGTCTCTTTCATAGCTTTACTTATATTTTTCGAGATATTACTAACATTCTTGTTAACCATTCCAACTTGTAGCTTGTGTTCAATAGTCGAATGGTGGATTCGAACCTAAGACCCTACAATGCAGACTGTACCCTAAATCATTAGGTTATTGACGCTTCAATTAATCGATTAAATCGAATCATTACGGGTAAAAAGACGAATTTTTATTTTGGCAAATCGAATCTTAAATCCTGGAGGCAAAGTACATATTTGTGATAGTGTCATATTGCCTCCAAGATTAACCTGGACTACAATAGCGTTTAGAATTCCACTGGTCCCAAGAAGCGATTTATTAATCCTAATTGATATTTAAAATACAGTGGCTGAACGTAAATAACGTTAAGCAATTGCTATCTCAGCCACGCAAATTAGGATATAGATAAAGGCTTGAAACTCAAAATATGATTGACTAGCTATGCTCCGCGGTGTTCATCGTCAATACATGAATGCACGTGGCGGCGTGCTGTGAAGCCTACCATCAACAGTTGAAGTGATGGCCAGGACCACTCTATCAAGAGTGATACCGACATAGATTATAGGTGTAGTTTTAATAAATGACATAGACTGGCACAAAATAAACACATCAAAAAAACAGAAAAATACAGATAAAGAAAAAAACGGACAGATAAGACAAGATATGATGCCAATATTGAACACCGTCTCAGCATATGCCATCGCAAGGATGCGATAGCGCTGATTTTCAGCGGTGCCCAGTACTACCCAAAGTCGTCCGCGCGCAATACTACATTTACATGGAATTTATACAGACAATAAGAGTACAATAAATATGATAGGTGTATAAATAGTTATGAGATTAATATATAATGTGTACTCACACTTTCAATAAGCTGCTGTTTTTCCTGCAACTGCACCTCCTGGTGGCGGAGCGTGGCCCGCTGTTTCTCCGCGGTGCTGCTCAGCCGAGACAACACCTCCTGGTCGTGTTCCCGCGCTGGTGATGGTGGGGCGCTTGTACCTATCACAAAAATCACATCCTAATCACCCATACACACAACACAGTAGTAAATATTAAGAACGAAAAATATAATAAATGATAACCTAACCATACTCCCATCAAACTACCCTTGAAGTTCATACAACCCTATAAAAATGAATCATCGAAATAGGTTGGCGTGATCTTGAGTTATTCGTCCATTTCTCGCACAGATGTTTAAAGCAAATTTAAGACTTATATGGAAAACCATGATTGTTAGAATTGGACCAAATTGAATTTGGACCTCATGAGAAGCACCGGCTTTCAAAAAATAATTTTATAATTTAAAAAAAATAATCATCAAAATCGGTCCACCCAATCGAGCAAACATAAAAAACATACAGACGAACGTGTTTAACTTCTGTGTACAACTATGTTTTTCAACAGTGAACTGTGGGTTTTATAAAATAAAAAAATTATCACGAGCTAGTGCGTACATGACCAGTGGTAGTCCAATGTCCAGGCGGATGCCTCCAGCTGTATAAACATTAGAAACATACATAAAACCTACCGAGTCGTAATTCGGCCCTCTCGAGGCAACCTCGCCATCGGAATGCTTATGCGTAACATAGTAACCGTCCAATCCGAGGTTACCCCTCACGGAGGGGACCGTTGTGTCGAATTACTAGCGATAGAGGTTTAGGCTAAGCGACCTAAGAAATATGCCACCACTCAATCTGGTGAAGCAGTCAAGGCCAATCTGTGTAATTCGTCAAAAAGCGCAAATTTTCAGCGAGTGCCCAGAAAAAATTAAAAAAACTTTTTTGTACTTAAAAAATTTTGGCTATCACTGTCATTTATATATATATATATAGATATATAAAATAATTATTCGATCTCACAATTAAACTTCATATTATTGGCAGACATCAGTAGTACACACAATATATACGATCTACTCTAACAGCCAAGAGATACATTACACTTTGTTCATAAGAGGGTACCGCCATTTGGCAAGCATTATCTTCTCAAATGACACAAACACGAGGATCCTAAGTAAACATGTATATATAAAAGACTAAGAAATATGTTTCGTACTAAATAGTTGTTTCTCTAATGTGAATAACAGGGGGAAAACAGGAAAAGTTATTATATGGAAATATATATTTTTTTAAGCTAAGCTAGTTACGATCAGAAAATCGCAAGATCAAATCCCAGACGATTTGTACCTATGGATTGGTTTTTTCCATTTTTAAGTACAAAAAAATATCAGTAGTACCATGCAATTTAGTAGGAATTTGGTAGTCATAGTAACAGTACCGTGGTAGCTATGTCCGGGCGGTCGCCTCAAGTTGCATAGTACGCTACCACCCCCAGTTCGATGCCCGGTGCCAGCACCAATGATTTTGCTGTTGCAATTTTATGTGCTGATTTACCACGCGCTCGGCGGTGAAGAAAACTACGTGAGGAAACCTACATGTCCTAGAAAAAATTTCTAAGACATGTGAAGTCTTTACAGAGAAGGCCTGTGCCCAGCGGTGGGATATAAATAAAGGTTGTAACTAGAACTAGTAACACAACTAGGGACAAATACGTAAAAGTACTTTAAAATATTTAGTAACACGCCTACTAGGCTTTTACTAAATATGAAATTTCGATAGAATATATCCTTACGGTAAACGAAGACATATTCCAATTAGTGAGGTGCCCCGTATACTGTGAAATTAGACGCGAGCGACCGGAAGTAATTGAGCTACCGCCTCCTATATCTTACACCAATTACTGGGTACGATATAGGGTATACCTCGTTCTGAACTACACTTATATGTATATTTTATGTTAAAAAAGCATATAATATGTCAGACATTTGCAGCCTATATTTAGCGGAAGCATCAATAGCCATTTAGGGTGCGGTCTGCGAATCGTAAGGTCGTAGGTTCGAATCCACAATTTGACTATTGACGTAAACCATCTCCTAGCACAAGCATAAGCTTAGTTGGAATGGTTAATAAGAATGTTAGTAATGCTTTCTGAAAAAAAAAATGATCCCTCTAATGGGCACAAGCTATCTCTGTAAGGAGAGTATAAGGGCATAGTCAAACACGCGACCTTAGTGTGGATTGGCAAAAATAAAAAAAAAATAAGATTAGCAGTAGCTTTTTTTTTTGTTCACGCGGGGGAATCTTTTTATAGACCATCCTCCGGTACCCTGGGTGGCCCGGAGGGATTTGTGGGACTCGGCCTGGGCAGCCCCTACCCACTAAACCTTCCGCGAATGCCATCAGCCGTTATGAGCGGGGTGCCCCGGATCTGTCAGCGACAGGACACCCCAACGACCGGCCGGTCCCGGCAAAGACCGGACTTCATCCTCAAAGGGGACTTCTCCGGCACTCAGAGAAGTCCCGACGACGCCGAAGCATGCTGGGGCCAGGTACCCATCCTGGCCCCGCTTCGGATTACGGGAGCGGCAAGAGGAGGCGTTCGTAACGCCTCCTGCGCACCCCGATACGTCACCTGCGGAGCCCCCCTCCGCAGGCGACGTATCGGCCTCTGCGCTCCCCTCCCTGACCCGCTCGTCAGCCTCCTTCTGGGACATGACCGTCTCACAGAAGGAGGCGACCGCCGTCCAAGACCTGTCGCTCGAGACCATCGCAAGAGCGAGGCTCGGAAGCGACGGGTCTACACCACCGAAGATTAGCAGTAGCTAATAAAACGTGCATAAACAAGTAAAACGCAATACAACGGAAAAACCATTAATAAAAATTCACATTTGAATAGTAAATATTGTATCGCGTTATCTTATCGCGTACGTTTCTACCTATAGATCTATAGGCATTGTTGATTTACACTTCAACATATGTTGAAATAAGCTAAAACACATTAAATTTTTTCATGTTGATAAAAAAAGGCAGGTATAAGTTCGTCGTCGGGACTTCTCTGAGTGCCGGAGAAGTCCCCTTTGAGGATGAAGCCCGGTCTTTGCCGGGACCGGCCGGTCGTTGGGGTCTCCTATCGCTGATAGATCCGGGGCACCCCGCTCATAACGGCTGATGGCATTCACGGAAGGTTTAGTAGGTGGGGGCTGCCCCGACCGAGTCCTACACATCCCTCCGGGCCCACCCAGGGTACCGGAGGATGGTCTATAAAAAGATTCCCCCGCGTTAACCCAAACAAAGGCAGGTATAAGTTATAATTAAGACTGGAAAAACAGTTGTGCGATTTGCAATTGATTTTTTACGGGAAATTAATTCTATGACTATCACTGAACACGCACATTGGATAATGGTGAAGCTACAACACACACAGGCGCGTACTCACACACACAATCTTCGGACGAGAAGATATACCTATACCAACAAAATGAAAATGGGACCTAATTGATACGTGTCCAACATAAAAACAATCAAAATCGGTGAGTAAAAACGTAATAAACATGTAAAACAAACACCATTAAGCGACAGTATAATAACGTCCACAATTATTTCCTATTACACACACTTTATTATGTTTTAAAGAATTAAAGCTTGAAGCGTCAATAGCCTAATGGTTTAGGGTACGGCCTGGGAATCGTAAGGTCGTGGGTTCGAATCCACCATTCGACTATTGCCGTGAACCATGTCCTAGCACAAGCTTAAGCTTAGTTGGAATGGTTAACAAGATTGTTAATAATATTTCAGGAAAAAAAAAGAAATATTGCTAGCTTTCTTTAAAAAAAAAAAAATATCTTCCTATATTATATGGAAAAAAAATCACTCAAAAGATTCGGAAGTTCAAAAATCTTCTCTAAAGTTTATTTATAATGATCAAAGGGTAGAAAAACTTAAGCTTTAAAAAAACAATATAAAAAAATACATACAATTAGATCCCAATTCGTCAAAGAAATGCGTGACAATTGGACGAATCAATAAATCAATTGGATCAATATCACGCCAACCGATTTTTTTTTTATTATTTCTAAGCAAGTGCTTGACTACGATCCCACCTGATGTTAAGTGGAAATGCAGTCCTGGATGGTAAGGCGCACTAGCTTAGTAAATGCCTATTCACTCTACTCTTGAAAATACCCACATTGTAATCGGAAGGAAAGACAGACGCGGGCAAACTATTCCCGTGATTCGTCTTTCATTCTTCGTACAGCAATGTACGCCTGATGTTAAGTGGAAATGCAGTCCTGGATGGTAAGGCGCACTAGCTTAGTAAATGCCTACTCACTCTACTCTTAAAAATACCCACATTGTAATCGGAAAGAAAGACAGACGCGGGCAAACTATTCCAGTCCTCCTCCGAAGAATGAAAGACGAAGCAAATCAAAATTTCTATGATTCATTTTTATTAATATAACAACAATATAGGTTATTTGCATCATATATCTTCCTTTAACTCCCGAACTAGCGTAAGCTAACTTAAGCTAAACGTGTACTTTAAGGGTAGTTTGATGAGAGTTCGTTTAGGTCGTGATTAATTCTATTTCCTAATATTAATACGATAATTGTCATCTATCTATTACTACAACTAATTTAATTAAACAGTTACATAGGAAAATATATAACAAGTAGAAACAAAACAGATAAATTAGACAACAGGTGCATAACTATATCAGAGACAATTTATGAAAGTTAAGTTTATTCAGTTAGGTAAGTACTTACATTACGAAGCGTCAAACATAATTATATTCTTATACATGTTAGTGTTTTTTTAAATTAGACTAAGTACATAGGTGATTTTATTTTTAAAGTTACTTTTTGATAGATGAAAAATATCTACGTCACTGAAATTTTCATTGTACAGGCGGGGCAATCTTATTAAAATGGAATGCCATAATTTGTGCGGTGGTAATATTATCATTGATGTATAATAAAATTAAAAGTAAAAAAAACTAGGAATGTAGACATATTAAAATAAATATGTTATTTGAAAGCTCGCTATCAACTGGCATCCGGTTGTTTATAAATAGGAAATCTCCGTAATTTTAAATGTCATTTGATCGATTTCATATTATTGCACCAGAGCATAATCGTGTTGCCTATTTGACCTTTTTTTTTGTGGACGGGGAGGAAATCTTCAGAAAGATACCCCGCCTTCTGGGGGGAAGCCGGCTGTTATGTGGGGTTCTTACCCACTAAAACCTCCCCGGTGGCTCTTTCCTCGGTGCATGACAAAGGGCTCCGGGATCTCAACGTGGAACGCACCGGAGCCCTCTGCACTGTGCTCTAGGAGAGCACGTCCCGGAGGGGAGAGGTTACTCCCTCCCCCCCTGTGCCCTCGTAGCGCAAGGCGACACGGGCCAGCCGATGTCGCCTTCTTCCCAGGTCCACCTTGGTGGACGACTCAGGCCCCCACCCTTGTCGCCCAGTGAACCCGAGGCCCCTTTTAGTCGCATTCTACGACAGGCAGGGGATACCGTAGTCTTATTCTTGAGAGCCCAGAAAAGGGCTGTGCTTATTTAACCTTGCCCATTTAGCCTAACAGGACGTGCTTTGTATCTAGAATTATTATTGTGAAATCTAATCATAATAAAATCAGAGCCAAAAAGTACAATTCAGCACTCAAATTATTTTATGTCAATCGTAATAGCAACCAACCCACGTTTTGTTTTTTTTAATTTCGCCGCAAGGAATCGTATTTCGGTCATACAATACACAGACGCGACGAACGACGACTGGTGAGACTGACTGTTGGGAACACTGAGGGCAAATGATTTCAAGGTCGTAACAGATGGACCGATCAAATTAAGACTCGTCACCGTTTAATTTTTTTCCAAAACATCTCCTAAGAGAGAGAGAGTGCTAGCAAAGGAACTTTTTTGTAAAGGGCTAAAATAATGTTTTCCGATTTTTACCGACACTCGATCGGTAACGTAGAAGGGCCTAATTGAGGTACCTTGTATTGATAATGCAACGAATAACCACTACGACGAGGAATACACCGTCGAAGTTCATTCTTGATAAAAAAGGGAGATTTTGTGTAGCCTTTCTATTCACGCCGGACCGAATACGTCTGGAGCAGTTTATCTCATTTCGTAGAGGATATTCAGAGTAATCGCAGTATCTGAGTTGCGTGCTATATCTACCTTAATGTGTATAAAATAAAAACTATATTGGCGAACTCACCATCCGCAGGCGCGTTTATAGTCCGCCTCAGACGTTTGTTCTCGTCTTGGAGTCGAGATACGGCCGTCACCAAGTCGGCAGACTCTGTCCGCCACTGCTCCTCGATAGCTTCTATTTCCTGTGAGATAAATGTCATTTTTGAATAGGATGTTAAATTTAAATCAATTACAATTGAAGTGTCTGTTTGTAATATTAACATAAAAAGTATATTTACGTGTAAGAACAAAAATTGACTTCAAATCGAATAGGGATATTAGGAAATAGAATTAATCAGAACCTAAGCAAACTCTCATCGAACTACCATCAACGTACATTCATACCAATGAAAAATGAATCATCGAAATCGGCTGACGTGATTGAATTATTCGTCCATTTGTCGAGAACATAGTTAATACAAATTTAACAGTTCTATATGGTTTTCTCATGGTTGCCACTGTCACAAGCGAACCAAATTGGACTGGGATCACACAGAAAGCACCAGCTTTAAATAAAAAAACAATAAAATATAAGAATAAAAAATGAATAATCGAAATCGCTTAAGCCAGTCGAAAGTTATGAGGTAACAAACATTAAAAAAAAACATACAAACGAAGCGTCAATAGCTTAATGGTGTTGGGTACGGCTTGCGAATGGTAAGGTCTTGGGTTCGAATCCACCATTGGTCTATTGCCGTGAACCATGTCCTAGCACAAGCTCAAGCTTAGTTGGAATGGTTAACAAGATTGTTAGTAATATTTCTGAAAAAAAAAAATATTGCTAGCTTTCTTTAAAAAAAAACACACACACGCTACAGTTATAAAACCCCATTGCGTGTAAAGACTTGATTAGCATATGTCGTTTTAATTAGAGAAAGGTGAACACAATGTACGAAGTATTTGTTTCAGCTTTGTCTGACCTCGAACGACTTTGTAATTAAAAAAAATTGAATAAAAATAAAAATGTGATGATAGCCTGGCGGCTAAACTCGTCTTTTTTTGACTTCCTAAGCAAGTGCTTGAGCACGATCGCACCCGATGTTAAGTGGAAATGCAGTCCTGGATGGTAAGGCGCACCAGCGTTAATAGCATAATGGTTTGTCTGTGGTCGTAGGTTCAAAGGAACCAGTTCAACTATTGAGGTTAATCATCTCCTAAATAATATTAAAATGGTAAAAACGAAAATTAATAATATTTGTCAACATTTTTTAACGAATTCAAAAAAGAAGTTTTTTAATTCGTCTGTATTTTTATGTGCACTAACGCCTTCATATATAAACCGATTTTGTTTTTGTTTTATTTAAAAGGGTCCCTCCGTCCCGTCTTCTTATTTCGTCGAAATCTCGCACGCACGATCTTTGACCGGTTCACTGAATTGAATCAAGTAATCGAAAGGAAGGTTGAAAACTCTAGAGAATTTTAACATCAGAATTTCTAACTTCGTATATTGCCCATAGATTCGAGTTTTGTACCAATGGGATTTCATTGAAATCGTACTATTGCTGTATAATCGAGACCAATGAATAATCAAATCAGTAGCTCTCATTGGAAGTTAAAGTTAAAGCCACTGGTGGGCACAGGCCTTCTCTGTAAAGAGAGAAATAAATGAGAGATATGAAAAAGAGAAGATTAATGGATAATCTATTAATCTTCTTTTTTTGTTTTAAAAAATTCAACTAATCAATAATTGTAACTATCTAATTGTCATTGTTCTATTATTCCTGCAACTGTAAATTACCAAGCGCTCGTCGGTGAAGGAAACGATCATTAGGAATGTAACTGAGTCCGCGTGGCGGACTATGTCCTTTTCCTCTAATTCTATCTATGCCCAACAGTGGGACATATAAATATATGGGCCGTTGTTGGTTAACAAACTTTACACAGCTGTAAATTTACCTCGTGATGATCTCAGACATCCTTAAGAATTAATAAGCACCCACATAGTTGACGATTTGTCAGCTGTATATTTATTTTATAGTTAATCAGAAATACGCCCTCGTTTCACATTGGCTCGCTTTAATTGAGATGTGGCATATCTCCAGTTATTTAACCTGAACCTTTATAACCTTAATAATTCGACACAAGGGTCCCGCCGGTGAGGGGTAACCTCGGTTCGGACGGTTACTATGTTACGCGTAAGCATTCCGATCCAAAGACGCCCAAGAAGGCCGAACCACGATTCGGTCGGTTGTCCAAAAACTAACATTGAGTGCCCCTTCGAGATGCGTTGGCGCTGGGAGAAGTGGCCGAAGAAACTAACGCTGCTAACATCTAAGGGGACATTGTTTCATTGTCTATGAATGAATATCGAGACTTAAAACTCGCGTATCAAATCGCAATTAACCACTTTATTAATCTGAAGTTCTTAAGTTAAAGTATACCGTAATATTAAACGCGAGCGGCGGGGCAATGACCCATCGCTTACTTTTTTTTCATAAGCAATTCACAAACGCAAATACAATTACATAAGACGAGAATGTAATGTCGGGTGGATCGTTAAGACACACGACCATTGCCCAAGAACATTCTTTAGTCAAGAATACTATACAAATGTTAGAAAAGGTAAATGAAATAAAGATACTGTTTACCGGCTTGTGATCTTTTCAACCGACTTAAAAAAAAGAATACCTTATAACTTTCGACTATGTGAACTGATTTTAATGGTTTTTGTTTGGAAAGCTGGTGCTGATCCAATTCTAACAATGGTGTGGGAGGCCTTCACTATTGTCGATATTTGCGGGAAGAATAACACTCGGAGTCCAGATTTGTAATGTAATGTTTGTATTTTCTAATTTCTTAACTATATACACAAGTTATGTGCTACGTCCTTACTGGCACTAATTAGAAACTAAGTTTGTCGACCAATCCGGAAGGGACACTGATTAATAGTTATTTACCATGAGAGTGAGCGAGAGGTGATTTTCTCTGTCACACATCTTGCGCGTTCCGTACAGAGATAGCGATATGCTGTTTAAGACCCCCGATAATGGCATCCATGAGAAAACAACAACAACATAAGTCGTAAATCTTACGTCGTACGTGACAAATGGACGAATAACCCCACCGGGAGGACCCTTGTGTCGAGTTACTAGCGATAGAGGTTCAGGCTAAGCGACCTAAGAGCTATGCCACCTCTCAATCCGGTGAAGCAGTAAAGGTCAAGCTTCTCTGGCTAATCTGTGTAGTTTGTCATTAAAAAAAATGGACGAATAACTCAATAATACGCCATTAAATATCGTATTTTTATTTAATGGAAAGGATATATATGTCTTATATATACTTTGAGAGTAATTTGATTAGGTTCTAATTAATTCAATTTCGTAACATTTATACGCAGAAGAACAATTCAGAATTATAAAGTGGGCGTCCGAGAAATAACGTTTGATTCGATATGAAGTCGGTTTTGATTTTACTTATAAATACTAATAATATTCTAGTCTATTTATATTAAAATGAAAATAAAATTTAAAAATTAAAAAATCAAAATAAAAAAAATATATAAAATTAAAATCTATTCTTCTTCTTATTCCAAAGTCTTCTCTAGAAATTATACCTATATATATAAGAAAAGAATCCTCAAAATCGGTTAACCCAGTCGTAATTTATTAGATAACAAACATGACATAAAGGCAGACGAATTGAGAGCAACTTCTTTATTGAAGTCGGTTAAAAAAACAACAACAGGATTGTTAGCTTTTTATTTTACCCATATTCCAAACAATACAAAACAAAGTAATGAAATAAGAACTAAAAACCAAGATTGATCTGGTGAGGTCTCTGGTGTTCCCAATCTTCGCTTATGGAGCAGAAACTTGGACTCTCAAGAAGGCAGACAGATCTCGTATTACGCATTTGAGATGTGTTGCTGGAGGAGAATGTTACAAGTACCTTCAGGCTGCTAACGGTCTGTCTCCGTAGGGTCTTCGAATTATTCGGTGACATAGCCAGGAAAAACGATACACTGGAAACACTCCTGGTCGCAGGCAAAGTACAGGAGAGACGACCAAGAGGGAGAAGCCCTATGCGTTGGACACCACAAAAGAGAACACCAAATCAGCAGACCAACACAAGAGTCCACGAAGCATTTCACACCACCAAAGACCGTAACAGGTGGAAAGCGATCACCCGCCACATAATTCGTAATTCGTGGGGATCACGACCCTCAGCAATGAAGAAAACGACGCAAGGAGGTATGAAATAAGATTGAATTTTAATAACCTTTCGTGAAATCTTTCTGTTAAGAAATGAAATATTTTCTTTGCAAAGCCCGCACTGAATAAATGTTTATGAATCAAAAGTGTGCATTTGATATCTTGACTCAATATTCTCGGCATTGGCTGAAAAGGCATTTGAAATTCTCGGAAAACTAATGCACGCCGAAGTTTTCAAATATATATTCGCAAACTTTTGCTGCTACTGCATAAAATGAGAGGCACATATTTTTAATAAATCATATATTGAAAATATTCAACGTTTCAATGATTTTAGATTTAATGGAAAATATAAGGAATTACATTATATATATCTAATAACTATATCGTAACCTGGGTTTCATTTCCCGTGCCTGCAAGCCTATCAATGACCCCTTTGCCCTCAAAGTCGTTTACTACGCCTACGTCCGCAGATCTCTTGACTATTGTTGTTCTGTATGGTCTCCGCAGTAAAAGGTATACATCGATAATATTGACCCGAAGTGGCACTCAAAGTTAGTTTAGCTTTTGAATGTCTCTTAGATTATCCGTGAAATAGCAACCGACTGAGTCGTAGTTCGGCCCTCTCGGGCGCCCTCGGATCGGCATGCTTACGCGTAACATAGTAACCGTCCAAGCCGAGGTTACCCCTCACCGGGGGGACCCTTGTGTCGAGTTACTAGCAATAGAGGTTCGGGCTAAGCGACCTAAGAGCTATGCCACCTCTCAATCCGGTGAAGCAGTCAAGGCCAGCTTCTCTGGCCAATCTGTGTAGTTCGTCATTAAAAAAAATAAAAAAACGATAATATTGAACATGTTCAAAAGAAATTTGAGAAAATTCTCAATTTTAAATGTCACAGAGAGCATACTTCTTACCAAGGGGAAAAAATTTAAATTACTATCACTGTACAATAGAAGGCTTCTATTACATATGATATGAGTTTGCTTTATGATATCTTGCACAATATAGACCACCCTACACTACTAGGATGTATAGCATTTTCTGCTCCTAAGAGATGTACTAGAAATACAGGATTATTTTATCTTCCATACCACCATACAAATTATGGGAAAAATTCCATTTTAACAAGATTACCCCGCCTGTACAATGAAAATTTCAGTGATGTAGATATTTTTCATGTATCAAAAAGTAACTTTAAAAATAAAATCACCTATGTACTTGGTCTAATATAATTTAAATACATACTAAAGTGTCTGTGTATTATATGACCGAAATACGATTCCTTGCGACGAAATAATAAAAACCAAAACGTGGGTTGGTTGTTATTACGACTGACATTAAATAATTTGAGTGCTGATTTGTACTTTTGGCTCTGATTTGATAATGATTAGATTTCACAATAATAATTCTAGATACAAAGCACGTCCTGTTAGGCTAAATGGGCAAGGTTAAATAGGCACAGCCCTGTAGTTCTGGGCTCTCAAGAATAAGACTACGGTATCCCTTGCCTGTCGTAGAAGGCGACTAAAAGGGGCCTCGGGTTCACTGTGCGACAAGGGCGGGGGCCTGAGTCGTCCACCAAGGTAAACCCGGGAAGAAGGCGACATCGGCGGGCCCGTGTGGCCTTGCGCTGCGATGGCCCAGGGGGGGAGGAAGTAACCTCCTCCCTCCGGGACGTGCTCTCCTAGAGCACAGTGCAGAGGGGCTCCGGTGCGTTCCACGTTGAGATCCCGGAGCCCCTTGTCATGCACCGAGGAAAGGGCCACTGGGGAGGTTTTAGTGGGTAAGACACCCACATAACCGCCGCCTTCACCCCAGAAGGCGAGGTATCTTTCTGAAGATTTCCTCCCCGTCAACAAAAAAAAAAGGTCAAATAGGCAACACGATTATGCTCTGGTGCAATAATATGAAATCGATCAAATGACATTTAAAATTATGGAGATTTCCTATTTATAAACAACCGGATGCCAGTTGATAGCGAGCTTTCAAATAACATATTTATTTTAATATGTCTACATTCCTAGTTTTTTTTTACTTTAAATTTTATTATACATCAATGATCATATTACCACCACACAAATTATGGCATTCCATTTTAACAAGATTACCTACCCTGCCTGTACAATGAAAATTTCAGGAATGTAGATATTTTTCATGTATCAAAAAGTAACTGTAAAAATAAAATCACCTATGTACTTGGTCTAATATAATTTAAATAAACACTAAAGTGTATAAGAATATAATTATATTTGACACTTTATAATTTAAGTAACCTAACTTAGTAAACTTAACTTTCATAAATTGTCTCTGATAATGTAGTTATGCACCTGTTGGCTAATTTATCAGTTTTGTGCCTACTTGTTTTATATTTTCCTATGTGTGAGCTGTGTGATTAAATTAGCTATTGTGTATACTATGATAAATAAATAAATAAATAAACTTTGCTTAACCCACAATGTCACACGAAATAATACGCGTAAAAAAATTTAAGGTGCGCGAGGATAATAATAGATAAGAAATAAGGCAGTTTTCCACACAACAGCTTTTTAAGTGATATATTGTTCACTATTTCAAATGAATGCAATAATCTGCTCTCATTGTCATGTAGACCTTTTATATCAACAAGTATATTTACTAGTAAAAACAAAAACCTTTCTAGGCCTGGTATTGGGAATGCTTCTCGCACTTGCTTAGATAATATAAAAAAAAGTTATTTCTAGAATCTACATTCTTTATATAAGTTAGTTTAGCTTAGATTGTCCCAAATTGTTTCATTAATAAAATAGTTACTGACCGAGTTGTGGTTCGGCCTTCTTCACGCACCAGGGTGATCGGAATGCTTACACATGACATAGTAACTCTAAGTCTAGGTTACCCCTCACTGGTGTCCCCCCCTCTTGTGTCGAGTTACTAGCTAATAGAGGTTCAGGCTAAGCGACCTAAGAGCTATGCCACCTCTCAATCCGGTGATGCAGTGAAGGCCAGCCTCTCTGGCCAACTGTGTAGTTCGTCATTAAAAAAAAGGCCTACATTCCATTCTGCCATATTTGTGTTTGCTGTTTTTAAGAAGTACTTAGTCTTGGATTATCACAGACCAGGGTCGCCAAGAGACAAAAATTACAATTTCTTTTTCATCAACTGTAAATAGATTGATACAAATAAATTTAGTACTAAATAGCCATAACTTTACATCCAAAGAGCCACATGCGGTTTTGAGCCATGGGACCAACCTGTGTCATAGACCAACAAATTACCTCAATCAAGAAACATTAGTCTATACCATTTTTGGGAGTACTCTGGTATATACCCCTAATGGAAGCAAAAAAAAGCACAATCATTTTAAAAATACAGAGCTATGACTGCACAAACATTAAAAAAAAATCAGACAAACTCCTTATTTGAAAGTCAGTAAAAAATAGACAGAAATGTCTGAAAGACAAATTATTTTGTTTTAAAATGGAACAGTGTTAAGGCTAGAACGTGGCTGCCGTTGCTACAGGAATGGGCTGGTCCAAGCCTACATTCCTTTGAGTGGGCATTTTTGGGAAATGGTGCTAACTTATGATCATTTGAGCATGATTAATAGTTAAAACAAAACTGTGTAACATCTGTGTAAATGTGTATCTTTTTCGATAGCTCAAGATCAAGAAATTTGTGCTAACCATGCACAGCAGTGTTGCTAGTAAATTATTTAATCAACAAGTAAGACCAACAGAATGGATTAACAATGAAATACCATAACTTCACATAAAACTATGATAAAGAAGAGGTAAATAACACTTTTGTGTTTCTCTCAGTAAATAAGAGCAACTCTTCAGATTTGATTCCTTTGATTTGCCCCTTTTATATATATATAAAGACTATTAGACAAATGTTCAGTAGACTATTAGTGGTTAAAACCGGAAAACTAAGTAAAACTAATAAAAAACTTAAATAATATCTCCAGTTTAGCTATAAGTCTATACAAGAACAATAAATTCAATCTAAACAGAATAATCACCCAATTACATCTATATATATATATATATGAATGTACCACAACTCAACACAAGTCAAGCATGCAGGATACATTCAATCCAATTAAACTATTGAGAGTATAAATCTGTTATATTGTATACCTACTACATTTATCTCGTTTATCACAAGATTTGATAAAATACCTCATATGAAAATACCCTATTATATTCTAAATATCATAGATATCAAACGTAATAACATAAAAGCCTAACACTGCAAGGCACTGATAAACAAAATACGATGATATCAATGTCGTGAAATATGCACTGGTGCACTGTTGAAAGTACAGCCAATGTGTTCATTGATGTCGAAACTAACAAATGTTTCATGCGTTCAGTAAACTCAGTACCAATAATTCCATCAAGCAATGACCTCAGCGACTAACCTTCTCGAAGCGTTGCCTATATTCTGCCTTCTCTATTTTATCATTCTCCAACTGTGATATTTTTGCCGTTAGTTCATGTAACGCCTGATTCTCCTTTTCATTTCTCACTGCCAAATTTTCTAACAGTTCAAGAGCATTGATAACTTTCGGTAATAATGCAGTTACAGCATCGGGGCCGTATTTTTCGATAATTATTTCGCATTCTTTCCCGATATCAGAAGCCAAGTCATAAACGTCGACGACGGTAACATCGTCGTCGTAATCTGTCATCTTGGCAGAGAAACGCCTGCGGTACGGCATTAAAACCACTTTGTTTTCACTTACACCACTATACACAAACTCACGTTACAGAAAAGTATCCACCTTTCGCAAGTGCGCCATTATTACTGAAAAGTATTAAACGTCAAGATTATGACTTTAGAAATGCGCCTGATATAACTCAATCGCTGATATAACTTAACAATGTTAATATTAAAACGTTCTGCACCGTAACGTTAAGAAAGGTTTTTATTAAAATAAATTATATTATATTACGATTAATATAAACAATTACAGTACATTAGTATTTATTTATAAAACTATTTAACTTAATCTAATTAAACTTAAGAATACGAGGTCAAATGTTTCAATGAAATCAATTACCATCATAATAATACCAGCTTTAAAAAGCTACCATTAAGCTATTGAAAACGAATGACGTTCTTCTAGGCACTAGCGATTACAACGTCTGCAAGTAGTTGGCAAATTGTTAACAGTAACAGTTCTTTTAAACCAAATGCAACAAATGATGGTGGGCTGCCGTTTACAGAACAACCGCTAAGAATTCTCCTCAAATCCTTAAATCCTTATAATAAACTTCTTAATTTCTAGGTTCTTTGTAATTGACTCTAAAATAACAACTAAAACTGCTTTTATAAATATAGCAGTTTTCAATACTAAAATAATATTTTTTACAACATAATGAGTAACGTATGCTATATTAGTACCAACCCTAGTAAAATTAATGTTGCTTCCTTCAATATTATAAAGTTGCTAGTATACAAATTTTTAAAAGAATAAAAATGATTTACACAAAATAAGTTATTAATAATTTTGGCTTTGTTGTAAATATTGTTATTAAAGTGGACATATACAACCTTACACATTTTTTTATTATAATTTAATTTTTATTAGCTTTGGCTATAAATGCCGTTAATGAACATTATTTTTATTTATATTCTTAAAGCAATAATATTAGAGTAATACAAAATTATTACAAGTGTATTTAAATGGTAATTGAACATTCATAAAAAAACAATGTAGTTCATTAATTTGACTATTTTGAAGTGTGTTGTTTTAATATCGATTATCAGAAGTCGCCACGCGCGAAGCAACAGTTGGAAGGAATCAACAGGCGGGAACGCGCGGTAATTTAATTCCCGTCCTGTGAAAAGTATAAAAAATAACTATCGACGTAAAATATGAACTATCAAAGTAAAGCTAATAGATATGTGTGTCCTAATGATAGACAGCTTGCCTTACGAGCTAAGTGAGTATAATAGTTTGTTTTGATAAACATTTCAAAGTTGTACAATAATATGTTTGTTTTTGTTTTCTTTTGAAAACTTATCTTTAAGTTATTGCCGAATAAAAAATAATTACACTCATTTCGTAAAATTGAAAAAAAACTTGTTTAATAATATTTTACAATTGTATCTTCATTTAATTGTAATTAATTTTTAATTGATAAATAACTAGCATATCATTTATACAAAACGTTGCATTTCTAATGTCAATTGTAGTTGTATATTCATGTGGTTATTGTATTTAAAAGTATATGATACACTGCTTAGTAAAAATACGAATTTAAACTTATTCTTTTAATCAAAAACTTTCTAGTAGTAAAATTGTGTTATTAAATATATATATATATATATAACCGTCACATAATTAAGACGTAAAAAATTGCATCATTTAAAATTTTAATATAATTATTTACAACCGACTTTTAAAAAGGAGGAGGTTCTCAATTCGTCTGTATTTGTTCTATGTTTAGTTGTAACTTTCGACTGGGTGAACCGATTTTGATGATTTTTTTTATTTGAAAGGTTGTTTTAGACATGTGGTCACAGTCTTTTATTTGGTCCAAGACTGACAGTGGCATCCATGAGAAATGCCTTAAATTTGCATTAAGTATGTGAGCCACTGCTACTGATGATTAGATCGGGCAGCCAACGCATGCCACGCACGTTGCAATGCACTCTAATGTCAAAGTATCAATCATCAGGTCATAGAATCTCCGACATCTCCATTTGATTTTCCCGATACATTCCTTCAAATAAGCATTCTTATTGTCTAATAAGTATAACAAAAGTTAATATGATATAAATAAAAATATGCAAACAACTTCTCGCGTCTGTTTTATCTTAGCGGGGTAGACAGAGATAGTAAGAAATATCCGCTTCGTTTAAGTACGTATTTATTTATTATGTTTTTTTTAGTTTCTATAGGTTATTTATTATGTTCAATTAAATGAGGAGCTGTTTCTTTGTCCGGCTTTAGTGCAACCACTACATAAGGGGTTGTTTGGTCTGGTATTATTATTTATTTTGCACGATATATTATTTGTTTATTTTGCCTCGTAAACATCCTCTCCTAAGGGTTCTCTACCAAATCAATGTTCCCGCCTTGTGGCCTATCATTAATGTGCAAGTCCTTTTGTTTCTTATTTAGTCTTTCTTGGTCTTGTGTCTATATTCAATTCTCTGTCTTGTCTTTTTCTCTGTTCTCGTCATTTTCCTTCTGCTCGATAATGTTGGTTGATATTTGGAATCTATATTTTTTAATTCGACATAATTGCATCGACCCGCTCCAGTAGTCTACATAGAGTTGTGACTGCAAAAACATAAAAAAATACAGAAGTGGAATTGAAAACCTCCACCATCACTGAGTCGGTTAAAAACAAAAGAAAATTTATTTATTTATTTTTTTTTTTTATTGGTCTCATTCCTACATCTATATTCGAACTCTCGACCTAAAATCATAAGTCGATTTCTTTAGCCACTTAAACGTAAGTGGTTAAAGCATTCGACACCGCCATAATGTCTTTCAGGACATTGATGAAAAGAAAAACAAATTTGTTTTATTTTTCTAAAATAAACAACAAGGTCTCATCGGTTATATTAGCTGGCAGTACGGCCTTGCGACGCAGCGGCAGTCCCTTATCTCATCGCGCGCACGTCCGCTTCCCGCTTCTCTTCGTTTCTCATTAAAACTCCAGCTCAATGCGATACGCGTACCGTACTTTAATATACACCACCTTGTCGGCATATATGTTCCTAATTCCTTTTTATTGCGAATAGGGAGCTCAAGGGTGTACCAATTCTGGCCATTAATACTGTTACAATAAAAAAAAGTAATGCAACATTTGAACTTGGAACTTGACATTCCCATTTGATTATTTATAGCGATTTGAACTTGGATGTATTTTTTTAAAACCATTATCTCATTACTGCGTGATTTATAAAAAAAAATAATTTAGTTTAATTGGACACTAGCATCTTCCCAGCCCTCTTCGCCGGGCTAGATTTTGCTTTATTTTATTTAAACAATAAATTAACATTATTAAAAAAAATTTTTAATTTAACTCTCACAATAATTATTCATTTCTCTCCGTATTCATTCTATTCTATTCTCTTCTCGAGCGGGTGAAGATCATTACCTACACCCATATCAGTAAATACCATATAATTCTTCTTCCTAGTTCAAAATCCTTAATTATTATCGTTAATATACTTCAGTATACTTTATTATACTATATATACTGTAATATACTCCATTGTACTTCAGTATGGTTCATAATGACATAAATATACACAACGCATGTGTCAATACAAATTTGGGTTATAAAACAATAGGATATAATCATAGTAAATAAAAGCTGTATTTGACAGTTCAAAAAGATGAGTGCTCCGATCGTCATCAAACTTTACAGGATTACTCGCCAGGTCAATCTGAAGATTCCCTGAAAGTTTCATTGGGATCGGTCCAGCCGTTTCGGAGCCTATATGGAACATACCCACACACATTCTCTTTTATATATATATATATATATATTTATATATAAGTAGAATAAGAGAATGATCTATCTTTGTCAATAGATAATAGTTTAGGGTACGGTCCGCAAAACGTAAGGTCGCTTTTATGCGTTACATAACACGTTGAACGGTATTCCTATTTTTGTATTAAAATAAAAAAATAGTTTTTTTAACAAAAGGTTATACATAGGGAAAGAATATGTTATCACTTGTTTTTTTCTTTGACTTTAAATTCATTTCTAATCAATTTTCCTGGTATATTAACCAACATCCAATGCCACTAAAACTAAAATAATGAAAATATTTACAGAATAATATATAACATATATAATGAAGCGGAAATAGCCTAATGGTTTAGGGTACGGTCTGCAAATCGTAAGGTCGTTGGTTTGAATCAACCATTCGACTATTGACGTGAACCATCTCCTAGCGCAAGCTTAAGAGTAGTCGGAATGGTTGACAAGAATGTTAGTCGATTTAACAAAGTTAGTTAGTATGCTAACAATTTAAAAATTCTGTTCATGAAAAGCCTAAAGGCGAATATGTCAACACAGGAGGCTAACTATCCGTATGTATTATTTATCGATACTAATTAAAATATTATTATTTACCACCACCCCGTGGCTTCCGTCAGTGCATGGCGAGGGACGCGCCGGAGCCCTTCTGCACTATCCTGTACAGCACGTGGAAGGGAGGATGATCCCCCTGCACTCTAGCAGTGCAAGGCGACTCGGGCCAGACAATGTCGCCTTCTTACACTGTAGCGGTTGACAAGGTCTGCCCTTGTCGCCCCGTGAATCCGTGGTCTCTTTTAGTCGCCTTCTACCGACAGGCAGGGGATACCGTAGCCTTATTCTACGCCCAGAACTTGGACCGGAGATTCCCACCCGTCTAAGCTGTATCGAATGATAAAATAGACATGATGCCAATAACATTTTAAAGCATCTCAAGTATAGAATGCCAATAAAATAATTATACCCAAGAAAGTCATTAAAACATATTTATAGCGCAGAGCGTCGGAATATAGCCGTTTTTCTAAGCTTTATCACCCTCCAGATAACTGCTATTTTATAACTTTACAAAATGGGTCTGATCAAATAATGTTAACTATACACATAATATAAACACTCACGCCATTTTAATAGAAGAGTCAAACGGGAAATTGGGTTAATATCAGTTATCATCACCCACATAAAACCTTACCAGAGGAATTGTAGGTTCCTTCTTAAACTTATTATGAGGAATGAAGCAGTTAGCACATTCTCTACTGGAAATTCATCGTAGTAGTGTAGTACACTTCCATTTTTTTTTTAAAAGAAAGCTAGCAATATTTCTTTTTTTTTCAGAAATATTACTAACAATCTTGTTAACCATTCCAACTAAGCTTAAGCTTGTGCTAGGACATGGTTCACGGCAATAGTCGAATGGTGGATTCGAAACCACGACCTTACGATTCGCAGACCGTACCCTAAACCATTAGGCTATTGACGCTTCAAATCGCTTTTATGTGTACTGCATGGTCGTTTTTCTAAGCTTTATCACCCTCCAGATAACTGCTATTTTATAACTTTACAAAATGGGTCACTGATCAAATAATGTTAACTATACACATAATATAAACACTCACGCCATTTTAATAGAAGAGTCAAACGGGAAATTGGGTTAATATCAGTTATCACCACCCACATAAAACCTTACCAGAGGAATTGTAGGTTCCTTCGTAAACTTAATATGAGGAATGAAGCAGTTAGCACATTCTCTACTGGAAATTCATCGCAGTAGTGTAATACACTTCCATTTTTTAAAGAAAGCTAGCAATATTTCTTTTTTTTTCAGAAATATTACTAACAATCTTGTTAACCATTCCAACTAAGCTTAAGCTTGTGCTAGGACATGGTTCACGGCAATAGTCGAATGGTGGATTCGAAACCACGACCTTACGATTCGCAGACCGTACCCTAAACCATTAGGCTATTGACGCTTCAAATCGCTTTTATGTGTACTGCATGGTCTGTGTTTATTTTCTTCACCGTGCCGACCCATTCAGTCACCAATTCAAATCTAATTAAACGTTAAACGCTATTACACGCGGACACCTATTGTGTATTTCCGAATCATAGTAGGAAGAAATCAGCGCGCTATCATAATCCTATCCATCTCCCTTTGGCATCTTCCAACTATCGTCAAAATTCATTTAAGTGGCGCGCTGGTCGCACGCGCTTAATAGATATTCTAAAAGGAAAGATATTTTTTATGACGAACTACACAGATTGGCCAGAGAAGCTGGCCTTGACTGCTTCACCGGATTGAGAGGTGGCATAGCTCTTAGGTCGCTTAGGCTAACTCTATTGCTAGTAACTCGACACAAGGGTCCCCCCGGTGAGGGGTAACCTCGGTTTGGACGGTTACTATGTTACGCGTAAGCATTCCGATCCGAGGGTGCCCGTGAGGGCAAAAGGAAAGAAGTAGATATCTTTAATTCTGCAACTGTAGCAACAAGACGGACATTCTATCGAAATTTCTTTTTATAAAATATTTAAATTTTCAGTAAAGTCAAAAGAAATTCTTTAATATTGTTGAACGTGTGTACCTGGGATACGTTGTAACGAATTTAACGTCCGAGCGCCTTGCGCCAACTGGGTTTTTTTCACAAAGTAAGTAAGAGATAGTACAATTTGTGAAATGAAAATCGTGTATTGGTATAAGCCTATGAAACAAGACGGGCATTCTATCGAAATTTCTTTTTAGAAAATATTTGTTAAGTTTTTCGTATTCGCGAAGATCTGTTGTTGGCAGTCTATTTCTTAATTATTTTTATATATTTTTTGTAAATTGTATTGCTGTTGATCTTCCTATAAATAAATAAATAAACTAATTAAATTGTGATTTCATAATATTTATTTATTAATATTATGAAATCACACTTAATCAGAACGTATCCAAACTTTTATCAAACTACTCTAGAGAACATCCTTCCCAATAAAAATAAATTTGTGGTCTAAATAAAGTTGGTGTGATATTACGTTATTTGTCCATTTACGGCGCAGATGCTTGATGCAAACTTAAGACCAAACTATATAAGTTTTTCATGGATCCCATTATCTGAATTGAAATATTAAACACCAAACCATACGGCAAGCAGCTTTCGAATCAAAAAAGAATTATCAAAATCGGTTTACCCAGTCCAAAGTTATGCATAAAAAAAATGCAGACGAATTGTGAAATTCCTCTTTTTGAAGTCGGTTGAAAATGGCTTTTGTTATTTGATTTTAATCAAACAGAAGACTAAATATATACTACACTCATTCACACACACGTACGCAAAACATTTAATATATATATTATTTTATTTACCATATACATTTGTACTATTGTAATGTACATGAAATATAGCTATAGGAGAGGGCACTGAATCTTGAGCTAAAGGGTTTAATTCCTAGTCCAGAAATCAGAGACTTGAAGTATTTATTATATTAGGATATTTAAAAAATGATTTTTGACGTGACATCTTATAAATTGATGATTACTGGATGTTATTCGCGCAAAATGTCCCGTTACGCTCGAGCCGAGAGTTACCGAGGAAGTTTATCGTTTAAAGTGTATAAGCGAGAGCGCGTTATGAGATTGATAGAGAATGCAAATTTGTGCTCAGTAAAGTCGAAAGAAATTCTTTAATATTGTTGAACGTGTGTACCTGGGATACGTTGTAACGAATTTAACGTCCGAGCGCCTTGCGCCAACTGGGTTTTTTTCACAAAGTAAGTAAGAGATAGTACAATTTGTGAAATGAAAATCGTGTATTGGTAGCCTATGAAACGATTACATTATACTGATATAATTATATAAGCCCGAGAGGAAAACCAACGTTCATCTGTATTTGACAGCGTTACGAGTTTGATGTCAACGGTATGTCGATAAAATTGTAGCACAGAATGATAAGAATTGGTAATCATATTGTAGTGAATATTTTGTGCAATTTTATGTATATTATAGTCGAAACAAAACTTGTTGAAATTACATAATATTCAATAGTTATACAATATAATTCAGTCAACCTATAAGTGACAATGGCTACTAGACTGTGGAATGGCATTCCTAATTATGTTCGTGTTGCCAAACTTTTAAAAAAATGTTAACGATGCATTATTAGTCGAAACTGTGTATATTTTATGTAATAATATATTTATTTAAAACTTATTTTTATTTTTGTTGAATATTTTATGGCTTGGTAACAAGACTTTTAAGCCAAGTCTTTTTTAAAACACATTTTTTTACGTCTAATAATAATATAATAATGGATGCGCATCTTTTCCGCATCATAGCATAAAAGCAATCGACGCGCGCTTCAGCAAACATCCCTGATGCGCTACAGAATCGCGGCAGCCCCATCAACACTCTGAATGCGTTGTTATATTGAACGCGAAGGGCGTTGTAGGACCTTTGCTTGTACTTCGCCCACAGGCTGCTCGCAAAGAAACTCGTGCAGTAAGCTCTAAACAGAGTGAGCTTAACTTCCTTCGAGCAGCGAGAAAACCTGCGAGCGATCATGTTGGCCCTCACCGACAACGCCCTTCGCTCCCTCTCTATGTCCCCGTCGTCTTTAAGATCACTGGTGATGATGTGCCCTAGGTACTTAAACTGGTATACCCTACTCAACGTCGAGCCACATAGTTTAATGTCAGGCACAGGATCATTTCTTCTATTTCTATCACCTCTCTCAAATATCATATACTCGCTTTTCTAAGATGAAAATGCAACCTTTTTTTATAAGTATATATTGTGTAGAGTATTAACTTAATATTTAGTTTAGGTAAAAGTACCTGGATGACCGAGATTTGCTTGGTATTTTTTTTGATAAATCGTTTTTTTTTTTTTTTTTCTTTCAATAAAGCGCAACCAAAGAATTGAGTCCGTGCTCTTTTGTGATGTTCTTGAATTGGCAACTTTGGGTTTTTTTTAAAAAAGGGTGCTACTACCTCTACAGTGAGTACATGTTTTTTTTATAATGCCTGATTTTTTTATTTTTTTATTCTTTATTTGCACACAATACAAGAGAAGGTACAAATAGGCGGACTTAATGGCAGTAGGCATTCTCTGCCAGTCTACCTTGGGGTTGTATAGAGACAAAGTAACGGGTGCAAGCTATGTGAGAAAATAATAAATAAAAGAAAACTATAATAAATGGATGCATATATAATATACATACCTACTTACAAATAAATAAAATATATAAACATCATAATTATCTATAATAATAAATAGATACATGTATAAATACATATATATATATATATATAATTATAGACGGATAGGGACAGCAATTGTCAAACTATTCCTTGCTTAGGTAAAAATTCCATAGTAAATGTTTGAAAGTAGATTTAGTTCCAGCTGTACGTACATTTATTGGCAGCGCATTCCAAAGTCTCATTGCGTTAAAGGTAAAAGATTTATGCATAAAATCATATATTATTATAATTATATAAGAAATATGGAGAAAATTACTATCAATGGAACGAAGACAACGGTCGTGTGATTCACTCTGATACTGAAATTTACATTTCAAGTATTCAGGTGTAAATGGATCACGTAAAATAGAAAATAATGTACAAAGTGGTGTTGGAGAATGCTTTGGTTCACGCGTCGAAGACGCCTCGTATATGTAAGTTATCTCGTTACCTCGGTAAGTTTATCCGCGACCGCTGCGTCCCTGTTTCATGGCCATTTTTAGGTTGTAGTATATAATTTTCTCTTTTGATGCGGCCGTTGCCCTTGTCACCAGTCTTCCTGTGGCGTCGTCGCAGTCATCTGTGTAATAGACACAGCTGACAGTGTCAGAATATCGCCACTACAGCATGTTGGACGCTGTCGTGCAGTTGCGGCTTGTTCGTCTCAGTTCTGATGACCACCACTAATCCGTACGTGAGGCCTTGGGCCTCGTGCACGGTAAGGATGCGCGAGCCTGTACCCGATCCGTATCCCTGGAAATTTTATTTAGTTAACTAGCAACTCCGTTTTTAAGTTTACTCGGTTTTTTTAATGGAAGAAGATGATTTTATGTATATTCGTCAGAATTTCCTTTTATAAGCAATATAGACATTATTTTCCCCGGATATAACGTTACACGTAAACTGAAGCGCTTTGTTCGTTATCCAAATAAACGATGCTAAAATGAAATTGGATCGCGCTAGTGGAAGCAATAAAACAATCAAACATCTCACTTTGGTGTCGTTTGCCTAAAAATGCTTCCATTTTCAAAATCATAATCGCTTTTGTATTTTATTGTAGCGACACAAAACTCCTTAAAGGACGCTACAATTAAAAACCAAATAACAAGTCTAGTAAATCAAAATGTAAAATGCTTCCATTTTCAAATATCATAATTGCATTTGTATTTTATTGTAGCGATACAAAACTCCTTAAAGGTTGCTACATTAAAAAACAAATAACAAGTCTAGTAAATCAAAATGTAAAATGCTTCCATTTTCAAAATCATAATCGCTTTTGTATTTTATTGTAGCGACACAAAACTCCTTAAAGGACGCTACAATTAAAAAACAAATAACAAATCTAGCAAATTAAAATGTAAAATGCTTCCATTTTCAAAAATCATAATCGCTTTTGTATTTTATTGTAGCGACACAAAACTCCTTAAAGGACGCTACAATTAAAAACCAAATAACAAGTCTAGTAAATCAAAATGTAAAATGCTTCCATTTTCAAATATCATAATTGCATTTGTATTTTATTGTAGCGATACAAAACTCCTTAAAGGACGCTACAATTAAAAACAAATAAATAAAATATATAAACATCATAATTATCTATAATAATAAATAGATACATGTATAAATACATATATATATATATATATAATTATAGACGGATAGGGACAGCAATTGTCAAACTATTCCTTGCTTAGGTAAAAATTCCATAGTAAATGTTTGAAAGTAGATTTAGTTCCAGCTGTACGTACATTTATTGGCAGCGCATTCCAAAGTCTCATTGCGTTAAAGGTAAAAGACTTATGCATAAAATCATATATTATTATAATTATATAAGAAATATGGAGAAAATTACTATCAATGGAACGAAGACAACGGTCGTGTGATTCACTCTGGTACTGAAATTTACATTTCAAGTATTCAGGTGTAAATGGATCACGTAAAATAGAAAATAATGTACAAAGTGGTGTTGGAGAATGCTTTGGTTCACGCGTCGAAGACGCCTCGTATATGTAAGTTATCTCGTTACCTCGTAAGTTTATCCGCGACCGCTGCGTCCCTGTTTCATGGCCATTTTTAGGTTGTAGTATATAATTTTCTCTTCACCAGTCTTCCTGTGGCGTCGTCGCAGTCATGTGTGTAATAGACACAGCTGACTGTGTGTCGGGATATCGCCACTACAGCATATTGGACGCTGTCGTGCAGCTGCGGCTTGTTCGTCTCTGTTCTGATGACCACCACTAATCCGTACGTGAGGCCTTGGGCCTCGTGCACAGTAAGGATGCGCGAGCCTGTACCTGATCCGTATCCCTGGAAATTTTATTTAGTTAACTAGCAACTCCGTTTTTAAGTTGACTCAGTTTTTTAATGGAAGAAGATGATTTTATGTATATTCGTCAGAATTTCCTTTTATAAGCAATATAGACATTATTTTCCCCGGATATAACGTTACACGTAAACTGAAGCGCTTTGTTCGTTATCCAAATAAACGATGCTAAAATGAAATTGGATCGCGCGCTAGTGGAAGCAATAAAACAATCAAACATCTCACTTTGGTGTCGTTTGCCTAAAAATGCTTCATAAAATCATGAGACGTTTTCTGTATAATGGTGCTCAGAAATCTAAATTAAATCATTCTTATTTTGCATACAACGACATTTATGTTAATCGGTATTAAAAAGCGTCTTTTTAATATCGATGGGCCGGTAAAGATGTTGTAACCGTTCCCCCCTTACCCCTCAAGTCGGGATAGTCGTGTCATAGACGCCTTCGAGATGTGGTATTGGCGAAGGCTGCTCCGTATACCTTGGACTGCCATGAGAACCAACGAGTCCATACTGAAGGAGCTTAAGATCTCCACACGGCTATCAGAATTTTGCCGCCAAAGAGCCGTCAGCTTCTTTGGACACTTCATGCGGTCTTCAAAGCACTGTCTGGAGAAGCAGATCATCTTAGGCAAAATGGACGGAAAACGTGCTCAGGGTAGGGCGCCTACAAAAAGGTCGCACACGATCATGAAGACGATGGGAGGCAGCATGCAGCGTGCGGTCCACTCCGCCTATGACCGCACTCAATCGAGACTGCTTGTACGTGGTCGCGGTCCTCAGCAGTGAGGGAACGAACAAGAGAAGAAGAAATAAGTGAAAGATTGATTAAATGAACTACAAGTTCGTGTAACAAAGCACTTCGCAATCGTTGGGGTTAAGTAGTTGCCTAATGTAATATAAATTTAGATTTCATCAAAGTGTATATTGCGTTAAACGATTCTCTATAAGGTTTCGTTTAGCCCTAAACGGTGGCGTTGTTTGACTAACAGGCTAGTCGCTTAATTGAACCACTTCAACGTAATGGTTCGAAATGTATTTATATTTGTATGTATTATATTGCAGGCATAATATAGCTTATATCATGAAGTAAGTATGCTTAAAGCAAAAGTTAAGTTAATCTTACAGCCTTTATATATGTCCCAATGCTGGGCACATAGTCTTCACTGGGCATTCTGTGTAAAGAGAGTATAAGGGCATAGTCCGCCACGCGACCGCCCGGACACTGAGTTACCACGGTTCGGTAAAACAGAGCTGCGTAATAATTTTTTTTTCCGCCCCATTTCATCTCGATATATTTTACCTAAGTATTGATTTAATGTCTATAAATATGTCCCAATACTGGCCATAGGCCTTCTCTGTAAAGAGAATATAAGTGCATAGACTGCTTCGCGGCACGATAGTCGCGATGCATAACTCCTTAAAGGACGCTACATTAACAAAACAAATGACAAGTCTAGCAAATCAAAATGTAAAATGCTTCCATTTTCAAATATCATAATTGTTTTTGTATTTTATTGTAGCGACACAAAACTCCTTAAAGGACGCTACAATTAAAAAACAAATAACAAATCTAGCAAATCAAAATGTAAAATGCTTCCATTTTCAAATATCATAATTGTTTTTGTATTTTATTGTAGCGACACAAAACTCCTTAAAGGACGCTACAATTAAAAAACAAATAACAAATCTAGCAAATCAAAATGTAAAATGTTTCCATTTTCAAAAATCATAATCGCTTTTGTATTTTATTGTAGCGATACAAAACTCCTTACAGGTTGCTACATTAAAAAACAAATAACAAGTCTAGTAAATCAAAATGTAAAATGCTTCCATTTTCAAATATCATAATTGTTTTTGTATTTTATTGTAGCGACAATAAAACTCCTTAAAGGACGCTACAATTAAAAACAAATAACAAATCTAGCAAATCAAAATGTAAAATGTTTCCATTTTCAAAAATCATAATCGCTTTTGTATTTTATTGTAGCGATACAAAACTCCTTAAAGGTTGCTACATTAAAAAACAAATAACAAGTCTAGTAAATCAAAATGTAAAATGCTTCCATTTTCAAATATCATAATTGTTTTTGTATTTTATTGTAGCGACACAAAACTCCTTAAAGGACGCTACAATTAAAAAACAAATAACAAATCTAGCAAATCAAAATGTAAAATGTTTCCATTTTCAAAAATCATAATCGCTTTTGTATTTTATTGTAGCGATACAAAACTCCTTAAAGGTTGCTACATTAAAAAACAAATAACAAGTCTAGTAAATCAAAATGTAAAATGCTTCCATTTTCAAATATCATAATTGTTTTTGTATTTTATTGTAGCGATACAAAACTCCTTAAACGTTGCTACATTAAAAACAAATGACAAGTCTAGCAAATCAAAATGTAAAATGCTTCCATTTTCAAATCACATAATTGTTTTATTTAATTTTTTTTTTATTGTTAGTGGCCGGAAACTTTCCCCATATATTTGGAACTGATATTTTTTTAATTAGCATCTACACGTGCCCTTTGGCACAACCTCTTTACTATAAAAATATCTGATATATTTTTAGACACGTGTGAAACAAGTTGCGTATTGATTAAAATGCCGTATCGTATCTCCCTGTACAGATAAAGTGCACCACTAATAACGTATCGGTAATCGATGTAATCGTGTTTGGCGAAACTGCAAATACTCATATCGACTTCAAAAACTAAATGCTTGCCATTTTTTTTAATTTTACGTTTAGTCGCTTCTTAATAAAAAAAATTATTCTTATTTTTATCTATTTTTTAAAAATCTAACCTATTGAATGTCCTTATCTTTAAAATGCGATAACGCTTTTAACAACAACAAATAACATTTTTATTCCTATCCATCCCCTTTAATTTTCTGGGATGAAAGATGTGGTAGGTTAATGTTTTCTTACTTCTGTTACATAAAATGGAAGAGAGGTTTTTTATTATGAAAGGTCCCGACACATTCAATGATCAATTACACGAAGTAATGACTACGACGCCGAATCTGGTCTAGTTAACTAAATCTACCAATATCACAATTAACAATAATTATTCCGAAACGGAACTTTAAAATGGCTATGATAGAAAGAGAGAGAAAATATGTACTCGCACCGCTCTTTCTTGCCCATACAGATACGAAACGTGATCGTTAATCGCCAGCACGATCAATGCCTTCGCCAAGTTCCTCGCACGATCACACTTTTCATTACGCAGTCACAAGCTATATAAGTCAAGCATGCGTAAAGAAGTTAAAAGAAAATTGAGAATCCTCTCTACTGAAGTCAGATGAAAGAAAGACTTGATTTAAAATCGGTTTTTGTTTTGTTCAACCGACTACAAATAAGGAGGATGTTCTCAATTCGTCTGTATGTGTTTTTTATATTAGTTACAATCCCATTTAAATTTAGTCGTAAATCATATAAGTGTTAAATTTGCATCGACTATCTACCCCTTAGATGTTAGGAGCGTTGCTGGAGTTTCTTCGGCCACTTCTTCTCCCAGCGCCAACGCTTCCCGAAGTGGCACTCAAAGTTAGTTTAGCTTTTGAATGTCTCTTAGATTATCCGTGAAATAGCAACCGACCGAGTCGTGGTTCGGCCCTCTCGGGCGCCCTCGGATCGGCATGCTTACGCGTAACATAGTAACCGTCCGAGCCGAGGTTACCCCACACCGGGGGGACCCTTGTGTCGAGTTACTAGCAATAGAGGTTCAGGCTAAGCGACCTAAGAGCTATGTCACCTCTCAATCCGGTGAAGCAGTCAAGGCCAGCTTCTCTGGCCAATCTGTGTAGTTCGTCATAAAAAATCGACTATCTGCGCCAAAAATGTAATGAAAACCGATTTCGATGATTCATTTTTTATTTGAAAGGAGTACTTTAATGATAGTTTTGATTAATCTTATTTCGTAATATTCCTACGATAATTCGGAAATACAAAGATGGCGTCCGCGCGTAACAGCGTTTGACATTTGATTTCGTTTTTGTTCTTAAATACCTATACTCTAAAATCCTAATAATACCTAACTCTTTAATCTACGTATATATTTTAAGTATGTTTACAGTGATACAATAATAAAGTTGTATAATACAGACTCCGCACGGGATGGAGCACCGCCCGCAGCGAGCCTCCGCTGACGGCAACGGAGCGGGAGGCCATCGCTGAAGTCGTCAAGAGAGCAGAGAAGGTGGACGAAGTGGAGGCCAAACGTGTGGGACGACTGGTGGCCAGGGTCGAGGGTACGTGAATTCACTCTAATTTTATCCCATGTCTCGCTATTTAAGTCCAGCTGGGTAGCCAGGATCTTTGCTTTTGAAGCTACTTGATCACTAGCGACTTTCTCTGGAGCTGTAGTAGTAGATCGCCGGGCGGTCGCCTCAAGTTGCCGATTTACCACGCACTTGTCGGTGAACGAAAACATCGTGAGAAAATCTACATGTGTTAGAAAATGTTCTAAAACGTGTGAAGTCTGCCAATCCGCACATGGGGCGCGTGGCAGACTATGCCCTTGTACTCTCTTTACACAGAAGTCCTGTCCCCAACAATGGGACATAAACATATATACAGGCTATAAGTAGGGACTTTTTCTCTCATTTATGCCCGTTGTCGATAACTAGTATTTGCCTAGGCTTGAATAGACGTAAACCTACCAATATCTCAATCAACAAGCATTCTTCCGTATATTTTTATGCTTTCCCTAGTATATCTTTAAATTTAAAATAGCGGCGCTATTAGTGCACAAACATAAAAAATACAGGAGAATTTTAATAGTATAATATTATATTATATTTTTTATTTTATATTATAATCAAATAAGTTTAATAATAATTTTATATTTTAATCTTATAATTTAGTTTAGGTTGTTATTTCATAGTTATTTAAAATAATGATGAGTCTGTTACTTATTTGAATAAATGAATAATGATAATAATAATTACCTTCTCCTTTTTTGAAATCAATTGAAAAGAATACTACTGGTAGTTACCAAACAGGATATAGTGTGAACAAAAAAAACTTTGCTTTAGAACACGCGGATGAAGTAAAACTTCTTTAGCTCCATCTATATATATGGGTGTTCATTTATGTATATATATATTATATAATATATATTAGGTTGAGGAAAAAGTTTCATAAAAACATCGCAAATTTTTTCGCCGCTTGCGTTGCATTTTCACCATTTTTGTAGTAACATTTTAAAATGTATCGAATTTCTTCAATAGATATCTCATCTTACAAGTTCATAATATGATGCGAAAAGACTCTTTCCCCAACCTATTATACAAAATATAAAATATACATGATTGTTCAACAGAGAAAGGAAATGTACGTACGCACAGCTCTCTCTTGTTAGATTTGGTATATTACTTGCAGGAATATACCAAAGTAAATCTCTTTCTATCTTCACTAACTTATCCCTCTCTCTCAACTTCCCTTGGCCTCGCCCGATCGCACTTTTCCTAACGCATTCACTAGCGTCCTTCCCAAGGGCGCGGAAAGAAGTTTTACTTCAAAAACTAAAAGAAATACATTGGTAGCTCGACATTTGAGTTTCATTCCGTAACCTTGTTCGTACGACAAATTTCTCTTATCTTAAAGCAATTTTCCCCATTGAAATTAATTTGAAATACCATTGCTACCAATGTTTTGTAAATGTACAAAAAGCAAAAAACGCAAACCCGAAAGAAACTACACATAAACTGAGATCTAGTCTAGTCTAGACGCTAGATGCAGCGATTGTGTGATTCCTCGTACCTCAAATCTTGCTCTCATCTCAGCAAAATAAACCCGGCAGCTCGTATCTCAAAACACTTGTATGTTAGGGCACTCGTATATCGAGGTACCACTGTATTTGTTACTTAAAAAATATTTTGTAACAGGATTGCGCCGCTGTGCACAAGGGCCCGCCCCCCGTGCCTGCTTGCTCTGCGGTGAAACCTCAAGGCTCCTGGCTCCACTGAGGACATGTACAATTTGTCGCAACTCTGCCTGTCCCAAATGTGTTATAGACACACTGCCAAACAGGTAAATCAATGATAACCTCTAATACCTTTGATATCATTATACAACTTTATAACCGCTTATACTGTATTCGTAACTCCTCACCAGGGAGACCCTTGTCTCGAGTTACTAGCGATAGAGGTTCAGGCTAAGCGACCTAAGAGCTATGCCACCTCTCAATCCGGTGAAGCAGTAAATGTAACTTTTACTGACTTATCTGTGTAGTTCGTCACAAAAAAAATTGTATACGATAACGTCAAAGCAGTGATAGCAAGCAAAGCGCTCCGATTGAATCTATTGGTCGTTTTTCTATTTTGTAAAGTAAAAATAATTTGCTAAAAATTTGTGCCCGGCATGCAGGAGATGGCTTCACCAGCAGTCACATATGGGGTCTAATAAGCTAAGTGAAAAGCGAACCTCGAATGCCGTATCTACCTTGTAAGGGTAAAAAGGACGGAAGAGCTTATTTTTTTATGATAAAGTAAATTTCTTAAGTAGTTGGTGGCAAATGACGCTGACCGTTAATGCGCAGAAGTCAAAAGTAAGGTATCACAGGGGAGTGATAAGCATAAATGTTAATTCACTTATGTTTTCAGTTAGTTTTAGTTTGTTTTTTATTGAATGTTAGTTTTTAAAAAAAAAAAGAAAGCTGGCAATATTTCTTTTACTTGTCGCGTTTGCAAATATATTGTAATAACTAGCTTTAACGAACTGGCATAGAGACATTCTAATTCCCCCATCTCCTGTCCACCATCGGACTTCTATACGCACTGCGGGATTTCATCTTTTGTTGTGAACATCCCTCAAACCAGAACGAAGCGCTTTGCTTCGTCTTTCATTATTCAAAGGACTGGAATAGTGTGCCCGCGTCTGTCTTTCCTTCTTCTACTATTCTATATGCTACTACAATTCAACTGATAACTATGCCAAAAATCTTAGTCTACTTATTTGATATTGCTTCATTATCAGAAATGTAACTTCATTTAAAAGATGACATTATATACGAGATTAACAAAAACGAACAATTGAGACAACATTCGATTAACAGTGATCGCTATAGGAAAACCACAGTGACGAACAGAATGGACAACTATGATGTCTGTTATGTGGGGTTTTTACCCACTGAATCCCCTCCACCCCGGTGGATCTCCAGAGAAACGCACCGGAGCCCCTCTGCACTGTGCCCTCGCAGTGCAAGGCGATACGGGCCAGTCGATTTCGCCTTCTTCCCGGGCCCACTTAGGCGGCCGACAAAGGCCCCCACTCTTGTCGCCCAGTGACCCCGAGGCCCCTTTTAGGCGCCTTCTTCACAGGCAGGGTATCCAGTCTCGACTTGACCTCGGTGCAGTGAGGTTGCTAGCTCCGTGCGAACCAACCAATCTGATTTCTGAGTGCCTGTCGTATCGGTGAGCGCCTGCCTACGACGACGGACTGGGGTCCTCGTGCTACTTTCGAGTAGTGCGTTGTACCACCAGACCCGAGTTTGCCCCTCGCGACTCTATTTAGTAGGAGAGCTCTAGCCTCCGAAAAAATATCGAGTAACCTTAGGGGCCGTAGGACGCAAGCCAAGACTATTCTACAAGTCACCGTGCACCGTATCTTCGCCGGATCCAGTGTTCGCGTGCCTCCTCGGCAAGATTTTCTAATTGTATAATCTTTTTTTTTATTAAAAGACATATACAATCAGAAAAGATTCCCGAGTGAGCGGGATGTCCGACGGCCGTAAGAGGCCACCCGACCCCCCCCCGCGGAGGGGTCAAATCTCCGCATCGCAAGCGGCGAGAGACCCGCGTCTAGCAAGACACTCGTCGTCAGCAGCCAGCCAATCAGCGCGCCCGTCGTCGCCGCGCCCGTCGTCGCCGCGCCTCACCGCCGCTGCATCGCGCCCCACCGCCGCATCGCGCCCCACCGCCGCATCGCGCTCCGCCGCCGAGTCGCGTCCCGTGACGCCAACATCGCGGCCGCAAACACCCACGTCGCGTCCCGCGACGCCGACGTCGCGTTCCGTCGCGACCCGTCCCACCACGCCGCCGTCGAGCTCGAGTGCGGCATCGAAGCCGCGCACCAAACCGCCCGCGTTGCCGCCGCGCACTAAAGTGCCGGCGAAGTCGACCGAGAGTGAAGTGCGCGCCCGATCGCCGCCGAAAGCTCCGGCACCCGTCTTACCGAAGCCTCCCGTAAGCGAACTAGAAGCCCCCTATGGCTCGTTCGCTCACGGTAGTAGAGCACCACCGCGCGGCACGAAAACGTCGCGCCAACACACTCCGCCCGGTTCGGATACCGAGGCGAAAAAAGTGCGCGAAGGCGTCCCGTCGTCATCATCCGACTCGTCCTCTGAGGAAGAGGACGACAACAACGCATCGCGTAAAGTAAGGGCGCCGCAAGGTAAGCCCTTTTCATTCTCCGCTCCGGTAAATCCGGTAAATACCTCGTTCTCCAAGCCGGGGACCTCAGCCTCACCCGACGCCTCCGAAGAGTGCGCGGTAGAGGCGGGCGTCTCCAGCATGGAGACGGAAAACATTCCTGAAGCCGGCCCTAGCGGCCTTTCGTACGCTGCCAAAACGGCAGCCCCACCCTCCCCTCTCCATAAGAGAGCACCCACCCCCCCGGCGCCATCTGGTCAGACCGGGGGAAGCGCCTCGGAAGGGCGACCCAAAGCGGGGTCATATCCGCCAATAGTGGCGGAATGCCTCCCCAACTGGGTCACTCATTTCGAGGCCCTTAAAGGCATCCTAGGACACCCGCCGAACGCAAGACCGCTCGGCAAAGGAATTAGATTCCTACCCCAATCTCCCGACGAGTACCGCGCCATACAGCGGTACCTCGTAGACCTGGCCGAGGTTGAACCAAGCCTATCTTGGTTCAGCTACACGCCAGCGAAAGAACTCCCCACGAAAGTAGGGTTGAGGGGCCTGCCGGCCGACACGCCGACGGAGGCGATTATGTCTGCATTGAGGAAGAAGGACTTCCCAGTGCAGTACATCAAGTCCATCCCTCCGCGTAGAGGCAAGCCAGGCGCCCTCTACTTCATACAATTAGATCACCTCACCCAGAGTGAGCTCGCTAGGCTGTACGCCGTAGAGGAGCTCCTTTGTATGCCCGGCCTCGTAGTAGAGGCGTGGAAAGGAAGGGTCGGCCCGGCGCAATGTCACCGGTGCCAAGCTTTCGGCCACGCCTCCGCGACGTGTCACCGCCCAATCAGGTGTGTGAGGTGTGGTAGCAACCACACCGCCAAAGAATGCAAGGTGGCGAAAGACGGCACCCCAAAATGCGCCAACTGTAAGGGCGAACATACCGCAAATGACCGCAGATGTCCGGTCATGAAGAGGGAGGCGAGGAAGCGCGGCATACGCATCCCTGAGCCAATCCCTCTTCAATCCACCCGATCCCAACGGCGAGCTGTCGTGGACGAAGAGGGATGGACGACGGTGGGAGCGAGACGGCAACAGCCGTCGGCCCCCCCCGCCGCCCCACCCTCTCGCACACGTCGCACTAGGAGCGCGCGTGCCGCTGCCCCGACGACCGCAACTACCGCGGTCGTAGAGGGAGCGGTACTACGCACTCCCGCGAATCCCGCCCCTAAGGCCACCCCCTCCAATACACAGGTGTCTTCCGATTCCTCCAAAAAGAGGAAAAGGAAAAACAGGCGAAAGAGGAGGAAACAGACCACTGTTTCCCCCCCAGCCGCGGCACCTGTAGTAACCACCGCAGAAATTACGGCACCTACAGAGGCGCCCGTAACAACAGCCACCAACCCGATGGAGGGAGTCGAGAGCGTCTCGGCCCCCTCCAACATCGTTCCCACGCCCTCAGAGGGCGTCGCACTTACACCCAACAAGCCGATCGCGAACTCCCTTCAGGAAATCGTGCAATTAATCGCGCCCCTACTCGGGGAAGTGCTAGCCGCCGTAGCGGCCGGTACCGACCCCTTAAACGCCCTTCTGGTGGCACTAACCGGACTTATAGCTCGTCGTGATGTATTATAAGCCCATAAAAATTATATACTGGAACCCTGGCGGAGTGGGGTACAGAATCGCCGATCTGCGCCTTCTCGCACAACTGTACGACCCCAGCGTCATACTGTTGGGCGAGACTATCTCAGGCCAGGGTCCTCATTTAAGGTGCCTAACTTTTCGTCTATAGAAGAGACGAGATTACTCCTGCCGGACGACCGTACAGAGGTACGGCAGTGTTGGTCAGGAGAAATCTGGTCCACGAAGAATTAGAGCTACCTAATTACGAATCCACACGGACGATAGGCGTCAAAATAAACGCGGAGGTAGGGACTTGAGAATATTCGCGGCGTATCGTCCCCCCGGTTCCGCGCTACACCCGTCGGACGTCCACGCGATCTTCGACAGCAGCTCGCCTGCCTTCATAGTCGGCGATTTGAACGCCAAACACACAGCTTGGGGTTCGAACACCACTAACAAGGTCGGGCGGGCTCTGTACGAGGACGCCGGCGCGTGGGGATATGAAGTGTTGGGGCCTAGCGAACCGACACACTTTCCGTACACGCCGGAACATCGCGCGGACGTATTAGACATAGTACTACATCACCTGTGGAATCTCCCGGTCACCCTGGAGGTTCTACACGATGTCGACACAAATCACCTTCCGATCATGCTAACGCTCGATACGCGAGTAGTGAGTGTAGAGCATCCCGCCGCGCGCCCTTCGGTGGACTGGGCGCGTTTTATGAAAATCAAAGAGTTCACCTTTAGCGGACCATTATCGTCGGCAGACGAGGTCGACGCGCTCGCCGTCCGTATTAGTGAGAGCATCGCTCCAAGCTAAGGATGCTGCGACGTGTCCCTCGAACCCGCAGGTTAGCAGAGGTGGACTCCGCTTAGGATACAAGCGATGATTTCGAAAAAACGCACTCTCAGAAAACTATAGGCGCGAACTCGCTGCCCGCGTCTCAAGCGGGAGCTAAATTCACTAAGCGAGAAAGTAGCGATTGAAGTGAAGAACTTCAGAGGAGATCAGTGGCAACTGCGCATAGACGCAGCCAGCACTGACAACACGTCACTCTACCAACTCAATCGCATGCTCTCTCGCACTAAAACACCCACGTGCCCCCCTTATAGATAAGGACGGCAATAAGTGCTTCGACGCACAAAACCGCGCGGAAATTCTAGCCGAGCACCTAGAGGTGCAATTCACACCCAACTTACCGAACTATAGTGTCCGAGGCGTAAAAGCTCACCATAAGCGTGTTGAAAAGCGAGTCAAGGAACTACTAGTTACACCTCCCCCCCCGCTTCCCGGGGACACGTTTTTCTCGCCCTCCGACGTCAGGAGGGCCATTAGTCGCCTCCCTCTGAGGAAAGCGCCTGGTCACGACGGTATCCCAACCAGTGCGCTCAAACAACTCCCGCGAGGGTTCGTAGTAGTAATAACTCGGCTCTTCAACGGTATACTTCGCACCCATCATTTTCCACGGGATTGGAAAACCGGGAAAGTAATAATGCTTCCCAAACCGGGTAAAGATCGTAGATTGGCGGCGAGCTACCGGCCTATAACGCTGTTACCGCACATCGCCAAACTATTCGAAAACTGCTACTGCAGAAGATTCGTCCTCACGTCCGGCTACGTGAGGAACAACACGGTTTTCGCAACGGCCATTCGACAACCACACAATTGGTCCGCGTGCTTCATTTTTGACCTCCGCATGTAACCGGGGTCAGAGGGCGGTCAGGGTCTTTCTCGATATAGAGAAAGCCTTCGATCGTGTTTGGCACGCCGGACTATTGTACAAGTTGCTCGACATCGATACTCTACCGCGCGCGTTAATTCGACTAATCGCGTCATACCTATCCGAACGCTCGTTCTACGTGAGCATCGAGAACGTATTCTCGACGTCGCGACCGATCGCCGCCGGTGTTCCGCAGGGGGGGAGCCTGTCCCCCTTACTGTACGCGATTTATACTAACGACATCCCGTGCCCTAAGGGCCGCTTCGCACCGATGCTGGCGTTATACGCGGATGATTGCGCCTACTTGGCTTCTGCCATGAACCCGAGCAACGCTGTAAAACGGTTACAGAGTGCGCTCGACGCCCTACCGCGCTGGTTGGACAATTGGCGTATCGCCGTCAACGTCGGTAAGACGGCGGCGCTAACGTCCAAATACGGCAAAGATTACCAGCGACTGCGTCTTCGTGGACAGGTAATACCTTGGCAGTCGGATGTAGTCTATCTCGGATGCAAGATCGATCGCAGGCTATCAATGGCCCCTCAGGTGAATCGTATGATTCAAAGCGCCAGAGCTGCGAGAGCGGTATTGAGACCAGTATTGGCATCTCACTTGCCCGTCCGAGCTAAACTCTCCGTCTACAAGGCTTACATTCGTACACGATTGACGTACGCCGCTACAGCGTGGTACGGATTGACCAGTAACAGTGCAAGGAACCGCATCCAAGCACAACAAAACATAACCTTGAGAATGATCCTAAACGCGGGGCGTTACGTCAGAAATGATGTAATACAACGCGATTTAGGCATCGAATCGATTCACGAATTTGTCACGAGACTAGCTCGTAACTTATTCGACCGTGCGGACAACGGTCCGCACGAACCTCTCCATGGGTTGCCCGCAACACGCACGTCCTCCGGACGTGCCCGTAAGTTCAAATTCCCCTATTCTAGGGAGCTTTTGAACGTATAGGCCCCTCTCGACCTCCGTCTCAATAGAGACCGAGAGGTCGGGAGGGCGTAGTAATGGATAGATTCGTCGCGGCTGACGCTTGAGGGATTAGCCACGACGCAAAAATAGTTATACCTAAAAAATCCGTGTTAAAACGGTACCCAAGACCAGGGGAGCAGTCGCCCCCTGCGCTGATAACCCGGGTAATGGGGTAACACCCCGAGGCCCGTACCTGCGAAGTTCACGGGAACTAAGCAGATGACACCACACACACACACACACAGGCAGGGTATACCGTAGTCTTATTCTACGAGCACAGAACTACAGGGCTGGACCCTTACACCGCAACTGGTCTGGCGATAGATGGAATAGGGCTGCCACCATCTTACCCAATGTTAACAAACCATCAATTAAATAACGCAGAGAAACCAAAAACTCTAACGTTAAAGTTCACATAACTCAAGGGAGTTCCCGAGAACTGAGTTATTACAACTCACGTGCGATTTATTGAATATTAAGTTTGCAATAATATGCAATTCCACGATCAAATAGCACGCGACGTTGGATAAATGCCTTCCATATTGGAATTCTGAGTAACATTGACATAACATTCTCATGCATAATAATGCACATAAGTACCCTCATATTGGATTAAGTAATTTCGCTCTACCGCTATAGCTTTCTGAGTACCTAACAAGTGTAAAAACCGACTTCAAATCAAATCTGCGCAAATATAGCCGTGAGCAAAAATAAAGGGTCGCTTAAGAAAGTTTGAATATCTACCATGTGGCGTCACTAAGTACTAAAATTTAAATAAAAATAAAATTTAATAAAAAATACTGTATTATGCAAGTTTACGTAAGATATCCTTTTCGACTTAGTTTATGATTTTTATTAAATATAAATAAATTAATAGAAATATTTTATTTTATTTTAAGGATATTTAATTGTCTATCATGCACAATTTATTTCAGTTAGCTAAGTTTATCTTCCGAGACCCTTTATTTTTGCTCACGAGTGTAACGTGTACGTAGATATAAACGTCTTACGGTCAGTGTCTTTCCCTAGTACGTTTGCCGTGCTTTGAAGACCGTATAATGTCTTCAAAGAGGCTGAAGAAAATATAACGTATAGTTAACGCCTATGTATTTTCAACACAAGTAATAAAATATTTATAGATGAAGAGAAAGAAATGACTCAGCCATTTATCCGCCAATTACTTCAGAAGATTTAAACAGCTTGGAGACAATTGAGTGAAAATAGATTTACGCGTAACCTTACATATATCAGGCTATAGGTAAAGGCATGGCTGACTGAGACCATAGACAAGGCGCTAGTATTGCCACCGCCAGTAATGTTGTTTACCTAATAAGAATATAGAAAAAATATAGGTTTCATGATAAAAAAAACGAATGTGCGTTAGACTACACGACTGAAGTAACACTGCTATAGATCCATTCAGTATAATACATACACAATTGTTCAAGACAGAAAGAAAATCATTCAACACTTCAACAACAACTCCTTCCGCCCCCCCCCCCAGTGCCCTCGCAGTGCAAGGGACAGCCGATGTCGCCGTCTTCCTCCCGGGTCCACTTTGGTGGACGAAAAAGGCCGCCAAGTGAACCCGAGTCCCCTTTTAGTCGCATTCTACAACAAGTAGGGGATACCGTAGCCTTATTCTACCAGCCCAGAACTACAGGGCTCTTTCTTTTTATCTTGACTAACTTATATCTTCCACTCAACTTTCGCCTCCCCCGATCATACTTAACGTAACGCTCTCACCAGTTATCTCATAAGTGTGCGTAAAGAATTTTTACTTTAAAACACACACACACTTTTTGGTACAGGTCCTCGATATACTCCAGGGAGCATTACATGTGTAACCTCTGCGCGGAGACGAGGGAGATGTGGAAAAAATCTGGCGCCTGGTTCTACAAGACCCTGCCCAAATATATCCTGCCGGAGAGGAAGGTCACCGGACGGTACCATGACACGGAGCTGGCCAGGTCATTGCAAATGAGACAGGTAATTATGATATACATTTTTTATGATAATATATTATATATACAAGTATAATTACAAGTAAAAACAAATACTGTATTGAAATCAGTGACGGATATTACACATATATAATGCAATACACGCTACATTACGCGTTCGCTTTCATTTCTTAAGTATCATAGTTACTTTGCCAAATATTCCTTTCTTCCATATTTGAGCTCGCTGTCGTTACGGAATACCTGGACTTTCTTGTATTTTTTGTTGACGGGGAGAGAAATCTTCAGCAAGATAACCCGCCTTTCCACACCCGGGGTTATGTAGGGTTTTTACCCACTAAAACCCTCCTGGCCCTTCCTCAGTGCAAGGCGACACGGGCCAGCCGATGTCGCCTTCTCCTCGGGTCCGCTTTGGCGAACGACAAAGGCCCTCGTTGCCCAGTCGCCCAGTGAACCCGAGGCCCCTTTTCGCTTTCTACGACAGTCAGGGGATACCGAAGTCTTATTCTACGTGCCCAGAACTACAGGGCTGAAACTTTGTTGTATTGATCATAATCCTACCAATATTTCAATCAACAAGCATTTTTCCAATCAATTTTTAAGTAAGGTCCTTTACCAACCAAAATATATTTATAAAATAAATTCAATTTTATAAAATTTATTTACAAAAAAAAATCATCTAAAAAGTTTTAATTTATTATTTTCGGGATTCGAGGTAATAAATTGTTACTACGTAAATAGTCAACAACAGTATTGTTAACCAGTTACAAAGTAAAATAGACAGAAGTCAAACGAGGTCTAATTTTTTTTAATACTGTCTAAGCAAGTGCTTAACAACGATTCCCTGATTTTAAGTGGAAATGCAGTCCTGGATTGTAAGGCTCACTAGGTCAGTAAACACCTATTCACTCTACTCTTGAAAACACTCTCATTGTAATCAGAGGGTATTCAGACGCGGGCAAACGAAAGACTTTTTTTTTTCAGATATATTACTATCATTCTTGTTTACCATTCCTACTAAGCTTTTGCTATATGGTACACGTCAATAGTTGCGGAGCAATAGCTAAGTGGTACGAGCTACCATAAACCATTAGGCTAAACAGGGACGTAGCGGTCGCGGATAAACTTATAACAATGCAACCAAAGTAACCAATTCAAGAACATCACAAAAGAGCACGGGCACAAGTCTGTGGTTGCGCTTTATTGAAAGAAAAAAACCAATAGGCTATTGACGGTATATATATTCTTATATATTATATATGAATTAAATAACACATCTTTCTATAATGAAATAAATGGTATACAACAATAAAGCAAAAGGGCCAGTGTGACCCCAATAACATCAGAGAGGACCATAAAAAATCTCTCGTTTCCTCACTAATCCTTTCAAAATGAAAGTAAGGCCATATAAAGATTTTATTTGTCCTCTTTTGTTACGAACGGATATGTATTCCGAATATAGTTTTAGAATGTTCCAAATCATTTACTTCCTACGGGATCAAAGCAAAATGCGACATAAGAAGTCTTTGTTCAACTCCTTCGATAAAAGGTCGAGAAGCGGCAAACTTGGCGCTTGGTGAATCGTTATGTTGCGGAATCTCGTATTCACGTGTAGACAATTAATTATTGAATAGCATGATGGCCTAGTAGCTAAGGGCTTCGATTTGCAATCCGATTATCGCGAGTTCGGTTCCAGTTCCAGCTCCAGAGGTTCCAGTCGGCAAAGTCGGCAAAAATATTTGCTGTTTTTGGTTTTTTTAAATAAAAGAAAGAAAAAGAAGCAAACACGAAAAAGAATTTAATATTTAAAAAAGGTATAAGAAAAAATATTCATTTGAAATAAATTTAAAATTTTGTACAGCTTATTTTGTGGACATTAGTGTGGGATATTTAATATGACTATTTTTAACGACTATTGACTTGAACCATCTCCTAGCACAAGCTTAAGCTTAGTTGGAATAGTTAACAATAATATTCGCAGGAGGCCCGGTTTTAAACCGGGTCTGTCACTGGGGCGAGATGGTAAATGCTGACGCCCATCTCACCCCATCACAGTGAAGGACTGCTCACCATGGGAGGTTTTAGTCAGTAGGGGCCTCTAGTAGGCCGAGCCCGACATAACTTGCCCGCTTCCCCGGCGGGCACGTATTAATAAAAGCATTTCCTCCCATGAAAAAAAAAACAAAAAAAAAGTTAACACTAATGTTAGTAATATTTATGGAAAATACTGGCTCACGGACTGACATGCATAAACTGTTGTTTCTCGGATTCGTCCTTGAAATCAGTTAAGGGAGTTAATTTATACCTAGTTTATAATTTTCATCCTAGGAGGCCGGGAACAGTAGCAACGATGGTAAGACTGAGTCTGAACCCGGCTCTCCGCTCAGCCTACACGCGCCCTCGTTCTCTAGGCAGCCCAGCAACACGGACAGCCGGAAGTCGATTTCCTCATCTCACGTAAGTACCAAACTATACCGTACATCTCACTACGCCAATTGATTACTAAGCCGAGTTCAAAAAGAAGGAGGATCTCAATTCGTCTGTGTTGTTTTTTATGTTTCTTACCTCATAATTTTGATTGTCTGGTATATATTACGAGTAGAAACTAAAACCGACTTCAAATCTAATAGGAATGTTACGAAATTAAATTAATCAGAATGCAACCAAACTCTCATCAAACTACTCTTGAAGTACAGGATGTACTGGGTTCCAATAAAAAATGAATCATCGAAATCAATTGGTGTGATATTCGTCCATTTGTTGCGCACATACTTGATGCAAATTTAAGACATAGTTCTCATGGATGTCATTGTCAGAATTGTGCCAAATTTAAATGGGGATGATGGACCACACAGGAAGTACCAGCTTTAAAATAAAAAAAGAATCATCAAAATCACCCTGACGAAAGCTAGGAGGAAAAACAAAGATGAATTGAAAACCTTCATCTTTTTGAAGTAAGTTAAAAAGAGTACAAAAAGGCGGACTTAATGCCAAAAGGCATTTTCGGCCAGTCTACTTACTTTGGGGTTATGCAGAAAGGTACGGGTGCAAGTTAGACAAGGAAAATCTATATATCAGCCCTGTAGTTCTGGGCTCTCAAGAATAAGACTACGGTATCCTCTGCCTGTCGTACAGTGGGTGACAAGGGTGGGGGCCTGCGTCGTAGGACGACAAAGTGGACCCGAGAAGAAGGCGACATCGGCTGCCCCGTGTCGCCTCCTCCCCTGCGGTAACCTCCCCCCCGGGACGTGCTCTCCTTGAGCACAGTGCAGAGGGGCTCCGGTGCGTTCCACGTGAGATCCCGCAGCCCCTCGTCATGCACCGAGGAAAGGGCCACCGGGGAGGTTGTAGTGGGTAAGAACCCCACATAACCGCCGCCTTCCCAGAAGGCGGGGTATCTTTGTGAAGATTTCCTCCCCGTCAACAAAAAAAAAGGGAAAATCTATATATATATAAAAGAGAAAGTGTGTGGGTTTGTGCCTTATAGACTCCGAAACGGCTGGACCGATTTCAATGACACTTTGAGGGAATCTTCAGATTGACCTGGCCAGTAATCCTGTAAAGTTTGGTAACGATCGGTGCATTCCTCTTTTATTTACTAGGATGGTATTCTATTGTTTTAAAAACCAAATTTGTATTTACAATGCGTTGTGTATGTTTATGTCATTATGAACCATATTGAAGTACAATGGAGTATATTGAAGTATAATAAAGTATACTGAAGTATATTAAAGATAATAATTAAGGAATTTGAAGAATTCAAATAGAGTCATTATAATTATCTTCACCTGCTCGAGTAAAGGATAGAAGAGAATGAATACGAATAGAAATGAATATTTTAATATATTAAAGTTAAAAGTTAAAGTTACAGCCTTTATATATATAATATATATGTCCCACTGCTGGGCACAGGCCTTCTCTGTAAAGAGAGTATAAGGGCATAGTCCGCCACGCGGCCCTAATGCGGATTGGCAGACTTCACATGTCGTAGAAAAATTTTCTAAGACATGTAGGTTTCCTCACGATGTTTTCCTTCACCGCCGAGCGCGTGGTTAATCAGCACATAAAATTGCAACAACAAATTTATTGGTGCCGGCACCGGGGATCGAACTCGGGTTGCTAGCGTACTATACAACTTGAGCCAACCGCCCGGACACTGAGCTACCACGGCTCACTATTTTAATATATTGTGAGAGTTAAATTAAATATTTAATGATGTAAGTTTATTGTTTAAATAAAATCTAACCGGGCAAAGAGGGCTGAGTACGCTAGTAACATATAAATATATCTAATATAAATTTATTTTATGTGCACAAACAAATGGGTTTATACTATTCAGTCAGTAGTGTTGGGGTATCATTAAATTTCCTTGTTAATTTAGCGGAAAATGTTTAGAAATTTACTATTTTATCTCAATTCAATAAATTTATAACTAGGTAGAATAGAATCGATAAACTTTCTACGCGTCCAATTTAATGTCCATTAAAATTGACAGTTAATTTACTTTGACTAATCTATTTACTTTGTGCAAAATACAAATTGAATATTACTCAAGTCAGTTAAATTGACAATTATAAACGACTAGCTTCGCACAGTTGACACAAATCATTTCTTAAATACTTGAAATATCGAAAATAATACATTTTTATATAGTCTCGATCATGAGTAATGAGTCGGTTAGTGGTGTTTCGGTGGTATTTTATATACTATAGATATGTAGATTTTCTATTAGTCGTGGTAGCTGTGTCCGAGCGGTCGCCTCAAATTGCACAGTACGCTATTAATCAGAGTTCAATCCCCGGTGCCGGACCAATGAATTTATTATTGCAATTTTATGTGCTTTATGAAAACATCGTGTGGAAACCTGTCTTAGAAAAATTTCTAAGTCATATGAAGTCTGCCAATCCGCACCAGGGCCGCGTGGCGGACTATGCCCTTATACTCTCTTTACAGAGAAGGCCTGTGCCCAACGGCGGGATATATATATATATAGGCTTTAATTTTAACTTTCATTCCTTTTATAATAAAACGATGTTAAACTTTTCACGATAAGAAGTTAAATCTGATTCTAGACTCGCGCAATTATTTGCCCCATTTCATATTCCGGACAATGACGCACGCGTGACGCACTGACGCGACGGACAGACGAGCAAGTCGGGGTGTCTGCGCGGCCCACGTTTTGTTGGTTTCTCTAGGATGTCTAATGAGCTGTTTACAACTGCTTATAGATTTCCACCACCCATGACAGCAGCAAAGCAATGGCGCGACTGATCTCTCGAATCCTTCTTACTCAAGTAGGATAGATAGAGACAAATTTTGCTGTTCGCTTCTTAACAAGATTATTAGATCTCATATTTCATATGAACTGAGCCCATTGCTACATGGCGCACATTTTTAGTAATAGATTATTTGTACTTAAAAAACCGAAAGAATAATAATACATTGGTAAAAGCTGGCTGGGTTTTCAAGTCTCGGGTTCGAATCCTTTTCATATACCAATGAATAGTCGTTAGAAAACAATCACTTACTATAAATTTGTAACCGGTCATGGGCTGTTAAGCAAAGCACAACCAGATAGTGAATTGATAGGACATTTTGCGCGAATGACATCCAGTATTCATAAATTTATAAGACGTTGTCACGTCAAAACAAATATCAAAATCGGTTCACCCAGTCAAAAGTTATGCGTTAACAAACATAAAAAATACAGACGAAGAACGATTGAGGACCTCCTTCTTTTGAAGTCGGTTGAAAAGGTTTATTATAATAAAAAAAATGTCACCTGTCTTTTCGTAAGGGTAACTTTCAATTGTACCCCATTCAAATAAATAGAGCTTATGAGTTGCCAGTAAATAAATGATGAAACTATCGCTTTCTATCTATATGCTTGGTTAAATTGCAAGCTTAATTTTACTTTTATTGCTAAACGGCAGGGTGCCAATTAATTGATAGAAAGTGGCAACATTACATGTGTTAACTAGCCAGTGATATTTATCTTGTAACACACGTTTATTATTTTATGACGTACCCAACGTAGTCTATTTTTATGAACGTTTAGTGTCATCACAGTTACTAGGTTTGATAATCTAGCAGATAGAAAATTGACAGTGTTATTCAGTTGTGCCATGATATGTCATTACACTGTCAATCCAATTGTGTTTCAACTATCAACAATTTAAGCGTCAATAGCCTAATGGTTTAGGGTACGATCTGCGAATCGTAAGGTCGTGGGTTCGAATCCACCATTCGACTATTGCCGTGAACCATGTCCAAGCACAAGCTTAAGCTTAGTTGGATTGTTTAACAAGATTGTTAGTATTATTTTAGGAAAAAAAATATTGCTAGCTTTCTTTTTAAAAAACAAATAAAAAAAAAAGAAAAATTCCTGCTTTTGCCACGATACAATTTCATTGTAATAGGTTGATTTTGTATTGAATTTCTGTTGCAAATAGCAGACCCTACGTCAGAGGTTCCCCAGTGTATGAAAGATATTTGGACATTTCAGTATAGTTCTGTTTTGTCTTCAGGTATATTTATATGAATTTATACATTATATACATATGATTTTAAGGAGGTTTCTGGCATGTGACTGTGTTTACATTAATATTATTCACTCAAAAAATATTTTTATTGCATCTAAATTTTGAACTACCGACGTCTCGAGATCTTTACAGCTGTTTTACCACGCGGAGGACTGAGACAGGCCTTGTCATAGTTGATCTAGACTACCGTCTGGTCTTGATTATTTATTGTATTGTGTGTGAACTTGAACTTCCACAGTATACGGCTGGCTTGACTTCGTTTTAATTTTGATTTGATATATAACCGCTGTAACACTTATTCGAAACTACGAGAATTCAAAAACCTAATACCCGGTCTCTTTCTATTTCAATCCTCAAGGACGCCCACCACGATTGGAGCGAAACGGACATGTTAACCCACGCTGTTAGCGGTCTCAGCCTTCATAGAACCGAGAGTCTTACCCAACGCTCGCTGGCCGGTCTCAAACGTACCGGCAGTAAAGGAAGTGCTTACAGCCTTCGCAGCATCAGGAAAGAGACACCCAAGCCGGCCCAACCAGAGAAAACTACGATCCCCGACGCCGGATTCGGGACACTAGAGATTAAACTGACATATGACAATGGAACTTCGTCACTCGCCGTGACAGTTTTAAGAGCCAGGGGTCTGATTGGAATGGATATGACTGGATTATCCGATCCATTTTGTCGATTGGAAATCATACCTACAGGTATTGATTTAATTATTCATTTTTTAAAAATTTATAAGCCAAAAGTGCGCATTTGACTCCAAAAGGCATTATCTGCCAGTCTCGACTCTTGTAAAGATAAAGTAAAGAATGGGAACTTGATATGTATGTAATTTTTCTTTATCTTCTTTGTGTAAGAGAAATGTAAACAAGTATCACGCTTCCTTCTTGGTGAATAACCAATGCCATTCATGATTACTGGGCGCCAAGTCTTCTTTTACAATTGTGACAAAATGAACGTTATAATTTTGATGCCAGTGAACTTTTTGGTGGTAATTTACTAGTTAAGTTCTTTTTCTTTTTTTATGTAAGAGGCAATTGTCACTCTGCGCTATATGAATGCAGGGGCGTTAATGCATGTCTAATTTCCTCTATTTCGTTTTAGAAAAATTGCCTACGCTATATTTATTCCCCTGGCTTGGACGGTCATTCAGATTCCTTCCTCTCATTCTTCTCATTAAAACTATACTATTACATGTTACAATTATATTATTTTATCGTAATTCTACTATTTATTGCTCCTTTTACAATATTATTTCCTATTTCTTACATTTTTATTTATTTATGTTGTTCAGTTTATTTATAATTCACCGACACTTGAATGTTCTTTCATTGGCTAATCTCGTACATCTTCTAAATATGCCAACTTATGTGTACTTGAACACTAAAGACATAATGAAATATCAAAATGCAAATATATGTTATGAAGTTTATTTAATATCTTCAATGTTTTCAGAAGGGACATATTCCAACAGGCTGCGTACAAAGACTGTGCACAAGACAAAGAATCCGGAGTTCAACGAAACGGTACATTTTTTCGGCATCACCGAATCTGATCTGGGTGCGAAGTCTTTGGAAATCGTTCTATTCGACGATGATAGGTACGATTCAAACATGACTTATCTTCAGTATAAATACCTTCAATCTAGGCTTCACGTCATCTGCACGTCGACTGCGCATATAGGCTCTGCGCGTACTGCTATACAGATGCGTTGTAGTCGATCCTAACTTCCGCGTTTTGATCAGACTAGTTGTACAATGGGATTTGTTGAGACTACACAGCTTACGCTGGTTTTAGCATTGTTTTTAAAAAGAAAAAAAACCTAATAATTTTTTTTATTTACGAGTGAAACGCGCTTCAAGGGATTAATCTGAATCTTCTCCGGTGAAGTCAGCGGAAAGAAGATTCTGTGATGTTCTTTACACTAAGATGAGTGAGTTCTGAAAGAATAAAATAACTGTTTGCTTTCGTCAATGTTCTCAATGGAACTGTTATTCAGAATTAGTCCTAAAAAGGACTGATATGTATCCCAGAAACCAGTAACATTAGTCCTATTTAGGACTTATGTTACTGAACAACAGTTGCATTGAGAACATTGACGAAAGCTGTTCTTTTCAGAACTCACTCTTCTTAGTATAATATAAAGAACGCCATAATTCTATGCCGATAAAAGTTATCTCTATTGAGACAATCCTCGATCGCTTCATGGATGTAAATTGTGTCAAAACAAACGATCAGTGACATCATAGTTGTCAATTTATGTTGGTTCTAGTAAGCTGCTAGTTCAGTTGTTCCACTACGGTTTCCCGATGGCGTACCATTGACACTCTAATATTATTTCAATTGTTAGTATATGGTAATTTCGTACTAAACGACATCTTCAAGACACGCCAAAATAATTTAATCGATATCGAATATTCATAAAAGTTACAAAGCACACGAAATCCCTTCTGTAGGTGTTCTGTAGGTGATCACTTAAGATCAAGTGATGCATGCCCGTTTACTTCCTTTTTCTATAAAAACAGTGAAAATAATAGTCCTTAACTTAAACTTAAACTTTTAAGTTATTATCAGTCAGGGGATTTGAACGCCAATGAATATCCGTTTTTATTTACTAATGTACATAAAATTTAATAGTAATTAGTGCTCATTATGTCACTAGAGGTTCTCTCCGGTGAAGCAGTAAAGGCCAGCCTCTCTGGCCAACTGTATTACTCGTAGTTCATCCAAAAAAAATTATGTGACTTTTACCGCACTGTTCTGTCATATTATTATAGTCACAGGTTACGCCCTAGGATCGGAACGCTTAAACGTAACATAGTAACCGTTAAGCCGAGGTAACCCCTCACCGGGGAACCTCGCGTCGAGTTACTTGCTATAGAGGTTCAGGGCTAGCGACCTAAGAGCTATGCCACCTCTCATTCCGGTGAAGCAGTCAATATCAGCCTGTCTAGCTAATCTGTGTAGTTCGTCACAAAAAGTGAAACAACAAACATGAAAGTTTTTTATGTAGGCTGGTAGACACACCAGTAACATTACACGGTCCAAGCAGTTTTTACAATGATAATGATCGCGGTGTTTCAGATACGGATGTGATGAAATGGGTTCCGCCACAATTTCTTTACGGGATTGCGCAAAGTCGCCAACTCAGGTCAGGCTGGCGTTGTCTGGAGCCAGTGGAGCTGAGCCGACAGGATCCAGAGTGCTCTTGGGGCTCTGCTACAATACGAAGAAACGAGCTCTGGTGGTAACCATTTGTAGAGCCGCTGATCTGCCACCACAAGACAGTAATGGATATTCGGATCCTTTTGTCAAATTGTAAGCACACAGCCTTTCTCAGCACAGTATAAAATCATTTCTTCCGTTTCAAATGTTCAAATTTCAGCATGTTTCTATCAATTAATCTTACTTTTTTAAACGATTTTTAAAAAGGTTCTCCATTCGTTTGTATTTTTTCTAATGTGTACTCGTTGTCACAATTTATTTTGTTAGCATCAAAGGAAGTTAGAACAGGAAAAATCGTATAGAATAATTGAAGTCCTAGTATATCTTCGGAACCCAAGATGATATACTAACAAGTATGACGCCTAACTAAAACAGCACCTTTTCAAATGACAAGGATTCCAAATCACAAACATGAAAACAATACAGGCGAATTGACAATGTCCCATTTGGAAGTCGGTTTATAACAATTTTTTTCTTGCAGACATCTCGACCCAGACCCTTACCACAAGAAGCACAAGACCTCGATAAAATGGCGCAATCTGAATCCAGTCTGGAATGAGGAGTTTCCCTTCGAGACGCGTCCGACCGAACTCTCCCGCCAAAATTTAACACTGACGTTCTGGGACAAAGACTACGGCAAGCCGAACGACTTTCTCGGCAGCCTTGTGTTAGGCGCTAGTAGCAAAGGGCGCAGATTAAAACACTGGATGGATTGTATCAAGTTCCCCGACCATAGACACGAACAATGGCACGCTTTAACTGATACTCAACACTTATAAATATGCCGTCATGAATTTAAGAAAAGATCTGTTCTCCATTTATGTAAACTTTATGGTAACACCCTAATAATAAGTGTTATGGCGGGCTTAATATTATTTGGTAATATGCAGTAGTGAAGGCTTAGCGTTTTAAAAATAAAGCCAAGCTACATAAAAAATACAGATGTCGAAATATACCCCTCTAAAAATAAATCATACTATATGTTAACAGATTGAAATATATAATAAAGGTATAGATGGCCTCTCGGGCACTTTCAAGTCAGAATGCCGGAATATTTGCACAGTCAATAAACTCGTAAGTAATAAAAAATATTTGTAAAATAATTCGTTCTTGTTATATAGATAAAAAATAATGAAATAAAAAAAAATTATATGCCAATTGCAAGTAATTTATAACCGTTTCAATTATTAATATTTTTATACATTACTGTTATAAATGTGCCAAAATGTTGTAAATCTAATGTAAACAAAGATTTAGTAAGTAGATAGGCCGTTACGAATAAATCTCATCTGTTATTGTTATCTGTGGTATTTTTAAATGACATACGCACGTCACAGAATGCGTGCAAATTGTAATTTTATCTGATACATGGGGAATATAGGTGGTATTAATAAAGGCGGAACTAGAAGATCCCAAAAGATCGATATAGCTCTGGGTATCCACAAATAATGGTATATGGTAAGGCTACATTCAAACGCTCTCTCTTAAATCTGTACTTAAATGAGGAATAGTTATAAATTTTCCTATTTCTGTCCCTGTATATATTTAGTATCCATCTATATTTGGACCTACGTAGTTGTATTTATTATTTATGTTTATAAACATATAATATGTTTTTATATTTGTCTTTTTTTTTCTAAGATTGCTTTTTTTGTTATCGGGGAGGAAATCTTCAAAAAGATAAGAAAAAGGCGGGGTGCCTTCTGGGGAATGGCGGCTGTTATGTGGGGCTTTTAACCACTAAAACCTCCGCCCTAAGCGGCCCTTCCTCGGTGAGGTGAGGGGCTCCGGGATCTCCAGAGGAATGCCCCGGAGCCCCTCTGCGCTGTGCTCGTAGGAAAGCACGTCCCGGGGGGGAGGTTACTCCCTCCCCGCCTTCTTCCGGGGTCCACCTTGGCGGACGAGAAAGGCTCCCACCCTTGTCGCCCAGTGAACCCGACGCTCCTATTAGTCGCCTCTACACAACCCTAAGGTAGACTGGCAAAGAATACCTTCTGGCATTAAGTCCGCTTTTTTGTACAAGTATTATGTGCAAATAAAGATTAAATAAATATGCCGTAAACATCTCATAATAGAGGTTAAGGATAAAAGCCATTCAAGTCAATGAGGATATAACAGCTCTAGGTTAAAAATAAGCGATAATTGCTAGAACAACAGAAGTCGCTTTAATTTTATAATTAAGCTTTCTTATCACATAACGGTATAAACTACCGAGGGTTTTAAATCCAGCTAGCTCGTCCGGTATACGGCTATGAACTTATCCTGTCACATATGGGAGCTTAACAAGTTTAGTGGAGAGATATCGCCTTCTATCTCTTCCCCGATATGGTTAAAAGATCGAGTTTTTCCTCAATTTATTCATCGATTATTGTTAGTATATCTGATGCGTTATATATGTAAAGGCTATATATATATAAATATTAAAATTGTATCGTCGTTGTTATCGCGTGTAAATACATTGCATAAATATGGACGAACGCCATCTTTACGTAAAATAATTTGTTAATTGAAAATAAAAAACGTTTTTACATTATCTTGGTTTTATTTCAAAATAATTTTCCATCATGAGTGATATATATTTTGTATCGGAACTCAAGGACCTACTCAACCAAATTCTTGTTAATTGAAAAAATCCTCTCAAAAAAAAATTGTAATTTAAATTCTTTAATACGAGTGTTTAAAAAAATACAATTTAAAATTACACAAGTTCCTCTCCTTCTCCATTTGTTAAAGGAGGTTATTAAAATATAGTCGAGTGAGTAACATTGCCTCGTAGACAGCACTAGAGACGTTAAGATATTGTTTATACTCCTACTGCCGACAATTTAATTTAGACTGCCTAACAATTATATTGTGAATGTATTTTTAGATGAGACATTTTAACTCAATATTATTTAATAGCTTTTAGTAAGTGCGTAAGGTCGAGCCTTAATGATGATATTGGAAGTTATGAAGACGGTAAATAAATTAGAACACTCGATGGAAGGAAGACGTCCTTTTGATAAAAGATGAATCGAATTGTGTCTCATTGCTCTGTTCTGTTATTCAAACGATTCAGAAATTATTTTCATAGTGAAAGGATTAAAACACGGGTTCACAGGATTCAAGGGTCAAACCTACTCGAGTCAAGATTTCAAAAACCTTTTTTTGTTGACGGGGGGCAATCTTCAATAACAACAAAAAAACACTTTCTGATTAATACACGCTCCTTCATGATCATGTCCACACTCGCATGCACCCACGCACACTATTCTCTCCACAAATACACTCAATCACATAAATTATTAAAATATAGTTCCTAAGATAAACTCGAAGTTATGTACAATATCTTCCTAATACAGGCTATGCTAGTCTAGCAGGGAGATGTGTACCGAAAATCTAAAAAAGGAAAATGGATATTAAAAATAATATGTATGTAATAAATTTGTGTATGTACGTCATATGTGCAAAATGTGTGTGTGTGTGTGTTGTGTGTAAAAATATTTAATTTAAAAAAAAATTCAACAAGAGATACCCAGCCTTCCGAGGGGAAGGCGGGGTAAGGTTCTTACCCATTAAAACCCCACGGTGGCCCTTCAACAGTGCATGGCGAGGGGTTCCGTGATCACCAGTGAGACGCACCGGAGCCCCTCTGCAATGTGCTCTTGAACACGTCCCGGGGAGGTTCCGGAAAGCGACACGGACTAACCGATGTCGCCTTCTTCCCAGCTCCACTATAGCGGACGACAAAGATCCCTTGTTGACCCGTGAACCGCAAGGCCCTTTAAGTCGCCTTCTATGACGGGCAGAGGATACCGTAGCCTTATTCTACGAGCGCAGGACTACGGGGCTATTTAAAAAAAAACCTGCAGGATAACGGTGCCTTAAGCACATACGTAGGGTACGTAGAGATACCAAATTGCTTTAAGCTATTTTTATCTATATAAATAAATTGTCCTTACAGAAATCACTTTAAGATAAAATATGATTGCGACGGTTGCCCTTCAATCCCGTGGGACAATCCTAACATGTGTCCTTAGCCTCCTTACGCGTAATAACATGAGCCGAGTTACCATGACATCATTATATATCTATGTATTACGATATAATAGTTATTTAAACTATATAAATGAATTGGGAAAGGTTTCTTTATTTGCTTTTACTGCAAGAATCTAATGAACGCTTTGATATTATTTTTGACCCTAATTTTGAAATCTAATTACTAACTTAGAAGTTTCTCCAAGCTTCGAGATATTGTGTTACCGTAGAATGCTGCGCATTAGCTGGATAAAGAAGATTTCCAACATGCGGGTACTCCAGCGCATCGGATTAAACCAAAGACCGTCAAATGAAGTACATGATATGTGTGTATTTAGTGTTGCCTCCATGTGGCAACACTAAGTACTAAAATTTTAATAAAAATAAAATTTAATAAAAATACTGTACGAGTACTATCCAAGTTTACGATACGACAAGATATCTGTTTTCGTTTTCGTTTAAGTTTATGTTTTTTTTAATAAAATATAAATGAATTAATAAAAATATTTTATTTATGTTATGGATATTTAATACAATCCTATGGTAGCGTCAGGCCCAAATTGTCCCGTCGCGCAACCAATGTGACTTTTACAATGAATATGCAGAGAACACAAAAAAAACTACACCCACCCCAACGCACTAAATTTGTATTCCTGCCGGACAAAGCAGCGACTGCCTTGTGTGACGTCATCCATAATAACTAATATATTACAACGCTCAATTTCCAGTTCCAATCTCCTTTTTACGTAAGTTACTCCTTGTTACAGCAGCTATCTGTCAGTGAAAGTCTTGTCAAAATCGGTCCAGCTGTTCCAGAGATTAGCGGGAACAAACAAAAATATTATTTTGGTACATGTACTGTAATACATTCACATCCATGTATTAAAAAGTGATTATTTTTTATTAAAAACAGACACTCCAATTTATAAAATATGTATAAATGATCACATATTAAATTTAGCGCGTGCTAATATGGGAGAAGACAGACTTCTAAATACAGGTCTATTATTTCTTAGCTGAGGAATCAAGGACATCATATTTCTTTGTGTTAGGATCTGTAGGTCGAGTGGAGTAAAATAGTCCAACAACTAATACAGTCGCTTTATCGAGACAGCGTAACGTTGTACAAAGAATTATTTATAACGAGTACCGTGACAACTGCGCGACCTCATAATTTTATACAAAATGAGTTAGAAGGCAGATTAGGAACTAGTAAACTATTGTTTACAATACCAAGTTCATGTGACGATCACTAAATTATTAATGAATTTAAGATACAATAAGGTTCAGGTAAATCATCAAGATATCATTGGTAGTAGTTATTATGCGTAACAAATGCCGGGTGTCATGTGTTGCCAGCTAACATTTTTGTATATTTATTTATTTGTGCGGAAAAAAGTGATAGATTAAATGCTGCTAGTAGATCAAGTTTAAGTAAGTAAAGTTTCCTCTGATATAAGGCGATAGGCTCATCAGCGATATAACGGACCTCATAACGGGTACAAAGGGGACAGAGATTAGAGACGTGAAAGCTTGTAATTTTTTTTTATTTATTATCCTTTTGTATGTTTACAATTAAATCAAAGAGTGGCGAATGAACCGTGAGCAATAATTAACACAATTTGGCAGCAAATTAACCTCCAAACAATGTTCTTATAATTAACAATAATGAAACTTGTTTGAAAGTCTCGAGGCAAACAGTTTTCCATTGTTCATGTTATTCAATTATCTCAAATATATTGTCGATAATTTTGCTATCTAGCGTCTGGAAAATATAAGAAAGTCGAAAACGTTTGTATCTAATAAACACTTGTTATAGTTAACAATTTGTAATATTATTTTAAACGTAATTATATCTTACATTTATAATTATGTTATTTAAAAAATCAAAAATATTTTTTATCTCACAAATATTACTAACATTCTTGTTAACCATTCCAACTAAGTTTCAGCTTATGCTAGGAGATTGTTCACGTCTATAGTCAAATTCTGGATTCGAACCTACAACCTTACTTTTCGCGGTAATATAAAGTACTGATAGTTTAGTGGATAGGCACTTCTTCTTCTTCATGTGCCTTTCCATCACTGAGTCAGTCTTCTTGGTGGCTCACATCTCCTTATTGGTGGCTAAGCGGAATAGTGCTCCGACTGTTTTTATTCCAGTCCATTCCCTAATGTTTCTTAGCCAAGACTTCTTCCTTCTTCCCACCCCTCTTTTTCCTGCTATTTTGCCCATCATAATCAATTGCAGTACCTACCATGTCGCAGGATTTAGCCTAGCTACGATTCTACGCTGCTTGATTATTTTCACCAATTCGATGCTCTTCATGCATTCAGAAAAGAACCTCAATGTTGGATTCCTTAAACGTTCAGCTTATAGATAGATTAGCTTAGACTATTGTTTTCCAAAATTTTTAATTGGTTATTAAAACTAAAAAAATTAAAAAAAGTATGGTAACGCCTATATATGTCATACTGTTGGACACAGACTTCTCTGTAAAGAGAGTATATGGGCATAGTTCGCAAACGTAGTGGGGAGTTCATATTAGCCTAAGAATTTTTTCCACTTAGACATGCAAGTTTGCTCTTGAAGTTTTTCTTCATTCCATCGAGCACGTGGTAAATCAGTACTTGAATTCACAAGACATTACAATTGTTATAAATATACTAGCGTACCCAGTCCGCTTCGTCAGGCTAGACTTTGCTTTATTTTATTTAAAATAATAATAAAATTAAATAATAATATTTATATAAATAAACTTTCATCATTTAATATTTAATTTAACTCTCACAATATTCTCTTTCTTCTTCTCGAACGGGTGAAAATCATTACCTACACCCAAGTACATATCAGCAGCATCAGTAAACGGATACATTCGCGGCGCTTTGACTAATCTTGACTTCTTCAAAATCCTTAATTATTATATTTAATAACTTTAGTATACTTCAATATACTCCATTGTACTTCAATATGATTCATAATGACATAAATATAAACGATGCATGTGTCAATACAAATTTGTGTTATAAAACAATAGAATATCATCATAGTAAATAAAAGCTGTATTTGACAGTTCAAAGATGAGTGCTCCGATCGTCATCAAACTTTACAGGATTACTCGCCAGGTTAATTTGAAGATTACCTAAAAATTTTCATTGAAATCGGTCCAGTCGTTTCGGAGCCTGTATGGAACAAACCCACACACTTTCTCTTTTATATATATAGATTATATTTTACTTAAGTGTTAATTTTTAGCGTATTTAATTCGATAAAGTTTTTCTTCTTACTTGTAAATAGAGTCTCATACGCGTGTGCTGAATGCCATGGAAATTGTTTCATTCACACAACCCATAATTATATTCACACACATCATTAGGTGTGCGGTGACCTATTTGAACAAAGGTCAAATTCGCATCCTTTATTATCAGAACACTGTACCAGGCTTAATTATAATAATAGGCTGTTTGGTTTCATAAAAGAATAAAATATGTCTCAATTTTCAGTAATGTGTATGCGATTTTGATCTTAAATGACGACTGAACCTAGCTCTATTTTCCTCGGAACTTACTCGTATTTTAATACTAATGTCTTGAGCCGTTTTCCTAGAAACCAACATTATATCAAAATGTAATGTATGAAGGAGTTAAATTATATAATGCTATGAAATAAGTGTACAAATATTATTCGCTTCTCTCTAATACATAACTTTTAAAATTAGGTGTTCGGTGATGCCTAAAACGATAGACAGATATAAAAAGTCGGTTTACTGTAATAAACAACTCGTATTTAAACATATTTGTTCCACCTCCAGCGAAAAAAAACTATACAAGTAATCGTTTCCTAATCAGAAGTTTGCACTATTACAATGACAATTTCTGCAACGTGGAGGACTTAACTTCAGAAGTGGATATTTTTAGCAACTCATTTATTAGGTTCAAAACTTTCATTGTAAGTAAATTCTCCTGACTGGATTCTGTTTGATTCTTCTAGTCTGTACGCGGATGCAAATTGCAAATTATAATAAACTAAACATTCTCGGCACTGTTGGTCGATAAAAACTTGTAAAAAATATATAATGTAACATAATAGACAATAAGGACTGTTTGTTGCCACAATAAAGAGAAAAAAGAGAAAAAAAAAAGGAACTGGTATTATTATATATTAAGAGATAAGCAATCTTATAGCTATACTACCTCACAATCCGGTGAAGCAGTAAAAGTCACCTTCTCTGTGTAGGTTCGTCAAAAAATTAAACGTGTTACGTAACCATAACTGGCTTTAAGTTATCTTAATTACAATTGTTCACTGTAAACAGTTAGATTTTTTTTTGACGAACTGCACAGATTGGCCAGAGAAGCTGGCCTAGACTTCTTCACGGGATTGAGAGGTGGCATAGTTCTTAGGTCGCTGAGCCTGAATCTCTATCGCTAGTAACTCGACACGAGGGTCGTTGCGGTGAGGGGTAATCTCGGCTTGGACGGTTAACAGTTAGATAACAGTTAATAGTGTATGACAATGCTCTCGTTGTACTCCAAAGTCTTTATATAAACCTTTGTATGAAAAATGTTTAAGTTCGTTCGCAATACTCGTAGGGAGCAGTTCTCTGTTTGATTGTTTATAATTAATAAAGCTTTTTTAAAGGCCACTACTTTGGGCTCTCAACGTAACTAACGCCAACTGTTAATAACTGCCTGCAAAATGCCTCGTTGGGATACTACATAACGGAAGTCATCTTTATTCAAAACGGCTAACGTATTATAAGTTATCGTTTAATTTGTTGTTTATGTAATGAGTACGTTGAATATTCATGTGATCTCAAACTTCTTCATTATATACCACAGAGCTTACACAAACTTGTTTATATACTTAAGGTAATACATAGAAGAAAATATCCCATCGATACGCACGAAGCGGTTTGCCTCCAGCTTCCTTATGCGGACGGCTAAGGAATGGACCTCTCTGCCGATCAGTCTTTCCTCACGGGTACAATCTGAACACCTTTAAGTCCAATGTGAACAGACACCTCATAGGCTCGCGTGCTCCATCCTAGGCTTCATCTTCGCCTTCCATCAAGCAAGATACAAGCCACACGTGAGCCTAATTAGTATAAAAAAAAGAAAAATACGTGTTGATATTAGTGACTTTCTTGTATGTGGTGTTTGGTCGACTTCCTTTCATAAATAAAAGATAATGGGCTCAGTGTAATATTTATATCATTTCTAAGAATAGAAATACACTCGTGAGCAAAAATAAAGGGTCGGAAAAAAGCATCGGTTAAGAAGTATCTCTGAAGATAAAGTCGCTAGCTTACTGAAATAAATTGTGCATGATAGACAATTAATTTACAAAAATGTATAGGGGAAAAAATCTGTTATCTTTTATTAATGTGTCATGACTCTTCCAACTCAAAAGGTTTCTTAAAGCTATATATAAAAAAAGTTCTTATATCCTTGTTTCTGTTGGTTCAACGTAATATTAATTTTATCGAGACATCATTGTTGAGAGCTTGCTTGTGTTACATAGTTGCGTAGAATAAGATCGATGGCGTCACGGAATGTTTAATTTGGGAGATAAGCCATGCGTTAAATTGACTATTAAGCTAATCAAAATGTATTAACTAGATAATTATCGCTTTTATTAAACGTACCAGTAAGTTTTAATCAAATATATTGTTCACATTGTTGAGTTAAAGTTGATGTTACAGCCGTAACGCCAACCGATTTTGAGTAAAGACTTGGATTAGGTTCTGTTTACATTACGACTAAAAGGGGCCTCGGGTTCACTGGGCGACAAGGGTGGGGCCCTGCGTCGTCTACCAAAGTGGACCCGGGAAGAAGGCGACATCGGCTGGCCCGTGTCGCCTTGCGCTGCGAGGGCACAGGGAGGAGGGAGTAATAAGAGTAATAAGAGGGGCTCCGGTGCGTTCCACGTGAGATCCCGGAGCCCCTCGTCATGCACCGAGGAAAGGGCCACCGGGGAGGTTTTAGTGGGTAAGATTCCCACATAACCGCCGCCTTCCCCCCAGAAGGCGGGGTATCGTTGTGAAGATTACCTCCCCGTCAACAGAAAAAGAAAAGGTTTGTTTAATTCTATTCTATTCTTTGTAAACGTGTAAAGTTTGCTTCGATTTAAAGTCGGTTTTTGTTTGTACTGTTATATATACTTGTTGCCTATCAAAAGCGCTCAACGCGGCTGTTGTACCCGTCACCGGAGGGGCCCTTGTGTCGAGTTACTAGCAAAAGAGGTTCAGGCTAACCGGTCTAAGAGCTATGCCACCTCTCATTCCGGTGAAGCAGTCAAGGCCAGTTTCTCTGGCCAATCTGTGTAGTTCGTCATTAAAACGGCTGTAGTAAGTTATCACTTCAAAGATATATTTCACAAACCATTTATACTGTAGAATATGTATACTGGAGAAACGTTTATTAGTTACGTATGCTTCTACGCACGAATGCTCTTTTTTATTTCCGAATAATAAAAGTTATATACGAATATCTGAAGCTTGCCATACTTCTTGCACATTCGTGCTCGTTATCATAATTTACTATTTTTTTTAATGACGATCTACACAGTTGGCCAGAGAAGCTGGCCTTTACTGGTTCACCGGATTGAGAGTTGGCATAGCTCTTAGGTCACTTTGACACAGGTACTCACCGGGCACGGGTGCTTCGGTGAGTACCTGTCGTCCACCAAAGTGGACCCGGGAAGAAGGCGACATCGGCTGACCCGTGTCGCCTTTCGCTGCGAGGGCACAGGGGAGGAGGGAGTAACCGGGACGTGCTCTCCTTGAGCACAGTGCAGAGGGGCTCCGGTGCGTTCCACGTGAGATCCCGGAGCCCCTCGTCATGCACCGAGGAAAGGGCCACCGGGGAGGTTTTAGTGGGTAGGGGATCTTACCCACTAAAACCTCCCCGGACGTGAACCACCTCCTAGCACAAGGTTAAGCTTAGTTGAAATGATTAGTCTTGCACCGAGGAAAGGGCCACCGGGGAGGTTTTAGTGGGTAAAAACCCCACATAACCGCCGCCTTCCCCCCAGAAGGCGGGGTATCTTTGTGAAGATTTCCTCCCCGTCAAAAAAAAAAAAAAAGCTCTTAGGTCACTTAACATGAACCTCTATCAACTACTTATTAATTAATAATCTAAAATCTATTAACTAAATTTTAACTCGACGGTCCTATTATGCTACGCGTAGTAAGTATTCCGATCCGAGGGCGTCCGAGAGGGCCGAACCACGACTGGGTTGTTTGCTATTTTATTAATAAAAACTATTTGGCACTAACTTACTAGTTTTACTAGTAGTACTTACCTAGTTTTGAACTAGACCTACCAATATCTCAATCAAGAACCAATCTTCCATACGATTTTCAGGATATATCAGGAGGTATACCTTCGCAACTCAACATCCAATTCCATTAAAATAACAATAACAAGAGAAGCACATAAACAAAACAGCAAATTAATAAATAAAGCAGATTCAGATTTTATTGGTAACATAAAATTACAAGTCAATTATTCACTACAAATTATTACAAATTATTAGTATTACAAATTACATTAGATTATTAAATTAAAAAAAATTATGAAAAAATAGTACATCGAAGAAATAAAATGATTTTAATTTGTAATTTCATTTGTTAATTCCTCCACACTATAAAATATACACATACGCATACACAACGAACGCCTAAGGGAGCGGGTACCTAGGAGGCTTCTCACCCCTCCTAGGTAGGGCCCGGAGTACGGGCACGGCCGGGGGTTGCGGAAGAACTGTGGGATGTTATCCCGTGACCCCCACATACATGGTCGTATGGGGGAATACCGTGTGAAGATTTTTAGTCGGTTGGAGCCCGACACTACCGCCGTCGCCGGCCCTTATGGCTTCGGGGTGTGCATCCGCATTTTGTTTCACACGTAAATAAAAAAAAAAAAAACGCATGCACAAAAGCAATGTATCGAGGGCAAAATACGCTCTTTGGCTGTAGTTCACTAAGAGCAACAAAAATGCCATTAAAATTAACCACGTCAATTCTAAATTCATATAAATTTGTTAGCAAATAATACCACGAAAATATTTTGCTATTCATAAAAATCTCCATAAACTCATACCTCAGTATCAACGTTGGCAACCGGCAACTGGGGGGAAGGTGGAAGGAGGATGGAGGACCTCCCCCAGGGTGTGGGGTACTCACCTACCTCTCTTTTGCGTCATGTTAACAATTTTAACAGACGACGGAAATAAATAACGATTCGCAAGGAAGGCGGCTTCCTTTAGAATTGATTATGTTAACAAAATAAATGAAGTAAGAAAGATCTGAAGAGTTATACGGATTCCTGACGGAACAAATACAGTCCATGTTGATCTAAATTTACTGACTTCTCATATTTACGATAATATTATTATTGCGGATCTCATCGCGTTTCAATTACCTAGAATTCCCAACGTTTCGGACACTTTAAGATCACGTAATCATTAAAAGATAAACCGCTGAGATAAACAGCGTAAAAGTACCGTCCAGGTCGAGGACCCTTTCGAGTTACTAGCGATATAGGTTCAGGCTAAGCGACCTAAGAGCTATGCCACCTCTCAATCCGGTAAAGCAGTTGAGGCCGGCTTCTCTGGCCAACATGTGTAGTTCGTCAAAAAAAAAAAAAACGGGGAAAAGATTTATTTATTGATTTATATTATTTAATAAATATAAGAAATTTTAATTTCCTCTCTCCATTCTTTCCATTGTCCAATTATTGGACGGAGACATCGTTATATTCTTAGCTAATTATTTATGATAAAGAAAATTCTATTTTATAGATAGTTCCTGATAATGACTCAGCTTAATTATATTGTTCACATCTTTGATCAATATCGCTTCAATCCGATTTTATAGAATCATCTAATATCGATATTTATATCGATATATTATATCGATATATTATATCGATATATTATATCCGATATCGTAAAAAATAAAAAAGCATTCCATTCTTTCTGTTATTTCTGGTTGACAACTTGAATAAAATAAAACCCTTACTTGCGCTGTCATCACGAAGAGTATAGTGTAGCATGTTACTACACTCCTACTCTTCACGATGGCAGGACTCGTGGTATATATTTTATAATCTATGCATGTAGTCTGTACTGCTAGCAGAATCAAATCAAATCAAATAGTCTAGACTGGTATCCGTATTAGTACAAAACTTTTCTAATATTTAAAATTAAGCGCTAATTATAAACAAATTTCGATATATGAAAAATATCGATATATTTGTACTATATATCGCGTAGTATCGATACAACCTCACGATATTTTATATCGAAAAATACATCGATATATTTTTGGCATGAACATTCCTAGCTACAGTTTCACTGATTTTTAAGAGCTCTTGGGCGCTACAGCCTGTACCTCTATAGAAATAACGATGACGTTATAAGGACACCTGGAAGTGATAGGATACGAAAAATGGTGTAATAGACGGCCTAGCTTTAAGAAACGAGCCTACTATGTTCGTAACCAATTCAAGTATACCCTTTTAGGTGTCATATAACTAGAGACATCGACGTAAATATCAAAAAAATTACTTCTTCCATTCTACTCAACGAAAGAGACAAATATATTTTTTTACATCTGCAAAGCTAATCAGATTGTCTCGTTTTATCAAATCAGACGCGACACGACGAAACACTTCAATGTGAAAAGAAATGAAAAATTAAATTATATTTTATCGCTTCCCTGAAACTCAGTTAATTCTTTCTCATAAAGCGTTTTAAAAGTAATATATCACTTATGATCGAAACGAAAAAAAAATGGCTCTATGGTCAATTGCATTTAATTAAAAAAGAAAATAAATCAACTTAACACAAGTTACATGTAGTAGATAATAACGACTACACATATCTTGTGTTAATATCTACTGTAACGTATGGGTGTAATAGTTGGGAACTCCAGGATAAGTATGGGAGTAAAATAATGCTGACGAAATGCCGTCATCAAGGAGGTATACATACTGCATGGTAGAATTAGAAATTGTAAGGAAAAAAAACTAAAATAATATGGAAAAAGTGAGGCAGGAAAAGGATCAAAACATCCTTATATTACTACTTATATTACTACTTATATTACTGGAAAAAACAAAAAGAGTATTTTCGAAATCGGTTCCTAAATGACGATAGACGAGAATTAATAAATAATAATACAGAAATAATACATTTTGATACATAACCATATAGTTGCATGGGCAACAGGCGGTCTAATTTACAAGAGCGATCTCTTCCAAACAACCATTACATTGGAGATCCCGGAGCCCCCCGTCATGCATCGAAGAGGGCCACCGAGGAGGTTTTAGTAAGAACCTCACGTAAAAATATTGTTGAAGATCCCCGTCAAAAAAAAAGATATAGCTCTAAAAAAACATTTATTGAATTGAATCAGATCAAATACAGAAAAAACTTTAGGTATCTATTGTGAAAACAGAGTCGGGTAACTAGTCGTTAGCGATGAAGTTTGGAATACAGTTAGAGTTTGTTTTGAACCCAACTTTTGTACGAAGCATAAAATGAACAAGTTCAAAATCTAATTTCATGTTTCTAATCCAGGTACACAGTACGTTGTTTATGATTCATAATTAACGTCAAGTTACACGGACCTAGAATGGCCATAGTCGCCATTTTTTTTTTTTTTTTTTATAATTTCTAAGCAAGTGCTTGACTACGATCCCACCTGATGTTAAGTGGAAATGCAGTCCTGGATGGTAAGGCGCACTAGCTTAGTAAATGCCTATTCACTCTACTCTTGAAAATACCCACATTGTAATCGGAAGGAAAGACAGACGCGGGCAAACTATTCCAGTCCTTTGCTGTACGAAGAATGAAAGACGAAGCAAATCGCTTCGTTCGGGTTTGAGGATGTTCACAACAAAGGATGAAATCCCGCAGTGCGTCTAGAAGTCCGATGGTGGAAAGGGGATGGGGGAATTAGATCATGTAGTTCCTGAGCACACTCTCCAAAATGCAATCTGTAGAAAACCGAAAGGCTAGCTACCTTACGCCTGTGCTCAAGACTGAGCAGATTGGTTTTAGCTGCGTCACCAAATAGCCTCTTAGCCCGCCTCTCCACCGAGTCCAAAGCTGCGAGATGGCATTTAGCTGCGCCTGCCCAAATGATACAGCAGTATTCTACACACGACCGGACTTGAGCTTTATAAAGTGTTACTTTGTCTTTAACATTTGTCAATCCCTGTCACATGTCAACTAAATAATCTTAATAAAAAAGGAACAGCGCCATCTGTCTGTACACGACCACTACCACTCAGAATTTCAATAAACAATATATATCCATCAAGTATCAAATAAATTTATTATTTATTTAAAAGATCAAATATCAAATAAGCTTGGTGAAAAACGGACGGGAAAGCAGTCTCTGTCTACCTCGCTAGGGACTAAAATGACGTGAGGCATTATTTATATAAATAAAGCCATGAAAATCTCCGTATTACTTATTGCTACAATGTATATTTTTTAACGAAAGAGAAGATAGATGTGCATTGTACAATAAAATTACGAAATGATTGAACGGTTTTCCTCGCCGATGACAAAGCCCATACATATTGGACGAACAAGAAATATCGCAGAGAAAATATACCAGCATGCGGTAAATCTAAACAGATTGTTGTACATTGATATACAAAAGTGTTTATTTCCTTTATTAAAATCATAGTCATTCATTAATTATGTTGAGAAGTTAGTCTCTTCTCGTGTATTTATCTATTAATGTAACTTTAGCTTAACCTTCTCCTTTTTTTTTGTTGACGGGGGGGAGGCAAAGGGGGAAATCTTCAACAAGATACTTATGTGGGGTTCTCAAACTAAAACCTCGGTGCATGGTGAGAGTCTCCGCGATATCCAGTAGAACGCACCAGAGCCCCTCCTCACTGTGCTCTCGGAGAGCACGTCCCGGGGAGAAGGTCAATTTCTCCGCCCTGTGCTCTCGTAGAGCAAGGCGGCACGGACCAGCCGATGTCGCGGACGATAAAGGCCCGTGCCCTTGTCGCCCAGTGAACCTGAGGCCCTTTTTAGTCGCCTTCTAGGACAGGCAGGAGATACCGTAACCGTATTCACCTCACTACATCACCTACTCAGTGTCTTACGCATCTTAGTGTCTTGATTGAGCCTTATGAATGGATTAAATGACATTATATATAGTATAAAAACCGGATTCAAATCAAATCTTCGCTAAAAATAGCGTTAACGTCCATTCACGGTCCACCATTAGTGTCGGATCAAACGCTACTAAACAAGAACGCAATCTTTTATTACCAAAGTAAAAGGAACAAAAAAATGACGCATCTATGAGGGTACAAAGTAATTATTACTTAAAATACTCAACAAAAAATACGAATTGGGCACTTCCACCTTTTTCGTCGTTAAAATTCTCATTCCATTTAGTCGATCAACTTAGATAAAATAGTTTTTATTGGAAATAGACATCAATTCACTCGTATAAAGTGCTCGTAGAATCTACTCACGCTATTTGATCCCACCGCTTCCGTTCTCAGTAAACATTTTAAGCGCCAAGTTCTCTTAGTGGAATGGATTAGTATTTGCACCCTTTATCCGCGATGCTTTATTTGACGATTGAAATTTGTTTTTTTCTATTAATGGCGTATTCAGTAACCGTGAGTCCATCGCCAAACATACAAATATTTTAAAATAACGAATAAGAAAGTGTCAAACATTGATAACAGACATGTAATCTCCTACATTTGATTGTCTTTTGACATTTCACAGACAATTAAATTTTACGTTTCGCTTTATGTTGATTTGAGAAGTTACACGTTTATTTCACATGTCTTGCACCAAAGAGGTTTTACAACATCTTTATGGTTGGCAATTCGCTCGCGCAAAACTATTCTGTTTACCATCAGTCATGAATGGCTTTTCCAAACCGATACAACTTAAGCCTCAAAACAGAAGTCCGATCTTTTCCCAAAGTCTCAAAACGTGGAAGAAGAAAGACATATATAAGCAGTTACTTCAAAATATAACAATGAAAAATCTACGTATATAACTATAAAAAATCGGAAAGCGCATATTCTCGCATAGAAGCAAATATCGTTTAATGTATAATTGATTTGATTAAAGTTGGTTTTTGATTTTAACTAGTAACTGTTACTGTTACTTAACTGAATTAGAACTTTAATTATGGGACCACGCGTAGAATTAAAAAACGCAGATATAAACTTCATATATACATGGATACTCCGCTAGGTCGTGAAATTTTCCCCGATCTGGCCGGCCCTTTTGTGCGATAACAGAAAGTCGGCAGTGGCAGTGGCCATACTATTGTTGGCATTTTTATTAAGAAAATTTCATACATTTTATTAACATATTTTAACCATTACCAAACTAGAGTTGGTTCACGTCAACAGTCGAATGGCGGGTTTGAATGGCGACATGTTTTGTTTCCCTAACTAGACCATTAGGCTATTGGCGCCTTAACTTATTTTTGCTCGGTAATCGCTGCATCTCCCGCCAGGTTAGTAATTTATTCATGCACAAGACACATTTTATCTCGTATCAAAAATAAAAAGCAGGAAAACGTACTGGCTTCATAAACTTGTTACGAAGTCTTTAGCCGTCCTCTATTGTGATGTTTTTTAACGTTCAAACTTCCCTCTGACCTTTAAATTGCCAGAACAATAAAAATTTATCGTACTAATAAATAAGTTATTACTTCAGGGAAAAATTATCTAACGATCGTAATCTCTTACGTCAGTTAAGTTATTTCCAACGTTGTTTGTTTTTAAATATTAACTGCTCTTTTTATAATTGTCTGCAACTTCTTAAAAAAATCGTGATTGAAGTTGTTAATAAATTATGAATATTCCCATATCTTGAATAAACAACATACAAATGAATAAAGTCAGTATTTAGTACCAAAGTGAATGTGATATCACAAAAAAAATCGGTATACCAGCCAGTTTTGTCAGAACGAATTTCCTTCCGTTAACATAGCACTTACATTTTTCTTACGGTTCTAGTCTCACATTTTTTTCAGTTCGGTCGCACAGTAAATCTCCTCCAAGCCATAAGAAACTTCGTTCCAATAGTTAATAAAGAAAATTTTCAATCGGAGTAAAAGCTGTCGATCTCATATCGGCAATCAAGCATAAAAAATACGCTATTTAGTTTCGTTGCTTGATATTTATACATTGAAATGTAATTTTTTCTTCTGTTTACAGTGTTTTTAAAATTTCCTTCATTATCAATTCATTTATTTCTTACATTGCGAAGTGTATCGATAGTTTTAAAATAAAAAATAGTATTGTGTTTTGAAGCAGATTTTGACATTTACAGGTTTCAGGTATTATAAATTAATACATATAACATTGTCCGAAACGAAGTTTTATCTGTGCTGCGTATTTCAATTCAACTCAATCGTCAAATGTTATCTGTGAGCACTGTTGCTGTGAGGCTGTGAAGATCTTAATATTTGACATATGAATACTTATACCGTATATTGTAAATTGTATTACACAAAGAATTGGGTTTTTTGAACGGTTTTTCTAATACAACAGTAATGTGAGACAACTGTTAAGTATGGCATTCTTGTGTCCGGTTAGAATTAGGAGGGGTAAGAAGAAGAAATGTGAGTATGGAAAAGCTTTCATTGGAAAAACTTTGCAAGTCAATGACCTCAAACTTTCTTATATATAAATATAGAAAAGTAGTAAATTCATCTCGTTTTACGAGAACCTGTACGCCTGTACAGCCCTGACCGTGGGAATGTTTTCTGACCAATCTTAACTGTTTTTATATTAATGTATAGGTAAAACGAATTGTTAATTAGTTATTATTTAAAATTGGCATGAATATTTTGTTTATTCAGGACTACATTTTCTTAATGCATTCACTCAATTAAGTGTGCTTGGATTTTTAAAAATAATATATTACGTTATTTAAAACACCTAAATTTTTTAAATAAAATCGCTTTAACAAAGTTTTGATTAATTTTGTTGTCTCGCGTAAATAATATCCCATGCTAAGTGTACCACTGGTGTGACAAAAATTAGCTAACCTTTTGCTATACTAATTCTCAATATATTTTTTGCAATTATATTACAATTAAACTTTTTTTTCATACGAATACTTTTGTCGATTTTTTTTTTCATTTAATGGTCCAGAAAACAAAAGTGTAATAAACACAAACTGTGTTATAATAACAAAAGTAATTGTAAAAATTTAATACCATAAATAATATAATATATAACCATGGTGGGTAAGACAGAAGTCACTACCTGGATCTTGTTGAGTTTAAATACTGCTAGACGGTGTGACACATATTTATTTCTCATATATTAATAAATTACAGCAAGTAGCGGAGATTCTGATAAAGAATTATCCAGACCTGGCTCTGGACTCAGCCCGGGCATGGGCAGGATCACAGGATCAGCAAGTATAGAAACATTAGTGAGAGTTGGTATTGAGAAGGAACATGGCCTCAGTCCAGATTCCAAGATGGTGGTGCTACATGACTTTGCACCTTGTGTAGATGATGAACTAGAGGTTTGTAGTACAATTTTATGTTGTTACTTTCTACATCTAACCTAGCTTACTAGGTACCATATGGCAGCTAGTGAGCACATTGCTATATACCAGACTCGAATTTCAAATAGTGATTTTTTTAATGTAAAAATTGGTATAAGCCTACTGGGATTTGAACTCCAACATTATGATTGTAAGTTGAATGTTAAGCCACTAGTTGGATGTCTTCATCTCATTAACTAAGTGTTGGAACTTTTAAGGGAAAGAGTGTGCACTTTTGAGCAGAAGCATAGGTCTTAGTTAGACTAAAAGCATGACTCTCTGAAGGCCCGGCCACCAACTGCAATATTCTACTACTACAGTAACTGTGTCCTTAACGGCACCAGCATTGGGCGCACAATTACAAAAAAATGCAAGCCTATAGAGGGCACACATAAGAGCTGTGTCCTGGATCATGTCGTGGTGGTCCAGAAGCGTCACCATAGCCAAAACCGGCCGGACGTTATCTTCATCAAGTATTATCTTAATACACCAATGAATATATTTTTCCATATTATTACAGGTTAAGCGTGGCCAAATAGTTAATGTATTATATCGTGAGAATGACTGGGTGTATGTAATTGTGGCAGAGTCTCGAAGAGAGGGCTTTATTCCACACTCATATTGTGCTCCGTGTGAACACCATGACTTAAAGAAAAAACTGCCAAGGAGCCGGTCTCCAACTGATTTAGCACATAGAGATGTATCACAGTAAGTAATTTGAGATTAATTTATGGTTTATCCAGAGTTTGGGCCAGAGTGGCATTCGTCAAAAAAAAATTGGCATGTGTTTTTCAAACATCTGAAACATAGATTTTCTGTTGATCGGTTTAAACATATTGATGCTGGAAAGCAAAAACGTAGTAAGTGACACACATGGACATTTTCACTTTTTTACGTCGTGGGAATCAGAAAAAAATCAGAATATATGACTTGTAACAATTTGATGAAAAATAACGAAAATAGGATTTTCAAGATTGACTCTTTTATTTTTTGTAACAGTAAAACGATTTTCTTCTAGGAAAACTCGAGGTTAATGCCGTGGTACAATAAAGAATAATTTATATTGTGTCCAAAAACGACAACTCTAGGTCTGCAAACACTTATAATTTTTTTTTAAAGTTGAAATGTTTTTCGGCTCTGGTGAACAATTTCATTTTTGTGGGTTACTACGTTTTTGTTTTCAGCGTCAATATATACAAATTTTGTGTTAATTTAGATATTTATGTTGATGATTGGTGACAATCTCTTAATGTAATTTTTAAGTTAATTATCTAAACTACTATTAACTAGTTAAAGTGTTAGGTTTTTTAATCTATTCAATGTATTATATGTTTTCTTTCTTTTAATATCTAGAGCTAGAATCTCTCACTAAGTGTTGTTACATATTTTGGTAGTTTTAAATAAATTAAAAATAATATAGTTTTTTAATTTCAGGCTCTCCCTATCAGATGGGGCAACTAATGATGGGCATTCAGAGTTAGGCAGTGAAGGTGAAGCATGCCCCTTTAGCAAAGACCCATCAGGCCGCTATGTTGTGTTATATACATTTACCGCCCGGGATGAAAATGATGTTGACGTTGAAAGAGGAGAGTTTGTCACAGGTATGAAAAAATATTTAAATATTCTAGTCTATAAATGTTGTATATGTTATGTCTATTGTGTATATACTTATTAAATTTTCCATATGATTTTTACTAATGTCAGTTCAACTTAGTTACATGTCTTAGGTAATAAATGGTCTGGCCTTACCAAAACAAAAGCACCAAATATGCTTAGGCCTCATTGTAAAATTAATGTACATATAGACTACTTCACTATTACAATTTCAAGAGCTGTTTTTATAAGCTATATATGTTTGTTTGTTCATAACCTATTATGGAGTAAAAATTTATAGCAAAACACCTTAAGAAGGTGTCTCTAAAAAGGTGAAAGGGTTTGTGGAAAGTACATGTTTCATGAGTAAATTTCCTCACCCATTTCTTTTGTGTTATGATCTAACAATATCAAACTTCTAGAATAATTAAAAGCTGTTTAGTGAGAGAAAATATACAACCATAGCCAAATTACAGTCAAATATTAATAGTCAATATGTCACAACTTTTCACTAAGTTCTTAGATACTTACATAGAATATTTGACAGGATAGATAGGTAGATAGGAATGCGCGGTATATAGTGTATGTCGGAATGGATGGATAAATCTGAGTGGTAATGAAGGTAGAGTGATAATTGTTAACATTACCGCATGTTGAATAGATAGTGGGTATTTCAATATTAACAACTAATGGTTAATTAGTGAATTCGTGTCAGGCTTGTGACCGGTAGCGCAATAGGTTTCCCTATAGCCCTGGCTGAGTTTAAAGAACAAGTGGGTTAGGAAGTCCACACACTTAACTCCTCAAACACAAGTCACAAGTTTTTTTTTGACGAATCTACACAGTTTAACCAGCGAAGCTGGCTTTTACTGCTTCACATGGTTGAGAGGTGGCATAACTCTTAGGTCGCCTGCATCGCCCTCTATTGCTAGTAACCCGACACAAGGGCGCCCCGGGCCATACAACTATACGTATATAATATATATGTTACGCGTAAGCATTCCGATCCGAGGGCAACCGAGAAGGCAGAACCATGGCTTAGTCGGTTTTACACTGTTAATAAATTATTTATTCTCATTATTGTTCTCTCAAGCGTACTACTCCCGACACTAGTAAATATATAGATAGTTGAAGATGTCACTGATATTATTTTTACAAGTTATTATAGTTCAAGGTTCTAATACCGTCTTTGCGCCGACATACAGAAGTTAAATTGTTATTTATTAATTTTCAACAGTTTTAAACAGAGAAGATCCTGATTGGTATTGGATTGTGAGGAGTGACGGTCAAGAGGGCTTCATACCTTCCGGTTTTGTGTATCCTGCGGTAGTGCAAGGTAAATTAAGTAAGTAAATTTCAATTATCAAACGAAGACATGAGCAAAAGTTATTTAGTGTAAATCATCGATCTCTTTTTTCCTAGTATAAGTATGTATAAACAATCACTAATCTACAAATAGTTTTTTTATTAGTTAATTTTTAATTTCAAATTTAGTTTTATTTTTACTTTCGTGTTCTTTTTATTTTTATCTTAACATTGTCACTCGCCAATTAATTGCTTGCAGTCTACGCCTATAACTGCGATTGCATTAACTTCACAACTTTTCCGTTTTATGATATGTTTGTTAAAAATGTTCATTGTGTTGGTGTAATAAATAAATAAATTCATCTTGACATACATAATTCATGAATTATATGTGAACGAATCACTGTAATATTTCGGAAGGTCATTGCACCTTGCTTATACAGTTATTGGTAATTCAACATATATCTGTTAGCAGGTGATAGGGTGATTATTTGCAATAATTTTAACCCCTAATGTGAATCATTTTACAGTTACCATGTCTATCAGCACTTTTCTAAATAATTCAGAAATGTAACATCAAAATTGAAAAAAAAAGTATCAATTTAAATATCAGATTATATCTTCTGGTTATTTACCAATATTACAAATATCAAAACAATAATTATCGGTCCAAATTTAAAAATAGGAGACGAAATGCGACATTATTTACAGACCCGTATCCGTATTCGATAAAATTACCGAAATTTGTTTGTTTGTTAGTTTCTAATTTAATTTCTAATCCAAATCGAAACGCGTAACGTTGTGTCGAAACTTTCTAGCAACGCAACAAGAGAACACGCAGCCTGTCCACTCGCCGCCGGCGACAAACACCAACAACACAATGTTGTCGTCCAACAACAACACCATGCTGTCGACCAACAACACCAACTTGAACAACACAACGCCACAGGATGCTGACGGCCGCTATCACGGAACTGAGCTAGTCATGCTATACGATTATAAGGTAAACTTACTGTTTCCTATTTTGTTGGTTTCATCCGTCCGTCTGTCTGTCTTCGGAAGCGGTCTCCTAATACTCTTTGTATTAGATGTTTAAATAAGTTTCCGTCCTTTTGAGAAAGATGGCGTGGCACGAGGTTTATGTTAGAATACGCTAACGGTAACCGGCTTGAAAATTATTTTGTTAATTCCAGAATAACACAACCCTATCATATTATTAAGTTTCCGTGAAATAGCAACCGATCGAGTCGTGGTTCGGCCATCTTGGGCGTCCTCGGATCGGAATGCTTACGCGTAACATATATTTTATATACGTATAGTTGTATGGCCCGGGGGCGCCCTTGTGTCGAGTTACTAGCGATAGAGGTTCAGGCTAAGCGACCTAAGAGCTATTCCACCTCGCAATCTGGTGAGGTTAAGGCCAGCTTCTCTGGCTAATTTGTGTATTTCATCATAAAAGAAACTAAATATTAATATTTTTATCATTAGGAACTACGTTCCTATTAGGTGTCCACGTAAAATACGTTTTTTAAATGTATTTTATGTTATTCCAGGCGCAAGCGCCCGACGATCTGTCCGTGAAGCGCGGTGAGTGGGTGTACGCGGATCTCACCCAGCAGACGGTGGAGGGCTGGCTGTGGGCACACGCGCCCAAGTCGCGACGTTCCGGGTTCATCCCCACCGCGTACGCCAGAGCGCCGCACACTACATCACTCTAACAATCTTCAATATTTTAGGTGACAATATTTTGACACCTTATCATTTATACAATACCCTTGAATCCCTTCAAGGGAGACGCCGGATTTTTTAAATAATGCTAACAAATTTAAGCTCTCATTACGTCTTTTTAACACTGGCGGGGTTGAAAGTGGCTGTTATTAAATCCTTCATCAACCACAAATTTATAACAAGTGATATTTTTATACTTAATAATTGAACTGTAACATAACTTAAATAAAATTGTTAGAAATATATGTGACAAAAATATTGTTAGCATTTTTTTTAAAAAAATCCCAGCTGGCTTGTTACTTGCCATTATTCGGTTTCTTGTCTGCGAAAAAAAATTTACTAATTTTTTTTTTCGCAGGTAATGGTTTTATAAATAATATGATACCTATAGTTAATAAAAAGCAATATCTCTGTCCACCTCTTTAGGGTGAAATATGTGCCTATTAATAATATAATATTAAGTTCGCTACAAATCAATTGATTGATGAGTTTTTAAATCTTTACCTTTATGTTGTAAATTCGCAACGTTTCTTATTAATTCTTGGACTAACTTTAAGACTGAACTATAGATTCTAGTAAAAAACAACAGACAATTTTGTAAATTATATCCGTCCAAATTTCGACTGATCTTGATATTGTGGTGTATTTGTTAAATATGTGTAGTATTTTATTATTAAATGCCTAAAAAAGAAATCGTGTTTTATTTTCTTTAAACGTTAAATTACGGTTGCCATCCAAATATCACCAAATTTTACAAAAATTAAATTTACAGACAGACTACTGTGTTTGTATTTGCTAGGACCTCTCGGTCGAAAAGCTAACAAAAGATTGGTTTGTAATTGGAATAGGAGACAAAAAGCAAACAAAATGTCTTTAATACATCTAATAATTATTTTTTCGAAAAAAAAATTTTTTCAAACAATATTTTTTTTTATAAATATTAAAATTCTTGTTAACCATTCCAAACAAACCTTGGCATGAGTTAGAAGATGGTTCAAATCAATAGTTGAATGGTGGATTCGAACCCACAAACTTAAGATTCGCAGACCGTACCTTACTCCATTTAATTATTGACTCTTCTAAAAATATTGAAATTATGTTTATTCAGACTCCAGCAGTAAATTTCTTTTCTTTTTCTTGGCCTGTTGTTTGATGTCATCTTTTATTCTCCACTCCTCCAGCTGCTGTTCCACCTTCTTGATGTCCTGATCCGTCACCGTTACCGGTAGTTTTAGATCAATCTGTTCGTCCCTTATAAATTTGAGCGCGTCGAGTTTCTTTACAAGGAACGGTCCTTGTTGACTCTCCAACAAGTTTCTGTAGTCGGCCAACTTTCTGTTCCGAACATCGTCGCAGTGCATCTCAGTGAGTTTCCTTAAGGATTCCTTCCTCGACAGCTTGTGGTAGCTCCTGGTAAGATTATTATAGTCATAAAATAGTGACAAAATTATATATACAACAAAATTGAAAATTGTTTTTTTTTTCTAAACTACTTTATTTTTGAGAAATTAAATTTGTAAGTCAATTTAATGTATTGCAGTGGCTCTCTCACTGATTGCTGAAATACAGGTCTAACTCCTAGTTCAGGAGTCAACGACTATGTGTATTTTTTAAGAAACTTTTAATAAAGTATAAAAGAAGTAAAATAAATACAGTCATGTAGATGTTGGTCAGACCCCTTACATCCCATGAAAAGTAAATTGTATCTAAAAGAAGACCCCCCTCACCGGGGGGACCAGTGGACAAGGCCAGCTTCTGGCCAATCTGTGTAGTTCATCATTATAAGAAACCTTTTTGTATTTATAGTTATAAGTTTATTTATGAAGTAATACATATTTTGGCACCTTATGAAAATATTATGAGGGTGGAATGTTAAGATCGCCTCACTATAACACGAAAATCACTGGTTGAAGCTGCTACTGTTATGAAAAAGCTTAGCTTCATCTTTCATTGTTCATACAGCAAGGGACTGGAATAGTTTGCCCGTGTTTGTCTTTCCTTTCGATTATAAAGTGGGTATTTTCAATAGCAGAGTGAATAGGCATTTACTAAGCTAGTTCGCCTTAACATCCAGGACTGCATTTCCACTTAACATCAGGTGGGATTGTAGTCAAGTCACTTGCTTGGAAAGTATAAAAAAAAGTACCAGGTAGAAGCTGCAGTTATAAAAATTGTCCTTATATACTTTTTCATATGCTCCAATATAATTGACGTTAACTATCAGTATGTGTTATTTATTGATATATTTTCAAATTTAAACTGATCCATTTTATTATTGTATTGTAATAAATTATTTGCATGTAATTGAAAACTATTTGTTAATGATTCCAAAGAAGTATAACTTTCATGTAAGTACACACACCCATTTTGCATTGATATGCATACATTGACTACATATACAAACATTAAGTAAATTCCATACCAGCTCTTTAGTTCTGGGCTCTCAAGAATAAGACTATGTTATCCCCTGCCTGTTGTAGAAGTCAGGCGACTAAAAAGGACATCGGGTTCACTGGGCGACAACTGTGGGGGCCTCTGTCGCCCGCCAAGGTGGACCCGGGAAGGCGACATCGGCTGGCCCGTGTCGCTTTGCACCGTGAGGGCAAAGGGGGGAGTAACCTCCCCCCCCGGGATGTGCTCTCCTAGAGCACGGTGACAACTGGAGATGCTGGAGCCCCTTGTCATGCACCGAGGAAGGGCCATAGGGGAGGTTTTATTGGGTAAACCCCACATAACAGCCGCTTTCCCCCCAGAAGGCGGGCTATTTTTTTGAAGATTTCCTCCCCGTTAACAAAAAAAATAGATCATCCCAAGAGGCATAACAATATTAGAAAATATAAGATTCATGCAGTAGGCCTTAGTAATACATTTTAGATCTTTTGGATCTAAGTCAAACGTTCATACAATTATTGTATTATACTTACTCTGGATGTGCTTTGTATTCAATGTTGAGTTGTTCTAGTATCCATTCAAACTTCTTGTAGTCATATTGTCGGAGGTACTTTAACAATTTCTTCCTCTTGTCTATAAGCTCCTGTACAGTTTTCTAAAAATCAATAGCATTAATTATTGTTCATACAAAATATACAATATTGAATGAATTCATTACTTAAGTGTATACTTAACTGCACAACATGTACATAACAGCAATTCTACATTAAATCTTTTTAGATATTATTGATTCAATACTATATTATTTCATGCACATCAAGTTCAGAAATAAGGAAATCTCGCCCCAAGTCGTCCAACAACTACACGTACAATGCCACTGTGAGCTATATTATGCCACTTGGGAACGAGCATTCAAGAGCAGAGCCCGAAGCTAGTTAAGGTCGCCGTCACCGGTCACGGTGTGGACAACTATATATATATATTACATGCACAATGTGTGGTCTTATCACTAAGAGCCATCTTTTCTAGGCAACCTTTGGATGGATAGAAATTTGCATTAGGGTTTCCTGTAGATCTGTGATTGCATAGTGGCTTATGTTTATTTATTTTTTAATTTATTCAAAATCAATTTAAGGAATTGGCTTAAAATTTTATCTTTACTAAGATGCCTCTGAATTGTCAGAAAATTATTAAATATTAATGAAAGAACAGACCTTTGCGCCTACATTTTTTGGATCTTTTTCCATTGAATCTTGTAGACATCTAATATGGCCAGTCAGCCGTGCAACTGTAATAAAAATATAGTAAAATTAGGTTTATTCATCCTGTATAAATCATTTCTAATTACACAACATGTATTTTATTTTTATCATAATTGTTTGTTGGAATGCCATAAACTGTACAAGAAAAGAAATCTATTTTGTCAACTGCCAGTTGTTATACTAATATTTGTGCTCTTTAATAAAATAATTTTACTAGATAAATTGACTATTTCTCAATTTTCAAACTTCAATAAGCAATTAATATACAAAAATATATTATTAACATTATTAATAATTAAAATTTATTCCACTTTATTTTAAATTTATTTATGACATTGAGAAGAAATGAAAATTATTATAATCAAACACATATACTTCGAGTTTCAGCAGTATTTTCATCATATTGATGCCTTCTCACTTTGTCCATTAAGTGTGATTTTATCAATACATTGTATTCCTTTCTACCAAGAAAAGCTACAGAAAAAATTTTCTTTACTGCTTGTGGTGCACTGAAAATAACAATGAGAAGTAAGTCTCCATAGTATGTACTACAGGTATGAAGGTATGTATACTGTATACTGGATTCCATGGAGATGAGTAAAGGTTGATAGACCACGGTCAAGTACTAATTTATACCCCATAAAATAATCTATAAACACTGTTGCTAGTGAAAAATGGAAAATTAGTACATAAGTAGGAAGCCTAGCCACCAGATCAGTGATTCTTAACCTTTTTTGTTGCGGCACATATTTAACGATTTCAAAATTTGGCAGCACACAAAGAAAAAGATAAAAATGATTTACTGACTACAACACACTGCATAAATAGTTATGACAAAAATTTTAAATATACGAAATAATAATATATATTCATGTTAAAAATATTTTTCTTTTTAAATAATATAATTTAATATTATTAACATTATTATATATTTGCAAAATTTGGCGGCACACAAAATTGCCACTGGCACAGTGGTTGAGAATCACTGCACTAGATGATCACTGCTTATAAATTATTATCTTATTGTTTCAGTGTATTCCATGCTAAAATTTAGGCCCCATTTATGGTGATGCTCTAGCTACCTGTCACTTTGTGAAAAATTGTGGTTGCTTTTTAAGTTTAGTGAGCCTTTTTAAATTAATGTATTATATATGACAAATTCATAATTACTGTAGGTGTTATGACAGCTTAATCTAATTATAAGTAACCAATGTAATTAAGCAGTAATTTAAAAAAAAATAATATGAGTTAAATGGTATGAGCATATTTGCTTAAGGTACCGACATATTTTGATTTTTCTCAAGATTAAAATGGCCATCAATTTGTTTATTCGTACATGTTAAAAATGAACTTTTATGGCACCTTAATAGTAAGGGATCTTCTGCAAAATCACATAGAGGTTATACGCTAGGTAAAAAAAAAACATTCAATAAGAATGCAAATATAAATGTGTACTCGTTGTAAATATGCTTACTCTTTTATTTCTTCGCTTAAAGCATAATCTTGTCCTAGAGCTGTATCAGGTACGGGAGGAAGAGCATCTAGATCTCCTGATCTTTCAGCTTTATAAGCAGGCACGTATTCCGGGCGTACCCATTTTATATCAATTTGATGTTTTATACTACGAGACTGAATTAACAAGGGAGTTAAGCGTTTTAGCATTTTTACTATAACAATCGTTTATAAACGATTATAGCTCGCTAAAATACAATATAAAGAACTCAAATGTCAGTATTAAAGATCAAAATAGTACACTGACAGTGGTTATAATCAGTGTCTCCGAAATATCAAATCATAATCAAAATAATTTCATTTCATAATTATGTAAATTTTTAATATCCAGTTAAAATTCAAACAATTCCCCAAAAATTCTTTCAAACTAATCTACGCTGCATATCATTTGTATTTCAAAACTAATTCCGCAAGGAAAAGAACAGAGAAGAATGATTGCACCATTGTCTCAATTGCCAGATGAAACGATAAAGTGTATCATGGCGGTATTTTATTTTGTGATATCCTTCTGATTCACATGTAACCCATTTATGCAAATTATTTAAAAATCGTTGCTCTGCCATTGCTAAATGTTAGTTAGTACCTAAAGATGAGAAATATTATACACATTTACACATTTTTTCGCGTCTTTATAACTATTGTGAAAATAATACCAGAGTTTGCTTCAACTTTCCTACGATTATAATGCGAACATTTGAATTTTAAGCGCACTTTTCATACATCAAGTTAAACAATCCACACTTGGAACCTTGTTACACAATTTTTTTTCTTGTACAAAATACAATCTCTAAATATGTATATATCTCTAAAAATCTATGTTTCCTTGCGAGAAAATAATTATTACAGGGCACTTAATTACTTTTGCAGGTGTGATGACTTTAAATAGTAAAAAACATATAAAACCTTACCTTCCTTCATTTATTTAAGTAGAAGTCTACTGATAAGGATTCTTTTAGTATGTCTTATAACGCTATAAGGTATTAGGATACCACTTCTGACGATAGTACTAATAACATTGATGTTTTTTAATCCGGATAATTTTTTTACCGTCCCATCATCAAAGGTGTCATTAGTACTATCGTCAGTCTTCGTTTTCGGAAGCGGTCTCCTAATACCCTGTATATCCGCAAGTGATTTTCGGGACATCATAAGCATCAAATGAATCGAGGCATTTATTCATCTGTTCTCTTTTTTTTTGTTCACGGGGAGAAAATCTTTAACAAGATACCCCGCCTTCTGGGGGGGAAGGCGAGGTTATGTAGGGTTTTACCCACTAAAGCCTCCCCAGCGGCCCTTCCTCGGTGCATGATGAGGGGCTGCGGGATCTCCAGAGGAACGCACCGAAGCCCCTTATGCACCGTGCTCTTAGAGCACGTCCCTGGGTTGAGGGGGAAGGTTACTCCCTCCCTCCCCTGTGCCCTCGCGATGCATGGCGACACGGGCCTGCCGATGTCGCCTTCTTCCCGGGTCCACCTTGGCGGATGACAAAGGCCCCCACCCTCGTCGCGCAGAGAACCCGAGGCCCCTTTTAGTCGCCTTCTACGACATGTAGGGGATACCGTAGTCTTATTCTAGTTCTCTATGTTAACCTGTTGTTTACATTAAAATGAGGAAAATATACAGAAAGAAAATACCATTTTTCATGACCACTCATTTATTGCTTTTAGGGTATAAATGCTCTAATTTATAAAACCCTAAATATAGCTGTTTTGTACTAAATGTACCTATCCACGTAACTATACAAAATCTTATGACTAACGAAAACATATATTTATATACATTGCAAATATCAATCGTTATTTAAAACGAAAATATTAAATATTTAAAATAAACATTCCCAAGGCTTAATTAGTAATGGAACCTCTGTGATATTCAAATAAAGTTAACATACTTATGTTTGAGCTTCAAATATTATTTCTATGCATGTATGCATTGAAAAAAAAACTTATAAATTGTTTAGTTTATGTAATAATTGATTTTTTTTGCAAATGATGTCTATAGATTAAAAGATCCGTAACCCAATTGATAGTAAAGCGAGTACAGATTATATTTTATTGCTATTTTATATTCTAGTAGTTGGTATTGGGACGTACCAACTACTGAATTATTAATAATTTTTTTTCATTGGTTTGTCACAAATCTTAAGGTTCTCTCTTAATAATTCATTTGGATATTACCCACTTATATAAATATTTATCTGTTTAAAAGTTTAATATTAATTTAAATGTCAAAGCTCTTTATAATGGAATTACGACAGTTAACTGCCATTTACGTGGTATTTATTGCAATTATTTTTCTGTTTAATTAAACATTATATCAGAAAAGACTGGAAGATGTGTAAGCTTGATGCAAAAAACAAAGCTAAACTTTGATTTCTATAAATAACATATGAATTTATTTAAGGGAATAAATAATGAAAGTTCTCTAAACATTAATACGAAATTCTTAAGAAAAACTACTGTTATAAAGTATAAGTTGCTAGATAAGAAAACTCGACACACAATGTGGAATGTTTAAACAGCCCCAAGTGAATTAATATTAATAATCACACGATAATAATCATGCCTACGTGAAATGCTGCAATATTTAGCTATGTATACTATAACAAGCGACGCGTGCTCCAATACGTGTGTGTGCATTTGTGCAGACAAAATATTTGAAGTAAAATTCAGAGACCAACAACAGTAATGGCCGGCAACGCAATTCCTGTGTTGTGAACGTTTATGGGCAACGGTGATCACTTTAGATCAACTAAGACGAAATCACCTTTGTCCGCTTTTCCTATAAAAAGAAAAAACAAACCATGAGATACCGAGACAGACGACAGTCTATGGTCTGTATGATTATTATACGGTCTGTATGTTTTATGATTGTACGGCTTTCATCGTGGTTTAATTGAAAATCGAATGTAATGGCAAATATATAAACGAAGCTTGTATATACAACCATTGTCATTAAATTTGATAAACAATTAAGACGATGACTAAATCATATTATACGAATTATGAATATTATACTAGCGACCCTTCACGGCTTGGCACGGATTGCAATTATCAATTCTTGTGGCTGCGACAATAATAATCCTATTAATATTATAAACGTGAATATTTGTGAGTATGTATGTGAAGTGTGAAGATGGAATGGATTGGCCACACCCTCCAAAAAGATGCCGATCACATTGCCAAGCAGGCCCTTGAATCCGCATGAAAGCGCAAGCGCGGCCGTCGAGAGCACCTAAAATCGCGAAACCACGACTCTAAGGGATCGCAAGACTATCAACACATCAACGCTGGAAAACAAAAACGTAGTAAGCCACAAAAATGAAATTGTTCACCAGAACACAAATTCAGAACAGTACCAGTGTTTGTGGACGTAGAGCTGGCGTTTTTGGACACGATATTTAATATTTTTTACCGAATAAGTATTGTACCACGGCATTAACCTAGAGTTTTCCTAAAAGAAAATCGTTTTACACTACAAAAAATAAAAGAGAAGTGTCAATCTTGAAAATCCTATTTTCGCTATTTTGCATCTAATTGTTACAAGTCCAACGACGTAAAAAAGTGAAAATGGCCATACATGTCACTTACTACTTGTTTTCCAGCATCGACATTGAGATAGCTAAATACTACTTCGGAACAAGAAGAAGTTCTAAGAAGATCATGGGCTCCATTAAATGCTTTAATCACATTATAACTAGTTCTGTCGTCTGGCTATCGGTTATTGCAGCTATTCTGTGATTGACTTCATTATACTTTTACAATGGTGAAGGAATGCAAATAAATCTACACGTGATAAATAATAATTAATAATAATATACAATAATACTGGATAATTACTATGCATGTACATTTTTACATTCATTAATGATTCCTTTGATAGGGAAATGTCTTTCATGAATTCTTATAAAGTTAAATTGACACCTAAGCACAATATATGACTTAAGAAAATGATAATTTGCAACATCTAGTTATGTAATATTACAAATAAAATTGCACCTTACGCATAGAAAGTTATCAAAACAAAATTAAGCTGTGGTCTTGAGACTTTAAAAAAAAACTGAAAATAATCGTACAGAGAATTAGAAGAAAACTTTTTTACTATTACTACCTAATTAAAATATGAAATCAGGTAAATCCATATACATAAGGTACAAAATCTTATTAAATAATCCGCATAAAATATTTAAATAAATATTTATAACCTTTATTCCTACGGACTAGATAAGCTTTACACTTATTTAAACCGTGGTAGAAAAAAAATAGGAACAGCACCAAAAACTTAATTTTTTTTTTGGAGAAATCACACAGATACAATAAAAGTGATAAATGAACAAACTTATCCGAGTTTTATTACCTACATTTATCGCTTTTTTTATCTTTATCGGTAACAAGATCCTTTTCAACTTTTTGGCACGTCGACGCAAAAGCTGGTAATCCCAAAACTGTGCATAAACGATAGATAAAAAAGTAAAAATAATCGATTTAAAATTTCGAAAACAATTGTATATAATCTATGAACATGCTATCCCGTTAATCCTAGTGTCCTACGCCGCTACATTTTTAGTCTGTCGAAATCGATCATGACCACAGAGTCTGCTATTTCCCAATGAAATATCACTATAAAACCAACCTATTCCACTTCAATTAGTATTGTGCCAAAAACCGTAATCTACTAGTAAAATTTTTTGATATGTAATTTTTAATTGATTTTTGATTATTTTACTATTATTCAATATCGATTAATTGTTTTAAATGCATCGGCGTATTTGGAATATGTCGAGATTAACAAATAGCAACAATTGAATCAATATTGGAGTTTCAGTGGTATGCCATTGGAAAACAATAAAAACGGACAAATTACCAAAATGAGCAAAAATTGATGACTACAATTGTCATTGACTTCATTCATGATTCATTTTGCCACAATTGGCTAGCAGACTCGCAGATCGGATCGAATAACGTGCGTTCACCTTACGAACGAGTCAAATAGGCGTAAGCCAGGTCTTGATAATTGTAGTGTAAAAAAGTTTAGCTAGGTAGAAATTTTTGTCCGCCCTGTAGTTCTGGGCACGTAGAATAAGACCACGGTATCCCCTGCCTGTCGTAGCAGACTAAAAGGGGTCTAAGGTTCTGGGCGGCAAGGGTGGGAGCCTTTGTCATCCGCTAAAGTGGATCCGGGAAGAAGGCGACATCGGCTGGCCTGTGTCTGCACTGCAAGGGCATTAACCTCCCCCCGGAACGTGCTCTCCTAAGAGCACAGTGCGGAGGGACTCCGGTGCGTTCCACTGGAGATCCCGGAGCCCCTCACTATGCACTGAGGAAGGGCCACCGGGGAGTTTTTAGTGGATAAAAATTCCACATAACCCCGCCTTCTAAGGCAATATCTTGTTGAAGATTCCCCCCCACCCCTGCCCAACCAGTCAACAAAAAAAAAGGTAGAAATTGAAATCCCAAGATACCCCATAGCTATCTGACCAGTTATCTCTTGTTTAATGGTATTAACGGAAATGTAGTCCGCAAATTAACGGCCTTTTCACAAAAAAAAGCGCGGAATGAAATCAAAAGAAATTGACGATTTCTTATTGAATGTGTGATAATCTCTAATTTAGTTGAATTAAAACTTGTGCTATAATAGTAAACTTGGTGGAACTGACAAGAGCAATCGTATTATACTAAAAATTATTATTTTCTATAAAACAACGGGCAAGTATAATAAGTCGCGCTATAGCTGGATTTCTACTACACAAACAGATACGTGTATAGATTAATCATTACGTCTAGCTTTACAAAATCAACCTTAACATGTTACTGATAAGGTACAATTTCGCATGCAATTTTTCTACTAAATTAATGTCAATTTACGTAATTGTGAACATTCTTAGAGTTATTATAGCTAGTAATGACCTAATGGATAAACGCTTGCTTATGGTCTCAGCATGTTTGTATCAATTTATTTTTAAGTATATAATCTTTTAACCAAAGCGGGATGGACAGAGACCGCTTTAGCTGTCCTCTAGCCACCACATTAGATGTAACAAGTGGTGAGACTATCGCTATACACCCTTGGGACCGTATTACACGAAGAGAGTGATATGAGATTGAGGCTGAAAACCAGCGCTGTGCTACATGTGTGAACACAGGACATGCTGAGTCAACCCCTTTTCGGCACAATTTCTATTTTGTCCTTTTTTTTATGTTGTTTCTGTTTACTTTTGTTTATGTTGTTTTTGTCTTGTTTTACCTGTTGTTTCTGTGTTCTTGTGTCGAATAAATGTTTATTCTATTTTATTCTAACAATTTTTAACATATAGGCACTTTAAAGTGCATAGCCACTATTAATGTATATTTAAAATGTTAAATTTAACCTTTTCTTCTAATACCAACCGAGCCCCGAGTCTACTTTCACTGAATTTCCACTATGACAACCGAACAATTGAACTATCATTATACAAAAACTGTAATCTATTGATTTACAGATATGATTATGTATTAAATTAAATACAAGCAATAGAAACAATATTCGAATGTCCTCGGAAAACCATAGCGGCACAAATTAGCAGATTACCAAAACTACTAGAGTACTATGATGTCAGTGAAAGTTAATTTTAATACAATTGGTTTAGCAGACTCGGGAGCTGGTCTAGCCTCAACTAGAGTTTGCCCTGACCATTTAACTTATGGTACGAAAGGACGTAAACCCTTTATTAACATATGCCTACATTCCTCTAACATATATGTTATTATATATATATATATATATACGTATAAAATTCCCCTACAATAATATAAAAAGTCTGTACAGTGCAAGAATACAGTTGCGTGCAATATGTATACTTAAAATTTCAATTACATCTGGGCCAAAAGTTTGCTATTATCACTGAATTGTCACTAAAACAATCGACTACAATTCGTGATTGTGATAAACCATATGATAATTTCATAATGGTAGAATTCATTGTTTGACCATTATATATTTTTTTTTATTATACATTTGGCGTTCATTAATCGATTTAAATGTGACGACATATTTGTAAGATGTCATTATTTACGATTATCATATAGTAATCGACGTTTATAGTCAATGCCGGCGTTACGACCACTGGCACCCAAGGGCACTAATATTGTGGCCTCTAAAGAAAATTAAAATCTTGTGTAAACTTTTTCTGAATCAACGTGAACATGGATAAATAATAATTCTATCATTCCTTTAGCGTTACCTAGAGCTGTTAACGTGGATGTGTTGTAAAACTTTCTACGTCCGGTACGGAAAGTTTATATTGCCCATTCCGCCGATCCCCCAACGCCGGCGATGACTATGATGTAACTGAACGGTCATTTTGAATGGAATACTAGAATTGGGCTCTCATATTAAGTGATCAGTGACGCCCATGAACATCCACACCACCTAAGTAGTTACAGTTTTAATGGACTTTATAAAAAGAGTTTTTGAATTTTTGGTATTGTTAGATTTTGTATCCGAGAGATTTTTAAGTAATATTTAAAGAGTAGATTTATAAAATAAATTTCATCTGTACGTTTAACGCAATCAGAAAATTATTCTGATACCTGATTGACCATCAACAACAATTAAGCATTTGAAGCGTCGATAGCCTTAGAGTACGGTCTGCGAATCGTTTGGTCGTTAGGTTCGAATCCACCATTCGTCTATTGACGTGAACAATCTCCTAGCACAAGCTTAATTTTAGTTGGAATGGTTAACAAGAATGTTAGTATTATTGGTTAGATAATTTTTTTTTTAAAGAAAAAGAGGTTTACGTAGCATTTTGTTAAACATAAGTTCACTATTCGACCATTGACGTGAACCATCTCCTGGCACAAAAGCTTAAGTTTAGTTGGTATTGTGTTCAGTTATGGGGTTTTTGGTGACGGACTTGCTAAAATTTTGTACTTATTATTTAAAATTCCGGCAAAGTTGTCTAGTCACAAAGGCACATGTTATTTATGTAATGTACAGTTATTATTGCACGACACTGTACAACTGCATAAATGGCAGAATTTTATTACTTGATGCAGGGTACGTATTTGACCATCAACGGTTTGGTCGGCATAAGAAAGCTAGTGTGTGTGCCTACAGGACTGTTCTCGTGCTACCTACGTCGACGCGCTCTGTCTTGACGCCGCCGTGCTGGAAATTAAGAATACAAATTTAATAAATATCACACAAAAATGCCTGCATTAAGTATAAATTTCACACTATTTAATATAATCTCTTAAGTATAACCTTAGAAGCATTTAACCAAGCTTATTAGGTCTCATATGTGACGCCCTTCGTCACATTCCGGGCACAAATCTTTAGCAAGGATATGTTGAAGTAAAATTTCTTTACGCACGCTTGACTTGGGAAGTAATCTGGTGAGAGTCACAAAAAGTGTAATCATCAGGCGAGCTGAATGGAAATGGAGAGGGAGAAGATATAAGTCATTAGAGATAGTAAGACAGTTTTCGTATATTACTGCAGGGGCAAGAGAGAGGGAGGTAATAACACACATTTCTCTTTCTCTCACAGCCAGTTATGTTTCGTAAATCGAAGACACATTGCCTATTGTCTGTATCACACTGTAGGAGAAAGAGAGAGCAGTGTAAGCTCACCTTTTCTTTCTCTCTTGAACAATCGTGTATATATTATTCGTATAAATACGTATATGAACATACACAATAAGCTAAAGAAGTTTTACTTTAGTCTTAGTTGTAAGGTGTAATTTTTTTTATTTGTTATTGATAATAACTTACCGAATTTACCAATAGCATCGGCCGGCGTCTTTATTCCCTATTCCCGCTTCTTGGTCTTCTTCTTGCCGGCCCGCTTGCTGTAGTTCTGCGCGAGTGCGTTCACTATGGACACCACGAAGTACAGCACCATCGCGAGCACGAACTTCTCCAGGAGGCTGGATAGAACCGAGCCCCGGTTCTCCGGCTGGGGCGACGACGGATCAGTCTTGTGTAACCGCGACTTCTGATTACGTAGGAATTCTAGCAATGGCGCCTCTAGCTTTGGTCCAATGTAAGGTATCCTCTCCACCCATGCTAGGACTTGTCTGTGGATAGATTGAATTTTCCATAGATAACAGTCATACCTTTATGAATAGAATTTACCTATGCTTAGAACAATTCATTACAGTATTGTTTTTTACTTATTTATACGCAAGGCACTTAATGAATGTCTTTGGTTATCTATAGTAAAAAATGGGGAGACATTTTATTTGTTATCTTTTACTAGAGCTTATATTTTTTTGTGTTTAAACCATAATATTGTAATATGAATTTGTTGGATTATAAATAATTTTATTATTATTAAATAGTATAACTTGGAATACTTAGAGTAAAAATACGCCTAAGGTCTCCAGTATGTATCCACATATCGATTTTAATATAAATTGATATATTAAAATCGATATGTGGATATATATTTCCAATAGACTACCAAACGGCTAAACCGATTTTGATTAAATTTAACCACAGTAATAAGCGTCAATAGCCTAATGGTTTAGGGTACGGCCTGCGAATCGTAAGGTCGTGGGTTCGAATCCACCATTCGACTATTGCCGTGAACCATGTCCTAGCACAAGCACAAGCTTAAGCTTAGTTGGAATGGTTAGCAAGATTGTTACTAATATTTCTAAAAAAAAAATATTTTCCCTAGCTTTCTTTTAAAAAAAAAAATCTCGCGACATTAGTAGGTACTCCCGGCACGTCGGTAAGCGATGCTCTACGCACGGCTGCAGACAGAGGAAAATGGCGACGGATCACCACAGACAGACTGTTCCCACGAGATAGTCACGACCCTCAGCATTAAGAAAACCGACGCGAGGAGGAGGAGGAATAAATCCCAAGTTCTCAGCGATTATATTAAAGAGAAATTGTATACAATATATAAATTAGTGTTAACCGTAAAACTTACCCAACTAAAGTTTCATTAAAGGCGATTATGACGAACATCTTCTGTATGTGCATCTTGATGACCGCCTTCCCCAGCACAGTGGCACCGAAGAAGGTCCAGAAGGGGACCAGGAAGTGTCCACACGTCAGGCCAGCGAGGTCGAACAGTGGGTTGGGAATGGATGCACAGGCGAGGATGCCGGCGAAGCCAACACGCTGCACCAACTTCTGCACGATCACCTTTGCTCTAAATTGGAAACGATATGGTGAGGAGTGCTAAAAGAACCTCGACTTAATGTTTAATTAATTTACAGCATAGAGCAGCAGTCGGAATTCCAGCCGCGGAATCCCACCTGTCGTAAAGGCGGTGTGTTCCATTGGAGATCCCAGAGCACATGCACCGGGGAGGTTTTAGTGAGTAAGAGCCTCACACAAATCCACCTACCGCCCCCGCCCCCCTTTTCCCCGCCGTCCACAAAAAAGGTCGAAATTTGCGGCTCTTGGGCCACACGTGACTCTGACATCCCATGTATGGCCCTTTTTTCGTACATTTTTTTGAAATTTTATAACTTTACGATTACTATTTAGGTCCTTAAAGTGGCACTTTCATTAAATTTTCGTTATCCATGGATGAAATTTGGCCCTTTGAAATAAAAGTTTGCAAACCTCTGGTTTACAAAAAAAGAGATGATCAGGAATCTCAGCATTGAGGAAACCGACGCTAGGAGTAGACGTACCATGATAATAAAAACGTGTGTGATAAAATAGGTGAGGAAGTTTTTGAGCATTACTCAAAAAACTACTTTGTTACATGAACAATAACATTCAAAATCCCTTACCTGCCGGTCTTAGAGTTGTCAGCATCGAGCTCCGTGACCTCGGCGAGGGTACCGCCTGAGAGGCGAGCCGCCCGCGCCATGAAGTACGGCGGCAACTCTCCCAGAGCAGTACCGACCCCCCACAGCATCGACTCTATGCGGACCTTCGACATGATGCTCCATACTGTCACCGCACCAGCTGCCACCGTCTCCGTCGGACAGATTATGCTAAAATGTTAATTACGAGTAAATTTATTTATTTATTGTATGGGACAAAAACAGTTATACAGTATGTACCAAAATTTACAAAAAAAGAAAAAAATAATATATAGTTAACATTATATAATATTAATATATAGAAATTATTAATAATAGTAATTATATAGTTAACATAAATATCATTCAGACTACAAAAAAAGTAAAAATATGTAAAAGATGGGAAAACCCTTTTGATTTATATGTCGATGATAAATTTCGATTAAAATATCGGTTTTCCAAAAGTGGTATAATGTTTCTAGACCAATTAATTGAAAGGTCTCTTACTATGGACAAGCGTGGAAGTGGATTATCTTCTATCTATATAAAGAGTATAGAATATTTTTATAACCGCCACACATTGACAGATACATTACTACACTACTACATAGACTGCAATTATTTTTTTAGTATGATGTCTCTTTGACTGCGCTGTTGCCAACTCGTGCATTTTGACGTAAAGGAAGAATAGATAAACCATAGTTATTCCGGATTTATTTATTCTCAGCTTATTCTTAATTTATTCCTGGTTTAACTAAACTTAGTTTAAGGGTGGAATAAATATGTTATAACTCATTTGTATTTGTAAGACTGTAAGACTAGAAAAACTGGCAAATATGCGGTTTGAGAGAAATTTATTTCTTTTATTTAATACGAATAACATAAAAAAATAACTTACTTTAGGAACATACACAATTATATAATTGTAAGCTAAACGTTACAGTTTTAGGATTATGTTTAGGGTATACGTATAAAAATAATGAAAGGTTTAAAACATCCAGGAACAATATCAAAATATTATTGCGGACGCCTGACAGTTATGTGTGCATGCGCCGTCGTCCACCATTGTTCCTACTGCCTGTCTCCAGGACTAACTTGTCCAGGAACTCTCCGCTGTCGCGCGCGGTTGGGTTTGTTAATACCATCTCACTGCACATTGATATATTTTGTTGCACAGAGTCTGTGTTTATCGAAGCTGCCTACAAATGCGTAGAAGGTGTTTGACTCTATTATATTTATATATTATTGTCAATACATAAAGCAGCTTTTTATTTGTTTTAATTTTAATAATATATATTTAACTAAATTTTTATAACATCATATTGGTATTATCTGTAACGGTGTTATAATTTTTGTTGATTTAAATAAATAAATAAATTATTATGAATTGTGGGTTATTGGGAATTGTAAAGTAATTAAGGCAAACTACATTTAGTAAATTAATATTATAAAAGACGGTGTTCGTGTTTATAACCAAAGATTTAGAGAATAGGTGTGCTGCGGCCATTTTTTTTCGAGAATTTTTTCAATTAGAAAATATCATCCTCGTAGGACAACGGATGTTATACAAACAAAAGCCTTATTTATTGCTTAAAAAACAATGTCTTAAAATTTTAAACAGTATCCTAGCTTCTCCAGCTATGAATACTGTTACAAAACCGAACATCCCAGCAGCTAATCTGAATTTTAACTAACAATTCAGCTCTCAGAGCTTCGTTCCTGGCAAATTCCACCAGTATGTGATGCACGTCTACAACATCTACTGCGCTACGGCCATGCTAGATGTGATACTATGAGCGTATTAAATATTATTTTCGTAGAGAACTTTGATTTATTTTAATTTATATATTATAAATATCAACCACTGTAATGTACGTTCAACTTAAACACAGGTTTAGCAGAGCGTAGTTACTCACTCGTTAGGATAGGGCGGCTCTGGGAAATTAAGCGAGCCACACTCGTACGCGGCGAGTGTCACCCGCGCTATGTGCGGCCCCAGGTAGAGCAGGAACGTGTGAAGACCGGTGCCGAGCCCCACCGAGCTGCACACGCCCAGCACCACCCACCAGCCCCACCACGCCAGCGTCGACACCATCAGCTGGGAGTACAAGTCACACTTAGCAACTAACGCGGTGATGTAAAACATCGTGAGGAAGCCTACAAGTCTTAGAAAATGTTTTCAAAGATATGTGAAGTCTGCCAATACGCACTAGGTGAGCGTGGCGGACTATGCCCCTATACTCCCTTTACAGAGAAGGTCTGTGCCCAGCAGTGGGACAAATATAAATGCTATAACTATTAGACTAGATGTTGACGTCATGTCCTATTTGTCTGTTTCTTCTACCTTTTAATTGTGTTTTATTTTTCTTTCTTCTTAAATATGTGTTATATTTTGTCTGTAATGTGTTTGCATACAAGGATAACAATAAACAAAATGTCGCTGTCTAAAAGATAAACAACCTTGTGTGCTCACTATAGAGATTCAGGCTAAGCGACCCAAGTGCTATGGCCAAGTCAAATCCGGCGAAACAGGTTCTCCAAACTAAGGATATCTCTGTCGGTAGCTTTTATCGTTTGTCAAGCTCTTGCTAGGAAAGTCAGTTTACCTGGACATATGGTTGATGTGGTCCGCTGACATAGTATGACGTCACTGTGCCCGCGGTTGACAACACAATCGCAAGCGCCAGTAATTTGTAAGCTATCAACCTGAAAACAATATGTGCATAAACAAACTGCACACAAAAGTGACGTCATTGTTATGTTGCAATATGAACACAAGTACTTTTATTTATAAAGGTCCTGCCTTATTGACTCATATTTAATATAAAGCAGTGATATAATACAATATAATATAATATATAATATGCGTTTCTTTATATTAAAGTCAACTAATACGACTCCCCTGATGTTAAGTAATCACACATCAAAAACAAAAATCAACACCAAAGAGTTTTGCAGTTATGTACGTTGCCAATCCTTACTAAAAGCTAGGGTACTCAACCGGGTTGGCGTTTAGTGCGTAAAAACCCCACACAACCCCGCCTTCCCTCCCTCTCGCCAGAAGGCGGGGTATCTTGTTGAAGGTCTCACCTGCAGAAGAGACAGGTGAGGTGGTACGTTAGGAACCTGTGTCTGTCCTTTGATATTCCTGGACGACGAACACGCGACCGTCCTAAAATGCGCTGGCTAGATGACATACTCAGAGATATACCTCCATCATTATAATTGAAGAGGATGCCAAAAACTGGGTAAAATGGAAGAGCAGATCAAGGATAGTGAACTCTGCTCAAGCCGGGATTAGGCTAGGAAGAAAAAGAAGACTAAAGAAAATGTCAATGACTATGATATAGCTGGGGAGGTGCAAACAAGATTGGCTACATCTTGAAGCACGCTTCTGTAATGGACCAGAAGGCAACCCTATTAATTAAGCCCTAAGAAAGCTTAGTTCTATGATACGTAGGAGCCAGGCTAAGCTGACCCCGGAAGTTTGATAACTCACCTCTGAACACCCGTGGAGATCAGTATGAGGAGTTCTCTAAAGAAATACTCTAATGTGGTCACCGGCCGCCTCCATAGCACCAAATTATCGGAGTCCATTTGAACGGTCTTAGTTCTGAAAGAGAAACGAAAAATTTTTCACACACCTCGTATTCTCAAATGCGTCAGGCAGATTGACAATCGCTACTTCACCAAAATTACTAAGTCCCAATCTGTAAATAACAAGATCCGGAGGTATGTAAATATTTATTTATAGCTTAGCGTAGCTTTATAGCTGCGATTAAAAACTATTTATTTAAATTTGTCTAAAATAAATGTAGCCTTAGTTACTCCTTATTACATCAGCTGTCCACGACTGAAAAAAAGTCCCTTCAAAATCGAGAGATTAGCCGGAACAAACAGACAAAAATGTTATTTTGGTAAATGTACCGTTTATACATTCATATGCATGTATTAAAAGCCGTTATTTTGTTATTAATAACAGACAATACAATTTTATTAATAGATATGGTGTAAGAATTGCAGTTAATCAAATGCGTCTTATATGCCGATCATGAGTTAAACTTTAACTCATGATAGGTATATTGTTTATAACTTTAACTGTTAAAGTTATAAATAACATGAGAGTAATAATATGTAAATACGATGTTAGCTGGCAACACATGACACCCAGCGATTGTTATGCATAATAACTACTTCCAATGATATGTTAGTGATTTACCTGTACCTTATTGTATCTTTAATTCATAATTAAGTTGATCGTCACATGAACTTGGCATTGTAAACAATAGGTTAACTTAATTAGTTCGTAATCTGACTTCTAATTAATTTTGTATAAAGCTTGTGAGGGACGCGCAGTTGTGACGGTATTCGTTATAAATAATTCTTTGTACAACGTTACGCTGTCTCAATAAAGCGAGTGTATTAGTTGTTGGACTATTTTATTCTACAAGACCTACAAATTATAACATATAAGAATTGCTTGGTAAAAAAAATTGATGTTGGAGAGTAATGAAAGAAAACATATTATTTTTGTAATTTTTCCTATCTTAAAAACTAAGGAATCGAATTCAGTGGGTCTGCACTCCGACTTACAATCTAATGGACGCGGGTACGAACTACCCTGCTTAAAATGATGTGAGAACTTATTTATTATAAATATTATATTATATTATCTTGGGCCAATGGCTCGAAGCGTCAACCATTAGGCAAATAGTTTAGGGTACGGTCTGCGAATCGTAAGGTCGTAGGTTCGAATCCACCATTTGACTATTGACATAAACCATATAGCACAAGCTTAAGCTAAGTTGAAATGGTTAACAACAATGTTAGTAAAAAAAGAAATATTGCTAGCTTTCTATAAAAAAAATGAATCTAGGTAAATTGGAGATAGAAGTTATGAAAATGTGAAATGCACTAAAAACTTATATAAAAAATTAGTACAATAAGAAATTTTTAGAAAATGTAAATAAGAAATATGTAAAGTAAAAATAGAAAAGAAGTAAAAAGAGAACGGAATGAAAGAAACAGAGATATGTAATTACGTACGAAGTTGGAGAGAATGCAAACCACCAATTCGCTAAAATCTAGAATTGCTGATATTGGCTAAAAATTGATAATTAGATTAAACTTAGGACAAAAGCTCTTATAATCACTGCAAAATCGCCTTTGGTACATTAAAAAAAAACATACTTGGTCTCCTTTTGGTGGGTGTGGAGACCGTTGCGCGGACGCGGCTCCGTGTCGTTCTGCTGCACAGCGGCCGCCAGCTTGTAGTACCCGAGACGGGCCAGCTGGAAAACACACAGTGCTCATTGGACGCTGATATCTTACGCTCTGCTAAAAAAGAACACACATACGGGTACATGCCGTGAATGTTAATCGTGTTGTGACACGTGAAAGTCGTGTAGCGCAGCTAAACGTTGCCGGATGTGAAAAAAAAATTGTGGCTCACTTTTAACCGACATCAAAAAGGAGGAACATATAAATTTGTCTGTATTTTGAGATGTTTTTATTGTAGTTTTTTGTTGTTGTTTCTGCACTCATAACGCCATTTATGAACCGATTTCGAATCATTTTTCTGTTGTCCCATATCAATTTGTGAGTAAGATCCGAAAAAATTCCAGGGAGCTCTTAAAAATCGTATGGAAGCATGTTGTTTACATATTGGTAGGATTTTTTTATATTAGAAGGGGGCAAAAGAGCACGCGGCTCGTTTGATCTTAGTTGATCCCGCCACCCACTAACATTATGAGGTGTTGGTTTGCAGGCACTTCGCTTACCAATCGATATGCACATGATAATCTAAGCCTCGTCTTAGATTTACTAAGGAGTACTTAACGAGTAATAAGGCAAATTTGGAAAAAGAAAGATATTTTTTTTTCTTTATTTTTTAGGGACATTTGCCCTTTTGGGCATGTCAGCTCTATCATATCCTAACCTTGGTAACACACACAACGATCGCATGAAGCGAGAAAGAAAGTCATCAATATTCCATGGCCATGGCCACGACCTTCCTTGATCCCTCTGAGGTCCGGTCAGGCAACATTAACAAAGCACCCACATGTTGTTTCCTCAGTTTAAGGCAGTGATTACCAAAGTAGTCTATATCGACCCCTAGGGGTCTATGACAACCTGCAAGGGGTCTACGTCAGCGAAATGAAAATAGACCACGATAGTGGATCTCAAAACATACACTGATAGTACAACATTGACGACAGATGTTGATAATTTATTATTAAAGAATCAGGTTCATCCTTCTCACTAAAAATATTGACTTATTGCTTATGTTATTTTATTTATAGTTTATTTAATGTTACGTATATTTTACATAACAGATACAAAATTTTATTTTGAGTAGTTTTAATTTAAATTCAATAAATAAATGTATAAATTAACATGTGTTTACTAAACTTCACTACAGTTGGAAATTTACAGGAAATCAAAATCAGGTAAGTAGTGGGTCTACCCAACACGGAAAAACATGGCAAGGGGTCTACGACACAAAAAAGTTTGGTGAACTCTGGTTTAAGGCTATCTAATAATGACTTTCTTTCCGCGTCATGTTTAAGAAAGATAGTGTAGGCGCCAGAATTTCGTGTGATACATCGGTAATGAAAGAAAACGACTGCGCGTATTAGCGTTTAACGTTTGATTTGAAGTTGGTTTTTGTTTTTACCCGTAAATCTATATATATAAAAGAGAAAGTGTGTGGGTTTGTTCCTTATAGGCTCTGAAACGGCTGGACCGATTTCAAACCGATTCAATCCAAATCCGATTTCAATTTTCGAAACTCAGGTCTTCAGATTGACCTGGCGAGTAATCCTGTAAAGTTTGACGATCAGAGCACTCCTTTACTTGAACTATCACACAAGCCATACGTCGTACTTTTATTTCTGACATTAACTTGAGCCCGATATGTTTTTGTATAAATGATAAGAATGATATTGTATTTACTGATATGTACATGGGTGTAGGTAATGATCTTCACTCGCTCGAGAAGAGAATAGAAGAAAATGAATACGGAGAGAAATGAATAATTTAATATATTGTGTGTTAAATTAAATATTTAATGATGTAAGTTTATTGTTTAAATAAAATAAAGCAAAATCTATCCCGGCGAAGCGGGAGGGTACGCTAGTATACTATATAATACATGTATTATATTTATATTATAGCTTTATTTAGATCACAGATTATTCAATCAAGGCCTTAACAACCTTGCTCATTTTTTTATCTATACTTGATAAGAGAATTATAAATAATAGGAGAAACGTTTGAAACAATGTTTTTCCAATTTTGTGTAATAGAAAAATGAAAATTGATACTGGCGATGTATTTAACAATATTGTAATATACTGCTACTAGGGTGATGAGCTTTTTATGTAAAAAAAATCTTTTGAGATATGTATGTTTCCTCACGATGTTTTCCTTCACCGCCGAGTGCGTGGTAAATCAACACACCAAATTGCAACAACAAATTACTATGCAACTTTAGCCAACCGCCAGGACTCTGAGCTACCACGGCTCAGTATAAGTTATATATATCGTTAATGATCTATCAATTTGTATAAATATCGAATTAATTCACGTTATTAAATATCAAGTATAAGTATTAGTAAAAAAAGCAGACTTCAAAAAGTGCTAACGTCTACGTCATTTTTAGCGATGATTTGATTGGAAATTGGTTTTGTTTTTGTTCGTAAATATACTTGGTACGAATTGGAAAAACTTATCGTAACCTAAATGGGATAGTCAGAGATTGAAATCGTTAAGCTCATTTTGAACATGGGATTTATTTGTACTTAATAATATCGATGGTTTAATCACTATAATATTACTACTTTCTTTTTCTGTCTACCCCACTAAAGTTGAAATTGACGCGAAAATTTTCTTCATCAAATAAAATAAATTGCTCTCATTCTAATCTATAGCTTCGTTAGCAAACGTATGGGAAAACCATTTGCAAACCACATACCTTCCTCACCCGTTTATTTTAATTACAAAAAAACACATACATAACACTAAATAAATAACAAAAAATACACCATGCAATTTTTTTACTCTTACAAATATACTAGGGTAACAGAAAAGTTTATAGCCATAAAAGATACGGAAATGCAAACAAAACGCGTTTACTTTATTGGAATAAGCAATGCTAACTGTGACATCACAACTTCGCCGCGCAATGAGTTTCACTTTCAAAAACCGCTTCCACTCTCTCTCTCTCATTTCACTTTCGTACGAGGCCGGCCGGACGCGGCGACTTTGTCTACAGAGAACGAAACCCGGAAAAAAAAACTATTTTTATATAAAGTAACACGACAAAAGCGAGATCGCTTGTCAACTGTCTAATTTTAAATTTGGAACGAATTTTCTTTTAATTAGAAACTCAGTATCAGACATTAATCAAATGACGCGGTTAGATTTTTATTAAGCCGATGTTTTACAACTTAACCGAATTTAAAGATAGTAAAGGTTTAAAGACACTCCAGCTCTGTAGTTCTGGGCTCTCAAGAATAAGACTACGGTATCCCCTACCTGTCGTACAAGGCGACTAAATCGGGCGTCGGCCTCCCCCGGGACGTGCTCTCCTTGAGCACAGTACAGAGGGGCTCCGGTGCGTTCCACGTTGAACAAGATTGAAAAATTGAATTGAAAAAGGTTTAAAGACACTCACGGGGGTTCACTGGGCGACAAGAGGCGAAAGAACGTGCTCTCCTAAGAGCACAGTGCAGAGGGGCTCCGGTGAGTTCCTCTGGAGATCCCTCCCCATGCACCGAAGAAGCGAAAACCCCACATAACTTCGCCTTCCACCTCCCCCAGAAGGCGGGATATCTTGTTCAAGATTTCCTCCCGGGAACAAAAAAAAGATTTAAAGACGCTTTAAATCTAAAAGCGTCTTTAAATCTCTTTTTTTCGAGTTTAAGATTAAAGCGTCTTTAAATCTTTAAACCTTTACTGTGAGTAACTTCGGGAATAATGACGCTAACTCGGGAATGATAGATAAATAATGCATTTAAATGTATGTACAAAGGCTAACTTAACGCTATATAGCATATTTTTCTTGCAAACTTATATACATAAATAAGCATACATTACAAACCTACATAAAAATCGCGTCAATTTATATATTACCTATATTTGAGTGTGATAATAAAGTGATAAGATAGACGCGATTTAAACATTAGTTGACGAAGCTTCCCTAACTTCAATCGACAAGCTTTTCTAGAGTTTTACTAGTTTTTAGTCCAAAATAGGGAAATTAATATGCATAAATATTTGTGGAACATTCGGCGAATATCAAACATTTATTATAGAACACAACAAACATATTAAAGAATCTTCATCTACGAACCCAGGACGGGGTCGTAAATGAAGAACTGGTGGATTAAGAATCGCTTATGAAGATATCGATTTTATATCTAACCGACCCTAAGAACTGAACGTGTATTTAAACGCATAACACAATCGATTGTTTCCACATTGCTGTAAGAGGTGTCTTGATGTTGACGAATGAGTTTACCCAGAAAAAGGCATTGTTATGCCAGCACCCGTCACGTTGAGAGTTCAAAGGAATTATGGTTTACAAAGTTCAATGAGTTATTCTCGGGCAGCTGAGCGGCAAACGCGTCAACGACCTTCATGGCCCACCTCCAAATCACACTCCAATTAAAGAACGTTACAACGTGAAACAATTGAAGAATCATTTTTATATATATATATATATATATAGAGAGAGAGAGAGAGAGAGAGAGCAAGTGCTTTCTCCTATGGATCATGTTTTCTATCTGGTATTCTTTTAACAAGAAGAAGTAACGCATGGGGCGTTAGTTTCCTGCGTACATACGATTCAATTTGGAAGTTGACGTGTCAGCAGACATGGCGCGACAATGTGGCGTGATGGCGCGTGTGATGAACGCGTGCGTTGCTCCAATGACCTGCATTCGTACAAGTAGGTAATAAATTATTCGGACGTATGTAATGACGTACTAAATGTGGTTGACAATTGAAATAAAGTAGATGTATCTGCATATGCAATGCATGCATATGCATGCACCCGATTTCGTACCGAGTCTTAATTTTTTCCTACAGTCACTGTTCTTTTTATGAAAGACATTTTGTAGACACGCATATACACTGATTTTTTGAAAAAAATATTTGAAACGTAATTACGTTTTCTATTTCCGTCTCTCTTATAAAGAGATTTTGTTTTGTGTGGCTAAAGAAGTTGCGACGGCACTGTGATCAGTATACCTGCACATCAACTGAAGGTCATACCAACACCATTACTATTAAAGTTGTTAGTAAGTCTTGTCGATATTACATATTAGTTATAGAATTAGTTATAGTTATGAATCAATAAAAAATATATGTTCATATAAGAACACACAGTAGGAAACAAAAAGATCGTAGACTCAGTCTGTTAACAATAGGGATTCACTAACGGGAAGAGAAAGTTGAATCTAGAATTTGACAACTGCTAGCTGGCAACACATGACACCCAGCGATTGTTATGCATAATACCTACTTCCAGTGATATCTTAGTGATTTACCTGAACCTTATTGTATCTTTAATTCATAATAAATAATTTAGTTGATCGTCACATGAACTTGGCATTGTAAACAATAGTTTAACTTGATTAGTTCGTAATCTGACTTCTAATTAATTTTGTATAAAGATTGTGAGGACGTTCAGTTGTGACGGTATTCGTTATAAATATTTTTTTGTACAACGTTACGCTGTCTCAATATAAAGCGAGTGTATTAGTTGTTGGACTATTTTATTCTACGAGACCTACAGATTATAACACAACCTATACAATCTGGAGTTCAATAACTTTTTTGAACTACTATAAGAGATTTACGGCAGCATTTGTTCGCGACATTAGGTCATTTTCGAATAGTTCCCAATTGATAGAAAATAAAGTTAGTTTACTTTTAGAAATGTGCATAGAATGTCTATTCGCAGAATTGCCGCGACCGCTGTATTAGATAAAAATATGTAAATTATATGTAGATCCGATTCTACACGTACCATACACCTACCGGTAACCTTGAGCACCACTGTGGGACCTCGAAACAGGAATAATAATGGATGGAGCATCAGAAACTGAATGACAATGTGTTTTATTAAAATTATTCATAAAGCAAACGACTGGAATAGTTTGTCCGCGTCTGTCTGTCTTTTCCACCGATTACGATGCTCTGACATGAACGTGTATTTTATTAAAAGAACCAGAACTTAAAGCACGGCTCTATCAAAAACTGAAGTGAAATTATATATATTTTTTTAAAGAAAGCTAGCAATATTTCTTTTATTTTTCAGAAATATTACTAACTAGGACATGGTTCACGGCAGTAGTCGAATGGTGGATTCGAACCCATGACCTTACGATTCGCAGACCGCACCCTAAACCATTAACCTACCAAAGCTGCTACAATGCATCTATATATATATATAAAAGAAAAAGGGTGTGTGTTTATTCCCTATTCCGAAACGGCTGGATTGAAAACAATGAAACTTTCAGGGAATCTTTAGATTGACCTGGCGAGTAATCCAGTAAGCTGTAAATTTGGTGACGATCGAGCACTGCTCTTTTTGAACTGTCAAATACGGGTTTTATTTACTATGATGAAATTCTATTGTTTTATAACACAAATTTGTATTGACACATGCGTTGTGTCAATATAATAAAGTATACTGAAGCATATTAAACATAATAATTATGGATTTTAGAGAATTCAAGGTAAGGTATAGGGCCGCGAATATATCCGTTTATTGATGCTGCTGATATATACATGGGTGTAGGTAATGATCTTCACCCGCTCAAAAAGAGAAATGAATAATTTAATATATTGTGAGAGTTAAATTAAATATTTGATGATGTAAGTTTATTGTTTAAATAAAATAAAGCAACATCTACGTACGCTAGTTTATTAAAAAAACATTAATAGCAGTTATGGCATAAGATTACATAACAGACTAGTGTCTACAATTTCGTTTGCACTTTGCGAACTGACTGAATTGAGAACTTTCACTTTCCAAAGACTTCCATTCGAGGAGGTCATAACATTTGGGCTTCCAATTTAAAATTCATCCCGAACAAGTATATTTACGCGCGGAAACTCTCTTTTTGTATTTACGAATTATCGTAGGAATATTAGGAAATAGAATTAATCAGAACCAGAATATTTACTTTTGTTTTATTTTATATACAATTTATGTTTCCCTGGTGTTTTACTTGCTTTTACGTTATTCGTACTTTGTTAAAATTCTGCTACTGACATTTGTTTGTTTCTTAAAATGGGTTTCTGCAGAATACCAGCGCTGATTTACCCTCCTCGGATAATCAGCATTATGCTGAGCAGCGAACCCGGTCGGTTCGGCGTTGCAACGCATAGCCTTGTGTATCGGACCTTTTGGGTCTTTAGTGATATATATATTTATTTTTTCATTTTTAACTGTGCTGTTAACTTGTTGTGTTAATTTGTATATCTGTTGTAATCTGTCTAACCGATTAAATGGCTTATTATTATTATTATTATAACCGAAACAAATACTCTTGAAATTACTGTTGAAAAATGACTCCACTGATAATACTGAAAAAACATTTGTCTTTTGTTTAATCACTCGTTAACGATTATCAGGGGTGTCCAAACGTTTTAGCTCATCGGCTGCACTGATACTCGTGTTAGCTGGCAACACATGACACCCAGCGATTGTTCATAATAACTACTTCCAATGATATCTTAGTGATTTACCTGAACTTTATTGTATCATAGACTTGGCATTGTAAACAATAATTTAACTTTATTAGTTTGTAATCTGACTTTTAGTTAATTTTTTGTAACAAAGATGGCGATGACACGCAGTTTTCACAGTATTCGTTAAAACAATTCTTTGTACAATGTTACGCTGTCTCAATAAATCGAGTGTACTAGTTATTGGATTATTTCATTCCACAAAACCTTCAAGTTATTACACTCGCTTACCACTAAGTTATGTTAGCTGGCAACACATGACACCCAGCGATTGTTATGCATAATAACTACTTCCAATGATATTTTAGTGATTTACCTGAACCGTATTGTATCTTTAATTCATAATTAAGTTGATCGTCACATGAACTTGGTATTGCAAACAATAGTTCGTAATCTGACTTCTAATTAATTTTGTATAAAGATTGTGAGGACGCGCAGTTGTGACGGTATTCGTTATAAATAATTCTTTGTACAACGTTACGCTTTCTCAATAAAGCGAGTGTATTAGTTGTTGGACTATTTTATTCTACGAGACCTACAAATTATAACAGTTATCAAAGTTTAGAGCGCTGAACCCGGACAGTATCTCGTGAATGTCTCGTTTCGTACCTTATATAAATAAAAATTGGTAGATATCCGGGTTTTAATCCAGGGTCTTTCCGGGTTTTTCAAGTGCTATAAAAGCTAATAAAGATAAGACATTATAATAATAATAATATAGTTTTTTTTAAATAGTTTTTTGTTATGGACATTACGATATAAGTGCAGGAAAGTAAATTGCAATATCGGTTTAACTATTGCCTGCGGGCCACAGTTTTACGACCCTGCCCTTGTCGATCATTATCACTATTTGTTGCACGAAATGAACGCTAACGTTTGTTGACTTTCACGATCGTGAGCGAATTCTAGCAAATGACAATGTCGTTATTATGTACTAGGCAACTAATGTAAAATGCGCTATTAAGAATTGTCCTTGAATGGAGGGAAAGAAAATCAATATTGTCATGCTATTAAAATATGTATTCTCTAATAAAGTATATTTACAAACAAAAACTATTAATTTCGATACAAATAACATCGCCTATTCCATGTAGTCTCATGTTTTTAACTAACTTCAAAAAAAGGCGGAGGTTTCGTATATTTTTTTTCTCAGAACTTTTGCGATATCATGCTATGATACGACGGCGCACGAAAAGGCCGAGCAATGGGAGACTAACTTTATCAGTTGCTTCTGTTTGATTACAGAACGTATATATTTGAATATATCGACGCTGGAAAGCAAAAACGTAATATGGCCTTTTTCACTTTTTTATGTCGTTGGAATCAGAACAGTGTAACAGTTGGTTGAAAAATAGGATTTTTAAAATAGACACTTTTCTTTTATTTTTTATTCCGTAAAACGATGTAAACAACAAGAAAACTATAGATCGGGTAGGGTAATGCTGCGGTTATTCAAGCAAATATATATATATATATATTGTGTCCAAAAACACAACTCTAGGTCCACAAACACGGAAGTTATGTCTCTTTTAATTAAAATGTTTTTCGGCTCTGGTGAACAAATTCAGTTTTGTGGGTTACTACGTTTTTGTTTTCCAGCGTCGATATTGACATATGTATATATATACATATAAATGGGCCTAAAGAAGTTTTACTGTTCATTGCAAAATAATGACCTATTGTTGCCGTTATTTAGAATGGGTTTGGTGTAGCATCGAGTGTATCATTGCATAGGCGATAAGTAAATAAATCAAGGTCCAGTAACTACAATGTTTTAAGTATTTTGTGTTAATTCGAGAAGTGTTAGATACAATTTCCGCTGTATATAAATTTGAGGACGATCATAATGAATGAATTTCGGTCATATAGCCAGGAAAACCGATACCTTGGAAACACTCCTGGTCACAGGCAAAGTACAGGGAAAACGACCAAAAGGGAGGAGCCCTATTTGGACAGACCAAATTAGCACCAACCCCAATAGGAGAGTCCACGAGGCATTTCCGCCACATAATTCGTGGAGGTCACGACCCTCAGCAATGAGGAAAACGACGCAAGGAGGAGGAGGCTAATGAATAATGATCAGAGCCGTGGTAGCTCAGTGTCCCGGCGGTTGGCTCAAGTTGCATAGTACGCTTGCAACCCGAGTTCGATCCCCGGTGCCGGCACCAAAAAATTTTGTTGTTGCAATTTTGTGCTGATGTACCACGTGCTTTGCGGTGAAAACGTTGTGAGGAAACCTACACGTCTTAGAACAGTTTTCTAGGACATGTGAAGTCTGCAAAACCGCACTAGGGCCGCGTGGCGTACTACGCCCTTATACTCTCTTTACAGAGAAGGCCTGCGCCAAGCAGTGGGACATATATAAAGGCTGAAACTTTATAATGAATACAAACTAAAGGTGCATTTGAATAAATTTCACATAAAATGTTACATAAAGTGTCACATAAACCGTCGTAGAAATTGGAAAAACAAAAAGGCATGGATACAAACTATTTTTTTTACCAGAGAAGCTGGCCTTGACTGCTTCACCGGACTGAGAGGTGGCATAGCTCTTAGGTCGCTTAGCCTGAACCTCTATCGCTAGTAACCCTGTGAGGGGTAACCACGACTCGGTCGGTTGCTATTTCACGAATAATAAAGGCTACAAACTAGAATTTGTATCGGCTTATGCCAGCCACTAAGTTACAACCGCTTTATTAACCAGTCAATTACTGACTAACAAAAACAATAAATACTCTTTGCTCGCAAATCACGCTAACTCCGACTTCGCTAATTATCAAAATCGTTGAAGTAGAAACAGCGAATCAATTGCCACTCATAACAACGTGAGGAATCGAGAAACGCTTATGAAAACAAATTTATAGCAGAACCGATTGATTTATATCTGGCAAGGGAATTTTTAAAGCAGTTTCTTTGATCGTTATGTGAAAGATTTAATGCACGCATCTTGTGCGTAAATTAATTTTTTTTTTAAGATTACTAACAATTTTTTAATATTATTAATATTCTTGTTAACCATTCCAACTAAGCTTAAGCTTGAGCTAAAAGATGGTTCACGTCAATAGTCGAACCTACGACCTTACGATTCGTTACGATTACGTTCGGCTGCTGACGCTTCAAATACCTATGTAATTACGATTGGTGTACAAATATGACGTATATTATATTTGTACGCTAATGGTAATACTGAAACTTTTGAACTGATATGACAATCTAGTAATGTCATGCAGGTGTCATGCAAAATGTGCCCTATTGATGGCCAGCAGGGATGAGAAAAGTTGAGCGGAGGATGCTGTCTGGATCACGCTAGGATCAGACCACGGGATTATAATAACTGGACTAGTGTCATCATGATAATTACAGAGCCGCGATGGCTTAGTGTCCGTACGGTTGCATTAAGTTGTGTCGTACGCTAACCAAACCGAGTTCGATCCCCGGTGCCGGCGGTAATGCAATTGTTTGTTGGAATTTTAAATGCTGATTTACCACGTGACCGACAAAGAACGTCGTCCGAAAAGATGCATGTCTGGGTTTTTTATTAATTTGATTTTGATATATATTTTTTTTTATGCCTGTAAACTAGCGCTTGACCATGATCCCACCTGGTGTTAAGTGGTGATATAGTCGAAAGATGGTACGCGCTAGTTTAGTAAGTGCCTATTCACTCTACTCTTGAAGGCTCCCACGTCGTACTTGGACGGAAAGACTGACGCCGGCAACTTATTCCACTCCTTTGCTGTACGCATGATGAACGATGACACAAATCGCTTCGTTCGGACGCGCGGAACATCAACTATATATATTAAACAATAGTCAGATCAGGTGAAAATTATTAACGAATATGGATGATGCATGAATCTATGTGCGTCCAAGGTCGTGAAATATGGAAATCTGAAATCCCTGCCTACCCTTCTGGGTCAAGGACAAGGTCAGAAGGAGGTAATTTTATTTGATTTCCGCAGTTGGACCAACCAATACCATTGTTGTTTTCAGGCTAACGTTTGCTTTAATTTATAAAATTATATTATTTTCGATTTCCACAGAATGATCTAAAGTGACATGATAGTTTTGTACTCATTGCACTTGGATGATTCGATAATTTCAAAGTAAAGCGTATAGCGATTGCTCCCTCTGTCGACCCCGGTAGGATTAGAAGGGCGTGAGATTGTTCTTAATATCTATAAAAATGGATGACAATACATAAATCCAATATATATATATATATATATATATATATATATATATATATATATATATATATATATATATATATATATATATATATATATATGTATTGAATCCAATCCAAATTAGAATTTTCCAATCACGATCCCGTATCAGCCAGGCAACTATGACGTAGATAAGTGGAAATATTTTTATTGATTATAGTTAGTTGCCAAATATTCAAAAATACAGAGAACAAAGGGAAGTTAAACAAAGAACGGACGGATTCGTGCGGACGCTTCACGCACAAATTAATAAATCGCGTTCAGAAATAGTGTAACTTGTGTCTGCGGAACTTGGCAACATTCATTTTTTTTTTAAACCAATTTACCAACGGTATATAATCAGATGAATAAAATTAGGTGGTCTGAAAATAGTTATATAGGGCACAGTATGGACGATTTAATATAAGAAAGTTAATCTATTCGAAACATATCTATATGCATTTGATGTCAGATAAAAAGAAATGATAGCTTACATAAAGCATTATTTGCATAGTATTTAGGTGCAAAAATATAACAAAATATTCTGAGAATACAGGTAAAGGTACAATTTAAACTGTAGAAGCATAAAATATATTCTGTAACGCAGAGGACAGGACCTTCTGTATAAAAAGTCACACTAGTTATAATATAACAAAGTATAGTAAAACAAAGTCTACGTAAACTGTAGAAGACTTTACATTAAGCTTTCGATGCAAAGCCCTTGTCACCTTCTTTGCAATAAATGGTTAATAAAACAAAGGTAAAAGAAGATTTCCTTCCCTTTAAGTGGATTGGAAAATATTTTACTTCTGGCGGATAAGGTCCATAGTTACCGGGCTCACAAGAGACAGCAGCAAAGATACGATCGGAAACGCACTACTACAAAGGATTCATTTATGAATCTTGTCAGTTCGTGGTATTGCATCGTCGTTTCCAAACGTAAATCAACACCAGATAATAATAATCATAAGCTCGCATTAACTAATTCTTAACACTTCAACATCTTAATTATTTAATGTAGATATTCTGAAGTCAAGGATGCTGCAAAGCTTGGCAGCAGCAGAGCAAGCAGGACCCTAAAAGGGGTCAATAAAAAAAGACACTTTAACATCACTCATGACCAACAGTCCGAACGTTATACCGCCTATATAAACGGCACAAACGCAGGTTAGCCTCCGAGCTGTGTTACTATACAGTACCCGACGAAGTTGTCTGGCTCACAACGACTAACTGAAAAGATAATGTGTACAGAATACTAATTTTAAAACGCGAACAAGCCAAATAGTTGACGCGCCAAGTGTAATGACGTTCGGATTAATCAATACTCTATTATAATATTAACTATCGACCTTGTGTGCTTCTGTTCGAATCTAAATTATAAACAAAATAATCGATGTAATGTAACTAAATATATACTATACCTATACTATTCTATACCTGACCAACCGACAACCCATGCTTGTAATCCAATTAGTGCGCTCCACCAACTGGAACCGACCTCTGCCTACTTCGTGTTAACATATAGACAGAATATACATAAGAGCAAATACATATCTATATGTATTCATTTCATATTTTCCCACGATCCTGGCAAACCCTTTCCGCTTCTTTCATGTACGCCCCTTGATTCAGAGTACTTATAACGATGCCGTATTCAATATGTACGAGAAACAACGTTTTTGTCTTACTTTCCTATTCATCATATCTACATGCTCAAATACGTTTCTTTATTCTAGTCACAACATCCGTTTTACGCCCCACTTTCCCATATCACCAAATTTCTAATCCTATCAATTACACGTCTACCATACATCTTAATGACCTCATCTCTACGACGTTGATTTTAAGCTCATGCTTTTCTGCCATTCTCACCTCTCACTTGCATCCATCAAAGTGGCCACCACCACTAATTTGTGTAGTGTTAAATCTACATTGAGATATGATTGAACGGACTCCCGTCGATTAAATATTCAGATTTTAATGAGTGCTTTACATTTTATTTGATTTTAAGTTCCCGCATTCCCGTTTGACGCACCATTGTCATTGTTTTTGCAGGTTAACGTTGAACAGGTTAAGGTTAACGTTGAATAAGCTAGAGTTAAAAGGACATGAGAGTTTTGTTATTGCACTCGGCTTAAAAGGCGGATAGCGATTGATTTCAAATCAAATTTCAAATGAGAATTTCCCAATCACGATCCCGTATCAGCCAGGCAACATATAATTGAACATTCAATAGACACATTATGATGTGTTCTTTAATTCACCTTCCCCGAGTGTTAGACGATTTTTTGTATACCTTTACAACGATTAAACTCTGGTAAAGCTGCAAGAGATTAGAAACGCTTCATCAACTAATGTCTTTCATTTCGTGTATCTAATTACTTTTTATTCAAACCGTGAAAAGTATATTATTGTACATTCATACTATAAATATGTATTTACGTATGTATTTATAATTATTTAATTATCTATTTAAGATAGTTAAAACGCTATTTTTAGCGGAACTACCTTAGCTTGCTTTGACCACCAACCCCGACGATTTAATTAAGATTTTTTGTTCAACTGCAACTATGCGTTTTATATTCAAATCTATATTTACTATACAAACAGCATGAGTATACGAATTCAGAAGTTACAGCAAGTAAATACAGCAGTACAGTACCTACACGAGTTTACACATGATGTTTTGACAAGCGAGCCGCCGAGCGAGCGAAATTCTGCTTTGAGATGAAATCAACATTTGATATACGAGGAATTGCACACAACACCGCTGTTTGTTTCACCCACCTCAAATTAGACCTGAGCTTGCGTGCTTGTTTCCCTAGTTCTCTAAACACTTTCGATAACTTGGGTTAGCGTTTTTTTACATTAACAAAACATTTGTGGCTATGGAATTTCAAAATTGCGAGCAAGTTTTCGAATTAAACTCGTATGTCGAAGTACCACTGTACCTGCTGTACCTCCATTTATCATGTCATTCGTAATATTTTCCGTCTTCAAAGGGGTCGTCGTGCTGGCCCCATTTAGGGACGAAATGCTCGCCAAATTGTCCCCTACAGACAATTTTCAATTAGGTCATGCATCCATCCTGTTACACACATGCTGTGTAACTGAACTAACCATTGTGAATGGAGGCATATATTAGATACTGTTACTTTTTAAATTTTAGGCGGCAAAGGCGATCGTTGCATGATTCTTAATTATGTTTTTGGGCAGACTGGAGTTGTTGGCTGATAAATTTGATGGCAGTAAGAGTCTTGTAGAAAACATGGCTGCTTTTAGACGAATCGATTTCTGCAAACCTTAAGTTCGGCCAGGATTGGATGCCTGGGTCAGCTAAAATCACAAATCCAATTCTGAACAGTTGGCCCTCCTACTTACACGTTTTTTTTATGACGAAATACACAGATTGGTCAGAGAAGTTGGCCTTAACTTCTTCACCGGATTGAGAGCTGTCATAGTTCTTAGACCGCTTAGCCTGAACCTCTGTAGCTAGTAACTCGACACAAGGGACCCAGTAAGTGGTAATCACGACTCGGTCGGTTGCTATTTCACGGATAATCTAAGGGACATTAAAAAGCTAAACTAAATTTGAGTGCAAATAAAAACTTAAATTATTTTTAAAGCTGCATGATTATGATGACAATGGAAGAATCGAAACACTTTCAAACGATTATATACAACTTGATATACAAAACACTTAAAACACTTTTTAAAGTCACAAGAGAAAGGAAAATTATATCTAAACAAAGATCCGCCTATTTCTAAAAGGGGTCGACATTGACGGCCAACTCTTGCCCTAAATTTTATTCCGATTCACTTATCCTTCAATTTTAGATCGTATATATATGGACTAAAGTCTATTTCCGTATACGAGTAGTGGTCTGCCGCCCGTACACTCGATAACAACAAAGATAATTGTGGAATATATATCATAAACTTTTATTTATGCAACTACCCGCATAAATAAACATTTACGATTATTAATTAATGACGATGATTCCCGTTATTAATAATTAGTTGCGTCTCGGTAGAATTAATATAATTTTCTAAGTGTTATCTTCTGACGAAAACTCGACTTCAAATCAAACCTATGCTCAAAGCGAATATTATTTAGAACCTAAAAACTTAAAACCAGTTGAGAATTAAATGCTACTACGCCCTGACGCTCTCATTTATTTTCGAAAAATCGACGCTAGGAAGAGGAGATTTCGTGTCTCGAAATATCACATTCATAACTTCACACACAAATTCATAATTTCTCGAATAAATAGTAGAAAAACTATAAAAATCCAATGCAAAAATTCAAATTAAGAAGTAAAGAATTTTTTTTTTGGGAATGCAGAGAAGAATGCATTTGACGCAGGTTTTCGCTCTGATCAATTCTGTAGGTATTTTGGATAATTTCCGAGGCAATATTTCCGCTTTCTACTGTCAATATCATGCTTATGAAGTTCTGACCGCTATATTCTCTTTATTCTTCTACAATAGTGCTCATTGTTGTTAAGAAATTCTGTTAATTTATTTTCAGACATTCCACAGTATATTATTTAGTATCTAAGCTGGGATGCCAATAGAACTAAAATGGGATTCCCTTGAAAATATCCTTTTTTCAAACAAAAAAATAATTTTTAAAATTGGTTTAAATAGATGAGAGAATGATTTATGAGGCAACAAAAAAAACAATTGAATTGATAAGATTATCAATTCAATTGTTTTTTTTTGAAATTGGTTAAAAATAAGAAATGAGTTTACACATAAATGCAATTGTGTGTGTATTCCAAACAAGGATTGCTTTAAAATACTGCTATCTCTGACGTTACTGGATCAAACATGATGAGTGTATTAGCTGCAGTACGCCCAGTAAAATGTTTGAAATAATTTATTTGTACATAGAAATCCAAACACAGGAATTCAGGAGTACAACAAGTAGTAATCTAATTTCCTATTATCAGATTGTAAGTTTGCCAACAGACTTCTGTTGATTACTCAACATGCTACTTAAAAGAACCCGTTCACAAGGGTCGGCAATGCAGTTGATGCTTATGGTATTTTAGATTTTCATGGGTGGCAATGATCACTTTTTAAATTAGAGGATATGTATCTCATTTGCCTCGCTTGCCATTTATCATACAAAAAAAGAATTGTTATGAAATTCAGACAGATGAGATATTATAATAAACAAAAATACAAAGGATATGTGCAAGTGCTCAATTGTTTTTTAACACAAACAAATTTAAGAATACTAAAACAGAATAATAGTGAATACTACAAACAAGCTAAGACACACAATCACACCTATAAGCAAATAAAAATGTAAAATTTATCTATTATATTTATATGTCATATTTTTATTTATTCTGCTTGCCCAAGTAGCACATTTTTCTTTTATTATATATAATTCATTTTTATTTACTCCCTTATTTCTTCTAACTACATATGTACATATATTTTATATACATAATGGCCATGGAGGAATGACATCTATTGGTACTAGCTAATGGCACTCACTTGCCTAGCAAACAATAATATTATAACAAATATAAGCAACACAACACTGCCGGCAAAAAATTAAAAAATTAAGCACAACAACAAATCACACATGGTATACCAGTTCGTTCTTGTTGCCAGAAGATCGTTGGCCCCTTTTTCTGCATTCAATGCGGAGCTGTTCTTTGTTCATCGCTGCAAGCATTTCACAGCTAGTGTTCTGCTTTCCCCTTCCATTATCTGATATTGAATTCTGTCTTGGTACAGCAAGAGATGAAGCCTGGTTACGGGCACGTCTAGTACTGGCCATCTTGGCCATGTTTTCGTCGATTATAATTCGTAACTATTATATATGACTACAAACTCTTTGCTTCATTTTCAAAAAGGTTCCTCCATTAACAATCTTGAAAATCCTGGGCCTGGCACACTTGAAGTGTGTAATGAAGCACAAAGTAATACAATCGTTTTTAGTGTCTTAATTATAATATTTAACAAATAATTGTTTTAGAAACAAAACTTGCAAAGACAATTTCGCAAACAATCCGAATTGACAGGTCTGTTGTATTTGACGATGTAATAGTTAACAATTTAATGGTGAAAGTGTAGCACATTTAAATTAAAACCCACTGTTACGCAAATATTTGTAGTATTAATGATTATCGATGACCGACGAAGTGGATAGAAATATTAATATAAATATACCAACAAGTAATTGCTTCTTCAGCGTTTAAAAAACAAAAAAGCCACTGTCAGCCCCTAATTAATAAGCGGATTATAAGTTTATATAAATCATTTGGGACAGTCAGCAGATATTGATGCAATTTCTAACCTAACAAAATAGAAAAATATACTTACATAAAATTTAAATCCAAGTTCAAACGTGAACAAAATATAAAATTGTAACAACAAGAAATTATCTATAAAAAGATAATCTTATTTATTAAAAAATATTTTTCGTTATCAATTTAAGAGACAATCACTCCACTCAAATATATATCTACAACTAATAAAAAGTAGTATTTTTTTTTACAATGAACAGGAATGACTGTAAAACTACTAATGTTACTACCATGACCAATAATCATTTTACTATAATTCGTTACTTTTGACATTTAAATATATTAAAATTTAAAGAATTTTTTTTATAAAAACAATTATTCCACGATCAGTTTAAAAATTAAATTAGTTCAAAATATATTATAATAAAAATTTCTGAAAAAAGTATACTCTAATAGGAGCATAGCATAAAATGGTAACACTAATGAAAACGCTGACGTGTACAATAGCATTAGTGTAATCATATAAATTTATTACAATATACCAAATTCACATCTGAAAAGAAAGAGTCAGAGAGATCATTACTATGATCACAATAGTGTGAAAATTAAATTTTAATTTTTATTATACTATACGTCATTAATTACGTAAAGTCTATCATAAATGTCACTTTGTCGGAGAAAGACACGTTTATAGATATATTTTATTTAAAAGAATACTTTGCTTTAATTTTTGTCAGTTTCAACCTAAGTGATTTAATCTCATAATGCGGATTGCATTATGAGATTAAATCACTTAGGCAGGCGCTAACACTCGTCATATTCAGCTACAGTTGAGATCTAGTATGATCAATTGTAAATTACCTGCTTTATCAAGCAATAATTTTCTCTCCGTTTCTAACAAATCTTACAACATCTGCCATACGACCACATGGCTTAAAAAAACACACTATATGCACCTTTTATTTGCATGTAATCTATGTCAATTCTCCAAGAAGTTGGAGTCACCGTCATGCTGTCAACTGTCTGTCTCCGTAGAGTTTTCGAATTCGAATTCACTGGAAACACTCCTGGTCACAGGCAAAGTATAGGGAAGACGACCAAGTAGGAGAGGAGTCCTATGCGTTGGACAGACCGAATCAGCAACAACACCAACACGAAAGTCCACGGCATTACACACCGCTAAAACCGCAACGGGTTGAGAGCGATCGTCCGCCACAATTCGTGGAGGTCACGACCCTCAGCAATGAGGAAGACGACGCAAGGAGGATGAACCTATGTTATTAATTTGCTTCCATCCTCACTCTACAATCAGCTAATTTACACTCTTTTATATATATTTTTTGTTTTTCATTCCAAATTAAGATAATTTGCTCTACTATTAAATACTGCTCTAGTAATGGTCAATCTCTATTTTAACATGGCAACATATATATGTATTGTTTGTATGGATGTTTTTATTGTAGCAATTGCTATATTGGCATAATATTTAAGTATTTAGCTTAAGAATTAAACCATTCTTTCATAATATATTGCTACCCATTACCCTTATAACTTTCTTCAGTTTTTCAGTCATACTTAATAATTCTGTTGGTACTCTTATCATTTGTCTATGCTCTTTTATCACTCTTTGTGATTTTTATCTGTCACTTTAACATAAAAAGTAACTTCCTGCCAAACTTACCTACATGTACATTTAACAACATTGTTTGTTACCTACTTCCTTCTTTTCTATTGGGCGCTCTCTTGATTAAACTTATTTATAAACAAGTACAACAATTTTTGTTTGAAGCTTGGAATGCATAGTCCTGTTATGTTAAAAAACTTTTTTATAAAAAAAGTCTATGTCGTAGATAGACGGAAAAAGCTTTTGTATACTTTTGATTTTAATATTAAACATCAAATTTTAATGTAATTTCAGTTGTATTTTTAATCAATTAAAAATAATTAGTATTAGTAATAATGGACAACGATAATATCAATAACTATATACCGTCATTATTAAATCCAAGAAGCGTTTTAAAAACAAGGGATATGAATTTTACACAGGTAAATAAATAAGTTTATATTGGAGATATGGTTATTATAGAGGCACTAAACTTTTTACGGGCCACGTAGACTAAAAATACGCTAAAACTATTTACAGTATGATAGTTGGTGGATAATTATGTTAATAAATAAATAGAAAAATGGCCAAAGTAAACTTATTATTCAGAGATTTTCCACATGGGACACAAGAACTACTTATATACTTAATATGAAGACAATTATAGCTTAGAGGCTGGATGTCCTATGGGATTTGTATAACAGTTTGTACAACATTATTATCAGAAATTTATAAAAGGACCTAATTCTTTTCCGTTTCTTACTTCTGATGATGCAGTAACTACCGTCATCAGAGATAGCAAACTTGTTAAAACAATAAAAAGGCCCTGCTCCAATGACAATTTAAAGGAAATGTAACAATTTTTTTTTAAAAGGAAAGTTGGCAATATTTCTTTTTTTTTCAGAATTATTACTAACAATCTTGTTAACTATTCCAACTAAGCTTAAGCTTGTGCTAGGACATGGTTCATGGCAATAGTCAAATGGTGGATTCGAACCCACAACCTTACGATTTACAGGCCGTACCCTAAACCATTGGGCTATTGACGCTTATTATATGTCAGTAATTATTATTAAATTATATGTAACAATGTGTCTTATATGTTATTTCTGTTTATCTCCAAGAAATAAATGCAGTAGAAATGCTTTTGAGTTTGTTTTGACATTGTTATTTCTAATTTAGTATTAACTACATTTAATATTCAGAATAGATATAATATATATATATAATAATAGTATATATAATCTCAAATACTGATGAAATGCCCTTAACTCTGTTGGTGGTGTGGGTATTACTACTAGCTGGATTTTTTAATATCTGGTGACCACAACAACCCATCTTCTGCCATTTGTATAGAAAAAAAATATAACTTTTAAGCATTGATGCAATATAGTGAATACTGAATTTAATCCATTTTCTAATACCATGTTATTGTTATTTAAAACTTTCAATCCAGAATTCTATTGTCAGTTGCCGTTCATTATCTTTGAAGAGAAATCATACAGGATACAACATTAGCAAAAAGTTAAAAAAGGTATGTTGCATTTAATTTCTCATTTAAAATTCCTTGATTTTAAAGAAATTATGAAAATTATAAGTCCTTGACCCAGGGAGGACGGCATAGATTAGACTAGACTATTTCCTTCTTACATGCTTTAGTAAACCTTCCTCACTTCTTTCACATATTATCATGTATTTTTACTTGATCAGAATCCATAAAAGCACTCCTAAAGCTAGCTATAACCAATCTGAACGAGAGTTCTTACTGAAACTCACGCTCACTTTTCCCCATAAATTTATTTTCTTACTCATTCACGACGCTCAAAGTAACCAAGCATTAATGGTACTCTTATGCTTCTTCTGCCATATCCAACCCTTACTTCATTGTGTTGAAATGCACACCGTAACGGTACTGTAATCACCTTTGTGTATTACATGGCTTTTTATGTGGGGACCAAGCTCTTAAGGTGCTTAGCCTAAACATCTTTTTATGTTATTTAGACACATTAAGTATGTACCTTATTGGCAGACTTACACACAAAATAAAGAAAACGTGAACAATAAAGATATCGCGCAAGAGATTAATAGGTGCCTCTCACAAGATATAGCAGAAACTACAGGATTTTCAGCTATCGAAGATTTAGAGAGCATAAATGAGTTCAATCACTTTTCTCCTGACAGAGACGCAAATCATATACAGAGTGATGACACAGTAATTTATGAAATTGAAAAACCTGTCATATCATTATCCCTTTGTTTTAATAACAGCAAAAACATTGATGTTAAAGCAAAGAAATTGAATATTAAAGCATTCTCAGTGTCACATGAAAACAACAACACTAACATTAATTGTAAGTTAACTGAATGTTCTCGTTCATCTTCTGAAGGAGATAGAGACAATATTGAAAATATTCCACTCACCTCACCAAAGGATCAAACTATGGCTGTCAATTTAGAAATTACAAGCAAAAAGGCCGTGTCAAACAATCATAGCACAGAAGAATCAAATGTTCTAATTTTAAAAACAAATGCCATTGACAAACTTTCCCATGTCATTGTTCAACCACCAAATTATAAATTTGTTAAAAGGAATATTTCTTATAGTGATAAATTAAAAACTAGTGGTGATAGAAGATTTTCTAGTTTAGGTCTTAAGAATGAAAAAGTATCAGTCTATGGTGATAGTTTAAAGCAAACATCTATTGATGATTATTTCTACAAAAAACTTGTGGTGCATGGAAAGAAATTTGTTGGTAAAGTGCATACAGTTAATTTACAGTATGCCAAACCTCTAATGCCTGATGATGTGAAGGCTATGAATGAGAATTCAGGAGTGAATGACATTTTAAAATCCAGTAAAGTTAGAGCGACTTCATACAAAGTTCTCCGGGAAAATGACATGCAATCAAGGTCAAAATTATATTCGCCGAAAAAAGATAACACATCACAGATTAGACAGCAGGAGATTAAGGCGTCTAGTTCCGAGGTGCCGCGCAGTATTTCACCGAAGATAAGAAATGGGAGTATAAGCTCATTCTCACCTAGAAGGAATTTGGACTCGCTGCATTTCAGTTTGCCATCAAAAACGAAATCTAGCAAGAGTAATGCCCCAATTAAGAATATCCCTTTCTACAAAATTGTTGCAGGTAATTTATGTTTTCATTGATTGCTACAGCCTAAAGATAGTATAGGGAATAGTCGAACACGAGCCCTAGATAACGCTTCCCGAAGTGGCATATAAGTTAGTTTAGCTTAGATTGTCCCAATAGTCTTTTGCCAATAAAATAGCTACCGACCGAATCGTGGTTCGGCCCTCTCGGGCGGCCTCCGATCTGACTGCTAACGCGTAAAATAGTAACAGTAGTTACTACCTAATGTAGTTTCAGGCTAAGCGACCTAAGAGCTATGCCACTTCTCAAACCGGTGAAGCAGTAAAGGCTATCCTCTATGGCCATCTGTGTTAGTTCGTCAAAAAAAAAGAGCGAAAAAAAATATTTAAGACATCTAGGTTTCCTCACTATGGTTTTTTTCACCGCCGGTGCGGGTTAAATTCAAAGAAGCTACGTAAAATTGTTGTAAGGGTTGTAATCGATAAATGTGTGACACAACATTTTAATTTCGTTTAAGTGAAATATTGTTATTTTTTTGGTATAAATACTTAATGCATTTGTTTAAGTGATAGCATCGTCCAATAAATAAATAAAATATAAAACAAAAATTAGATCAAGAAGAGGTGTCTGGATCTTAATTACTTGTGCTCTGTCTATCGCTTCCGGTGGCGGTGTGTATTATTTATGGTTCATATAAGTGAAGAACAAATGTTATTTGACATATTTTATTTCAACAGGTACACACTTTGCCGTAGACGCATTCTCGTACGGGGAAATACCTAATGTAAATAATTATTTTCTCACCCATTTCCACTCGGATCATTATTCTGGACTTAAGAGGACTTTTAACAAATCTCTGTTTTGTTCGAAAATTACTGGCAAGTGTTTTAAGTTTCTTATTAAAATATCCTTTCTTATGATCTCATTTTTTGTGTGTACTGTTTCACCGGATTTGAAAGGTGGCAAAGCTCTTAGGTAGCTAAGCCTGAACCTCTATTTAGAAGTGACTCAAGGGTCCTCTCGATGAGGAGTAATCTTGGTTTGGAAGGTTACAATTGGAGCGTTAGCATTCAAAAAGTCCAACGGCGTAATGTTCGTTAATGTTATCCTGATCAAAGCCAACGGTTAAAAAGAACTGTCAAAAAATTAGCAGACTACCGAAAAGGGATGCCGATGAACTTACAATAGACAAGACTACCAAGTACGTCAAAATGTACGAACTGACAGATTGCGACACACAATTGGCGGTGAGCCCTCTGATAAACGATTGAAAAACCAATGAATTAGCAGCTTTCATTTTGACAACAATTGGTTTAGTGGAACCGAGACTCGAAGAAGCTATCGGCATTGCTACTAAAAAGATGACTGAGAATTCGAACCGCTTTACCATTAGGTTATCACTGATATTGCTCTTTGTAATTGTTAACTTAATTTTCAGCGGATCTTTGCATCTCCCGGTTGGGTGTTAATCCTAGATACGTACAAGTTATCAATATAGACGAGACGATAAAAATTGACGGTATAGATGTGACCGCAGTCGATGCTAACCAGTGAGTTGTAAAATCTCAAAAAAAATATATATATATATATGTCGACACGTCGCCATAATTGTGATGAAATGAGCAACCGATGTCACTGGCGTCCATGATGATTTTCAGATGACAGATTACGCGCGATAGTTCAACCGCTCTATCCGACCGCCACCGTAGAAGTGTGTACACGCCGACAGACGGCTAGCGTTCCGTCTTCCAAATGCCGCCAATGTCGCTAGTATCGCGTCAGTTACGACATATATATATATTTATATATAATGTAAACAATATATATTGTTACAGCAAATAAACGGGAAAAAAAACTGTTTATAATTTTATTTTAAATAGAAAAAATGGGAACGGGACCATGCTGTTTTCAGATAAAAAACGAATCATCAAAATCTTCTCGGTGCACCGATTTTGATGAGTCCAGGGTCGGCAACTTTTTGAGTTGGAAGAGTCAAAGTAAAGCTAGTACTAAAGAGCCGTAGCTTTACATCCAAAGTGCCGCTTGTGGCTCGCTAAATTGCCGACCCTTGACCTAGGCGAAAGTTATGAGAAAAAATACATATATACAAATTGAGAACCGATTTTTTTAGAAAAAATTAAATTCTTTATGATTTTTTGTTCGTTTCGTTTTTGCTTGTAAATATACAATGTATATGTGATACGAATTGATGTTTCACGTTACAGTTGTCCCGGATCTATAATGCTGGTGTTTACTCTACCCAATGGGAAGACGTTACTCCACACGGGTGACTTTCGGGCGTCGCCGATTATGGAGTCCTTTCCAGTCTTTTGGAATAAAGACATGCACACCATTTACCTGGACACCACGTATGTAACATTCTTACTTTTGGCCGGGGGAGGTTATTCCCTTTTTTTGTTAACTACTGTTGATTGTGCTCAACTAGAAATACCGTCACTAATGTCATTTAGCAGATTTTTTGACAAACCCAAAACTAGAACGAAGCGCTTTGCTTCGTCTGTCCATATTTGTGCAACAAAGGACTGGAATAATTTGCCCGCGTCTGTCTTTCCCTTCGATTACCAATGGTTGTTTTCAAGAGTAGTGAATAGGCACTTACTAAGCCAGTGCATCTTATCATCCAGGACACATCCACTTAACATCAGGTTGGATCGTGGTCAAGCACATGCTTTGAAACTGTAAAAGAATAGAACAATCGCTTAGCAAAACTATCACATACGAAATAGCCGGTGTCGGATGGAGAGCTTATTTCCGTTTGTGTACACAGATATTGTAATCCACGGTACGATTTCCCAACGCAAGACCAGAGTTTGGGCATGGCGCTACAATTATTGAGAGAGAAGAAGACCCATCTGGAGGAGGCCGGCAAGAAGTTCTCGTCGGTGCTTATTGTCTGTGGAACGTACACCATAGGTATTGCATTCTGAATTAATAAAGTTAAAGCCTCTATTTAGTTACAGCCTTTATATGTGTCCCACTGCTGGGCACAGGCCTTCTCTGTAAAGAGAGTATAAGGGCATAGTCCGCCACGCGGCCCTAGTGCGGATTGGCAGACTTCACGTGTCTTAGAAAATTTTCTAATACATGTAGGTTTCCTTACGATGTTTTCCTTCACCGCCGAGCGCGTGGTAAATCAGCACATAAAATTGCAACAACAAATTTATTGGTGCCGGCACCGGGGATCGAACTCGGGTTGCTAGCAACTTGAACCAACCGCCCGGACACTGAGCTACCACGGCTCTTCTGAGCTACCACGGCTCTTCCGTCAAAGCCTCAGGCCTTCTCTGTAAAGAGAGTATAAGGGTATAGTCCACCACACGGCCCTAGTGCGGATTGGCAGATTTCACATGCCTTAGAAAAAATTTTATGACATGTAGGTTTCCTCACGATGTTCTTTCACCGCCGAGCGCGTGCTAAGAAGCTAGCAATATTTCTTTTTTATAAATATTACTAACATTCTTGGTAACCATTCCAAGTAAGCTTTTGCATGTGCTAGGAGATGCTTCACGTCAATAGTCGAATGCTGGATTCGAACCCACGCCCTTGCGATTTTTTTTTGAAGATGGTTGACAAAGTATTAATTGTTGTAATTTATGCAACAATTAGGCAAAGAGAAGTTCTTCTTGGGCATTGCACGGCGAGTGGGTTGCCTCGTGTGGGCTTGCCCGGAGAAGGACCGCGTGCTGCAGATTGTCGAGGGGCGGAGCTTTGGTCGTGCCGCCCCCCACCACTGTCAGTTGCACGTCGTGCCCATGCGGGAGCTCACGCACGAGGTAAGTACCGCCATACGCTATTTTATGGGTAGGCCCCCACCCCTTACATGTTAGGAGCATTGCGGGAGTTTCTTCCGTCACTTCTTCTCCCAGCGCCAACGCTTCTCGAAGTGGCACTCAAAGTTTGTTTAGCTTTTGAATATCCCTTAGATTAAAATAGTCCAAGACTAGGTTACCCCTTACCTCGGGGACCTTTGTGTCGAGTTACGAGCTAATAGAGGTTCAGGCTAAGCGAGCTAAGAGCTATGCCTCAAACCAGTGAAGCAGTCAAGGTTAGCTTTTCTTACCAATCTTTTTCAGTTCGTCATTAAAAAAAAGCTAATTTTTACCTATGTGACTTGTATACACTATTTTGCATTAAAGCATGTTGATTTCAGAAGCTCCGGGCGTATTTGGACAGCCTGCAAGGCGCGTTCAGCGAAGTTGTGGCCTTTAAGCCGAGCGGCTGGGAGAATGGGAAGAATTCCGCCGTTATGAAAGACTCCGTCACCATACATGGTAATTATACCCTTTGTGTATGGGAAAAGACAATCGACCATACACCATACTTGATAAGTAGACATCGGGTCATACATATCAAAATGCCAAAATATGCATAATGAAAATACTATTTTAAATATTTAATTTACCTCTCACAATATTAGGCACAATATATCAAAAGCTCCTCACGGCTAAAACACGACTTCGTCGAACGCCGGACGCTAACGGCCTGACCCCCTACGAGCTTATGTTTGGTAGGGAGGTACGCACGTCGCTACATGCCATGTTCTTGAGACCAACATCAGTTAAACACCAGCCACATCTTATCAAAGAATTCAATCCAGGCGACCGCATCCAGGCCCGTGATTATTCCGTCGGCTCCACGCAGCGCTGGCGTTTCGCGGGACCATTCAGGAACGTTTGAGACTACATTATAAAATAATAACTGGTGACGGCTCTGTCTGGCGTAGGCACATTGACCAGCTCCTAGCTGCTTCCTTGGTCCAAAGCTAGGGGGGAGAAACTGTGGTGTATCACCTCTTTTATAATTAAGTTACTGGCCGGTAAGCCAGTGAGATTATATTCAATAACATGTCAACATTATGTCATTAATAAAATAATGGAGATATAAACAACAATGCATTTAATTTCTTTATGTATATATAATAATTAAATTATTAATTTCTCTCAATATTCATTCTCTTCTCGAGCGTGTGAAGATCATGACCTACACCCATGTACGTATTAGTAAATACAATATCATTTTGGGGTTTATTATACTTCAATATACTCCATTGTACCTCAATATGGTCCGTAATGACATAAATATTCAAATACGGTTGGCATCAAGTCTTTAGGTACGTTTTTGAGTTCTCTCGGTAGCTCGCGATGAAGATTCTTTGTCACGCTTTCTTGAAGCCGTGATTCACGCTCTTCTTTAGTTTCTATATGTATTCTTTTATATATACTGTTACGATTTTTCTGAAGGCGTAACTCAAGTTCCTGAGCTGTTTCATTTGCTCTTTTTCCTTTAGCTTCTTCGATTTGTAGGTTTGTTTACTAATGCTTACTTTTTTGGTGGAATTTTTATTATATAACAACGAATCTGTGAATAAACACGATTGGTGAAGGTTAATACAAACTTTCCGTAGTAATAATCAATTAAAAAAAGTATCTGTAAACGGATACATTCGCGGCGCTATAACATGACTTGAATACTTCAAAGTCCTTAATTATTATCTTTAAATATATTTGTACTTCAATATCGTTCACAATATAAATATACACAACGCATATGTCATTACAAATTTGGGTTAGACAGAGGTTAGATAAACAATAGAATATCATCATACAATAGTAAATAAAAGTTCATCAAACTTTACACGATTACTGGCCAGGTCAATTTAAAGATTACCTGAAAGTTTCATTGCAATCGTTCCAGCCGTTTCGGAGCATATACGGATCAAACATACACATTCTCTTTTATATATATATATAGATATAGATAAATATTAATAATAAAATCAATAACGTGTTCATTGAAGTAATAAATAGTATTTTTGAAGAAAGAGACCGCCTGTATTCTCTTTCTTCGTAGTAGCGTTTAAATGTTTAATACGTCACGCTTAATCCGTCACGTTGGAATACCAAGGGACACCTAAAAATCGTATAGAAGCATGTGTGGCGTTCATTTCATATACTTTAAAAAGTTAGTTCTGAAAAGAACTGAGTTGATCAAAGGAACAAGTACAGAAGTAGTTCTGAAAAGAACTGAGTTGTTCTCAATGAAACTAGTAATATAGTCCTGAAAAGGACTGATAGACTATTAAGAAAACACAACTAGACGGGCACAACTCTACGGGCACAACACAACGGCCGCTGAAGGTCTCGCGCCGCACGCTACCCACGTGAGGCCCGCTAGGGAGCAAATTAAACGGAGCAACTACGTGGCGTATTATATTTAAGATCTCCGGCGGAGTGAGGCGCGGGGGACAGTACATCGAATTCACTACTTTCCTATTGGTTAAAAATAAGATACAATATATATATTTTGTATATATAGAGCAACATTTATTGCAATAAACATTCAGTATTGCACAATCTACTCCAACTACAGTGTCTTATCCCAAGTATACCTTTTTTTTTTTTTTTGTTTTTTTTTTTTTTGTTAACGCGGGGAATCGAGTTATTAACCATCCTCCGGTACCCTGGGTGGGCCCGGAGGGATGTGTGGGACTCGGCCTGGGCAGCCCATACCCACTAAACCTACCGCGAATGCCATCAGCCGTTATGAGCGGGTGCCCCGGATCTGTCAGCGACAGGACACCCCAACGACCGGCCGGTCTCGGCAAGACCGGGCTTCACCCTCGAAGGGGACTCCTCCGGCACTCAGAGAAGTCCCGACGACGCCGAAGCATGCTGGGGCCAGGTTCCTATCCGGCCTACTGGATTACATGGGCAGCGAGAGGAGGCGTTTGAAACGCCTCCTGCGCACCCGACTCGTCGCCTACGGAGGGAGGGAGCCCCACGGCTCCTCCCTGACCCGCTCGTCGGCCTCCTTCTGGGACATGACTGTCTCGCAGAAGGAGGCGACCGCCGACCAAGACCTGTCGCTCCGTACCATCGCAAGTGCGAGGCTCGGAAGCGCAGCTGTGAGCGATTGCCGCGAGACAGGTCACCCGCCCAGATGGGGCACCGTACGTGGCCATACTCCGACAGACCCCAGAGTACAGCCTCCTGCACACCGCGCTGGGTCCTCCGAGGTTCGGGAGGAGACTTCCCAGCGCGGCTGCCGTCCTCAGGACCTTCGGCCCCAACTGTTCGAAGTGGGGTCCGAAGGTCCATCTTCCATCGAGGGTGAGTCCCAGGTACTTCATCTGGGAACTCACCTCACTCTTTCTCCTCCTATGAGGAGGGTGGCACCCGTAGGGGGTCCTTTACGCCCGGTCCTGCGGAAGAGGAGGGCTTCGGTCTTCTCCAGTTTTACCCGAAGCCCTAACCTCTTTATGCGGCTGACCACGAGGCCCACTCCGACCTCGGCCAGCCGCGCCGCCTCCTTATACGCCTTTCCCGGGAATATACGAGGTGTCATCTGCATAGCAGATGACACCCATCCCGGGGAGGAGACGGCTCCGCAGGACCCAGTCGTAGCCGATGTCCCACAGAATCGGCCCCAACACCGATCCTTGTGGGACACCGCGCTCGACTTTTCTCCACCTGACTGACCCCCTCCGGTCCTCGAATGCCACCCTCCTCTGGGAGAGGTAGGCGCCCAACAGCCTCCTGAGATACAGGGGCACTCCGAAATATACGAGTGCCGCCTGTATCACCGCATGCGGGAGACTGTTGAAGGCATTGGCGATGTCCAGTGACACCGCCAACACTACCTCTCCCTGACGCCCCGCCTCTTCCGTCACCGCCCGCAGGCGTCGGAGGGCGTCGACGGTCGACCGGCGGGCCCGGAACCCGAATTGAAACTCATAGAGTTTCGGGCCCGGACCTTCCTCCATATGCTGGACGAGGCGGCGAGCCACGACCCTCTCCAGGGCCTTGCCAGCCTCGTCCAGCAACACAACCGGTCGAACCGCCGAAGCCGAGTCCGGGGCCGACTGTCCTTCGGGAGAAGGCACAGCCGACCCTCTTTCCAGGCCCTCGGGAACTGCCCCGACCGCAAACAGCGGTCGAACAGCTCCCGAAGGGCCTGACCGAGGTGCACGAGGAAAGGGCCAAAACCTTTCCGTGCACCCCGTCCGACCCGGTGCCCTCCGCCTACTCTGGAGGCAGGTCAGAACTGCCTCCATTTCGGTATCCGTGACGGGTGGTGGCGGGACGTCTTCGACGTCCGGCGTCTGCCGAGCCATCCTGGGGGGAGTGAAACCCGCAGGGGCGTCGGGGAAGAGTTCCCCGACTATCCTCCCCAGGAGCTCTGGCTGGAGCACTCCGGTGAGAGGGGCCGACCGGGTGCGGAATTTCTCCCGCACCCTTTATACGGTCGGCCCCAAGGGTCTCTCGAGACCCTTCACCATCTCCAGCCAGGCAGTCTCCTTGGCTCGGCAGATGGCCAGCTGCAGGATCTTCTTTTTCTCCACGTAGACCCTGTACAGCCGACCATCTCTCTCCACATCCTGGGGTCGGCGCCGCCTGCTTCGGGTGTACGCCCTACGGGCCCCGTTGCAGGCGACGCGGAGGTCGGCAATCTCTGTCGACCACCAGAAGACCGCCTGCCCAAGGGGCTACGCCCAACGCGGGGCATGGCCGCTCTGCAGACGTTGTGTAAAACGTCGCAGAAGCGGCCAGCCGCATCGTCCACCCCCCCGTCTTCTGTTGGCGGGAGGCCCCAGCGGCCGACAATGGCCGCCTCTAATGCCAGTTCCCGGTTGAGCTTTGTGAGCGCCCAACGCGGGAACCGGCTTCGACCCCAGGAATTCGACGCCGGACGTCCGGAGGCTGGAGACACCTCGAACCTTATATATTTGTGGTCCGGAAAGTGTCTCCACCTCCGTCTCAACTCTCCACCCCTCCACCTGCCGTGCGACGGCCGGAGTGGCGAACGACAAGTCCACCACTGAACCTCCCGACCGCCGCACGCATGTGTGGGCTGTCCCAACATTGAGAAGGGACAGCCCGGCAGCTAGCGCCCACTCCTCCACCTCCCTCCTTTCGGGTTCGTGCGGGGTTGCCCCAAGCCGTGGACTTGGCATTGAAGTCCCCCAGCACGAACACCTGGAGTGGCGCTAGCTGCCCCACCACCGGCCCGAGAGCGTCGAGAAATCGCTCAAGGGCCGGCAGGTCGCGGTTCGGAGAGAAGTAGACTCCGACCAGAGCCACCTCTCCCCGAACCGCCGCCACGTACCCGTGGCCCCTCGCTTTGGGGACGAGGGGCGGGCCTACTCCAGGCCTCACGGTGATGGCAACGGAGCCGTCCAGATCCCCCACCCAATGAGGTAGGGATCCCAAGTATACCTGTAATATTCCAGCCAAACTTGCATTGATTGAGATATTGGTGGGTTATGAGATGACAATCTAAGTTATAGCCAGTATATCAGACGAACGTCTTGTGCCTTTCCACCAGTCTGTAAGCCGACGTTAACTGTCTCTTTCTCCCGCAGGCATCCCGTACAGTGAGCATTCAAGTTTCTCCGAGCTAATACGCTTTGTGAAGTTCCTGAAGCCGAAACAAGTGGTGCCCACTGTAGATATAACGGGCGGCGTTAAAACTGTACAGGTATATGGCCCTTTATGCGCTCCTGGTCATTAACAAGCGTTTTACTTCTTAAAGATACAAATAAAAGTTAATTACAGCTAATATATTCTACTCTTGAATCTCTTCGTATTCGTATAAAAATATATTATATGTGTATAAACATAGATATATACATAAATACAAGCATACATTATAGATAAACGGTTGAGCTTTGTGAGCGCCCAACGCGGGGCATGGCCGCTCTGCAGACGTTGTGTAAAACGTCGCAGAAGCGGCCAGCCGCATCGTCCACCCCCGTCTTCTGTTGGCGGGAGGCCCCAGCGGCCGACAATGGCCGCCTCTAATGCCAGTTCCCGGTTGAGCTTTGTGAGCGCCCAACGCGGGGCATGGCCGCTCTGCAGACGTTGTGTAAAACGTCGCAGAAGCGGCCAGCCGCATCGTCCACCCCCGTCTTCTGTTGGCGGGAGGCCCCAGCGGCCGACAATGGCCGCCTCTAATGCCAGTTCCCGGTTGAGCTTTGTGAGCGCCCAACGCGGGGCATGGCCGCTCTGCAGACGTTGTGTAAAACGTCGCAGAAGCGGCCAGCCGCATCGTCCACCCCCGTCTTCTGTTGGCGGGAGGCCCCAGCGGCCGACAATGGCCGCCTCTAATGCCAGTTCCCGGTTGAGCTTTGTGAGCGCCCAACGCGGGGCATGGCCGCTCTGCAGACGTTGTGTAAAACGTCGCAGAAGCGGCCAGCCGCATCGTCCACCCCCCCGTCTTCTGTTGGCGGGAGGCCCCAGCGGCCGACAATGGCCGCCTCTAATGCCAGTTCCCGGTTGAGCTTTGTGAGCGCCCAACGCGGGGCATGGCCGCTCTGCAGACGTTGTGTAAAACGTCGCAGAAGCGGCCAGCCGCATCGTCCACCCCCCCGTCTTCTGTTGGCGGGAGGCCCCAGCGGCCGACAATGGCCGCCTCTAATGCCAGTTCCCGGTTGAGCTTTGTGAGCGCCCAACGCGGGAACCGGCTTCGACCCCAGGAATTCGACGCCGGACGTCCGGAGGCTGGAGACACCTCGAACCTTATATATTTGTGGTCCGGAAAGTGTCTCCACCTCCGTCTCAACTCTCCACCCCTCCACCTGCCGTGCGACGGCCGGAGTGGCGAACGACAAGTCCACCACTGAACCTCCCGACCGCCGCACGCATGTGTGGGCTGTCCCAACATTGAGAAGGGACAGCCCGGCAGCTAGCGCCCACTCCTCCACCTCCTCCTTTCGGGTTCGTGCGGGGTTGCCCCAAGCCGTGGACTTGGCATTGAAGTCCCCCAGCACGAACACCTGGAGTGGCGCTAGCTGCCCCACCACCGGCCCGAGAGCGTCGAGAAATCGCTCAAGGGCCGGCAGGTCGCGGTTCGGAGAGAAGTAGACTCCGACCAGAGCCACCTCTCCCCGAACCGCCGCCACGTACCCGTGGCCCCTCGCTTTGGGGACGAGGGGCGGGCCTACTCCAGGCCTCACGGTGATGGCAACGGAGCCGTCCAGATCCCCCACCCAATGAGGTAGGGATCCCAAGTATACCTGTAATATTCCAGCCAAACATGCATTGATTGAGATATTGGTGGGTTATGAGATGACAATCTAAGTTATAGCCAGTATATCAGACGAACGTCTTGTGCCTTTCCACCAGTATGTAAGCCGACGTTAACTGTCTCTTTCTCCCGCAGGCATCCCGTACAGTGAGCATTCAAGTTTCTCCGAGCTAATACGCTTTGTGAAGTTCTTGAAGCCGAAACAAGTGGTGCCCACTGTAGATATAACGGGCGGCGTTAAAACTGTACAGGTATTATGGTCCTTCATGCGCTCCTGGTCATTAACGAGTAATTATTATTTAATTAAATTTGTGACGTATTGTATTTCAGCAATTCTTCCCCTGCCCTCTGGTGTACAAGGAGGACATGAAATGCCAGAGCAGACTGACGGACTATTTCAGCTTACAGAACGGACAGCAAGTGCATGCTGTCTAGTGGTTAATAGGGGTGAGCTCATTTCCGTGATGCTTTATAACAGATAATAAACAACAAAATTACATTGAATTGAAACGTAATTTAATCTTATAAATCGACTTCAGAAAGAATTTCGCAATTTAGTCCAATTAGGACGATCTATGGAAAAATCATATAAGTCTTAAATTTTTATTATGTATGTATGTCACGAGACTAGCTCGTAACTTATTCGATCGCGCGGACAACGGTCCGCACGAACACCTGCGCGGGTTCGCCCCGCAACACGCGCGTCTTCCCGACGTGCCCCGTAGGTTCAAATTCCCCTATTCTAGGGAGCTTTTGAACAAGTAGGCCCCCCTCTCGACCTCCGTCTCAATCGAGACCGAGAGGTCGGGAGGGCGTAGAAGATAGATTCGTCGCGGCTGACGCTTGAGGGATTAGCCCCGACGTAAAAATAGTTATTTCTAAAAAATCCGTTCCAAAACGGTACCCAAGACCACGGTAGACAAGAGCAGTCGCCCCCTGCGCTGATACCCCGGGTATCAGCGCAGGGGTGTAACACCCCGGGTGTAACACCCCGAGGCCCGTACCTGCGAGATTCCCGTGAACCTAGTAGATGACTCGACTGACTGACTTATGTATGTACGCCACAAATGTTTGAATAACTCAATATCACTCCAACCGATTTCGAGTTTAATTAGGTTTTGATTAATTCTACCTCGTAATATTTGTACGATTAATCGGAAATACAAAAAGAGCGTCGTCGCGTTATAGTTGATTCTATCTGAAGTCTGAAGTTTTTATTATTCATCATTCAATGTTCACTTTCATTGGTCAAAAATCCGTATTAAGTTTTATTCAATTAGTAATTATAAGTTATCTCGTCCTTTCACCGTAGAGATAACTATCGCATACCAGCTCCCATATGTTGAGTATGTTGATGCAAAAGGGATAAGTCATAAGTAGGCACTTAAAATTGATACAAATTCATTGTTGCCGTCACCAGAGATCAAAGTCTGGTTAATATACAGCCTGTGGTGACCATCCGGACAGTATGCCACGGCTACCATCATTTACTGCTGGTAGATGTATTGTACAATTTAAAACTAATTTGGGGAAAGGGTTTCACTGAAAGGCACTTTTTCACTTCACTTAACTTGTTTTAACTTTTTTTTTAACTTCGTATACTTTTTAAACTTCTTTATTTTAAATAATCAATGCAGCGATACCATCTTAATGTAAGCACTCAATAGTATGTATTAAAACTGCACAGCGCCATCTATTGGTGAGCGATATAGAACAAAACATTATTAACATGTATATACATTTCTGTTTACAGGTACATAAATATAGTAAGATGCCATATTTTCGTCTGTGATTGACCTTTGATATTATTATATTTTAGCTTATTAATTTATGAAATGTTTTGTTTTTTTTAATGCAATAAAAATGTTAATAAGTTATATTGTTTTTGTTTGTACGACCAGGGGAGGAAATCAGGGAGGAAGGTGGCCATAAAAGCCTGTTCTTTTTGAGATGCCATCTCCTACTGGAGGTGAGTTATCATTAAGGCTATTTTAGTTATAGACAGCGGCAAAGAACCTATGCTCATGTTGTCAGTCTTGAGCCATGTCCGCTAAGTCTTGAGACATGGCCGGTAAGTCTTGAGCCAAGCCATTGTATAACTAACTGATTTTTTAATTTCATGCAATATTATATTTACAAAGAGGGCTTAACGATTGGGGAGTTGAGGGATCGGAGAAGTGCCCCACTTGGATGATAATGAAACAAGACTTGTATATAACAAAACAAAACTTATATTAAGCAGATATGATACTTGTCACCATTCCTATATCCAACACTGGCAAATCATTATTAAATTATAAAACAAAAATAAACTCTCACGTCTTTTTAAGCAGGATAGACAAAGACAGCATTTTTTTTAAAAAGCTAGCAATTTTTTGAAATATTACTAACATTCTTGTTAACTATTCCAACTAAGCTTAAGCTCGTGCTAAGAGATGGTTTCACGTCAATAGTCGAATGGCGGATTCGAACCCACGACCTTACGATTCGCAGACCGTTCACTAAACCATCAAGCTATTGACGCTATTAATAGTTGATATATAGAAAGTTATCGTGTAAGGTAATGTAGTACTTTCAGGATTAGAATATGACACTATGCGTTTCCAAAGGATGGTCGCAGTTGTTGCTGCCTCTGCATGCCAGCATCCGGGCCAATGTCAGTTTGTACCAATGTTTGAGGGAGGGTAGAACTTGGTTCGCGATGTTCTGCAGCTCGTATGGATCCTTTGTTAGATCGTATATCTCTGTGAAACCCTGAAAAACGAGAGGTGTTTGCTGTAAGACATAATACCCGCCGCATTGTTGGATAATCGATATGGTGGAGTCACATCTAATACGATGTGGTGACACGTCGCCATGCGCGAGTGTCTATCTCAAGGCCTTTTCTATAAAAAAAAATTTTCCAAACGTTTTTTTTTTCAATAAAGCACAATCACAGACTTTTGTCCGTGTTCTTTTCTAATGTACTTTGTTTACTTCTGTTTTGTTAATAAAAGTGCTACGTCTACAGTTACTACAATTTTTTTAATGCCTGATTTTGGGAGATGATGTCGGAGAATGCTCTGGTTCGCTTGTCGTAGACGCCCCGTTGCATTGTTATAAGTTTTTCCGTGACCGCTGCGTCCCTGTTTCTCACGGCCATTTTTAAGTTGAATTCTATTATTTTTTTTCTTTTGATGCAGCCGTTTCACAGTTTTCTTACTTTTTTTTAATTGACTTACTTCATTATCAGCGAACAGGCAGTACTTCATGTTGATTCGCTTGGCAATATGTCTCAGGCAGCCGAACGTGTTGTTTCTAGAATCCTGACACTTGCAATTATATTCTGGGTAGCATTGCTGCAAATGTAAGACAAAACAATGGATTTACTCGTCGCAGTTTGTCCACTTTTTAGCGAGTGTTTTTTTTTCTTGACCTTAAAACAGTGAGAGTAGATGGGGGAGGACAGTCTCGGAATGGAGGCCGCGCGTGGGTCGGAGAAGTGTAGGGCGCCCTCCATCCTATTTCCGGCAGTTATACTCTCTTTACAGAGAAGGCCTGCGCCCAGCAGTGGGACATATAAATTATATATATAAAGGTTGTAACTTTAACTTTTATGTACGTTGGCTAGAGAAGCTGGCCGCGACTGCTGCAACAGCTGAGAGGTGGCTGAAGCTGTAAGGTCGTTTAGCCTGAACCTCTAGATTAATTACTTACAGCAAGGTTATCCTTATCGTAGATCCAAGGACATTCCGGGTCTACAGTCCCATCTGTCGCTTCCCCGTAGTATTCAATCAGGATTGTTCTCTCCTCTTGCGTTCCATTGCCCATTAGCTCAATAAGTCTTCCGTCCATCAGCCTCGAAGGCTCCAGTCCCGCCAGAGAAATTATTGTCGGCGCTAAGTCTATGTTGACAACTGGTTCGTCTTTTTTGATATTCTCCTGTATGCCGGGACCTTTGATAAGCAGGGGTACTTTTATATCCGACTCGTAGGGTTGCCTCTTGTCATAGGGTTGTGAAAATTGACCTGAAATGATGTGATAGTTTAATTTATATCACAAGTATATTTACGAAGCTGTGATAGAGACTATTAATATTAACAATGTTTCTGTATGGAGTCGAGATATGGACAGTTCAAAAAAGATAAAGAAAGAGAATAGGCGCTGGATACAGTGCTACGAATATTGTGGATTGCCAAGCATACAAATAAATCTCTTCTTTCCCAACCTGTCAAAAAGAGCAGACTGTCCACCACGTGTCTACAGCGCGTACTTTCCCATTTCGGACTTATAATACGTTGAGGGCATGACAACCTTGAAAACCTGGTCATCGTTAACACTACAGAAGGCGAGAGGACAAGAGGCCGTTCGGAGGCAGACCAAAACGATAGTTTTTTTTTATACTTTCTAAGCAAGTGCTTGACTACGATCCCACCTGATGTTAAGTGGAAATGCAGTCCTTGATGGTAAGGCGTACTAGCTTAGTAAATGCCTATTCATTCTACTCTTGAAAATACCTACATTGTAATCGGACGGAAAGGAGCGGGCAAATTATTCCAGACCTTTGCTATAAGAATGATGAAAGACGAAGCAAAGCGCTTCGTTCGGGTTTGAGGGATGTTCACAACAAAAGGATGAAATCCCGCAGTGCGTCTTGAAGTCCCATGGTGGAACGGGGATCGGGGAATTAGATCATGTAGTTCCTGAGCACACTCCAAAATGCAATCTGTAGAAAACTGAAAGGCTAGCCACCTTACGCCTAAGCTCAAGACTGAGCAGAGAAGTTTCAGCTGCGTCACCAAAGCTGCGTCTGATCAAGTGGAAGGTGCTATTAACCAAAAATGTTATACCCATATGATATCCATTATCAGATGTGTAGATAACATAAGTGTGTTCCAGCAGCGAGTTGCGGTCCAGGGACTCGATGACATCCGACACCAGCTCGTCGACAGCCAGCAAGGACTCCCAACGCGAGCGGTATACCCGGTCCAGTTCCGGCATCATGTCGTCCGGGAGAGGGGATGGGGGCATTCTGATTAGCCAGTGTTTGTCCTGGAAATAATTTTATCACGGAAACAGAGTTTACACATTGGGAGCGTGCAGAGTGCAAGTTATTTTCAATATAAAGTACATGCTTGACAGTTCTTTGCGACTTGCTAAGTCCTTACTATTAAAAAGCTGTTGGCATTATCAATCAATATCATCACAATATAAAAGAGAAAGTGTGTGGGTATGTTCCATATAGGCTCCGAAACGGCTGGACCGATTTCAATGAAACTTTCAGGGAATCTTCAAATTGACCTGACGAGTAATCCTGTTTGGTGACGATCGGAGCACTAATCTTTTTGAACTGTCAAATACAGCATTTATTTACTATGATGATATTCTATCGTTTTATAACCCAAATTTATAATGACACATGCGTTGTGCATACTTATGTCATCGTGAACCATATTGAAGTATAATGGAGTATTATGAAGTATACAAGGTAAGGTATAGCGCCGCGAATGTATCCGTTTACTGATGCTGCTGATATGTACATGGGTGTAGGTAATGATCTTCAAAGCTCGAGAAGAGAATGAATACGGAGTGAAATGAGTAATTTAATATATTGTGAGAGTTAAATTAAATATTTAATAATGTAAGTTTATTGTTTAAATAAAATAAAGCATAATCTAGCCCGACGAAGGGTGCTGGTTACACTAGTATATAGATATATTGAGAAAAGATTAATATACGTAATTTGTCGTAGAAGTTCTTATTTATCGTGCTTTTCCAAATAGCTCCATATCAATGGATATGAAAATGTCACTCATTTAATACGATCATTACTTGACAGTTCGGGTATCATCGTATTCCGATACAGCTCCGAGTTTTCCTGAAGGAAATTATCAACTAAAAAAATTTCTCACTACATTTGTAAAGTACTTTACATTTGCAGCAACATTGAAGTTGGGATGTCTGACGGCGGTGACGTTGCTGAAGACGCCATTATGCCGAGGTGCGGGGTGAAGGGCTGGTGTGGCGCTGGCGGCGCGATCACCATCAGGAACGGGTGTGACTCCGTCTGGTTCTCTATATAGCTGATGCTGAGATCTCTCTGCAAAAGTAAAGTATATAGTAACAATTAGGACATCATGGACACAAGACTTCTCTATAGAGTATTAGGGCACGCAGCCCTAGGACGGATTGCCAAACTTCACTATCTTGTAAATTCATGCTCATGAATGCAGATTTCCTCATGATGTTATCCTTCTGCCAGTTGGCAATTAAGCAGTTATAATTTCGAAAACTAAATTGATCAAACAATTTGTTGCTAAATGTTTTAAAATCTAATAACAATACTACAAAAGGTATTTTACAAAAACTGTGCCAAACCGTCGTCGCTTGGCAGCGTGCCCATAACGCTGGTAGCATTGCCACCAGCCCTGTAGTTCTGGGCTCTCAAGAATAAGACTACGGTATCCCCTGCCTGTCGTAGAAGGTGACTAAAAGGGGCCTCGGGTTCAATGGGCGACAAGGTTGGGGGCCTTTGTCGACCACCAAGGTGGACCCGGGAAGAAGGCGACATCGGCTGGCCCGTGCCGAATTGCACTGCGAGGGCACAAGGGGTGGAGGGAGTAACCCCCCTCCCCTCCCTCGGAAGTGCTCTCCTTGAGCTTCCTCTAGAGATCCCGGAGCCCCTCACCATGCACCGAGTAAGGGCCACCGGTTTTAGTGGGTAAAAACCCCACATAACCGCCGCCTTCCCCCCAAAAGGCGGGGTATCTTTTTGAAGATTTCCTCCCCGTAAACGAAAATAGCAGCATTACCACGTTGTATAGCAATGTTTAGCCTCTGTGCAAGGTATATGTTTGTTGCTTGGATGATGAGTGCTTAACTTACAATGATATCGGTGAGGTAGAGGTCGGTGGAGTGCGTTGGGACGCCGTTATTGGATATGGTGTAGTTGTAATACACCGAATTGCCGACCAGCCCGTGCCATTCAGACCAGCCCGGAGGCACTTGCTCGGGCCCACCGGCTGCTTTCACTCCGTACTGTAATGCAAGAAGTCACGGTAACTAGAAAGCTTTGTATGTTCAACAGATATCCTCTCTGAACTTTTTTTATTTATTTGCTTGCAAGTTGTACCAACAAACACAACCAGAAATTTACCTTACCACTTTTTATATTCCTCACCACCGAATCGCATGGTTGGCCACACACAAATTAAGAAAACTACTATCCAACTAATTTATAATGCACAATAAATACCCGATAAATAACCCACTTTTTTGGAGTCGGTTAAATAAAAAATAGCCTGTATGTGCTAGTTAAGGCTATAATCTACCTCTGTGCCAGATCTCGTCCAGATCCGTTCCGGCGTGATTGAGTTTTTGTTTTTAATTATGAAATAGAGGTCGATTGGAATTGCTAATGGTATACAATTCCAAATGACGTAATTTAGTTTGATTCGCATTATTTGAAGCGATTCGCATAATATAGTTATGTGTGAATGTGTAAATGGCGTGATTGAGTTACAAACCTCCATCCATCCATCAAAACTTTCACATTTAAGTATTTTATAATATTAGTAAGATAATATATATATTTTTTTTTATATCCAATGTAACTATTGCAGCACATATTATTGGTACACAGTGACCCCCAAACTAAGCAGACGCTTGTATCTTGGGAGCCAGAGTTGCGTTATCGAGTTAACATTTTGCACAAAGTTTTAGTGTTTTTGTATTATTTACTTAATAAATGTATATATATATATATATATATACGTATATAAATATATATATGTGTGTTTGGCCAAGTATATATATACAGGCGCGTGTGTGGGTGTAAAAAAATGTATATAGTTTAAGGGTCAATAGTCCAATGGTTTAGGATACGGTCTGCGAATCGTAAGGTTGTAGGTTCGAATCCACAATTCGATTATTAACGTGAACCATCTTTAGCACAAATTTAGTTGGAATGGTTATTTTTATATGACAAGTGGCAAACGAGCATACGGCTCACCTGATCTTAAGTGATCACCGTCGCCCATGAACATCCACAGCACCAGAGGAGCTGTAGGTGCGTTGCCGACCTTTGAGATAGGAATAGGCTCGTTTATTGAAGGTCCCTAAATCGTAAACGTTCGGAAACACCGCTGGCGACAGTTGATTCCACAAGTTGACAGTGCGTGGGAGAAAGTTACGCGAAAAACGTACAGTCGTTGAACGCCAACCATCAAGATGGTCGCGGTGGAATTTGGAATTAACAAGACTGTTAGTAACATTTCAGAAAAAAAAAGAAAAATTGTCAGCTTTCTTTTTTTTTAATATTTATTTATTGTTTATTTGCACAATACAAAAAAAGGTAGGTACAAATAGATGGACTTAATGTCATTACGCATTCTCTGCCAGTCTACCTTGGGGTTGTGTAGAGACAAATATATCTATCGTACATATATATATTTATCGTTTAAAATGCAAACTTAATGCTATTTTGTTTTATTTAATATAGATGATTAACGGTTGTTACAAATATTTTTTTTACCTCGTTCATGTACTTGCCGGCGTAGAACGTGTTGTACCCGGCGTCGTAGAGTGCGGCGGCAAAAGTCTTGGACTCCAAATTCCGCCAAGAGCGTGCGTAGCAGCCTCCACTCAGGCTGTTGTTCACTGTCAAGTGGTTGTGCAAGTACATGCCCGTGAGGAAACTCGCGCGGCTCGGGCAGCAGATCGGTGACGTCACGTACTGAGACAGGTATATTTACCAGTAAAAACAAAAAACGATTATCTAAATCAGACGTGACGTATCATACATTAAGGTGCTGATAAACTCGAGCGTTCACTTGTAACATCGAACCTTGGCTTTTTTCTTGACGTACTTATACTAATTAGCCAAGGAATCTGGCTTTGATAGTTTACCGAGGTAGTAATATTACGAAGTCCGATACGTACGATGTACGATTCTTTCTTCGTGCTCGTTGTCGTTTAGTATTACATTGTCATAAACCTAACAATAGCTCAATCAACAAGCATTCATCCTTACGCATTTTTATAGCTTTCGCTGACCGCTTTTAACCAAGCTTGTTAAGTCCCATATGCGACAGGTGGTGTGCCAATCATCAATTTTAAGGAAGTGATCATTTTGTAATTAAAAAGTCATAAAAATACAATTCATTGGTACAAGCCGAATGGGATTCGACCCCGCGACAATAAGATAGTAAACGGAACGGTTTAGCAATTATGCTAGCACTGCAGTGTAAGTTAATCAAGCTGAATTATATACAGCTTTATTTTTATCTCCTTTAACTGTGACAATTGCTTTATTACTTCTGTTATTACATAACATTATTTATCATAAACCATTAATTACATTTTTATTTACTGTAAATATCCATGTACTCGCTCTTGTATTGTTATAATTCCGATTAATCAGTCCAGTATTCTTAGTTTCATTACAAAAGATGATTTTAAACAAAGTTATTATCCAAAGTGGTGATCACCGCATATTGGTTTACTAGTTCTTCTTAAAAAAGAATTAAAAAACTCAATATTAGAATAGTTAAAGTTTGAACTTACAGCATTTGTAAAAGTGACGCCTTTATCGCCGATGAACCGCTGTACGTTCTTCATTGGGCTCTGAAAAGATAAAAAAAGAAAACACCAATTTGTCCTTGGGCACTGTTTATTTACTTATACTCCTATTTCTACTAACCATCCCGCCGAGGACCGAGTCCTGATCGTCCGTGAGAATAACGACAAAGTTTGGCCTCTTTGCATCCTGGCAGTCTACACTTGCAACCATAAACAAAAGTAGTGAATAAATAAGCATTTTATCTCTTTCTTCTAGTAATTTAAAATTGGAACATAAAAATAATATTTATTGCGGAACAGCTGGCATCACTTCTAAGCCGGTACACTCGCTGGCGATCACTATCCCGACTGTGAAAAAACCGACGCTCTTCACAACTGACCTGAAAGATAAGAATACATATAAATAAAAATTAGATAACATAAAGTAACTAATATGGTTAATAAGTAGTGATTGTAACTTTATTTCAACAGTTGCATGATAACAATATTGTAGAATTACACAATGTGTAAAATGTGATATACAAAAATATTTAAATATCAGAGTACATAAAAAATATTCTCAATTCATAATAAACATTCAATACATAAGGTTTTTTAAAACTAAAAGTTCTGATCAAACAAATCTTATATTTTCTATGATAGTTAAGTTAATTATTATCATCAAAATCTTAACAAAAAACATTGAAATTGGTTTATGATAGAGTGTTTATTTAGAATATATATAATAGAGTTTAGTTTAGAATTATTATATGAAGTTCATGGGCCTATGTAATCTCTTTTTTCTTTCACATTCATGCTGTTGTTATTATGGAGTACTTAGTATTACATTATCATAGTATATAATAACACTCAAGAAGATTTTTTTTCTTCTCTCTTAAGTGTTGCCTTTACCTACATTACAAAATGCAAGATATCTTATAACTTGAAATTAGTAATTCTTAGATATAACTTTGTATCTCAGAAGCAGCTCTAATTATTTATAATAGATCTTGTATTCATATAGAAATATAAATAGATGATACACATTTATTAATAACATCATCTTTTAAAACTTTATGGTAATTGCTTTGTTGCTCACTCAAAGCTACGAGATGGTATCAAAAGCCAATCTGTTTGTTTGCTAATTTTCAAGTTTATCCAATTATAAAATTTAAGAGAAACTTAAGTCTCCAGATACTTAAATAAATATTACCACTAGTCATAACACTGTCTTGAGTAAAACACAATAAATAAATTAAGTTGTATAATTTAAATACATTGATTATTTTTCTAAAAACAATAGTAACAGAGCATATTAAATGCTGCTTTTAATACTTAATTTCTCGCCATTGTTGTCCTATGAACAATAGAAGTGAGATAATTATAAAATTACTACAATATATAGAAAGAAAATCATACTAGTTTAGTGTAGTAGTATAGTAAAATAAATAACTAACAAATATTTACTTTAGAAGTTCATTATATAAGTTAATATTTGCTTTATTAAATTGTAATCAAAGAAAACTGAATGACCTTAGTTTATTACTTAAAATGCTATTGCAACAGACATAATAAAGGTTTTTACAGGAAATTAATCAGTCATAAAAAGATATTGAATGCACAGTTAGACAAATAACTAACAAAGAAAATCAACTTACATGAACTTTACCTAATAAGCCAGATTCAAACAGTTTTGTCAAACTTGTGACAAAACTATTATGTTAAATATCATAGGTGCATAAATTAAATATTTCACAATGGATGCTAAGTAATATGTTATATAAATCTGCTGCAGAATATCATGCATTTGTTATTGAATAAAATATGCTTAAATGTAAGCAGACTTTGAATGGTACGTTGAAAAATGTATAAACATATACAATATAAAATGAAGACAAATGAATCGATTCTAAAATGGCTATTAATAATTAATAATTATTTTGGTACATATATTTAATAAAATTCAACAAATTAATTATTTCTTGTGTGTACAATCACATTTTAATAGGTTATGTGTACTCACCATTTAAATGGGTCGTAATAAAAATCCTTGAAGAATGCAACAACACCGGTTTTGCCCATTATATATCAATACGGAATGAATTTATTAAATGGTGAATAATCAAGGAAATAGTTTTGGTTAACGTGGTACAACAATTATTACGGAAATTCACACGAATGGGAGGAAGAGGAAAAACCCAGGGACGAATTTGTGACATTAATGACAATTAGAGAAATAATATGAATTAATTTTATAAATACCTTCTCTATGTAATAATTGTTGGCATTTTCACTTTAATTCTTTTAATCAGCTTATACATGCAATCATCTAGTTATTTTATTATATAAAATGGCAAATCGAGCAGAACCTCGTATTTGGTCAGCGATAAAAACCCTGAACGTTATGAAATGGTCACTATTTTACTCATCTTTAATAATTTTTCTAACAAAGAAAATCAACTTACATGAACTTTACCTAATAAGCCAGATTCAAACAGTTTTGTCAAACTTGTGACAAAACTATTATGTTAAATATCATAAGTGCATAAATTAAATATTTCACAATGGATGCTAAGTAATATGTTATATAAATCTGCTGCAGAATATCATGCATTTGTTATTGAATAAAATATGCGTAAATGTAAGCAGACTTTGAATGGTACGTTGAAAAATGTATAAACATATACAATATAAAATGAAGACAAATGAAACGATTCTAAAATGGCTATTAATGATTAATAATTATTTTGGTACATATATTTAATAAAATTCAACAAATTAATTATTTCTTGTGTGTACAATCACATTTTAATAGGTTATGTGTACTCACCATTTAAAAGGGTCGTAATAAAAATCCTTGAAGAATGCAACAACACCGGTTTTGCCCATTATATATCAATACGGAATGAATTTATTAAATGGTGAATAATCAAGGAAATAGTTTTGGTTAACGTGGTACAACAATTATTACGGAAATTCACACGAATGTGGAGGAAGAGGAAAAACCCAGGGACGAATTTGTGACATTAATGACAATTAGAGAAATAATATGAATTAATTTTATAAATACCTTCTCTATGTAATAATTGTTGGCATTTTCACTTTAATTCTTTTCATTAGCTTATACATGCAATCATCTAGTTATTTTATTATATAAAATGGCAAATCGAGCAGAACCTCGTATTTGGTCAGTGATAAAAACCCTGAACGTTATGAAATGGTCACTATTTTACTCATCTTTAATAATTTTTTCTTATTCCCAAGACAAGCTCAACAAGGATAAATAGTACATTCGCTAGCTACTTGTATTGACTAAAGTAAAGGTTTTAGCTATGCTTTGTTTTATTTTATTTACAAAATACTCTGTGAGTCTGTGGTACTGATACTGACATTCCCGTCAGAAGGGACGTTTGTATTTATTTTAATAACCGTTTTTGAAAATCGAAAATATTTAGTTATGTTAAAATTTACAGATTATTTTCTTTGTAATTGATTTTAACTATGGAAGATAATGTTGCTGAAAATAAAGGATATGTAAATGTTACTTTTGATGAAGATTCACGTTCGGCGGTTAATTCACTAATTTTGGATTATTATCAAAAGTTTGGTAGGAAACGAGATTTAGAACAGTTCTTCTCTTTATCAACGGCTCAAAGTGATATTAGTGATCCGACGAGTTTATTTTGGAGGAAAATGAAAGTGCAGTCTGATTCCTCCGACTCTGGAGATGGAAAAGCAGGATCGTCCACAGAATTGTGCCGAATATCTATCAAATGTTCTCTGCCAGATCACTCAAGTTCCCAGGTAAGATGTAGCTTTTATTACAATTGTTCTAAAAGAAATAAATGCAACTTGCGCCACTTTATTGTTAAGAGTGACTTACTCCCATCAATCAAGAACTTGTCACCTAATGTTAGCTGAACTTCGTCACTCACAAACATCCACCATCCAACAGCAGAAGAGGTACAAATATATTACTGTTTAATATATAATTTTTGTGGTTAGACAACTATATAGACATTAAATGAAATATTCAAATATTCTTTCTAATACATTAATTAATTATGACTTCATTATTAAATTAATAGTAATTATAATTAATAATAATTAAATTTAAATTATTAATAATTTGTTAACATCGGAGCACATGTTGAAAACCTGGTTAAACTGGTAATAGCATAAGCCATACACAATTTGCTTTTCACTTAGGTTATTAGGTCCTAGATATGGCAAGAGTTCACTTTATACTGGGCACTAAGTTTGTGCAGTGATTTGTACCAAATAATCTTGTAAATGTAAATACAGTCTGTAAGTTAATGTAATTATTCTTGAATTTAGTGTAAAGAAATGCACCCATAACTTTTGTGCATTATTGAAAAGCCAAACCCCTTTTATTAAATTATTTTTCTTAAAAAGCTCTCTCATCCTTTTTATTAACTATGTAGGCAGGAATAGCAATTGCTACCTGCTTTTCGTTGTGTGTATTAGATTCTCTATGTGATAGGTAGTGAGCACATTGCCACAGATCAAGCATACATTTATTATTATTTAGCAAGTGTCTTTTCATATGTAAGAAACTGAAAAAGTTGTTCCTTTTTTGGTCCACGTTAGCAAATACTGCGAAGCTTCATCCAGTACCACACTTCAACCAATTAAGTTTGGTCACTTTTTGCACTATAACGGAATCTAGGGTGTAGCCAAGGATGGTGTTAAACGCATCGGCCGAAATCGAGTGTCAGTTGAATTTAAAACTCCTGAGGTGGCAAATACATTTTTGGAACACACAGGTCTTGTTGCATTTAAATATGAAGCGATCATCCCATCATCAGCCCTAAACATACCAGACAAAAATCAATTAAGCTAGTTATGTCGCAAGAAAATATATCATATACAGAAGCATCAGTAAGATTTCGGCAAGTGAAGAAATCCTTTGCCGACATTTCTCATGTATGCCCTCACCTTAGATTCCCACACCTATCTCCCAAACTCAATCCCCTACCCTTACACAAGCGTCGCCTAACCTAGTGTTATACCGCCGTACACACATTACACATAGAACTCCTACACCTCCACCATGTAGCTCGGGATATGACAGACAAGGCCATCAAGCTATAATTAGCTCCCCTTCCTCTAGTCTCCCTAATGGGAGTGCATACCCAACAGAAACTTTGACCTCGAATGATAATCTACTGGATCTTTTACTTTCAACGATCATAAATATAGTGTCTTGCTTGCACTCAATGAAGCGACTAAGTGGGCACTTTGGCATTCTGCACGGCACTACAGGGTCTATTGCGACTCCAGGTCCGTTCTCAAGACCGTGATAAATCTGGATTCCCTCCATCCTCTTGCGGTCAACGCCCGGCGGAACATCGGCCAAATGAGGGAGGAGGGCAAAACCTTCTCCCTCACATGGGTGATGGCCCATGTAGGAGTGGAAGGGAATGAGAGAGCGGATGCACTTGCAAAGGAGGCCGCAACTAAGATAAAGAGGGCCCCCGTTTACGATTGGTGCCCAGTTTCATTTGTCAAGAGACAGATCCGTTTGGAGTCGATTGACGAATGGAACGGGAGGTACCGAGAGAGTGCGACGGCTTCCGTTACCAAGATCTTCTTCCCGGTTGCCGCAGACGCATACCGCACAGTACGAAAGACGGAGATGGATGCTAGGCTTGTGCAAGTGCTCACAGGACATGGTGGGTTCTCCGAATACTTGAACAGGTTCAGGTGTAAGGAGAGCCCGTCGTGTGCCTGTGACGAAGGAGTGAATGAGACCATTATCCATCTCCTTACTGAGTGTCCCATACATGCTAGCCCAAGAATTGATATAGAAACAGTTTTAGGCATAAAAATGAGTAAGGATAATTTATCGACACTAGTAGGCAACAAAGATGTCAGCAAAAGATTCCTTTGCTACTGCAAGAAAATAGCAGAAAAGGCAGCATTTAGGAATAAGACTAGCAAGTAAGGAGTATCTAAACCCACATTAATAGTAATGTGAGTTGAGAGCCCACCATTGCTTATAAAAATTAAGATAGAACTAGGATAAATGTAATAAAATAAGATAGTAACAAGCAAATGTTATAAATATAATAAGAAATAAATATAAGATAAGAATAATAGAATAAGTGTATATTAGAAATAGAAAATAAAAAACGAAAGTAGGAATAAATTGTATAAAAGTGGAATGTATATAAAGGATGAGAGGAAAGGCATGGGAGGAAAACTGCCCTAACCTTATCCATGTTAGTTGAACTAGAAATAGCATAGGCATACTACGTCTATACTTAGATTAAAAAGGACAAGGGGCAATTAGACTCTGAATTTAGATATAAGTCAGTAGTAATGCCTGTTGTTACAAAAAAAAAAATATAGTGTCTTGCTAAGCTTACTCAGCTAAACAAATCCCTTCTATATATAGTTTCTATAGATAGTTTCGATTCTCGTCCATCACGAAGCCCGCTTTTTACTACAGTTTAACGTACACACTTCACAAATCTAAATGGAAACGCCATCAACAAAAACAATTGTATTGTATCATTATTTAACAATATTAAACAATTTTCAGGATGAAAATCAAAAGTACAAAGATGATTCTGTATCACCTCCTATAATAACAGAAGAAGCCACTTCACCATTGCCTACAGATCAAGGTTCACAGACTCATTCAGATAATGAATTCGTTAAATCTGATGATAACAACTCTCAAAAATGTAATACATATTTGTTTTATTTTATAAATAAATAAATACAATTTTACAATAAGTTAAACATATATAAATTAACACTATGTAGACTTTAGTGATTTGTCACTAGCGCTAAAGTGTCCATCTTGCATACCTAAATATTGTTTTAAATTGTGTTTAATGTTTTTGAGTTATGCATTTTACTATATCTGGGGGTAGTTCTTTAATTAACCTAGGCACGATTTTGGTTCCTTGCTGTGCGCACATTTTACACATTTTTTGCACCTATTTTATTAAACTGGTTTAGCAATAAGTGTTCCATTTTGATTAAAATTTACTTCTGAATATACACATACAACCGGGTCTGTGTGTACTCAGAAAGCAGAGGACTATATATAAAAGGTTTATTTCTAGCAGTGTCTAGCTTTCTTCTTTAAACAATCCAGGCCTATGATGATCATGATCCTTATTCTAGCCACACTTTTCCACATTGTTTTTTACTAGTTATCAATAAGAGTGAAACCTTGCCATTTTGTTATTTTTTAAAGAAAGCTAGCATTATTTCTTTTTTTTTTTTCAGAAAACATTACTAACATTCTTGTTAACCATTCCAACTAAGCTTAAGCTTGTATGTCAATAGTCTAATGGTGGATTCGAACCTACTACCTTACGATTCGCAGACTGTACCCTAAACCATCAGACTATTGACGCTTCGAATATTAAGATGTGATGAAATAAAAAAAATATAAACATATAGTAGATATGCTTAAAAAAGAAGTTCTCACAGGATAGGATCATCTGCCTGCTTGATTCTTCATTAATGAATTTAATGTAAATTATATTATAATCTTTATGTTTTAGCAATTGAACCACAAGAGACTTCAGTTAACAAGCCATTTTCACCAACAAGTAGTATCACATCTCAGCGAAAGCTAGAATGGGATTCATTAGGTGATGTCGGTTATGGCAATGAAAGCCAAAGAAAAGCATCTGGATCAAGTCTAAGTACTTTAGAAAGGTTGGCACTACACCAACAGTATTCTAATAATGACACAATGCATGATACAAAGTTTGGTCCCCCAACTTCTCATTCAACACCAATTGAAACAAATATTTCCCATAAAGAAAAAAAAGGTATGAATGTAAAAAAAACAACAATTTATAAAAAGGATGTAGATTGTTTGGAGGTGAATGTACCGCATACTTCTGAAAACACAGGTGCAATAAATGTAAATATGACTAAGCATATATCTTTTAATGTTGATAAAGATGGAGATGTTACCATAGGAAGTTCAAAAGAGAATGTTGAGATTTTACCGGATAAAGTGTCAGTAGAAACTGCGATAACTCCACAAATAAGAAAAGACAAAGAAATACAAACTACTTTATCACGTAATAACACTTGTAAAGTTAATACGGTTGAAAGGCGTAGAAACCAACGTGTATGCGATCAAAGGTTCCCAATAATACTCAGTTTAAACACTTTGAAAAAACGGAAAAGAAGAAAGAAATTTAAGATGTTTAGGAAAAACTTTATTAGTAGAAGCAACAAGAAGAATAATATGTCGCGGATACCTCTCGAAAAAAGCGCTGATCAAATATCCGCAGCAGAGAGCTTTGAATATATGCCAGGTCACATTTACAGGCAAAATCAAGTAAAAAACAATAATGTGAAAGATTCAAACAGTGTGGGTAATAAATCTAGCCTAGAATCAAGTATTATTTTGACAACTGATTCTAGTAAAGCATCAATACATTCGTTTTCACAAGATTTAGAAAAAAGTATTAACTTACTGAATGAAGCACTACAGCCAAAGTATAAAGATTCAAATCTGAAAGAAAAACTTATTAAAGAAGTTGTTCAAAGATTATTAAAAACAAGGTATAGTGATGATGATAGCGGGACTGTTTTCCTGTCCGGGTTGAGTTTTAATAACAAAAATTTGGGACTACATAAAAGTAATCAAACAACTACTAGTACATCTGATGGGAACAACATCGATGACACCAAAGTAGTAAAAAAACCAAAAAAGTCTATTCTACGAGTCGACAAATTTAATCCAAATGGAATGGCGTCTACTTCTCAAAGTACACCTAATTTATGCACATCAGCCCAAAATGAAAAACCTGTATCGAACACGCCAACTTTCTCCAACACTGAATCTGATTTTTCTAGCAGAGAGAGAAATTCATCTGATACAGTACCTAAAATGTCCTCTGAAGAGCTGTACAAAAATATTTAGAGGCTTTGAAAAGAGAGCAGATACACAAAAAAGTTTTAAAAGACAAAGAAATACAAACTACTTTATCACGTAATAACACTTGTAAAGTTAATACGGTTGAAATGCGTAGAAACCAACGTGTATGCGATCAAAGGTTCCCAATAATACTCAGTTTAAACACTTTGAAAAAACGGAAAAGAAGAAAGAAATTTAAGATGTTTAGGAAAAACTTTATTAGTAGAAGCAACAAGAAGAATAATATGTCGCGGATACCTCTCGAAAAAAGCGCTGATCAAATATCCGCAGCAGAGAGCTTTGAATATATGCCAGGTCACATTTACAGGCAAAATCAAGTAAAAAACAATAATGTGAAAGATTCAAACAGTGTGGGTAATAAATCTAGCCTAGAATCAAGCATTATTTTGACAACTGATTCTAGTAAAGCATCAATACATTCGTTTTCACGAGATTTAGAAAAAAGTATTAACTTACTAAATGAAGCACTACAGCCAAAGTATAAAGATTCAAATCTGAAAGAAAAACTTATTAAAGAAGTTGTTCAAAGATTATTAAAAACAAGGTATAGTGATGATGATAGCGGGACTGTTTTCCTGTCCGGGTTGAGTTTTAATAACAAAAATTTGGGACTACATAAAAGTAATCAAACAACTACTAGTACATCTGATGGGAACAACATCGATGACACCAAAGTAGTAAAAAGACCAAAAAAAGTCTATTCTACGAGTCGACAAATTTAATCCAAATGGAATGGCGTCTACTTCTCAAAGTACACCTAATTTATGTACATCAGCCCAAAATGAAAAACCTGTATCGAACACGCCAACTTTCTCCAACACTGAATCTGATTTTTCTAGCAGAGAGAGAAATTCATCTGATACAGTACCTAAAATGTCTTCTGAAGAGCTGTACAAAAAATATTTAGAGGCTTTGAAAAGAGAGCAGATACACAAAAAAGTTTTAAAAGACAAGGAGATACTTTTAAAGAAAAAGTTGGTTAGTTCTGATACTTGTATTAAAGTCATGCCAGAACCACGCGAGAAGTCCTACGATCGATTATATAAATTAATCAAAGAGTTGGCCCACAATAATCTTAATAATGGATCAGGAGATGCTAACAAATTTGAGTTAGTGTCTAATTCCAAAACAGATCAGAATAATTACTTGAAAGGACAAAGAAGTCATTCTGTGTTTACAGTGACATCAGGTAAAAATCCTCGTTGTGCAAAACGTGTCAAGCAAAGTAACAAAGATGAAAGGGATACTTCTGAAGCTGGCTGTAGTGGAATCAAGAATAATTGTTCCCGTTACCATCATCACACTGAAAATGCTAGAGTGAGCAGTTGTCCATTACAAAAAGTAAAAAGTAAAAGCTGTGGAGAAGAATCAATATCAGATGACGATTTTAGACGGAATAACGAAGACAACACTGATTTGGCTAAATTCAAATGTCAAAGTCAATATGTTAAAAGTGGTAAAACCTCACCAATACCAACAGATAGGTTAATTTTAGATGATACAAAAGACATTAAATATGTCTGTTTGTGTGCAAAAGATGCAATGGTGGCGCAAGATGTACCTGAAAAATTTTTAATTTACAAATGCTTACGACCAGGTCAACAAAATACATATATAGATACAACATCTAAAGTATCTATTTCAGTAGGCACACAATGTTCAACTGATTGTGTTTGTACTAAACATACTTGCTTAGGAAATACACAAAAAATCGTTAAGCCCATCACACCACATCATGAAACCATTTGTTTAAATAAAGGATTACAATTTACTCAGAGTTCATGTTCAGGTTTATATCCTACAAGAAAAGCATCAACTTCATCTCAGACCAATGGAAATTTAGACGTTCTTTTGAATTCAGAGTTAAGTGATAGAAATAAACCACCTAATACCACGCACGAAAAACATAAATCAAGAAACACAATCAAAGAAAACTTACGAGGGGAAAATAAACCGACTTCAAATTTGCAACGTGAAGTAACACAGTCAATTCAAACAGAAATTACCATTGATCCTAAAATACTAGAGCCAACATTATCTGATGTTATTTTTATCAATGACTTAAACTCTAAACAACTAATAAGTGATAAGAAATACAGACATGACACAAAGAATATTCCAAATATGCAAGAGTCACAAATATCTAATGAATGCTCTCATGTTCACGAAGATCAAGGAAATAAGGATAATGATCACAATTTTTTGAGTAACATGAATAGTGCTGTCATACCATGTTTATTTAGTAAAACTGATTTAAAGAGTTCTACATCTAAAGAAGATAGATTTTCTATTCCTATCCATGGAACTAATATGACGCTAGTTGTTCGTCTGGGAACAAGTACCGCAAATGTTGGTGATTTAAATGAAAATGGAGATGTAAGTAAAAATTGTTTAACTGAAGAACAATGTCAGCCTCCATGTAGGGAAAATTTATTAGAAGATCATTCAAAAGGTGTACAATGTACTAGTACCGATATTTTTACACAAATTGATAATCAAACTCGGCGAGTTACAGAGAGTGAAGAGAATTTATGTAATCGATTTTACCCTAAGGTAAATAACATTCAGGAGTGTTTAAAACCTCAATTTAAAGAAATATCTTCTGTAAATGATTGTGTCATCGGAGACGTTACTAAATATAACACATATCCTAAGAAAACACCAATAGCAAAGAAACCTTTTGTTAGAGCAAATACAGATACAATATGTTTAGAGAGGCCCACGACAAATATTCATAATAATATAAAGGTAAATGTGGAAACTCAAAAAGATTCAGCGTACGAACTGCAACAAAAAGATACTATTGTCTTAGCCACATCCAATAGATCATCAAACGATAATATTACATGTGAAAAAAGCAAAGATTCGGATAATAGCAAGCAATGCAGTTCAAAGAAATCTAACATAGGTAGCAATTGTGATAGTGATAATGAAATCTTAAAAGATCCCATCTTGAGTATAATACAAGACGTAACAAAGCGGTACACAAAAAAAGATATGGATAAAAGCAAAAGAAAGAAATGTTTCAAAGAGATAATAACAGTCTTGAACTATCTCCTAGATACAGAAGAAAATGCAGATCAAAAACAAGGTTGCTCGTCAAGTTCTAATGAGGGTGTTCCAACAATAGACCAATTGCACGAAAAAGATAGTCCGAAATGTACGATTAAAAAGATGTACGTCGACAAAGGAGTACAATTATCAATGAAGAGAAATAAAAAAGAAAACTCTTGCACAGAGTCATCAGACCGACCCACGTCAAGCGAGATCCCTACTACAACCACCGATTCTGCAGCTTGTAAAGTATTGGACAAAATCAAAAGAGAATGTGAGAAATATCATCACAAACGGTGTAAAACGCACAGTGGACAGAAGAAACGCGAAGAGTCTAGCAGTACGTCAGTAAACTGCGATGATTGCAGTCGTGCTCATTACTGCCCATGCCGTACAAGATGTAAAGGCCACAAAACAAAAGCGAGTGTTGAAAAAATTAAAAAGAAAGGCGTCGCTTATAATTTAATAATACAAACCTCTGATAGTATTGCCAGTGAAGAAAATGTTCGGAATGATTGTTGCCGACAGATAAAAAATGTGATTGTTAAAGTACCATCTAAAATTAAACAAGACATTAATGCGCCGTTCAAGGAAGTCTCAGCGAAAATAGAGAAAAATATGCCTCATTGCAACTCCCGTTCCAGCAAGATTCAGAGATCTCACAGCATGCCAAATGATAGTGAGATGTCTAGTGACTTTAGAAAGAACATTCATGCCACGTGTACTATCAGAGATTACTTGGAAATGAACCGACCGGATTTCATTGATAAAACCACAAAACGTCAAGATTGTTTGAAGATAATCAATGAAACAAGGTAATAAATTTAAATTTGTAATTTTTTTCAAGCGTACGAATTTTACAGAATTATGTGTGTTGTGGACGACCGCCTCAAGTTGCATAGCACGCTAGCTATAACATTATTAACAATTCTAGGTTTATTGCATATTTACAAGTAAAAAGTTAATTCGCCCCATCCCCATTCTACCTTCGGACATTTAGACATTCGGCGGATCTCCACCCTTTCATAGTCAATGTTCCGCGCGTCCGAACAAAGAGATTCGAGTCCTCGTTAATCGTGCGTACAACATAGGAGTAGAACAAGTTGCCGTCGTCACTCTTTCCGCCCAAGTAGCACGTGGGAGCCCTCAAGAGTAGAGTGAATAGGCACTTACTAAACTATCGCGTACCATCTTTCGGCTATATCACCACTTAACATCAGGTGGGATCGTGGTCAAGCACTAATTTACACTCCATAAAAAATCTAACGTTAGACGGTTAAACGCGGATATATTACGAAGTTCTGGAATGTTCTTTTTCTTCTTCCACTTAGTAGAATACTAACCTAATCTACCAATATCACGATCAAGAAGCATTTCACCATACCATTTTTAAGAGTTTTCGGGTATATCTTCGGAAGTCCTATGCCAAAAAATTGACCTTATCAAAATAACATCCTTTTAAACAAAAAATCTAAACGGTTTCATCACCGACGGCATTACGGCTGTATCTATACAAATAAATAAAATTGGAGTGTCTATTTGTAATATTAAAATAATCGCATTTTACTACATGCATATGAACGTACAAATGTAGTGAGAAATTATTTTCGATGTATTACGATGATACCCGTACTGTTCTAAGCCCGTACTGAGCTAAGACGCTATTTGGTGACGCAACTGAAACCAATCTGCTCAGTCTTGAGCACAGGCGTATGGTAGGTAGCCATTCGGTTTTCTACAGATTGCATTCTGGAGTGTGCTCAGGGACTATATGATCTAATTCCCCCATCCCTGTAGCACCATCGGACTTCAAGACGCTCTGCAGGATTTAATCCTTTTGTTGTGAACATCCCTCAAACCCAAACGAAGCGCTTTGCTTCATCTTTCATTATTCGTACAGCACAGGATTGTAATAGTTTGCCAGCGGCTGTCTTTCCTTCCGATTACAATGTGGGTATTTTCAAGAATAGAGTGAATAGGCATTTACTAGGCTAGTGCGCCTTACCGTCCAGGACTGCATTTCCACTTAACATCAGGTGGGATCGTAGTCAAGCACTTGCTTAGAAAGTTTAAATTTAAAAAAAATTATAGAAGAAAAATTAAAATATTTCAAATTCAAATGTTTTCACAGATCTTTGTAGACTTAAAGACAAATGTATATATATATATATATATTGTCATTTTTTTACATTTAGATTGCAATTGTAAATTTTTATTACAAAACCTCACCAATTTCTCTTACTTCAGACCTGACGAAATCTGTGGCCCGTCCGGGGTGAAAATGGTTGTAGTTCACGCGCCCAAGTGTACCCGTACGACTTGTATGGATCCTTGTAACTTATTTTACACAGGTATTATCGTTTTAAAAGACTAAAAAATTAAATAAGCTCACAGGTCCTTTTTAACATTAATAATAATAATAATTCTTTATTAGTCACCAAAGAAAAAGTTTAAACAAAGAAATATGAAGTCCCTGACTCCTGAGCTAGGTTCAACCTAGGCTAGGTTGGACCTGTGTTTCAGGGGTCAGTGTCTTCTCCCATTTGAAAAGCACAATAAAATACAATAAAGTATGAGCATAACAAATGAAAACAATATTTTATAAATTTGCATTGCATATATTATATAAAGCACATATATGACAAGTAGTGAGCCCTACAAAATTTTTAGACTGAAGTAAAACTTCTTTAGCTCCATCTATATGTATATTAGATATAGCCGTGGTAGCCCAGTGTCCGGGCGGTTGGCTCAAGTTGCTTAGTACGCTAGCAACCCGAGTTCGACACCCGGTGCCGGCACCAATAAATTTGTTGCAATTTTATTTTCTGATTAACCACGCGCTCGGCAGTGAAGGAAAACATCGTGAGGAAAACTACATGTCTTGATATACTCAAATAGTCTCAAAATATATACACGATTGTTCAAGGGAGAAAGAAAATACGTGCGCACTGTTCTCTCTTGCTCCTACAGTGTGCTTACTGCAGTGTCTTAGATAATATAGGAAACGTAACTCTCTATTTTCACTTCCTTCGCCTTGCCAGATTCGCAATTTTCATTCATTCACCAACTTACGCTTCAAATAAAGTGTACGTGAAGTAGTTTTACTTCACCGACTACATTTTATTTATTTATTTTTTGTTGACGGGGAGGAAATCTTCAAAAAGATACCCCGCCTTCTGGGGGGAAGGCGGCGGTTATGTGGGGTTTTTACCCACTAAAACCTCCCCGGTGGCCCTTTCCTCGGTGTATGACGAGGGGCTCCGGGATCTCCAGTGGAACGCACCGGAGCCCCTCTGCACTGTGCTCAAGGAGAGCACGTCCCGGGGGGGTTACTCCCTCCCCCCCTGTGCCCTCATAGTGCAAGGCTACACGGGCCATCCGATGTCGCCTTCTTCCCGGGTCCACCTTAGCGGACGACAAAGGCCCCCACCCTTGTCGCCCAGTGAACCCGAGGCCCCTTTTAGTCGCCATACGACAGGCAGGGGATACCGTAGTCTTATTCTTGAGAGCCCAGAACTACAGGGCTGGACATTTTATTAATACAAGCCGACTAGGATTCGAAATTGCGTCCATAACTTCGTAAGTCGGCAGCGTAACGGCTACACTAGGCTATAATTTCTAGTATCGTGTTCTTTGCTTTATTTTAGACGCTATATAGTTTGATAAACCAGAAAATTGTTCTAGGTATGCCTATAAGTTGCAACCAGTGTTTCAATCCTTTCTTGCAATCACTTCATAGTGAAGTAACGGGAATTGGTGAGTTACATTGTGAACGTATTAACATGTACTAGTGGTCGCCTTAAATTCGAAATTCGTCGACGTTAACCCTGTATTGAAAGCATTGAACTCGCATAATTCGCAGCTCGTAACTTAGTCCGTGATTCTGTCACTCATTATTTATCTTAATTACTTAACTGTTGCCAAGCAACCGTATAATATCCGCCTATATGTGTATCCAATGCATGGTACTGAGTTAATGTGTTAAAAAAAATAGCATTTTGCACTCCTCTAGTTAAACTTTAAATCCATACGTCTCCTTCCACGCTATTTTCGTAAAAATGGTACGACGTTATTGCTTTACGTATTGAAATAATGATATATAATGTACTGTCTGCGAAAAATGAGGTCGTAGATTCAAATCTATCGTCCGACAATTGACGTGAACCGAGATGGATCTTCTTCTTAGTCGTCTCCTTCATTGCTGATGGTCGTGTCTAGCACAAAGTGTCGATCGCTCGCTTAACGATTAACTTCCACGTGTCCCTGTCCTCGGCGGCTTTGGTTATTGGCAGGCCTGTGAGCGTCTTAACTGCGTCTCCTAACATAAGCCAACCATCTCCAAGCATAAGCATAAATTTAGATGAAGTGATTAACAAGGATGTCAGTATTCCAAATAAGCTTAAGCTTGGGTTATGAGATGGTTCACCTCAACACAAACCTACGACCTTACGTTCTGCAGAACGTAGGTTAGGATATTGAAGTTTCTAATTTAAGTGGAACGTAATGAATATTCTTATTATTTTTTTGTTTTCAGGTCCAACGAACGGGCTTCCAAACGCAGGTTGCTGTCACAACAGTTGGAACGACAGCAGAAAATAAACGCTCTCAGCAGTGACGATATAAAACACCTTGCGAAGGAATTGGGTGACCAGCTGAGACGTAAGAAAGGTAATTGTTGAAATTGCATATACAGTGATACTCCGACATACGAAATTAATTCGTTTCGTAACATTGCTCGTATCTCAAAGCAAATTTCCGCATTGAAATTAATTGAAATGTCATTGCCACAAATGTTTTGTAAATGTTAAAAAAGCAGAAACGCGTGCCCAACTTATCAGAAATGCTTTTCAAACGAGAAAAAAACACACAGACAGATCTAGTGTGAGATGGGAGAAACTGTTAGAGCGTGTAGTGTGCGATTTCTCGTATCTCAAGCTCTCATCTCAAAGCTAAACATCGCCCGCTCGGCGGCTCGTATCTCAAAACGCTCGTATATCGAGGTAAAGATGTTGTGAAAAATTATTTTCCTTCAGGTAAATTCGGATTTTTATCGTAATTCGATGACACCTGAACTGTTAATGATCGTATTAAACGAGTGATATTTTCATGTCCATTAATATGGAGCTATACGATGAATACGAGCTTTTCCGAAAAATTACGAAGGAAAATCTTTTCTCACTATATCTACACCACTTTCAGAATGGTTTTACGAACACAGACAGACGGACATAGTGTTAAGAGGAATGCATTGGCGTCAGGGAATTATGACCAGCTCCCTGAAGACTGGCTCACTGTGTAGAAAGTGACCACCCTATATCTATACTACTGCATGTATTTATTATCATTATGGGTTCTATAAATATATTTGTCTCAATGTTGGGCACAGGCCTTTTCTGCAAAGTATGAGGGCATAGTCCATCACGCGGCCCTAGTGCGGATTGAATGACTTCACTGAACTTGACTGATACTGTATTAACAGTTTTATAAAATTTCAAATGTGAGATTCATTATTTTGAGCGCGTTGAAAACATAACGTTATTCAAATTTATTTAAGTTGCTCCAAAATTTATAAGTGAACGTGAAATGAAAAAGCATTCTGAGAAAATTTACAAGACATTGCCGGAAGTTGTGCAGAAGAAGGAGGAATTGAAGAAGGAAAATATCAAGAAGACCAATCTATTGATGGCGAATATTTTTAAAAAGGTATTCATTTTATTCTATTAGTAAATGGCTATAGGTTCGACTACGCAGATTGGCCAGAGAAGCTGGCCTTGACTGCTTCACCGGATTGAGAGGTGGCACAGCTCTTAGGTCGCTTAGCCTGAACCTCTATCGCTAGTAACTCGACACAAGGGTCCCCCCGGTGGGGGGTAACCTCGGCTTGGACGGTTACTATGTTACGCGTAAGCATTCCGATCCGAGGACGCCCGAAAGGGCCGAACCACGACTCGGTCGGTATTTCACGGATAATCTAAGGGACATTAGAAAAGCTAAACTAACTTTAAGTGCCACTTCGGGAAGCGTTGGCGCTGGGAGAAGAAGTGGCCGAAGAAACTCCAGCAACGCTCCTAGCATCTAAGGGTGGGGCCTGCCCATAAAATAGCGGTAACGCGCGAGGATTATACGCAACCTCCGACGGTCGCGAATGGACGCTTTGTGGGTTTGTAAAGATCTAGCCTGTGCAATGGTTATCGCGTCGTCCGGATCGTCAAGAACGTGTCTCGGCCTCCGGGCGACGCGACGGAATTTAGTATAGGAAGGCTTATAAGTGGCGACACTTACAAGAAGTTTGTTAGAATGTTTGGTGGATGTCTCGAAAAACCGTCGAGATGCCTGTTTAAAGAATTGGGCTATTGTCGGTAACCCTGTGTCAACGTGGAGCTCGCGAACCCGTGGCTCGTCGCAAAAAACGATTCTGAATTACTTGTAACCTATGGATATGGGCGAATTCGATTTCCAGTCGGCTTGTACCGATGTATTGCCATTTTTTCGGTTTTTTAAGTACATAAAAATCATTTGCTAGAAATTTGTCCGGTGTATAGCAATCAATAATATAAGGTATAAAAATAATATTTAGTATGGGACCTAATAAGCTGCAAAGCTGTCAGCGAAAGCTGTCTCTGTTTAAAAGATCTTAAACTCTCCTTCCGTCAAGGTTAAAAGAACGTGACAGGTTTTTTTTTTAAATTTAGTTACCGATGTTAAAAGCTATGTGGTTATATTCTAGTCACTGTTAGTTCTAGTGACTTATATAGGATTTATCGTAAGATCGGAGGATTAGACTAGCGTTTGTATGATACTGACTCAATGGCTGATTTGCCCTAAGGCCCAGGAGGCCCGAGTTTGGTTTAAAAGTTGGTTAAAGTTACAGCCTTTATATGTACAAGTCCCACTGCTGGGCGCAGGCCTTCTCTGTGAAGAGAGTATAGTACCGCCACGCGGCCCTAGTGCGTATTAGCATACTTCACATGTCTTAGAAAATTTTTCTAAGACTTGTGTGCGTGGTAAATCAGCACATAAAATTGCAACAACAAATTTATTGGTGCCGGCACCGGAGATCGAACTCGGGTTGCTAGCGTACTATGCAAAATGAGCCAACCGCCCGAACACTGAGTTATCACGGCTCGGAGTTTGGTTTATAAATGTTATGTATGTTGGTCCTTCGAGCTGGATATTTCAAACATAAATTTATTGCTAATTTGTGCTTTTTTCATAGAATTTTATGTTTTTTTTTTCAGAATCTTCAAAAGAAAACGCTACGTGGATCTATTAATCTCTCAAATTACAGCACAGTTGTTAAAATATGACACAGGAGTAAAACTATAGTTAAAATAAAACAACACGTTACATGTCCTCAATATTGTAATGTCGCACAATAAGTTTTGTTATTATCTTGTTGACGTTTTGTTATATTGACAAATTACAATACAAATGAAATATATTCTGTCGTTATTTTTTAAACAAATAAATGTCACTCTTGATATACATTTAAATAATTAGTGCCTAGTTCACTACTGTTTTATTCTCTGTCCATTGAAGTTGCCAATTCATTAAGTTTCCTTCTATGTACTTTAGTGGATGCGGTCATTGGTATTTCATTGAGGAATATCACACCACCTCGTAATTGTTTGGAGTCGGCTAGGGAATCTGAAAAATAATCAGTGTAAAAAGTAGATAGTAACTAGGCATACTTTTCAAAGTTGAGTTAGGAACGATTATCCTCAGCCCTGTAGTTCTTGGCTCGTAGAATAAGACTACGGTATGCCCTGCCTGTCATAGAAGGCGACTAAAAGGAGCCTCGGGTTCACTGGGGGACAAGGGCCTTTGTCGTCCGCCGAATTGCATCCGGGAATAAGGCGACATCGGTTGGCCCGTGTCGCCTTGCAATGCGAGAGCATAGCGGGAGGGGGGGGCGACTAAATCCCCCCCTCCCCGGACGGAGAGCACAGTGCAGAGGGGCTCCGATGCTTTCTACTGGAGATCCTGGAGGGGTTTTAGTGGGTAAGAACCCCACATAACCTCGCTTTTCATCTTGTTGAAGATTTCCTCCCGTCAACAAGAAAAAATGGCAGATTAGCATTCCAATTCGAGGGTGCCCAAAACGGCAAAACCACGACTCCAACAGTAGCTTTATCTTTTATAAATGTTAAAGATAAAAAGTAAAACGAGTGTTGCATGTTATCTTACTTTTACTATATCCTTTATATCTTGGGCCGTTACTTGATGTCCTGGACGTATGACGACGCAGGCAACTGGTATATCGCCGCACTCGTTGTCTATTATTCCGGTGACCGCCACGTCTAACACACCGGGGTGTTGACGTATTACGTTCTCCACTTCCACTGGAGAAATCTTAAATGGTAATTGATAATATTAGTGGTAATTCAAAAGCCACAGTAGCCTAAGTGTATTAAGGTTCCTATCGATTTTCTACAAATTGCATTTTGTAGAGCAGTGATGGGCAAACTTTTTGGTTGGCGGGCCAGAAATTAAAAAAAAATTAACAGGGCACAATTTGCTTGCTTCCTTCAAGCTGTCTCACTGAGAAAAAATTGTAAAAATCTTGTAAGGAAAGATAAAATAACACATCAATGTTGGCGTGGTCATTATATGGTCATTTTGTGTGGCCATTATACTGCTTCGTAATCCGAGGCGAGTCCTTAACTACTTTGGTCACGTTGCCCGAAGGCAACCAGATAATTTAGAGAAAATGGTTGTTGTAGGGAAAATCGAGGACAAAAGATCACGGGGCCGATCACCTACTCGCTGGTCTGACCAAATTAAAAACATAGTTGGACTCGACATTACGACCGCGATGAGAGAAGCCGAGGACAGAGCAGTGTGGAAGCAGCTCGTCGACGTCACAGTGAAAGCGCTTCAGGATAAGCACGACCTTCAGGAATGAAGAATACGATGAAGAAGAAAGAATCCGAGATAATGGAGCGCGTTCACCGGCGTTGGTTCTCGTAATAATGGGAGAAAATATTTTGTGACTGTATGTATCACGAATGCGCTAGAAACTACTAGGAACACGAAAGTATATATTATAATTCATGATGTGTGTTTGTTACCTGATAACTTTTATATTTTAACAATAATTTAATCCGGTCAACGAAGAAGTAATTCCAGTTGGTATCTCTATAGAACATGTCTCCTGTCTTAAACCAACGATCGTCTGTGAAAGTTTCTCTTGTGGCATCTTGATTGTTGTAATATCCCTAAAATTAAACTGTCACCATTAAAACGTCATCACCATAACCATACTTAGCGTGGGTTTTCTACTTATAGTGAAATTATATATTATACCTAAAAATTAAGTTATTACCTTAGAAATGCCGGGTCCCTTTACCCATAATTCACCTGGAACATTGGGCTCTAAAACATCCTTTCCCGTCTCTAGGTCTACCAACTAGAATGTGAAATATAACAAAATAAGTCAAGCTCAATACTAAATATTTATACGTCTTTTTGTAGTAAACGTTTATTTATGTGCAATGGACTGTTACAATGGAAAATGGAATGGACCCAAACCCCAATACCTCTCTGGCGATTGTCGGCGTAAGTGCTTTTTTCAGTTGGTTTTAGAACCGATGTGATATGGAAATATCTATTCATACAAACCTATTATAATTTCACTAGACTTAGAATAATTGTTATTTAGCTCATGGCCCCTTTTACATAGCACCATCGATATTTTCCATGAAATAGCAACCGACCGGCTCGTGGTTCGGCCCTTTCGGGCGCCCTCGGATCGAAATGCTTACGCGTTACATAGTTACCGTCCAAACCCAGGTTACCCCACACCGGGAAGAACCTTGTGTCGAGATATTAGCGATAGAGATTCAGGCTAACAGCCAGGCCATACCTAAGGCCAGCTTCTCTGGCCAATCTGTTTAGTGCGTCATACAAAAAAAACATTTTTTTTAATATGATTTTATTTCAAACCAAAAATTCATGTACAAAAGTTCGATAATAGCCGCAGTAGTAAAAACTGTGTCGCAGCTATTAACGCCCATCTCCAAACAGTAAAATACAAATACAATTTTAGTAAAATTAAAAACTTATAATGTAATTTAGTTTAATCGTTTTGTGTGTGTTTGTGTGTAAAAGGTTGCTTGTGTAAGAGTGACTGTATGTGTAAGGATGAGTATGAAGGGAGTGAGTTACTCTGACTGTTTATTATGGTTTTAAAAGATCTTCCGTAAATTCATACGAGTGGGTTTGGAGCCATTGCACACTTGCCATTGGAGCACATTGATATATAGGACAGTACAATAGCACTTTTTAATCAATAAACCTTACCTAGAATAATATTAGCTAAATATTATTAATAGTAATGACTAGAATATAATAACAACTCACATATTAACTTACTCTGTATCGAAAGCAACCTAACGGCTTCCCGCATGACTCTATTGGACAATTGTCTGGAATTAAACCAATGCTAGTTAGTTCAGTCATGCCAAATATGTTCAGCACTTCGGTATCCGGAGCCACGAGCTAAAACAGAGAAAGAGCATCACGTTTTAAATTACAATTACATCAGTTGATCAGAGTTGATAAATCTCGCAAAACAACTTCGATTCCTAACTACTTCGAACCTAAAAATGATTGGAGAGGCTAAAGAAATAAAGATTTAAACAACTATAAAACACCCTTTAATAATTCATATAATTTGTAATGAATGAATGATTCTTAATTTAGGTTAGAATAAATCCAGTCCTGTACTCCTGGGCTAATAGAATAAGACTATGGTATCCCCTGCCTGTTGTAGAAGGCGACTAAAAGGTTCACTGGGCGACAAGGGTGGAAAGGTGGAAGGAAGGGTTTTAGTGAGTAAAAATCTCACATATCTTGCGTAAGATTCCCGCCCCGGCAACAAAAAAAAGGGTAGAATAAAAGTAATGAACGAAAAAGTATTATTGTTAAATAAGCGTGGGGCAATTTGTGCCAATTTTTGTCGTATAATCGAGCACTTTTTGGTATATAACCTGTATTTTTTCTACAGTTTTTGTAGCAAAATCTGACAGAGGAAAGTGAAGTATGTGTCTGTTCGCGGTACTTAGCAGCTTTCTTCGCGTATTCCTTCCCAACTTGTGCACCAGATACTTACTTAATTAAAAAGAACTTAATTAATCATTATCCATGACTGTTTCGATTACCTTTATTTCTTCAACAAGTTCTCGTGGCACATGGCTACCGCCTAAGTAAATTAGGTCAAAACAAGTAAAGTCACATTTCTCCCCGATATCAAGTTTCATCAGTGTTGTCATTAGAGTTGGACTTATGACCGTGAAGGAGGGCTGAAAATCAAAATTGTAACAATTTCTTTAATAATTTCTAAACAGGTGCTTGTTTACGATTCTACTACTATTGCTACAGTGTATGGTTGAAACTTACCCTGTACTCATTGATTATATAGCGAGCGTGTTGGGGTGTTAACGGCGCAGATGTCTGCACTCTAGTGTACCTTAGAATCGGCGACATCACGAAGTTCATGACAGCCGTCAACCATTGCAGGGGCGAAACGATCAAAGCAAGGCGTGTGGGAGTCGGAAAATTAAAATGTCTCACCCTAAAAACAAGACAAATTGAACAAGTACATTTAGTAGTAGCGGTTATTACCGCTTCCTCCCGTAAGTCTTCAGTGACTATGGCCACATCGCTCTCTTGGGATCGATCTGTCGTCCAGAGTATGTATGAGTACAAAAAAAAAATTGTGCTGACAGTTCGATCAATGCGACAGGCGGTGCTCGTCGATATTACCATCCCAGATAACGGAAACCTCGTGAAGGCTGAAAGGGAAAAATCACTAAGTACCGCGACATCGCTCATGATGTGACCGCCATGTGGGATGTGGATTCGACGATCATTGTCACGATAGTTGTTTCTGCAAACGGTCTTGTAGCGAAAAGTCTCGATCAACATCTTAAGAGACTTGGCTAGATGGCTGCATCAAGAGTCAGATACAGAAGGCAGTACTCCTGGACACGGCACGCATCGTCAGGCGGTTTATCTCTGTATCGCTCTGCTTCGTCGCCAGTGGCACACTGGGTTAGGTTTTTATAATGTCGCCATGCACCGAGGAAAGGGCCACCGGTTTTAGTGGGTAAGAACCCCACATAACCGCCGCCTTCCCCCAGAAGGCGGGATATCGTTGTGAAGATTTCCTCCCCCGTCAACAAAAAAAAAAGGTTTTTATAATGTTTTTTTTTTGTATTTTGTATGATATTATTGTGTATTTTACTTTTTATATAAATATTGTAAAAAACTTAACCTAAGCTTTTAAAATAAATAAAGATATAATAATCAATCGTTTTCTTAATAAACACTAAAGTGTGTGAAATTTCATAGTCCTCGCTCCGCGCGAGTTTTGTAAGGGCTACAAAGTTTTTACTTGACGTATTGATATAATTATAATAAATATATTTACCATATATAGGGATTTGTGATAGCTATGTTCTGGTGAGTTATCGCGGTTGCTTTTGGCAGACCTGTTGTTCCACTTGTAGCGCCGAGGATAGCTATTGTGTCTTCTGGATCAAAATCGGTTGGCCTGCAAAAGGACTCTGTTAGGGAAATGTAACATAAATTATATATAACTCATAGAAATCATCTTTGTGCCAATTTTAGGCGTCAATAGCCTAATGGCTGTTGGGCAAATGGCCATCTCCTAGCACAAGCATAAGCTTAGTTGGAATGTTTAATAAGAATGAATAATATTTCTAAAATAAATAAATAAATATTGCTAGCTTTCGTTGAGGTGGCAAGAGGAGGCGTTTTAACCAACGCCTCCTCTTGCCGCCCCTGTAATCCGAAACTAGGCCAGAATGGGTACCTGGCCCCACTAATGCTTCGGCGTCGTCGGGACTTCTCTGAGTGCCGGAGGAGTCCCCTTTGAGGATGAAGTCCGGTCTTTGCCGGGACCGGCCGGTCGTTGGGTTGTCCTGTCGCTGACAGATCCGGGGCACCTCGCTCATAACGGCTGATGGCATTCGCGGAAGGTTTAGTGGGTAGGGGCTGCCCAGGCTGAATCCCACACATCCCTCCGGGCCCACCCAGGGTCACGGGGACCACCGGGGATGGTTTGTAAAAGAATTCCCCGCGTTAACAAAAAGGGTTGACTAATAAAGAGCGCTACTATGACCTCCATTGTAAACCATGATTTCAGGTTTTACAATAAGTATAATATAAGTATATATTGAAGTTTTTAAAAGTATTCTGTTCTCCAAGGGTATAGTTTTATAGTAATAAAAATAGTTTGACGCATTATCAACGTACTTAAATTGACCAATAGCCGAATAGTCGCCATATTTGTGTAGAAACTCCGTGTAATTGAAGAGATAATCGCCTTTATCAAAGGTTACGATGTGTGCATTTAATTCCAACTTGTTCAAAGCCAGTTGTACATCCGTCGCTTTATCACTTTGACAGAATATTATTTTTGGTCTGCTAATTCCGAAAGATCCCTGAAGCTCCGCTGTAATGAAGCATTATTCAGTTAAGCTATTAAACTGACTTTTTTTTTATTAAACATTTTTCCTATGTATAAAAATATATATCGAAATAATTCCTTATAGCTTGCCAATTACACGCCCAAAGCGACGTTACTCATTATTGCAGCCCTGTAGTTCTGGGCTCGTAGAATAAGGCTACGGTATCTCCTGCCTGTCGTCTAAAAGGGCCTCGGGTTTACTGGGTGGCAAGTGTGGGAGACTTTGTCGTCCGCTGAAGTGGATTCGGGAAGAAGGCGTCATCGGCTGGCCCGTGTCGACTTGCATTGCGCTCAAGGAGAGCACATTGCAGAGGGGCTCCGGTGCGTTCCACTGGAGATCCCGGAGGTTTTAGTGGGTAAAAATCACACATAACTGCCGCCTTCCCCCCAGAAGGCGGGATATCTTTTTGAAGATTTCCTCCCCGTTAGCAAAAATAAAAAAGTATAGAGGTTCAGTTTGAAGATTTCAGAGGTTCTAAATGATGTTGTAAAGTTTTAAAATACGAGTAGATTTAAAACAATACATACTGACACCAAAAGTCCGGTCCACTGCGAATATTGCGATTCCGAGATAAAAGGCTGCGTAGAACGGCGCCGCTATTTCAATGTGGTTCGGCGCCATTAATACCATAACGTCACCATGTTTAAGGCCAATGTTTCTTAATGCGATTGCGCATTGGATCGATCTTTTCAATGCTGACTCGTTGGTCTCCGATTCACCAGTCCCTCCGTCGATCTGTCAAAATTAATATATTTTCTGGCCTTATTGGAATGTGACATATAAGACCTTCTTGGATGTATTCTTTTATTCTAATTAGTAATTATTTTTAAACAACTGTCACGATTGACAAGCGAACAGATTTTCCTTGTATCCTGTAACGTTTATATAAAATACTAGCGTACCTAACCCGTTTCGCCGGCATAGATTTTGCTTTATTTTATTTAAACAATAAACTTACATCATTAAATATTGAATTTAACTCTCACAATATATTAAATGATTCATTTCTCTCCGTATTCATTCTCTTCTCGAGCGGTTGAAGATCATTACCTACATCCATATACATATCAGTAAATACAATATCATTCTTATCATTTATGCAAAAACATATCGGGCTCAAGTTAATGCCAGAAATAAAAGTACGACGTATGGCTTATTTGACAGTTGAAAAAGAGGAGTGCTCCGATCGTCACCAAACATTGCAGGATTTCTCACCAGTTCAATCTGAAGATTCCCTTAAAGTTTCATTGAAATCGGTCCAGCCATTTCGGAGCCTATATGGAACAAACCCACACACTTTCTCTTTTATATATATATAGATAAACATATAATGTTAAAAAAGACATTATATGCAAATAACGTTTGCTAGGGATTTTAAGGTACAAAGCCAGGGTCGAATTAGTTTACTAATAAATTATTGGTATTTGTATACTAACTTGCATTACAAAGTCCGGGGCATCTTTAAGACTCTGAAATGTAAGTTTCCCGAGGTGATACCGGTCAGAAGGGATCCCGGATTTTGCGATGACACGAGATGATAGCTGGTTCATGAACCAATGCACCGAGTCATTAACGCGATTAATTTCCGACATTTTTCTGAAAAAATGTAAAATGTTCTGTATGTTTATGTTCCATGTTTTGTTTATTCAACAGTTGTTATTTCATTAAATTAATGATTATTTTAATAAATTAATGATTAATGATGACAAATTATAAATTTTAGCTTTTTACAAATTAATATTATATAATGCCAAAAACTTGATAATCATAAATAAGGATATAAAGTTATTGTTTCAAGTAAACATATTCTTGTAGCGTGTATTTATTATATAGAAAGATGGAGGAAAGATATATATGACAGCTCGTTAAAATTGTTAGATAAGATATATAATAATACTGTGATAACAATAACAATTATATTATATGGCTGCAGAAAACATCCTACTTGCAGAACGATAAGATAATAACCCCCGAAAGGTTCCCGGCTTGTGCCGGAGGGGCTCAGTAGCCGGGGGCGCTTACGAGCGCCAGGGCCGCACCCTACGGTGAAGCGAAGAGGAACCCCGAGGCGGCGTCACCAGGCGGGCTCGCTGGAGCCCGCCGAGGGTGTGCAGATGGACCGTGGGAGGCGGTTTATCCGCCTTCCATGGCCGGGAAGGAGTCGCGGGGCGCTCCTATCCCCGCGACTAAGCGGTGCCGCACCGCAGTTGCGGCGTGGTGGGGCTGCGGCGGGAGGGGCGACTCTCCTGCTGCGGCCGTTTGGCTAGCGGCGGAGCCTAACATCTTGGCCGCCGCTGGGGGCTGGGCGGGCGAGGTGGCAGCTCGTATTCCCGGCCCCCAAGGCCTCCAGGTGACCGACTCGGGGGAGTTTGTCACCCACTTACGGAGGTCGTGGAGGAAGGCGCGTCCTATGTTCCGGCGCGCCTTGCCTGGAGGGCAGCGAGGGGAGGCTCGTCCTCCCCCGGGACGGGGATGCCGCAAGGCGTCCAGGTCGCAGGCGGGGCCGCGGTGCGTGCGCATGCGATCCCGTAATCCCGCCGTACGCGACACTGGTGGGTTTGGTCGGTGAGGGCCCGACATAACTTGTCCTTCCCCGGGGACGATTACGCGGCTAGGTACGTTCCCACAAGTAAAACAAAAAAGATAATAAAGCAATGATAAGGTGTCACGTCTTTTGCTCTCGTTCTTGTTGTGGTATCAATAAATATACAGTGAGAGCAGTGACCTACATGGTACGTTTAATTTACTAGCGACTTCGCCCGACTTCGTCCAGGTCGCACTGATGATTATCATTTACGTCTCAAACAATAAATAAATACCGTAAAGTCCGGAGCCCCTCTGCACTGTGCCCTTAGGAGAGTACGTCCCGGGTGGAGGTTACTCCCTCCCCCTGTGCCCCTTCGCAGCGCAAGGCGACACGGGCCATCCGATGTTTAGTCGCCTTTAACGACAGGCAGGGGACACCGTAGTCTTATTCTTGAGAGCCCAGAAGTACAGGGCGGTACATTGTCAATGACCTATACTATGCCGGCTCGAGAGTAATTTGTTTAGGACGAGGTCAAACTCGCAGTCCCGGCCCCATGGCCTCCAGGTAACCGACTCGGGGGGTTTGTCGCCCGCTTGCGGAGGCCTACGGAGGAAGGTGCGCAATAGCTACGCTGTTTCACGAATGGGGAATACCGCGAGGTCGCAGAATATTTATACTGCTGCGTTTCGCCTGGTGGGCAAGGTGCGACCCAATTCTAACCCTTGTGTCGAGTTATTAGCTAATTGAGGTTCAGGCTAAACAACCTAACAGCTATCTCAATCAGGTGAAGCAGTCAAGGCCAGCTTTGTTGCCTAACTGTGTTAGTTAGTCCAATCCATTTAGTAGGTGTTTGAAGCCTGCAGCATCACTAGATGGATGGGCCGTATGTTCGTTTGCCGCTTCTATATAAAAAAATTGCTATGGGAAGTTATTTTTGCCGTGGGAAGTCGGGGCTCGCGCTAGTAATGAATAAATTTTGAATTATCAACGCCATTAATAAAGTTAACATATTTTGATAGCATTGGAAGAGAAACACACAAGTCCTTGTTAAGCGCATATTAATGTCATTACAATTGCAAACAATTTGTTAATTCCAATAGAGGTATATTATATAATAATAAATATTAGGTCCCAACATTTGAAATTGTCGTTTTGTAACCTAAAATCGATTTTTCAAATTATAATTTGTTTTATCAAAGTATATGCCGTTGCTATGCATTTTGAAATCTCATAGGTAGTTCTTTGATTCCTAATCTAATCTCTAATCTAATAAGTAGTCATTAATCCTTCGAGCCGTTTCTGCAACACTGGTGCCACGGCGGAACTAGTACTCGTAAATAATGCGATATCTTAAGTTTTTAATTTTAAAGCTGAGTGACGCAAAGAAAAATCAAAGATGGAAAAACATATGGAATAATTGGTTTTCGAAAAAAATGCATGATTAAATAGCTGTATAAATTTGAAATAGGAATTCCTAACCAAAGAGGAGTTATTTGAGATCAAAGTGGCTAGTACGACATGTCGCCAATTCCATATGTAAGGGCCTAATATATATAAATAAAAAATAGTTTTCACGATTTATTCTCAAGAAACTCCAGACCGCGGCCAATGCCTTTAGGGGATTGGTTTCGGAAATGGAGGATCGAAATCAACCCGGCTAAGAGCGCAGCCATGTACTTTACGAGACGATCTAGGCGTCTCTCGTCTCCCGTCTCTCCCCAATATCCAACTTCTTGGTAGTCCCATTCCTGGGTTACCAAAACTAAATACCTCGGTGTGCTCCTCGATCCGACACTCAGCTTCGGTCCTCACGTTACTCTAGTTACCCACGTCATGGGCCGCCTATATCATCTTAGCAACAAAAGAGCAAAATGTCCCTTCGCAATAAGGTGACACTCTATAAATCAGTAATATGTTATAATCTGTAGGTCTCGTAGAATAAAATAGTCCAACAACTAATACACTCGCTTTATTGAGACAGCGTAACGTTGTACAAAGAATTATTTATATCGAGTCAAACGTCACAACTGCGCGTCCTCGCCATCTTTATACAAAATTAATTAGAAGTCAGATTAGGAACTAATAAGGTTAAACTATTGTTTACAATGCCAAGTTCATGTGACGATCAACTAAATTATTAATTATGAATTAAAGATACAATAAGGTTCAGGTAAATTATTAAGATATCATTGGAAGTAGTTATTATGTATAACAATCGCTGGGTGTCAGGTGTTGCCAGCTAACACTCGGCCATCCTGCAAAGGCCGCGTCCCGTGGCCCGTATTCTCTCTTCTCTTCATATTTTCTTCTCCAAAGCCCAGCCAGTAGACCTGAAAACAATTGGACAGCAGTAACTTGTGGTTTTAAAATCTGTTTCGCCTCGTAAGAACGAGAGTTAAATGGTGAACTGACAAATTTTGGGTGGCTGTAAGATTCTATCACTCAGCAGTTATTTCAAATAGTCTTGGTCACACAGTTTTGACTCTAATAAAACTTAATCATACAGCAATTTTTGAAGACTTATTCACACTCGTGAGCATACAGCAGGCATCACACAGTTATCTCACCAACGAAGATCTGAGCACATAGCAGTTTTTATCACACAGTGGTCTCGTCAACGAAGATCTGAGCACATAGCAGTTTTTATCACACAGTTGTCTCGCCAACGAAGATCTGAGCACATAGCAGTTTTTATCACACAGTTGTCTCGCTAACGAAGATCTGAGCACATAGCAGTTTTTATCACACAGTTGTCTCGCCAACGAAGATCTGGAGCACATAGCAGTTTTATCACACAGTTGTCTCGCCAACGAAGATCTGAGCACATAGCAGTTTTATCACACAGTTGTCTCTGCTAACGAAGATCTGGAGCACATAGCAGTTTTTATCACACAGTTGTCTCGCCAACGAAGATCTGAGCACATAGCAGTATATACACATATCGTCGGCCCATTGTTTAACATTATCGTAACGTGATAATGTATCACACAATGCGATCGATGGATCTTTACATGTATATTTAAACGGACAAAGTTGAGATAAACAACAACACGCAAAACGCACCTCGCGCACACATCTGGTGTGTGAGTGGTGGCCATGCACGTTACGTTACACCAACGGAAATCCGCCAATTATTCCAGCAAATGGAGAAAGATATACATATGTAGCGACGATAGACGGGATTCGGATCGGATTTATTATCTCTATTGCACCCCCCAATCCACATGTAGGTGGTGGTAAGGGGTCGTAAAAGAAAACCAATCTTAACCACAATCTCGTGCCGCGCCACACGCTTCTCTCTCTCTATAGCTTAGGAACAGTGTGATTAATTTATTTTAACAGCCGGCCCTCAGACAGGAGTGGTCCCGGATATTTCTCCACAAACCGTAATGTGCGTTCGAAATGTCGATGTTCAAATGTGTCCTGCAGTTCACTCTATGACGCGGTAGTTAACTGCGTTCTTCATCGACCCGTGACCCAAGTGATCCACCGTCCCGGGTAATAGTTTATATATTTTTAAATCTACTCTCATATAATTGATTATATTATGGTATGAAGTTTAGCTCCAATCCTTACAAACTCCTTTACGCGAAGACTACTAAACTTTGTAATACTGTAGTTTACACATCAAGTGACACACAGGCTATGATTTATAAAGTTGCAGTTTGAATTATTAAAAATATAACTATGAGTAGGAAAAATCTGCCACCTGTGAGCAATTCTGGTGTGTGCAGCAAAAACCTTTGGATTGATACAGATATAGTGTATGATGGAAATGTTTATTTTAAACAATCCTAGAAAGTCATTAGAGAGTCATTTTTGCCAACATAGTGAACCATAGCACAATAAAAATTGATAATTTATTCCAAACGCAAATTTGATATTGACAATTGTTTCTTATTTCAAATCGAATACTTTGATCGTATCTATTATGTGAAGTAGTTTTTTGTTTACCTTCATTTTTCATCTTGGATAATTATTTGAAACCAAGTGTACGATGTTATGGCAAGACATGGTTGCTATTATAATATAAACGCAGTCCAATATGGGTCAATGCAATATCTCAAATTCCATTGGGTCACTCATATATTCATATATACACTCAATACTATTATAATATAAACTCAATACTACTAATAATAACTAGTATTTAGTCAATCCATACATCAATAAATACAATTGGAGTGTCTGGTTTAGTAATTAAAATGTTGTAATATTAAAATAACCGCTTTTTATATCATGCATATGAATGTATATCCTTACGATACATAATATACCAAAATAGCATACATCGGAAATACTTTAAACGCCATACCGGATGATGTTAACAGATCACTGAATAAGTATATTTTAAGAAATTAGTCCATCGTCATTGTTTAAGCCAATTATAGTAAGTGTTGTCCATGTCTACTTAATATCTCTCATACATATTACTTGCAAATATTTACCTACATAAGTGTTCTACACATATCCACATTTATGGAAATACTCTATCAAAATATATCCAAATATGTTAAATATTGTATATTCTTATATATATATATAATATGCTGTGCTTATCGTGTATTTATTTTGATATTTTGTTATGTCTCTCGTTGATCTATAATTTGCATCTACAATAGCTTATAGTTTTTAGTGACTTGTTTATTAATAATGTATGTTTGTGTAATGTTGTGGTGTGCCTTATAAATGAATCTTATCCTTGATGATTACCACCGTATGTTGTTTCCCTTTCATGCACGTGTCAGAATCGAAGTTATATATTTATTAAATAGAAATATATTAGTAAAATAAGAGATCCGGTCGGGCAGTACATAATACACAATATATAATACAACGTAAATAACAAGAGACTACTTAGCTTATGTACGGAGGCATTACCGACGAACAACTCTAAGAGACTCTGAACTGTACAATTTCTTGTGTGGATTTCTATGTGGAGTCAACAACACGACTTCTCACAATGCTTTACATATTTAATACTCTTTGGTTGTAATAGCACATACATTAATAACTAATTATCCGTATTTTAACACATACACACTATATGTGTCGAATGAATGAAACTGTCATATATTAAAGAGTAACTGGCAACTGCATTTGACATACATATAATCTAAACATCGGAAACCAAGCTTAAAACCCATATTAATTACCTGAGCCTGCCTGAGACCAAACTCAATATGATTATGCCAGAATAATTGCTGGACCATTTGACACCTAGGTATCCAATTGTGCTTTTTTTTTAAATAGTAGGACAGGAACAGACATTATATTTGGCACTACATTTGTGTAGTTTTATAGTAAAATCCGATACTAATACTAATATGGATCTAAAAACGCCAGAGCATACTACAAAATTCCTGAATAAGTATTTATTATATTAACATTTGAGATAATTGTATTTCCTTGATAAGAATATTTGTATATGAAATAATAAAAGGCTTAAATTATCGGTAATTGGTAACTGCAAATAATTAAGGTAAACTACATTTTGTAAATAAATATAACATATAGAATAAGATAAGATGGTGTTCATGTTTGTAAGTAAAGACTAGTATATTGTGTATTGTGTCTCCTTTTTATTTCTATAAATAAATTTCTGTCTATCTAAGGGTTGACTGTGATTTATTTATTTACACCCAATAAAATAACGTTATATATATATACACAAGAAATGCTTGTTTAAGTTTTCATAAATCCTACTTATTATATTATATTTAACCATAGCTAACTCAACTACTCCGTACAATATTGTAACCTCTATTAAAATTACGTGACTTAAACCGATACACATTCACCCCTGAAATGTTGCATACTTGTTGTACTGTAGACTCGATTATAATTTTCAACTTTTGGATTGGTACATACAAAGAATATTAAATTTACTGCCTGCATCTATAATTGATGTAATATCCGCGTCCATATACTAGATCTGGTTACTTTTAACAATAAGTCGCTAAATATATATATAATTGTATTTGTCATAAACATATTCCGATTGTTTTCGTGTTACCCAGTTATTTTTAATAATTGTTTAATTTTATTTATCTATCTAATTGCTCGGAGCTTATGCCTATTGACTATAATTGTTCCTTTACATTTGTTAGCATAAATATCGTAGGTATCGTACCATTTGTAGTTGGTGTCGCGTAGTCCCAGCACTCCCGGCTGCAAACCAACTTGTCGATTTCTTATTCTCTGGCATGGCCTCGCAGTTTGCAATTGCACAATAGAAGTTTGGTCGGTTTGATCCCATCCGCAGTGGTCGCCTAGCTAATCAGTTTTGTCCTTCTTTAGAAAAAAAATCTCACTATTTTCTCTTCATGCAGATTTAATGCGCTATTCTTCCGTTTGAGTTCATGGGGCAATTTTTGAGCACAATCCCACTTCTGAAATGTTATAATCTGTAGGTCTCGTAGAATAAAATAGTCCAACAACTAATACACTCGCTTTATTGAGACAGCGTAACGTTGTACAAAGAATTATTTATATCGAGTCAAACGTCACAACTGCGCGTCCTCGCCATCTTTATACAAAATTAATTAGAAGTCAGATTAGGAACTAATAAGGTTAAACTATTGTTTACAATGCCAAGTTCATGTGACGATCAACTAAATTATTAATTATGAATTAAAGATACAATAAGGTTCAGGTAAATTATTAAGATATCATTGGAAGTAGTTATTATGTATAACAATCGCTGGGTGTCAGGTGTTGCCAGCTAACAAATACGTCTCGTTATGACGTACGCGACCTGGACTTCGCGCATGCCTCCCCCGTCATATCCACCGTCTTCAGGTCATCCAAAATCGTTTTCTGCGACGAGCCACGGGTGCGCCGTGGTTCGTACGCAATCGCGAATTACATGTCGATACAGGGCTACCGACGATAGCCCAAACCTTTAAGCAGGCATCTCGACGGTTTTTGAGACTGCCACCAAACATTCAAATAAACTTCTCGTGAGTGCCGCCACTTACAAGACTTTCCCCACTTGGATTGTCCCAATAGATTTTGTTATAAAATGGCTACCGACCGAGTCGTGGTTCGGCGCCCGACGCCCTCGGATCGGGCTGCTAACGCGTAATAATGGCAACCGTCTAAGCCGAGGTTACCCCTCACCGGGGGACCCTTGTGTTGAGTTCCTACCTAATAGAGGTTCAGGCTAAGCGATCTAAGAGCTGTGCCACCTCTCAAATCCGGTGAAGTAGTAAAGGCCAGCTTCTCATTGCCAACTGTGATAGTTCGTCAAAAAAAAATAGTTTTCACGACATTTTAAACCAAGTAGACAGAGATAGCTTCCACCTTTCGCCAAGCTTATTAAATCCCAAATGGGACAATGTATATATTTCACCTTGAAATAACACTCACGCATCATAATATAGCCGTGAGCAATAATAAAGGGTCGGTTAAGCAAGTTTGAATATCTCGGTAGATAAAGACGCTAGCTAACTGAAATAAATTGTGCATGATAGACAATTAAATATGTTTACAATAAAATGAAATATTTCTATTAATTTATTTATATTTCATTAAAAATAAACTTAAACGCTCCTTTATCGTTTAAGTTTTTTTTAATCTAAGCTACGTAAACTTGGATAATATTCAGTATTATTTGTGGTAGTACAGTATTATTGTTGTATCATTAAAATATTTCTAACAAGAAAGAACTTACAAATTAACAATAATTTTACATTACAATTCTATATAGCAATAGACTCACCTGATCTTAGAATTATTTTAGAATGACTAAAAGTGAGTACCAGAATAAATAAAACAAATTACTTCTTAATAGCGCCGCCCCGATAACGTATCGGATCTTCTGATAAGAAATTACAACTGATGCAACGGCAAGACGCAACAATATTTATTCTGTGAGCCAGTTATACGTCACCATCAAAATTTAGAAACAAATTGCACAGGTCACGACATGTTTTGGACTCCTACAATAATAACAATTAAAGGTACGGTAAGATACGAACACTACGCGGTTTGTTGCTCAACGTAAATCATCAAACGAAATTTTGTTACCTTTCACTGTTACAATACTACAATTGGATACACATAATAAGTTTTACTGCAGCGTGTTTCTTAGATTTTCAATCGACTTCAAAAACGAGAAGGTTTTATGTTATTCACTGTGTGTATTTTTGTAACCTTAAAGCTCCAAACTGGGTGAACCGATTTTGATGATATTTTTTCTTTTTAAAGCTGATGGTTCGTAAACTTAACCTTGGACAATACAGTACTTTTCATTAAATTTTATTTTTATTTAAATTTTACGCCACATGGAGGCAACACTTAGTACTAAAATTTAAATAAAAATAAAATTGAATGAAAAATTTCCGTAAGATATTCGTATATCCGAGATATTCAAACTTTCTTAACCGACCCTGTATTCCGACCATTTATTTCGGCTCACTAGTGTATATCCCGAAAGTATGGACATGATTGATTTGTAATTTATTGAGTTACTTATTTCACGACTTGCACGATATGTCTCAGTATTGCTGATTTTATTTGTCACTGTATTGTATGTCGATATATTTATTAGCATTTACGTTATTTAAGTTACTAGGTTTTGCTTTTATACGTACTTAGATAAAAACTATAGAATATTTTAATTAAGAATTATTAAAACATTTCTTATGGGCTGTTAAGACTAATACTATATTAAAAAAATAATGTATTGTCAGCTTTTTATTTAAAATATAATATTTATTTCTGGTAATGCAAAAATAGTACAATAAAATTTAAAATTAATATGTTACAGTTTCTTGAATCATAAATAATATCTATTTTTGTTACATATAATTGGCATGGTCATATTTTTAATTTATTGATATGTATGTATATTTTTTTCTCTCTAAGCTTGCACCTTTCCTTTATATACACTGAGGTTTGAAGGAAGGCTCGTAGTAATTGCCTTTAGTCGAATTCGAAAATTTTTGTACAAATAAAGATTAAAAATAAATATATATTATTTTTTACAATTTCTTATAATATCATTATTAATTTTAATATATATTTTAATAAAAGTTAACATGTTGACTCACGACCGTTGTGCGCCCTGTATCCACAAATAGAACGCACTACACTGCACACCATTATACTCTGAGTTGACTCGCGATCGTCACTTATTTAATATCCTCGGCAATATTTACTAAAGGTGGGCACACACTCAGAACATTAATTTACTTCGAATGTTAATGCACACTTGAAGGCAATACATAATTAGTATTCAATATCAATCTCAATATTCAGTATCAGTATCAATCATGCCCGTGCAATCTATTACTGGAAATAATAAATGCAAAAGCATTCTGAGAAAATTTACAAGACATTGCCGGAAGTTGTGCAGAAGAAGGAGGAATTGAAGAAGGAAAATATCAAGAAGACCAATCTATTGATGGCGAATATTTTTAAAAAGGTATTCATTTTATTCTATTAGTAAATGGCTATAGGCTCGACTTACGATATAGTTACAGCCTTTATATATTTCCCTCTGCTAGGCACAGGCCTTCTCTGTAAAGAGAGTTTAAGGGCATAGTTTGCCACGCGAACCTAGTGCGGATTGGCAGATTTCACATGTCTTTAAAAATTTTCCTAGGACATGTAGGTTTCCTAACGATGTTTTCCTTCACTGCGTAGCGTGTGATAAATTAGCACATAAAATTGCAACAACAAATTTATTGGTGCCGGCACCGGGGTTCGAACTCGGGTTGCTAGCGTACTATGCAAAATGAGCCAACCGCCCGAACACTGAGCTATCACGGCTCGGAGTTTGGTTTATAAATGTTATGTATGTTAGTCCTTCGAGCTGGATATTACAAACATAAATTTATTGCTAATTTGCGCTTTTTCATAGAATTTTATGTCTTTTTTCAGAATCTTCAAAAGAAAGCGCTACGTAGATCTATTAATCTCTCAAATTACAGCACAGTTGTTAAAATATGACACAGGAGTAAAACTATAGTTAAAATAAAACAACACGTTACATGTCCTCACTAATGTAATGTCGCACAATAAGTTTTGTTATTATCTTGTTGACGTTTTGTTATATCATATTGACAAATTACAATACAAATGAAATATATTCTGTCTTTATTTTTAAACAATGATACGACAAGGCTGGTGGCGTCATAGTTGGCTCTCACTCTTGATATACATTAAAATAAAAGTGCCTAGTTCACTGCTGTTTTATTCTCTGTCCATTGAAGTTGCCAATTCCTTAAGTTTCCTTCTATGTACTTTAGTGGATGCGGTCATTGGTATTTCATTGAGGAATATCACACCACCTCGTAATTGTTTGGAGTCAGCTAGGGAATCTGAAAAATAATCAGTGTAAAAATTAGATAGTAACTAGGCATACTTTTCAAAGTTGAGTTAGGAACGATTATCCTCAGCCCTGTAGTTCTCGGCTCGTAGAATAAGAATACGGTATGCCCTGCCTGTCATAGAAGGCGACTAAAAGGAGCCTCGGGTTCACTGGGCGACAAGGGCCTTTGTCGTCCGCCGAATTGGACCCGGGAATAAGGCGACATCGGTTGGCCGGTGTCGCCTTGCAATGCAACAGCATAGCGGGAGGGGGTGGGACTAAATCCCCCCCTCCCCGGACGAAGAGCACAGAGCAGAGGGGCACCGATGCTTTCTACTGGAGATCCTGGGTAAGAACCCCACATAACCTCGCTTTTCATCTTGTTGAAGATTTCCCCGTCAACAAGAAAAAAAGGCGCGTTAGCATACCAATTCGAGGGCGCCCAAAACGGCCGAACCACGACTCCAACAGTAGCTTTATCTTTTATAAATGTTAAAGATAAAAAGTAAAACGAGTGTTGCATGTTATCTTACTTTTTACTATATCCTTTATATCTTGGGCCGTTACTTGATGTCCTGGACGTATGACGACGCAGGCAACTGGTATATCGCCGCACTCGTTGTCTATTATTCCGGTGACCGCCACGTCTAACACACCGGGGTGTTGACGTATTACGTTCTCCACTTCCACTGGAGAAATCTTAAATGGTAATTGATAATATTAGTGGTAATTCAAAGCGACAGTAGCCTAAATGGATTAAGTTTCTTCTACAAATTGCATTTTGTAGAGCAGTGATGGAGCACACTTTTTGGTTGGCGGTCAGAAATTTAAAAAATTTAACAGGCCACAATTTGCTTGCTTCCTTCAAGCTGTCTCACTGAGAAAAAATTGTAAAATCTTGTAAGGAAAGATAAAATAACACATCAATGTTGGCGTGGTCATTATATGGTCATTTTATGTGGCCATTATACTGCTTCATAATCCGAGTTAATGGAGCGTGTTCACCGGCATTGGTTCTCCTAATAATGGGAATTTTGCGAGTGTATGTATCACGAATGCGCTAGAAACTACTAGGAACACGAAAGTATATATTATAATTCATGAGGTGTGTTTGTTACCTGATAACTTTTATATTTTAACAATAATTTAATCCGGTCAACGAAGAAGTAATTCCAGTTGGTATCTCTATAGAACATGTCTCCTGTCTTAAACCAACGATCGTCTGTGAAAGTTTCTCTTGTGGCATCTTGATTGTTGTAATATCCCTAAAATTAAACTGTCACCATTAAAACGTCATCACCATAACCATACTTAGCGTGGGTTTTCTACTTATAGTTAAATTATATATTATACATAAAAATTAAGTTATTACCTTAGAAATGCCGGGTCCCTTTACCCATAATTCTCCTGGAACATTGGGCTCTATAACATCCTTTCCCGTCTCTAGGTCTACCAACTAGAATGTGAAATATAACAAAATAAGTCAAGCTCAATATTAAACATTTGTACGTCTTTTGTAGTAAACGTTTATTTATGTGCAATGGACTGTTAAAATGGAAAATGGAATGGACCCAAACCCCAATACCTCTCTGGCGATTGTCGGCGTAAGTGCTTTTCAGTTGGTTTTAGAACTGATGTGATATGGAAAACCTAGTCATACAAACCTATTATAATTTCATTAGACTTAGTATAATTGTCATTTTGCTCATGGGCCTATTACATAGCACTTTCGATATTTTCCATGAAATAGCAACCGACCGGCTCGTGGTTCGGCCCTTTCAGGTGCCCTCGGATCGAAATGCTTACGCGTTACATAGTTACCGTCCAAGCCCAGGTTACCCCACACCGGGAAGAACCTTGTGTCGAGATATTAGCGATAGAGATTCAGGCTAACAGCCAGGCCATACCTAAGGCCAGCTTCTCTGGCCAATCTGTTTAGTTCGTCATAAAAAAACATTGATATATAGGATGGAGGATACTACAATAGCACTTTTTAATCAATAAACCTTAACCTAGAATAATATTAGCTATATATATAATAAAATAGTAATTACTAGAATATAATAACAACTCACATATTAACTTACTCTGTATCGAAAGCAACCTAACGGCTTCCCGCATGACTCTATTGGACAATTGTCTGGAATTAAACCAATGCTAGTTAATTCAGTCATGCCAAATATGTTCAGCACTTCGGTATCCGGAGTTACGAGCTAAAACAGAGAAAGAGCAACTATGTTATGACAAATTAATGTTCACACTGTAGTCTTCAATTTAAATGTACAGTACAACAAGTCTAAAGTCTTCGAATCACGTTTTAAATTACAATTACATCAGTTGATCAGAGTTGATAAATCTCGCAAAACAACTTCGATTCCTAACTACTTCGAACCTAAAAATGATTGGAGAGGCTAAAGAAATAAAGATTTAAACAACTATAAAACACCCTTTAATAATTCATATAATTTGTAATGAATGAATGATTCTTAATTTAGGTTAGAATAAATCCAGTCCTGTACTCCTGGGCTAATAATAAGACTATGGTATCCCCTGCCTGTTGTAGAAGGCGACTAAAAGGTTCACTGGGCGACAAGGGTGGAAAGGTGGAAGGAAGGGTTTTAGTGAGTAAAAATCTCACATATCTTGCGTAAGATTCCCGCCCCGGCAACAAAAAAAAGGGTAGAATAAAAGTAATGAACGAAAAAGTATTATTGTTAAATAAGCGTGGGGCAATTTGTGCCAATTTTTGTCGTATATATATCGAGTACTTTTTGGTATATAACCTGTATTTTTCCTACAGTTTTTGCAGCAAAATCTGACAGAGGAAAGTGAAGTATGTGTCTGTTCGCGGTACTTAGCAGCTTTCTTCGCGTATTCCTTCCCTTCCCAACTTGTGCACCAGACACTTACTTAATTAAAAAGAAACCATTATCCATGACTGTTTCGATTACCTTTATTTCTTCAACAAGTTCTCGTGGTACATGGCTACCGCCTAAGTAAATTAGGTCGAAGCAAGTTAAGTCACATTTCTCCCCGATATCAAGTTTCATCAGTGTTGTCATTAGAGTTGGACTCATGACCGTGAAGGAGGGCTGAAAATCAAAATTGTAACAATTTCTTTAATAATTTCTAAGCAAGTTCTTGATTACGATTCCCCCTGATGTAAAGTGAAAACTGCCGGGTTGATTGACAGATCGAATAAGAAAGGAGCAAAATAAATCGCTCCCTTTCATATTTCGGTTAGCCGTTAACCAATCCAACTGAGTTGTGCTAGGAGTTGGTTCACGTCAATAATCTAGAATAGTGGATTCGAACTTCCGATTTTAAGTTTCGCAAACTTAACCCTCTGTGGTCGGCAACCCGCAAGTAGCTTATACGGAATATATCTTACTGCTTTGTCATGCAAGACACAAGTAAAATCTTACTGTTATTTAAACTAAAAATTATTTGACTATCAAACAGGAGATTGGGCTTTTAATCGTCAGATGGTTTCCTACTAAAACAAAGCTTGGTTCTCTGAATAAATTACAATTGTATATTGTCTATATTTGGCTCCTTTGACGTGACAAGGATGCCAACCACTAGCATAAACCATTAGACACCTAATGGTTTAGGCCGGTGGACGCATTGTCAGGACATTGCAGGACTACCTCTCCACAGCCGCTGGAGGCCCGGTTGTTTCTCATCGGGCCTGTCGCCGGCGCAAGACGGGAAAACTAACACGATACCATCCAGCCTGTCATGGCCTATGGCGTGGGAGGTTTTAGTCGGTAGAAGCCTCTTGTAGGCCGAGCCCGTCATAAGTCGTCCGCTTCCCCGGCGGGCTCGTATGAATAAACTTATTTCCTCCTATGATCCCATCCCAGAGTGAACCTATTGACGTTTAAACGTATTGAGAATTGGAGCAGGTCCTTTTTGAAGGCGGTTGGAAATATAACTATCTATTGCTATAGTGTATGGTTGAAACTTACCCTGTACTCATTGATAATATATCGAGCGTGTTGGGGTGTTAACGGCGCAGATGTCTGCACTCTAGTGTACCTTAGAATCGGCGACATCACGAAGTTTATGATAGCCGTCAACCATTGCAGGGGGGAAACGATCAAAGCAAGGCGCGTGGGAGTCGGAAAATTAAAATGTCTCACCCTAAAAACAAGACAAATTGAACAAGTACATTTAGTAGTAGCGGTTATTACCGCTTCCTCCCGTAAGTCTTCAGTTACTATGGCCACATCGCTCTATTGGGATCGATCTGTCGTCACGGACAGGACTATTGTCGCCGATAAACCTGATACAAAAAAAAATTTCTGACAGTTCGATCAATGCGACAGGCGATGCTCGTCGATATTACCATCCCACATAACGGAAACCTCGTGAAGGCTGAAAGGGAAAAATCACTAAGTACCGCGACATCGCTCATGATGTGACCGCCATGTGGGATGTGGATTCGACGATCATTGTCACGATAGTTTTTTCTGCAAACGGTCTTGTAGCGAAAAGTCTCGATCAACATCTTAAGAGACTTGGCTAGATGGCTGCATCAAGAGTCAGATACAGAAGGCAGTACTCATGGACACGGCACGCATCGTCAGGCGGTTTATCTCTGTATTGCCCTAACCACCGGTCGCTTGGGCTCCGCTTCGTCGCCAGTGGCCAGTGTGTGGGTTAGGTTTTTATAATGTAGCCATGCACCGAGGAAAGGGCCACCGGGGAGGTTTTAGTGGGTAAAAACCCCACATAACCGCCGCCGACGTGAAGATTTCGTCCCCGTCAACAAAAAAAAAAGGTTTTTATTATGTTTTTTTTTTTATTTTGTATGATATTTTTTGTGTATTTTACTTTTTATATAAATATTGTAAAAACTTAACCTAAGCTTTTAAAATAAATAAAGATATAATAATCACTTCTCTAAATAAACTTATAAATGTGTGAAATTTCATAGTCCTCGGTCCGCGCGAGTTTTTTAAGGGCTTCAAAGTTTTTACTTGACGTATTGATATAATTATAATAAATATATTTACCATATATAGGGATTTGTGATAGCTATGTTCTGGTGAGTTATCGCGGTTGCTTTTGGCAGACCTGTTGTTCCACTTGTAGCGCCGAGGATAGCTATTGTGTCTTCTGGATCAAAATCGGTTGGCCTGCAAAAGGACTCTGTTAGGGAAATGTAACATAAATTATATATAACTCATAGAAAATCATACTTGTGCCAATTTTAGGCGTTAGCCTAATGGCTGTTGGGCAAATCGCCATCTCCTAGCACAAGCATAAGCTTAGTTGGAATGTTTAATAAGAATGAATAATATTTCTAAAATAAATAAATAAATATTGCTATCTTTCTTTGAGGTGGCAAGAGGAGGCGTTTTAACCAACGCCTCCTCTTGCCGCCCCCGTAATCCGAAACGGGGCCAGAATGGGTACCGGAGGCGTGCCGGAGGAGTCCCCTTTGAGGATGAAGTCCGGTCTTTGCCGGAACCGGCCGGTCGTTGGGGTGTCCTGTCGCTGACAGATCCGGGGCACTTCGCTCATAACGGCTGATGGCATTCGCGGAAGGTGTAGTGGGTAGGGGCTGCCCAGGCCGAGTCCCACACATCCCTCCGGGCCCACCCAAGGTACCGGGGATTGTTTGTAAAAGAAAAAAGGGTTGACTAAAAAAGAACGCTACTATGACATTAAAAGCTCCTTTGTAAACCATGGTTCCAGGTGTTACAATAAGTATAATATAAGTATATATTGAAGTTTTTAAAAGTATTCTGTTCTCCAAGGTTATAGTTTTATAGTAATAAAAAATAGTTTTTTTTTTAATGACGAACTACACAGATTGGCCAGCAAAGCTGGCCTTGACTGCTTCACTGGATTGAGAAGTGGCATAGCTCCTAGGTCGCTTAGCCTGAACCTCTATCGCTAGTAACTCGACACAAGGGTCCCGGTGAGGGGTAACCTCGACGGACGGTTACTATGTTACGCGTAAGCACTCCGATCCGGGGCGCCTGAGAGGGCCGAAAGACGACTCGGTCGGTAGCTATTTCACGGATAATCTAAGGGACATTCGAAAAGCTAAACTAACTTTGAGTGGCACTTCGGGAAGCGTTAGCGCTGGGAGAAGAAGTGGCCGAAGAAACTCCAGCAACGCTGCTAGCATCTAAGGGGTGGAAGAAAAAAATAGTATGACTCATTATCAACGTACTTAAATTGACCAACAGCCGAATCGTCGCCATATTTGTGTAGAAACTCCGTGTAATTGAAGAGATAATCGCCTTTATCAAAGGTTACGATGTGTGCATTTAATTCCAACTTGTTCAAAGCCAGTTGTACATCCGTCGCTTTATCACTTTGACAGAATATTATTTTTGGTCTGCTGATTCCGAAAGATCCCTGAAGCTCCGCTGCAATGAAACATTATTCAGTTAAGCTATTAAATTGACTTTTTTTTATTAAACATTTTTTCTATGTATAAAAATATATATCAAAATAATTCCTTATAGCTAGCCAATTACACGCCCAAAGCGACGTTACTCATTATTGCAGCCCTGTAGTTCTGGGCTTATAGAATAAGGCTACGGTATCTCCTGCCTGTCGTCTAAAAACCACACATAACCGCTTATCTTTTTGAAGATTTCCTCCCCGTTAGCAAAAATAAAAAAGTATAGAGGTTCAGTTTGAAGATTTCAGAGGTTCTAAATGATGTTTTAAAGTTTTAAAATACGAGTAGATTTTAAACAATACATACTGACACCAAAAGTCCGGTCCACTGCGAATATTGCGATTCCGAGATAAAAGGCTGCGTAGAACGGCGCCGCTATTTCAATGTGGTTCGGCGCCATTAATACCATAACGTCACCATGTTTAAGGCCAATGTTTCTTAATGCGATTGCGCATTGGATCGATCTTTTCAATGCTGACTCGTTGGTCTCCGATTCACCAGTCCCTCCGTCGATCTGTCAAGATATAAGCAAGCTAAAGAAATGAGAGTGAAAGTGCATTAAATCACAAAAAGCTGAAAATCAGTAAAATAGTTCAATACATAATTATAAATATTTTTTTTAAGTTCTCCATTATTCCCGTGTACGGAAAAAAATAACTTAAGTTTGTGTTCTTCGCGATTTTCAGCAAAACGGTCAGTTTTATCATAAAAGTAAACCAGAAAAAATTGTAGATCAAAAATTATCTATGTATAAAAATATATATCAAAATAATTCTTTATAGCTAGCCAATTACACGCCCAAAGCGACGTTACTCATTATTGCAGCCCTGTAATTCTGGGCTTATAGAATAAGGCTACGGTATCTCCTGCCTGTCGTCTAAAACCACACATAACCGCTTATCTTTTGAAGATTTCAGAGGTTCTAAATGATGTTTTAAAGTTTTAAAATACGAGTAGATTTTAAACAATACATACTGACACCAAAAGTCCGGTCCACTGCGAATATTGCGATTCCGAGATAAAAGGCTGCGTAGAACGGCGCCGCTATTTCAATGTGGTTCGGCGCCATTAATACCATAACGTCACCATGTTTAAGGCCAATGTTTCTTAATGCGATTGCGCATTGGATCGATCTTTTCAATGCTGACTCGTTGGTCTCCGATTCACCAGTCCCTCCGTCGATCTGTCAAGATATAAGCAAGCTAAAGAAATGAGAGTGAAAGTGCATTAAATCACAAAAAGCTGAAAATCAGTAAAATAGTTCAATACATAATTATAAATATTTTTTTTAAGTTCTCCATTATTCCCGTGTACGGAAAAAATTACTTAAGTTTGTGTTCTTCGCGATTTTCAGCAAAACGGTCAGTTTTATCATAAAAGTAAACCAGAAAAAAATTGTAGATCAAAAATTATCTAATAGGAATAGTTTGACAATTACTGTCCCTATCCATCGATAATTATATAAATGTATCTATTTATTATTATATATAATTATTATGTTTATATATTTAATTTTATTTGTAAGTAGGTATGTACATTATATATGCATGCATTTATATATTTATTGTATTCTTTTATTTATTATTTTTCACATAGCTTGCGCTCGTTACTTTGTCTCTACACAACCCCAAGATAGACTGGCAGAGAATGCCTTCTGGCATTAAGTCCGCCTATTTGTACCTTTTTTGTATTGTGTGTAAATAAAGAATAAATAAATAAATTAATTAATTTACTAAGCTAGTGCGCCTTACCACCCAGGACTGCATTTCCACTTAACATCAGGTGGGATCGTGGTCAAGCACTTGCTTAGAAAGTATTAAAAAAACTAACATGGTTATTATTGTAACTTAAAGACATCATACATGTGATAGAAGTTTTATTAGTCAGAGAGTTGATATCTCCTTATACCGGCACAAATTTTTAAGTGATTTTTTGTGCTCAGAAAAAACGACAGTTCATTGGAACAAGACGTCTGGGATTCAACCCAACGACCTAAATAAATCATTAACATGTTCACAATACATAATTCTGAGAAAAACTGTACTATATTTTCCGGCCTTATTTGAATGTGACATATAAGACCTTCTTAGATGTATTCTTTTTATTCTAATTAATAAATATTTTTAAACAGTTGTCACGATTGACAAGCGAACAGATTTTCCTTGTATCCTGTAACGTTTATATAAAATACTAGCGTACCTAACCCGTTTCGCCGGCATAGATTTTGCTTTATTTTATTTAAACAATAAACTTACATCATTAAATATTGAATTTAACTCTCACAATATATTAAATGATTCATTTCTCTCCGTATTCATTCTCTTCTCGAGCGGTTGAAGATCATTACCTACATCCATATACATATCAGTAAATACAATATCATTCTTATCATTTATGCAAAACATATCGGGCTCAAGTTAATGCCAGAAATAAAAAGTATAGAGGTTCAGTTTGAAGATTTCAGAGGTTCTAAATGATGTTTTAAAGTTTTAAAATACGAGTAGATTTTAAACAATAAACTTACGTCATTAAATATTGAATTTAACTCTTACAATAAATTAAATGATTCATTTATCTCCGTATTCATTCTCTTCTCGAGCGGTTGAAGATCATTACCTACATCCATATACATATCAGTAAATACAATATCATTCTTATCATTTATGCAAAAACATATCGGGCTCAAGTTAATGCCAGAAATAAAAGTACGACGTATGGCTTATTTGACAGTTCAAAAAGAGGAGTACTCCGATCGTCACCAAACATTGCAGGATTACTCATCAGTTCAATCTGAAGATTCCCTTAAAGTTTCATTGAAATCGGTCCAGCCGTTTCGGAGCTTATATAGAACTAACCCACACACTTTCTCTTTTATATTGTATATAGATAAACATATAATGTTAAAAAAAGACATTATATGCAAATAACGTTTGCTAGGGATTTTAAGGTACAAAGAAAGGGTCGAATTAGTTTACTAATAAATTATTGGTATTTGTATACTAACTTGCATTACAAAGTCCGGGGCATCCTTAAGACTCTGAAATGTAAGTTTCCCGAGGTGATACCGGTCAGAAGGGATCCCGGATTTTGCGATGATACGAGATGATAGCTGGTTCATGAACCAATGCACCGAGTCATTTACGCGATTCATTTCTGACATTTTTCTGAAAAAATGTACTGTATGTTTATGTTTATGTTACAGAAAAAAAACATAAAGCAATTAAATCAACCACAGTTCTTCGCCTGTGATGTCAAGTATATTTACAAGTAAAAATAAAAATAAACTAAGCCATTGTAACTAAAACTAGAAAATATAACTTAACTATACATATAAAACAATACATAATACTAACTAAACAAAAGAAATATTGACAATATAATAGATATTTTACAAAAAATATAACTGTGCCAAACCTTCGTCGCTTGGCAGCGTGCCCAGAAGGTTGGTAGCATTGCCACGTTGTATGGCAATGCTTAGTAAGGTGCAAGGCTCTGTGCAAGGTATAAGCCAGCCCTCTGGTCACCAGAGGTGTCGAAAATAAAAATTCACTTCCAATCAAATAAAACGTGACGGATTAAACATGACAAGCCACTACGGACGGATGCTCCCTTTTATTTCCGATATTATCATAGTTATATGACAATGTTCTGGTGTCTATTGTCTACTTCCTATTTTGTCTTCATTATTGTTAGGGAGTTTTTTTTTTCTTATTTTTTTTTTGGAGGAAATGCTTTTATTCATACGTGCCCGCCGGGGAAGCGGGCAAGTTATGTCGGGCTCGGCCTACTAGAGGCCCCTACCGACTAAAACCTCCCATGGTGAGCAGTTCTTCACTGTGATGGGGCGATATGGGGTCGCGTTAGCATTCACCATCTCGCCCCAGTGACAGACCCGGTTAAAACCGGGCCTCCTGCGCCTGTGAGAGGGTAGCCATGCTCACCAGGCTACCTACCAGTCGGGTGGGGTCGTGCAAGCCAGCGGGGAGTTCCCCAATTCCACGCCAGCTGCCCCACTATGGAGGTTCGAAGAGGCGGGCAAATTGCCTTCTCCTAACGCCTTGTCGTCTTCGCCGGAGCGGGTCTGATAGGGAGGCGTTTTCCCTTGCCCGCTCCGAGGTCTCTTTCTGTGACATTACCTTCTCACAGAAAGAGATCATATTGTTAGGGAGTTACTCAACTAGTATTATACTGTCTCAATATCTCATCAAAAATTCTTCTATACGAATTTAAGTTTTCCATGGTATATATATCAAGTCAAGGTTGTCAAGCCCTACGAAAAATTAAATTAATATATATATTAATATAAAATTGATAGCAAACCATTTCAAACAAAAAAGCTATACAAAATTTTGTTTTCGTTATTTAAAACAGTTCTTAAAAAATATTACAGAGAAATTGAATACCTCCATTTTTTATTTGAAGTTACCATGTTATAAATAGGTTATTGATAAAGATAAAAGCACTCAAGGCTGCGACTGTAAAGTGTAGGCAGGGATTACGAAATTCCATAGTGGACGGTCCGTTTGTACTTTTAACATCTCTTCGATTTTTTTTCTTAACTGCTTCACCGGATTGAGAGGTGGCATAGCTCTTAGGTCGCTTAGCCTGAACCTCTATTGCTAGTAACTCGACACAAGGGTCCCCCCGGTGAGGGGTAACCTCGGCTTGGACGGTTAGATCTCTTCGATGTATTCAACAGTTGTTAGGCGACAATATAATATAAGCATATATTGGTTATTTCATTAAATTAATGATTATTTTAATAAATTAATGATTAATGATGACAAATTATAAATTTTAGCTTTTTACAAATTAATATTATACAATGCCAAAAACTTGATAATCATAAATAAGGATATAAAGTTATTGTTTCAAGTAAACATATTCTTGTAGCGTGTATTTATTATATAGAAAGATGGAGGAAAGATATATATGACAGCTCGTTAAAATTGTTAGATAAGATATATAATAATACTGTGATAACAATAACAATTATATTATAGCTGCAGAAAACATCCTACTTGCAGAACAATAAGATGATAAAGCAATGATAAGGTGTCACGTCTTTTGCTCTCGTTCTTGTTGTGGTATCAATAAATATAAAATGAGAGCAGTGACCTACATGGTACATTTAATTTACTAGCGACTTCGCCTGACTTCGTCCAGGTTGCACCAATTATTATCATATACGTCTCAAACAATAAATAAATACCATAAAGTCCAGAGGAACGCACCGGAGCACCTCTGCACTGTGCTCATAGGAGAGCACGTCCCGGGGTGGAGGTTACTCCCTCCCCCCCTGTGCCCTTGCAGTGCAAGGCGACACGGGCCAGCCGATGTCACCTACTTCCCGGGTCCACCTTGTCGCCCTGTGAACCCGAGGCCCCTTTTAGTCGCCTTCTACGACAGGCAGGGGATACCGTAGTCTTATTCTTGAGAGAGGAAGTTAGTGGGTAAAAGCCCCACATAATCGCCGCGGGGTATTTTGTTGAAGATTTCGCCCCGTCAACAAAAAAAAAGCGGATTAACAAGGGGGCTGACTACGCCTTTTTCGGCCGCTAAAGTGTAAACTGAAAATTATATTAAATAATAATAATATATATAAAATAATAAATTTAAACTTTATTGACTGTGTTAACTATCCTTTTTATTATGTAATTTATTATCTGCATGCAATTAATAACTATTTATAATGATGCCAAATAAGTATTTTCTCACGCGCGTACATAAGTACACGCATCCATTACTTTAAAATGGACCATCTCCTAACTCGTTTTGCAATCTTTTAAAAGAAATGTTATTAATGTCCTTAACATTTGTTAGTCAGTTTTAACAGTTAAAATCCAAAAGTGGTAGGGCCACTGCAATAGCTACGCTGTTTCACGAATGGGGGAATACCGCGAGATCGCAGAATATTTATACTGCTGCGTTTCGCCTGGTGGGCAAGGTGCGACCCAACTCTTTATAATAAGTTGGCAATGCATCTACAATCCAATTCTAACCCTTGTGTCGAGTTATTAGCTAATAGAGGTTCAGGCTAAACAACCTAACAGCTATGCCACCTCTCAATCAGGTGAAGCAGTCAAGGCCAGCTTCGTTGCCCAACTGTGTTAGTTAGTCCAATCCATTTAGTAGGTGTTTGAAGCCTGCGGCATCACTATAGGTCGGCCGTATGTTCGTTTGCCGCTTCTATATAAAAAAATCTTGCTATGGGAAGTTATTTTTTGCCGTGCGAAGTCGGGGCTCGCGCTAGTAATTAATAAATTTTGAATTATCGACGCCATTAATAAAGTTAACATATTTTGATAGCATTGGAAGAGAAACACACATGTCCTTGTTAAGCGCATATTAATGTGATTACAATTGCAAACAATTTGTTAATTCCTCCACACTAGAAAATGCCCTCTCAACCAGCCATAACTTCAACCTATTTTAAACATTGCTAGACTGGAAGCTTTAGTTACATGCTAAGGGAATTGCTAAATACTCAATTTCTTATAATATAATTATTAATTTTAATGTATATTTTAATAAAGTTAACATATTTTGATAGCATTGGAAGAGAAACACACATGTCCTTGTTAAGCGCATATTAATGTGATTACAATTGCAAACAATTTGTTAATTCCAATAGAGGTATATTATATAATAATAAATATTAGGGTCCAACATTTGAAATTGTCGTTTTGTAACCTAAAATCTTAAATAAATAAATATAGATTCAGATTCTATTGCTAATATTATATATTACAAGTCAATTATTTACTACAAATTATTACAAATTATTAGTATTACATTGATAATAGTAAATAATATGATAATTAAATAAAAAAAATAATGAAAAAATAGTACATCGAAGAAATAAAATGATTTTAATTTGTAATTTCATTTGTTAATTCCTCCACACTATAAAATGCCCTCTCAACCAGCCATGACTTCAACCTATTTTTAAACATTGCTAGACTGGGAGCTTTAGTTACATGCTAAGGGAATTGCTAAATACTCAATTTCTTATAATATAATTATTAATTTTAATATATATTTTAATAAAAGTTAACATGTTGACTCACGACCGTTGTGCGCCCTGTATCCACAAATAGAACGCACTACACTGCACACCATTATACTCTGAGTTGACTCGCGATCGTCACTTATTTAATATCCTCAGCAATATTTACTAAAGGTGGGCACACACTCAGAACATTAATTTACTTCGAATGTTAATGCACACTTGAAGGCAATACATTATTAGTACTTATCAATCATGCCCGTGCAATCTATTACTGGAAATAAGCCATTGCCAATTCGTCTAATTATATATGATCCGCAATGCTTTTTTTTGACGTGACAACGTCTTATAAATTGATGAATACTGAATGTCATTCGCGCAAAATGTCCCGTTACGCCCGAGTCGAGAGTTCCCGAGAATTGCCGATAGTGCACGATTCAGCAAAGGTCGCATCGTTCAAAGTGTGTACAAATACTTGGGCACGTTGTCACAAATTTAACGTCCAAGCGCCCAGATACCTGAGATTTTTTATTGACAAATCTACACAGATTAACTAGCCTTTTGACTGTTTTACCGAATTGAAAGGTGGCATTGCTCTTAGGTCGTACAGCTAGCCAATTCTGGCTATCCTTACAAGGTTTTCAGCTCTTCTGGAGGGTGCGATACGCATCTCCATTCTAGGCAGAGTAACTGATTGGTGACATTATACCGACTATTACATTAATCTTTTTTTTTTTTTTTTTTGTTAACGAGGAGGAAATCTTCAGAAAGATACCCCGCCTTCTGGGGGGAAGGCGGCGGTTATGTGGGGTTTTTACCCACTAAAACCTCCCCGGTGGCCCTTCCTCGGTGCATGGTGAGGGGCTCCGGGATCTCCAGTGGAACGCACTGGAGCCCCTCTGCACTGTGCTCATAGAGAGCACTTCCCGGGGGAGGTTACTCCCTCCCCCCCTGTGCCCTCGCAGTGCAAGGCGACACGGGCCAGCCGATGTCGCCTTCTTCCCGGGTCCACCTTGGCGGACGACAAAGGCCCCCACCCTTGTCGCCCAATGAACCCGAGGCCCCTTTTAGTCGCCTTCTACGACAGGCAGGGGATACCGTAGTCTTATTCTTGAGAGCCCAGAACTACAGGGTTACATTAATCTAGATTCATTTTAACAAATGGGTCGGCACGATCTGAGAAGTGAAAGTATATTATATGTAACTTGAAGTTAAGGCCTATTATGCTTCTGCGTTTGCCCTGGCGAGCGAGTCTGCGATCCAATTTCTTATAATAGGTTGGCAATGCGCCAACAATGCTTGTAGTAGATGGGGGAATTAAGATCAGTAAAGGTGTATGCAATTGTTTATTTTTTCAATAACGAAATATTACTAAATAGAATTAATCAGAAATTAACCAAATTCTCCTGAAACTATCTTAAGGATAGGAAGGGTAGGATGGATTGAACAACACATTGTGTAAAACAATGTGAGAATTCCAGCGGAGGCGAATTGGCAATCACTTGAGCTTCAAGCGAAAATGAGATACATGATCATATTTTTTTTTTTTTTAATTTATTATGGAGGGTTTGATCAGAATTGATCATATCACCCTCATAAAAAAATCTTATAATAAATTTTTACACAACAGTAAAACAATACAATATTAAGTACACCACACACAACATCAAAACACAAATACTCAATATGACTAAGTCCTGCGTTTCAGGCCCGCTCTAACAAGGTGGTATAGCATTCTTGCCTGATCCGACTCCGGAAAGGCAAGAATGCTATTACACACCCCCACTTGCGACAAATCAATGTTAAATTTCGCCGTGAATAGTACTCTTTCGGCTTCGTTCCGGACACATTCGACCATTATGTGGTAAGCGTCCTCAACTTTCCCGCATTGTGAACAATTAGGGGTTGACACCTTTCCCATCATGTGGGCAAAGCTATTAAGTGGAATGTGTCCGGACCAACAAAACAAGTTACTTCATCCCTGCCCATATTAGTGCTATCAATCCACGGGAATCGGAGAGGATTCGGCTGGATCGTCCTGTACCAGATTCCTTTGGTGAGAGATCTTTCATCAAAATATTCTTTCCAGAGAGTAGTGCATTTATTTCTAACAACATAAAAAAGATCTGTGAAGTAAGGAAGACAATTAATGCGTATACCTTCACTTGCAGCCTCTTTTGCCATAAGATCTACATACTCGTTACCGTTTAGACCAATATGAGCAGGTATCCATTGTAATATAACTTCAACGTTTATGATCATATTTGACTTACTATAATGTTTTCTTATATATGCCATTTTTCACTGGACCAAATTGAAATGGGACTACACCAGTTTTCAAATTAAAAAGAATCATCAACATCGGTCATCTCAGTCGAAAGTTATGAGGTAACAAATATAAAAAAACATACGAAGGATTTAAGAATCTCCTACTTTTTTGAAGGCAGCTGAAAAGGATGACTGATGTGTAGTTTAGCGGTATATAATATCAAGAAGATATAAAGCAACTTGTTAATGCACCGTCAGTGTAGACATGGCACATATTGGTTCAATAGTAATATAATAATACAGTGACTGATTGCTTTTCAACGGTGAGACCCTGGACTCTGAACTATGCATAAATGAAAAATTTCAAAAATAATCAAAAATGTAATTGAATAATGATCGTCCAGTGTTCAATCATTATGATTTTTGTCAAAGTGACAATTGTTTTCAGCTGTATCCTTGTTGTTGAATATTTCGCAATTTTTCTGCTCTTTTCAACCGACTTCAAAAGGCGGAAGTTCTCAATTCGTCTGAATTTTTTTATCACATAACCCCGTGCTTATTTGGTTGTTCCCTCCCCCAGTGCACCCTCGCAGTGCTAAGATGACGCCGGATCACCCGTGTCGCTTTCGCGGGTCCACTGTAGCGGACGACAAAGGCCTACTACGACAGCAGGGATACCTCAACCTTACTCTAGGAGCCCAGCGCTTTTGTGAACCTTAGTTTAGGGTGTTACAATAAGTATAAATATAAATTCACTTCAAATGGAAATAAACACCGCCCTTATTTACTTTAGAAATGTCGCAGTATTGATTACAAATTTCTGGCCCCTACTGGCTACGTATGGAGTACTTACTACTTACTACTTTCTGTTTTCTTTTTTTTTTGTTAAAGGGGGGGAAATCTACAACAAGATGGGGTTTTTACTCACTAAACCCCCCTGGTGGCCCTTCCTCGGTACATGGTGCTGATGGCTCCGGGATCTCCAGAGAAACGCACCGGAGCCCCTCTGCACTGTACCCTTTGGACAGCACGAGCGTGCTTAACGTGAACGAGGTTAATCCCTCCCCCCCTGTGCCCTCGCAGTGCAAGGCACGGGCCAGCCGATGTCGCCTTCTTTCAGGGTGCACTTTGTACATTACGAACCCGAGGCCCCTTTTAGTCACCTTCTACGACAGGAAGGGGATACCTTAACCTTATTCTACGTGCCCAGAACTACATACCTGGGAGTACTTACTACTTATCTTAAGTTATCATACGCCTATCGATATCGCAACCCACAACAATTCTTCTATACGATATTTAGGGTTCTCTGCTCCCAATAAAATGGTAGTCGCGTTAAATGGTTGATTCGTCACATTTTAGTTTTTACTCATTTGTTGTGTAGTGTTTTTACTCATCAACATTCATGTTCATTTATAGTTAATAGTAGTGTTAGATGTAGTTTTTCTTCACAAAGCCATCAATGGCGAAATAAAAAGTAGACTGGTACTCGAAAACATTCACATTAGAGTGCCATTCAAATATCCAAGGAGTCGTTGTTGTAGGATTTTGATGTGCCGCATTCTAAAACCAACCTACTGTCACACTCGCCCTTGCCAAGGATTTCCGCTACATATAACCTCCCTATGACTAAGTCTACGTCGGTTGACATTTTTTCTAATTCACGCAAGGTCTTCCGCACCTTAGTGTTAAAAATTGTGCAGTAATTTTGGCTAATCTAATTAATTTATTACTGATTTTTCTATTTCTTTATAATTTATTAAAATATTTTTGTAACTATTAATAATAAAATCGTTACGTTTCTTTATAGCGAATGTTGTGTACACCTGTAATTGGCATACACAACAGGACTTAGTTTGTAAACTTGATTATTACAACAATGTATGCTTGTGTAATGCTGTTGGTGTATCTTATTAAATAAATAAATAAACATTCCTATCTATCCTGTTCGGGATAAAATAGAAGCTTGTCTTTTCATATTTCATTATGAAAAAATCTTTCCTATAAAATTCCTTGTAAGATCTACCATATTGTAAAGAACTACGTCAAAATCACCAGCGATCGCTTTTCTTTGTAATACTCATTTGTTATTTATAACAAAATGTGGCAGTGCCCTCTGTAGTCTATGACACGCACATCACAATGTACTTCCATGGGTCGAAGGTAGGCGGCCATCGTTGATTATATATTTATGAGTAAATTATATCAGTAGCCGTTCGTAGCTAGGAATAATAAATTATTTGTAAGTGGCCGGAAGTCGCTTAGTTTCTTACTATGAATGTTTTATGAAAACTTTTTATTGATGATCCACCATATATCATGATGGCATACGCCCAAAAATATGAAATAAAATTACGAAGGTAAAAGAAAACAATCCTATAAATACGTTTTTATAATAAAAAAAGTAAGAATAAGAAACAAATTTACGCAATAATGTGATGTTTTTTTAAGTTCACACGTTCTCTAAAGAATTTTAGTAAGCTATTTACAAGTCGAGAAAGCTCAGTGTGCGGGCGGTTGCCTAGCAACCCGGAGTCCGATCCCGGTTTCAATTTTGCTGATGAGTGTTGATTTACCGCGCGCACGGCGGTGAAGGAAAACATCGTGAGGACACCTACATGTCTTAGATTTTTTTTCTAAGACATATGAAGTTTGCCAATCCGCTTTAGGGCCGCGTGGCGGACTACCCTTTACAGCAGTGGGATCTATTTAAAAAGGCTGTAACTTTTACTTTTCACTAATATTCTTATTGACCATTCCATATAAGAAGGTGGTCCAAATAGGAAGATGGTTCACGACAACAGTCGAATAATCGGTTGGAACCTACGACCTTACCCTAAATAATTCGTCGGGGAACAAAGAGTCTCCTAATATGTTTATAATATTTTCGGTACCTGTGATTTTTTATCTAAGCTTCACGCTACGTCGAGAAAATTCTATAATTGAATATTTCTGATGGCTTGCTAAGAAATATGATCTATTAGACTACTTATATAAAGTGTATAAATTATTTTTTTGTGAGGCTAATTTATAAAAAGATTGCATGTCTGCCCGCTATTATTATTTTAAGAACTCATTTCATGTCTATTATATGATTTGGAAAATTACATTACTAAAACCTTGCCAGTCATCGCATTATTCACAATTTTGTGCACTTCAATCATTGATGATTGTTTACTGTAGACAGATAAAAGACACGTCACCGTTACTTGATGAAACAAGTTTATTTATAGACCAACAGACTTAGTAGTTACTAATTTGAAGACGTATTGTAAAGAACTACGTCAAAATCACCAGCGATCGCTTTTCTTTGTAATACTCATTTGTTATTTATAACAAAATGTGGCAGTGCCCTCTGTAGTCTATGACACGCACATCACAATGTACTTCCATGGGTCGAAGGTAGGCGGCCATCGTTGATTATATATTTATGAGTAAATTATATCAGTAGCCGTTCGTAGCTAGGAATAATAAATTATTTGTAAGTGGCCGGAAGTCGCTTAGTTTCTTACTATGAATGTTTTATGAAAACTTTTATTGATGATCCACCATATATCATGATGGCATACGCCCAAAAATATGAAATAAAATTACGAAGGTAAAAGAAAACAATCCTATAAATACGTTTTTATAATAAAAAAAGTAAGAATAAGAAACAAATTTACGCAATAATGTGATGTTTTTTTAAGTTCACACGTTCTCTAAAGAATTTTAGTAAGCTATTTACAAGTCGAGAAAGCTCAGTGTGCGGGCGGTTGCCTAGCAACCCGGAGTCCGATCCCGGTTTCAATTTTGCTGATGAGTGTTGATTTACCGCGCGCACGGCGGTGAAGGAAAACATCGTGAGGACACCTACATGTCTTAGATTTTTTTTCTAAGACATATGAAGTTTGCCAATCCGCTTTAGGGCCGCGTGGCGGACTACCCTTTACAGCAGTGGGATCTATTTAAAAAGGCTGTAACTTTTACTTTTCACTAATATTCTTATTGACCATTCCATATAAGAAGGTGGTCCAAATAGGAAGATGGTTCACGACAACAGTCGAATAATCGGTTGGAACCTACGACCTTACCCTAAATAATTCGTCGGGGAACAAAGAGTCTCCTAATATGTTTATAATATTTTCGGTACCTGTGATTTTTTATCTAAGCTTCACGCTACGTCGAGAAAATTCTATAATTGAATATTTCTGATGGCTTGCTAAGAAATATGATCTATTAGACTACTTATATAAAGTGTATAAATTATTTTTTTGTGAGGCTAATTTATAAAAAGATTGCATGTCTGCCCGCTATTATTATTTTAAGAACTCATTTCATGTCTATTATATGATTTGGAAAATTACATTACTAAAACCTTGCCAGTCATCGCATTATTCACAATTTTGTGCACTTCAATCATTGATGATTGTTTACTGTAGACAGATAAAAGACACGTCACCGTTACTTGATGAAACAAGTTTATTTATAGACCAACAGACTTAGTAGTTACTAATTTGAAGACGTATTGTGAGGTAGAATCTGAAACAAGGAAATTCAACGGTGAACAAAGTAAACACAGCTTTTAAAGTCTTCAAATTGCGGTGGCAGTGGGCCGGCCACATCTGTAAAGTCTGTGACCGCAGATGGGGAAGGAAAGTCATGGATGAATGCTGCTCATGGGTCGGAGAAGCGGATGATGATGAATAAATGAATTGGTTGTAGGAATGTTTTCAACGTGGTAGATTTAAGTCCACCATACGACTATTGACATGGATTATTAAAAACAAGCGTGAAATGTATGTAAAATATATTAATAACTATATATACATGTATCATATTTATTGTACTCTTATTGTCTGTTGTCTGTATAAATTCCATCTTAATGTAGTATTGCGCGCACACGATAGGGTAGTACTGGATACCGCTGAAAATCAGCGCTGTCGAATCCTTGCGACGGCATATGCTGAGATGGTGTCCAGTATAGGCATCATGTCTTATGTACTATTTATCCGTTATTGTTTAACTGTACTTTTTTTTCTGTCTTTTTGATGTGTTTATTTTGTGCCAATAAAGAATATGTCTATATTGTATGAGTGACAGTAATATTTTTTAAAACGTTGTTAACCTACTTCCTAAAAACAACAAAGAAATATACATATATTTATGAGTAGAAACGGTAACAGACTAATCAAGTAAAATTTGACAAATTAACGCACGCATTATACGCACGAAAGTTTTTTTTTATTTCCAAATGATCAAAGTTAATCCCAGTGTTTTTTTCAACGTTTAGCAAAATATTTACGAGTAAAACAAAGAAGCGTTAGCCTAATGGTTTAGGACGGTCTGCGAATCGTAAGGTCGTGGGTTCGAATCTACCATTCGACTATAACCACCATTCGATGTAAATCGTCTCCTAGCACAAGCTTAAACTTAGTTGGAATGGAATTGAAAAACCTCCACCCCCGGGACGTGCTCTCCTTGAGCACAGTGCAGAGGGCTCCGGTGCGTTCCACTGGAGATCCCGGAGCCTCTCGTCATACATCGAGGAAAGGGCCACCGGGGAGGTTTTAGTGGGTACAAACCTCACATAACCGCCGCCTTCCCCCTAGAAGGCGGGGTATCTTTTTGAAGATTTCCTCCCCGTTAACAAAAAAAAAAGGGGAACGGCAATGAGGTTAGTAGCTCCGTCGCGTTTCTTCCCATTCCGTAAATCAACCAGATGTTTCAAACATCCGTCGCTACGCCAAATGTTTCTAATGTGCGTATTGTGCTTAATACAAACAAGTATTGTAGGTGACAGCCACAGTCCAATACTGGACAAACCAGTTACATTGTCAATCATTCAAACTAAGGTTGTGCTCTGTTGTTGTGTATATTGTGTTAAGCTTTTGTAATTTAATTGTGTAACTTATAACTTTAAAGATAAGTCGAACTTCAACGGACTCGCTAAATATTTAACATCTTTAAAAGAGCGATTCTTATATCGTACGACTCCATTGCTTTTTATTCGCGAGGAGTTAAAATCCGTTATGGATCCTGGGCAGATCGTACTGCCGAGGAGTGTCTAAATCTCACGGACTAAAAACCCTCCTCCTCCATCACATCAATGTATCCACTTTGCGGCCTACCGTTAATGTTGTTTTTTTGTCCTAAGTAAGGGTTACTCTTTTATTGTCTTGTCTCTCACTCTGTTCTTTGTTTTCGTGTTTTCCTTCTGTGCAATGTTCTATCCATAAACGTATTGATTATTATGCAGTTCTCCTTGCTTCTTATCATTAAGTTAACTATGCTGTCTACCGTCACGTTGGTCTTTAATTCAGCCTTCCTATTTTCACGTTTTCTTGCGAAACGACCGCATGTGTATAACGTGTGTTCGGCATCATCTATCGTGTCTTGCACATTGCGCTCTGACGTTTGCCAATCCTTGTTGTGTATGTCATAAAGACTCCGTGGCCAGTCAAGCATTGTGTCATCCGGTAGTTCAACTCTCCGTGCTTTCTGTTTGTCCATTGCCTTGCATTTCTAGACGTATCCCATTCCTCTTGCCAGTGTGCTGTGGTCGTTTCTCTCGCTTCTGTTTAACTTGCTAGAGACTCCATTGAATTTGATGGATTTATTATAGTATTCAGGGAGCATCAGGGGCAATAAATCGATCATGAAATGATTGATCATCATTCTTAGAAAATGTAGTTTCATCCGACAATAAAAACTATAATTGGAGTCCAGATGTCTCCAGTCCGATATATTTTTCCCTTTTTGTGAGTTTAGTTTCACTTCCGCATCCTCAATATTTCGATGCGGATTGAAAACTGGTATGCTCAACCTTCACGAATCTACATACCGGTATAGGATTCCGTTCACTTTTGTCTGTTTAAAATTTTTGTAAATGTTTGCACTAGATGGTTTGGTCAAGGGTCAAGTCTATTTTGTATGGTCTTTTTTTTATATATTTGACTAGTTATATTAATGTTGTTAAAAATTTGCCTGATAAATAATGCACATGAAGCAATATGAAGTTCCTGATTTCAAATGACAGTTATCAATTGTTTGTTGATCATAGTATCAGAGATGTAATAACAGTTGACGGGAATCCAATCTGTACCCGTGACATTGACGAATATTTTGATGAATATTTAACATTTAACCTTTACTTATAATACTGCAAATAAAGGTTAAATATATTTTTCGCTGCCACCTAAGGATCAAGGCCTGTGTCTTCCTAACGCGATTATTGATCACTTAACTTCCTAAGTGTAAATTCAAAAGCATAGCACTATCATATTAGTTGTTTTTGTTTTATAATACAGTAGCTGTGCCCTGCGGTGTTACCCGCGATTAAAAACCATTTAAATTTTCTAAATTAAAAGTAGGTTAAGTTACTCCTTGTCACATCAGCTATCTGACAGTGGCAGGTCCCGTTAAAATCCATCAACCCGTTCCAGAGATTAGCTGGTACAAGCCGTTCACAGGCAGACAAAAATTGAAAAAATGTTTTTTGGTATATGTACCTCACATGATATATTTATATGCAAGAGGTAAATGGCGGTTATTTTAATGTTACAAACAGACACTCCAATTGTGTTTATTTTAATAGATAAATAAATATAATATATTAATAAGATTCGTTTCATTCAATGGTTATTATCAAATTAACAATTTAGTAAACCAACTATAGGTACAATAAGTCGGAGTGAAGCAAATACAGATCGCTATTATGTATTACAATGGAACAATAGTTTTAAAGGTGTTCACTTTTGTTTGTTTTGTTTTGTTCCCACGCCACGCTAACGATGCCCAAAATGCATTTTTAAAGTACACCAACATCAAAAGCAGATAAATCAATTTAAGTTGAGAGATGAACTCAGAACCCAAAGTCGAGAAGCCAGATATTGTTTGAACCTCAAACAATATTGAACAATAGATAAAATATTTATATTTTATATATTGTTCAATATTTTTATATATATAATTTGAATATGAAAGTGTCGTCTATACCTCTACTCCTAGGTTGTACCAACCACTAGTTGTAGCATTGTGGATGGAAGTTGGATCCGTCTAATAACTTCATCGACTAATATATCATTTTTTTTTTAAAAGAAAGCTAGCAATATTTCTTTTTTTTTTCAGAAATATTACTAACAATCTCGTTAACCATTCCAGCTTAAGCTTGTGCATCTATTGGTATTTGAACGAACTGGGTCGCCAAGACCGGGATTCCGTCGACAGTACGTTACACAGACGGTACTCTAAACTGTAAGGCTGTAAAGAAACTTTATAGAATTTCTTTTTGGAACGTTTGCACAGGACCTAATTGATATAATTCCTCTATCCCATCCCCCATATGTTACAGACATACCTATCACCCGAAGGAACGAATAAGGCTATGTTGATGGGTCCCGAGCCCCCAATCTGTCCAATTTAAAAATATTGCTGAAAACAGCTCTAAGATTGTTTTACATAATAGCGGATGTGTGGAAAAATGATGTAGTCAATTTAATTAAATTTACGACATCAGATTCTTATCAGTAATTTGTCCATGACAAACGAGGGCAGAGAACACGAAATTGTCTAGAATACTATGACTTGCAATATCGTAGGACATCCGTTGAAAATTATATAGTAAAAATAATTGCCTTATTTAATAAAATTACCTTTACAGATTTTATCACAGTTTAATTTTTTTTAATTAGCCATAGAAACTTTTTGTGTACAAAATGAACGTTCATTGGCATTATAGTGGTTTACATTTGCTATTTTTAGCAGTCTTTTAGTTCATTGGTGCCACTATAGCATACAGATACCACTAGCATGCCAATCATGTGTGTATTAGTCAAATACTACGTCTAAGCAGTGACAAGTTTGCCGTATGGTGCCGGTAGAAGAGAATAGCACCATCCCATATCTTCCCGCGGGTATCGTAAAAGGCTATAAAGCGAGTGTGAGTAGGATATTGGTATACTAATATCCTACTTACCAATTACTGTAAGAGCTGGCTGGGTCCTTTTCCTGTCGTAGCGATCTCCTTTCCACTGGGACCACAAAGACGAATTTGTGCATCAGTGTGACGCGCGTACAATAATGCACTAAAATATATCCTCTATATATATATCTATATCGCTTCATGATATATAGAATGTAGTATTTGGTAGTTTATAATTTGTATTTAGTAATGATGGAATGATAATTAATATGACTGTAATACAATTGTTTCATAATAAAACAACACTGGACTTAAGAGAAAACATGGCTATTAACCTGAACGTTCTTAACCTGAATTCTCGACTTTCAGCGGTCGTAATCACGGCGAGGGACTGAGGCGTTTGTCATAGAAAATGTCAGAAGAAAATTTTTCGAATTAAGAACGTCCTTCTTTCTTTTCAACCGACTTCAAAAATGGAGGCGGACCTCAAATTAGTCTGTGTGTTTTTTATGTTTGTTACCTCATAACCTTCAACTGGGTGAACCGATTTTGATAATTTGTTTTTTATTTGAAGGCTGATGCTTCCAGTGTGGTCCCAATATAATTTGGTCCAATTCTGACAATAGCATCCATGAAAAAACCTAAAATTTGCATTAAACGGGCGGCGACAAATGAACGAATAACTCAGAATCACGCCAACCGATTTTTTTTTTGGACGAACTAACACAGTTGGCACAGAGAAGCTGGCCTTTACTGCTTCACCGGATTTGAGAGGTGGCACAGCTCTTAGGTCGCTTAGCCTGAACCTCTATTAGGTGGTAACTCGACACAAGGGTCCCCCTGGTAAGGGGTAACCTCGGCTTGGACGGTTACCATTATTACGCGTTAGCAGTCCGATCCGAGGACGCCCGAGAGGGCCGAACCACTATCTCTTTTATTAACAAAATCTATGTAGCTATTTTATTAACAAAATCTATTGGGACAATCTAAGCTAAACTAACTTATATGCCACTTCGGGAAGCGTTAGCGCTGGGAGAAGAAGTGGCCGAAGAAACTCCAGCAACGCTCCTAATCCTATCGAGGGGTGGGGTTTTCCCATAAAATACTTGTATCGCGCAAGGATTATTCGCAACCTCCGACGGTCGCGAATGGACGCTTTGTAGATTAAACGCCAACCGATTTCGTAGATTCATTTTTTATTGAATTGAAAGGTGCAGACTACAAGAGTGGTTTAGTGAGAGTTATTTATAAAATATATGTGTACTACTGTTGGGCGCAGGCCTTCTCTATAAAGACAGTATAAGGGCATAGTCCACCACGCATGTACATCAATCCGCACTAGACACCATGCATGCTAAGTGTCTTAAGCGGATTGGCAGACTTCACATGCCTTAGAAAAATTTTCTAAGATATGTAGGTTTCCTCACGATGTTTTCCTTCACTGCCGAGCGCATGGTAAATCAGCACATAAAGTTGCAACAACAAATTTATTGGTGCCGGCAACGGGGATCGAACTAGGGTTGCTAGCGTACTATGCAACCTTTTTTTTTTTTTTTTGTTTACGGGGAGGAAATCTAACGTACTATGCAACCTGAACCAACAGCCCGAACACTGAGCTACCACGGCTTTGGATTGCGGTTAGTTTCTGATTTATTATATTTCGTAATATTTCTATTTGATTTAAATTCGATTTTTGTTTTCTTCTTATACTTGTTTTGAAGTCGATTAAAAACAGTAACAAGGTTAATATTTGCACACAGTTTTTCCGTGTATACAGTATGATTATTAAAAACTGTAAACACGAGTCCAAAGTACACGAAATTGTTCGTGATGTGATGACTGGCGAGTTTGTCTTAATTAAAATTTTCCTACGCAAAAATAAAACTAACATAAAACAAGTTGTTAAAATTATAATAATAAACGGACGGTTATCAAATGTTATTAAAGGTCGCCCTGTAGTCGTAATTAGATGTGTATGTGTGTACGTAATGTTTCTTTATGAAAATCATGTCAATTATCATTCCATCTATACTAAACACATGATTGTTGTGCCAGTTACACGCCATCGGTAACCCATATTGTCACCAATTAACTAAAAGACCATTTAAACTAGCAAAGGTTGCCACTATGTTGCCAATGAACGTTCATTTTGTACACAATTGGTTTAGCAGGCACGGGGCTCAGAAATGGGTACATTGAAATAACACAGAATTCACAACTCGAAACTCATACTACGAAAAAAAAAGTATTACGTCCGTCACATCAACTTTAGCGGGTAGACAGAGTCGGTCAGAGACACCGGCATATTAGGTCTCATATGAGACAGGCGGTGAGCCTAACCGTGTATTTTTGCAAGAGATTTTGTTCGTTCTTAAAAAACCGATAAAACGGCAATACAAACCGACTTGGATCTTGGACTTTTTTTTTTTTTTTTTTTTTTGTTTACGGGGAGGAAATCTAACGTATTATGCAACCTTGAACCAACAGCCCGAACACTGAGCTACCACGGCTTTGGATTGCGGTTAGTTTCTGATTTATTATATTTCGTAATATTTCTATTTGATTTAAATTCGATTTTTGTTTTCTTCTTATACTTGTTTTGAAGTCGATTAAAAACAGTAACAAGGTTAATATTTGCACACAGTTTTTCCGTGTATACAGTATGATTATTAAAAACTGTAAACACGAGTCCAAAGTACACGAAATTGTTCGTGATGTGATGACTGGCGAGTTTGTCTTAATTAAAATTTTCCTACGCAAAAATAAAACTAACATAAAACAAGTTGTTAAAATTATAATAATAAACGGACGGTTATCAAATGTTATTAAAGGTCGCCCTGTAGTCGTAATTAGATGTGTATGTGTGTACGTAATGTTTCTTTATGAAAATCATGTCAATTATCATTCCATCTATACTAAACACATGATTGTTGTGCCAGTTACACGCCATCGGTAACCCATATTGTCACCAATTAAAATAACTAAAAGACCATTTAAACTAGCAAAGGTTGCCACTATGTTGCCAATGAACGTTCATTTTGTACACAATTGGTTTAGCAGGCACGGGGCTCAGAAATGGGTACATTGAAATAACACAGAATTCACAACTCGAAACTCATACTACGAAAAAAAAAGTATTACGTCCGTCACATCAACTTTAGCGGGTAGACAGAGTCGGTCAGAGACACCGGCATATTAGGTCTCATATGAGACAGGCGGTGAGCCTAACCGTGTATTTTTGCAAGAGATTTTGTTCGTTCTTAAAAAACCGATAAAACGGCAATACAAACCGACTTGGATCTTGGACTTTTTTAATGTTTTGTGTGTGTTTTTAATCATTACAATACTAAATCGAGATCTCACGCATATTGTGGAGAATTTATTCCAAGACAGTGGTTATAAGTAGTAAAATATTGATTATTTTTAACAGTCTAAATCAGCAACTGAAAGCAAAAAATTAACTCATGCTTAGTAATGGCTTACAATACAGCTTACAGCTTAGCTTGGCTACAAGAAACAAAGAGAAAGATTGATTCTATGAATCTGTCTGTAATTATTTGGCATTAGTTATTAGACTATTGCCAAGCACCCGTAATATAGGTTGTCAAATATCTCCCTTCCGCCTTTTTGTCTTTTGAATTTCGCGGCTATGTACAAAGCGCTACAGAGCTCGTATCTAGCAATACTATACATAATTTGAAAGGTCTTGACATAACCTACAAAACGACGCTTTGCATAATTGCGTTAGTGAACTCCATGTTTACACGTCTATAACTGTTGAACGCAATATCCAAACTAATTATGCATAGCGTCGTTTTGTAGGTTATGTCAAGACCTTTCAAATTATGTATAGTATTGCTAGATACGAGCTCTGTAGCGCTTTGTACATAGCCGCGAAATTCAAAAGACAAAAGGCGGAAGGGAGATATTTGACAACCTATTATATGTGGACAATAAATGTAGATACTCCTATCTCGTCCGGGGTGAGATGGGACCCAAGATGACCCCATCTTTTGCAATCATAGCGGAGAACGCCTTAGCCTTGGAGGTTTTAGTCGGTACACCTCTTGTCTCTTGTAGGCCAAGCTCGACATAAGCCTTACCATCAAGGATTGCACTGTTAATTAACAACAGGTTGGATTGTGGCTTGCAAAGTATAAATACTATAATATAATATCTTCTTCTTGGTCGCGGTCGTGGTCATCATGAACCGGTGGATTGGCAAACAGCACCCGTCTCATACGGTCATATAAGCTATAGCGGAGTACCCACCTTACTCCGCATCTGATCCATCGCATTGGAGATCTACGTCGTGCCTTCCACTTTGTCCAGCACGACAAGAGGCTCTAAAGAATCGTTAATAAATATAATATATAATGCTATACACTTTTTTTCAACTAAGCATAAGCATGTAGGAGACTAGCGTATTGATGCAGTAAAGTTTTTTTTTCCTTTTCGACTTAATGGCAACACTATATAAGTAGAATTTGACATCTGTACATCGCTGTCTTGGTTAATACATTGTACATGTAATGGGATTTGGTTTGAATTTTATTGGCTGAGGATTAGGAGCATGGGGGTGAACCTCCTGCTGCTGCCGTTTGGCTAGCGGCGGGGCCAACCATCTTGACCGTCGTCGGGGCTGGGTGGACGAGGTCAAACTCGCACTCCCGGCCCCCAACAAGTGTGATGGGGCTGGGCGTAGTTTGTGTTGTGTTCTATTCGATTCATTGTAGTAGTCACACAGGTCACGCGATTAGGCATTTTGCGTCTGACGTGACACAAGGGTTGTATTATTTTACAAAAATGTATAGAGAGAAGTCTTTTTCCTTTTAATATTTTATATTTGAGAATGGTATTTTGCTGAATCCGCTGCATAATGCAGCTCCCTTATACGCCATGAATATTAATTTACTAAACTAATAACTTTTATGTCTAATACCACGCGAATGAAGTCACGGGCACAGCTAGTCATAAAAAAGGGTGTCAGTGCGTGATAGCGTTTATTGTTGGATTCCTTTGAAAGTCTGCTTTGTTTTTAATATGGACTTGTTTTTCGTTACTAATGTAACGTTAGTAAGATATTTCTTCTTGTTGGCATTGATCTACGATATGATAGTCATTTTAGCTCATGTATGCATTAACATGAACACGCATAATAATCATAATAAATATGTATGAACTATATTAATGCGTTTTTACTATAAATATGTCTATGTCTAAGTATTCCAGTACTTTGCTGGACAAATAATGAAACATAATAATCTTCTTTGTCGTTCCCTCATTTCTGGTGATTCGATTTCGGCCCCAGGCAGCCCTCCTCGGCTGGTAGAGATCACGAGAGGAGATGACACCTTTCACTTGATCAGACCATCGTGTTGGCGACCGGCTTCTTGTTCTCTTGCCTTCCGTATTGCCAACGATGACCAGCTTTTCAAGGTTGCCATCCCCTCTACGCATTATATGGCCGAAATATGAAAGTACGCGCTGTAGACACGAGTTGGGAGAGAACAGATACATTTGTGCGCTTGGCAGTCCACGGTATTCGTAGCATTCGCCACCAGCACCACATCTCGAATGCGTCTATTTTCTGTTTTTTCTTGCTCGAATTGTCCATGTCTCGACTCCATACAGAGAACTTGGTATTAATGGTCAAACTGAGCCTTTGTTTTATGGCTGATTCCTCGATTTTTTCAAATATTTTATTTGGAAATATAATTTAAATACACAATATTACATATATTATTCATGCACTTCGTATACATAGGTATATTATATTATTAACTATTGTTTGTTTTCATTATTGATTTTATTCTTAATGTTTTTTTAAGTTTTTTTGTACGTCTTCTCTAAAATATACACAATTTAAACGCTGACTTAAATTTTATTATAATAAATTTAATTAAATTATGTCATGACCGGTGAGTACATGTCAGTTTTTTAGTTCGTTTTTCTTTCTTTTAAATAATGAAATTTGAAAATGATGAAAAATATTTGTAGTTCGCGCTTATAAGCTAAATAAACATAATAAATGATCGAGAAGGAAGAATGACAAAAGACAACTACAGTGCAAAAGTACCGTGCATCAACTTTTCTACCGCTTTGAATCAGTAGCTTTTAATTGTTAATAAAATATCGTCCTAAAAAAAGACAAAACCTTGAACGCTCACTAATTGACCTCTACAAGTGTACTAATGCGAGGTTATAAATTTTTTCCATCATGTGTTCGCAGAGATTATTACGTAAGTGACCGACAATCTCGAGTCGCGGTATTATAAAATTGAATCTTTAAGATACCACTGAAATTTATCTTGCGTGCAGTGCGTTGCGTTCTTTTGACGAGTATAGAACACGATGCCAAACTGTGAGTGAAATCAATTTAAAAAGTTTAATTTCATTAATTGAAAACAAATTGCGTTTTTTTATTAATATGTGTGGTTACAATCCAGATTAAATTATAAAATATTGCATATTTATATTAATTAATCGATAAACAATTAAACGTTTGTGCTAAAAATGCGTGGCTACAATCTAGATTGAATTATAAAAGTAGCGCATATTGATATTAATTAATCGATCAATAATTAACCATTTGTTATTAAAATGTGAGGCTACAATCCAGATTAAATTGTAAAATATTATATTTATATTAATTAATTGATAAATAATTAAACGTTTCTACTTAAAATGTGTGGCTACAATCTAGATTGAATTATAAAAGTAGCGCATATTGATATTAATTAATCGATCAATAATAAACCATTTGTTATTAAAATGTGAGGCTACAATCCAGATTAAATTGTAAAATATTATATTTACATTAATTAATTGATAAATAATTAAACGTTTGTGCTTAAAATGTGTGGCTACAATTTACATTCGATTATTAAATGTAAAGCATGAAAAATAAATATTAACTGAATATTGAGGTTATCAATTTGGTTGATTTTTTTTATGTGAACCCATTTTTTTCTATGTTAAACTATGCTTTTGATCGGTGAATCTGGCTGTTACAGTTATATCGGAGTCTGACACCCTTAACCTAATAAATCAATCAATTTTTTTAAAAAAAATCACATCCTTTAAATTTTCGAACTACTTGTATATTTTCGTCTCTTCCGCATTCAAGCGCGTTGTAATTAAGGAGTACTTAGGCTTTAATTAGCGCTAAGCCTTGGATTGTCATAAATTTAATATACCTTTGAAACCCAAGGCCTAGGTGCCAACAAAATGAGTATGGGATTTAATTTCTACGCAAACTGTTCACTAATAACAGCGCTATGAAATAACAAAAATTAAAAAACGAAACAAAATACAGATAAATTGATAACATCCTCCCTTATAATACTACTAGCGTACCCATTTTGCTTTATTTTATTTAAACAATAAACTTACATCATTAAATATTTAATTTAACTCCCACAATATATTAAATTATTCATTTCTCTCGTATTCATTCGGAATTAACGAAATCAATTCAGCCATTTCGGAGTCTAAATGGAACATACCCACACACTTTCTCTTTTATGTATAAAGATTAAGCTGAAGTGAATCGAGAGCGGAGCAGGGTGGTAACTTTTAAGACGTAGATTTAATATTTTTTATTTATAGGAAAATGTTGTACCATAATCACGCTAACGACGCCGTCGTTTGGTATATGAACGAACTTGGTTGCCGTGTGGTCGCCAAGACTGGGATTCCGTCAGACCGACATCATATGGGCAAACTCATCCTGCAGAGTTTTAAAGATGCCCCAGATTATGTTATGCAGGCAAGTACGGCAAATGATAAATAAACAAGTTAAATTAAAAAGATCATTCCAACACAATTTTATAAACACGAATAAAATCTTTATCAGAAAACCAAGAACTGGATGTGGTAAAAAATATATTGTATCTGAAGGAGCACAACTGTTCAATAACCAACTTAATGTAGTAAAAGATTGTCTATCTATGTATATTTTGACACAAAAACTACAAAAATATATCATGGACATTATATTTTAAAGACCTGTCGATCACTTTAAGTCCATTCTTCTTCTTCTTGTTCGTTCCCTCACTGCTGAGGATCGTGACCACGTACAAGCAGCCTCCATTGAGTGCGGTCATAGGCGGAGTGGACCGCACGCTGCATGCTGCCTCCCACTGTCTTCATGATCATGTGCAAGCACGTTTGCCGTCCATTTTGCCTAAGATGATCTGCTTCTCCAGACAGTGCTTTGAAGACCGCATGATGTGTCCAAAGAAACTGAGGGCTCTTTGGCGGCAAATTTCTGATAGCCGTGTGGAGATCTTGAGCTCCTTCAGTATGGACTCGTTGGTTCTCATGGCAGTCCAAGGTATACGGAGCAGCCTTCGCCAACACCACATCTCGAAGGCGTCTATGACACGACTATCCCAGCTTCTCATAGTCCAAGTCTCGGCACCGTATAGAAATATGGAAAAGACCAGAGTACGGACCAAGCGCATTTAAGTCCATAATATTATATAATCTTTTTTCAGCTTATTGTCAGAGGATGTATGTCTTTAATGAGTAATAAAGTCTTTAAACCCAAATATTTACGATTAAAAACAAAAAATGCTGTTACGCGTGGACGCCCTCCGAATTATTACGAAATAGAATGAAACAGAACCTAACCAATCTCTCATCAAATTACCCTTACAGTTAATAGTACCTTCTTTCCAATGAAAAAAAATCATTGAAATTCATTCCAGTCCATTTGTCGCCCACATACTTAATGCATATTTAAGACATATACTCGTAGTTTTCCGATTTGGAATTCCGAAATTGGTGAAGATTTGGAGAAACAGAAACATATTCCTTAAAACAAAAATCAAATTAAGGCAAACCCTCATCTTCCCCATTTTCTCGTATGCTTCAGAAACCTGGACATGGAGGTCTCGTGTGAGAGAAAAGAAGAAGATGAAAGACGCATTTGAAATGTGGTGTTGGCGCAAAATGTTAGTAGTCTCATGGACTGAGCGGCGCACCAATGAGTCTATTCTTATTGAGCTAAACATCAAGACTCGCCTCTCCACGACTTGCTTTCGCCGTCTTCTTAATTTCTTCGGCCACATAGCTCGCCGCCAGCCAGACAGCCTTGAAAAATTACTGCTGGTTGGCTGCGTCGAAGGAAGAAGAAGCAGAGGCAGGGCGCCCACTAGATTGACGGACTACTCTATTGGAGGCACTACCAAATTAAAACTCCAGGCGGCTTTCCACCTGGCCCAAAATAGGAAAGAGTGGGGAAAGCTCGTTCAAAGCAGCTCTCTGAGCGCTGGTGGTCACGACCCTCAGCTCTGAGGAAACGATTATAAAGATAGTTTTCCGATGAATTCCGTTATCATAATTAGAAGAAGCTGTAAAAGGACCACTCTGAAAGCACCAGCTTTCAAAAAAAGAAAATCATCAAAATCAGTTCATCGAGTCGAAAGTAATAAGGATACAAATTAAAAAAAAAAAAAGAAAATCATCAAAATCAGTTCATCGAGTCGAAAGTAATAAGGATACAAATTTTTAAAAAAATCATACAGATGAATTGAGAACTTCCTCTGTTTTGAAGTCGGTTGAAATTAATCCTCGTTATAACCGGTGTCAAGTTTTCTTTGAAAGACAAATTTATTTATCGCGTGTTTCATGTAACTTTCGCGACAAGCGATTGGTATCGCTGATTTTAAATTCTACTGATTTTATATTAAAAAATAGGAATCCTTTTAGGTCTCGTTGAATGTCACATTTCCAAATTTATAAATTAGAATGGATGTTTCTAGATTGACGGTGCCACCGGAGAATCGGACACATTTCAAACTGCTTTACACAGATCGGTTCGCTGTGCAAACGCATTCCGAGGGATGGGGTTGAAAACCGATGACGTCATCGCTATTTTGGCCCCAAACCACATCGATCTAACAATACCCATGTACGCTGCTTTGTACTTGGGGATATATGTAGCCGGTATTGATATGACACTTGGATCGAGTAAGTCAAATTGAAATTGTTTCATCTATAAAAAAGTAAAAACCAGAAGCTTACAGAAAGTTATGTAAAAAAAGTTAGTAACTATATATTTCCCACTATTGGGCACAGACCTTCATTGCAAGGAGAGAATAAGGACATAGTCCGCAACGCGGCCCTAGTACGGGTTGGCGGACTTCACATGTCTCAAATAATCGACGAACTCGGATTGCTTGCAAGTTGCATATTACATGTAACTTGAAGCCGTCTACCTATCACGACTTCCGCACACGAAGTTTAATTATTCATAATTATATAATATTTATTTATCAAATAAATTAATATCGAACCTAAGTGGAATCAAACTCTTTTAAAGAAAATAAAAATAAAATTTCTGTTAAACGAATTGAGAATCTCCTATTTTTTTATTTTAATTATGTAAGAACCTATTTAATTTTATAATATAACTAAACATATAAAACAATACATGAAACTAACTAAAAAGAGAAATATTTAAAATATAATAGGTATTTTACAAAATATTTACAAAAAATTTAACTGTGCCCAGAAGGCTGGTAGCATTGGTTGTATGGCAATGCTTAGCCTCTGTGCAAGGTATAAGCCAGCCCTCTGGTCACCAGATGTGTTGACCAACTTCTTAGCTATCACATTAAAAAGTTCGTGTGCCCCAGGACCCCACGGACCCAAAGTTTCTACCCCAAACGCTTAAGGTTATCTGCAGTAATATTTAGTATTTCACCCAGTTTAACGGGAAATTATTAACTTTAAGAGGAACTACAAGACGTATTCAAGATTAGTTTGCCAAAAGTAATATTCTGTCAGAGTGAGAAAGAAGAAGACGTAGCCAAAGCCTTGGATAACATCAATTTGGACGCCAGAATTGTGACCTTCAACAAAAGTACGAAGTATTGCAGCTTCCCGAATTTCTTCAAAAATATGACGACAACACGCCCGTGGAAGAGTTTGTGTATGTATTTTAATTTTAAAAAGTGAAACTTCAAAAATTAAAATAAGTTAAATGGACCATTAAAACATTATAAAAACGTAAGTCAGGGTGTAACCAAGGACCACGCAACCAGTGGTTAGGCGGCATAGAAAGAAACCATGGCCATGTGTCTGGCTGCTGATCTGTCAGCACAATATCAGGTTTATCAGCGCCAATAGTCTTTTCTGTGATAACAGATCAATCCTAATGAGCGTTGCATGACTATTTTCAAGATTATTATTATTATTGACCATTTCAGGCCTGCAGATTTTGACCCAGAAGAGAAAACCTGCTTACTGGTTTCAACAAGTGGTACAACTGGGGTACCTAAATGTGCTGCGCTAACTCACAAAAACATTGTCATGGGAATGACCTATGCATGGTAATTATGTGAAAACATTTGAACCATTTTTTACATTGTCGTCAACCCAATTACCACTATAGTCATACTCTAATTTTTTAAAAATAAGATTAATATTAAATTAAGCAAAATGCTGTAAAGAATAGGATTAAGAGAGAAGAGTATAAGAGAGAGAATGGAGTAGTATGTGATGCAGCCACGACTTACATAAGTCGGGGGAGCCAGAAATGACTGGCAATTTCGGTAACTCGAATAGAGCAAAATACGAGAATTAACGATTCTGTAAAAAAAAATAACCAATTTAACTGTTTTCTGCTATTTTAATAATAAACGCAAATATGTTATATTAAATATGGCTACGGAAAGTGCGAAACCTTCCTATCGCAAGTGTTACATTTAGCTTCCTAAGGGTACGTTATTTCTCAAATGTAATCCTATTAACAACCCTCTCTATACTTTTTTTTTTGACGAATTAACACAGTTGGCACAGAGAAGCTGGCCTTTACTGCTTCACCGGATTGAGAGGTGGCATAGCTCTTAGATCGCTTAGCCTGAACCTCTATAACGATGAAGTTCGTTAATTTGTGTTTTTTGTATCAGCCGATCAGAAGGAACTTGTGCATGGATAAAGTTGTAAGCCGTGTAGGAAGCCGGGACTCATTTTTCGGCGCGCCTTGCATGGAGTGGTTTTGGGGTGGCTCGTCCCCCACTGTGTCCGGGGACGTTCCACAGCCGACAACACACTTCAATGGTGGAACATTTTGGGGTTTTAGTTGGTTCTACCGTTGCATAACATGTTTTATTGTATTTACAACTTGTTACTCTTAATTAATCTTGAAATTTACCTTTCAGGACCACGAGATCTAAGTTCCCTACACCAATTGAAAGCACTTTAGTTCTATCCCCAGTACAGTGGGTGTCCGCGTTATTTAACTTCATTTTGTCACCTATTTTGAGATTCACACGCATACAAAGCTCGCAACCTCTCACACTGGAACACAACTATTTTCTTATCAACAAATATAAGGTATTAATCATTGGTTTATACAATAGTCATTCTAATATTATCTATTACAAACTAGAGACCGGCCATCATTTCAAATCGGCTTACTTACCATAACCTGTTTTGAAGTCGGTTATGAAAACACACCGTTGAGTACACGAGCGGTTGGAATTTAGGTATGATGTTATGGCATCATCAGCCGTTATTAATATACGGTCTTCCACTTTCTACATCCAGCAAGTTACGGCTATCCTTATTTCCATCTCGAGGCAGTGCTCCGTGGTTCGGCCCTTTCAGACGACCTCAAAGCGGAACGCTTACGCGTAAAAGTAACCGCCCAAGCCGAGCTTATCCCTTCATCGGGTGGACCCTTGTGTCGTGTTACTATAAATAGGTACAGGCTAAGCGACGTAAGAGCAACTCCAACTCTCAATCCGGTGAATCAGTCAAAGCAAGTTTCTCGGGCTAATCGGCGCGCCCTACAATTCTCCGTTTTTTAATTTTTAATTTTTCCTTGATGATCAAGTTAACACGATTGTATCTAGTCTGGCCATAAATACTGTTACATAAAAACTTTTCTTATTTTTAACTCTTTTAATTATTTTGAATTTGAAACACGCATTTTTAAAAATTCATTCGATTTTGCGCCGATGGAATGGGGTGTTAAAAATATGAGTAATAAATATGTAGGTTATTTTAATAAGATTACATTTTTTCTTCATTTAAAAAAATGCATTTTCATTTGTAACATGACTTATGGCCTGACTAGGTATACTGTGATATTTCTATTGACTATTGACTTTAATTGTACTAGATACTATGTAAACATTATTTAATAATTGTTTAAAATATATATGTATTGTCATTCTAGCCTTCATTTATGTTGGTGAGTCCTACACTGGCGATTAGTCTGTTGAAACCCGAGGAGCGTCACAAATGTGACTTCACGTGTTTTAAGTTATTGATATTTGCCGGCAGTGCCGTGCCTCAAACTCTTCTAGAAGAAGTAAAGGTAACCGATTCACAACTTATGATAATTACCCTGCACTGCGAGTCTTGCTAGATTGGCTGTTAACAGAGTTCGATCTTGTTATATCATCTAATGCAATTTTCTTCTACAATATTAAGTGCTGATTGACCAAGCGTTGGGTAATGTACTAGAAACATCGATCACGACGACACTGTCGTAAAATTCTTCTAAGACATACGAATCTTATAGCTATCCATACATATGACAAGTTGCCGGCGGCAGTCTTTCCATCAAGCTTTCAAGAGTTGAGTGAATAGACACTTACTAAACTAGCACGTACCATCTTTCGATTATATCACCACACCACCACGTACCATCTTTCGATTATATCATCAGGCACACACAGCACACATAGCCAACGTAAACAAACTTATTCCTCATCATTTGTTTTGTAAACCACATTATAGTCTTGGCTTATCATGCCAAGCCTACCAATATTTCCATCTGGAGCATCAATAGCCAAATGGTTTTTTTTTAAAAATTTAATATTCGGATTACCCCGACTTGGATAGGTCGTGGCTGTTTTTTATCTTTTCTTCTACTACTTTTACAATTTTATTTATCTTTTACAAAAAACATTCTTCCTTCTTTTCACTTATTTACTTACTACAATTTCTTTCTTATCTTACTCTATATAATTCAATATTGTTGTACTAAATGACATTTCTTATGTATTATTTTTACTTACATTGTTACTATTTACTCATTTTTACTTAATTTACATTTTTATACTTTCTTATCATATTTACCTTAACTTATTTTTATTCTATTTATTTATTTACATGTATCTGGGATCCTGGATTGTGGGTTCGAATCCACCATTCGACTATTGACGCTAACACAAGGCTAAGCTTATTTGTAATGGTTAACAAGAATGTTAATAATATTTATTAAAAAAATAGCATTCTGTAAAATATATATATTTTGCAGAAAGTAGCACCGGAAGCGGATGTATTCGTAGGATATGGATTTAGCGAAATTGCAGGCCTTGCTTTGAATCCGGTTTCCGCTTTCCCAGGCTCATGTGGCAGGCCTATGACACATCTTCAGTATCGAGTAAGTAGTTATTATAGTCTCTCATGTAACATTATATTGCAATTAAAATAAAACGTAGGTCATAGGACCCCCAGAAGGCGGAGTATCTTTTGAAGATCCCTGTCTATCGTAAAAGGCGTCTGAAAGAAGCCAACTGTTGTTCATCAGTACCAGATAGTAGGCTTGATACACGCCGTTCACTTTCGGACTGCGACGATCTTATTTTCAACCGAAAACCCCATAGTATTAAATTTGCATTAAGTATGTACGCTACAAATGGACGAATAACTCAATATCACGTCAACCAATTTAGATTATTCATATTTTATTGGAAAGGATGTACTACAATATTAGTTTTACGAGAGTTTGGTAAGGTTCTGATATAAAATTACTATTTCATAATTTTCGATCGAAGTTTGATTAGATTTGAAGTCGCTTTTTATTTTTACTCATAAGTTAAATATTTATAATTGAAAGCTATCGCTATCACTGCTTACTTCTATTACTAATTTAAAATTCAAATTTTAGTTAGTCCATCCAACTACCCAAAAAGAAATTCTGGAACCGAACGTAACGGGCGAGCTTTGGGTAAAGGGACCTGCTACATTTAAGGTAAGGAATTCTTTTTATGATAGAACGGTGTAAGGTCTCTGCGGCGGGTTCGCTCCTCAGCACTTTCGTCCGCCAGACGTGCGTCCCTATTTTAGGGATATTATGAATAGTTAACCGCAGCGAGAGGTCGGGAGGGCGTAGAAGATAGATTCGTCTTGGCTAACGCTTGATCGATTAGCCTCGACGTAAAAATAGCTATTCCTAAGAATCCGTCTTCAACCGTACCCATGAATAGGGGACCGGTTGCCCCCCTGCGTTGATTACCGTGTAATGCGGTCGATACCTCGAGGCCCGTTTTAGTGAACTATGTAGATGTCCGACTTCACTTGAGTATAGTAAACTAATTGTGCCAAAATTAACTTTCAGTGACATCAAATTTGTAAATTTTCTTGTTTTAGTAATGATCTCTAGCACAGTTGTCGATTTTCTAGTTTTAGTAATGGTCCCTAGCACAGTAGGTGATTTTCTTCTTTCAGCTATGGTCTCTAGCGCAGTTGTCGATTTTATAGGCTTTAGTAATATGCCAACGGCGTACCACTGACATTCCAATCTTTTCAATTAATGATATTTGTTAATCGTATTCTTAACTAATACTCTATCAAATTTGTCGGTATATTTCAATCGATTAAATTAATATCAACTAATCAAATTAAAAAGGCATATCACAAAAATTATGTGTGAAAATTAAAAAGTGTGATTATAACTTCCTTTTATATTTACACTGATTTCTTTTTTAGGAATATTACAAAAATCCTCTAGCCACAGCACAATCTTACACGGGAGATGGATGGATTAAATCAGGCGACCTTTTCTACCGGGATGAAAGCTGGAATTTCTTCTATGTTGATCGCTTAAAAATGCTCCTCAAATATCGCAGTCATCATGTAATATTATTTTATTATTCACCATTATTATGATTTTTATTAATTTGTTTTGTGTAAATTTTGATTGCTATTTATATACCAAATGCAAATGTCGTGTTAGCAAAGAATAGTTTCTTATTAGCTATTAAAAATTGGCTTAAAGGTCTTGTTACCAGGCCATAAATTTTTTTAGGAGAAGATTTTTTTATAGGAGAATGAACAAATGTACTTGAGGCATACGACATTTGATGATAAATCATAAAACTTTATGCATATCTCTGCTTACCTCATCGGGCGGAACGCAGATGTATAATATACCGTGGAGTAGCGCCACATAATAGATATTATCGATTAATTCTTACGCAACAGCAGAAATAGCTGCAGTGACCCAATTACAAAAATACTAAAATTAATTATTATAAGAATTAATTAGAAATCTATTGATAAAAGTAAATATTATTCACGATAGCATGTTGATTTAAGTGCGTCTAAAGGGGTAGAACCAGTCGTATAAAGAACTATTTACAGATATCGCCCGTAGAAGTTGAGTCCGTCATTATTAAACACCCCGGCGTCCAGGATGTGGCAGTGACAGGCATCCCTGATGAAGAGCATGGTGATTTAGTGGTCGCGTGTGTTGTTCCCAAAGAAAACTACCACTTGACGGCTAAAGAAATCAAGGATATGGTTAAAGGTACGTCATTAACAACACAAATCAAATAATATATCGGTTTTTTTTATTGACAAACTACACAGATTGGCCAGAGAAGCTGGCCTTGTGAAAAGTGCGACACATACGCTGTAACTTTAACTTTTTTAACAACTATATGGCGTCCATTTTGCAGCAGTGTGTCGACGATGACATTCTAGGAGAGATGTGGAGAGAGAGAAGCGAGGTGTGGAACTTTTAATAGGATATAATCACATTTTGCAGATTCACTTGCTGATTCTAAGCAATTAAGAGGCGGCGTTATCTTCATGAAACAGCTTCCTTTGACATCTACCTCAAAGGTTAATAGAGGTATGCTGAAGAAGATTGTTAAAGACATGGAAAGAGAATAGACATAGAATAATGTAAATCAATTACTTCGTATTTGTTATTACTGATGTAATAAACATATCAGCTGAGCAAGAGTAGCGCAAAGATAAAATAAATAAATTAATAACCATTTTTGCATTTTTAATTATCTTATATTACCAATTAATATATTCTGTATCTAAAACCAACACGATAAGGTCATTGAATTGCATAACAGCGATATATGTTATCAAACCAGTGGCATATTGTTTGTATATCAAACAACTAGCGTACCCAACCCGCATCGACGGGCTAGATTTTGCTTCATTTTATTTAAACAATAAACTTACTTCATTAAATATTTAATTTAACTCTCACAATATATTAAATTAATCATTTCTCTCCGTATTCATTCTCTTCTCGAGCGGGTGAAGATCATTACCTACACCTATGATTAATCTGGTAATGGGTCCCGCGGCCGCCATTATTTGCAATTAATTGGTCAAATATTTTAAATCATCAAGTATCTCAAAATTGATAAATTAATCAATTACAAAAATATATTTCTTTTTCAATACTTTAATAAACTCCAATACGTTTACATCAATATGGTTACTATTGACATAACTATACACAATGCATGTGTCATTACAAATTTGTGTTATAAAACAATAGAATATCATCATAGTAAATAAAAGTTGTATTTGACAGTTCAAAAAGAGTAACTTTACACAATTACTCCGCAGGTTAATCTGAAGATTCCCTGAAAGTTTCATTGAAATCGGTCCAGTCGTTTCGGAACCTATACGGATCAAACACACACATACTCTTTTATATATATAGATTTATTTAACGATAACATTGAGTAAAGTCCACATTTAAACAACATAATGACTGACAAGGTTCTCTTCATCGAATATTCCAGCTTATAAAATAAAAGAACAAATTGTTTGAACTATGATAGCGACAGGCAACACTCATTTCCTATTTGCTGATTAAATAAAAATAATTGAGGATTCGTTATACGCAGGGTTGTAATTCAGTCATTCCACAAACAAATTGTCACACCAATGAATTTGTTTGTTGCAATTTTAAATGCTTATTTTTATTTATTTACATTAAAACATCGTGAGGAAATCGACATGTGTCAGTAAATTTTAATAATTCGAATAATCCTGGCGCGTTACTTCTATTTTAAAGGCAGACTCCACCCCTTAGATGTTAGGAACGTTGCTGGAGTTTCCTCGGCCACTTCTTCTCCCAGCACCAACACTTTCCCGAAGTGCAAAGTTAGACTCAGCACTCAAAGTTAGTTTACCTTTTGGTTGTCCCTTAGATTATCCATCAAAAGGCAACCGACCGAGTCGTAGTTCGGCCCTCTCGGGCGCCCTCGGATCGGATTGATACGCGTAACATAGCAATCGTCCAAGCCGAGCTTACCCCTTACCGGGGGGACCCTTGTTTCGAGTTACTAGCGATAGAGGTTCAGGCTAAGCGACCTAAGAGCTATGCCACCTCTCAATCCGGTGAAGCAGTAAAGGCCAGCTTCTCTGGCCAACTTTGTTAGTTCGTCCAAAAAAAAATCACTAATTTTGAAATTGAAATAAAATTGAAATTAATTTAAGTACGTAATTGCTTATAACGCACCTAGTACAGTACTCTTTTTTCTTAATTTTTTTTAATTTTCCGACTATTTAGGACCACAAAGTGGCTCTATACTTATTGGTTATTCGTCCATTTACCTCGCACGTAATTATGCAAATGCTTAATGCAAATTTATGACTTATCTCATGGGTGCCATTGTATATTGAAGATGTGAAATGTGATACGGGAAGCCACCAGCTCGCAAAAGAATCATCAAAATCGATATACGTAATCGAAAGCTATTAAAAAAAACGTACAGACGAATTGAGAAGCTCTTTTTATTTTGCAGTCGTTAAACGAGAAAAACCAACTTTAGTTGATTTGTTGAGTTCAGTTGAGTTGAGAAGTTGGTTTTTGTTTTTACTCGTCTGGTCTCTCTTTCATTCTTTACTTTACGTTTCATCAATCTATTCTCTTTTCATATCCTTGACAATCTTCTTTAACATAGCTCTATTCACTTTTGATGTTGATGTTAGAGGAAGTTCTTTCATGAAAATAACACCTCCTCTCAACTGCTTGGAATCCGCAAGTGATTCTGAAAAACGATGAAGAATATTTTCATTTATGAGTACATCTAAATACAGACACTCAAATTTTATCTATACATATAAATAAAAATGGAGTGTCTATTTTAAAATTAAAATAACCATTGGAGTGTCTATTTTTAAAAATAAAAATATATACGATACATACAACAAAATAACATTTTTTACAATTTTTGTCTGTCTGTTTGGTTCTGTTAATCTCTGAAACGACTGGTCCGATTTTAACTGCAATTTCACTGACAGATAGCTGATGTAATAAGGAGTAACGTAGGCTACTTTGTTAAATAGTTTTTGCATAAATTTTCTGTCGTGTGCGATGTACCTTTAACCAAATCCTTGATTTCTTGTGCAGTCAGCGCATAGTTGTCTTTGGGAACTACACAAGCGACCGGCAGATCACCATCCTCATCATCAGGGATACCTGTCACTGCGACGTCTAGGACTCCGGGATGATTCATAATTACAGATTCAACTTCAATGGGCGATATCTGAAAAGAGAATTTATTTTATACTGGTACTGACTAAAGTATTCGGAGTAATATTTACTTCAATACGTGAATAAGATGAATATGACTGGAACCCTTTTCTATTGAATACATTAAAAGGAGAGTAAATATATTCATCTTGTAACGAAGCGTTTTGCTTCGTCTTTCATTGTTCGTACAGCAAGGGAATTGAATAGTTTGTCTGCGTCTGTCTTTCCTTCCGATTGCAATGTGGGTATTTGAAAAAGTAGAGTGAATAGGCATTTACTAAGCTAGTATACTTTAACATCAGGTGGGTTCGTAGTCAAGCACTTGCTTAGAATGTATAAAAAAAGTTTATTTTTCAGTCCTATGTGTGTGGGACTAGTACTGTAATTATCTAGTTGTTTTTTATAGGAAAAGAGGAAACCTCAGATGATATTAAGTGATCACCGGCGACTCTAAACTTTTACAACACAAGAGGCTAGGCTAGTTTCCTTAAAGTTCCTCAGTCGGTTCAGTTCGGAAACACAGCTGGTGACAACTGAATGCACAACTTGGATGTGCGTGGAAAAAGTTACGCGAAAAACGTACAAATGTGGAACACCGTCACTTCGCTTCCCCGGGTCGACTGTAACGGACGACAGAAGACCGCTAATCCCCTATCAATGCTTAATGTATGTATGAGATGAAACTTGCTTATAAGGGATAAAAAAAGAACATTACCTGATGACTGCGATATTTGAGAAGCAATTTCAAGCGATCTACATAAAAAAAGCTCCAGCTCTCGTCCCTATAGAAGAGGTCGCCTGATTTTATCCATCCATCTTCTGCGTAAGATTCTGCCGTAACTTCAGGGTTATTGTAATATCCCTTAAAAATAAATCAAGATCATTTTTAAAAGTCTTGGTCAAGGTGCAACCGGACTTCTCTGCGGGACAGCCCTTAACACTTTATAAAGCTCAAGTCCGATCGTGTGTAGAATACTGCTGTCATTTGGGCAGGCGCTGTTAAATGCCATCTCGCAGCTTTGCACTCGGTGGAAAGGCGGGCTAAGAGGCTATTTGTTGTCGCAGTTGAAACCAATCTGCTCAGTCTTGAGCACAGGCGTAAGGTAGCTAGCCCTTCGGTTTTCTACAGATTGCATTTTAGAGAGTGTGCTCAGGAACTACATGATCTAATTCCCCCATCCCCGTTTCACCATCGGACTTCTAGACGCATTGCATGATTTCATCATTTTGTTGTGAACATCTCTCAAACCCGAACGAAGCGCTTTGCTTCGTCTTTCATTATTCGTACAGCAAAGGACTGGAATAGTTTGCCCACGTCTGTCTTTCCCTCCGATTACAATGTGGATATTTTCAAGAGTAGAATAAATAGGCATTTACTAAGCGCCTTACAATCCAGGACTGCATTTCCACTTAACAACAGGTGGGATCGTAATTAAGCACTTGCTTAGAAAATATAAAAAAACGTGTGGGTAAAGTTAGGTATCAACGTTAGAAGTTTTCCAACAAGTATATTTAACTTGAGGTAAGAAGAAAAAGAGCTTTGGACGGTCGTGTTAAAGAATTGCTCTTTTAAGGTTATATGATTCTATTTGCCAATGTCATTTCACTATGAAACCCACCTGTTACAGTACAATTGTCATAGTGCAAACTGTAATCTACTAATTTCAGTTTTTGATATGTAATTTTCAACTGATTTTTTTTATAATTATTTGATATTGATGGAAGTGTACCCGCATCTTTGGGAAAAGTGTCATTATGTTCAATATTATGATATAGCAACAATTAAAACAATATTGGATTGTCTGTGGTACGCCATGGAAGACCAAAGTGGCACAACTGAACTAGTAGATTACCAGGATTAGCAAAAAGTGTGATGTCACTAAATTTTTAATTTGACCCAATTGGTTTATCAGACTTAAGTTAAGTTATTCGCCCAAAATATACATTTTCACGTTACCTTAAAAGTAACAGGTCCTCGTACCCAAAGCTCTCCCGTTACATTTGGTTCCAGGATATCTTCTTGGGTTGCTGGATCAACCAGCTAAAAATTGTTTCGATTTTAGTAGTATAATATATTATTTGGAGTTCTATCCAGCAGTGTGCAATTCTAACCAAGGAGTTTTTAAACTATTTTAAACAGAATGGCTTATAAATGTTAATGGAGATGAAAAAAATCTATTTTGTCGATGGCTAAAATTAGTTATTAAAAGCGAAGTTTCTAGAGCGTATATTGCAATTCGATTTAACCAGATTATCATGACCTCCTTTTCATGTAAATTAAAACTTATAAACGTGTTTGTCATTAATGTAGATTAATAAGATTCTTTTGTATTTAATTTTCAATATGAAGATCAACAGCAAATTTTAGAAAATAGGTAATAAATGACGATTAGAAACTGACAGTCAATAACATATCTTCCCAAATTTTGATCGTGAATGAATTATTCAATTATGAATGAATGAATTACTTAATTGTATAATGCGTCCAAAATTTATAAGAATGGCGCTCTGTGGTTCCTTTATAAACTTTTATTTAGGCTGTGAAGAACTTAATACAACACACCTTGAAAATTATCTATTTCAATAGAGTCTCTGGACTATTGAAAACAGAAATATTGACTCTATTATTATTTTTAAAAGTAACTATACAATTGGCAATGAATACCTTCACAAATTTTAATATGCAAAAAATATATCACAGAAATAACAAAATTTACATTACAATATAATACGATATAAGCGTAATTGGCGGTATTATAGCTAAGAGCGTTCTCTTCAGAACAACCTTTGGATGGACAGAAATTTGTTTCGAAATTAAATTATTGTGTGAAAAAATTATGATAAAATGGCTTTGTAACAGATCTATAAGCACTCACCCGATATTGAAGATGTGTCAAGGGTCTGCCACACGAGCCCGGTGCAGCAGATATTGCATTGAAAGCTGGACCCGCTATCTCGCTAAATCCATATCCCACGATAATTTCAGCATCAGGTGCTACTCTCTACAAGTTGCAAATATTAAATTCAATAAAACAAAGTTCCAGGTGTCTGGGCGCAAGGCGTTCGGACGTTAAATTCGTGACAACGGTAATCCGTTATGCCAACAATATAGAAGTATTTTTTTCTACTTCACTGAGCACATATTTGCGTTCTCTATCTCTCATACCGCACTCTCGCTTACACTTTGAACGATGCGCGTTTGTATCTTGCACTATCGGCAATCCCCGGGAACTCTCGGCTCGAGCGTAACGGGACATTTTGCGCGAATGACATCCAGCATTCATCAATTTACAAGACGTTGTCACGTCAACAACTGGCATTTTTTTTCGGTTTTGTGTACGACGATGCGCTCGTCATCTGTCACATAACGGACCTGATAAGCTTGGTTAAAAGCAGACAGCGAAAGTTGAGTTTTTTTAAATAATGAATTCATTTTAAATGTTCACAATGCATTCTTTTATCATTTCCTGCTCTTTATATTTCTAGCTATATAAAAAAATATAAAAATGGTGTCAATCATGTACTTACCTTTATTTGTTCAAGCATTCCTGGAGGCATGGCACTACCTCCAAATACCAATGATTTGAAACATGTAAAATCACATTTGGCTTGGTCACCAGGCTTCATGAGGTTTATCACCATCGTGGGACTTACCACCATAATTGAAGGCTGAAATAATATTCAGCAAAACTTTACACAGTTTCAAATATTTTTTTTCTTAAGTTCAAATAAAATCTCTTAGTATAATTCTTGCTTGATTTTATGACTATTAGATTACGCCAAGGATCGGTAACCTTTTCTCCTAAAAGAGCTAAATACAGACAGTACTATCAATATATAATGAGATATTATGGCCATATTTCACGAAGGGATGTCAACAATTTAGAAAGATTAGTAGTGACGGGAAAGGTCGAAAAAGACTAAGAGGCCGAAGTCCTAAAAGATGGTAGGACCAGATCTCTAAAGAACTGGGGTCATCTACCAGCGACGCCCTTCACAGGGCCATGGACCGGAATGCCGTGGGACAGGTGATTGATCGCCGAGAAAGGAGTCACGATCTTCAGCAATGGTGGAGAGATTGAAAAGAACAGACAATACATAATTGAGATTTACTGAAATTATATTTTGCAGCAAGCGTACTTTTAATTCTCATCTCGAACTTGCTCAAAACAGCCTTAGATATATTAAGCAAAATTCCTGCACTAAACAATTCCTAGAAGAGCATCAACTGAGGACTCAAATAGCTCTCGGTTGCTGACCACTTGACGACACGGTAGTTGTAGTAGAAATATTATAAATAGAATTAGTAGTACCTTATATTCGTTGATAAGAAAATATATGTGGTCCGGTGTGAGAGGCCGTGAAGTTTGTATTCGAGTAAACCGCAACATCGGTGATGAAATAAAACAAAATATTGCGGATATCCACTGTGCAGGAGATAGAAGTAGGTAACTTTGAATCGGTGTAGGAAACTCAGTACTTCCCATCCTGGAAAAGAATGCATTTTGAGATAACTTACAAGCTTTAATACAGATATTAATTCTTAAATAGGATGACTAGCTGTTAGTACATTCAAATATAGTATATTATACGAAATATTTTGTTGTAACTAAAACAAAAAAAAATGATTCAGTAGTACATATACAGTTGATGTAGGACTATATATTGAATGACCATATTTTTTTAATGTCGTTAGTAAAAATATTGAAACGTTAAGGACCAAGGTGAGATCCCTGAAGAACGCCTATACTTACTGGACATACCTTAAAGAGTACACGCTGAAAATATTATATTAAATTACAATTAATTATATTACAGATATTTCCTAAATAACTACCAGTGACAAGGCTATTAAAGACGTCTCGCCTATTGCATAAATAGGTCGCCATGAACGTTGACCTTATAGAAAGCCAGAGTGAAGTTGAAATTTATTAAACTTGACCTAGTGAGTGTAGAGCGCCGACTCTTCATGAGATTTATCATCAAGGGTCAGCAATGAGCGACCCTGATGAATTAGTAAGGATTCCCGCTCTCGATCCATTAATGTAATTCGCAATGAAATTGACAATAATAAATCCCCTAAAGTTATTATAATGTTACGAACAACTTTTGCATTTGCAAATACACACATCTACACTTATATGGGATAATTTGAATGTAACTACTAATTACCATGCGTAAGGGAATCCGATCATAAGGTTTTTGTGAGTCAGAGCAGCACATTTCGGTACACCAGTGGTGCCACTTGTTGAAATTAATAAGCAGGTTTTCTCTTCCGGGTCGAAATCTGCAGGTCTGAAATTTATTACATTCAGTTTATCGAAAAAATTAAGCTAAACTAAGCTCTTCGAGATGGTTCGTGAATGGTGGGTTTGATTCTACGACAGTACGTTTCACAGACTTTACGCTAAAACAGGGGTTCCCTTTTAGTACTCTAGAGCATATTCTAAAATATCGGTTGAGTGGCGAGCACCACCTATTTTTAATCGACCAACTCCTTCCATAACTTCTCATTATACCATCATTTATTTTCTTATATTAATAATGATAAAAATGATTAAAAATGATAGAATTATTATTCAAATTGCACACAACCAGAGAAATGTATTTACAAAACGTAGTAATAATTTACATCTTTAATTAATGTTTATGAAAAAAATCAGTCTGTGTCGAATAGTGGCAAGCACATACGAATCGCGGGCGCCATGGTGCCCGCGGGCATGAGATTGGGAACCTCTAAATTTCAATAGTCTGGAATTTATATAGAATAACTTCAACTTTTGACCAATGTCTATTTAATCTAATGTCTAATGCCCCTTATTTGGGGATTTTTATCGAGAAAATAAAGTATTATAATACAAACATGAACTCGTCTACGGGCGTGTTGTCTTCATAATTTAGAAGAAATTCCGGGAAGCTGCAATACTTCGTACTTTTGTTGAAGGTCACAATTGTAGCGTCCCAATTGATGTTATCCAAAGCTTTCGCTACGTCGTCTTCTTTGTCACTTTGACAGAATATTATTTTTGGCAAACTTATTTGGAACATGTCTTGTAATTCCTCTGAAAATAATTTTATTCAAATTATTATAAATGGGTGTCAGGTACCACCACTACCAAAATTATATTGCTACAATAGCTAAATTACTTATTTTCTACTTGATTAGAACTTCTTTTAAATACGTTTTTCACGTATTTCACACAGTTACTATAAGTTTCTCTCAATGAAGTGTGCTTAGTTTTAGATTTAATTTTATTTATCACAGTTTAATTCAAACAATAATTTATGCATTTATGTAATAATTAGAAATAATTCAAAGAGTAATATTGCTTAAATATGAGAAATCAGTGATTATTATCTAATTTCTTTTCTTTACCTGTATCACACAATCACGAACCATTAAGACTTGGGGACCGCCAAGAAACTTTTAACCATTTTGCAATGACTTCGAATGTCAATTATAATGCCTTATTAAATAAAGAATATTACCTTTACAATACATTTTCAATTTAAAACTATTAAAAAATAGCTTCATTTCATACCAATAGATGGCGTTCATATCAATTTTTTACGCTAAACATATGAAGATGGAAAATTTAATTGTATTCGATCGTTAGAACTGATAATTGACATAAGCCGCTTTAACGCTATTTTTTCTTAGACGTGCATATAAAAACTTCTCATCGGCTTCTAATTTTAGGAACTTTCAATTTTATTTGATATTAATAGCTTTCGTAATCACATAACTGTCACTTACTGATTCCAAGCGTCATGTCGATACAGGACGCATATATTCCTAAATATAAAGCCGCGTATAGAGGTATGGTAATATTGTTATGATTTGGCGCCATTATAACGATGACGTCATCCGTTTTCAAACCCAACGCTCGGAAGGTATTAGCGCAGCGAACCGATTTTTCCAATGCATTTTTAAATGTGACAGATTCGCCTGTAGCTCCATCAATCTAGAAAAGTCAAAACATATATAATTAAAAAAAAACATTTGTAACTTTTATGTAAAAATAAAAACGGTTGTAACGCTAAAAATGGATATAATAATAGAAACCAAAATCCCAAAAATCCATCCTCTAACGAGCCATAAATGTAATTAAGTCTGTAATAAGTGGGTAATTTAACCCAATTAGGGTTAAATTACAACCAAACCGAATCTCTTCCTAATTAGGTTTTAGGTTAGGTTTTTAGAAACTTTATTCTCACTATAGACATTAAAAGTCACATGAGAACAATAAAATAACTAATATTATAAAAACAATAAGTTCGCTGTCACATGGAAGAACTCCTAACGCATTCATTTGCTTTGGGACGATTCGCTGTCGTTAGGGAATTTAACAAGTTGCATTTTGAATGCGCTAAGTGTGTACACCCTCTCGACGTGTGCTGGTATTTGTTATACAGCTGTGCTCCTTCAAAACAAATTGATCTTTTACCGTAATTCGTTCTAACTTTTGGTATTACAAGGAAACTAGCGCGTCGGTTGCTGTGTTTTTTAGTATTTTTAGTAAAAGAGATGTTAGTATTAATTGTTTTATCTATAATTTTCCTAATGAGAATACGTGTACTATACATAGAAATACATATAAAATAGCATCCATTCCACATTGCACCTTGGACAGCCCATCGCACAAACCATGTCAACTCTCCAAGGAGAGGGAGTCACCGTCAGGTTGCCAACAAGTTGATACACTAGAAACACTCTGATCATGGGCAAAGTACAGGGAAGAGGACCAACAGGGAGGAGTCCTATCGCTGGACAGACCAAATCAGCGATAACATCAACATGAAAGTCCACGAAACATTACGCATCACAGAAGACCGCCGCAACAAGGACAGCAATCGTCCGCAACATAATTCTTGGAGGACACGACCCTCAGCAATGAAGAAGCCGACACAAGGAGGGAGGGAATAGGAGAATAGCATCCACGTCCTATTAACTTCAGCCCGCTTATACCAACTTGGTGAAATGCGGGATAAACAGACAGTAAAAACTGTTGACAGCAATTATTGTTCAGTGTATCTCGCCACAAACATGGTTACGGACGGGGGTCTCTTCAGTTTAGCCATTTACCTCCATAGTAAAGTTGGGAGCGTCTTTAAAACTCTGCAATATGAGTTTGCCGATGTGATGCCTGTCTGACGGAATCCCGGTATTGGCGACCACGCGGCAACCCAGTTCGTTCAAATACCAATGGACGGCATCGTTAGCGTGCTTGTGGAATTTCATTTTCCTGTAAATGAACAACGATATTTATGAGTAAATACAAAAACCGACTTAAAAATCGAATCGGAACAGTCGGACAGACAGGCCAACAGTGGGACATATATATAAAGGCTGTAACTAACTAATGAAAACTAAAATGAATTGATTGAAAATTAATTTGAATTATAATGAAGTGCTCTCACTTAATTTATATATATTTATTCTTTTATCTAAACATAAATAAATATATTATAGATAGCAAGCTTTAAAGTAAATATATATTATTTAAATAAATAAAGAATACTGTAATTTTAAATTTTATTTCACTCACAGATATGTGTCTCGTACACGTAAAAGTGCGAATTACACTGCACGGAGAATAATTAACAGCGACGTCTTATAAGTCCGTTATTAAGCTACGTCACGTCGCAATCTCGTCACAGATAATACTTCAAGAATGTTTGTTCAAGCGCGCACACACTCACACACGATAAATCTTAAAACTACACTTAAGGTGGTTAGTGACTTCGTGTCTATAGCTTAAAAAATTTGGAGGTTCTCAATTCGTATTCTTAACTTGGGGAATAAGCTGGTGAATACGTTAGGAAAAGTGTGATAGAGCGGAGCGAATGTAAGTTGAGAGGGTTTTTTTTTGGACGAACTATCACAGTTGGCACAGAGAAGCTGGCCTTCACTGATTCACCGGATTTGAGAGGTGGCACAGCTCTTAGATCGCTTAGCCTGAACCTCTATTAGGTGGTGACTCGACACAAGGGTCCCCCCGGTGAGGGGTAACCTCGGCTTGGACGGTTACCATTATTACGCGTTAGCAGTCCGATCCGAGGGCGCCCGAGAGGGCCGAACCACGACTTGGTCGGTAGCTATTTTATTAACAAAATCTATTGGGACAATCTAAGCTAAACTAACTTATATGCCACTTCGGGAAGCGTTAGCGCTGGGAGAAGAAGTGGCCTTAAAGCGCGCACACACTCACACACGATAAATCTTAAAACTACACTTAAGGAGGTAAGTGACTTCGTGTCTATAGCTTAAAAAATTAGGAGGTTCTCAATTCGTATTCTTAACTTGGGGAATAAGCTGGTGAATACGTTAGGAAGTGTGATAGAGCGGAGCGAATGTAAGTTGAGAGGGAGACATAAGTTAGGGAAAATAGGAAGAGAGAAAGTTACATTTCGTATATCTAAGACACAGTGTAGGCTTATCTCCATTACACACTAGGAGCACAGAAAGAGCAGTGCACCAGCATATTATTTCTCTCTTGAACATTCATGTATATTATATTTTGTGTAGATATTATGAATCTAACTACAATTATACAAACTAATACTAACTTAAAAAATAATATTAAATCAAAAACTTCACTTTAAAACTAAAAATAATAGGTAAAACTATAAACCAAACTAAAAATAAAACTAAATTATGTAAAAAATAGACCCCAAATCACTGCGCTTGTAGGGCAGGGTGCCCAAGAGACTAGCGGCATTTCCACGTTGAATGGCCAGGCTCAACCTTTGCCCGAAATGCGCGCCAGCCCTTGGATCCTCTGAGGCGTCGATGAGGCGTAGATATTATACAAATATAATCATAGATATATACATAAACATAGATTGAGCAATCTGACAATTTAAGACAAGGTACGTACTCCTGAACGACGTACGTGGTACAAGCGTAATTTTTTTGTGTCATGTGCAAAACTATGATGATATCATTTATTTAGTATCATCTTTTATCAAGACGTGGCCTTGTTACATAACATGGGCCAAAGTCCACAACAAATGATTTGCACGATTATCGTACTGGAATTTGGACTTCATATTATACTAAAAATATGTTGATAAAAATAATGAAATATACTGATATGTTATACTCATAGAATAAAATGACTTTTCAGATTTTATCGCTTCCTAATCTTATTTCCGACTAGTCACTATAGCGGTCAATATCACGTGGGGGGTGGACGTACAATCAAATAGTAATGATTCATTGTATCGTTACTTAAAGCAACAATGAAAAAATACATACAGACTAATTGAGAACCTTTTTGAAGTCGGATAAAAAGGACAAAATGAAGATATCGTTGATGTGATGTAATGTTTGTGTGAAGATGTGTGTATTAGGTTCATATAAATCAATATTCATTTTATAGTAAATATTTTGCTGTCTCTATTTATTCACTGGATTGAGAATCGGCCAAACCCTTAGAGCTCATCCCCTTCTTCGGCTCTCTTGAGTCTGTAACGAGTACGAGTAGTTACTCGAACCAACCCAAGAAGGTTTGTTTTTTTTTCAAATTAACGAGGAACCGGGTTTTTCAGAGGCGACAGCTCTTAGGGCGCTTCGCCTGAACCTCTATAGAGCCAGAAGGACACCCGAGAAACCTGTTTTTTTGTTTATTTTGTTCCACATAACCCCGCCTTCTGGGGGAAGACGGGTTTATGTGGGGTTCTTATGCACTAAAACCACCCGATGGCCCTTTCACGGTGCATGTGGAGGGTCTCCGGGATCTCCAGTGGAACGCACCGGAGCCCCACTGCACTATACTCGGAGAGCATGTCCCGGGGATGTTAATCCCTCCCCTTGGGCCCTTACAGTGCAAGGCGACACGGGCTAGCCGATGTCGCCTTCTTCCCGAGTCCACTTTAGCATACGACAAAGGGTCCTTTGTCGCCCCGGCAACGTCTTCTACGACGGGCACCCTCGAGAAACCTCGGCTAATGCTAAAGCACTGTGACATAGCTGAACTATATTACTACTAATAATGATTCCAACATACATACATACTGAGTCGTGTTAATTAATTACTCGAGTGATGAAAGCAAGGGACGACTGCGCCCCTGGTCTTGGAGCGTTACCATTTGAGGGGGGATTTTCAGAATAACAATGTTGAAGTGGAGGCTAATACCTCTAGCGTTAACCACGATTAAAGGTACTTATAAATTGCTGCTGAGTTAGGGGCCTGACGGCACTGTCGATGTGTCATATAGTATTAATTAATTACTCCATGAGTTTACAAATTATTTTATCTTAATCAAATCGAAATCAGCGGATTAGCTGTCACAAACATTTTAAAAATAAATAATCTTATCTCTTATATTATTATCGTAACACCTTCGACCACTGCGCTTAACTCATTTTTCTGACCCTATATATTGTTACAGATGACTTCTTATTTGAAACAGTGCTATTAAGATTGTTGTTTGTTTGAATATTCATTTTTAACCGACTACAAAGGAGAAGTTTTTCAATATGTCTCTTTCAGTTTTTTTTATGTCATACATTTATAGCTCCAGAGCCTTGGTAGCTCAGCGTCCGAGCGGTTGGCTTGAGTTCCATAGTGCGCTAGCAACCCGAGTTCGATCCCCGGTGCCGGCACCAATAAATTTGTTGTTGCAATTTTATGTGATGATTTACCACGCGATCGCCGGTGAAGGAAAACATCGTGAGGAAACCTACATGTCTTAAAAATGTTAACCTGACTAAAGAATTCTAAAGAGACTGAAAAGGTGAAAATCTGAAGGCGCAAGGTCAGGACTATGCAGAATGAATTAACACCTCCCAGCCAAACTCTCTTAATTTTTGCTGAGCGGCTAAAGATGTGTTAGGTCTAGCGTTATAATGATGGAAAACCACACCCCCGGCCGCTTTCTCTCAACTTCTTCAGCTTTAATCTCGTCAGTAGTTCGCAGTAGAGTTCAAAATCGATGGTCCTGCCTGGTGGTAACAGCTCATAATGAATAATGCCCTTCCAATCTCACCACACACACAGCATCCGGTCGGCCTTTGACTACGACCCTTTTTCGCACGTTCTTGTCGTACGTGATCCACTTTTCATCACGCCGTACGTTTTATTCTATCGGTTTCATTACGCCGTAATAAACAATCGCAAACGAGTACACGGTTCATTAGGTTTCTTCCAGTGAGCTCGTGAGATATCCAAATATCTAGCTTTTTATGTACCCATTTTTTTTCAAATGCGCCAAAACTATGTTGTTCTTCAGCTACGTCGTAACTACTATGTCGATCTAGCTCCACTGTTTTCAAAAATGGGATCCATTTTATCCGTAATAGAGCGACCAGAGCGACGTGTATCTTTGACATTAAAATTTCCGGATTGAAAACGCTCAAACCAAATTTGTACTACTCTCTCACAGACACTGCACTAGGTCCATAAACAACGCAAATTTTTCTCGCGGCTTGCGTTGCATTATGACATTTTTTGTAGTAAAATTTTAAAATGTATCGAATTTCTTCAATAGACTGACTCATCTTGACAGTACGAAAAACAAATGAAAATCACACATTTTCCCGAATTTTGTATCCTTCATATTTACATTTAGAATTATGTTCATAAAAAATTAAACTTTCAATGATACCAAAACGAGCCAGATACAAATAGTATAGCCAGAGATCTTATTTTAAGTTCAGACATACTATACTGCGAAAAGACTTTTTCCCCAACCTATTATAAAAAGGTTTTAACTAAATCATAGCTACGTTATTTCCCAATAATTTGCAATTATCCCAAATCTTTCGGGTGAACCGCATGCTCGTTTGCCCTATCATCCAAAAATAATGTACATGTAGACCGAATATGACTTATTTATTTGGTTTACTTTCAATTAGGTCCCATGCTAATTTTAAATTTCAACTTAGCCACGTATTTATTCTCTGTAAATCCCAACAGTGGGACATGTAACGTATTTATTGTGAGTTCATCCGCTTCATCTTTTCGGTCTGTATACATTATAGGCGCTAATAGCCTAATGGTTTAGGGTACAGGGTATAGGTAAGGTTGCAAGATCGAATACACCACCCGACTTTTGACGTAAGCCTAAGCTTATTTGGAATGATTAACATTTGAAGATTATTAATATTTGTGAAAAAAAGATATAAAAAGGTATAATAGTTAACTATAAATAGGTAATAAATGGATAAAAATCAAAGTATGACGAATAGTTTTAATATTTCCTTTATTCAACAAGTTCGTACACTCTCACACATTTGTTGTCCCAGCCGTCGGCAGTTGAGGTCTGGAAAATAATTAGAAAATTGTTAAAAACAGTGATTTAAAAATGCAAAAATTGCATTTAGTTCTTTTATAACATTTCGTTTTTGCATTGACACAGTGCCGCTCTTTTTTATACTTTCACAGCATGTGTTTGACCAGGATTTCAAGTGGAAATACAGTCCTGGATGGTAAGGCGCACTAGCTTGCATAGCTTCTATTCTTGAAAATGCATTGGAATCCGAGGGAAATACAGACACTATTCTGAAGATATACTAGAATAGCTATAGACAGTAGACAAACATTTTTTGATCGAGATATTGGTAGCTTTGTGACAATTCTTGACAGCTCACGAATATGAATGAACCATGATTATACGTGCATTGATTCGGTATAGTAATATATCATTTTTGAAGTCTATGATTTTGTTTTAATAACGAACTACACAGATTGGCCAGAGAAACTGGCCTTGACTGTTTCACCGGATTGAGAGGTGGCATAGCTCTTAGGTCGCTTAGCCTAAACCTCTATCGCTAGTAACTCGACACAAGGGTCCCCCGCTGAGGGGTAACTTTGGCTTGGACGGTTACTATGTTACGCGTAAGCATTCCGATCCGAGGGCGCCGAACCACGACTCGGTCGGTTGCTATTACACGGATAATCAAAAGTCTCTACTAACACATGTCAATATATTTTTAAAAATATCAGCAGTACATTAGTAATTATATAACTTGTGGCGTTCAAGAACTAGAGCAAGAGCAAGCATGATTCTCAGGGTTGAAAAGGGTTAATAGGCGATGGGAATAACATAAAGGTTGGTCAATCAACTATGGACGCAGTGGATTCTTATTCTGTTTAGATATGAGTGTCGTAAGAGTACTAACCACTGTTAGAGTTTTCGGTGTGTATTCCCTTAAGTGTGTCAATTTTTTTCCATCAGCACCAACTTGAGTATGTATCATATTATTTCCATCAAACACTACTGTTGATTTCACCTGAAAACAATAAAGCACTTAATTTTTTCTAATCGCCAAAATCTCACATGAAACGTTTAAGGAAATTTCTATTTTCTCATGTCTCTTGAAGACATTGAAGACGAAGATAAGGTGCTAATAATAATACAGCATAATACAGTATCGTCTGCTAATGAAACGCTGTAGGTTCAAACCGACAAAAGTTTAAGCTTATTTGATATAGCTAACAAAAATGCAAGCAGCATTTATTACAATATTCTAATACCAAGCATTCTTTTTCATATCCCAAATTGTCGCGAGAAATGATCTGCTTATGTTAAACAATTTACTATTTTCGTTTCTTTCTTTATTCTTTTCACAATGTTGAATTAAAAATCTGTATCTGTATCTACCCTACAGTAGACTGCCAGCGAATGCTTTTTGTATTATATAATTAAATCAATTTTTAGCACTACATCATCATCGGCCCGTGTCAATCCACTGTTGGAAATAGGCCTTAATTCCTCCCCTAGCCCTTTCCGGCTATCCTCAAGTCATCGGTTCATCTGGAGGAATGGCGGCCTACGATTCTCCGACCCTTGGCCTTTATCCCAAAATTTTCCTTCCCAACCTACTGTCGCAAACTTGACAGATTTGGTCGGTCCACTGCCACTATGTCGACCATCTGTGATATCCGTCGTTCCGTTCGTTTCGAATGTTATCTCTATAATTCTTTCCATCGCTCATTGTGTGACTTTAAGATTGTGATCCAGCACAACTGCGAGAGGCCAAGTCTCTGCACCATAGCTATGAGAACGTGCTGTTTGAAGACTTTCACGGTATTGGCGATAGCGAAGTGAGTTTAGTGTATAAATAGTGTTATTATTTACCTTAGCTCCATCTGCCCTCTCTTCTTCAAACTCTTCACCTAACTTAAAAACTGTTTCTACGTTTCGTATCGCAGTTAACATGGCCAACGTGTATGACCCATCTCCATTTCGAGTCAACATAAAAGAAGGGGTCACTGATGTGGCAGTTTTACGCGTAACTAATCCAACACCTGTAATGTATGGAATATTAATTTCGAGCAGTATTTTTTCGTTTCTAACTTGACTTTAAAAAAAGGAGAAGATTATCAAATCGTCTGTATTTTGCGGCGATTTTTTATTAACTGATTTTGAAATTTTTGTTTCATTGATAAGATTCGTTTTCAATTAGATCCTATATCAATTTTTGATAGCACAGGGCCTAGGGTTCCTGGGGATTTTAATAAAGCAAATAAAATTGAATAATATTCCGTTAAAAATAAATATAACTAATCAATATAATATTCGTCAATAGCCTAATAGGTAGGGTCTGCAAATCGTACGGTCGTAGGTTCGAATTCACCATTACGACTATTGACGTGAACCATCTCCTAGCACAAGCCTAAGCTTAGTTGGAATGGTTAACAAGAATGTTAGTAACATTTTATATAAAAAAAATATTGCTAGCTTTCTTTTTTAAAAATATATGTTTCAATTTTGTAATACGCATAAATTTCTTACCAATAAATTTAAGGAAGTCGTCGAAGTTGTCAGACGACTTCAATTTGTATTTTTTGCCAAGAAACTGCTCCATTGCTAATACGATTATTAACAGAATATAGTAAATTTACAAGAGTAGTCCAAAGCGAACTGATGCTTAAGAGAACTTTGTGATGAGTGACTTTTGATGCTATGTATCGACAAATATATAGTCGCAGACTCAATACTTATCTTGGACACTTATCTTCCGTTATCTAGATATCAAGAATCAATTTATCGCTTTTTAAAAAATAAACTAAATGAATAGCATAATATTAGCGTTTTGTCGTACTGGCCACTTTGATTTTAAATAAACCCCTCTTCAATTCTTATTTCAAATTTATACAACTATTTACACATTCATTTGTTTTTCCTAACCGTAATCCATATGTTTATTCTATCTTTAGTTTTTCTTTGTATCTCTCAGTTTACAAAATGGAAAACTTAAAATATCGCGTTATTCACGAGTACGAGTTCGTCGTGGCACCAGTGCCTCGCTGCTCGAACGTTTAATGACGTGTTGGCGGTGGTGTCGCAAAAGAAAACACAGTGCGTTTTTGGTTCCAACGTTCTCGTTCTGGAAATTTCGACCTGCAAAACAATCCCCGTAGATGGCTGGAGTCCAAGGTTGATAATGAAGAATTGAAGGCTATTGTGGAATCGGATCCATCGCAAACCACGTCCGTGGTCATGTTAAAGGGATCAATGAACTACCTTTGAGATGGCAAAAGTGCGTAAATAACAATGGTTAAATACTTTGATTAAATAAATATGTTATATTTTGAAAAAATCGACCAATTTCATATATAAGAACCCAATATTATTTTAGTACAATTTTTATTTATATATTTAACAATACACGATACTAATCAAAAGGAATGACAGAGATTTTAACAGTGGCAAGACTAGTCAACATTGTCTTCTGCTGTTTCATGCCTTGCAGAATGCCGATGTGAAGTGTAGTTATATTATATTATATTTCACCTGGTGAGAGAGGTGCAGAAGATCAAACTCTTTATAATAGATTAGCAGCGAACCTGGGCTCCAAGTCTGCTGTTTGCGAGTGATGTCTCTACCATTGTCCGTTGCAACCCAATAAGACTACGCCTGACTTTTTTAACGTCAACGTCGACTAATTTATTCATAACAATGCAACAACATGACACACGTACTCGTATTTTATAATTAAACAATTGTAAACAATTGATTTTCTTGGTCTAACGTCAAACTAAACACTCATTGACTTAACGTTGCTTAGAAACGCCATTTTGTGAATGGGTATACCTGCGGATAAAACAGCAATTTCTAAAAAAAACCTTTCTACCTAGATCAATTTTACGCCCCAAAATCACGACAATCGTTGGTGCTGTTTCCATTTTTTGTTTTTATGGACGAACTTCAGGAGGCTGGCCTTTACTAAGGACCTGGCGCATCACTCGTACGGTATCCGTATGACGAGTGCTCTGCGCTCGATCCTAGAGCGTTGGATGCGCAGAAAGCGCAAACCTCTCACCTTCCGTCTGACGCAGGTGTTCACGGGGCATGGGTGCTTTGGGGGCTACCTGTGTCGGACGGCCCATCGGGAGGCCGATGAGCGGTGCCATGATTGTGGCGCTGCGTTGGACTCTGCCCAGCACACCCTCGAGGTGTGCCCGAGATGGGCAGCGCAGCGCCATGACATGGTATCTGCCATCGGTGGTGTAGACCTGTCGCTTTCGAGCCTCGCTCTTGCGATGGTCTCGAGCGACAGGTCTTGGACGGCGGTCGCCTCCTTCTGTGAGACGGTCATGTCCCAGAAGGAGGCTGACGAGCGGCCAGGAGGGAGCGCAGAGGCTCCTCCGCAAGCGACGTATCGGGATGCGCAGGAGGCGTTACGAACGCCTCCTCTTGCCGCCGCTCCCCGTAATCTGGAAGCGGGGCCAGGATGGGTACCTGGCCCCAGCATGCTTCGGCGTCGTCGGGACTTCTCTGAGTGCCGGAGAAGTTCCCTTTGAGGATGAAGTCCGGTCTGTGCCGGGACCGGCCGGTCGTTGGGGTGTCCTGTCGCTGACAGATCCGGGGACACCCCGCTCATAACGGCTCGCGGAAGGTTTAATGGGTAGGGGCTGCCCAGGCCGAGTCCCACACATCCCTCCGGGCCCACCCAGGGTACCGGAGGATGGTCTATAAAAGATTCCCCGCGTGAACAAAAAAAAAGGCTGGCCTTTACTGCTTCACCGGAATGAGAGCTATTAACTTAACACAAGGGTCTCCCCGGTTAGGGGTAAACTCGGCTTGACGGTTACGGCGTAACAAGCGTGACCATTCCTATCCGATGGCGCTCGTGAGGTCCGAACCACGACTCGGTCGGTTACTGTCAAGAAATTCCATTAGCTTACTAGTTTTAAATGCTTTAAGGGAAACGATTTAGCTTTAACTTTCAACAAGGGCATTAAAAATAAGATTCGTCAAATATTTACTTTTCAAATTTATGTTCACTTCTCATATCATATTTATAATGTATTATATTTTCCCATATAATAAATTGTGTACATATTATACTTAATAATTTTAAAAATGATTCAACAAATACTAGGATAATCATAAAATGAATCACCGTTTATAATTACAAACATATCTTTAAGTTTTACCAAAAAGTAGAAGTGAAAATTCAAAACCACAGATATGAATAATATAATTAATGATTTCCAATATGTAGCGACAAATCCAAAGTACAAAGGTCTAGCCGATAGCAGAATGAATCAATGTTTACATTTGCGTAGACTGTTTCGAAAATCTAACGCCATTTAATTGACATCAAAAATTATTTTTCACATAGTTTGTTGTTGTATACAGGGTCGGACTTAAGAAGGACAACCGGGACCAGATTGAAGTCGGTTAAAAAAATATCTTATGCATTGTATGGTATACATATTGTAGATATTTAAATTCTCTACAATTTTACTATGCTACATGCATAAAACTCATAGGAAACGAGATATTTACAATAAATGTGTATAAAATCGGTTTCTTGAAATATTTACGGTCGCGGACAATCTACCATAGGAAGGTTTTGAAACAAGTTTTACAGTGTCACAATAAAGATTTTAAACATGTTTATAGCTGACTGTCTCTCACTCCGGTGAAACTCTCATTCATGAAATTCACACCAAACTTCTTTAAATTAATTTCAATAATAGTGACATGAATCACTGTTTATTTTCTACCGTATGATGAAGTTTCATCTGTTTGAAACTGTTTTCAATGCCGTCTAACCGAAATCAATACTACTAGTCTTTATCGATATCGAATCTATATTTTAGTTCTGCCCAATACAGCGTTATTAAAATCGTACTACCTCAGTCATGATTGAGTGAAAAACATCTCAATTCATGTGGGTTCTTTTATGTTTGTACACAAACGTAAATATAATAATAGGTTGTCAAATATCTCCCTTCCGCCTTTTTGTCTTTTGAATTTCGCGGCTATGTACAAAGCGCTACAGAGCTCGTATCTAGCAATACTATACATAATTTGAAAGGTCTTGACATAACCTACAAAACGACGCTATGCATAATTAGTTTGGATATTGCGTTCAACAGTTATAGACGTGTAAACATGGAGTTCACTAACGCCGAAATTCGCGGCTTGGCCACTGTTTGGGACGATTCACCGGCCTTCGACCACGACCGTTTTCGCTTGATACTGTCGTATGTGATCCATTTTCGTTGCCAGTCACCATCCGCTTCAAGAATGGGTCGAGTTCGTTCCGTTTCAGCAGCATATCGCAGGCGTTGATTCGGTCCAGAAGGTTTTTTTGCGTCAAATCATGCGGCACCCAAACATCAAGCTTTTTTTTGTATCCAGCCTTCTGCAGATGGTTTAAAATGGTTTGGTGACTAACTCCCATCTCCTGGGCGATGTCACGAGATGCCACATGCCGGTCTAACTCGATGTAGTCCATGATTTGATCGGTATTTGTCGTCACAGGTCTTCCGCCGGCTGGCTTATCCATGGTGTCGTTTTCACTGGCTCTGAATCGTCGAAACCATTCCTCCGTGGTTCGAAGTGATAGAGTACCATCCCCCAAAACACCATTAATCTCACGGAACGTTTCTCTAGCGGATTTGCCTTTAACGAAGGAAAACTTTAAAATAGCGCGAATTTCGGCGTTAGTGAACTCCATGTTTACACGTCTATAACTGTTGAACGCAATATCCAAACTAATTATGCATAGCGTCGTTTTGTAGGTTATGTCAAGACCTTTCAAATTATGTATAGTATTGCTAGATACGAGCTCTGTAGCGCTTTGTACATAGCCGCGAAATTCAAAAGACAAAAAGGCGGAAGGGAGATATTTGACAACCTATTATATACACGAATTGATAACCTACTCGTTTTTGGAATGTATCGAATTTCTTCATTAGATTAACTCATCTTGATAATACGAAAAACAAATGAAAATCACACATTTTCCTGAATTTTGTATTTTTCACATTTGACCACCACCACATTTCACCAAATGCAGTTAGATACAAATAGTATAGCCTAAGAGATCTTATTTTAAGTTCATACATACTATACTGCGAAAAGTCTTTTTCCCCAACCTATTATTAAAAGGTTTTAACTAACTCATAGCTACGTTATTTCCCAATGTTTTGCAATTATCCCAAATCTTTATTTCAGGTTAACCGCATGCTCGTTTGCCCTTTCATCAAAAAATAAACATGTAGACCGAATATGACTTATTTATTTGGTTTACTTTCAGTTAGGTCCCATGCTAATTTTAGACCTTCAATAGATATAGAATTCAACTTAGTCACGTATTTATTCTCTGTATAGAGAGTAATGCCCAACAGTGGGACATGTATTTATTGTGAGTTCATCCGCATCTCTTTTCGGTCTGTATACATTATAAGCGCAAATAGCCTAATGGTTAAGGGTACAGGGTATAGGTAAGGTCGCGGATCGAATACACCACTCGACTATTGACGTGAACCATTTCATAACACAAGCCTAAGCTTATTTGGAATGGTTAACAAGATTATTAATATTTGTGAAAAAATATATAAAAAGGTATAATAATTAACTATAAATAGGTAATAAATGGATAAAAATCAAAGTATGACGAATAGTATTAATATTTCCTTTATTCAACAAGTTCGTACACTCTCACACATTTGTTGTCCCAGCCGTCGGCAGTTGAGGTCTGGAAAAAAATTAGAAAATTGTTAAAAAAAAAAACAGTGATTTAAAAATGCAAAAATTGCATTTAGTTCTTTTGTTTTCGAAACTTTAGTTCTTTTTTTATACTTTCACAGCATGTGTTTGACCAGGATTTCAAGTGGAAATACAGTCCTGGATGGTAAGGCGCACTAGCTTGCATAGCTTCTATTCTTGAAAACGCATTGTAATCCGAGGGAAATACAGACACTATTCTGAAGATATACTAGAACAGCTATAGACAGTAGACAAACATTTTTTGATTGAGATATTGGTAGCCTTATGACAATTCTTGACACCTCACGAATATGAATGAACCATGATTATACGTGCATTGATTCGGTATAGTAATATATCATTTTTGAAGTCTATGATTTTGTTTTAATAACGAACTACACAGATTGGCCAGAGAAACTGGCCTTGACTGTTTCACCGGATTGAGAGGTGGCATAGCTCTTAGGTCGCTTAGCCTAAACCTCTATCGCTAGTAACTCGACACAAGGGTCCCCCGGCGAGGGGTAACTTCGGCTTGGACGGTTACTATGTTACGCGTAAGCATTCCGATCCGAGGGCGCCGAACCACGACTCGGTCGGTTGCTATTTCACGGATAATCAAGTCTATACTTACACTTGTCAATATATTTTTGAAATTATCAGCAGTACATTAGTAATTATATAACTTGTGGCGTTCAAGAACTAGAGTAAGAGCAAGCATGAGTCTCAGGGTTGAAAAGGGTTAATAGGCGATGGGAATAACATAAGGATTGGTCAATCAACTATGGACGCAGTGGATATTATTGTTTAGATATGAGTGTCGTAAGAGTACTAACCACTGTTAGAGTTTTCGGTGTGTATTCCCTTAAGTGTGTCAATTTCATGCCATCAGCACCAACTTGAGTATGTATCATATTATTTCCATCAAACACTACTGTTGATTTCACCTGAAAATAATAAAGCACTTAATTTTTTCTAATCGCGAAACTCTCACATGCAACGGTTAAGGAAATTTCTATTTACTCTTGTCTCTTGAAGACATTCAAGACGAAGATGAAGTGCTAATAATAATACAGCATAATACAGTATCGTCTGCTAATGAAACGCTGTAGCTTCAAACCGACAAAAGTTTAAGCTTATTTGATATAGCTAACAAAAATGCAAGCAGCATTTATTACAATATTCTAATACCAAGCATTCTTTTTCATATCCCAAATTGTCGCTGCTTATGTTAAACAATTTACTATTTTCGTTTCTTTCTTTATTCTTTTCACAATGTTGAATTAAAAATCTGTATCTGTATCTACCCTACAGTAGACTGCCAGTGAATGCTTTTCGGAATTAAATCAATTTTTAGCACTACATCATCATCGGCCCGTGTCAATCCACTGCTGGAAATAGGCCTTAATTCCTCCCCTAGCCCTTTCCGTTCCGGCTATCCTCAAGTCATCGGTCCATCTGGAGGAATGGCGCCCTACGATTCTCCGACCCTTGCCTTCATCCCAAAATTTTCCTTCCCAACCTACTGTCGCAAACACGACAGATTTGGTCGGTCCACTGCCACTATGTCGACCATCTGTGATATCCGTCGTTTCGTTCTTTTCGAATGTTATCTCTATAATTCTTTCCATCGCTCATTGTGTGACTTTAAGATTGTGATCCAGCACAACTGTGAGAGGCCAAGTCTCTGCACCATAGCTATGAGAACGTGCTGTTTGAAGACTTTCACGGTATTGGCGATAGCGAAGTGAGTTTAGTGTATAAATAGTGTTATTATTTACCTTAGCTCCATCTGCCCTCTCTTCTTCAAACTCTTCACCTAACTTAAAAACTGTTTCTACGTTTCGTATCGCAGTCAACATGACCAACGTGTATGACCCGTCTCCATTTCGAGTCAACATAAAAGTAGGGGTCACTGATGTGGCAGTTTTACGCATTACTAACCCAACACCTGTAATGTATGGAATATTAATTTCGAGCAGTATTTTTTCGTTTCTAACCGACTTTAAGAAAAGGAGAAGGTTATCAAATCGTCTGTATTTTGCGGCGATTTTTTATTAACTGATTTTGAATTTTTTATTTCATTGATAAGATTCGTTTTCAATTAGATTCCTATATCAATTTTGATAGCACAGGGCCTAGGGTTCCTGGGGATTTTAATAAAGCAAATAAAATTGAATAATATTCCGTTAAAAATAAATATAACTAATCAATATAATATTCGTCAATAGCCTAATGGTTTAGGGTAGGGTCTGAAAATCGTACGGTCGTAGGTTCGAATTCACCATTACGACTATTGACGTGAACCATCTCCTAGCACAAGCCTAAGCTTAGTTGGAATGGTTAACAAGAATGTTAGTAACATTTTATATAAAAAAAATATTGCTAGCTTTCTTTTTTTTAAAAAATATATGTTTCAATTTTGTAATACGCATAAATTTCTTACCAATAAATTTAAGGAAGTCGTCGAAGTTGTCAGACGACTTCAATTTGTATTTTTTGCCAAGAAACTGCTCCATTGCTAATACGATTATTAACAGAATATAGTAAATTTACAAGAGTAGTCCAAAGCGAACTGATGCTTAAGAGAACTTTGTGATGAGTGACTTTTGATGCTATGTATCGACAAATATATAGTCGCAGACTCAATACTTATCTTGGACACTTATCTTCCGTTATCTAGATATCAAGAATCAATTTATCGCTTTTTAAAAAATAAACTAAATGAATAGCATAATATTAGCGTTTTGTCGTACTGGCCACTTTGATTTTAAATAAACCCCTCTTCAGTTAGGAATTCTTATTTCAAATTTATACAACTATTTACACATTCATTTGTTTTTCCTAACCGTAATCCATATGTTTATGTTTATTCTATCTTTAGTTTTTTCTTTATGTCACTCAGTTTACAAAATGGAAAACTTAAAATATCGCGTTATTCACGAGTACGAGTTCGTCGTGGCACCAGTGCCACGCTGCTCGAAGGTTTAATGACGTGTTGGCGGTGGTGTTGCAAAAGAAAACACAGTGCGTTTTTGGTTCCAACGTTCTCGTTCTGGAAATTTCGACTTGCAAAACAATCCCCGTAGACGGCTGGAGTCCAAGGTTGATAATGAAGAATTTAAGGCTATTGTGGAGAAGCGGATCCATCACAAACCACGTCCGTGGCCATGTTAAAGGGATCAATGAACTACCTTTATAACAATGGTTAAATACTTTGATTAAATAAATATATTATATTTTGAAAAAATCGACCAATTTCATATATAAGAACCCAATATTATTTTGGTACAATTTTTATTTATATATTTAACAATACACGTTACTAATCAAAAGGAATGACGGAAGATTTTAACAGTGGCAAGACTAGTCAACAATGTCTTCTGCTGTTTCATGCCTTGCAGAATGCCGATGTGAAGTGTAGTTATATTATACTATATTTCACCTGGTGAGAGAGGCGCAGAAGATCAAACTCTTTATAATAGATTAGCAGCGAACCTGGGCTCCAAGTCTGCTGTTTGCGAGTGATGTCTCTACCATTGTCCGTTGCAACCCAATAAGACTACGCCTGACTTTTTTAACGTCAACGTCGACTAATTTATTCATAACAATGCAACAACATGACACACGTATTTTATAATAAAAAATTTGTAAACAATTGATTTTCTTGGTCTAACGTCAAACCAAACACTCATTGACTTACCGTTGATAAAACAGCAATTTCTAAAAAAAATACTTTCTACCTAGATCAATTTTACGCCCCAAAATCACGACAATCGTTGGAGCCGTTTCCATTTTTTTTATGGACGAACATCAGGGAGGCTGGCCTTTCCTGCTTCACCGGATTGAGAGCTATTAACTCAACGCAAGGGTCTCCCCGGTTAGGGGTAACCTCGGCTTGGACGGTTACGGCGTAACAAGCGTGACCATTCCTATCCGATGGCGCCCGTGAGGTCCGGTCCGAACCACTCGACTCGGTCGGTTACTATCAGGAAATTGCATTAGCTTACTAGTTTTAAATGCCTCTATGGGAAACGATATAGCTTTAACTTTCAACAAGGGGCATTAAAAATAAGATTCGTCAAATATTTACTTTTCAAATTTATCTTCACTTCTCATATCATATATATAATGTATTATATATACCCATATAATAAATTATGTACATATTATACTTAATAATTTTAAAATGATTCAACAAATACTAGGATAATCATAAAATGAATCACCGTTTATAATTACATAGTAATCTTTAAGTTTTACCAAAAAGTAGAAGTGAAAATTCAAAACCACAGATATGAGTAATGTAATTAATGATTTGCAATATGTAGCGACGAATCCAAAGTACAAAGGTCTAGTTGATAACAGAATCAATGTTTACATTTGCGTAGACTGTTTCGAAAATCTAACGCCATTTAATTGACATCAAAAATTATTTTTCCACATAGTTTGTTGTTGTATACAGGGTCGGACTTAAGAAGGACAACCGGGACCAGATTGAAGTCGGTTGAAAAAAAATATCTTATGCATTGTATGGTATACATATTGTAGATATTTAAATTCTCTACAATTTTTACTATGCATGTAAGTAACATAAAACTCATAGGAAACGAGATATTTACAATAAATGTGTATAAAATCGGTTTCTTGAAATATTTACGGTCGCGGACAATCTACCATAGGAAGGTTTTGAGACAAGTTTCACAGTGTCACAATAAAGATTTTATACATGTCTATAGCTGACTGTCTCTCACTCCGAGGTGAAACCCTCATTTTTAGCGTTGCTGGAGTTTCTTCGGCCACTTCTTCTCCCAGCGCCAACGCTTCCCGAAGTGGCACTTAAAGTTAGTTTAGCTTTTTGAATGTCCGAATTATCCGTGAAATAGCTACCGACCGAGTCGAGGTCCGGCCCTCTCGGGCGCCCTCGGATCGGAATGCTTACGCGTAACATTGTAACCGTCCAAGCCGAGGTTACCCCTCACCGGGGGGGACCCTTGTGTCGAGTTACTAGCGATAGAGGTTCAGGCTAAGCGACCTAAGAGCAATACCACCTCTCAATCCGGTGAAACCGGAATATGTGTAGTTCGTCAAAAAAAGACCCTCCCACACCAAACTTCTTTAAATTAATTTCAATAATAGTGATATGAATCACTGTTTATTTTCAAACGTATGACGAAGTTTCATCGACGAATATGTGTTTTATGCTTTATCATGAAAAACTGTTGTAAAATTGTCAATGCCGTCTAACCGAAATCAATATGTACTACTAATCTTTACCGGATCTTTATCTAATATCGAATCTATATTTTAGTTCTGCCCAATACAGCGTTATTAAAATCGCACTACCTCAGTCATGATTGAGTGAAAATCATCTCAATTCATCTTTTTTATGTTTGTATAGGTACAAACGTTAAAATAATATATACAAGAATTGATAACCTCTTCGTTTTTGGAATTCTGTTAAAATAAAAAATGAATCTGCGAAATTAGTGTTATTCGAGAAAGGGAAACTGGTATTGTTGCATCAGAGAAACACCGCTGGTATTATTGTATCAGAGAAACACCGCTGGTATTATTGTATCAGAGAAACACCGCTGGTATTATTGTATCAGAGAAACACCGCTGGTATTATTGTATCAGAGAAACACCGCTGGTATTATTGTATCAGAGAAACACCGCTGGTATTATTGTAACAGAAACACACCGCTGGTATTATTATATCAGAGAAACACCGCTGGTATTATTGCATCAGAGAAACACCGCTGGTATTATTGTATCAGAGAAACACCGCTGGTATTATTGTATCAGAGACACACCGCTGGTATTATTGTAACAGAAACACACCGCTGGTATTATTATATCAGAGAAACACCGCTGGTATTATTGTATCAGAGAAACACCGCTGGTATTATTGTATCAGAGAAACACCGCTGGAATTATTGTATCAGAGAAACACCGCTGGTATTATTATATCAGAGAAACACCGCTGGTATTATTGTATCAGAGAAACACCGCTGGTATTATTGTATCAGAGAAACACCGCTGGTATTATTGTATCAGAGAAACACCGCTGGTATTATTGTATCAGAGAAACACCGCTGGTATTATTGTATCAGAGAAACACCGCTGGTATTATTGTATCAGAGACACCGTTGGTATTATTGTAACAGAAACACCGCTGGTATTATTGTAACAGAAACACACCGCTGGTATTATTGTATCAGAGACACCGTTGGTATTATTGTAACAGAAACACACCGCTGGTATTATTGTATCAGAGAAACACCGCTGGTATTATTATATCAGAGAAACACCGCTGGTATTATTGTATCAGAGAAACACCGCTGGTATTATTATATCAGAGAAACACCGCTGGTATTATTGTATCAGAGAAACACCGCTGGTATTATTGTATCAGAGATACACCGCTGGTATGATTGTATCAGAGAAACACCGCAATCTTGCATGTTGATTTTTCATGAAAATCATAGATTTAATTTCACCTTTGCTAATCTGCTAGTACGGTTGGGCTACTATTGTTTTCCGATAACGTATCACTGAGACTCAAACAGTGTTCCAATTGTTAGTATTTGGGTAATGTTGTACAAAGTGACATCTCACTATCATAAAATAATAAAAAAAAACATCAAAACCCTATAAAAAAAACAACAAAATTTATTACTAATCAAGAGGAATTTTTATGTTTCAAGACGTAATAATAATTACATTAGTAACTACATATTTATTTTTAAAATAACATGACCAGATTTTTCTCTTCTGTTCTTCTGTTCCCTTGTTTTCTATTCTCGTTTCATATCCTTGACAATTTTCTTCAGCAGAGCTCTGTTTACTTTGGAGGTCGAAGTCAAGGGAAGATTTTTCATGAAAATAACGCCTCCCCTCAACTGCTTTGAATCTGCTAGTGATTCTGAAAATGAAATAATAAAGTCACGTCTTTTAATTCAATCAGAGTAGACAGATCGGCTAATTATCACTTCAAGAATGCACGAGGAAGACGGCCCTTAAAGACTGTGGCGGACGACGCGATTACCATTGCACAGGCTAGATATTTACAAATCCACAAAGCGTCCATTCGCGACCGTCGGAGGTTGCGAATAATCCTCGCGCGTTACTACTATTTTATGGACAGGCTTCCCACCCCTTAGATGTTAAGAGCGTTGCTGGAGTTTCTTCAGCCACTTGTTCTCCCAGCGCCAACGCTTCCCGAAGTGGCACTTAAGTTAGTTTATCTTTTGAATGTCCCTTAGTTTATCTGTGAAATAGCAACAAACCGAGTCGTGGTTCGGCCCTCTCGGGCGCCCTCGGATCGGAATGCTTAAGCGTAACATCAACCGTCCAAGCCGAGGTTACTCCTCACCGAGGGGTAACCTCGTCAACTAATGACTTTAAATCGCGTGTATCTGAATACTTTCTACTCAAACAGTAGAAAATTACAAACTGGTATAAATATTGTAGTTTATGTATTCCATGTAAATGCATATTATTCAATCTATGTATCTATGTCTATGTATATTTATTTATCTATATAATATTTTTAAAAAGCTATTCTTAGCGGCACTACCATTAGCCTGCTCTTAACCACCAAAGGCTAGCTGGAAGAAAATGCTAAATTGCATTAAGTTCGTACATGTACTTTTGTACATTCACTTTAGTGCAATAAAGGATTTATCTATCTATCTATCTTTAGCTTTATATATCTTTTTAAGAGTGGCATACCTTTAACCATATCCTTGATTTCTTGTGCAGTTATCGGGTAGTCGTCTTTTGGGACAACGCACGCGACCGCAAGATCGCCATTTTCCTCGTCCGTGACACCCGTGACCGCGACGTCCAGGACTCCAGGGTGGTTAGTAATGACAGATTCGACTTCTATAGGCGATATCTGTGTAAGAAAATGCTACGTAAAAATTTCACTACTTATAAAATGCAAAGATATTGAAGAAAATTATTCATTTTCATGTGGTATAACCTTATTTAACCGACTTTACAAAATAAGGAGGTTCTCAATTTGTCCGTTTTTTTTATTGTTTGTGAATGTTATAGTGCCGTCATTTATGAACCAATTTAGAAAGGTGTTGGTGTTGTTGTCGGCGTAGGACCTTTGAATTCCGAAAATATACCAGAGAACAAACACATCGTAAGGAAATATGCTTGTTCATCCAAGTCTACCAGCTCCACTGCCACTTTAGTTTCGTTTAGTTTGCTGTAGAAATTAGTCCTTTGCATAAATGCCTAGTATAGTGCGCTACTTAGCTAGAACTTGAGCAGATATCTTCAATGGAAGTAAATCAAAGATTTTTATGTTAAGACATTGAAGTAATTACGAAGTGACCATAGACATAGCTAACCCTCTCGTTATAATGAAAAGAATGACGATCCAAGCAGAGGTTCCCTCCTGTAAACTGTAGCCCTAAATTACTCACAATTGAGGTCCAGGCAGAATGATATTGTAGATGCTAAAAACTATCAATGGCATACAGCTTAAAAAATATAGTAGTTAAATATTACATGATAACTGCGATATTTGAGAAGCATTTTGATGCGTTCAACGTAGAAGAAGTTCCAGCTCTCATCCCTGTAGAAAAGATCACCAGATTTTATCCAACCGTCTTCTCCGCGTGATTCTGCTGTTAATTGAGGATTGTTGTAATATTCCTGAAAAGTAAAACACACCGTCAGTTAAGATCAATGACCACATTATATAACATAAAAATTACTTGGCTGCTGAGCCTTTATTTTTTTAAAGCAAATTGTTGTTATTTAAATGTACACTTATGAATTTTGTAAGAAGAATTTTGGTAGTGAAGTAATTTTTTTTTGTAATACGTAAGTTATTTTTAAACGCCATCTCGTAGAAATTATAGGTACCAATACGCTAACATCCTATATATATAGTATAGTATCCTATATGTAATAGTTCATAAAGTACTTGAGATATTCACTAGATGGCGCTATTAGATAAAATATTCGCATTTATTTTACACTTATGAATTTTGTATGAAGAATTTTGGTAGTGAAGTAATTTTTTTTTGTAATACGTAAGTTATTTTTAAACGCCATCTCGTAGAAATTATAGGTACTAATACACTAACATCCTATATATATAATAGTATCCTATATGTAATAGTTCATAAAGTACTTGAGATATTCACTAGATGGCGCTATTAGATAAAAATTATTCGCGTTTATTTTTAATACAGAGCAAAATTGTATCAAAATACGAAATCGTTGGCCAATCTAAACACTAGTAGTTTAAAATTTTATTTAATAACAATCCAAATTTAATTCCTAATCAATATTAAAAAATTATAATATTTATTAATTTACTACAATAAATTAATTTTTAGTGATTTTTATCAATAATCCTAGCGTTCCTTATAGTCCAATTGATATTACCTTAAAAGTAACAGGTCCTTTTACCCAAAGCTCTCCCGTTACGTCTGGTTCCAGAATATCTTCTTGGGTTTCTGGATCGACCAGCTAAAATTATAAAATCTATTTTACTGGTATTCGATACAATAGTTTGACGTTATCATCGAATTGCTTTGAACGACTGCTTTGAAGAGTACTTACTCGATATTCGAGATGTGGCATTGGTCTGCCACAGGAGCCGGGCAAGGCGGCCACTGGGCAGAATACTGTGCCAGCTGTTTCGCTAACTCCATACATCACGTAAACTTCCGCCTCAGTTACTACTTTCTGTAAAATAACTACCTGTACACTGTTCTGTGGAATGAGATGGGGTGTAGATTGTTGTAATTTAAACAATGTAAATTGGTTCCTAGTTGTAATATTATTTGTGTACGTCTACGTACGTGTATATATATATATATATATGAGCCGCGGTAGCTCATAGTCCGGGCGGTTGACTCAAGTTGCATAGTACGCTCGCAATCCGAGTTCGCTCCCCGGTGCTGGCATCAATAAATTTGCTGTTGCAATTTTTATGTGCTGCGCACTCGGCGGTGAGGGAAATATTTTCTAAGCCATGTGAAGTCTACCAATCCGTACTAGGGCCGCGTGGCGGACTATGCCCTTATACTCTCTTTACAGAGAAGGCCTGCGCCCAACAGTGGGACATATATATTATATATAAGGGCTGTAACTTTAAATAACTTATATATATATATATAAAATTGAATGGCAATAGTTGTCAGTTAGTTGCAACACTTGTAATAATTGGCGTCTAACCTAATGGTTTAGGGTACGGCCTGCGAATCGTAAGGTCGTGGGTTCGAATCCACGATTGACTATTGCCGTGAACCATGTCCTAGCACAAGCTTAAGCTTAGTTGGAATGGTTAAGAAGATTGTCAGTAATATTTCTGAAAAAAGAAATATTGCTAGCTTTCTTTTAAAAAAAGACCTAAATAAATAAATATACGCAAAATCTAACAAGATCAATGCTAATATCTCTTTGCTGAACGCATTTATAAGTTAAAAAAGTTAGTGAGAGTTAAAACACATACTCATGCGCACTCACTCACTCAACTACACGCAACACATAAACACGCACACACAATATTAACACTAAGACCTATCAATTTGTATTTTAAAATAGATTATTTTAGAAACATTTGTGTATAGTGAATGGGAGAAGACATCGAATTCGGAATCACAGGTCTGTTAGTACCTAGCTCAGGAGTCAGGTACTTCAAAATTTTTTGTGTATATTTTTGTATTTGTGCGAAATAAAGCTTAAAATTAAGTTAATTCGTGATATGAATGTGGTAGTTACCTTGGCATCATCTAGGAGTGTTTGTGGCACGGCACTGCCACCAAGTAGCAACAACTTAACGCAAGAGAAATCACATCTGCCACGGTCCTCGGGTTTCATTAGTTGTATTGCCATCGTGGGACCGACTATCACTTGCGATGGCTGGAATAGAAATAACGATCTATTCAATAAGTACAATTATGAATAGAAAACAAAACCAATTTCAAATCAAATCAAACGTGACGGACGCTGTCTTTTATTTCCGAAGTATCAGGTACAGTCGTCGACACAATTTTCAATTTGGGTGCGGGTCGGGAGAACCTACGTAAACTGTGATGACTTTCTAATGTGATGGTAAAGATGGAGTTCAAGAGGAACATGAGAAGGAGAAGTTTAGAATAAATGTTTGATATCCTTTGAAACAGAGCACTTACCTGCAGGTGAAGTCTTTGGTAACCATAGGCCTGTACAAAAGATAGATAAATCTTTTATTGCACCATAATATTAGGTACACCGGCTTTTTGTTTTATTTTTTTTGTTCACGGGGAAATCTTCAACAAGATACCCCGTCTTCAGGAGGAAAGGCGGCGGTTATGTGGGGTTTTTATGACTAAAACCTCCCCGGCGGCCCTTCCTCGGCGCATGGTGAGGGGCTCCGGGATCTCCAGAGGAACGCATCGTAGCCCCTCTGCACTGTGCTCTTAGAGGAGCAAGTCCGGGGGGGGGTGGGAGGTTACTCCCTCCTGGGATGTACACCGGCTTAATGCTATTTAAAATTTTCTTCGAGCTAATCTACCAAAGCAATATATATATATATTTAGATAAAATAAATATACATATAAATAAAGGTACGTTATTATAAATACAGTAATAAATACATACAAAGTGTAAATAAGCATTTTTCACTGTTTGTTGTTAAAAATTAAACTGTCTCTTCGACTCCTAGACATTTGTATTAGCAAAGTGTTGCAAATACATTATCGTAGGCGTTTCTTTTTCGTAATTTCTCACCACTTTTTGTACTTTGTGTTTAAATAGTCTTGATAATTACTACCAAGTACTCCTTACAAGTAGAAAGTATTCAGAAGCATGTGATTTAAATACATTTATTGACGAAGCCTCCTTACTATTCATCGGCAAGTAATTAAAGATGATGTCATGATTAAGTTATACACACACATAGGACTGATGATAATAATTAAGATAAATATAAAGAGATGATTACGACAAGAGCATAGTGAATAAGCATTTACAAAGCCAGTGCGTTTTACCGTCCAGGGCTGCATTTCCACTTTACATCAGGTGGAATTGTCGTCAAGCACTCGCTTAGAAAATAAAAATAAATTACCTTATATTTGTTGATTAGAAAGTAAACATGTTCCGGTGTGATGGTTTGTGAGGTTTGTATACGAGTAAATCTCAGAATTGGCGATAGTATAAAATTAAACATCGAGGACAACCATTGTAAAGGCGACAGAACCAAAGTCCTTTCAACTGGTGTGGGAAATTTGGAACTCATTGACCTGAAATTAGATGAGTTTCAAATTACTATACAAGTACTTAGTTGGAAAGGTTACTAAGTCCTTCTATAGTAATAATTAGAGATGAAACGGATATCCGGTAACTATCCGGCCGGATACCGGATAGTATAATTTAAAAAAATCTCATTATTTTACTCAAGGCAAATCAATCATACTCCAATAGGTTATGGACACCGTTTATTTTTAATTTTATAATAGCACATCAAAAATGTTTGTTTTATTAATTATTAGTTTAATACTCAAAATTAACAAGTGGCAAATTGTGGTGAATAAATACCAAATTTTCCGCATTTGTTGGTAAGAGGCGACTCCGCTTACGTGCGATCCGAATGCGCCTGAATATATCCGATCTCGTTTACCGCGCCAATATTCAAATCAAACTGATCGCGTCAACGCAATAAAGGGCCGAATATCCGGCGCTCCGGCCTAGTACCTTGCCGAATATCCGGTATCCGGTATCCGGCCACACTACTATCCGTTTCATCTCTAGTAATAATGGATAGTTCTGAAAAAAAAAGAAATATTGCTTTCTGTCTTTAAAAAAAATCGCCTCATAAAAGAAGCGTTTAAGCTGGGAGAAGATATCACAGCCCTTATAAATTATATATGTACCACTGTCATTCGCAGGCCTTCTTTGTCTGATTCTGATGTTCTTTAACTCCTTCTGAGTCTGACTTGTCGTAGACAAATTTTTTGGAGCCGGCACCAGGAGAACTCGGGTTGCTAGCGTACTATGCAACCTGAGACAACCGCACGGGCATTGAGCTACCATCTCTCTTGCCTGGCGGATGAAGATGACGCCGATAACGCTCCTAATATCTAACGGGTAAACGAGAGTAAGATTCGGATGATTAGATAGATTTGTACAGTTACCACAAGGGCGGCAATCCGATCATAAGGTTTTTGTGTGTGAGCGCAACACGCTGAGGTGTTCCCGTGGTCCCACTTGTAGCGAGCAATACACAGGTTTTCTCTTCCGGGTCAAAATTTGCAGGTCTGAAAATATTTTTTCGATTTTGTAAGAAAAGTGATAAAACAGTGGACCCAAATGTAATAAGATACGATGTGGTTTAAAAAATTAGTCATATTTATTTATTTTAAAACATAAAGAATCAGCTCATTTCTCAATTTGGAAACGAAGAAAATTTTCGTGACATTATCGACTTAATAAATCAAAGTATATCATTTTAAATGTACTATATATATTTGTATACAATACTAGGGTACTCAGACCGCTTCGCCGGGCTAGATATTGCTATAAATAAATCTTATTGTTTAAATAAAATAAAGCAAAAAAATACATCGTTGAATTATTAATTTATCTCTCACAATATGTTAAATAAGTCACATCTCTCCGTATTCATTCTCTTCTATTCTCTTCTCGAGCGGGTAAATATACACAATGCATGTGTCAATACAAATTTGGGTTGTAAAACATTTGAATATCATCATAGTAAATGAAAGCTGTACTTGACAGTTCAAAAAGAGGAGTGCTCCGATTTATTTTTATTTATTTATTTTATTTTTTAAAAAGAAAGCTAGCAATATAAGCGTTGGCGCTGGGAGAAGAAGTGGCCGAAGAAACTCCAGCAACGCTCCTAACATCTAAGGGGTGGGGCCTGCCCATAAAATAGCGGTAACGCGCAAGGATTATTCGCAACCTCCGATGGTCGCGAATGGACGCTTTGTGGATTTGTAGAGATCTAGCCTGTGAGTAAATTCGAGTAAAAATTCAGACGTTCGGAGACAATTCATGTTTCTGTGCTTGACTTTTGATACGATAGGAATATATTTTCATTTGTAATAAGAAATGGAAAACGTACTGGAATTCGTCCACGGGTGTGCTGTCTCCATATTTCGTGATGAATTCCTGAAAGCTGCAATATTTATTTCCTTTGTTGAACGTAACAATTCTTGCATCTAAATTGATATTTCTCAAAGCTTTCGCGACATGTTCTTCTTTGTCACATTGACAGAATATTATTTTCGGTACACTTATCACGAAAGTGTCTTGAAGTTCCTCTGAAAATTTAAATAATTGTAGTTATGTTAACAGTTTTTTATACAACAGGATAAATAAAAAACTTAAAATCTGTCCACTGCCGACTGCTGCAAGGCTACTTTTAAAAAGTGGTTACTTGAACTTGACAACGAACAAACAGAAGCCTTTTTAATCTAAACAATGTAAATTGGTTCATATTTGTAGTATAATTTGTGTATATATATATATAATATTAAGGCAATATTTAGTGACAGTTAAAACACATACCCATGCGCACTTGCTCAACTACACGCAACACACAACAACAAAACATGCACACACAATATAAACACTAAGACCTATCAATTTGTATTTTAGACTAGATTATTTTTGCAATATTTGTGCCTGGTAAATGAGAGAAGATACTGACTTCTGAATCACAAGTCTATTAGTACCTAGCTCGGGAGTCAGGGACTTCAAATTTTGTTTTGTATATTTTTGTATTTGTGCGAAATAAAGTTTATTATTATTATTAAGTTAGTGTGGTATTTTATCTGACTTTAATATAGGATTTTTTTTTGGACGAACTATCACAGTTGGCACAGAGAAACTGGCCTTTACTGCTTCACCGGATTTGAGAGGTGGCATAGCTCTTAGGTCGCTTAGCCTGAACCTCTATTAGGTGGTAACTCGACACAAGGGTCCCCCCGGTGAGGCGATATAGGATGTTTTTGTATCATTTTGTATTATAACTTTCGACTGTGTGTACCGAATTTGATTGTTCTTTTTTATTTGAAATCTTTTGCTTCCGGTTTGGTCCAATTTCAATTTGGTCCATTTATGACAATGTCATCTAAGAGATTTTTTTTTTTTGATTTTCCAACGTCTCAATTCCATTAATTTCGTCCAATGTTTAGGCATTGATTTAACGAATAATAATAAACAAGTTGGTACTTAATACTAACTAAAAAAGAAATATTTACAAAAAATATAACTGTGCCAAACCGTCATTAAGACGTGTCAAAAATTAAGACTTAAATTTGAATCAAATATGTGCGCTATAAGTGGACGCGACAAATCACACTAACCGATTTCGATGATTATTTTTTTTATTTTAAAGGTTGAACTACAAGAGTTTTGTTTATTAATCTGAACCTTTTTTTTTTGTTGACGGGGAGGAAATCTTCAGAAAGATACCCCACCTTCTGGGGGAGAGGCGGCGGTTATGTGGGATTCTTACCCACTAAAACCTCCCCGGTGGCCCTTTCCTGGGTGCATGACGAGGGGCTCCGGATCTCCAGTGGAACGCACCGGAGCCCCTCTGAACTGTGTTCAAGGAGAGCACGTCCCGGGGAGTTTACTCCCTCCTCCCTGTGCCCTCACCCAGCGCAAGGCGACACGGGCCAGCCGATGTCGCCTTCTTCCCGGGTCCACTTTAGTGGACGACTCGAAACCCTCACCCTTGTCGCCCAGTGAACCCGAGGCCCCTTTTAGTCGCCTTGTACGACAGGCAGGGGATACCGTAGTCTTATTCTTGAGAGCCCAGAACTACAGGGCTGTTATTAATCTGAACCTAACCAAACTCTCATCAAAATCGATGAGAGTTTGGTTAGGTTCAGATTATTTCGATTTCGTAATATTCCTACGATAATTCGGAAATACAGAGAGGGCGAAAAACGTTTAACGTTTGAATCGATTTTAAATCGAATTTATTTGTGCTCGTAAATATACTTGTCTTATATTAACTTCCCGATGTTATCAACACTTTACAACGGACATTATTACGTGAAGGATTCATAATTCTCTACATTTTCTAACCTAATCAAACTTTCATCAAAATATTCTTAAAGTACATCCCTTTCCATTAAATAATGATTCAACGAAATTGGTTGGCGTGATATTGAGTAAATCGACTATTTGTGGCGCACACACTTGATGCAAATTTAAGATTTACTCGTATATGGTTGCCATTAGAATTGGACCAAATTTAAATGGAACCACATGACAAGCACCCGCTTTCAAATCAAAAGGAATTATTAAAATCAGTTACACCAGTCAAAAGTTATAAGGTGAGGAAACATAAAAGATATATGAACATACAGACATATGAGTGTTCTATAATTAGTGTAATAAAGTAATTATGACTTACTGATTCCCAGTGTCATGTCAACACCAGCTACATATATACCTAGGTAGAAACCAGCGTACATGGGTATTGTCAGATCGATGTGGTTTGGCGCCATAATAGCGATGACGTCATCGGTTTTCAACCCCAACACACGGAATGCGTTTGCACAATGTACTGATCTGTCTAGAGCAGTTTGAAATGTGTCGAATTCTCCGGTGGCCCCATCAATCTAGTTGACATAAATAAAATAAAATAATTGTACACAAAAGAAGGAAAGCTTTCTATTTGTATTGTATGACTTTTGCACTCATCGCGCGGTAATTAATGAAACCATATGGTTTCAATTATATCTCATATAAATTTTGTTGGCATAGGACTTTGGGTTCTGAAGATACAGCGGTGAACTCCGACTAAAAATCGTTTTTAATAGAAAAAGGGGGCATTCCAGCTTACAACTAACCTGATCTTAAGTGATCACCGACGCCACTGAACATTCACAACACCAGAGGAGCTGCAGGTGCGTTGCCGGCCTTTATGAAAGGAATGTATAGGAATACTAGTTGATTGAGATATTGGTAGGCTTATTACAATCTAATTCAAGCACTTACTCAGAAATTATAAAAAAAAAATATAAGTACAAAGCCAAGCGTCAATAGCCCAATCTATTAGGGTAGGGTTTGCGAATCGTAAGGTCGTAGGTTCGAATCCACCATTCGACTATTGACGTGAACCATCTTCTAGCACATGCTTAAGCTTAGTTGGAATGATTAATAAGAATGTTAAATATATTTCTGAAAATTAGTCCTTCTCAAATCGTCTGTATGTGTTTTTTTTGTTTTGTTACCTCATAACTTTCGACTGGGTGATCCGATTTTGATTTTTCTTTTTTTGTTCCCATGTGGTTCCATTCCTATTTGGTGGTCCATGTCAATTCTGATAATTGCATCCATGAGAAAACCATACAAGGGTGAAATTTGCCTCAAGTATGTGCACGGACAAATAAAGTCAATATCACGCCAGCCGATTTCGATGATACGAGTACATTTTTATTTTCATGAATGTTTGGTTAGGTTTCTTATTCTCAGCCCTGTAGTTCTGGGCTCTCAAGAATAAGACTACGGTATCTGTCGTACAAGGCGACTAAAAGGGGCCTCGGGTTCACTGGGCGACAAGGGTGGGGGCCTGAGTCGTCCACCAAAGTGGACCCGGGAAGAAGGCGACATCGGCTGGCCCGTGTTGCCTTGCGCCGCGAGGGCACAGGGGGGGAGGGAGTAACCTCCCCCCCCCCCGGGACGTGCTCTCCTTGAGCACAGTGCAGAGGGGCTCCGGTGCGTTCCACTAGAGATCCCGGAGCCCCTCGTCTTGCACCCAGGAAAGGGCCACCGGGGAGGTTTTAGTGGGTAAGAACCCCACATAACCGCCGCCTTCCAGAAGGCGGGGTATCTTTCTGAAGATTTCCTCCCCGTCAACAAAAAAAAAAGGTTACTTATTCTATTTTGTAATTTTCGGATTTGAAGTCGGTTTTTTATCATAAATATAGTGGTCTTATTTCTCTATACGGTTACTTGCCTGCATAACATGATCTGGAGCATCTTTAAAGCTCTGCAGTATGATTTTGCCAATGTGATGTCTGTCTGACGGAATCCCAGTCTTGGCGACTACACGGCAACCCAGTTCGTCCATATACCAATGGACGGCATCGTTAGCGTGCTTCTGAAATTTCATATTTCTGAAAAAAAAAATTATATCATGTGTTAGTTAATTTTGAAGCAAAACGATTCAGTGATAATCCAACATAAAAGGGTTAACAATGGTTAAACATTGATCCTGCCAAAGAGTTTTTATTCATGACGAACGAAGAAGACCCGAAGTAACGGTAACCTAACCATCGAGTGTTAAGTCAAATGATTAACTTAGCTACTAGGCAAAATCCCCGTAGTTTTAGGCTTATAGAATAAGGCTACGGAATGCCCTGTCTGTAGTCACAGGCGACAACTGTGGGGGCTTTTGTCGGCCGCTACGGTTTGCGAGGGATTAACGACGGTATTTTATTGGTACAAGCCGATTGGGATTCGAACTCGTGACCATCAGACCGTAGCCGAGCCACTAATTGTTTTATTAATGTGTAGGAAAATACCTGATTATTTATTTTCTTTATTTTCTTCTCTACAGCGAGAGACGTTTAACTTGCTTGCCACCCGGTTGTCAAATGTACTCTGCGAGATAATTGCGCAAGTTTATATATGTACGTTTATGTGTGTTCATGCGTGTGTGTGTGTAAACATTTTGATAGTCAGCTATGTATATACGCATGTATGTATATACATACACTTTAGTCCGATTAAGAATTAAAATAAAAATTATTTTTCTCTTAATTTATTGTACTCTCTACGAAACGCTAGGACGTTGGTTCGATCCACCATTTGACTGTTGCCGTATATTAGCACAAGCTTAAGCTATTCAGTCCTGTAGTTCTGGGCTCTCAAGAATAAGACTACGGTATCCCCTGTCGAAGGCGACTAAAAGGGGCCTCGGGTTCAATGAGCGACAAGGGTGGACCTGGGAAGAAGGCGACATCGGCTGGCCCGTGTCCCCGAAAAAGGTAAGTAACTTTTTGAAGATTTCCTCCCCGTTAACAAAAAAAAGCTTAAGCTATTTAAACAAGAATGTTGACAATATTTATTTACAAAAACTTAACTCCAATAAAATTGAATCGATCCGAGAAGAAATTTATTCTGTACTACTTAGTAAGTTGAATCTTTCAATCACTTCTCGAACTTTTTTTTGACGAACTATCACAGTTGGCACAGAGAAGCTGGCCTTTACTGCTTCACCGGATTTGAGAGGTGGCACAGCTCTTAGATCGCTTAGCCTGAATCTCTATTAGGTGGCAACTCGACACAAGGGTCTCTCCGGTGAGGGGTAAAACACTTCTCGAACGCTTCAACTGTCCGTTTATACTCCTCCTTGTAACGCAAATTATATATTTAACGACTACTTTATAGTTCGTAATGCATTCAATAGTTTTAGTAATAAATTTAATAATGTCGCACGTTATATCAGTGATGCCTCGTGATCGTGATGACTTCAAAAAAGGTTTTCAATTCGTCTGTATATTTTTACGTTTCTTAACGCATAACTTTTTACCGGGTGGACCGATTTAGATGATTTCTTTTTATTTGAAAGCTGATGGTAACCATGTTGTCTCATTTAATTGTATTGTCATGTCATTAGGTCCAATACTAAAAATGGGATCCATAAGAAAACCATGTAAGTCTTAAATTTTTATTAAGTATGTGCGCTACAAATGGTGGAATAATAATAATAATAATAACTTTATTTCAAGCTTATACATTGCTCATAATTTTGTTAGTAAGACACTTAATAACTATGTTAGTAACAATAAAATACATACTAATAATCTTTGTTTTATTTACAATTATTTCAATGACACGTGCAGCCTTAGACAGTGATTAATATACTTGCAATCTAGTGCACATGCAATCATTTCCAGAATGTTGTTGGGGCTGGCTCGCACCCTGCGCACCAGGGATGCGCATCTTTTCCGCATCGTAGCATAAAAGCAATCGAAGCGCGCTTCAGCAAACATCCCTGATGCGTTACAGAAGCGCGGCAGCCCCATTAACAATCTGAATGCGTTGTTATATTGAACGCGAAAGGCGTTATAGGACCATTGCTTGTACTTCGCCCACAGGCTGCTCGCAAAGAACCTCGTGCAGTGAGCTCTAAACAGAGTGACAACGCCCTTCGCTCCCTCTCTATGTCCCCGTCGTCTTTAAGATCAGTGGTGATGATGTGCCCTAGGTACTTAAACTGGTATACCCTACTCAAAGTCGAGCCACATAGTTTAATGTCAGGTACATAGGTCATATACTCGCTTTTCTTTACATTATAGATATAATCACCACGTTCAATATATAGGAATAATCACGCCAACCAATTTAGATGATTCTTTTTTTATTGGAAAGGCTGCACTTTAAGGGTAGTTTGATGAGAGTTTGGTTAGGTTCTGATTCATTCTATTTCATAATATTCCTACTATAATTCCGAAACACAAAGAAGGCGTCCGAGCGTAATAGCGTTTGACTCGATTTGAAGTCAGTTTTTGTTTTTGCCCGTAAACCATACATGTTATAAATATATTTTTTGATTTATTGTCAGCGGTAGCATGATGCTCTAATCAAATTTCCCTGTATTTTTTATATTTTCATTTTTGATAAACACATGTGAAAACTAGTTACCTGCTCATTAGTGACCTATCTGATATTTATTAGAATTGTGTAGCTGTAAGTTCTCCTATAATAAATAAAGGAATATAGTGATTCTCTAAGAACTCTCTGTTAATAATCAAAAAAAGGTATATGAATTAAAACTTGATACAAATAATTTGATAACGAGACGATAAAGAATAAACATAATGACACATACGCACAAATACAAACAGGAAAATGGTGATAAAATAAATCCAAAATAATATACGTTTAAATTTCATATGTTCAAAATAGTACCCTCATGCCAACTTCACGATCATGTACGATAAAGCCAAAACTATCTTCCGCAGTGTGATACAACACATTTATTAACCAACGTGTAATCTTTAGATAAGTAAATAACAATAAAGAAACATTTGCAAACACTTGTTATAGTCACGTAAGATCATACTTTCTTAAACATTTCTAACCGACTTCAAAAATACACTCGTGAGCAAAAATAAAGGGTCGGTTAAGAAAGATTGAATATCTCGGAAGATAAAGACTCTAGCGAACTGAAATAAATTGTGCATGATAGACAATTAAATATTTTTCATGACAATGGACGATTCATCGAGTCTAAGGCAAAAACTTGGTGTCTTGGTCAAAGTGCAACCGTACTTCTCTGCGGGACAGCTTTTCACACTTTATAAAGCTCAAGTCCGGTCGTGTGTAGAATACTGCTGTCACATTTGGGCAGGCGCAGCTAAATGCCATCTCGCAGCTTTGGACTCGGTGGAAAGGCGGGCTAAGAGGCTATTTGGTGACTCAGCTGAAACCAATCTGCTCAGTCTTGAGCACAGGCGTAAGGTAGCTAGCATTTCGGTTTTCTACAGATTGCATTTTGGAGAGTGTGCTCAGGAACTACATGATCTAATTCCCCCATCCCCTTTCCACCATCGGACTTCTAGACGCACTGCGGGATTTCATCCTTTTGTTTTGAACATCCCTCAAACCCGAACGAAGCGATTTGCTTCGTCTTTCATTCTTCGTACAGCAAAGGACTGGAATAGTTTGCCCGCGTCTGTCTTTCCCTCCGATTACAATGTGGGTAACTTAAAGAGTAGACTGAATAGGTATTCACTAAGATAGTATGCCTTACCATCCAGGACTACAGTTCTCCTTAACATCAGGTGGGATCGTAGTCAAGCACTTGCTTAGAAATTATAAAAAATCTAAATTTATTTTAAGGATATTTATAATTAATTTTATGAAAAATACTGTATTATCCAAGTTTACGTAAGATATTCTTTTTCGTTTATGTTTTTAAGTTTATGTTTTTTAATGAAATATAAATAATTTAATAAAAACATTGATAAACAAGGATATTTAATAGTCTATCATGCACAATTTATTTCAGTTAACTAGCGTCTTTATCTTCCGAGATATCCAAACATTCATAACCGACCCTTTATTTTTCCTCACGGCTATGTTTACGAGCAAAAACAGAAACCGACTTCAAATCGAATCAAATGTTAAACGCTGTTACGCGTAGACGTCCTCTTTGCATTTGGTAGTTACCCTCTTTGCATTTGGTAGTTATCCTCTTTGCATTTGGTACTTATCGTAGGGACATTACGAAATAGAATTAATCAGAACCTTTTTTTTTGTTGACGGGGAGGAAATCTTCAGAAAGATACCCCGCCTTCTAGGGGGAAGGCGGCGTTTATGTGGGGTTCTTACCCACTAAAACCTCCCCGGTGGCCCTTCCCTCGGTGCATGACGAGGGGCTCCGGGATCTCAACGTGGAACGCACCGGAGCCCCTCTGCACTGTGCTCAAGGAGAGGGGACGTGCCCTCGCAGCGCAAGGCGACACGGGCCAGCCGATGTCGCCTTCTTCCCGGGTCCACTTTGATGGACGACTCAGGCCCCCACCCTTGTCGCCCAGTGAACCCGAGGTCCCTTTTAGTCGCCTTCTACGACAGGCAGGGGATACCGTAGTCTTATTCTTAAGAGCCCAGAACTACAGGGCTGGAATTAATCAGAACCTAACCCAACTTTCATCAAACTTTTAAAACACATCCTAGCCAATAAAAAATGAGACATCGCTATCGGTTGGCGTGATATTGAGTTATTCGCTCAATTGTCACGCACGTACTTAATGCAAATATAAGAATTACATGGTTTTCTCATGGATACAATTGTTAAAATTGTACCAAATGAGACGACATGAGAAGCACCAGCTTTTAAATAAAAAAAGGATCATCAAAATCGCTTCATCCAGTCGCAAGTTATGAGTCAACAAACATAAAAACATGCAGACGGTTTGAGAACCTACTCCTTTTTGAAAAAAGAGGTTCTTAATTGTCTGTATTTTTTAAATATTTGTCCCCCTCATAGCGCGTTTATTGAACGATAACATTTTTTTGCTTTAAAGGATTTAGTTTCAGTTGAATACCATGTGAATTTTGTTGGCACGTAGCAACTTAGATTCCGTAGATATACTAGGGAAGTCCTAAAAATCGTATAGAAAATTGCATGTTGATTGTGATATAGGTATGTTATCGTTATGGTAAACCCAAGATCGAACGCGATGGAGGTTTACTGTGGACGCCCTTTGCCCAACCTAGGGGACATAGGATGATATACCATAACAACAGCGAACATGAATGTGGAACAAGAAATATAATATTTCCAACGCCTTACAAAGTCATCACACAAAGTCCAATTCATTTATGCAAAAAGCGTTGAATGGATTGCTTGCTGTTTTAATGAAATGACGATGACAAGCAACTGATATACATATTGTTGGGGGTTTGTGACAAACCGATAGACTGATAAGACTGATAAAAAAGACCGATTAACTGTACAGAACTGATTGTATTCTGATACACTTATTTTAATTTTTGAATATCTTAATCATAAGCTAAATATTATAACATGTATATTTACGAGTTAAAACAAAAACCGGCATCAAATCAAATCAAACTTTAAACGATATTACGTGCGGAATATTACGAAATAGAATTGATCAAAACCATTCATCAAACTACTCTTGAAGTACATCCTTTTCAATAAAAAATGAGTCCTCGAAATCGATTGGCGTGATCTTGAGTTATTCATCCATTTGATGCGCGTATACTTAATGCACATTTAAGACTTGAGGCAATACAAAGAAGTACTTTGTAAATGAATGCTCTTAAAAATTACGATTAGCACGCTGTAACCAAGCAATGATCTTAATAGCATCGTTTGCTATTGCAATTTATCAGGCGTTTACATACATATAAGCTAGTATAATATTTGTGTATAAAAACCAAGAAACGCTTAAACACGAATGCTTTCTGTTATACCAGAATCGTTGCAGTTATATTACGCAGTGCTGGTGACGTGGGCTTTCCAAAAAATACTACACAGCAAGGGCATAAGCCACACGAGTATGAGCGATTGGATTCTTTGTGAGTGGATTTGAAGTTTTGTGTTATGTTGTGTTGGCTATTTTTTTATTTTTATATTGGGTCGTCGCTGTTGTCATTCTTATCATCTTTCTTTCGGGCTTTTGATATCCGTCTTCTAGACAATTTTTGTTGGCTATTAATCTATATATACGAAAGAGAATGTGTGTGTGTTTGATCCGTAAAGGCTCCGAAACGGCTGGACCGATTTCAATGAAACTTTCAGGGAATCTTCAGATTGATCTGACGAGTAATCGTGTAAAGTTTGGTGCACGATCGTAGCACTCCTATTTTTGAACTGTCAAATACAGCTTTTCATTTGGGTTTTGTTTTTACATTTATTGGTTATTATATTTACTGATATATACATAGGTGTAGGTAATGATCTTCACCTGCTCGAGAAAAGAATATATACGGCGAGAAATGAATAATTTAAAATATTGTGAAAGTTAAATTAAATATTTAATGATGTAAGTTTGTTGTTTAATTAAAATGAAGCAAAATCTAGCCCGGCGAAGTGGGCTGGGTAAGCTAGTGATTTATAGATGAATACATAATTGATTTGAACACAACGTAATTACCGCATTACTCAACAGCTTCGGCTTAGACGTGGTTAGCGCAACAAAGCGACGCAATATCATAAAACCTTATATTTCCTGTATTCAAGTTACCGGCATTCAAGTTTTTAATAATTAACGTGTTGCCGGCTAAATGAATAAATTATTTATATGTTTACATTTTAATAAAGACTCTCAAACCTTTTAAATCTAGAGGTGGGACAGAGTTAATATTTCAAATCCTCTTACGTAAACCCGTTTTAACGAATGCTCCGAGAAATGTGAACAAATTGGCCGTGCTCTTTTTGAGCGACTTCAAAAATTCAAGTCGGGTGTCAATTCGTCTGCATTTTTGTTGCATGTCTGTGAACGTCATTTGTGAACCGATTTTAAATTATAATAATTGAAATTGTTTATTATCAACAAGGTTAAATATTAATTTTAATTAATCTTGGATTTCAAAAGAGTAATCTTTAAAGAATCAAGTAGAAAAATATTCTTTGATTAACAAATGATAGGTACATGACAATCGTGCACTTAACGCCAGTGACCAGGAATCCAGAAGAAGAAAGAGTAATAGCCCCAAAAAATCCTAATATAACAATGATACTTCGGTGACAAAAGACAACATTTTGACAAATTAGTCAGAGAAGCTGGCTTTTACTGGTTCACCGGATTGATTGGTGGTGTGGCTCTTCGTCGCTCGTGTCGCTTAGCCTGAACCTCTATCGCTAGTAACTCGACACAAGGCCCCCCGTTTTCTCGGCTTGGATGGTTACTTTGTTACGGGTAAGTATTCCGATCCGCGGACCGACCCACGACTCAGTCCGTTGCTTTCACGGTTTAAATTAAGCATTATCTATCCACTGTAGCGGATGACCACTTTGTCGTCTGCTAGAGTGGACCCGAGAAGAAGACGACTCTGGTGATCTCGTGTCGCCTTAGTATTGCGGGGTGTTGGGGAAGGAAGTTATCTCCCCTCGGACGTGCATCAGAACACAGCCTCTCGCCATGCACCGAAAAGGGCTGTTTTAGTTAGTAAGAGCCTCACATAATCTTGGAGTATCTTTTTGAAGATTTCTCCCCTCCCCGTCAGCCAAAAATCTGGGGAAGCGTTGGCGCTGGGATAAGAAGTGGACGAAGAAACTCCAGCAACGCTCCTAACATCTAATGGAAATTTAACATGGTAGACACCGCGGGGCATAACTGTATATTGCGTGATTGCGTGCAAACAAGCTTTTAAATCTTGATAATAATGATGGTAACCGAGAGATTCATTATTTTTTCTGTAATACAAAAACTGGCTAGAAATATTAAATTGTACTAAACAATACAACATTAAAATTTAATTAAATATTGTATTGTTTAGTATGAAATAGGACCAATGATAGCCTAGTGGACAAGCGGTTCGACTTACGTACTATGGTCGCGAGTTCGAGTCCCAATCGGCTTCTACCAATGAATTGTCGTTTTTAAAGTACAAAAAATCGCTTGCTATAAATTCATGGCCGGTCCATAACGACGGAGTCATATGGGACCTAATAAGCTTCTTGAAGAAGTGTTATCGAAATCTATCTCTGTCTGTCTTCTAATTAATAAAATTGACGTATCTGTATAATTTTAAAATAATCGTTTTTTTTCTACATGCATACGAATGCATATACGGTACATACACTAAATAATATTTTGATATTTACTTTATTATATATACATATATATATATATATATATTGCATTAAAATGCATATATATATATATATATGTAAAATTTAAATAAAAGTGTATGTAAAACCTTATTTATACCGATTCGTGTCCGCCTTAGTTCTCACAGGTTTTTTGGCTTTTTTTTTATGCGTGTAAACTAGCGCTTGACCATGATCCCACCTGGTGTTAAGTGGTGATATAGTCGAAAGATAGTACGCGCTAGTTTAGTAAGTGCCTATTCACTCTACTCTTGAAGGCTCCCACGTCGTACTTGGACGGAAAGAAGAAAGAAAAAAAATATCAGCGCTGTGCTACATGTGTGAGCACTGCACATGCTGAGCCAACCCCGTTTCGGCACAAGGTCAATTTTATTCTTTTTTTAATTTTTCACAATTTACTTTTGTTTATGTTGTTTTTATGTCTTTTATTACCTGTTGTTTCTGTGTTCTTGTGCCGAATAAATATTCTATTCTATTCTATTACAACCTGTATCCTTTTTATATTATCGTATGAATATTACGATATAGACTTAGCCAGAAACTAATCTAACTCTCATCAAACTAATATTGAAGTTTTTTTTTTTTTTTTAAAGAAAGCTTGTAATATTTCTTATTTTTTTTGAGAAATATTACTAACAATCTTGTTAACCATTCCAACTAAGCTTAAGCTTGTGCTAGGACATGGTTCACGGCAATAGTCGAATGGTGGATTCGAACCCACGACCTTACGATTTGCAGGCCGTACCCTAAACCATTAGGCTATTGACGCTTTGTCCATCCTTTCCAATAGGAAATGAATCATCGAAATCGGTTGGCGTGATATTGAGTTATTCGTCTATTTGTGGAGCACACACTTGATGCATATTAAGTTTTCTCATAGATCTAGATAATACTAGCTTTCAAATAGTAATTTCAAAGAACCATCAAAATCGGTTCAACCAGTCGAAAGTTATGAGCTAACAAACATAACAAAATACAGACGAATTGAGAAACTTCTCTCTTAGTCGGTTGAAAATGATTTCGATCGTCTTGACGATTGCCTTATGTCTGAGCTCCTAATATAGAATGTCGTTTTACGTAAATGGAATTGTTTCTGGTGAAAGCGAGGACATCATAACGAAATTCAATGATTGTATTCTCTAAAGTATACACATAATAAACACTTCTAGTCACCTTAGTATATATAACGAGTCCAATCTGCGCCTCTGAAAGATTATTTATGGGTTTTATATAATTATATTTTTACAAATAATTATAATTTTATACAAATTATAGAAAATATATTTATATTTTATATAAATATATTCAAACGAGTTCCCTTTTCATTTTTGTGTTCTTATATTTTTTAAAAAATTATTATCATTCTGTATGTGTTTCAAAATGTCTTTTAAATTGCTGTCAACGAATTTGAAAGACTAACTGCAAAGTAATAACAAAAAATAATATTTTTTTAATGCTTAAAAAATTCGCGTAAGCGCAAAAAATAGATTAAGGACGAAGTCGAGGAAGCGGTCGGAAGACTTTATCAGCTGGTCAAGGACGCTGAGACGCTGTCCAGCCCTGTAGTCCTGGGCTCTCAAGAATAAGACTACGGTATCCCCTACCTGTCGTACAAGGCGACTAAAAGGGGTCTCGGGTTCACTGGGCGACAAGGGTGGGGGCCTGAGTCGTCCACCAAAGTGGACCCGGGAAGAAGCGTAAGGCGACATCGGCTGGCCCATGTCGCCTTGCGCTTCTTCCTGGTAACCCCCTTCTCCGCCAGAAGACCCGGCCTTTCTCCGCCATCTTTCTGAAGAAAAAAAAAGGACGCTGAGAAGGCCAACGCCACCCTAAAGGGAAATGTAAGTGGGATGCAGACGGCAGGAGGAAGTAAGTCAGAATTGAAAGAAAGAGTTTTAAATTAAAGTGACCTGAAAGAAAGATAAGATCAGTTAGAAAGGAAGATTAAAGAGAATAGATGAGCAAAACCAGCATAGAAAATAATCATAAAACATTAGAAAGAATGAATGAGGAACTAAGAATGGGACAGAGTACTTGCGCCACGCTTGACGATGTTTTTTTTTTCATAAATATTATTAACATTCTTGTTAACCATTCTAAATAAGTTAAGGCTTGTGTTAGGAGATGGTTTATGTCAATAGTCGAATGGTGAATTCGAAACCAACGACCGTAAGGTCGTCGAATCTTACGCTTCGCAGACTGTAACTTAAACCATTACCTTGATGTACTTTTTTACCTTACTTGGTTACATTTGGTTTTACTTGGTTACCTGGTATAATGTATCTCTGGAATTAAAAAAAACTGTCACTTCTTTAGTCATCGTGGAGTAGACAGAGACAGATTTCGCTATCCGCTTTTCAGTAATCTTATTAAGTCACATATGTGACAATTGGTGAACCCATAGATTTAATGAGTTTATGAGCTAAGATAACCTGCTAAGTGGTTGAACTGAAGACCCGATAGGGTTTCGAATTCCAAGTACAAAAAAGTCACTTGCTAAATTTGTACCCGATATATGGCCGTAGCCCTTGCTACACACTGCACGTTGCAAATGTTGCCTCTCTGTCTACCCCACCAAGGTTTACTTGCATGCGTGATATTAACAACAGCAACGTTTCATTATTTACTTTTATATGTCGATAAGTATTTAAAAAAATATGTCGAAACGTGGATCATTTATTTGTTATCGCTTGTTTGAAAATAGATAATTTATAGATAAAACTTGTACTATTACTGTGAATCTAAAATTACAGCCGTCTTTGTCTACCCAGAGTTTAAAATACATATGGAATTCAATTGTGGAAAGCTACAATGTATATATAAAAAATCTGCAATTTATATATATACATATATAAAAATCTCTCTGTCTCTCAAAAATTTGTCACTCTCTCCTTCCTTTAAAGCTTTCGAGTCCGTTTATTCTCATCGGGGTAGACAAAGACGAAAATCACTCTCTGCTTTTGGCCTCTATTATGATTTATAACAAGTTTGCCATTTAGCCAAAATAATCATTGGAAAAGTTAGAAAATTATTTTTTGTACACGTTTATGTACTCAACTGTTACTCAAAAACATTTGTCATGTATAAAATGAGATGACATTCGTGCTGCCGACCATTTTTTTTTCTTTCTTTTTATTTAAAACACAGAAAGCTAGCAATATTTCTTTTTTTTCCAGAAATATTACTAACAATCTTGTTAACCATTCCAACTAAGCTTAAGCTTGTGCTAGGACATGGTTCACGGCAATAGTCGAATGGTGGACTCGAACCCACGGCCTTACGATTCGCAGACCGTACCCTAAACTATTAGGCTATTGTAAAGATGAATGTTAAGCAACTGAGCTAATACTATATAATTACTAAACTAGAAGTAGTAGTCAAGTACACTAGTAGAAGTCAAAGGTCAAGAAAAATGTCAGTGATAATGAACGCTGTAAATTGTCCGCAACTTCGTAAATGAACAAAAAATAAACCGCGATAAAATACGTAAAAGTAGCATTATTAATTACTAGCTAACTACCCCGGCTTTGCACGGCTGGCACTAATTATATTATCATAAATTCAAAACTCCGAAAAATGCACCGATTTCAATCAAACTTTTAGGGAATCTTCATATTGATCTGACGAGTAATCATAAATCATAAAGTAAAGTTTGGTGACGATCAGAGCACTCCTCTCTTTGAACTGTCAAACAAGCCATACATCGTACTTTTATTTCTGACATTAACTTGAGCCCGATTTGTTTTTGTATAAATGTTATGAATGATATTGTATTTCCTGATATGTACGTGGGTGTAGGTCATGATTTACACCCGCTCGAGAAGAGAATGGATAAGGAGATTTTTTTTTTATAATTTCTAAGCAAGTGCTTGACCACGACCCCACCTGATGTTAATTGGAAATGCAGTCCTGGATGGTAAGGCGCACTAGCGTAGTAAATGCATATTCACTCTACTCTTGAAAATACCGACACTGTAATCAAAATTGTAATAAAAAATAATAAATAAATAATGTAATAAATGAATAATTTAATATTTTGTGAGAGTTAAATTAAATATTGAATGATGTATATTTATTGTTTAAATAAAATAAAACAAGGCGAAGCGGGCTGGGTACGCTAGTCGTATATAATTTGCTATAATCGCCATTGACTGAAGTGTACCATGGGTATCCGGATAAAACGCCATTTTCTAAAAATGAAACCTAACTAGATCGATTTATCGCCCCCGGAACTGTCACCAAATTTCAAGGAAATTGTAGGAGCCGTTTCCGAAATCAAACATCACTATATATTTATACAAGAATTACTCGTTTAAAGATTTCAGATGATACAAGATAGATAGATAGATTTAATTTATATAAAAATATATTATATTTAAGTATTTTATTAATATTTTAATGCAGACAACTTTCATGAGGGAAGTGATAGTGTTTCTCGTTCGCATCTATTAGTTATCGTTTACCGAGGTGAAGTCCTATTACGTATTGGATCGCCTTGAATAGCGGACGCGTTGTAAGCGGAAAAATGAATTGCGGAATGGAACAGTATCTTGGGAAAAAATATAAATTGAAATCGTCGGAGAACTTCGACGAGTACCTTAAATTTATTGGTGAGTAATTTATACGTATTTTTATTAAATAAATTAACTATACGTCTTATTATTTCTATTCATTTTGATGCAATTGGTTTAACAGACTGGTTGTGTGAGTTGGAAATAACTGATTTTATATCCATAAATATAATCTATTGATGAAGATACTACTTGTAGACATAAAATACGTAGACATCGTTTATATCTACGAATAAAAAGGCGATAAAATTAAAACGTAATCTAACTTTATCGCCTTTTTTATTTCAAAACGTGTTATTACGGCAACTTCAATAGGAAAATTAACACGCCTGTGTTTAAAGGTTGATTGAACATTTTACCTAACTTTACAGCTCTCAAATAAATAAATAATTTAACAGTTAAAGATTTTTTTTAGGGAGAGATGTGTAGTGTTCACAGGCTCTCAAATAGTCCGGTCAACTTGTGTCGAGTTACTAGCGATAGAGGTTCAAGCTAAGCGACTTAAGAGCTATGCCACCTCTGAATCCGGTGAAGTAGTAAAGTCCAGCTTCTCTGGCCAATCTGTGTAGTTCGTCATTAAAAAAATTCTAATTCTATTTAGATTTCATTATATATATCATTCATTAGACATTTTTTGGTCTTGATTGACTGGACATTATTTAAGCGTCAATAGCGTAATGGTTTAGGGTACGGCCTGCGAATCGTAAGGTCGTGGGTTCGAATACACCATTCGACTATTGCCGTGAACCATATCCTAGCTCAAACTTAAGCTTAGTTGGAATGGTTAATAAGATTGTTAGTAATATTTCTGAAAAAAAGTAAAAAACAAGTATTATTCTATACAAATGTATGTTCGTCTTTGTACACAAATGTGTACAACAACACAACACACAAATGTGAACATATATATATATATATATATATATATATATATATATATATATATATATATATATATATATATATATATATATATATATATATATATATATATATATATATATATAATATATATATATATATATAAATAAAAGAGAGTGTGTGTGTTTGAACCGTATAGGCTCCGAAACGGCTGGACCGATTTCAATGAAACTTTCAGGGAATCTACAGATTGACCTGACGAGTAATCGTGTAAAGTTTGATGACGATCGGAGCACTTCTCTTTTTGAACTGTCAAATACAATTTTTATCTACTATGATTATATTCTATTGTTTTGTAACTCAAATTTGTATTGACACATGCGTTGTGTATACTCGTATTTATGTCATTATCAACCACATTGAAGTACAATAAAGTATATTGAAGTATAATAAATCCCTAAATTACATGAATGATATTGTATTTACTGATTTGGGTGTAAGTAATGATCTTCACCTGCTCGAGAAGAGAATAGAAGAGAATGAATACGGAGAGAAATGAATAATTTAATATATTTTGAGAGTTAAATTATATATTTAATAATATAAATAAAGCCAAATCTAGCCTGGCGAAGCGGGCTGAGAGCACTAGTAACTTATATTCTAGTTACATAAGACTATTATACTTTTAATTATTGTTTGAAAACAAAAAAATATTTAATAAATTGCAGGTGTTGGCTTCATATCTCGTAAAGCTGCTAACTCCGTGTCACCACTTTGTACCTTGACGCGAAATGATGATGGCACCTACACCTTGGCTATGCTGACAACTATACGGAATATTTACACAAATTTCAAGATAGATGAAGAGTTTGAAGAAGAAAGAGCTGATGGAACCAAGGTAAAGGGTGAAAACTGAAATATTTACATAACAATGGATATAAAAAATATTGGCAGTCATAGGGGAGTCCCGTTATAAGTAATAACTGTTATAATTTGCAGGTCTCGTAGAATAATATAGTCCAACAACTAATACACCTGCTTTATTGAGACAGCGTAACGTTGTACAAAGAATTATTTATAACGAATACCGTCACAACTGCGCGTCCTCACAATCTTTAAACAAAATTAATTAGAAGTCAGATAAGGAACCAATAAAGTTAAACTATTGTTTACAATGTGACGATCAACTAAATGATTAATTATGAATTAAAGATACAATAAGGTTCAAGTAAATCATTACGATATCATTGGAAGTAGTTATTATGCGTAACAATCGCTGCGTCATGTGTTGCCAGCTAACATAACTTAAAACTTAGTGTAAAGAGTCTCAAAACTTCCCAATGGAGGTTTAATTCAAATTAAACACTGTCTATAGTACCTGAGTGAATTTACACAAATGAAGTAATCAACGTAGGTCCTGTTCTGGGATTCGGGGTAACTGTGTTCCTGGTGGTGCCCGTCTCAGTGGTAGCAATGCCGCCTGTAACTACAGGCGGGTCACGGGTTAGGACATTGTTGTAGGAGTGCCCGGTATATATCGATATTACATAAAATATCGATATGTGGACTCGATATATCGCTTCAATCCGATATTCACAGGCCGTCTCTATAACGAGAATATAAGGACATAATCCGCCACGCATCTCCAGTGCGGATTGGTAGACTTTACATGTCCTTACGACGTTTTCTTTCATCTATCATGTTCATGTCATGTTCTTTATTAATTTCAGGTAAAATCAATTATGGTGGTTGAAGGTAATAAATTAATACAGACTCAAACAGAAGATAATGGGAGAAAATCGACACACGTAAGGGAATTCTCGCCGAAATCTTTAATAGTGGTTAGTATTTCACAGCTTTCTTACGAATTTCAGACGTCAATAGCCTAACAGTTTAAGTTACATGCTGCGAAATATAAATAATAATAATAATTACCATAAGTACACACCGGCGCCGGCTCTTAAAATGGTCATGTCACGTTCTATTGGGATCGATCTGTCATCACAGACAGGACTATCATCGCCCATAAGTTGGCGGCGGAAAACTCTAGCGTAGATCGTTAATGCGCCTAAGTCGAAAATAAGGTATCACAGGCGAGTGTGTCTTGAGCTAGGCTTTGTCGACTCAACTATTCGATATATGGAAGCGATATATCGCTTTAATGTTATAATATCGAATCATCTAATGTCGATATTTATATCGATATATTTCATCCGATATACGAAATATCGTAAGAAATTAAACAAAAAAGCATTCCATTCTTTCTTTTATTTGTGATTGACAACGAGAATAAAACCCTTCCTTGCGCTGCCATCACGAAGAGTGTAGTGCAGTATGTTACTACACTCCTACTCTTCACGATGGCAGGACTTGTTGTATAAATTTTATAATCTATGCATGTAGTCTGTACTGCTAGCAGAATCAAATTAAATAGTCTGGACTGGTGTCCGAAGCGAGAACCGGACACTCTCAGATACGCGCCGAGTACTCTATTAGTACAAAACTTTTCTAATATTTAATTTTAAGCGCCAAATAATTGTAAAAAAAATTCGATATATGAAAAATATCGATATATTTGTACAATTTATCGCGTAGTATCGATACAACCTCACGATATATTATATCGATATATTTTTGGCATGAACATCCCTATCTGAAATACCTTTAGTTTAATACCAATTACCTTTTTGTTTGTGGGCGGTAGGTAACGTAAGATCAAATGACCCGTGCGCTAGTTTCCCTCTTCTATAAGAAAAAAAATACTCCATAACGCCTAATATTTTAGCGTCAATAATGGCTTAGGATACGGTCTGCGAAAAAGAAATATCGTTAGCATCATTTAAAAAAAAAATGTTATTTATGTGATTTTTTAACCGGCTACAAAAAAGGTGGGCAATCTCAATTCGTCTGTATGTTTTTTATGTTTGTTACCATATAACTTTCGATTGGGTGAATCGATTTTGATGATTCTTTTTTTGTTTAAAATCGGGTGTTTCCATGTGGTCTCATTTAAATTTGGTTCAAATCTAACACTGACATGCATGAGAAAACCGTATAAGTTTTAATTTGCATCAGGTATGTGCGCAACAAATGGACGAATAACTCAATATCACGCCAACCAATTTTGATGATACATTTTTCCGACCTCAGAGGGAGCGAGGAAGCTGGTGGCTATGACCTTACAACATTGATGACTTTCTTCTGGCATTATGCGACCAAGGTGTGTGTGCGTAGTTTAGGGTATGATGGGGCTGACATGCCCAAAAGGGCAAAAGTCCCGAAAATAAAGAAAAAAATGATACATTTTTTATTGGAAAGGATGTACTTTAAGAGTAGTTTGATAAATGTTTGATTAGGTTCTTATTAATTTTATTTCGTAATATTGTTACGATAATTCGGAAATACAAAGAGGGCGTCCGCGTGTAAAAGAGTTTAATGTTTAATTGGATTTGAAGTCGGTTTTTGTTTTTGCTGGTAAATATATTTTTTGACTGTTTCATTTATTTTCAGACTTCAACTGCAGAGGGATGGAATGGTATTTGTGTACGAGTGTACGAAATTGTTGAATAAAAATTATAATAGATAACTCTGAATGGAATAATTACTACAATGAAGGGCTTTTAGTGCAATAGAAGAAACTAGTATTAAGGAATTGTATATAACAATTAATTAAAATAAAATTAATTTTAGTTGATTTCGATTTTAAATTATACATTTTTAGATCTATGCGGTACTTATTCATGGTAACGAGTATAGTGATTGAGGTGTTTTATTTTGACTTAAATCAATCGAGCTCGCGTCAAGTTGTATAGTAGTATGCAGCTCGACTGTCAACCCTACCTACGTAGGGTTGCAACTTGCTTGGCCCCCGAAGGGTTCTCGGCTTGTCGTGCCGGGGCTCAGTAGCCCGTGTGAAGGGCTGCCATGGAGGGCTGCAGCGCGGCCTCCAGGTTTAGGAGCCTGTCCATTTCGGCCAATGTACGAGTCGCGGGGAGAGGAGTGTTGGTGTATCGTTGCCACTCCTATCCCCCGCGACTCAGCGGTGCTGCACCGCGAATGCGGTGGTGGGCCGCAGCGGGAGGGGCGACTCCTGCGGCGGCCGCTGGAGGAAGTCGCGGGGAGAGGAGTGTTGATGTGTCGTTGCACCGTTAATGGTGGAGGGGCTGCGGCGGGAGGGTGACCTCCTGCTGCAGCCGTCTGGCTAGCGGCGGGGCCAAACATCTTGACCGTCGCTGGGGCTGCGGACGAGGTCAAACTCGCACTCCTGGCCCTGGTACGGTGGCTCCAGGTGACCGACTCGGGGGTTTGTCACCCGCTTGCGGGAGGCCTATGGAGGAAGGCGCGCCTTAGGTGTTGCGCCTGCCTGAAGGGTAGGGGAGGAGACGCCGAAAGGCGTCAAGTCGCGGGCGGGGCCGCGGAGGTCTCTCTGTTCCCGTGGCCTTGCCACCATACGCGACCGTGGGGAACACCCTGCGGTTTAGTCGGTGAGGGCCCGACATAATTCGTCCTCCCCGGGCGGCGTTTACGCGGCTAGGTACGTTCCCCAAAGGTTAAAAAAAAATTATAAAAAGGGTGCAACTTGCTAGCAACCCGAGTTTGTTCCCCGGTGCCGAGTTTGTTGCAATTTTAAATGCTTTACGAAGCGTTTAGCGCTGAAGTAAACATAATGGAAACCTATATTTGAGAATTTTTGTTTTACGATTTGTGAAGTCTGCCAATCTGCACTAGCGCTTCTTGGTGCGCTATGTTGTTATACTCTCTGTACAGGGAAGTTTATTGGGACTACCTACACAAATTAGCCAGAGAACCTGACTTTACTGCTCCATCGGATTAAGAGGTGGCATAGCTTTTAGGTTGCTTAGCCTGAAATTCTATAGTTAGTAACTCACCACTGGCTAGTAAGTTATCTCTCTCTAGTTATCCCTCATGTCTGAGGATCGTGGTCATCATCAGGGTTGCACCTGAGCGGATGATTTGCCTCCACCGGCTTCTGTCCAGCGCGTCTCTTTACAGCACTGTAAAATTTGTCGGTGAACGGCCGCGAGATCTTTTTCTGCGGTGTTCCCAACTACGATCAGTTTATCTAGACTTCGTCGCCTCTGGCATTGTGTGTCCGGAATACGCCAGGATTCTTTGTCGGCAAACGAGTCTCAATTTGTAGTTGGCTTAGATAGATGCATACGCTTCGAAGTGCACTTCGACCGGGCTTAACCCCAAGATCGATAAGGCAGTGGGTGCCCTGCACAGACTGCTGCCTAATCTTGGGGCCCCAGGGAGGGAGTCCGCCGCCTCTGTTGAATCTGCGGCGATCCATGGCCCCTACGGGCGCCCGTGTGGTAAACCGCTTCACGAAGGTGCAACTGGCGCTGCAGAGCTAAGCTACTTAGCCTCGCAGCGCAAGATGGCTATCTGATCGCACGAGGATACCGTACGGTATCATACGAGGCGGCCACTATCCTGGCTCGGTTCCCGCCGCTCGACATTTTGGCGGAGCTGGACGCGCGTGTGTACACGCGCGTCCGGGCCGTCGACGGCGGGGCCGGGCCGCCCCTGGATGCGGGAGAGGTGCGTCGGCAGGAGCACAGGCGGGCGATGGAGGTCTGGCGCGAGCGGCTCGGAGCGTCGTTGCTCGCGCCAACGCATCGTCTGTGCCTTCCTGCCGAACTTCGAAGCCTGGCTTAAAGGAGGAATGACGCGCACGTCACATACCGTTGATATTGCGGTACCTCACCGGGCACGGGTGCTTCGGTGAGTACCTGAACAGGATAGGGCGCGAACCGACCGCGCAATGCCACCATTGTGGCTGTGATCGGGATTCCGCGCAGCACACGCTAGCCGTGTGCTCCGCGTGGAGGCGGAGCGGCGGATCCTGGTCCAGCATATCGGTAAGACTCCCCGCCGGCGGCAGTAGCGGCTGCGCTGGCGGGGAGATTCAAATGGAAGGCGCTGGTCTCCTTCTGCGAGCCGCAATGACCCAGAAGGGTGACTGCAGAACGGGATCGGGAGCGGGCCGATCCCGTTCGGAGATGGCGCAGGCGGGCCGTTTAATTCGATTTGAAGTCGGTTTTGTTTTTGCTGGTAAATATATTTATTGACTGTTTCCATTTATTTTCAGACTTCAACTGCAGAGGGATGGAATGGTATTTGTGTACGAGTGTACGAAATTGTTGAATAAAAATTATAATAGATAACTCTGAATGGAATAATTACTACAATGAAGGGCTTTAGTGCAATAGAAGAAACTAGTATTAAGGAATTGTATATAACAATTAATTAAAATAAAATTAATTTTAGTTGATTTTGATTTTAAATTATACATTTTAGATCTATGCCTAATTCTATTCATGGTAACGAGTATAGGAATTGAGGTGTTTTATTTTGACTTAAATCAATCGAGCTCGCGTCAAGTTGTATAGTAGTATGCAGTTGACTGTCAACCCTACCTACGTAGGGTTGCAACTCGTCGGCCCCCGAAGGGTTCTCGGCTTGTCGTGCCGGGGGCCTTAGTAGCCCGTGCGAAGGGCTTCGCCATGGAGGGCTTTCGCAAGGCGGCCTCCAGGTTTAGGAGCCTGTCCATTTCGGTTGATCAAAATGAGTCGCGGGGAGAGGAGTGTTGGTGTATCGTTGCCACTCTCCCTATCCCCGCGACTCAGCGGTGCCGCACCGCGAATGCGGTGGTGGGCCGCAGCGGGGCGACTCCTGCGGCGGCTGCTGGAGGAAGTCGCGGGGAGAGGAGTGTTGATGTGTCGTTGCACCGTTAATGCAGTGGAGGGGGCTGGGTGGCGGAGGGGTGACCTCCTGCTGCAGCCGTCTGGCTAGCGGCGGCGGGCCAAACATCTTGACCGTCGCTGGGGCTGGGTGGACGAGGTCAAACCGCACCATTCTGATGGCTCCAGGTGACCGACTCGGGGGTTTGTCACCCGCTTGCGGAGTGCCTATGGAGGAAGGCGCGCCTTAGGTGTTCGGGTGCGCCTTGCCTGAAGGGGGGAGGAGATGAAAGCAGTGTCAAGTCGCGGGCGGGGCCGCGGAGGTCTCTGTTCCCGTGGCCTTGCCACCATACGCGACCGTGGGGAACACCCCGGTGGTTTAGCCGGTGAGGGGCCCTCGACATAATTCGTCCCTCCCCGGGCGGCGTTTACGCGGCTAGGTACGTTCCCAAAGGTTAAAAAAAAATTATAAAAAAAGGGTGCAACTTGCTAGCAACCCGAGTTTGTTCCCCGGTGCCGAGTTTGTTGTAATTTTAAATGCTTTACCAAGCATTTAGCGCTGAAGTAAACATAATGGAAACCTATATTTGAGAATTTTTGTTTTACGATTTGTGAAGTCTGCCAATCTGCACTAGCGCTTCTTGGTGCGCTATGTTGTTATACTCTCTGTACAGGGAAGTTTATTGTGACTACCTACAAATTAGCCAGAGAAGCTGACTTTTACTGTTCCATCGGATTAAGAGTTGACATAGCTTTTAGGTTGATTAGCCTGAAACTCTATAGTTAGTAACTCACCACTGGCTAGTAAGTTATCTCTCTCTCTAGTGTTGGTCCCTCATGTCTGAGGATCGTGGTCATCATCAGGGTTGCACCTGGAGCGGATGATTTGCCTCCACCGGCTTCTGTCCAGCGCGTCTCTTACAGCACTGTAAAATTTGTCGGTGAACGGCCGCGAGATCTTTTTCCTGCGGTGTTCCCAACTACGATCAGTTTATCTAGACTTTCGTCGCCTCTGGCATTGTGTGTCCGGAATACGCCAGGATTCTTTGTCGGCAAACGAGTCTCAATTTGTAGTTGGCTTAGGATAGATGCATACGCTTCGAAGTGCGCTTCGACCGCTTGGTCCCCAAGATCGATAAGGCAGTGGGTGCCCTGCACAGACTGCTGCCTAATCTTGGGGCCCCAGGGAGGGAGTCCGCCGCCTCTACGGAGGTCTCGTGCGATCCATGGCCCTCTACGGGGCGCCCGTGTGGTGTAACCGCTTCACGGGCGTCCGGCGCACTACAGAGCTAAGCTACTTAGCCTGCAGCGCAAGATGGCCATTCGGATCGCACGAGGATACCGTACGGTATCATACGAGGCGGCCACTATCCTGGCTCGGTTCCCGCCGCTCGACATTTGGCGGAGCTGGACGCGCGTGTGTACACGCGCGTCCGGGCCGTCGACGGCGGGCCGGGCCGCCCCTGGATGCGGGAGAGGTGCGTCGGCAGGAGCACAGGCGGGCGATGGAGGTCTGGCGCGAGCGGCTCTCGGAGCGTCGTTGCTCGCGCCAACGCATCGTCTGTGCCTTCCTGCCGAACTTCGAAGCCTGGCTTAAAGGAGGAATGACGCGCACGTCACATACCGTTTCGATATTGGTACTCACCGGCACGGGTGCTTCGGTGAGTACCTGAACAGGATAGGCGCGAACCGACCGCGCAATGCCACCATTGTGGCTGTGACTGGGATTCCGCGCAGCACACGCTAGCCGTGTGCTCCGCGTGGGAGGCGGAGCGGCGGATCCTGGTCCAGCATATCGGGTAAGACCCCGCCGGCGGCAGTAGCGGCTGCGCTGCGGGGCAGACGCAGCCAAAGGCGCTGGTCTCCTTCTGCGAGTCAGTAATGACCCAGAAGGAGACCGCAGAACGGGATCGGGAGCGGGCCGACTGCTCCGGAGATGTGGCGCAGGCGGGCCGGTGGCAGACCGGCCCGCAGCCCTGTAGTTCTGGGCTCTCAAGAATAAGACTACGGTATCCCCCACCATGTAGGAGGCGACCAAAGGGGCCTCGGGTTCACTGGGCGACAAGGGTGGGGGCTGGAGTCGTCCACCAAAGTGGACCTGGAAGAAGGCGACACCGGCTGGCCCGTGTCGCCTTGCGCTGCGAGGGCACAGGGGAGGGAGTAACCTCCCCCGGGACGTGCTCTTGAGTTGTGCAGAGGGGCTCCGGTGCGTTCCACTGGAGATCCTGGAGCCCCTCGTCATGCACCGAGGAAAGGGCCACTGGGAGGTTTTAGTGGTAAGTAACCCCACATACCGCCGCCTTCCCCAGAAGGCGGGGTATCTTCTGAAGATTTCCTCCCCGTAAACAAAAAAAGGATAGATGCATTGGTGCGTTTCGCAGTCCAGGGTATCCTTATTATCTGTTGGAGGGAGACATTTGCCATGGTTATAGTAGGTTATATCTGTGCAAATATTCACCGTTAGCTAGATTATATGTACAACTGTAGCTCGCTCGTCCGCCGGACGTACGTTGCAAATTCAAAGTTCCCTATTATAGGGTACTTTACAACCTACTGTACTTGTGTTATTGTAACGTTTCTATAACATAAACCAACAAACATTCAAATGATAATATTCGTGTAATAATTCTTACGTTATATCTTCTTTTGATAGCGAATGCACTTTATACCCTTAATACATTGCTCAAGGCTATTTAGGCAACATAGCTATATCTAGATCCAATTATCTCTCACAACCGGTGATAGCCGTTCATCAGTGGTTGGCAACCTTTTCGTCCAAAAGAGCTAAACACATCAATATACAGTTGAAATTTATTTAAAGAGTCACCATTTTAACTAAGGCATGGCTAATAGGAAAACATATTAGGACAAAATTACACTTCTGTGCGTGCCTTTTTCAAAAAAATCTTAGTTTAAATAAAAATAAATTGAATCGAGTAATCTATTTTTTACAACTGCAATGTACGGTACCTCGATATTTGTCTGGCACCGTCATCATAGATATTTTTGTGGAAGTCTCTGAATACACGGAATACGAAGTGCAACTTGTCAATTGTTATAATAATAAAATATATTTATTCAATTAAGTAACTTAGACTCATCATTACATTAAATAACTATAATGTAATGATGAGTCTAAGACCTTAGATTATAATAATAATATAAAAATATAATATAATATTATACTAACGGCTTGACTATGCTTATGAATACCTTACCCCATGTGAGACGGCGCAACATCTGTTTACATAAACACAGTAAAGCCTTTGAGCAATCATGCTCAGAATGCTGTTGGAGTTGGTCCGCACCCTGCGCACCAGAGATGCACACCTCTTGCGCATTGTCGCAAAAGCAAACCGATGCACTACAAAAACGGGGCAACCCCAACAGAACCCTGAACGCGTTGTTATATTGAACACGGAGAGCGCTGTACGATCTTTGAGTATACTTCGCCCACAGACTGGATTATTCTCCCGAGTATTTACCAATTGGCGACGAGGGAAATTAACAACCAGTGCGTAGTTAGTGGAAAAGAACCGTTGCTGTTAAATAGTGATAAAAATGTCAGTGGGAACAATCAAGGAGCATCTTTATAAGCGAGTACTTGACTACGATCCCACCCGATGTTAAGTAGAAATCCAGTCCAATCCAGGATGGTAAGGCGCACTTGTTCAGTAAATGCCCATTCATTCTGCTCTTCAAGATGTCCACATTGTAATCGGGGGTAATGACAGACGCGAGAAAACTATTTTAAGCTAAGCTTAATACAAAGAAAAGCGTTTTGTTCGGGTTTGAGGGATGTTTACAACGAAAGGATGAAATCCTGCAGTGCGTCTTAGTTACATTGGATCATGTAATTCTGGAGCACACTCTCCAGAGCAAAATGACACGTGTCTGCATTAAACGATCCGTAGAAGAGCCGCAATCGAAGACTCAAAAAGCCGCATGTGACTTTAGATTTTCAAAACAGTCTTCCCAAATGTTAACATTGATTCATTCTGCTATCAGCTAGACCTTTCTACTTTGCCGCTACATATTGCAAATCATTAATTACATTATTCATATATGTGATTTTGAATCTTCTACTTTTTGGTAAAACTTAAAGATAACTTTGTACAACCTTTTTCCCTAGGGTCGGAATGCTTACGCGTAACATAGTAAGCATTAAGCCGAGGTTACCCCTCACCGGCTTCTCTGGCCAATTTGTGTAGTTCGTCATTGAGAAAAAAAAAGGGTTGCCAACCACTGGCCTAGATAGTAGTTTAACGTTCCCTTTTACAACCTTAATGGTCGGGCGTTCGAATCTCGTTAAAATAACACGAATAACAAATAGGACCTGGATGACCGATGTTTTTTGGGTAATTATATTTAGATACGAATTTTATAATGATGAAATATGAATCATTTTTTTCTATCTTACCGACATAAAAATAAAAAAATGGTTCCGTAAATCTTGTAAACGTAGTTTAAAAATTAATATTATGACTTGTGGTACACACACACACACACACTCACACTATATAATATATATAATTATTATGTTAAATTGATGTATATATGTGCACAATTGCAACATAATGGGTGGGTACTGTTTCCTAAAACACAGGTTTTCCTAGTTTAGGAGACAGGACGACAATATATTTAGTGATATAGCTGTATGTGTGAACAATAAAGATATTATTATTATTATTCTATTATATCTTAAGGTGTAAAATTCATATGAGACCAAATTGAAACCAAATTATTAAAGAAAAATTCAAAATAGGTTTATAAATGACGGCGCGTGTTTACCTTCGGTCTACGAATAAAAATAAAAAAGTAATATGTTTTAAAATTTCCAATTGTAACTTTACTACTATTTACTTGGTGAACACACCTTAAAGTTCTAGATAAGTGAAATTATACGGAGTTAAAAAATACGCTATCAAACAAATAATACCTACATGGGAGTGATTATAAAGGCCGATTATCGGCAAGTGCGGTTAATCATTGTTCGCGTTGCAGCGTTCGAAAACCGGTAAAGGAAATTGCAAAATGGCGTACGAAGGAAAACTGTACACACACGAGAAGGACGACAATTTCGATGCTTTCATCGACAGTATTGGTAAATATGAACATTTTTAAACGACTTCAAAAAAAGTAGCACACAATTCGTTTGTATTTTTTATAATGCTTCGTCCATCCATAGCACTGTTCATAATCAGATTTCGCTTTGAATTCATGTCATGTTAGACTTTGGGTTCTAAAGATATACCGGGTTGTTACCTCCTTAAAATCGTATGGAAGAATACTTGTTGATTCTGATTGCGGGTGAAGGCGGCGTTATGTGAGATTCTTACACACACTTTGTGAGGTGTATACTGGAATCTCCAGTACAACGCACCGGAGCACCTCTATACTGGGCTATAAAACATTTTTCGCAGTGCAGACAAAAGCCCCTACCGTTATTGACCCGAAATCCTTTTAGTCGCCTTTTACGACAGACAAGGGATACCGTAGTCTTATTCTATGAGTCCAGAACTACAGGGCTGAAAAAAAACCGCCTAAGCCGAGGTTACCCGTGACCGGCGGGCTCTTGTGTCGTATTACTACCAATTTAAATACAAACTAAGCGCCCTTAGAGCTATGCGACATCTTAATCTAATGAAATAGTCGAGGTCATTATCTGACTAATCTGTGTAGGTAGGTTCAAAAAAAAAACCTATTTTATTTTAATTTACACGTATTCAAGAAGGTCAAATGAATGTCATCATTAAATAGAAATATGATTAGTAACAAATTGTACCTACAACTAATTCCTCTTAAGCCACACATGAAGTGTTATTTATCATTTTTGATGTGATAAAGTGGTATTTGATATAATTTAGGTAAAAGTCGTATATGATATCTTACTGATAACGGGATATTTTATTAGAAATTATTAAGTCATCAATGCCTTATCAATCGTTCGATAAAGACATATCGAATGATCGGGTCATTGTGCTTACATATGTACTCTCCACAGTTATCAATACCTTTTTTTGAGGAAAATTAAACTAAATCAACGTCCATAGTACTAAAGGAGCTGCGGATGTGCTGCCGGCCTTTTCTTTTAGCCCAATTCATTAAGCAGGCAGTTCAACCACCAAACAATCTAACCAACTTCTTGTAAGTGCCGCCCTTATACGCCTTTCTGAACTAAATTCCGTCGCGTCGCCCGGAGGCCTTTCACGACGTTCGACACGTTCTTGACGATCCGAACGACGTGATGACCATTGCACAGGCTAGATCTTTACAAATCCACAAAAGGTCCATTCACCACGGTCTAAGGTTGCGAATAATCCTCGCGCGTTACCGCTATTTTATGGGCAGGCCAGGGGTGTCCCTTAAATGTTAGGAGCGTTGCTGGAGTTTCTTCGGCCACTTCGAAGTGGCACTCTAAGTTAGTTTAGCTTTTGAATGTCCCTTAGATTATCCGTGAAATAGCAACCGACCGAGACGTGGTTCGGACTGTATATATTCAGTTTTGATTTTTCTCAGTCAGAAACTAGCCGGCCATGTTAGAAAAAAAATTGTTTTATTTTCTAGGCTTACCAGATGATCAAGTCGCTGCCTTGAAGAGCTTCAAACCCCAGCAGAAACTCGAGAAGAATGGAGATACCTTTACACTATCCTCTGTCACCCCTGCCAACACCAAAGTAGTCACTTTCAAGCTCGGTGAGGAGATTGATGAAACAGTGGCTGGTGGACGTGTTGTAAGTTATGTCTATTGCTTTTTCTTACTACTAGTGGACTAAAGTTGAAATTAAAAATGGCCATGACAAAAAAATTGTAGTAACTTAGAGTTAGCACTTTTATTAACAAAACAAAGTAAACAATTGAAATTCTACTTTGACCCAGGAATTCGAGAAATGAAATCACATATAATTTGCAGCTCGTAACTTATTCGGTGAATCTGACGGTCATTATTTAATATACTTAATCATTGCCAAGCAACCGTATAATATCCTCTTGTATTTGTATCAAAAACATATTGTATGTATGAGCAAATGGTTAAATTTATTTATTTATTTTTTATTTGCACACAATAAAAAAAGGTACAAATAGGCGGACTTAATGCCAGTAGGCATTCTCTGCCAGTCTACCTTGGGGTTGTATAGAGACAAAGTAACAAGTGCAAGCTATATGAGAAAATAATAAATAAAAGAAAACTATAATAAATGCATGCATTTATAATATACATACCTACTTACAAATATAATTAAATTAATTTATCGTCAAAATGCACATATCCTTTCTCTTTTTTATAGCATCCTCTTCATTCCATCTACTCCAATTTACCTTAAAGAACGTTTTGAATTTATCCACCTATCCGATCCTCTATCCTTTAAACTAAAAACCCCTACTCATTCCTCAAACTTTTATGGGAAGTCATTCACATTGCGGGCTACTAGACTGTGGAATGCCCTTCCAAATTCCATTCGGCTTGCTAAGTCCCTACCTGCTTTTAAAAATTAGCTAGCGCAACATTATCAACCGATTTCGTCGGAACTATGATATATCTATATTTTATGTATTAGTGTATTTAATGATAAATTATTTATGTAGGTATATTTAGTGTAAGTTGTTAATTATATGTATAGATTTGTTATCATATTTGTATTTCTAACGCCATCGTCCTGTTTTGTTGTACAACATACTGTAAAATGTACCTTACATATGTTTGATTTGTTTTTGTGTACAATAAAGTTATATCTATCTATCTATTATATATAATAATAAATAGATATATATATATAATTATAGATGGATAGGGACAGCAATTGTCAAACTATTCCTTGCTTAGGTAAAGCTTCCATAGTAAATGTTTGAAAGTAGATTTAGTTCCATCTGAATAATCAGAGAATTGGTTACGAAATGGTAGAAATCTCTCCGAGTTTATGAAGGTAACATTGATAGGATGAAGTAGAGATTACTACACTATTTACTAAACGGTTTGACTTGCGAAATTGAATCCCAATAAAAATATTAATATCCGTTTTTTAGTTCGCACTAAAAGTTTTGTGTTTGTTAACGTAAATTGTCGGATCAACGGATCCATTGTATCATAGACATCTAAAGACATGAATAATAAAGTGATCAATAAATAAAAGCAACTTTTTTTAATTAAAGCCTTACGTACGATTTCAGGCAAAGACAACATTCACCTTCGATGGCAACACTCTAACCCAAGTACAAAAATTCGACGATGGCAACGTTTTAACAACCAAGAGGGAGTACCATACGGATAAACTTATAGCGGTAAGTTATTTGCGTAATTGACCAATCATTTTTTTATATCATTAACGAAATACATACGAAAGTCTTTAAATGGTATATTCTTTTGGACTCTGGTCGACGGCATCGATAGATTATACAAATAGCACATAAGCTTGACAGCCAGCACATAAATCATTGATAATCATAGAACATAATTTAGTATAGAACAAAATCGCTTCCTGCTGTCCGTCTGTTCGCGGTAAACTCAAAAACTACTAAACAGAGCGGTTCTCGACGAACGTTTTAGTATATTTATTAAGATTTCGTATACATTAGCTAAAATATACCCGTCTTCGAGTTTTCAAAGAAAACTGCATAAAGCCTTTGAGATATAACAAAATAATGTATGGTGGAATTGTGTATCTTATATAGGTCCGGAAATCCGCGATGGCATATATCTCTTAAGGATAACATACTATATCCATATTAACATTTTAAAAACTGGGCAATTATGAACCGGTAATTGGAAAGCTAATTACACAAATACGGTATCTTTCCTTTTAAATTCATTAGTTGGCTCGAGTATTTTGTGAATATCATTTTTTCCTTAACGCCATGCAAATTGAAAAAATACCTTAGGAGATATCTATATATATATAAAAGAGAAAGTGTGTGTGTGGTATATTTCATTTAGGCTCCGAAACGGCTGGACCGATTTCAATGAAACTTTCAGGGAATCTTCAAATTGACCTGGCGAGAAATCTTATAAAGTTTGGTGACGATCGGAGCACTCGTCTTTTTGAACTGTCAAGTATAGCTTTTATTTTACTATGATATTACTACTACGGTTATGATATTGTATTTACTGATATGTACATGGGTGTAGGTAATGATCTTCACCCGTTCGAGAAGAGAATTAATACGGAGAGAAATGAATAATTTAATATATTGCGACAGTTAAATTAAATATTTAATGATGTAAGTCTATTGTTTAAGCAAAATAAAAGAACATCTGAGAGCTGGGTACGCTAGTAGCAAGATAAAAATAACGCGCAATATAATTTCGTGTCGCCCTGAAAACTGAACTACGTAAACTAGATATCGTTTTTTTTAAATTCCACGCGGACGAGGTCGCGGGCACAGGTAGATGCAAATAATCTAACCATTCATTTTCTTTCAGACGATAACAAGGACCAACTGGGACGGAACAGCAGTTAGATACTACAAAGTCTAAGATTAATATATGTATGATTCTATGAAGCGTCAATAGCCTAATGGTTTAGGGTACGGTCTACGAATCTTAAGGTCGTGGGTTTGAATCCACCATTCGACTATTGACGTGAACCATCTCTTAGCACAAGCTTATGCTCAGTTGGAATGGTTAATAAGAATGTTTGTAATATAACCTTACCTTCTTTTAATTAAAAAAAATCTTAATAAAAAGCTTTTGTTAAATTTAAATGGAGTTAATTTTATTACCTTGAATATATACCACAATAGTAGTAATATTAATTTAGTTTGTTTGCAATAAAAATTGTACATTATATGAAAAACTATAAATCGAATAAAGCTACATGTCTTCTGCCGCCATTTTGAATGTATTGTCCAATATTTAGAACAAAAAAGTGAAGAAACAAAAAACAATTAAAGATAAAAATAAATTCAGTTTTTATTTGTGTGTTTGTGTTAGTATGTACAGTATACAAACTATTAATTTACAATTACTAACTTTTCAATGTGGTCATAACATCTACTCTTAATCTACAATCATCTGTCATCATCAATATACAATCTACTATCAATAGCCAAGCAAGCAAAACACATAGATAAGAAAGGTTAAGAATTTGCGAATCGTCAGGTCCACCGTTCGACTATTGACGTGAATCATCACCTAGCACGATTATTTTATCTTTTTTGACATTCGTGCTCTTTGTCGTTAAGGAGTACTAATCTAATTTTGAATAGTCATAAACGTACCAATCTCTTCAAATTCGTACAAATATAAATAAAAAACAGTTTTGTAGTGTTCTTAAATCGTGAAATTTTTTTCATTGGTAAAGAGGGTAATTCTGGGCCTTTCACCTGCGTATCACAACAGAAGGCGTTTTGATCAATCCACTTGCTTAATTGTAAAGATTGATTTAGAGCATGTCCTGTATATCGACGATAAGCTTCGAGCTTCAGGTCTTGTTTTATAATACGCGACAGAGTCAGAGAGAATTTTCATTTTTCGCGATTAGATTTTGTACACGTGTAGTTAAAGATTGTCTAACTACACACATTTTTAAACAACAACTACAAGTTTCTTTGGCCACGTCTTCTCCCAACGCTAACGATTCCCGAAGTGGCATATAAGTTAGTTTAGCTTAGATTGTCCCAATAGAGTCAATAAAATAGCTACCGAACGAGTCGTGGTTCGGCCCTCTCGGGCGCCCTCGGATCGGACTGCTAACGAGTAAAAGTAGTAACCGTCCAAGCCGAGGTTGCCCCTCACCGGGTGGACCCTTGTGACGAGATACTAAGAGCTATGCCACCTCTCAATCCGGTGAAGCAGTAGAGGCCAGCTTCTCTGACCAGTGTGTTAATTCGTCCAAAAAAAACATATCTTGGATAATATTTTTTAAAGACCTGTCGATCACTTTATATACCATATAATTTTTTTATAAGGTTATCAAGGGTAACAGTGGATGCAATATCTTTAATGACTAATGAGTAATAAAGTCTTAATAAATCTAGATTTTGTGCTTCCTAATGGGGTTTCGACGAATTCTGGCTTTAACAGCATTAACAGCCTTTGTGAACTACAAACGAACGAACGAACGACAGCACGCTGCCGCCCTAATCTTTTCTGGTCTTCGACTGAGAAAGTGTATCTATTAATAGTACGATATATGTACATACAGATATACAGATGATACCACGCTCTTGAAATGTCTGAAATATGATTATCTTTAACATCCTTTTTTTTTAATTGTTGACGGGGAGGAAATCTTCAGAAAGATACCCCGCCTTCTGGGGGGAAGGCGGCGGTTATGTGGGGTTCTTACCCACTAAAACCTCACCGGAGCCCCTGTGCACTGTGCACGTCCCGGGGGGAGGTTACTCCCTCCCCCCCTGTGCCCTCGCAGCGCAAGGCGACACGGTCCAGCCAATGTCGCCTTCTTCCCGGGTCCACTTTGGTGGACGACGCAGGCCCCCTCCCTTGTCGCCCATTGAATCCGAGGCTCCTTTTAGTCGCCTTGTACAACAGGCAGGGTAGTCTTATTCTTGAGAGCCCAGAACTACAGGGCTGATCTTTAACATCCTATTCCATATTGTAATTTGATAATATAATAATAATTACTATATTTCAAACTAAAAGTTTTGCTCTTAATTTTGTTAACAAGACAAGTTATCTTTTAAATCGTCGTACACATTTTGATCTCTATTATCTTTACAAAATTCTTAATGGCCATGTTGACTGTTCGGATATTTTAGGAAAAATTAACTTCATCACTATAACTAAATTTTTAATTCAACCCTCTCGTGTTCTACACTTAAGCAACTCGTATTTAAACATATTTGTTCCACCTCAAGCGAAAAAAAACTATACAAGTAATCGTTTCCTCATCAGAAGTTTGCACTATTACAATGACAATTTCTGCAACGTGGAGGACTTAACTTCAGAAGTGTATATTTTTAGCAACTCATTTATTAGGTTCAAAACTTTAATTGTAAGTAAATTCTCCTGACTGGATTCTGTTTGATTCTTCTAGTTTGTACGCGGATGCAAATTGCAAATTATAATAAACTAAACATTCCCGGCACTGTTGGTCGATAAGAACTTGTAAAAAATATATAATGTAACATAATAGACAATAAGGACTGTTTGTTGCCATAATAAAGAGAGAAAAAAATAACTTTGTCAGTAACAATACAATATAAATAAATATAATAATGTCTGTATGTCTAATATTATTTGAAATTAAGACTGCGTTTCTATAAAATGTTTAGAGAAACAACATTTAATGTCCGTATTCTAATTCTATTATATATAAATGTTATGACACATTACATGACAGTGACATTATACATTTCAATAATTATTGTAAAAATACAAAAAAGAAATAAATTTAAGTAAAGAGGTTTTATATCTTTACATAAATATTTTTTTTATTTTATATACAATTATTCTATGACACGTGCAGCCATAGGCAGTGATTGATATACTTGCAATCTAGTGCGCAGGCAATTATGTCCAGAATGGTGTTGGGGCTGGCTCGCACCCTGCCCACCAGGGATGCGCATCTTTTCCGCATCGTAACATAAAAGCAATCATCGCGCGCTTCAGCAAACATCCCTGATGCGCTACAGAAGCGTGGCAGCCCCAACAGCACTCTGAATGCGTTGTTATATTGAACACGAAGAACGTTGTAGGACCTATGCCTGTACGCCCGCAGGCTGCCCGCAAAGAAACTCGTGCAGTAAGCTCTGAACAGAGTGAGTTGAACACGAAAAAAAATGTGAAATGGCGCCGAATTGAAAGAAGTTTTTAAAATAATATACGTGTATTAAAAAAAAACAATTAAAAAGTTGAAAATAAGGAAACTTTTTATGTAACAGTATTTATCGCCGATTAACCGTCGATTAGTGAATTATTTGTAATTTGTATTAAAAAAATAACGCTTGTCGGTATCGTACGTACAAAAAGCACTTTTTAGCTTAGGTTGGTAGAAAGTGGACAGCAATTATTATCTCTGTCCACCCCGCTAAAATATGAACTAGACCTATGTGTCACCGTGTATTATCTTCATTATGAGTCAAGCTCAACGGTCGAAGGTAAAGTCAGGTAGTATGAAAAATAAGATAAGATTACAACGAGTAAGGAATATTTTTTTCCGCTGCAACTTATACGCTGATAGTGATATCATTAAAAAGATAATAAATTGATACACTCATCGTGAAGCAATAATTTTATGTGTTACAAATAAATGAGTCAAAACCTAATGAGTAACTACATTTTCCTATACCTTGCTTCATCTTTCAACGTTCCCGCAATGCTGGGGATTGTCACCACCGAGACAGTTGCTCTTAAACAATCCGCTCAACACTCTTCTATGCTTTCAATATGACATAAATTGTACAGAATATATTATATTACTTTATTTTGTTTTTGCACATATTAAAAAAATTACAACTACCTTTACGAACAAAAACAAAAATCCACTTCAAATCGACACATTGTATTACTTATTATTGTAGGAATATTATGAAATAGAATTAATCCAAAGCTAACTAAATTCTCACCAAACTACTCTTTCAGTACTCTCCTTTCCAATATCTTATATTAACGCATTGGTAAGAAGCCATTTAGAGACGTACGCTTACATATGGAATCCTCATGAAGACAAATATTGTCTCATGGTGGAGAAGATACAAAATAAATTTTGTAGATTTCTATAGTATAAGCAGTACGGGGTGTATCCTTGCTTCCCACTGATGTACCCGAGCCTATTTGTACTGGGCATGGTCGGGTACAGCAGGCTGCAGGTGAGGAGAGACGTCGCACTGATTAAATATGTGTGGAGGGTTCTGCGGGGCTGGGTTCATCACCCAGAAGTGCTGGCCGCGTTACAGTTGCGGACGCCTGACAATTACGTGTGCATGCGCCGTCGTCCGCCATTGTTCCTACTGCCTGTCTCCAAGACTAACCTATCCAGGAACTCTCCGCTGTCGCGCGCGGTTGGGTTTGTTAATACCATCTCACTGCACATTGATATATTTTGTTGCACAGAGTCTGTGTTTATCGAAGCTGCCTACAAATGCGTAGAAGGTGTTTGACTTTATTATATTTATATATTATTGTCAATACATCAAGCAGCTTTTTATTTGTTTTAATTTTAGTAATAGATATTTAACTAAGTTTTTATAACATCATATTGGTATTATCTGTAACGGTGTTATAATTTTTGTTGATTTAAATAAATAAATAAATAAATCTTTAAACGTGCAATTCTTGTACGTGCAAATATTAATATAAATGAAATGTGATTTGTGTGACAATGAATGAAATTTAGCATACAGGGGGTTTGAGGGGCGATAAATCGATCCTGCAAGGTTTCATTTATAGAAAATGTCTTTTTAACTGGTTATAGGATGGAAAAAAACAGTATTATTTTTTTAAATAATTAATTAATTCTATATTGTTTTTAAAAATAAAGTACGAAAGACTGCGTGAATTGGAAAAAATGTCAATCGACGTGCACTTAGTACAATGTAGGTTATAGCGGCATATATATGTAGCGGCAATTCTAGGTTATTTATCGGGGTAGACAGAGAAAGCAAACGATAAAATTAGTGATAATTTGCAAGCATGCCATAAATAAAAAAATACAACAGTTTTTTTGATTCGAGTAAGTCATAAGTGGGTGCATAAGATTAAATTTATCAACGTGTAGATATAGTACGGCGCCGTACCTATATCGATAATATCTATAGATTTGAACACATCATGTTCCTAAATTGATAAACTTACTGAATTCTCGGGTAGGCAGAAATTACCATTTACTAGAAATTTACATCGCATCGCTACATTTATTTTCGGTAACAGTTTTATCTTTTTATTTTGGCGGAAGATTTAATAAAAGAAGTTGCTGATCAGTCTCAGTTAACCGAAAACAAAGCAACCAAGTGCATCAAGCCCTGCAATTGGAAACCGCATCAGGAAAACTGAAAAAAAACCGCAGCAGCAGTCGGTAGAGGCGGCTACTGATTGTCACCATCCCGGCCGCCGACTTTTTGCCACGGATCAAACTTCAAGATTTATATTGCTGCCCTCGGTCGGTATTATGTTCACTGTGAAATTGTGAAAAAAGTAAAAAAATTAGTTATTCGTTTCTTACATTTACCATCAAATCGTGCAAATTTTTATTAAATTTCAACAGCAGGCATTTGTCTTTAAGGTGGTAAGTTGAACTGTGTAAATTATGTGGATCGTGCATTTGAGGTTAAATTCACCACTCTGTCTATAGCCCAAAATGCCTAGAGGACGACGTGTGACGAACATCGGCTGCCGCACAAGACATGCAAGCCAGCAACAAGTGTATTCACAGAACTTAAGCGAAGAAAGATAAAATATAATAAGAGAAAATGCCCGATTGAGACAACGCGTGAGCACACGAAGATCATTGGCATCATACAATCGCTTGGCATTCCAATATGATCCCACTGCGAACTACAGTGATGATGAAAATTTCTTCCTGGACGCACCTGGAGGAACAGGGAAAACATTTGTCATTTCATTGATTTTCGCCACTATTCGATCAAGATGTGACATAGCTTTGGCGTTAGCATCATCTGGAATTGCGGCGACTCTTCTAGATGGTGGTCGTACTGCACATTCTGCGCTTAAGTTGCCACTCAATTTAAACACAATTGATACTCCAACATGCAATATTTCCCGCTCCAGTGCAATGGAAAAATTGTTGATGCAATGCAAGCTCATTGTTTGGGATGAGTGCACAATGGCACATAAGAAATCACTTGAAGCACTTAACTTCACACTGAAGGATCTTCGGCGAAATAACAACCTCTTTGGCGGCTTGATGATATTGTTGGCAGGCGATTTCAGGCAGACGTTGCCAGTAATTCCCCGTGGAACGCCTGCAGATGAATTGAATGCTTGACTGAAGGCATCACCTTTATGGAATAACGTAAAACATTATCGCTAACCACTAATATGAGAGTTCAACTTCAAAATGATCAAAGTGCTGCACAATTTTCCAAACAATTGTGAGCTGTTGGAAATGGAAAAGTCCCAGTTGATGTGACGTCTGGATTAATTACTCTTGCCAACGACTTTTGCCGAGTAGACTCTCAATTAGCTCTTATTGAAAATGTTTTCCCAAACATTAGTGAGAATTATCAGAATTATGCTTGGTTAAGTCAACGAGCAATTCTTGCCGCAAAGAATAATGATGTACACGCACTGAATTTCACCATTCAATCAAAAATTGCTGGCGATTTGGTGACATACAAATCCGTTGATTCCATAACAAATCCCGATGATGTAGTAAATTATCCAACGGAGTTTTGAACTCTCTGGAGTTACCAGGATTTCCACCACATAACTTGCAACTCAAAGTTGGTACAGTTATTATGATATTGCGTAATTTGAATCCACCGCGACTTTGCAACGGTACTCGACTTTCGGTAAAAAGACTTATACCGAATTTGATTGAGGCAACAATTATTGACGGAAAGTACGCAGGTGAAAATGTATGTATTCCTCGAATACCAATGATTCCGACTGATCTTCCGTTTGAGTTCAAACGATTGCAATTTTCAGTTCGCCTTGCGTTCGCAATGACAATTAACAAGTCGCAAGGCCAATCCCTTAGTGTTTGCGGGATAAATTTAGAAAATCATTGTTTTTCACATGGGCAGTTATACGTTGCGTGTTCACGAGTTGGGAAACCATCCGCTTTGTTTGTGTTAACGTCAGACCAAAAAACAAAAAATGTGGTTTACCAAAGAGCACTTCAATGAAACGGATAATTTGCGGACACGTATGACGCTTCGATTCAGTATTTACTTTGGATTCACTTTCATTTACTTAGACAAGTTCAAGTAAATAACACTTCATTTTTGTAATCGAAATTAATTCATTACTGTTGTGAAATGAAATAAAAATTTTCCTTTTCAAATATAAAACAAAAATAAAATTTTTCTTCATCTTTTAATCACCAAACGAAATGTTACATAAAACGAAGCCATCTGGTGGCGAAACGGAGTTCGCCGGGTTTGCTAGTTCTTGTATATATATTAATATAAATGAAATGTGATTTGTGTGACAATGAATGAAATTTAGCACACAGGGGTTTGAGGGGCGATAAATCGATCTAGCAAGGTTTCATTTGCCTTTTAACCGGTTACAGGATGGAAAAAACATTTTTTTTAAATAATTCATTAATTCTATATTGTTTTTAAAACTAAAGTACGAAAGACTGCGTGAATTGGAAAAATGTCAATCGACGTGCACTTAGTACAAAGAAGGTTATATGTAGCGGCAATTCTAGGCTATTTATCGGGGTAGACAGAGACAGCAAACGATAAAATTAGTGATAATTTGCAAGCATGCCATAAATAAAAAAATACAACAGTTTTTTTGATTCGAGTAAGTCATAAGTGGGTGCATAAGATTAAATTTATCAACGTGTAGATATAGTACGGCGCCGTACCTATATCGATAATATCTATAGATTTGAACACATCATGTTCCTAAATTGATAAACTTACTGAATTCTCGGGTAGGCAGAAATTACCATTTACTATGATCCCCGTATACCTCTTTCATTTGCTTCACATCAATGCTTCTACGCAAACATAATCGTGTAGTACTTTTTTTTGTTTTTATGACGAACTACACAGATTGGCCAGAGAAGCTGGCCTTGACTGCTTCACCGGATTGAGAGGTGGCATAGCGCTTAGCCTGAACCTCTATCGCTAGTAACTCGACACAAGGGTCCCCCCGGTGAGGGGTAACCTCGGCTTGGACGGTTACTATGTTACGCGTAAGCATTCCGATCCGAGGGCGCCCGAGAGGTCCGAACCACGACTCGGTCGGTAGCTATAAATGTGGAGGACGTTAAATACCTTTTTCACTATGACGCCAAACTTCACCCTGACTCTGCCAATGACATTTCACTACGAAACCAACCTATTACAATTCAATTGTATTAGTGCCAAAAACCGTAATCTTCTAATTTAATTTTTTTATGTAATATTCAATAGAATTTTTGATCATTTTATGATTAATGTTACTGCCTTTATATATGTCCCACTGTTGGGCGCAGGCCTTCTCTGTGAAGAGAGTATAAAGTCATAGTCCGCCACGCGTCCCTAGCGCGGATTGGCAGGCTTCACATGTCGAAAAATTATCTAAGACATGTAGGTTTCCTTCCGATGTTTTCCTTGACCGCCGAGCGCGTGGTAAATCAGCACATAAAATTGCAACAACAAATTTATTGGTGCCGGCACCGGGGATCGAACTCGGGTTGCTAGCGTACTATGCAACTTGAGGCGACCGCCCGGACACTGAGCTACTACGTCTCCATATTAATTAATTGATAGAAATGTATCGGCATATTTGAAAGATATCATTATGTACGAGATTAACAAATAGAAACAGTTGGATCAATATTGAAAAACTATGGTGGCACAACTGATCTATGTGACTGAACATTCATTCAGATACAATTGGTTTAGCATACCTCCCACTAGATTGTCCTTTACTCAGCCCTGTAGTTCTGGGCTCTTAAGAATAAGACTACGGTATCCCCTTCCTGTCGTAGAAGGCGACTAAAGGGCCTCGGGTTCACTGGGCGACAAGGGTGGGGGCCTTTGTCGTCCGCCAAGGTGGACCCGGGAAGAAGGCGACATCGGCTGGCCCGTGTCGCCTTGCACTGCGAGGGCAGAGGGGGGAGGGAGTAACCTCCCCTCCGGAAGTGCTCTCCTTGAGTACAGTGTAGAGGGGCTCCGGTGCGTTCCACTGGAGATCCTGAAGCCCTCGTCATGCACCGAGGAAAGGGCCACTGGGAGGTTTTAGTGGGTAAAACCCCACGTAACCGCCGCCTTCCCCAGAAGGCGGGGTATCTTTGAAGATTTCCTCGTAAACAAAAAAAAGATTGTCCTTTACTGATTCTAGAACGCAGTACAAATTTTATTTATCGTTCCTGTTTCATTGTTTGTACACATTAGAATACTGACGCATATACGCAGCTGGGTGGATCGAATTCCTTCCCTTTGCCTTCACGATGTCAATTTTCAACATCCTGCTTGGTATACATGACATCCTACTTGGGTTTGGGGTCAAAAAATACAGCAACAGCAACACGCTGTTACCACTCCAGTATAATTGACCCCAACGTTGGTATTAATTGGATGGTATACAAAATTAATATATTAATTACCCTAGGGGAATAATAAATCACCCACACTTAACTTATATAACATATAATTATCGATACTCTACAGATATCATTCTTTCATGTATGGATATCAATAAGTGACGCACCGTGTCTCCCCCTAATGCACCTATTCTGTTCTATTATTCTATTGCATAATCGTATATTGCATCACGAGCAGCAAATTTTTATACGACTAACTCAATTTTTTCCATTTATAGATAGACATTGGATAGATTGGCCCGGTCCACTCCAAATTCTACATACTGACTTCGAGAGCAATGTCGTCTACGTTTGTTTTCGTATTTCTCCTAACCCTTAAAAAATGCCGATAAACAACAATAATGACATATCAATTATTATGAAAATCCGTTCCTGTTTCATTGTTTGTACAGATTAGAAAACTGACGTATATCTCAGCTGGGTGCATCGAATTCCTTACCTCTGCCTTCACGATGTCAATTTTCAACATCCTGCTTGGTATACATAACATCCTACTTGGGTCAAAAAATACAGCAACAGCAACACGCGGTTGCCACTCCAGTGTAATTGACCCCAACGTTGGTATTAATTGGATGGTATACAAAATTAATATATTAATTATCCTAGGGGAATAATTAATAAATCACCCACACTTAACTTATATAACATATAATTATCAATTCTCTACAGATATCATTCTTTCATGTATGGATATCAATAAGTGACGCACCGTGTCTCCCCCTAATGCACCTATTCTGTTCTATTATTCTATTGCATAATCGTATATTGCATCACGAGCAGCAAATTTTTATACGACCAACTCAATTTTTCCATTTATAGATAGACATTGATAGATTGGCCCGGTCCACTCCAAATTCTACATACTGACTTCGACAGCAATGTCGTCTACGTTTGTTTTCGTATTTCTCCTAACCCTTAAAAATGCCGATAAACAACAATAATGACATATCAATTATTATGAAAATCCGTTCCTGTTTCATTGTTTGTACAGATTAGAATACTGACGTATATCTCAGCTGGGTGCATCGAATTCCTTACCTCTGCCTTCACGATGTCAATTTTCAACATCCTGCTTGGTATACATAACATCCTACTTGGGTTTGGGGTCAAAAATACAGCAACGGCATCACGCGGTTGCTACTCCATTATAATTGACCCCAACGTTGGTGATAGTGGATGGTATACAAATTAATATATTAATTATCCTAGGGGAATAATTAATAAATCACCCACACTTAACTTATATAACATATAATTATCAATTCTCTACAGATATCATTCTTTCATGTATGGATATCAATAAGTGACGCACCGTGTCTCCCCTAATGCACCTATTCTGTTCTATTATTCTATTGCATAATCGTATATTGCATCACGAGCAGCAAATTTTAATACGACCAACTCAATTTTTTTCCCATTTATAGATAGACATTGGATAGATTGGCCCGGTCCACTCCAAATTCTACATACTGACTTCGAGAGCAATGTCGTCTACGTTTGTTTTCGTATTTCTCCTAACCCTTAAAAAATGCCGATAAACAACAATAATGACATATCAATTATTATGAAAATCCGTTCCTGTTTCATTGTTTGTACAGATTAGAAAACTGACGTATATCTCAGCTGGGTGCATCGAATTCCTTACCTCTGCCTTCACGATGTCAATTTTCAACATCCTGCTTGGTATACATAACATCCTACTTGGGTTTGGGGTCAAAAATACAGCAACGGCATCACGCGGTTGCTACTCCATTATAATTGACCCCAACGTTGGTACTAGTGCACCTATTCTGTTCTATTATTCTATTGCATAATCGTATACGTTCTATTGCATCACGAGCAGCAAATTTTTATACGACCAACTCAATTTTTTTCCCATTTATAGATAGACATTGGATAGATTGGCCCGGTCCACTCCAAATTCTACATATTGACTTCGAGAGCAATGTCGTCTACGTTTGTTTTCATATTTCTCCTAACCCTTAAAAAATGCCGATAAACAACAATAATGACATATCAATTATTATGAAAATCAATTTTAATTTCTTTATCTCTAATCTGTTATATCAATCACTACACAACCACATAAATATCGTGAAAGTTGCCGAACACACCAATCGCCTCGCGAAGTTAGTCTGAGTACGATCTAATTAACTTCTACTGTAACCAAATATAAATAAAGAGAATGGCTTATTACGGTAAAGTTTTTGCTGTGGAAAAAGAAGAAAATTTAGAAGAATTCGCCAAATCTATGGGTAATGTTATGTAACCGTTTACCATTTATATTATTTTTCTTTATCACAGTTTAATGACATACGGCGTACACTGATTATTTGTGATTATTTGTGACGCCATTTTATTGCGATGGAGTAATGCAGTTTATGCGTACTGAGCCTTTAAGTCAATTACTGCCTTCCCTAAGACCGAGAACCTTTTTGTGGATAACATGATCTAACTTTTTGTGAGAAATATATTTACACATAATGTGCCGTGTGTCACCGGAAGAGCAAGTCATAGAGGGTCGAAATGGGGTTGCGTTAGCATTCACCACCACACTCCACCAGTATTCCCAGAATGTTCAACTGATTGGAGAATGGAAACACACACCAGTACTCCTCCTCAGCCGCGGAGGGCTAAGATTCGCATGTCTCTGATGATATCCATTATCTTATGATAATCCAAGACTAGGTATAATATAAACAGCTCGCGAGTTGAATGCAGCGCTCAGAAATGCCGTAGTGATGTGACCTAATTATAATTTTTGATATATTATCAGACATTTTTATTAATTATTTCAGAAATCGAAGTGAAAAAATAATCGCATACATTTAGGGATCTCAACATCATTATTAACTCGATAACACAGGTAAAATGATAACTGTCACAACACTCACTATATGGCAGGCGTGCAAGGAGGGGCGTGCGGATGCTCCCGCTCTTTAACTCACGCCCCGACTGCATTAAACTCGCGCGTTATGACTATACATACTCCGTTTACGTACTACGTTTACCGTTTTAGGTATTATTCGACCTGAAGTTTGTTTTTTGTTTTTACGCGTAAATACTACTGATAAATTACTATAGAAAAATGTAATCAAAAACATCAGCAATAATCTGGTATTTTTTTAAATGTGCCCGAGCTTTTAGAGCCTCACAACTTTCATAAATTTGTAATTTTTATGTTCACTCCTTCAGGGGTTTCGGAAGAAAGGATGAAAAATATACTTTCATTTAAACCAAACCAGAAATTTGAAAAGGATGGTGATAATTATAGCGTCACAGTGTACACGGATAAAGGTGAAAAGGTGTACAAATGTAAATCAGGTGAAGAGTTCGCAGACACCTTAAGAGACACACCCGTAAGTTTTTTTGGCTTATCCTGACTCTCCCAACTGTATCTCATTATAACAAAGACGAAGAATTACTTGACTTTCGTCTTCAGGCAGTTTCCCAAATGCGGTGAATCACATATCGACAATCATACACATTTTTTTAAAAAGAAAGCTAGCAATATTTTTTTTTTCAAAAAATATTACTAACAGTTTTGTTAACCGTTCCAACTAAGCTTAAGCTTGTGCCAATTGATTCACGTCAATAGTCGAATGGTGGATTCGAATCTACGACCTTATGATTCGCAGACCGTACCCTAAACCATTAGGATATTGACGCTATTCAGAAAACGCTATCAACTTATTTCATTTATTATAGCAAATATATAAATGGCAGCATAACGATAATTACTTATAGCAACACCAATGTCAGTAGACAAACAGCTTAGACAGAAAACAACAAAATATCCTCACTTGTTACCAGATATTCTTTTTAATAGTCACCTTATATTAACTACTATTACTTTCTTTATATTATAATGTATTATATTTTATTATAATGTATTATAGTAATGTATAACAACAACAATATCTTCTTCTTTGTTATCTCTCCCTCATTTCTGAGGATCGTGGTCACTAGAGTCCCTCAAATGAACAATCTGCCTCCATCGATTTCGGTCCGAGGCAGCCCCCACCAGCTGGTAGAGATTAGGAGAGGAGATGGCACCTTTTACTTGGTCAGACCATCGTGTTGGCGACCGGCCTCTTGTTCTCATGCCTTCTGTATTGCCAGCGATGACCAGCTTTTCAAAGTTGCCATCCCCTCTACGCATTATATGCCCGAAATATGACAGTACGCGCTGTAGACACGTAGTAGACAATCTGGTCTTTATGGCGAGCTGGGAGAGAATAGACACATTTGTGCGCTTGGCAGTCCACGCTATTCGTAGCATTCGCCTCCAGCACCACATCTCGAATGCATCTATTCTCTGTCTTTCTGGTGCTCGAATTGTCCACGTCTCGACTCCATACAGACAGATTGGAAATATTAATGCTCTAACTAATCACAACACTAACAGTAACAACAATATAGTGACCTGCGTATTTTTATATAGCAAATAGTGCACCTTTACGAATTTACAGGTATTAAAATTAATATGAATAATTTCAATTGCCTGTCATATATTGTTATAAGCTGATAGCAGTGGCATTGACTTTTGCACAGTGATAAGTCTCTCGTCAAATATCAGTATATTATTATCAATGCTTATAAATTTAATTTTAACCATCATACAAATGTATATAAAAACGTTAGTTTTCGTGCGTTTCAAAACCCAAAAAGTTCTGCATCAATTTCGTCACGACATGGAACCCATTTCAAATATTGTTTTCTTCTATTCCTTGTGTCAGCTATAATACTTTTTTTTTAACGGGGAGGAAACCCCGCCTTCTAGGGGGAAGGCGGCGGTTATGTGGGGCTTTGCCCACTAAAACCTCCCGGTGGCCCTTCCTCGGTGCATAGGGGCTCCGGGATCTCCAGAAGAACCGGAGCCCCTCTGAACTACAAATAGAAGAAACATCTTTGGAACAAGCCAACTGAGATTCGAACCCGTGACTATTTAGATGCGATCTGATAGTCGCTTAGCTACTAGACTATGCTTAAACATATATTTTAATGTTAATGGTATATTGATAGATATTAATAGATTCCCATAAAAAATGTAGATTCTAAGAAGCTAGCAGTCTTGCCGCATAAAACCTTCTAAATAAACTTGTTATTTACTCTATTGCACATTTAACTGATTTATTTTAAACATTTTCAGGTCAAAATTACATTAACGGTTGATGGAAACATAGCTACAACCGTTATAAAGTACGAGGTCGGTTTGGTTCTTACAATGAAGAGAGTATATTCCGACGACAGCTTTGTCGAGGTAATAAGAAACTCTTCAATATTATTTATTTTACTTAACAAGAAAATCTCGAGAGAAATCTATTCTCCGAGATGGACGAATTGTTTTTTTTAACGACGATTAGAAGTGATATGCAATACATAGCAAAATATAAGCTCACATAGTAATACTCGTGAGCAAAAATAAAGGTACGGTGAAGAAATTGTGCATGATAGACAATTTATTTAATTAATCATTAAAATAAAATTAAATATTTTTATTAATTTATTTACATTTCATTAAAAAAATTAAATTAAAAATGATATTTTACGTTAACTTGTATAATACAGTATTTTTCATTATATTTTACTTATATTTAAATTTTAGTACTTAGTGTTGTACTTAAAATTTTAACAAAAAATATTTTTTTTTTAAAGAAGATATTTTATTTCAGCTAGCGTCTTTATCTTTAGAGATATTCAAACTTTCTTAACCGACCCTTTATTTATGCTCACAGCTATATTTTAATCATTGTTTTTTTAAAAAAAGAAAGCTAGCAATATTTCATTTTTTTTTTCAGAAATATTACTAACAATCTTGTTAACCATTCCAACTAAGCTTAAACTTGTGCTAGGACATGGTTCACGGCAATAGTCGAATGGTGGATTCGAACCCACGACCTTACGATTCGCTGGTCGTACCCTAAACCATTAGGCTATTGACGCTTCGGTCAGACAGAAACTGTAATCGCTGTTCAATTCATACTATTTTATATATGCTTTAGGAATAGAATAGAATAAAAAGTTTGTTTGGTCACGTATGGTTACAAAGCAGCAAAACGAATGCAAAAAAAACAAAAAGAAACAATGATGTAGTGTGACGGCGCTCAGCGTATTTTGGAATCCCATAACACTGATTTTCAGCGGTCAATCAAGCGTATGGCTTAACTGATCTTAAGTGATCTAGCCGCCCACAAACTCCTAATACAGGAATTGCATTGCCTACCAGACCCATAAGAGTTGCGTCGCCGGTCATGCCGTCTGTAATTCACAAATGTTTGTATTTCGGGTATAATGTTTTATGTACTAGTTAAACACTGTTGCTTCTAACTGAATTAGAGTAACCGAGGCCCTTTCGGAGACTCGGAGAGAAAAATATGTGACATCTTTCAAATTGACAATCCAATTTACCTCAATCGATGGAATTCAGGAACTCTTCATTAAACTATTTCTAATAGAAGCACTTTACTTTTACGACAGGGCTGTTGTTATATTAATAGGCCGATTATACATACAGCGAACGAGGTTGAACGTATTTATAAATCCTTGTACTTCTTCTTCGTATTCTACATTTCTGAAGGTCGTGCTTATCCTGAAGCGCTTTCACCGAGACGTCGACGAGCTGCTTCCATAATGCTCTGTCCTCGGCTTCTCTCATCGCGGTCGGAATGTCGAATATGTTTTTAATTTGGTCAGACCAGCGAGTAGGTGATCGGTGATCTTTTGCCTTCGATTTTCCCTACAACAACCATTTTCTCTAAATTATGTGGTTGCCTTCGGGCAATGTGACCAAAGTAGTACTAATCAATGTAAATATACATTACCTCGGACTTTCATTTAAAGTTAGGTTAGTTAGGTAGAAGGCTAAATAAGGCGATGATAAACATTTTATTTTCATTTCAGGAACTGACGAATAACAAATGGGACGGTGTGTGCCGCAAATTTTACAAGGCCATATAAACAGTTTCCACAATTGTTACTTGAGTGTTACTGGAATAAACGGGAACAATTAATTTTTCTATTGTACAAATGTCAAAGATGATTTGAACCTTGCAATTAATAGAACTATTAATAGACATTTAAAAATAATCTTTAATTACACTGTTATATATTATGGTTGTTGTATACTCTTGTTTATTAAAAAAATACGTTCCAAAATGTTTTTATTTTTTGAAGTAAATATCAACGATAGACGCAGCTGAAACCAATCTGCTCAGTCGTGATTGCATTTTGGAGAGTGTGCTCAGAAACTAAATGATCTGATTCAACCATTCACTGCAGGATTTCATCCTTTTGTTATGAACATAAAAGAATGAAGCGCTTTGCTTTATCTTTCATTGTTCGTACAGCAAGGGACTGGAATAGTTTGACCGCGTCCAAGACCTGTCGCGCGATGGTCTCGAGCGACAGGTCTTGATGGCGGTCGCCTCCTTCTGTGAGACGGTCATGTCCCAGAAGGAGGCTGACGAGCGGGTCAGGAGGGAGCGCAGAGGCTCCCCTCCGCAGGCGACGTATCGGGTGCGCAGGAGGCGTTATGAACGCCTCCTCTTGCCGCCTGTAATTCGAAGCGGGGCCAGGATTGGTACCTGGCCCCAGCATGCTTCGGCGTCGTCGGGACTTCTCTGAGTGCCGGAGAAGTCCCCTTTGAGGATGAAGTCCGGTCTTTGCCGGGACCGGCCGGTCGTTGGGGTGTCCTGTTGCTGACAGATCCGGGGCACCCCGCTCATAACGGCTGATGGCATTCGCGGAAGGTTTAGTGGGTAGGGGCTGCCCAGGCCGAGTCCCACATCCCTCCGGGCCCACCCAGGGTACCGGAGGATGGTCTGTAAAAGATTCCCGCGTGAACAAAAAAAAAAAAAAGTTTGCCCGCGTCTCTCTTTCCTTCCGATTACAATGTGGGTATTTTCAAGTGTGAATAGGCATTTGCTAAACTAGTACACAATTCTACCAGTTACAATTCGTCTGTATGTTTTTTTATGTTTGTAACCTCATAAAATTCGACTGGTTGCATCGATTTTGATGTTTTTTATTTGAAAGCTTGCTTTTGCATTTAAAGGTTCAGGCTAAGCGACCTAAGAGCTATGCCACCTCTCAATCCGGCGAAGCAGTAAAGGTTAACTTCTCTGGTCAACTGTGTTAGTTCGTCAAAAAAAAATTTACATAAGCATTTGCTTCCCGTGTGGTTCCCATTTTTGTTCAGTTCCGACAATGCCTCTAAAATGTGCATTAAGTATGTGTGCGACCAATGAACGAATAAGTCAATATTACTCATATAGATTTTGATGATTCATCATTTTTTGGAAAGGTTGTGCTTCAAAGATAGTTTGATGAGAGTTTGGTTAGGTTCCGATTAATTCTATTTCGTAATAATTTTATTATATTTGAAGTCGGCTTTTTGTTTTGAATCGTAAATACACTTATTGTAAAGGCTCACTCAACTCACGCTCACAACTCATCGGTGCATTCAATCACCCATCACCAACAAAGAAATGATCATCACATTTACACATACGTGAACAGTGTGGGCGATCACCGTTAAGCATAGCCGTTGTGCGCTGGATCGAAAAGGACAGGATCGTATATGGTAAGAGACATTGAAGCATTCAGCAGTGGATTTAGACATGACTAATGATTAATTGTAACATGACCTATTTTCAAAAAATTATATACACTCCCGGACACAGTTCGTTTCCGTTCGATTTCTTTAAAAATCTAGAAGACTACTTTTGCCCATCACCAAGGCGCATATTTTACTTAAACCATCTTTTACGCTCATCACGTCTTTTTTTAGTAATTCTGACTTCAAAATTAAAAAAAAAACATACCAAAGGGTTGACCAATAGCTGCATAAAAATTTATTGCTCCACCTAACATGTCCTAAAAACTTTGTTCAACGCGCTGGTACGCAGTCAGTTAGAAACGAATGCTTTTATCTGGAATCCCCTTGAAGACAAATACAATCTAATGGTAGAAAAAATTCAAAATAAATTAGGTTTTTATACTATAAACAGTACGGCGTGTATCCCTCCTTCCCGCTGTTGTATCCGAGTCTCTTTGTACTGGGTATGGTCGGATACAGCAGGCTGCAGGTGATAAGAGACGTTGCGCTTGTTCAGTACGTATGGAGGGTGCTACGAGGCTGGGTGCACCATCCGGAAGTGCTGGCCGTTGCAGTTGCGAGCGCCAGATAAATTTCTTCATATGTGTCGCCGCCCTGCGTTGTTGCTAGAGCCTACTTCCAGGACCAACCTGTCCACGAATGCTCCCATGTCACGCGCTGTTAGGATTGTCAATTTTCTCTCACAGCATATTGATATATTTCAGTGTGACCAGCCGAGGGTCACAGAGGCTGCTTATAGATATATCGAGATGATGAATGTTTGAGTTGTTACTTGAGTTGTCACTTGAGTTAAATGATTTTTTTTTTTATGTTGTGATGTTAAGTATTATTGTATTGTTATTATTTGTGTAGACTACGGCACCGAATTGGTTTAGCTGTAATGGTGCTGTAAGTTTTTCTGTGTAATAAATAAATAAATAAACATTTATGTTTAGCTAGGGACCGTCATAACTTAAAACACTAGGTGGGCCGATAGATGTGTCCGGGAGTATATTTCCAAACTATGGATACAAAATAAAAGTCATCTGTACTAAAGTTCTAAAGCTAAAAATGCATTACTGACGAACACAATATTAATCAAAAATATATTTTAATTTGATTATCTTTACTCAATCATATCAATCACAATGCAATCAAATAAATATCAAGGCAGTAGCGAGGAGCACTAATTGCATCGTGGAGTTTGACACAACAAGGTGTAGAATTAAAAAAAAATGGCTTTTTACGGTAAAATTTTTTCTATTGAAAGCGAAGAAAACTTTGAAGAATTCGTAAAATCTATGGGTATGTCTATTTCAACTGTCTGTTTATAAGCTTTGTCATATTACATTTTATACCTTTCAGATCGCAAACATCTCGTAATTGGACACTCTGTCCTCGCGTGTATTTCAATAGGCAGGTGTTTCGTATATTTAATAAGATAAAAGTTGATATATGGTTACTGTCTTTTCAATGATTTGTAGCCGTCCATCTATTTTACGTCGACTATCATGTAATGGGAGTGATAGATTTATGTCCAAGGTGTGAATAGTGTTGTTAGTTATTATTGCTGATTAATATAGCGAATATTACGATTTAATACATTTACACAATGCATGTAGAAGACGTCATGATACTGGGATCAGATCTTGATATTAGGAGCATTCCTGCTTCTTCGGCCATTTCTTCATAGCGGCAATGATTCCCGAAGTGGTACTTAAAGCTAGTTAGCTATTGAATGTCTAGATATTTTTCCGATAAAAGCTACCGAGCTAATCGTGGTGGCATTGCGAATAGAGTAACCGCCCAAGCCGAGGTTTTGGAGGCTCTTGCCACCAGTTTCACCCTAAAGAGGTTCATGATAAGCGACCTAAGACCTGTGCCACCTCTCAAAAACCCGATGAACTGGCTGATCAGCGTAGTTCATTCAGGGAAAGAGACGTCAAACACTTTCACATATATTTATTAATCTAAAGTTGATCTCTACAGGACTTCCAGAGGAAAGAACCAAGGCTATACTTGAATACAAACCAAACCAGAAAATCGAAAAGGATGGAGATAATTATACACTAACCATATATACGAATAAGGGCGAAAAGGTTTTCAAATGTAAGTCAGGCGAAGAGTTCGCGGACACCTTTAGAGACTTGCCCGTAAGTATCTCAGATATGTACTGGAACACCCCTCCTACCGTCGCTGTTCACTTTCTCCGTCTCTGCTTTTTCATTCATCTGTTCTACACGTCACCGTAGCATATTTTAATTTTACTAAGCGTCAATAGCCTAATGGTTTAGGGTACGGTTTGCGAATCGTAAGGTTGTGGGTTCGAATCCACCATTCGACTATTGCCGTGAACGATGTCCTAGCACAAGCTTAAGCTTAGTTGGAATGGTGCAAGATTGTTAGTAATATTTCTGAAAAAAAAGAAATATTCCTAGCTTTCTTTAAAAAAAAATTACTTAGATATGCTATGGTGCTGCGGTCCTGTCTCAAGTTTAAGGCAGTCCTCTTTCAAATTACACTTTTCTCTTAACACACAATCATACCTAACATACTTCATAATAGTCGCATCTCTACGGCATTGCGTATTCATAATTCGACTCATATTTCCATACATTAAATACAAATAAAATCTTTTTTTTTTTCAATTGTAATATTCAATAACTTTATTCAAATATTTCTTAGCAGTTATGATGTGCATAAAGTCCCTAACCTGTATCTTAGGAATTAATACCCTCTCCCACTGGTATACATCAATAAGAAAATAAAACATAGATTATATTAAATGTCTGTGCGTGCGTATGTATGTGATGTATGGTTATATCTTAGGACAACACTCTCTGTGTTAAAGTTGAAAGCTGTGAAAAATCCAACAGGTGGTCTAAATGGTTTTTGGCAGCCTTGTGTCCACTACTAAATATTTTTTCGACTTGCGTGTCTTAAAAACAATTGCCAGCCATGATCCGTTCGTCTTATGCGAGAACGTGGTAAATCGATACTACGACTCAGACGGAAAGGTCCAGTGCCAATGAAATAAACATGGGTAAATATGGGACCTAATTAACAAAAACCCTATATTAAAATATCGGTCCACAACGGGGCTATGAGTGAACAAACCTTTAAAAAAGTACAGACGGATTGACAACTTTTTCTCATTTTTAAGTCGAATAATAATTACTATTGCGCTAGCCGCTCGAAGTTTTCATTTACTTTTCTTACCTGAACGATTCCCTAACCGGATCAGGTGGCATATCTTGTACATAGCGATAAAAGTATCGTTGCTTTATTACAGATAAGTCACTGATACTCAATAAGTCAAATATTATCAATGATTATACATTACATTCTAGGCCAAATTATACAAATATTGCTTAACTTTTAACATGTAATGGATATAATATCCACTAATAGTAATAGTGCATATATTGCATTATAATGTCCGTTTATAATCTGTGAGTATGTCGAGCGTTTCGAATCCCAAAATTCTGACGTATGTTAGGTTTTTTAAATGTAATGCGGTAACAAACATAAAAAATAGAGACGAATTAGGAACCTACTTTTGAAGTCGGTTGAAAAGAGCTTCTTTTAAATATTATATGAACACTCATTTAATTCTAATAATTTGTGTGTTTTGGCACGAAATCTAAACTTCTCTAGATTATATTACCTTACTTCTAGATTTCAAAATCAGATGGTAATTAACTTTGATTTAGTGTTAACCGCCGCCCTTATAGGATCCACAAAGTTCTGAGGCTTCCTCCCTCCGTAGGTAGCGAATCGGGGTGCGCAGGAGGCGTTATAAACGCCTCCTGCGCAGAAGCGGGGCCAGACTGGGTACATGGCCCCACTAATGCTTCGGCGTCGTCGGGACTTCTCAGAGTGCCGGAGAAGTCCCCTTTAGAGGAAGAAGTCCGGTCTTTGCCGGGACCGGCCGGTCGTTGGGGCACCCCACTCATAACTGCTGATGGAAGGATCATTCGCGGAAGGTTTAGTGAGTAGGTGTCGCCCAGACCGAGTTCCATCAAATCCCTCCGGGCCCACCCAGGGTTCCGGAGGATGTTTTGTAAAAAGAATTCTCTCGCGTTAAGAAAAAAAGGATCCACAAAGTTATTCGTCATTCATGATACAATTTTTTCATTTCAGGTCAAAATCACATTAACAGTTGATGGAAACAAAGTGGCACACGTCATAAAATTCGAGATCGGATTGACTATTACAATTAAGCGGGAATTCTCCGATGACAAACTTACCGAGGTAAGTCTGTTGACTTAAATAGTAAGCAGTCTAAAGCTTTATCAGGAAAATTTATTTGACATTTTTTTTCTTATTTCATGTTTTAAAATATGGTTCCTATTTGATACATCATGCAAAACAATTATAAAGGTGTAATCTATAGTAATATTGTCTATATATTTATGTGTTACTTACTCTTTATTGTTATAATTTCAGGAAATTTCTCACAACCTTTGGGACGGTGTCTGCCGCAAGGTTTATAAGGCCCTGTAAAACATTCTTACAATTACTAAGTACTACTCATCACTGGATGCTCGTTATAAGTAGTCATTTATATTAAATATAGTAAGAATATGTACAATTCAAATAGGATATAAATCTTGGATTGTAAATGGAACATTTTAATGTTCTGTTTGTTTTGTAATATTGAAAATTAAACTATTATTTTGTTAAAATTTCTCTTAAATTATTTACTTATTTTACCTTATTAGATAACAGACAGCTAAGGTAAGTCAATAGCTATGGCTACATGCACCAACCATCCCCAATAAGGAAATGACCCTCTGTGACAAACGGTCAAGAGAATTCGGAATCAAGGGTTCCTTAGAGTCAAACTACAGCCCAGTCAGATGCGTCAATCGCATACTTTTATTGCAAAAAAGTTACCACTTTCACCAATGTGTCTATTACTTGATAAGGAACTTAATAAATAGGGGGCACAAGACAAATATAACAAAAAAATAAATAAAAATAATATATATCCCAAATTTTAATTTGATTTACTATGTCGTAATAAATTTACATAAATATAAATCACAAAATACACATGTAGGTTTCTGTGGCAACAATTCAGAACGTGCCATGGCACCACATGCCTTACAAACCAGGAAGTCATCACTTTCTATTGGTGTAAATGATAATGAGCAAAATATATTTAAATGTCCTCTACTACACGTAAAACCATCTATTTCCTCATCACAGCACTGGCAAATGTATTTGTGATCTGTCTTTATAATTTCCAACATACGATGATCAAGTAATGTTGGCAATTCCTTTTTATACTTGTTGCTGTAATAATTTAAATATGCTTTGCCGCCTATTAGAGCTTCTGACTCTAAAGGCTTTAAATCCTCATTTATATGATACTTTTGATAAATATTCTGAATAAGAATGCAAGCATATTGTGCATGAATTTTTTCACTAACCACTTCTAATGATGTCTCAGGTAGGGATATCGTTGAAGAGATTTTGCATAGTTTTTCCAAATTAATATACTGTATTAATAAAATATAATAAACTTTCAACTTATAAATGTCATTATCACCATCATTAAACAACCCATTATAGTCTAAATCCGGTAGTGTTCCCGCCTTTATTATTACATATCTTAACATTTCAATATAGTCCCAGTGATTTGTTAATTGTTTAGTTTTGTTATTAATGAGTGCTAATATTTCTGATTCACATTCATTTGTGTTTTTCAAGAAAATCAGATCAATTTTGAAAGGCCCTTTTCTCCATAGTACTTTCCTGTCTATTAAGGCCAAGATAAATAAAATACCATTGGTTGAAAATCCTACAGCATGCAATTCCGAGCTTGAATATGACTCCTTCACTTCCACTAATGAAGTCTCCACTTCAAGTATGTTCAGACTGTATTTTATCTCAATTCTATACATTTTATTATTAACAGTTGTCAAGTAAAATAAGTTATTAAGCTTCTTCAAGTCAGTTATCCTAAAATCATTCAAGTTTGTCACCTTTTGTGATTGTAAGTTAAAATTCTTACAAAATTTCTGAATGACAAAATGCCTGTGCTTACTGTATAATAAAACTACAGTTTCATTATCTACGATATAATTAAAATGCCTTGCTATCATTCTGTCATTATAAGTCCATATTTCCTGCATATTCAAATATTTGATTGAATCATTTTCTATAACACATGCATAAATATATACTTTGCCTAATATGTTTGATTTTATTAATATAAATTTATCATCACTTATAGGTACCCATTTAATGTACATAATTTCTATTGGATCAATATCAATGTGGCCAATTACTTCTCCAGTTACATGTAAGTTTTGGCAATTTAGAGACCAAAATAAAATTAAACCATTTTTCTGTGCTGTAACAAAATAACAAGAACCATTTGCATTAATTTTATCAGGCCAGCATATGGCGACTGTTGCTAGGGTATGAGCAGCTTCTTGCAACTCCCTTGAGTTCTTTGGTATTTTATTTAGTGCTTTTGTCAGTGATAAACGCATTAAGTTTTCTTTTACTAACGACGATACATTCAGAACGCTGGTCCATTCTAACCTACCCGGTCCAAAAAGTTCAACACACCCCACATTGGTTAGAACAGCTATTACACTATCCATGTTGCCAATAAATCCATTTGGTGACCATTCAAAGGCAGCTATGCTCGTCATTTCATTGAGAAGTTGATTATTATGAGGCCACAATGTTGGATCCAAAACCATTTGGATATATTCGGAGTTTCTAACCCCATACTTCACAAAATTGTCTTCAAATAATTCACTTACGGGACTGTACTTTGGTGCGGTGATCAAGGTCTCTAAATAGTCAAGATTTTTGTCATATCGCTGTAAATTATATGGAATATCTAATATGTGTAGGCCTCGATCACTGCGTATTGCTATTGCAGAATTATGACACAATATTGTGGTATCTTCAATTTTATTGATGTAAATACAAAGCTTCGATATTTCATATAACATTTTATATATGAAAAATCGATGTTAAATAAAATGTCACAAATATATTGAATTCAACATAGTATGATCAATGATGATGATGATAATAATTTATCCTTAATGGAAAGGCAAAAAGACTTTAGTCCATACAGCCATGTCTTGAGTAGGAGAATTTGGATAGTTTTAAAGGTCGATCGCAAGTGTTATTTCAGTATGGTCAAAATGGTCAGTGCTTTGCCTGCAAATTAAACTTTAATCTTGAGTATATGGTAATCCTTGCAATATAATGATATGAATAAATTATCCCGCACAATTATATGTATTTTTTGTAATTTTCAATTTTTTTTCTTCTCTGTACTTTCATTAATCGTTATTATTTCTTTTAAAAATTAAAACACAACCAACTTATTCTGATGAGAACAAGTCTAAAATTAGTAAAGTAGCGTTATGTGGAGTTTAAAGTTTCCATCTCCTCTTAATTTCTTATAAATGGTAAAATTATTACTATAAAGTTGATATTTGAAGTATAGGAATTTTTAATTCTAAATACATATAAAATAATTGAATGTTTTTGTAAACGTATAATTACTTCCTTTTTCTTTTAAATATTTCACATACTACATTTTTATATTATTTCCACAGCGATATTTCTTAATTTATGTCAAACAGAAAGCAAAGTATTGTTAATAATTAGCTTATTATATAGTTATGTATATAATCAATTGTTACAATATTTTTGTTTGGAAGTCAGCAAATATAATAACATTTAAAGTTCACACTTTAAAATTTCACAAAATAAATACAAGAAAGAAATTTTGTAAACTAAATTTTATATGGCTTAAAGTTTGCAACAAGTGTCATTAAATTTCAAATTAAAAACTGAAGTTGTAACAATTTGTCTTACTAAAGTCATAATAAAAGCACGTTTCATAGATCCGACCATTCATGTACATTCATGATTTCAATTTTGTCGTGTTCATTTCAAATGTTTTATTTTTGTATGCCTGTTTTCCCATAGAATAGTAAAAATAAAATTATGGGAAAAGGACGTTATAACGCCAAGGCGCGACAAGTTGTTAAAACAAATATTGATAACTCACAAACAAGTGAGGTAAAGATTTATTATTTGTAACTTATGTGCGTATACTGAACTAAAAACTAAACTCGTTTAAACGCTAGGGTTAGACAGAGAGTGTACCTATTGTTTGATTTCCACCAAGCTTATTAGGTCCCCTATGAGACGGAGGGAGATCATTACCATAGTTTTATTTTTCTACAAAAGATAATCGTGCTTTCATTATTAAGTAGTATATTTTTCTGTACTCACAATATTATTACACTTTCACATAATATTATTTCAGATTAAATTAGAATTTGGGGCATCTGATTATGGCCCTTCAGATGCAAGCAATCTTTTGGCTCTCCCTTCTAAGAAAAGAGAAACAAAAAAGATTAGAGAGAAAAAAGAAAAGACTAGGTTTCTGTCTAAAGCACAACGAAAAAGGCTAGAGAAGATTGTGGATAAGAAGAAAAAAAAAGAATTTGTAAGTTAATCATTAAAAGATAATTTAATTTAGTTGTTTAAATGTGTTTTATTTATATGTAAGGTAATAATATAGATATATATGGGACTGATAATATCTGCACATGTACGTTCACCTGCCTCATTTTACTGCTGAATGGTACATTCATATTTATTAGGTTTATCAGTGTACTCATAATATCCTCACACCGTATTATAAACCTGCAGTGGTTATTTCATTTATTTATGATTAAATTTCATGAAGTTGGGTTGTATATAAGTTGCCAACATATTGGAGCCAAGTGATATAGAAAAATACTTTTTTTTTATTTAAAATAGAATATGTAAAATATAAAATTATGTCTTATATTTATCCTATACATTAGTTCATATAGTTTATAATGTTTTATGTCATATAATGTTTTAAATTGTTTATTGGATTTGTAATTGAAAAGTACATTTTTTTTACAGAGGGCTGCTCTTATAGAATCTCTCTCTCAAGTACAAGCAACTCCTGATGAAGTGAAACATTTAACAGGCATTTCTACTGTGCAAACTATAGGCCTCAGAAAGTTGACAGAGTTTAACAATGAAGTTCCGTTGAAAGCAAGTACTCAAATAGAAGAACAGAAAAAGTTTAGCAGTATATCAGGTATTTTAATTACTGAAAGTCTCGCCAGACCATTTTTTTTCTTTTGTTTTTGGATGTACATGTAATGTCATCTACATTAATATATTTGATATTTTTAAATCTTTAAATTGTTGATTTTAAATTATTTTACTATTTCCTACAGTAGTGTTATAATTTGTAGGTCTCGTAGAATAAAATAGTCCAACAACTTACACACTTGCTTTATTGAGACAGCATAACGTTGTACAAAGAGTTATTTATAATGAATACTGTCACAACTGCGCATCCTCAAATTTGTACAAAATTAATTAGAAGTCAGATTAGGAACTAATACAAGTTAAACTATTGTTTACAATGCCAAGTTCATGTGACGATCAACTAAATTATTAATTATGAATTAAAGATACAATAAGGTTCAGGTAAATCATTGAGATATCATTGGAAGTAGTTATTATGCATAACAATCGCTGGGTGTCATGTGTTGCCAGCTAACAGTAGAAACTATGATGTAAATTTATAGACCATGATATCAACATAAGAGCCATTGCAGTGGTTATAATGTCATTTGAATGGAATGACACATTTGGACAAGTACCACAAACATTTTTTTTTGTCTTTATCGTGCAATCAGTCAGCGAGACTATGAGCAGATGTGTTGAGAGCTGTTAGGCGGTCAGAGCAAAATCTCCATCAAGTCTGCTCCACTCTGTCAACCGTGTCTATCAAGTCATTTGTCGCCTTTTAAGCCTGTCCAGTGTGGTAAGATGCGTGGCAAGCTTATTCAGATGCATTTCTAACCACAAACATATTAAAGTAATAATTATATTTCTTTTTTGTGTGTAATGAGTGAATGGGTTGAAGGCGGAACAGATTAATTTGTAGATATTGCATTGTATACTACCCACAATATTTTATAGTCTACATCACATACATCAAACAGGGATGTTATTTTTTATCTATTTTATATAGTAAATATTCAAACTCTATACTATCCATGTTCTATGTCACTAGGTGCCAAGAAACGCCTCAGGTTGCTAAGACTAGAAAATTCCGAGAAGATTAAAAAGAAAAAATACGATCCTAATGTAGTAGGGCTTGAAGAGTCAACAGATGATGAAACATACTTATCATCTGAAGCGGAAGACATTCCTGAAGTAATCTCTAATCATGATGCTGTTAATGAAGCTGCCAGTATCATTGTGGAATCTGAAAATAATAATGTATTGCCAGAAACTACTCAAGAAATATCAGCAAATGTAAATGTAATAAAAGAAAATGATACTAGTAAAGCTAAACTAAAAGAAGTGTTAAAAGAAGCAAATAAACCACTACTTGATCATCCCACTATCCACGTCGATGTTAAGAGAGATCCAAAAGTACAGGTAGCCAGGCTAAAGTTGCCTATTCTAGGCGAAGAGCAGGCAATAATGGAGTCTGTAAATGAAAATGAGTTTCTAATTGTCGCGGGTGAAACTGGTAAGATATATGATTATTTAAAATACTAGAGAGTATTTTACTAATATTAAATTATATAATAATATTTGTATTCTTATTTAATGCAATATAATATGTGATTTTGACCTCCTTCAACATGTCGAACTATTTTGTTGCACATTTATCAAGGGCCCACCCCTTAGATGCTGGGAGCGTTGCTGGAGTTTCTTCAGCCACTTCTTCTCCCAGCGCCAACGCTTCCCGAAGTGGAAGTTAGTTTATCTTTTTGAATGTCCCTTAGATTATCCGTGAAATAGCTACCGACCGTTCGGCCCTCTCGGGCGCCCTCGGATCGGAATGCTTACGCGTAACTTAGTAACCGTCCAAGCCGAGGTTACCCCTCACCGGGGGGACCCTTGTGTCGAGGTTCAGGCTAAGCGACCTAAGAACTATGCCACCTCTCAATCCGCTGAAGCAGTCAAGGCCAGCTTCTCTGGTCAATCTGTGTAGTTCGTCACAAAAAAAAAACAATTATCAAGGGCCTAAGACAATACAACAATTTTATAAGTTTATCCCATATACCAGCAAGACTCTTTAGGAGCGGTTTTTATATCTGGGAGACATAGTAGTAGTGTCTTGCGCCAAGTACACAATAGTACTCCCCTGTTAGAAGTTCAAATTGGCAAAAAAAAAAGGATTAAAATTGACTTTTAACTATTATTTAATTATTCTTAATTTTTTTAGGTAGTGGAAAGACAACTCAAATACCTCAATTTCTCTATGAAGCCGGCTATGCTGAACGTAAAATGATTGCGGTGACTGAGCCCAGGCGTGTGGCGACTGTAGCAATGTCTGCTAGAGTTGCACATGAGCTGGGTTTAACGAGCAAAGAGGTCTCATATTTAATGCGGTTCGAGGGAAATGTTACAAAGGATACTAAAATTAAATTTATGACTGATGGTTTGTATACAATATTTTGTTTTATCGGAGAAGGAGCAATTGATGATAAGTGATCACCAACTTTTACTTACAGTTACCAGAGATATTGACAAACTATTTTTGTTTTGTTGGTCAAGGATACGGTCTGCGAATGGTAGGGGTTCGAATCCACCATTCGACTATTGACGCGAGCCGAGCAACAAAAAAAATGCCAATCGATTATGGAGGTCTATCTGATCCCCTCTCCAGCTTTGTGATGCGATGCATACAAACACCTAGGGAAGAGCTAGGAGGTGCATTGTCAACCTATTATAGAGTTGCAACATAATCACAGCGAATGCCCTCTGCCCTATAGAATGATATATATATATACCCTTAAGTGAGAAGTATAGTATATCTCCACTTCACGTCGATATTCTGCGTGGTCGTGGCACTTCTCCGATCATGCCGTCCTATTTGTGCAACAGCAAAAGCTGTGACAGTGGTATCGGCTATAAGTTGGATTTTTTTTAGAAAGTGTTAGTCCATTCTTCATTGTCTTATTAACAGGTGTGTTACTGAAAGAGATTCAGACGGATTTCTTATTGAGTAAGTATTCGGTGGTGATAATTGATGAAGCTCACGAGAGAAGTGTATATACAGATATACTATTGGGTCTTCTATCCAGAATTGTACCATTGAGGAGAAAACGTGGCAATCCTTTGAGACTAATCATCATGTCGGCCACATTAAGGGTGGAAGACTTTACGGAGAACAAGCGGCTTTTTAAGTCGCCACCACCTTTGATTAAGGTATTTTTTTCTTTTTTATGTTATATGTAAGGTATTTTTTCCTTGTTGCTATTTGAACAGACTCTGGGGTATTTGCGATTATAGATGATCTAGGATGCAATATGCTCCTTTTTAACCGATTTAAAAAAAGAGGTTGTTGTCTGTATTTTTTTTATGCTTTTGTGCTCATAGTGTCATCATTTATGAACCAATATTGAATTTTTGTTTGATGGAAAGAGTTTAATTTCATTAAGGTTTCATGTTAGTTCCGGTTAAGGTCTGGCAAATATACCAGGTAACTTTTAAAAATTCAATTTCATTGGTCCCCGCACCGGGGATCAAACAGGGGTTGCTAGTGTGCTTTACAACTTAGCTTAAGCTAGGCGACTGAGCATTTAATAGATATTGGTAGGGTTATGACAATACAGACTAAGTAAGTAACCTCAGCCCTGTAGTTCTGGGCTCTCAAGAATAAGACTACGGTATCCCCTGCCTGTCGTATAAGGCGACTAAAAGGGGCCTCGGGTTCACTGGGCGACAAGGGTGGGGGCCTTTGTCGTCCGCTAAGGTGGACCCGGGAAGAAGGCGACATCGGCTGGCCCGTGTAGCCTTGCACTATGAGGGCACAGGGGGGGAGGGAGAAACCTCCCCCCCCGGGACGTGCTCTCCTTGAGCACAGTGCAGAGGGGCTCCGGTGCGTTCCACTGGAGATCCCGGAGCCCCTCGTCATGCACCGAGGAAAGGGCCACCGGGGAGGTTTTAGTGGGTAAAAACCCCACATAACCGCCGCCTTCCCCCTAGAAGGCGGGGTATCTTTTCGAAGATTTCCTCCCTGTTAACAAAAAAAAAAAAGGTAAGTAACCTAGTCTGTATTACTAACTTAACAACAACAACTGTAATTTTTAGCTTTTTTTATTTTTAGTTTTTTTTTTAACTTTTATTTACCCTTTCAGATTGATTCTCGACAATTTCCGGTAACAATACACTTCAATAGAAATACGTATAGTGATTATTTGAAGGAGGCATACAAGAAGGTAGTGAAAATTCATACCAGACTGCCGGAAGGAGGCATATTGATCTTTGTAACTGGTCAACAAGAAGTAAGCTTATTTATATTTATATGTTTACAGGTCCCATCGATTGTTCATAAATATCTTTTTATTTTTTTCTTAAATATTATTATTATTCTAGTTAACTAACATTTCAACTAAGCTTAAACTTGTGGTAGGAGATGGTGGACTATTAACATGAAGTCGAATAGTGGAAGAAGAAAGAGAATATGGCGCCAAAACTTATTAGGGCGTTTGCGCGTAGTGTCTAATGTTTAATCCGTCACTGATTTGATTTTATTTTATTTATTAAATATACTTGTTATATTTCTACAGATTAGATATCTTGTAAGGAAATTGAAGGCGTCATTCCCGTACCGTAAGGATGTTGATTACTCTAAATTGATAAATAGGAAGACAGTGGAAGATGTTGACGCGGCGCTGGATTCTGAGCCGGAGGACATCGAGTCTGATGATGACGAGGTTTGTACTTTGTATTCATTAAATAAAGGTAAAGTAACAGTCTATACATGTCCCACTGCTGGGCACAGGCTTGTTGGGCATAGTCCATGCAGCCTTAGTGCGGACTATACACGTAGCATGTAGAATGATTATCTACACTAAAAACTATTTCGTTGGTGCCACCGAGATCGAATATGAACAACTCGAGGTGACCGACCCGGATTGAGCTAAACTCTAAACCTATTTACCAAGTATCAAATTTCATAATAAACATGAATTACATGTCCATAGAATGAAACTAATTCGTTATTAAAATTTATTATTTGTTAACAAAAAAAATAAAAAAATATATAATTCTACCACTAGTGCACTAGTGGCCCCTTTTATGCTCTCTTTGCAGAGAAGGTCTGAGCTCAACAGTGGAACATATTTAGGTATGTTTACCTAACTTTAAAACAAAAGAAAATTAAAAGGAATTTAAATTTAAAAAAAATTAAAGAAAAAAAATATATTTATAATAATAAACAATAAAAAATAATATCTCAAATTCACTTTACTTTAAGGTACGGTATGCGAATCGTAAGGTCGTGGGTTCGAATCCACCATTGGGGCCGTCCATAAATTACGTCATCAATTTTTTCAGACTTTAGACCTCCCCCCCCCCTACAATCATCCTATCGTCATTTCTTAATGACCCCCCCCCCCCTTTCTCCCAAAATTGAGGTCATTACCAGTTTGACGAAATTAAAACATTGCAGATTGGAGAAAAATAGGGTATTATATGATTAAAACACTTGGCTATAGAATCACCTTTATTATTTTTACTTTGGCAATAATCATTGATAAATATAATATAAAAGTAAAAAATAGGGAATAATAATATATAATATTATTATTCCCTATTTTTTACTTTCTTTGGATAACTCCCACGGAGTTTTCACCCATTCTTTTAAAATAAATAATATCATATAAATAATAATAAATAATAAACTATAAATAAATAAATAAGAATGACGTCAATTTCGAAACACCCCCCCCCCCTCCTATCTATCATTTACCGTCATCCGCAGACCCCCCCCCCTAATTTAGAATGACGTAATATATGGACGGCCCCATTCAACTATTGACGTGAACCATCTCCTAGCACAAGCTTAAGCTTAGTCGAAATGGTTAACAAGAATGTTAGTGATATTACTGAAAAAAAAGACATATTGCTAGCTTTCTCTGAAAAAAAAAATTGTATCCTCTATCTTCTTTTTAAATTTTTATTAACTTAAGGTTTACTTTGTGGACATTAGTGTGGGTTATATGTTAAGAATTATCTATTTATAAAAAGAGATAGTGTGTGGGTTTGTTCTATATTGGCTACGAAACGGCTGTACCGATTTCAATAATACTTTCAGGGAAACTTCAGATTGAACTGGCGAGTACGCATGTAAAGTTTGGTGACGATCGGAGCACTCCTCTTTTTGAACTGTCAAACAAGCCATACGTCGTACTTTTATTTCTGACATTAACTTGAGCCCGATATGTTTTTGTATAAATGACGAGAATGATATTGTATTTACTGATATGTACAGGGGTGTAGGTAATGAATTTCACCCGCTCGAGAAGAGAATAAGAAGAAGAAGAACGAAGAACCAAGCGCGGTAAACTACTTTGGGGAACGGACGCGTAGGTACTTAGTACCGCGAATATACAATTCGTATGAACTTGCAGAAGACTACCTGCAAAAACCAACAATAAGAGAAAATTTAAAACGCAGCTACTAAGTACCTACGCTGCCGAATATTGTAAATAAATTAGATATTATATGTATAGCATTAATTATTATTGTATAGTCGTATGTATTAGTATTTATTGTATATGCTTTCTTTATTGTATTTTATAGGTATATAGTGTATAGATTTATGGGAGCAGTTTTCGCCAATAAACTGCCCTGGCAGTTTTGCGAAATAATATAATTAAATGTCATTGAATATATGTATAATAAATAAAAAAAAGAACGAATACGAAGAAAAATAATTTAATATTTTGTGAGAGTTAAATTAATTATTTAATGATGTAAGTTTATTGTTTAAATAAAATAAAACAAAATCTAGCTCGACGAAACGGGCTGGGTACTGTAGTCTATTTATAATTTTTTCTTACAGGTAGAGAAAGAAATGAAAAGGGCTCGCAAGGCAAGGCGGAAAGCGAAGCTAAAAGCGAAGGCGTTACCAAAGATCAACTTGGACGACTACGATATGCCCGAGGACGACGGACAGGCGGAGCTGGTGGACGATGATAGTGAAGGACACTTGAGTGATTCAGGTTTGCTAGACATCTATAATCACATTGTTTTTCAGCTTAACAAATTCGATGCTATAATCTAAAAAACACAAATCCTTAATAACAAAAAAATAAAACAATATAATTTTTTTAATTGTCAAAGTAACAATTCGCTTTTATATAATTAGTCTAATTATATTATCAAAGAGTACGGCGTATGGCTTGTTTGAGAAATCTAAAAGATTAGTGCTCCGATCGTCACCAAACTTTACAGGATTACTAGCCAGGTCAATAAAAAAATTCTCTGAAAGTTTCATTAAAATCGGTCCGGCCGTTTCGGAGCGTATATGGAACATACCCACACACTTTTTCTTATATATATATATATATATATATATATGTTACAGGAAATGTATGAAATCAAGGAATTGTTTACAAGTCCTAGGAAATGTGTTACAGTAAAAAAGTAAATCTTTATATTATAATACTTTGTCAGTTCATAGAGCTATTTATTTTTGCAGGGTAAGCTCGAATGACATTTGGAAGTACATAATACTTTAAATGATGAACTCTATCAGATTGGTACCACTGGAACCGGCCAGGGATTTTATTTTTAAAACACAGACATCTTGCTGTAGCACAGTTTTTCTTGCAAAGGCACTTCTTAAATTCCTGGCCGGTTTTTTCGACGCGTCTTTTTTTTCTGATTCCCAACGACGTAAAAAAAGTGAAAATGGCCATATGTGTCACTAATTACGTTTTTGCTTTTCAGCGTCGATATATTGAGCTTTTTACATATTCATGAGGGCAGAATTCGATCGGAAAGACTGATTCGAGCAGATCTACGTTGTATAAGGTCAAATGAAAATGAAATTTACTGTAATTGCTATGGATTCAGTATCGTGTTCTTTCTTGTTACAGATCAAGAAGACGACATTCTCACACCTGAAATAAAGTCGTGCCGTCAGCCCCTGTGGGTGTTGCCCCTGTACTCCATGCTGAGCTCACGGGAGCAGGCGCGCGTGTTCGCTCCGCCCCCGGCCGGCGCGCGCCTCTGCGTGGTCAGCACTGATGTCGCGGAGACCTCGCTCACCATACCCCTCATCAAATACGTCGTTGACACCGGAAAGAAGAAGATGCGGTGACTTTCTTTGCTTTCTAATTGGAGACTTCAATAAGATTCTTTAGGATGTTCTCACTCTTCAAACAAGATAAATCAGCACTTAAAATATCCTTTGAACCATATTGAAGTACAATGGAGTATATTGAAGTATAATGAAGTATACTGAAGATAATTAAAGATAATAATTAAAGGTTTTGAAGTGGAAAGAAGAAAGATATTGTATTTACTGATATGTACATGGATCTTCACCCGCTCGAGAAGAGAATGAATACGGAGAGAAATGAATAATTGAACATATTGTGAGAGTTCAATTAAATATTTAATGATGTAAGTTTATTGTTCAAATAAAATAAAGCAAAATCTAGGCCTAGGTACGCTAGTGTATAGATAAAAAAATCCTCATATTGAGTTACACAAAAGTTTGATTCTTCGTAGTGTGTACGACCACGTAACAGGCGCATCAGCGTGGCGTGTAGTGTGGACGTCGCAGGCCAGTGCGGCCCAACGCGCGGGCCGAGCAGGCCGCACGGGCGCGGGCCACGCCTACCGCCTGTACAGCAGCGCTGTGTTCGCGCACGAGCTGCCCGAACATCACGCCCCTGACCTCTGCCGACGGCCCGCCGATGATATTGTGCTACTCATGAAATGCATGTCAATCGATAAGGTAACCGGTTTTGTCATTCTACTAGGGATGTTCATGTCAAAAATATATCGATGTATTTGTCGATATAATATATCGATACTACGTGATACATTGTACAAATAAATCGATATTTTTCATATCGAAATTTGTTTATAATTAATTAGCGCTTAATATTAAGTATTAGAAAAGTAACACTACTACATTAGTACTAATAGAGTACTCGGCGCGTAACTGAGAGGTTCTCATCTAGATTTGATTTGATTCTGCTAGCAGTACAGACTACATGCATAGATTATAAATTTTTTACAACTAGTCCTGCCATCGTGAAGAGTTTTTTTTAATAATAAATATCCTTTATTCATTAATAAAATTATAACAAACAGTATTACTAATTACACTTTTTTTTATACTGCGAGTATTAGTTCAATTTAAGTTTCACAAGAGTAGGAGTGTAGTAACATACTGCACTACACTCTTCGTGATAAATCTGGGATTTGTTGTCATAAATTTAATGTCCGAGCTCCTAGCGCCCAGACACCTGGGATTTTTTTTAGCTGCTTTTTATTTATTTAACATTTTTTATCAATAGCATCCTTGTCTATTAATAATATTATCTGGCAGGTTGTAAATTTCCCATTCCCGACGGCCCCGGACAGATTACAACTGCGACTGGCGGAGAAACGTCTTGAAGTCCTCGGTATATTAGAGACGCCCATAAATAAGATCAAGAAAAGAAAAGACGACGAAGAGGTAATATTATAAATAAAATATACTAATATTTTATTTAAATTATTTTTGTAAACTTAAAAGAAAGCGTCAATAGCCTAATGGTTTAGGGTACGGTTTGCGTATCGTAAGGTCGTAGGTTCGAATCCACCATTCTACTATTGCCGTGAATCATGTCCTAGCACAAGCTTAAGCTTAGTTGGAATGGTTAACACGATTGTTAGTAATATTTTCTAAAAAAAAAGAAATATTGCTAGCATTCTTTTTATTTATTTATTTCAAATTATAATTTTTGACTCATCCGACTCAAAAGGTTGGTGTCCTCTGAGCTAGGCGATCACGATTCATAAGTTGAGTGGAGTGTTGAGTGTATGGAACTACGACCTTGTGTGTCGTAGATAGCACTCCAAACTATGACTTGGCTTGTTGTGTGACTTGACTATGGCGGTTGACTTTCTGATGATGATCACACTTCTCTTGGTTTCAGGTTTTAAAAGTGACGTCACTCGGCAAAGCGGTGTCGGCGTTCCCGTTGTTGCCTCGCTACGGGAAGATGTTGGCTTTAAGTCATCAGCAGAATCTCTTGCCTTACACTATCGCGCTCGTTTCCGCTTTCACTGTCCCGGAGGTAACTTTTAATACAAACGTCTATACATATAAATAAAATTGGAGTGTCTCTTTTTGACATGAATATATAAGGTACAAATTCATATATATTATACCAAAATAATATATTTTAAATTTTTTCCCTGTCTGCTGTCTGTTAGTTCCGGCTAATCTCTAGAACAGAAAGACCGATTTTGTCAGGTCTTTCATTGGCAGATAGGTGATGTAGCAAAGAGTAACTTAGGCTACTCGTTAAATAACCGACTTCAGAAAAAGGAGGTTGAAACTGGAATTTGAGAGTTGTAATGTATTAGATAATATGGAGCACGTCACGCACACAGAGCAGTCGCGCGCGGCTCTCGACTAACCGCTGCGTCCGGCGGGAATACAAATAAAGTGCGAAGGGGTGGGTGTAGTTTATTTTGTGTTGTATCAATATTCATTGTAGTGGTTACACTGGTCTTTGATAACTTGTAAATTAATACAACCCTTGATACGACACAAGGGTTGTATTAATTTATTGTTATATATATTGTTATATATTTGCTAATTTTTTGCAAGAGCGTTGCCGGCTTTTGAGAATAGAATGGGCTCGTTTCATGAAGGTCCCAAATCGTACAGGACATGTTATATATTTTTTTCATTCGTTTAGGTGATGAGTGGTAAAGCTGACTGCTGGCCAGCTACCGGGCAGACATTGCTGCTGGGTGATCCCGGAGTACTCCTGAGGGCTGTGGGCGCGGCGGAGTACGCATTTGTGAATGGTGAAGAGGAGCTGTTCTGTGCTAAATACGGGTTGAGAGAGAAGGTCAGTAAATGAAACAAATACAAACATTCAACGCTAACTAGTGGGGTAGGCAGAGGACGGACTTCCACAAGAACTATCCTTATACGCTTCGATTCATGACCGTTGGTTAAGGGTTAGTAAACTAAACAATAAGCTTTATATTTGAACCAAAGTCACGCTAATGATCTGACGGACCTACGTGTGCTATTCATTAAAATCACTTTGACAACCGATTTTTTTTGTTGACGGGCGTGGCGGGCGGGGGGGGGGGGGAAGAGAAATCTTCAACAAAATATCCCGCCTTCTGGGGGAAAGGCGCCGTTGTGTGAAATTTTTACCCACTAAAACCCCCCCGATATAAGAAAATACGCTGGTATCCTATCGGATAACCATAGTGGTGCTATTAAACTAGGTAGATATGTATATAAAAGTCGATTTAGTAAGCGAATTTGGTCAGAAGACGGTTATGCAGCTTAGTATTAAAAAAAGCAAGTGACTTTGTCTGTCTAATATCACTTAGTAGACAATTCCAAACGTGCGAAATCTTCACAGCGAAGAAATCACTAAAGTAGACAGACTTATACCCAGAGCGGAGTACTACTAAGTGACAACATGATCAAAAATCTTCATTATGTCACTAAAAGTTCATTTTGACAATGGTACTAGCATTTTTGGGGCCCACGCAAGAGCATTAAGTGTCTCGACATAGTAAGTGTGACTGTGAGACCAAACATTGATTTTTTTTATACATATTTAATATTATTCTTAGGGGATCAAGGAAATCCGAAAGCTTCGCAAGCAGCTGACGACGGAGATAAATCTCAGTGTCTCCGGTGTCGACGTCGCCATCGATCCGCAGATGAGACCGCCCGACGAGAACCAGGCCAGGTTACTTCGTCAGCTTGTTCTCAGCGGGCTTGGTGATCAAGTTGGAAGGAAGATTGGCTTTGAGGAGATCAAAGAAGGTTAGTGAATAATAAAGGAATTACTAAAAATTCTAACTGTTACACCTCAACAGAATATCAATTGCATTGCAATTAGAGAATGGAAGACTATACTTCTATGCAGCCGTACATCAGCTGCCAGTATTGGCCTCCGTCTCGGTTTTTTCTGCTGCGGCTTCCACCTGCTCATAGCCTTGGAAGCAGTATAGTCTTCCATTCTCTAATTGCAATGCAATTGATATTCTTGTACGGCAATTCTTTGATAAAAGCTTTCTAAGCTCCGAGTCTGCAATTTGAGCAAATCAATTATGACTAATAGAGTCATTATTCCATCAAATGCTAATAAACACGATTGGCGTGCCAGTGGTACACCATCGGTAAACCATAGTGATATCAATGAACAATCACTGCTAAAACTAGCAAATATCGCCCACTATGATACCATTGAACGTTCATTTTGTACACAATTGGTTTAGCAGACTCGGCCTATAAATTCGAACTGACGGTTCACATCCTAAGTCGAACCGCTTAGCTACTACGTCAACTAAGTCAACAAAACTTTCCAGGCGAGGACAAACGCAAATACAAATACGCATACCACTGCGGCGAGTTAGAGGAGCCCGTCCACTTGCACTCAGAGTCTATACTGAGGAAGTGCATACCGGAGTGGGTGGTGTACCAGGAGCTGTACGAGACTGGTGCGGAGGCGAGACGGAAGATGGTGATGAGGAACGTCACCGCCGTGGAGCCCGAGTGGCTGCCGGTGTATGTGCCGCAGCTTTGTAACTTAGGTGCGTATTTATAACGATACAGGTAGCATGGGGTCGGTATTTGAATTTTAAAACAATTAGGCACTATAAACGTCATTTACGGTTCTTAATAGATGTTCTTCTCTAGGTAAATCCCCGCGTTATACGAGGGATTGAAAGCGTGTTATAGGACAGACAACAAGTTTCTTTTGTGTCCAATCTTCCTCCAATAATTTCTCCCAATCTACATCCTCGTGAGACGTGGTAGCTCAGTGTCCAGGAGGTTGCCTCAAGTTGCATAGTACGCTAGCAACCCGAGTTCGATCCCCGGTGCCGGCACCAATAAATTTGTTGTTGCAATTTTATGTGCTGATTTACCACGCGCACGGCGGTGAAGGAAAACATCGTGAGGAAACCTTCATGTCTTAGAAAATTTTTCTAAGGCATGTGAAGACTGCCAATCCGCACTAGGGCCGCGTGGCAGACTATGCCCTTATACTCTCTTCACAGAGAAGGCCTGCGCCCAACAGTGGGACATATATTATGTATATAAAGGCTGTAACTTTAACTACATCCTCGTAAATTTTGAGAAATTTTTGGGATCCATGAGATAACAAATAAGTCTAAAATTTGCATCAAGTATGTGCGTCACAATGGACGAATAACTGTACGTGTGGTACGAATAACGAATAAAATCACGCCAAATGATTTCGATCATTGATTTTTTATTGGAAAGGTCTTACTTAAAGGGCAGTTTGAATATTATGTAAATTATGTATTATGTATAGTTTATTTATAATATTTGTATCGGTATGCCGTCTTGCCTTGTTCATATATTTCTTTACCATACAAAGGTTATCTGAAAGAGATAGCTCTTAGCGATAAGATCTGCTTTCCTTAGTTCTGAATTAGGTTATATATATATGCATATATAAATATTATATCTATCTCTCTTAGTCAGTTGAAGTAATGCGGATTTTTTAAAGTTGTAACAATATTTATGGTTGGGTTAGTTATATATAATTTCCAGCCCTGTAGTTCTGGGCTCGTAGAATAAGACTACGGTATCCCCTGCCTGTTGTAGAAGGCGACTAAAATGGGCCTCGGGTTCACTGGGCGACAAGGGAGCTTTCGTCGTCCGCCAAAGTGGACCCGGGAAGAAGGCGACATCGGCTGGCTCGTGTCGCCTTGCACTGCGAGGGCACAGGAGGGGGAGTAACCCCCCGGGACGTGCTCTCCTAAGAGCACAGTGCAGAGGGGCTCCGGAGATTCAGTCAACAAAAAAAAAAGGTTATATTTAAAACTAATTGGTTATCTAGGTGAGCCGTTACCGGATCCCGAGCCAAGATTTGACGAGAAGACCGGACGAGTGAAATGTAACTTCAAAGGGACCTTCGGGAAGGCGTGCTGGGAGCTTCCTGTCGTCGAAATCGACTATCCGGACAAAATAGAAAGATATAGGTATTATAAAATGCTATAATAACTATGAAATATTATATTCCATGTAGAGGCGGGCCAAAAAGTTGATAGGTGACCAAGATCTAGATCGCAAGGTGGCTAGTCTTTCAGTGTTTTATAGATTGCATTTTGGAGAGTGTTTAAAGGAATTACACGAGTTAATTCCCCCATCCCCATTAAACCTTCGGACGTTCAGACATTCGGCAGGTCTCCACCCTTTCATCGATGTCAACGTTCCGCGCGTCGACACTCGTCGTCACTAAACTGTAATTAAGCATTTCTCGTACATTTAATGGTCCTTCGAGCCGGATCAATGTATGCACCAAACTAGTGGTCGTGATATATTTTTTATGATAATTGTTAAATTGTATTTAATCTTTATCGCTAGGTTTAAAAGGACGCAATTTTTTTATCAAATGTCTCTCTTAGGTGGTTCGCTAGATTTCTACTAGAGGGCGTGGTGTTTCCGAAACTACGGAAGTACACTAGCTCCCTTCTATCGCCACCATCTACAATGGTCAAAAGCTGGGCCAAGCTGCAGCCCAGGACGGAAATACTGCTTAAAGCCCTCATCATGAGCAGAGTTGGTAATCGAGACCAACTAAATGATGCGTGGAAAGATAACCCCAAATGTAAGTTTTACATAGTATTTATTAAAAGAAATGTATTTTCCTTGAATAAACACCATATTTAATTAACTTTTGATGTTCAACCGACTTCAAAAAAGGAGTAGGTTCTCAATAAGTCTATATGTTTTTTTAACTTATAACTTTCGACTGAGTGAACCGATTTGGTTGATTCTTTTTTGATTTGAAAGCTGGTGCTTCTCATGTGGTCCGTAATTAATAAGGTTCAATTCTGACGATGGCATCCATCAGAAAAACATATTTGTTAATAGAAAAATAATTTGTATGTGCGCCTAAAATGGACGAATAACTTAATATCACGCTAACAATTCGATGATTGATTTTTTATTGGAAAGGATGTATTTAAGGGTTGTTTGATGAGAGTTCGTAGGTTGTGTTTTATTTTGTAATATTTCTACGATAATTTGTAAATACAAAGAGCACGTCTGTGCGTAAAAGCGTTCAACGTTTGATTCGATTTGAAGTGATTTTGTTTGCTTGTAAATATTTATTTAATCTTTATTTGCTCATAATAAAAGTATACAAAAAGGCGGACTTAATGCTAGAAGGCATTCTCTGCCAGTCTACCTTGGGGTTGTGTAGAGACAAAGTCACGGTATAAACTTAGTGTTTTCCTAAAAGAAAATCGTTTTACGATAAACGGTAAGACATAAAAGAAAAGTGGAATTTTGAAAATCCTATTTTCACACTATTTTTCATCCAATTGTTACAAGTCATATATCATTCGACGCGTCTTTTTCTTCTGATTCCGACGATGTAAAAAAGTGAAAATGTCCGTATGTGTCATTTACTACGTTTTTAACTTTCCAGCGTCGATATACTTGTTATTACTACGAAATAATTTTTAAATGTTTTTTACAGATTTACTGGACCAGTACATCGCATGGTTGCCGGAGTCTGCGCACAATGAACTAGCTCTGTATTGGCCTCCCATTTAACATTATGTACAAGCAAATATATTTGTAAATAAAACATAGACAATGTTGAAATATTTATTATTATTGTCCTTGAAAACTTGATCTTCTCCTTCTCTTGGTGCCATCTTCGAAAGACGGCGACATCGGCTGGCCCGTGTCGCCTTGAACTGCGAGGGCACAGGGGAGGAGGACCTACCCCCCGGGACGTGCTCTCCTTGAGCACAGTGCAGAGGGGTGCGTTCCACTGGAGATCCCGGAGCCCCTCGTCATGCACCGAGAAAAGGGCCACCGGGGAGGTTTTAGTGGGTAAACACCCCACATAACCGCCGCCTTCCCCGCAGAAGGCGGGGTATCTTTTTGAAGATTTTTTTATACTTTCCAAGCAAGTGCTCTACTATGATCCTACCTGATGTTGAGTGGAAATGCAGTCCTGGACGGTAAGGCGTAAGCTTAGTGAATGCCTATTCACTCTACTCTTGAAAAGACCCATATTGTAATTGGAGTGAAACACAGACGCGGGCAAACTATTCCAGTCCCTTGTTGTACGAACAATGATAGACGAAGCAAAGGGATTGAGGGATGTTCACAACAAATAGATGAAATCCTGCAGTGAGTTTTGAAGTCCGATGGTGGAACGGGGATGGAGGAATTCGATCATGTAGTTCCTGAGCACACTCCAAAATGCAATCTGTAGAAAATCGAAAGGCTATCTAGTTACCTTACGTTTATGCTCAAGACTAAGCGGATATAATTTTTTTTCAACTAGCAATAATCGCACCTCGGATAAACCTCATTGGTTACGATATTGCCTCTACGCAAAGTTTAGGATATAATTTTTTTAGTGTAGATTAGATTGGATATCGGTTTTTGTTTTTACTCTTAAATATCTATATTTTTCGTATAACTGAGGACTAAATGGAACGTTTTATCAAATAAGACGTTATTAAAAAGGCATTAGAGATTAGTTCCCGTCTTCCAGTGTTTTATAGTAAAATATCTACATATGTCCTCGACTCATATTGTCTGTATAAATTCCATATAAAAGTAGTATTGCGCGCGCACGTCTTTAGGTAGTCCCTGGTACCGCTGATAATCAGCGATGTCGGATCCTTAAGGCAGCATATGCTGAGTCGGTGTCCGATATTGGCATCATATGTTTTGTATTATTTGTCCTTGTAACTTTAACTGTGTTTTGTCTGTTTTTCATTCTTTTTTAATGTGTGTTATATTCTGTCTGTGTTGTGTTTTTGTATTGTGATGCCGATAAATAAATGTCTATGTCTAATGTGAACGGAAAACGTCAGTAGGTCATAAGACCTCGCTGTGTAAGGTCCCGCGTAGAGCGTGTAGCTTACATTACGATGTTTTTACGCTCAATTACTATATGTGTAGCTATTTCTTTAGTGAATGGTGGCTTGTTTAAAAAAGCAAAATACAAATTGGATATCATACATTACAATGACTTCCACGCGAGGTAAGTTTAGCTTGAATAGGAAAGGTCGAATTGATTTTTGTCTGTTGTTTTGTTTCGATATCACTTTTATGCCACGACTTGTTATGGAATATTTTAAAACGAGATATCATGGTAATTTTGTAGAAAGATGAACAAGTAAATTAATTGATTTTTTTTTAACAACACTGAGTTAATTTCAACGCGGCACTAGTGCGGATTGGTAGACTTCACATGCCTAAGAAAATTTTTCTAAGACATGTAGGTTTCCTCATGATGTTTTCCTTCACCGACGAGCGCGTGGTATATCAGCACATAAAATTGCTACAGCAAATTTTTTGGTGCCGGCCCTGGGGATCGAACTCGAACTAGCGTACTATGCAACTTGAGCCAGCCGCCCGGACACTGAGCCACCACCGCTGTTAATACTGAGCAAGCAAGGCTCTTGATTTTTACTTAATGTCTCTAGTTAATCCGTGAAAAAACAACCGACCAAGCCGTGGCTCGGCCATCTCAGGCGACGGAGCGAGATGCGTACGCGTAAAAAGTAACCGCCCAAGCCAAGGTTACCCCATCAGGTGGATCCTTGAGTTGAGTTACAAAGAATAGAGGTTCAGAGTTCGACCTAAGAGCTATACTAAATATAAGTGTATTTAAAAAACAAATTTGTAAACATGACCCTTTATTAAGTCGGTTAGTTGTTAATAAAAGGGCCTTGAACTCTCGTTAATACGTTACTTATAAAGTGCTATCAACTTGTAATATAGAACCGTCACCCGTCAGTTGTTCGACGGACACGTAGCGTTAAGGACGCTTGAACGAACACTTACGCAGTGATAATAATGTCGAACGCGTTATTGAATTGGTTAATTTTAACTGTTGCCACGGTGAGCCAAGTTTGCGGATTCGCGTTACCATTTGAGGGATTGTACGAATTGGATATCATACATTACAACGACTTCCATGCAAGGTTTGTTATCGTTTCTATTCTATCGTTGTTTACAAATTGCTTTGTAAAGTGTTAAATTTCATGAAAATGTTATTTCAGCCATACTTCGTAATAAATTCTTACACAATTCTTATATTTTTAACGTAATAAGGTTCTGGAATGCGCTGCCACCAAGTGTAAAGCTAGAACTAAGGCTAAATTAAAACGGTTCCTCTAGAATCTTTATCTAAACAAGGATGATATTTAATAAGTTTTATAAGTATTTATTGTTATACATAATTATTACGTTTATATTATCAATTTATTGTATGCGTATTTATATATAATTTTTTTTTTCTAAAAGCTTGCACCCGTTACATTGTCTCAACACAACCCCAAGGTAGACTGGCAGAGAATGCCTTTTGCCATTAAGTTCGCCTTTTTTGCACGCTATTTTTTTTGTGCAAATAAATATTATATATATAAAAATTACTCACCTGTTATTACCGGTTATAATATCGTTATAGAATATATGAAAACCTTTATGGGATATTTATAATCTATCAACTGTTGACTGTACAATTTAGTCGTTCAAATATCCTTAAAACAATATATGTTTGCTTAAAGCAATACGAGTAACACCCACATATTAAATAAAGGAACGTTGACGTTCAACTTTTGACCGACTTCAATAAAGGTGTTTTTTGAAGTTACAGCCAAAGTAATTTGTCTATTGAGAATTGAGTATTGAGCTCTTATAAATTGTATGGTAGAATGCTTGTTGGCGGAATTAAAAGACAGAAAATAGATATATATATATATATATATATATATATATATATATATATATATATATATATATAGAATATAGAGAGAGATCTTTATGTTGTTGGATTAAAACAGTCATACTGTAAAACGAGTGGGGTAGGAAAATCTGGCCCACTTATCTATATTTATCTTTACCTTTTTCTAGGCTGATTGCCTTGGGTGAGGGAAGGCTTTCCAAACAAGTAAATGTATGATTCGTGCTAAGAAACTTTTTTTTATTGAAATCAGATTAAATTATAAGCTGATTCGATTCTTGGTCAAGGTCGATTTTAGTGCAACGAGCAAATGTCATGACGCTATAATAATGTGATATTATCTCGTATTGGTGACATTGCATTCGCACCTTCTTATCAACGTGGGGCTATCGATAATGCAAGTATATTTACAAGTAAAAACAAACAGCGAATCGTTACAAAACTGACAGTGGTATGAGTGCTTGAGATAAAGAGCATAGAGACGGAATTGATAACCTTCTTTTTTGAAGTCGGCTAAAAATAATCCAAAAAAAATGTTATTACTTTTGGAGAATTTAATTAATTGTGTCACTGTACTTCTTTGACAAATCTGTGTAGGTTTGTCACAAAAAAAAGTTTTTTTTTCTGTAAATATGAGTAGTAAAATACCGTCTCTTAAATACGCTTAAATTAGAACATTAAGGCAGTCATTTGTTTTTACGCTTAAATTTGCTTGATTTTCACTCTTTCGTGACGTACGCGTCTGTGAACATCTTTCCAATCGCCATATGAGTCAATTGTATTTTGAGTATAAAGGAAGTGGCATATTACGAACGTCTGAGTGACGACTGAGTTTGCTATTCACTGACATTTCACTATGACACCAACCACTTACCATTGAATTTTCATTGTACCAAAAACCGTAAACTATTAAATTTAATGTTTTGTGTAATTTAATATTTTATAATTATTTCATAATGAGTGCTTGTAATGTATCAGCATATTTAAAATGTCGTTAGATACGCAAAAATTCACAACAATTGAAATATTGGTGTGTCAACAGTGGTATGCCATTAAAAAACCAAAGTAACAGAACTGAAAAGACCAAAATCGACAGCGTGTGAAGTCACTGAATGTTCATTTTGACACAGTTAGTTTTACAGACTCGAGTTTATTAGTCCAATCGTCATAGTTCGTTTATCGCCCCATACCTGCCTTTTGTTATGATTTACCAATGCAAACGCTTTGCCAACGTTAAGAAAGCTAACTGATAGCAGTGTTTGCACAAGTGTTGCACGTTAACGAGGGATATTCCGTGTTTAACTCTAATTTCTGGATAAGACGGTAAAAGTTGCAACGCATATAGCACTATTTTCCATCATCGTATATATCCACGGACTATTAATAGAGTCTAAGGCTAAGATAGCTGCAAAAAAACTTGGGATCATGGTCATGGTCAAAGTGCATCCTTTCCAATAAAAAAATAAATCATCGAAATAAGTTGGAGTGGAATTGAGTTAGTCCATTTGTGGCGGACATACTTGATATAAATTTAACACTTTCGTTTTCTTATGGATCATGAGATCAGAATTGGGCCAAATTAAGAGAGATCGAAAAATATTATTCATATTGCTTCATTATGTAATTCTTAACTAAAAATGTTAAAATGTTAGATGTAGTTTTTCTTCACAAAGCCATTATAATATCCAAGGAGTCGTTGTTGTAGGATTTTTGATGTGCCGCATTCTAAAACCAACTTACTGTCACACTCGCCCTTGCCAAGGATTTCCGCTACATATATAACCTCCTTAACACTAAGTCCACGTCGGTTGACATTTTTTCTAATTCACGCAAGGTCTTCCGCACCTTAGTGTTAAAAATTGTGCAGTAATTTTGGCTAATTTAATTAATTTAGTACTGATTTTTCTATTACTTTATAATTTATTAAAATATTTTTGTAACTATTAATTATTAAATCGTTACGTTTCTTTATAGCGAATGTTGTGTACACCTGTAATTGGCATACACAACAGGACTTAGTTTGTAAACTTGATTATGACAACAATGTATGCTTGTGTAATGCTGTTGGTGTATCTTGATGATTTAACAAAAAATACCGACCAAATCTCGGTCTTCCAAGTCCTAAACAAATTATCATCGTAATCAGTTGATGTGTGTTAGCTGGCAACACCTGACACCCAGCGATTGTTATACATAATAACTACTTCCAATGATATCTTAATAATTTACCTGAACCTTATTGTATCTTTAATTCATAATTAATAATTTAGTTGATCGTCACATTAACTTGGCATTGTAAACAATAGTTTAACCTTATTAGTTCCTAATCTGACTTCTAATTAATTTGGCATAAAGATGGCGAGGACGCGCAGTTGTGACGTTTGACTCGATATAAATAATTCTTTGTACAACGTTACGCTGTCTCAATAAAGCGAGTGTATTAGTTGTTGGACTATTTTATTCTACGAGACCTACAGATTATAACATTTGATATTGAGTTATACGTACACCTTACACCCGCGGCGCACATACTAGATGCAAATTTAAGATATGGTTTTCATGGTTCCTATCGTCATACTTGAACAAAAATTAAATGGAACACGGCAAGCACTTTCAAATAAAAAAGAATCATCAAAATACCTAGGGCAAAAAAAATACAGATGAATTGCGCACTTCCTCCTTTTGAAGTCGGTTATAAATATTACTAAAGGCTGATATTGTCAGGCGAGTAATAGCGATTGTAACACATTTCAATGTTTTCATTTACATAAATGTTTCATTTGTCATGCAGTTCGTCAACCAGTCGATGTGACACACAACACATTTGTCACTGTAATTAGTATTTGTCTTGTCAAACAATGTAAAGAACAATTGCGGTATAACACTGGCTACTAAATAGTTTTTAAAGATTTCGAATTTTTAAGCTGTATTGAATAGAAACAATTATGGCAATACAAAGTATATTTACGAGCAAAAGCAAAAACCGTCTTCAAATCGAATAAAACGATAAATATCGCCCATTCTGTATTTCCAATATTCCCAATATTACAAAATCAGAACGTAACCAAACTAGGAGTGTACGATAGATATCGATGTTACATAAAATATCGTTTTTTTTTATGACGAATTACACAGATTGGCCAGGGAAGCTGGCCTTGACTGCTTCACCGGATTGAGAGGTGGCATAGCTCTTAGGTCGCTTAGCCTGAACCTCTATTGCTAGTAACTCGACACAAGGGTCCCCCCGGTGAGGGGTAACCTCGGCTTGGACGGTTACTATGTTACGTGTAAGCATTCCGATCCGCGGGCGCCCGAGACGGCCGAACCACGACTCGGTCGGTTGCTATTTCATGGATAAAAAATATCGATGTATGGACGCGATATATCGCTTCAATCCGATATTATCGAATCATCTAATATTGATATTTATATAGATATAAGATCGATATTTTTCATCTGATATACGAAATATCGTAAGAAATTAAATAAAAAGCATTCCATTCTTTTTTTTATTTGTGGTTGACAACTTGGATAAAATAAAACCCTTACTTGCGCTGCCATCACGAAGAGTGTAGTGTAGTATGTTACTACACTCTTACTCCTCATAATGGCAGGACTCGTATAAATTTTATAATATATGCACGTAGTCTGTACTGCTAGCAGAATCAAATCAAATCAAATAATCTAGACTAGTATCCGGAGCGATAATCTCTCAGGTACGCCCCGAATACTCTAATAGTACAAAACTTTTCTAATATATAATATTAAGCGCTAATTAATTATAAACTTCGACATATACGATATATTATATCGAAAAATATATCTATATATTTTTGGCATGAACATCCATAAACCAAACTTTAATCAAACTCTTAAAGTACATTTCTAATAAAAAATTCTTCGTAATCCGTCGGCGTATTTGTGGCGCAAGCCCTGATTCAAATTTGTACTAATATGGTTTTTACGTATATTCCAATGTCACATACTTAAATGGGACCACTGGGACGAGCCGTAAGGTCGTTTGTCCTTGTAATAATAAACAATTTTTTTATCGTGAAACAAATAAGCATCGTGATCCGTGCCCTTTAGGATGTTCCTGTTATTATATTGACATGTTTTTTTTAAATTATATTTCTTTGTTATCCAAGGTACGAAGAAACGTCTGTGGCAACGCCAACATGCCACTTCAACAACGGCTCCTGCTTGGGCGGCTTCCCTCGACTCTACAGCGAGATAATGGAGCTGAAGCACCAGAAGCCGAAGTCCCTGCTCCTCAACGCTGGCGACAGTTTCCAGGGTACTTATTGGTACACTTTACTAAAGTGGAACATCACACAGGAATTCATGAACCTGTTACCACATGATGCACATGTAAGTGAGATAGTTTTTGAAGTAAAACTTCTTTACATACGCTTGAATTGGGGAGTAAGATGGTGAATGCGTTACGGACAGTGTGATCGAGCGAAGCCAATGGAAGTTGAAAAGGAGATATAAGTCAGTGAAGATAGAAAGAGAGAGAGAGTTTATATCAGTGTCTATATCACACTAGTAGAGGCAAGAAAGCAATGCGTACATTTTATTTTTCTCTTCAACTCTTGTGTATTTACAGGGTAATTACACAGGAATTGAAGGGAACATTTTCGAAAACGAAAACATACGATAGTACTTATGACACCTTTGATGATGGGACGGAAAAAATCGATCCTAGTTTTAAAAAAATCATATGTTTAAAAAAACAGCAATGAAACACAAAGTCAAAAACAGCTGATGCTCGGGTCAACGAACCGAGCAGGGCGAGCGGCGTTATGTCTATAACATGTATTTTTTTTTAAATCAGGATCGATTTTTTTTCTGTACACATCTCTTAAAAATATCCTAGAAATTTTTCTAGGACATGTGAAGTCTGCCGTTCCGCACTAGGGCCCCGTGACGGTTCATGCCCTTATAATCTCTTTACAGAGAAAGCTTGTGCCCAGTAGTGGGACATATGTAAAGACTGTTACTTTTACTTCACGTCTTCTACAGGCGGTGGGCAATCACGAGTTCGACGACGGGCCTGAAGGACTCGCACCCTACTTCAGAGCCCTTAAGGCGCCAGTTGTGGCTGCTAACATGGACGTCAGTCAGGAGCCTTCACTACAGGGACTCTTCAGGCCCCATGTTGTTGTAAAACGTGGCGGGAGGAAGATTGGTATTATTGGATTAATCACTACTGATACAAAGGTAAGATAGCATCTCACGCATTCCACTATCGCACAAATTGATAAGCCGTTGTATTCTACCAGTATGTAACTCTTTAACCGACTTCAAAAAAGAGATTGTTATTTCATCTGTATTATTTTAATGTGTCGCATAGCTTTCGAATAGGTCATTTCCATGGCATATTAACTTGGAATCCAAAGATATATAAAGGAACTTCTAAAAAATGTTATGCTTTTGTTTGAAATATTGGTAGGTTTATGACTATACTCCATAAACGTAGAAAGAAAGAGAAGAGAAAGGAAGGCAAATACTCCATATCGGCCACTGCTATGAATTCGTAAGAAGAAAGAGTATGTAGGCGCCTGAACATCGTGATAATTTTTATTTCATTATCGTCATTATCATCATTATCCTGAGTATATCTACTGCTAGAAATAGGCCTTCCCCAATGTCTTCCGCCACATACGATCCTCCGCTTTCCGCATCCAGCCTCTTCCGGCTATCCTTACCATCTGGAGGGAGGGCGCCCCACGCTTCTCCGGCCCATGAGCTGCCTCCATTCCAGGACTTTCCTCCCCCATCTGCCATCACTGACTCGGCAGATGTGGCCGGCCCACTGCCACTTCAACTTGCTGACTTTAAGAGCTATGTTGATCACCTTTGTTCTCCGTCGAATTTATTCGTTTCGGATTCCATCCCTAAGAGAAATGGCGAGCATAGCGATTTCCATCGCTCGCTGTGCGACTTTCACCTAGTGGACCAGCCCAATGGTCAGAGTCCAAGTATCTGCGCCGTAGGTCATTTGATATTCATGTGTTTTCAGACATTATCTTCAGCCGGTAACGTTGTGTTCACCGATCCGTTGGAGGCCACTGCACGCGAAGCGAAGTTGTTAACCGACAAGGGGATCGACATTATTATCGTGCTGTCACATTGTGGACTTGAAGTTGATAAGTAAGTACTTTTTAATTTATTTACACTTATTGTAATACCTTTTTTTGCTGACAGGGGGAAATCAACACGATACCACGCCTTCTGCAGGCAAGGCGGGGTTGGTGAGGTTCTTCCCCCTCTCCCCCTCCGTTCGTTTTTCGGTGCATAGCGAGGGGCTCCGGGATCAACAGTGTACCCCCCTGTACCGGTATACAGCACATCCCGAGGAGTTTAATCCCTCCCCCAGCATCCTCGCAGTGCAAGGCGACACGGCCAGCCAATGTCGGCTTCTCAGTTCTACGGTTACAACTACGGTTAGCCTTTGAAAACCTTCAAGGTATTACAATGAAGCACCGTAGTCCTGGGACTATATAATAAGGCTCCCCCGGTACTTGCTCTGGACCATAGTATCAGTTTTCAACAACAACTTTTTTTGAAGTCGGTTAAAATATAATTTCGGTAATGATGATGAAATCATTTCGTGGTTTACATTGAATGTGAAATTATTATTGTTATTTACTTAAGTTTACTATGCGGCTCATACAAGAGATATATTATCTTATCGTCTATACAGTTACAGTACGGTGCGTGATCATTTCAAGTATTATTCTTCTATCACACGTAACATATGTTTGTTTCAAAGACACATTCCGTCGATAAGACGTCGCGCACCTTGCGTTTGGTGTTAAGTAATCTCGTTTGAAACTATTTGTCACATAACCTAATTACTATTTCTTTTTACTACCATGGAGGATGAACGATGAAATTTTTGTTAGCCTAAAGACTAACTGCGACCGTCTTTGGCACGATAATTGAGCTCTAAAATCACTTTGCCCTGGGATCTAAATCGAAATACGAGGAACTAGGAAGGGCACTTTAAAAGGATTTCTTCTCATACAACGTGTCGCAAAATTCACCAGGACCAGCTGATGGATACTCCAGAAAAAGTAGAGAAAAATCTCGTTTTTTTTTGAATTACAAAAAAATATTTTTAGATTTTTTAAAAATCAACACTCATGATGGTATTTATTACTATTGTGACCACAATTTTTCAAATATTTCTGACCTTTTGATTGTAACAGCAACCTAAATAGCACTTTTATCTATCGCAATTTTTAAAAGTACCAGAATACGTTCAGTTTTTAAATAAAAAAAATTATGTTTTCCCTAAAATTTTGCATGATTCCAGTCCACTTTAACTCATCGTGGTGTAAAAAAAGTACTGACACTACTATAGAAAGTTTTTTATAAAGTTTCTAAAAGTATGCAAGATTCTAAAATAGTATAATACTTTAGGAACGGCAGGTTCATCCTGTAGTGCATTTTTATCTTTGAATTTTGGGACACGATGTATATAATTATGCTACCCGTGTGAAGCCGGGGCAGGTAATATATAATACTATTTTCCCCACTCGGAGAAAGTGACATGAGTGTTTTTGAAGTACAACTTCTTTACGCACACTTGACTTGTGTCAACAATAGACTGTGAAGAGAGTGAGCTGTGAGAAGAAAGAAAGAGAGAAAGAGAAAGCTGAAGAAAGTGAAGCTGGGAGCGTTACGAAAAGTCGAATCGGGCGAGGTGAATGGAAGTTGAGTCGGAGATCTATAAGTTAAGAGAGAAAGAGTATATCTAAGTGTGTTTCTCATTGTAGGAGCAAGAGAGAGCAATGCACGCATAATTTCTTTCTTCAACAATATATATATATATATATATATATTTAAACTAACATACATATTATGTATGTCTTTTTCTTCAGTCATATGGTGTAAAGAAAACTCGTTTATTTTTTTTTATAATATATTAGTTTTAAGCCTAAGCTATATCTTTTTTCATTTACAGAGAAATAGCACGTAAACACGGCAAGCATGTTGATATAATAGTTGGAGGTCACTCTCACTCCCTGTTATGGAACGGACCCTCGCCAAGTGGGGAAGAAGTTGTGGGACCTTATCCTGTATTTATAGAAACCAGTGACAGTAAGGAACATCAAGTAAGGCTTATTTTTTATATTTAGTTCCATTTATCTTCTTTATATTGACGTGTTTACTAAGCATCAATAGCCTAATGGTTTAGGGCACGAGCACGGCGAATCATAAGGTCATAGGCTCGAATCCCCCATTCGACTATTGACGTGAACCATCTTCTAGCGAGCGAAATTAGTATTACCTTTTTCTTCATGATTACATCTGTCAATATGTTTTTTCTCTCAATCAGGGTTGACTGCCACTAAGATATTAAGTCCACCTTTGTGAACTTTTGACGTATTTTAAAGTTAAAGTTTTATATATATATATATGTCCCACTGTTGGGCATATGCCTTCTTTGTAAGCCTGTAAGAGAGTAAAAGGCATAATCCGCCATCCATCCTTTGTCAACGCCTTTCTTCATCATTCGGAGCACTCCCCCTTAAGGGGCTCAACGATACATCACAACGGCTAAAGGGCATAGTCCGCCACGTGGCCCCCGAGCCGAAAGTGTCTTAAAAAAATTTTGAAAGACATGTAGTTTTCCTCACGACGTTTTCCGGTACCGGGTACTTGAAGCAACCCCAGGTCGTTGTTACAATAAATTACAATATTCTTTCCACAAATATTTCTAACATTCTTGTTTACCATTCCAACTAAGCTTAACCTTATACTAGGAGATGTTTCACGTTATCGTTAGGAAGTCTACTACTAGTCTTGGATTGTCATAAACGTCAATATCAATCAATAAACATTATTGTACAGGAATTTAAGGAGTTCCCTGGGGTAATTTTCAACCCCAAGGCGCAATGCCAGCAAAATTAACATGAGATATACATTTTTTTTTTAAATTATTTATTTAATACATTTTACAAATAAAATTTACACAATAAAGCGCATCCCAAAAACCTATCCCAGGTTTATCTGGATGCTCAGCATTCAGTCCTCGTCCATTTTTACAGTAATAGTGATTTAAAAGAGAATACCGCAACACCTCGTCACGAGCCGTTGCGAGCACCTTTGCAAACGAACGCACACACCCATCGTAAGCGAAGACGCCTCAATGCGTGTGAGCGTTCGATACAGGCTGTTCTAATATATATATTTTTTTTTACACATGTTATAAAAAATATTTTTTTTTAAAACAGTTTTAATGTTTTTGTTGTTAATGTCTTTTTTAGTTTGTTAAAGTTAAAGTTACAGCCTTTATATATATAATATATATGTCCCACTGCTGGGCACAGGCCTTCTCTGTAAAGAGAGTATAAGGGCATAGTCCACCACGCGGCCCTAGTGCGGATTGGTAGACTTCACATGCTTTAGAAAAATTTACTAAGACATGTAGGTTTCCTCACGATGTTTTCCTTCACCGCCGAGCGCGTGGTTAATCAGCACATAAAATTGCAACAGCAAATTTATTGGTGCCGGCACCGGGAATCGAACTCGGGTTGCTAGCGTACTATGCAACAAGAGCCAACCGCCTGGACACTGAGCTACCACGGCTCTTTTTTTGTTTGTAATGGGAGTTTATTCATTAGTGTCGGTATTAACTATTGCGATGTTCGCTTACCGTATATGTTAGAATGAGATGGTATTTTCAGTTTTTTATGTGTTATACTTTTTATTAAACATGAGAGTAAGCCCTTTCGAACAAAAAATAAACTTCAAAATCCAATAAAAATGACTATGTTTTTATTTATTTTTATGTAGGTACTAATAGTGCAGGCATCCGCGTTCACCAAGTATATGGGCAATCTGACCGTTTACTTCGACTACCTAGGACGCTACGTCAAGTGGGAGGGCGGGCCGGTGTTCCTTAACCGGTCAATTCCTGAAGGTATATATATATATATATACGTATATTTACAAGTAAAAATTTGATGTGGTGTCATGGGACATCAGCCTTTCTGTGTTGTACAGATTACATTTTGGAGAGGGTGCACAGGAATTACACGAGTTAATTCCCCCATCCCTATTCTACCTTCGGACGCTTAAAGGTTCGGCGGGTCTCCACTTTTTCATATCCCGAAGTGGCATATAAGTTAGTTTAGCTTAGATTGTCCTAATAGAATTATGAGTAAATGTTAATAAAATAGCTACCGGGCGCCCTCGGATCGGACTGCTAACGCGTAATAATGGTAACCGTCCAAGCCGAGGTTACACCTCACCGGGAGGACACTTGTGTCGAGTTACCACCCAATAGAGGTTCAGGCTAAGCGACCTAAGAGCTATGCCACCTCTCAATCCGATGAAGCAGTACAGCCCAGGAACTCTGGCCAACTGTGTTAGTTCAATATGCCCAAAAATAGTTACACACATAATTATGTTATTCGTGTGTGAATATAATTACCATAAAACTTGATTTTCAGAAAAAAGTACCGAGTAAAACTCAGTCATCCACATCCTACATATTATACTTCGCAAATAATGTATATGATATGTCTAATCAATATTGATTTCTTTTAATGAATATTGATTTTTTTTAATGACGAACTACACAGATTGGCCAGAGAAGCTGGCCTTGACTGCTTCACCGGACTGAGAGATGGCATAGCTCTTAGGTCGCTTAGCCTGAACCTCTATCGCTAGTAACTCGATACAAGGGTGAGGGGTAACCTCGGCTTGGACGGTTACTATGTTACGAGTAAGCATTCCGATCCGAGGGCGCCCGAGAGGGCCGAACCACGACTCGGTCGGTAGCTATTTCACGGATAAATGAATATTGATTGCGAGCATGAATGTACAAGAAGGGAGAGAAAATAAGGACCAGAATATTCGTATAATAAATGCGAAAGACATCTTTCGCGTGATTAACGTTTAACCCGTCAGTTTTCATTAGATGTCCGTTTTTAATTTGTAAATATACTTGCTGTGGATATCCCACTTGTCTGGACGTGTTTTACTTCGACTTTCACATCGTAGCATTTAAATAAAATTGCATTAATATTTCACAGATCAAGAGATTAAGGAAATGTTACTGCCGTATGCGAAACTTGTCCATGAAGCGGAGAACGTGCCCGTGGGGGAGTCTGCGAGGACGTTGAATTTCGAGGATTGTGTCTTTGGTGAATGCGCGTTAGGAGACTTACTAGTTGATTCATTCACTGATTACGTAAGTATATCGAATATACTTTCTATATGCATAAATCTTTTACCTTTACCGCAATAAGACTTTGGAATGCGCTGCCAACAAATATACGTACAGCTGGAACTAAATCTACTTTCAAACATTTACTATGGAAGCTTTACCTAAGCAAGGAATAGTTTGTCAATTGCTGTCCCTATCCATCTATAATTATATATATGTATTTATATATGTATCTATTTATTATTATATATAATTATTATGTTTAAATATTTAATTTATTTGTAAGAAGGTATGTATATTATATATGCATGCATTTATTATAGTTTTCTTTTATTTATTATTTTCTCATATAGCTTGCACCCGTTACTTTGTCTCTACACAACCCCAAGGTAGACTGGCAGAGAATGCCTACTGGCATTAAGTCCGCCTATTTGTACCTTTTTTTGTATTGTGTGCAAATAAAGAATAAATAAATAAATATGTATACGTATAAGTGAGGAAAGAATGACAAGGAAAATTTATACCGCATTTGTGAGTAGAAGGATCGGTAGAGCTCGATATAGATCGAGTACAACATTCACATTACAAAAATGAGTACAAAATGGTGGACTTAATGCCAAAAGGCATTTTCTGCTGGTCTACATTCGGGTTGTGATGAGATAGAGATAAAGCAACGGAAGTAAGCGAGAAGAAAAAACTGAATAAACATATGTATATGTACAAATATATGTATGTTTATATAACAATCATATAAATAAATGAAATATATAACCATAATTATATATAACAATAAATACAAACATATATCTAAATATACGGACCGGAAAGGGCAAAAATGAAACTTTTTAGGCTAAGCTCCAGAGTAACTGTTTGAAAGTTATTCGTACAGAACAAGACTGGAATAGATTGCACGCGCCTGTCTCTCCCTCCGATGTTACTCTACTGTTGAAAATACAATGTTGGTATTTTCAAGAGTAGAATGACAACGATAGGTAGATTCCAAAAATATCATGTCTATTATATGTTCTTGCTGTAAAGTCTAGCAAAAGTAATTGTTTGCCCATTTCATCATCATCATCATCATCAGCCTGTATCTATCCACTGCTGGAAATAGGCCTTCCCCAATGCCTTCCACCACGTGCAATCCTCAGCTTTCCGCATCCAGCCACTTCCGGCTATCCTAAAAAGGTCGTCGGTCCATCTGGAGGGAGGGCGCCCCACGCTTCTCCGACCTATGCGCGGCCTCCATTCCAAGACTTTCCTCCCCCATCTACCGTCGCTGATGTGGCCAGCCACTGCCACTTCAACTTGCTGACTTTAAGAGCTATATCGACTACCTTCGTTCTCCGTCGAATTTCTTCGTTTCGGGTTCTATCCCTAAGAGAAATGCCGAGCATAGCTCTTTCCATCGCTCGTTGTGCGACTTTCAGCTTGTGGACCAGCCCAACGGTCAGAGTCCAAGTCTCCGCACCGTAGGTCATGGCTGGGGGGACGCACTGGTTGAAGACTTTTGCCTTCAGGCATTGAGTTTGCCCATTTATTAGTATAGATTTATATTTTATTTTATGCTTGGTGTATTAAGTATAACTAACATTATCATGAAATTCACTATGCAGTGTTTCTGGGGCAATACTTCAATCTAACTAGGATACATATATCGTGGTTTTAGAAAATGTCGTTTTATCGATAATATGCCGAGAGATATCGACATATATTGGCGAGTAATAGTACTATTTTTTTGATTGTGAGTAACTATCTTTTTTTTTTGTTGACGGGGAGGAAATCTTCACAAAGATACCCCGCCTTCTGGGGGGAAGGCGGCGGTTATGTGGGGATCTTACCCACTAAAACCTCCCCGGTGGCCCTTTCCTCGGTGCATGACGAGGGGCTCCGGGATCTCACGTGGAACGCACCGGAGCCCCTCTGCACTGTGCTCAAGGAGAGCACGTCCCGGGGGGAGGTTACTACCTCCTCCCCTGTGCCCTCGCAGCGAAAGGCGACACGGGCCAGCCGATGTCGCCTTCTTCCCGGGTCCACTTTGGTGGACGACGCAGGCCCCCACCCTTGTCGCCCAGTGAACCCGAGGCCCCTTTTAGTCGCCTTGTACGACAGGCAGGGGATACCGTAGTCTTATTCTTGAGAGCCCAGAACTACAGGGCTGGTGAGTAACTATCTGCTTTAACGACAAAGCAGCACTAAAGCTACTTCGGTAGATGGCGTTGTTAAGCATCACTAAGCCAATGAGTTTTCCAGTACCCAGTCATTCAGGTACTATACACAAGTATTGCTCGTCTTAATAGTTTTACATTTTATTATGGTTTTTAGAATTTCTATTTGATTATTCAATATTCTAATGTTTTATTGCAGGCTAGAGCAAACGTGAAAAGCGATTACGATCATCTGGCGTTCATCCAGCGCGGTAACATCAAATCCTCCATTTTAAGTGGACGTTAGTAACTTTGGTTAAATTAGAAATTCGTTTAACAATAGAGTAAGTTCACTAACATTATAAAGAGGAATTTTTTTTTATTTGTTATATATAAACTCATAAACCAGTGAATCGATTCACACTGAATTGAAATCACACCACATTGTGAGGAAATCTGCATGTCCTAGAAACTAATCTAGTCCGCCGATCTATAAAAAGGCCTTCTAATACTTAATTTACAGGAAAAGGGAAGGCGTGCCCAGATGTAAAACATATATAGGCTATGTTATTCTCCCGTACACGTTTAGAGGTTCAGGCTAAGCGAACTAAGAGCTATGCCACTTCACAATCCGGTGAAGCAGTAAAGGCCAGCCTCTCTGGCCAACTATGTAGTTCGTCTAAAAAAATGTACACATAGTTTCTACTGAGTTTTATCTTAATTTGGAAGAAGAAATATTAATGACTCATCTCAGTTATCGTGATCTTTAGATATATATATATATACATATATATATATAAAGGGGAGAGGAAAGTCTAGGAATAGAGGCCGCGTATGTGTCGGAGACGAATAGGCTCCGGTAAGGCTCAAGAGTAGGCTATATAGGTGCAGATGGACCGACGACCTTAGGTATAATAAGAAAGGATAATCGGTGGCTGGATGCAGAACGGCCGGCAGGGGGAGGTGGCGAGACGTCGTGCGGCGCCGTCTGCTGCCCAACCCACCATGTGATCATGCTGGCCACGACTACTGTAACAAGAGTGAGGCGACCAAGAAGACGAAGAAGAAAGCAGAAAGTGGATGATCGTATATAGCGGATGGTATTTGGGAAAGGCTATTTGTAGCAGTGGAGAGGCTGGTGATGATGATATATATGTATTTATTACTTGCAGAGGTAACAAAAGGAACGATCTTCGATTTGCTGCCATTTAATGATCGTATCGAGTCTTTCGAATTACAAGGGAAGTACGTCCGCCAGGCTCTCGAGAGAAGTGTCAGCGATGCATGGGAATATGGACCTTTTAAAGGTCCATGGATTCTGCAAGTCTCGGGTAAATCTTAAAATGTGAATAAGTTAGAAACAAAAAACGACTTCAATTCAAATTAAACATACTCACTCTTATTTTTCAACCGACTTCAAAAAGGAGGTACTCATTTCGTCTGTATTTTTATTTATGTTTGTTACCGCATAACTTTCGACTGGATGAACCGATTTCGATGATTCTTTTTTTATTAAAAATCTGGTGCTTGCCGTGTGGTCCCATTTAAATTTGGTCCTATTATGACAATGGGATCTATGAAAAAAACATATAAGTCTTTAATTTAGCGTCAGGTACGTGCGCCACTCGCCACAATGGACGATTAACTCAATATTACGGATTACGATGATCCATTTTTTATTGGAAAGTATGTACTTTAAGAGTTTGATTTGATAGTTTGTTTAGGTTCTGATTTCATTACTACAATAATTGGGAAATACAAAAGGGGCGTCCGCGCATAATAGCATTTAACGTTGAATCGATTTGAAGTCGGCTTAGTCTTGAATTGTCATACATCTACCAATCTCGATCAACAAACATTCTTCAGTCTCTCTTTTAGGAGATCCCTAGTATTTCTTTCTGTTCGGTTCCTAAAAAACGGGACTTACATTGAGACACAATTTAAAATACAGACGAATTGGGAAATTCTGCTTATTAGAGAAACTTAGTATAACGCGGGTTACCATTATATAACTTAGAATCTTTTTTTTTGTTAACGGGTAGGAAATCTTCAAAAAGGTACCCCGCCTTTTTACCCACAAAAACCTCCCGGTGGCCCTTCCTCGGTGCATGGTGAGGGGCTCCGGGATCTCCAGTCGAACGCACCGGAGCCCCTCTGCACTGTGCTCAAGGAGAGCACTTTCCGGGGGAGGAGGTTACTCCCTCCCTCCTGTGCCCTCGCAGTGTAAGGCGATACGGGCCAGCCGATGTCGCTTTCTTCCCGGGTCCATCTTGGCGGACGACAAAAGCCCCCACCCTTCGCCCCTTGAACCCGAGACCCCTTTTAGACGCCTTCTACGACGGGCAGAGGATACCGTAGTCTTATTCTTGAGAGCCCAGAACTACAGGGCACCGGCCCGCTCCCGATCCCGTTCGGCGGTCTCCTTCTGCGTCATTACTGACTCACAGAAGGAGATCAGCGCCTTCCATTTAGATTTCCCCGCCAGCGCAGCCGTTACTGCCGCCGGGAGAGGACTTGCCCGATTTGCTGGACCAGGATCCGTCGCATATAACTTAGAATCTAATGACAGCCGGCTTGTCTCCATATTTTTTTTCTGTGTGTCAGCCCCGCCACATATTAAATTATATTAATAAGATTGGTGAAAAGCAAATAGCAGTCGTTCTGCTTGCATCCCTACTGCACGTGAAGGTTTATTTCCTTTTTTTTTAGGTCTCAACGTGACGTACAACGTTACCCTGCCCGAGGGTCAGCGTATCGTGACAGCGAATGTTATCAACTCAGGTTCCGACAGTAAGCTAGATGATGAGAAATACTACCAGGTTACAGCACCTGCTTATTTGTCCGATGGTGGGGATGGTTTCCAGGTGAGTTTTTATCTTATCTTCATCATGATCAGCCTGCAAGAGTCCACTGCTGCACATAGGCCTCTCCAAAAGTTTGCCACTGAGCACGATCTTTAGTCACTCTCATGCAGTTCCTGCCAGCCGTCATGCGAAGATCGTCGCTCCACCTAGTCATCTCTCTCTCTCTTTTCTTACAATTTATAAAACTTTATAAAGTAATCCATGATCGACAAATACTTAACAATAATGTTTGTATTATTTATGAAAAAAAATCTGTTATTTTTATAATGTATAGAAAGATTAAAAAAATAAGCTAAGTTCGCTATTATTTTATAAAAATAATAATAAGAATATTGTATTATTAACTATATTCTTATAATTATTTGTATGAAAAATTATCGAAGCGTCAATAGCCTAATGGTTTAGGGTACGGCCTGGGAATCGTAAGGTCGTGGGTTCGAATCCACCATTCGACTATTGTCGTGAACCATGTCCTAGCACAAGCTTAAGCTTAGTTGGAATGGTTAACAAGATTGTTAGTAATATTTCTGGAAAAAAAAAGAAATATTGTTAGCTTTCTTTTTTTAAAAAAAAAAAAAATTATAAAACGTTGATGTTATACAAAAATTCTTTGTATTCGATTACCGTTTTCATTAATATAATTAACCGTTTACATTAATGTACGTAACTTAATTATGTTAAATTGTTTTCTATTATGATTATTTGAAGCGTCAATAGCTAAATGGTTTAGGGCACGGTCTGCAAATCATAAGGTCGTAGGTTAAAATCCACCGTTCGACTATTGACGTGAACCATCTCCTCCCACAAGCGTAAGCTTAGTTGGAATTGTTAGCAAGAATGTTAGTAATATTTCTGAAAAAAAAGAAAGAAAATTAGCTTTCTTTTTAAAAAAAAAATATGTAATTTTTTTTTAATTACTAGCAATATTTATTTTTCACCAATATTACTAATATTCTTGTTAACCATTCCAACTAAATTTAAGCTTGTGTTAGGAGATGGTTCACGTCGTACCTACGACTTAAGGTTTCTCAGATTGTCATTCAACATTAGACTATAGACGCTATTTTATTTAAATTAAAAATATACTAAAGATTAATATTAATTATTGGGCACAGGCCTTACTTTGTAACGAGAGTATAAGGAAATAGTCCAACGCTTGGCCCTAGTGATGATTGACTCAAATACTCTTAGAAAATTTTCTAAGACATGTAGGTTTCCACACGATATGTCCTTTATTTATTACACCAACACAATGAACATTTTAAACAAACAATACATAAAACAGTGAAAAGTTGTGAAGTTAATGCCATCGCAGTTATAGGCGTAGACTGCAAGCAATTAATTGGCGAGTGACAATGTTAAGATAAAAGAAAAGAACACAAAAGTAAAAATAAAACTAAATTTGAAATTAAAAATAACTAATAAAAAAACGATTTGTGGATTAGTGATTGTTTATACATGCTTATACTAGGAAAAAAGAGGTCGATATCGTCCGTTTTTGAATAAGAGTTGTATTCTATACTAATTCTATTTAAGGGCGCATTCTTACCTAGGTTCGACCTCAATACACTGCTTCTCAACAATTGCTATCGTGAAGGTCTAGGTAACCGCGACGGTACAGTAAAAGCTTTTTTTTTTGTTAACGAGGAGGAAATCTTCAAAAAGACACCCCGCCTTCTGGGAGGAAGGCGGCGGTTATGTGGGGTTTTTACCCACAAAAACTTCCCCGGTGGCCCTTCTTCGGTGCATGGTGAGGGGCTCTGGGATTTCCAGTGGAACGCACCAGAGCCCCTCTGCACTGTGCTCAAGGAGAGCACTTCCCGGGGGGGAGGTTACTCCCTCCCCCCCTGTGCCCTCGCAGTGCAAGGCGACACGGGCCAGCCGATGTCGCCTTCTTCCCGGGTCCACCTTGGCGGACGACAAAGGCCCCCACCCTTGTCGCGCAGTGAAACCGAGGCCTCTTTTAGTCGCCTTCTACGACAGGCAGGGGATACCGTAGTCTTATTATTGAGAGCCCAGAACTACAGGGCTGACAGTAAAAGCTACGAGGAGAGAAGTTCAGGGGTGTCAAAATTGCCATTTGCAACTTTATAGAGGAATGTGACCTTCACCACCCAACGCGTGGTAAATCACTACTTAAAACTGCAACAAACAAATTTATTGGTGTCGGCACTCGATATGAAGCGACTACCCGGCTATTGAGCTACAACGGCTCTTAAATATAACATGTTTTATTTGTTTCAGATGTTCAAAAACTATAAGAAAAATGTTCAAAACATTGGTCGTGATGAGAAAGTATTAGAACTGTACATACATAAAAACTCACCTATAGATATAACGACGGACGGACGAATTGAAATTATACAATAATATTTAATTTTAAAAAAGAATTTCAAATGTAATTTGTATATGTTTCGAATAATTTTATGTATAAATATTGTAAATGCGATTTAGAATGTTTTAAATGCAAGGAACGAACGTTGAATCTATTCTTACTATGTATTACCTTTTCAACCGACTTAAAAAAGAGGAGGTTCTCTATTCGTCTGTATGTTTTATGTTTTTACCGCATAACTTTCGGCTGGGTGAACAGATTTTGATGTTATTTTTTTTTAATTACTAGCAATATTTATTTTTCACCAATATTACTAATATTCTTGTTAACCATTCCAACTAAATTTAAGCTTGTGTTAGGAGATGGTTCACGTCGTACCTACGACTTAAGGTTTCTCAGATTGTCATTCAACATTAGACTATAGACGCTATTTTATTTAAATTAAAAATATACTAAAGATTAATATTAATTATTGGGCACAGGCCTTACTTTGTAACGAGAGTATAAGGAAATAGTCCAACGCTTGGCTCTAGTGATGATTGACTCAAATACTCTTAGAAAATTTTCTCACCACATGTAGGTTTCCTCACGATATTTTTCTTTATTTATTTATTTATTTATTTATTTATTTATTTATTTATTTATTTATTTATTTATTTATTTATTTATTTATTTATTTATTTATTTATTTATTTATTTATTTATTTATTTATTTATTTATTTATTTATTTATTTATTTATTTATTTATTTATTTATTTATTTATTTATTTATTTATTTATTTATTTATTTATTTATTTATTTATTTATTTATTTATTTATTTATTTATTTATTTATTTATTTATTTATTTATTTATTTATTTATTTATTTATTTATTTATTTATTTATTTATTTATTTATTTATTTATTTATTTATTTATTTATTTATTTATTTATTTATTTATTTATTTATTTATTTATTTATTTATTTATTTATTTATTTATTTATTTATTTATTTATTTATTTATTTATTTATTTATTTATTTATTTATTTATTTATTTATTTATTTATTTATTTATTTATTTATTTATTTATTTATTTATTTATTTATTTATTTATTTATTTATTTATTTATTTATTTATTTATTTATTTATTTATTTATTTATTTATTTATTTATTTATTTATTTATTTATTTATTTATTTATTTATTTATTTATTTATTTATTTATTTATTTATTTATTTATTTATTTATTTATTTATTTATTTATTTATTTATTTATTTATTTATTTATTTATTTATTTATTTATTTATTTATTTATTTATTTATTTATTTATTTATTTATTTATTTATTTATTTATTTATTTATTTATTTATTTATTTATTTATTTATTTATTTATTTATTTATTTATTTATTTATTTATTTATTTATTTATTTATTTATTTATTTATTTATTTATTTATTTATTTATTTATTTATTTATTTATTTATTTATTTATTTATTTATTTATTTATTTATTTATTTATTTATTACACCAACACAATGAACATTTTAAACAAACAATACATAAAACAGTGAAAAGTTGTGAAGTTAATGCCATCGCAGTTATAGGCGTAGACTGCAAGCAATTAATTGGCGAGTGACAATGTTAAGATAAAAGAAAAGAACACAAAAGTAAAAATAAAACTAAATTTGAAATTAAAAATAACTAATAAAAAAACGATTTGTGGATTAGTGATTGTTTATACATGCTTATACTAGGAAAAAAGAGGTCGATATCGTCCGTTTTTGAATAAGAGTTGTATTCTATACTAATTCTATTTAAGGGCGCATTCTTACCTAGGTTCGACCTCAATACACTGCTTCTCAACAATTGCTATCGTGAAGGTCTAGGTAACCGCGACGGTACAGTAAAAGCCACGGCGGAGAGAAGCTCAGGGGTGTCAAAATTGCCATTTGCAACTTTATAGAGGAATGTGACCTTCACCACCCAACGCGTGGTAAATCACTACTTAAAACTGCAACAAACAAATTTATTGGTGTCGGCACTCGATATGAAGCGACTACCCGGCTATTGAGCTACAACGGCTCTTAAATATAACATGTTTTATTTGTTTCAGATGTTCAAAAACTATAAGAAAAATGTTCAAAACATTGGTCGTGATGAGAAAGTATTAGAACTGTACATACATAAAAACTCACCTATAGATATAACGACGGACGGACGAATTGAAATTATACAATAATATTTAATTTTAAAAAAGAATTTCAAATGTAATTTGTATATGTTTCGAATAATTTTATGTATAAATATTGTAAATGCGATTTTGAATATTTTAAATGCAAGGAACGAACGTTGAATCTATTCTTACTATGTATTACCTTTTCAACCGACTTAAAAAAAGAGGAGGTTCTCTATTCGTCTGTATGTTTTATGTTTTTTACCGCATAACTTTCGGCCGGGTGAACCGATTTTGATGTTATTTTTTATTTAAAAGCCAGTGCTTCTCTCATTTAAATTTGTTATTTTATAAAGTTAATTAAGTAAATATTACTTAACTCGAATGAAATTGTACCGTGTTCAATTGTGAGCTAACTTTATAAGTGTTTATTTGAAAGTAGAATAGAGGAAAGACTTGATAGTAGGCCGGGAAATCACGAGGCAGAAGGGAAGGAAGAGCGTGTATTTAATTGAATGAGACTAAATGTGAGAAACCAAAGGACTATAGAAACAGCAAAAGGAAGAAATAATTTCCTATTAATCCTTTTTCTATACAGTGAAATAAAAATATTATTGCAATGAAATTGCTAATTTCGTTATTTAAATATACGTGGATTACTGTAAACGAGTAGATGTCTTTTTTTATTATTACCCAACTTCAAAAAAGGAGCTTTTTTCACGCTCATAGTTCTGTTATTCTACTATCGTATTTTAATTGAAAACCTGAGGTACCGAAGATATACAAAGGAACAGCTAATAATCGTATTAAATAATGATTGTTGATTAAGATATCGGCAGGTTTTTGACGATAGAAGACAAGGTCTTTTGACTTAAAGACAACGTGTAAGAACGTGGAAGAAGAGAGAGACAATGATTGCGTACGTACCTATGTAACACGAGATCACTTCATGTTCCTTTCCTCCAAAGTCTTTTACGGAGACAAGTCCGTGTCGCATGATCCTGTCACAATATAGGATGAACGCTAACAAGAATGTGATGATAATGAATTGGTTTTGTAAAAGGGTGAACATGAACAAATTTTAACTGGTCAATTATTTTTATAATTGTAATAACATTAAAAAACAATCACGAATAAATGTTAAATGTTTGAATTTGCGGTGTAGTCATTACCGAAGACGTTTAAATAATGGTTATATATAATTTATATGACCGATGCAATAACTTTCCTACAAGTGTTTTAACATACGACTAATGTATCATTTCGAAGACGGTCGTGTATTTGCTGTCGGTGTTATAAATTTCATTTATTTAAACAAAAAGTATTAAATATGTACGTATTTTGGACGAACGTCGTGTTCATTATTTTCTCAAGCGTACAGTGTGTGAGGGGCTTTATTTTACCACATGAAGGGCTTTTTAAATTGGACATCATACATTTCAACGATTTTCACGCAAGGTTTGTATTGATTTCATTACAATAACGTCACGAGTTTGTATAACAGGTTATGCAAGATGGGACGTTATAATCCGACATAACTTCCATAGCGTGCACAAATAAATCAGAGGATTTCTCCCTCCTCTCCCCTCCCCTCCAAAAAAAAAATTTCATTTTCAAAATATTTTAAATAATAATAAACAAATATTTTTAATAATATAATATTTTACAAATAACGTTAATTTTATAATTTTTTTTTTTTTTTTGACGAACTAACACAGTTGGCACAGAGAAGCTGGCCTTTACTGCTTCACCGGATTTGAGAGGTGGCATAGCTCTTAGGTCGCTTAGCCTGAACCTCTATTTAGGTGGTAACTCGACACAAGGGTCCCCCCGGTGAGGGGTATAATTTTATAATTTCATCATGTTTAATTTATATTTTAACCGACTTCAAGAAATGTTTTAATACGCTTATATTTAGTTTTTACTAACTGCGCCCTGATTAAACAGTTTTTTTTTTTTAAATAAAAGTAGTATAAGTTACTCCTTATTACATCAGCTATCTGCCAGGGAAGGTTCCGTTAAAATCGGTCCACCCGTTCCAGAGATTAAGTGGAACAAACAAAAAGATGATAAAAAAATGGTATATGTTCCATATTATACATTCGTATGCATGTAGTAATTATCGGCTATTTTAATATAACAAACAGACACTCCAATTTAATTTATTTGTATAGATGTTTGCGCACACGTAACTAAGTCTTTTATAGACCGATTTCAAAAATTAGTCCTATTTAAATAGTCATCATCATTTCTGCGGAAGAACACCTACTGCTTGGGCATGGGCCTCATTCAGAGATTCTCAAGCAAGCGTAGTGTAGGACGTGCCCCCGCAAGGTGGTCTGACGACCTCATAAAGGACGTAAGACGCAGTTGGATGCAAGCCGTTTACAACCGGTCCTTTTGGAAATCTTTGGGGGGTCATTTTAATATTAATTATTTTAAACTTTTTGTTTCGAGCCATCGCGCGGCGCTCAACTAGCCGCGGCGTCTCGCGTGTATACTTTGACTCTGGCGGGGATTTAGTGCGGTGTATCGGGGCGTAGTTTTTGTCTGTGTAGCTCTTTATTAACTAGTCCTAACGCTATCAGCACTAAAAGCAACTTGGATCGCACCGGATTATGTGACTTCGCAGCTCCTAACGGGTCACGGAAATTTTCGTAAAAGGCTGCACGAGATGCGTTTATGTGATGTGAGTGCGTGGATTGATAGGATGCAGAGGATCGCTACCATGTACTGTGGTCGTGCCCACTGTATGATGATTTGCGCGCTAGGCTACTGAACGGTCTGACACGTACGTGTCCGGGTCCGGTCTACTGCCGCGATCTGGTCTCCTCGGAGGGCAACTTCCTCAAGTTCAGGGAATTTGCACACGCCTGGCATAAGCGAAGGACCCGTAAATGCTCGTCGTCTGGCGCCGTCGAGCGAGCTCTTATGTTGCGTGCCGTAGAGCCCCTTAAGGGGTTGAGCTCCGAATGGTGGAGAAAGGCCCTGATAAAGAACATGTAGGGAGTCAAGAAGGTGCGTGTAGGGCCAAACGGCCAGACCACGCGTACCCTCCCGCGTTTCGGCCCATATAACCGCGAGGTTGGTGGGGCCATGGGAGGTGGTGGGTAGTCCTAACGCTATCCCACCTTATCCGTGATCTAGCAACCGACCGAGTCGTGGTTTGGCCCCCTCTTGGGCGCCCTTGGATCGGAATGCTTATACCTAACATAATAACCGTCCAAGCCGAGGTTACTCCTCGGGAGGTGGGGGCTTGTGTCGAGGTTACTAGCAGGTTCAGGCTATGCGACCTAAGAGCTATGCCACCTCTCAATCCGGTGAAGCAGTTAAGGCCAGTTTCTCCTGCCAATCTGTGTAGTTTGTCAAAAAAAAAATTACCCCACTCTCACTGTGTGGCTGACTTTAAGTGGTTAAGAAAAAGATAAGGCTAGTGTCCCTAAGAATAGAGTCTTAAAAACATTATATAGGTTAAAAAAATATTCTTAGAAATAATTAAGGTAAAGTTAAAGTTATAACTTATATATGTCCCACTGTTGGGCGCAGGTCTTCTCTGTAAAGTTAGTATATGGGCATCGTCCACCACGCGGCTCTAGTGCGGTTTAGCAGACTTCATATGTCTCAGAAATTTTTTCTAATACCTATTTAAGATTCTCTCACATCTTTTACCGCTGAGTGCGTGGTAAAATAGTATTTATAATTATAAAGAAATTCATAGATGCCGGCATTATGCGACCTTAAGTTTCTAGTGTGCTATGTAACTTGAGGTGACCTCGGGTACTGAGCTATAAATAAATTCACAATACATATTTATTAACAGATACGTAAATATATATTTGTTATACCTGTTTGTCATTTTTACTGTTTGTGTAGAAAGGTATAGAGGTACATACAAAATTACATTAGTTGACCTCTTTAACCTCCGAGCGGGCGCGCTATTATAAGAATAGTTTTCGGTTACCTGCTGTTACCGGACTTGCAAATAAGGGTTCATTTTTAACATCATTTCACACTCATTCACATACTCAATCGCATACATACACACACACACACACTGCGTACATAAACACACTCGCTTAAATCTTGTTTTAGATTGTAGCTTTTTTTTCTTATATATATATTTTTCTTAGATTTTTTATTTTAATTGTACGTCTAACATATACCTAGTATAGGAGACAGAGCTGCTGTATATTGATACATGTTTGCCATGATATTAAAAAAATATTAATTACTATTATTTGATTTTTTATAATTTCTAAGCAAGTGCTTAACTACGATCCCACCTGATGTTAAGTGGAAAAGCAGTCCTGGATGGTAAGGCGCACTAGCTTAGTAAATGCCTATTCACTCTACTCTTGAAAATACCCACGTTGTAATCGGAAGGAAAGACAGACGCGGGCAAACTATTCCAGTCCTTTGCTGTACGAAGAATGAAAGACGAAGCAAATCGCTTCGTTCGGGTTTGGGGGATGTTCACAACAAAAGGATGAAATCCCGCAGTGCGTCTAGAAGTCCGATGGTGGAAAGGGGATGGGGGAATTAGATCATGTAGTTCCTGAGCACACTCTCCAAAATGCAATCTGTAGAAAACCGAAAGGCTAGCTACCTTACGCCTGTGCTCAAGACTGAGCAGATTGGTTTCAGCTGCGTCACCAAATAGCCTCTAAGCCCGCCTCTCCACCGAGTCCAAAGCTGCGAGATGGCATTTAGCAGCGCCTGCCCAAATGTGACAGCAGTATTCTACACACGACCGGACTTGAGCTTTATAAAGTGTTAAAAGCTGTCCCGCAGAGAAGTACGGTTGCACTTTGACCAAGATCCCAAGTTTTTGCAGCTATCTTAGCCTTAGACTCAATGAATCGTCCATAGTTCAAGGTCGATGAGATTTCAATACCCAATGATGTGGTATTCCACGAAAAATAAGTGTTGAGGGTCCACTTGAAGTTTGTTAGAAATTGGATTGCGTATTTATAGTTTATAGGAATTTTAATAGGTCAAATAAGCCATACAGGGAACTTGTCGTTTAGGCGTTTTGGAAAAGAAAAGAACGGCATCAATGCAGTGCTCCAAATGTGTCTTTTTTAACGGGTAGACGGTATTTTATAATTCAATTTAAGCATCAGATTATTGTAATTACCTAAATAATTAATAATTATAATGCTCTAAATGATACATTCTAATTTTTTAAATTTCATATTTTTTAAATGAACAAGTTTTTGAAATATATGCACCTATAAATACATATGTTGTCAATTTTCTAGTTTTATTGGTCAGTAAAACATCTTAGGGTATATTTGTAGATAAATTTAATTGTAAAAATTACGACGCCCCCTCTCGTATTAAATTTTAAGGCGCCCCACTGGTAGGGAAGCTATTATAGTCTGTACAGTGAATTGCCAATGTACCTGTTTAGATTTGAAGAAACATCGCCCGTGACTCCAATATGCCGTTTCAACAACGGCTCATGCTTGGGAGGCTTCCCACGCCTGTACACTGTGATAACTGCCTTGAAGAATAGGAAACCACAGTCCATTCTACTTAACGCTGGGGACAGCTTCCAAGGCACGTACTGGTATACCCTGCTGAAGTGGAATGTAACCCAGGAGTTCATGAATCTACTGCCACACGATGCACATGTAAGTTTACATTTTTAACCGACTGTGAATCAATTTCTGGCTGCATCTATGATTTATTTATCACATAATCCAAAGCACTTAGGTTAAAATAAATTATATAATGTTTTACGCATCTTTTTGGGTGTATAATTACACTAAACAAATTTGTATACACATGCACTTACAAACACATTCACACACACACGCACACACATTCCCACACACACCTTCCCACACACATGACACTCAACAATTATATATATTTATGTATATATACCTTCACCTTCTCTCTCCAATTGTTTTAAAAGTTTTGTCTAGACATCCATGTAGGCCTGGTCATCCATCTCACAGGTTTGTTCCTTGTTTGGACACTAGTCATTGGACTGGTCAGACTCGTAACTCGTAAATTGAGCTTAATATCGTTTCCGTTTGATCCGTCACGTTAGATTTGAAGTCGGTTTTTGTATTTACTCGTTAATATACTTATTTATAAAACAACTAAACCGACTCTTATAATAGATACACCGATTATATGACCGTAAACTCGAAAGCTTAGCCATTGAAACATCAGCTTTTACTTCAATTGTTTAGAGTGAGGGAGGTTAGCTTGTGGTGTAGACCTGTCGCCTCGCTCTTGCGATGGTCTCGAGCGACAGGTCTTGGACGGCGGTCGCCTCCTTCTGTGAGACGGTCATGTCCCAGAAGGAGGCTGAGGAGCGGGTCAGGGAGGGGAGCGCAGAGACTCCCCCCTCCGCAGGCGACGTATCGGGGTGCGCAGGAGGCGTTACGAACGCCTCTTGCCGCCCCCGTAATCCGAAGCGGGGCCAGGATGGGTACCTGGCCCCAGCATGCTTCGGCGTCGTCGGGACTTCTCTGAGTGCCGGAGAAGTCCCCTTTGAGGATGAAGTCCGGTCTTTGCCGGGACCGGCCGGTCGTTGGGGTGTCCTGTCGCTGACAGATCCGGGGAATTCGCGGAAGGTTTAGTGGGTAGGGGCTGCCCAGGCCGAGTCCCACACATCCCTTCAGGCCCACCCAGGGTACCGGAGGATGGTCTATAAAAAGATTCCCCCGCGTGAACAAAAAAAAAAGGGAGGTTAGCTTGCGCCTTAAGTTTCATAAAAATGCTGTTATATATGAAATAATATTAAATTTCCATTCAATAATCGATTTGAAATCTATTTAAAAGTTGACGTTACTATATTAAAAAGACTAAAGTCAATACACAACTAATTCCATCTTGGCGGATGTTTTTGTCGCACTTTTAAAGGTTTTTATAATTTTTTTGCTAAACATATTATTGACCGCACCGTTTCGTGTTCACCATAGGATTATTATAATTATTCGCTATTATAAACCATTTTTTTTTAAATTAAAATTCGTCATGTATCCCTTTTCGATATATACCAAAATGTTTAGGCAATAGGTAATCACGATTTTGATGATGGACCAAGGGGCTTGGCACCGTACATCTCCTCTCTGAACGCACCCGTGGTGGCTGCGAATATGGACTCCTCCCGAGAACCAGTACTGCAGAATCTCTACGAGCCGTACGTTATATTGGAACGTGGTGGACGAAGGATCGGTGTGATTGGTTTAATCACTCCTGATACTGAGGTAAGCAAGTATTTAAATAAACTAATACACTGCGCCTTCTTATGCCTTGCCTAATTCTTTTCGACTTGTTCGACTCGACCAGTAATTAATAACTTCTTAACAATACCGGAACTAACAAGAGTATTTAGTACATGTGTCTTTTGTTCGTTTTAATTTTATGTAAATATCTATATATTTTGTGCTTATATTTAAAAGTAAAAAATATAATTGCATAATGAATACATAACACATTAGTAATCGAAACGTCAAGAATTCTAAAAGAAAATTTAATCGTTAAAATACGAAAAAAAAGTTTTATTCAAGGAGTATTTATTATTCATGTAAATTGGTTAAGTTTGTTTCAACTGTCGTTCGTATTTAGTTATCTATTACATAAAAATATATTATTGCAATCAATTATCCAATATGAATCTTTAGATTACGGTTTTCTTATGGGGTTTAAACTATTGCTAAACCACGATCACACCTGATGTGATATAGTCGAAAGATGGTACGCGCTAGTTTAGTAAGTGCCTATTCACTCTACTCTTGAAGGCTCCCATATCGTACTTGGACGGAAAGGCTGACGCCGGCAAATTATTCCACTCCTTTGCTGTACGCATTTACGATAACTCAAATCGCTTCTTTCGAACGCGCGGAACATTGACTATGAAAGGGTGGAGACCCGCCGAATGTCTAAACGTCCGAAGATAGAATGGAGATGGGGGAATTAACCCGTGTAATTCCTGTGCACACCAAGACGTAATCTGTAAAACACCGGAAGGCTCCGGCCAGTGCTCAAGACTATCTAAATGTAGATCTTGGTCACCTATCAACTTTTTGGCCCGCCTCTCCATGGAATCCGGTGCCGCGAGTTGGTATTTGGCTGCACCTGCCCTTATATGACAACAGTACTCCACACAGGTATCTGTGCTTTATACATAGTCAAAAGCTGTCTCAGTGTGAAGTACTGCCGTACTTTTGAAAGGACTCCAAGCTTCCTAGCAGCTACCTTCGCTTTACATTCAATGAACCGCCCGTAAGATTTGCCGACAATTCGATTCCTAATAACTGTAGACTGTCGGTAGATTCCAGAGATATCTTCTGAAAAGTCGGTGCTAATTTGGACTGGCTCCTTTTGGCGGTGAATACTCAAGAACAAGGTTTTTGCACTACGCAAAGACGTTTTTTTTTTTAATTTAAAAGAAAGTTGCTGCTGTATTTCAGAAAATATTACTAACATTCCTATTAACCATTCCAACTACCTACCTACGATGTTAGGATTCGCAGACCGTACCCTAAACCATTAGGCTATTGACGCTTATAATTATAAATTGTAGTTGCTTGGTTGTCTAGCAAAAGAAAATAAACGTATTTTATTTTCTATGCATTATAATCAACAAGTAAATTTTTGTAAACAAGTAATATATTAAATGTTATTTAGGTACTTAGCTCGGTGTTAATTCCTATATTAAGTTGTTTCGCGTTCCTTATCGACTTCAACCTCTCATGGTGAGCCGTAATGCTGTAAAATCCTTCTCCATAATGGGGTGAAATGAGATACGAGAGTGTCAGGCCCGGAGTGGAAACCCGGGCCTCAGCCCCTGTGGAGGGGTAGACGTTCTCACAAGTCTACCCCACAGACGTTTTCAAAAGTAGTTATATAATTTACCTTTACCGACTGTCGATGAACTGAATTAATTATTATTTGCAAAGCTCACAATGAACACCTGTATTGTCTACTTTGTGTATTAAATGTTTGTAAATGTTACCATATTTGGCTAGCCTTATTGAACTGGCCTTAAATAAACGGTCCTGTTGATTGCAGTTGTTAGACGGTGATTTTATTTGCAAACGTTTATTTTGGGAACTATTTTTTTAGGTTAAGAAAATTAATTCTTACTTAGGACATTAAATGACTGACTTATTTTTTAAAATGTTGTTTAAACATTCAATGATCATTTTTTTTCAAATTTGTGGTCGGTATATGGCGATGGATTCATTGTCACATATAAGACTAATAAGAACGTTTTACGAAGAGAACAGCGATAGCTTTCTGTTACAGGCCGTGATCCTTATATGAAAGAAAAAAAACATTTTTCCAATCATCTAGCAATAAAAAAAGCGTCATTGTCGTAATGGTTTAGGGTACGGTCTGAGAAATGTAATGACGTAGGTTCTAATCCACAATTCGACTACTGATGTTAACCATCTCCTAGCATTAAAATAACAGCCTTTATATATGTCCCATTGTTGGGCACAGGCCTTCTCTGTAAAAAGAGTATAAGGGCATAGTCCGTCAGACTTCACGTCTGCCAATCTGCACTAGGGCTTCGTGAGAAAAATTTTCGAGGACATGTCCGCCGCCGAGCGCGTGGTAAATCTGCACTTATGTTAGGGCTAGTGTTGTTGCAATTTTATAATTGCAACAACACTAGGCTGAATGAATAGCTAGGAATTTTATTTAAAAACATTTTCAATGGTTACTTTTTATAGACGTTATCGTTTACCGGAAACGTTCAGTTCACTGATCCCCACGAAGCTACGAGACGGGAAGCTGTGAAATTGACGGAAATGGGTGTAGATATTATTGTTCTACTCTCGCATTGCGGCTATGATGTAGATGTGTAAGTATTACTTTTTATTTTATAAAGATTTGCGCTACCCGCGTGCTTTCTGAGTGAGCACCTAGTTACAAATTAGTTACTAGATGAGTTCGGTTATGTTCTGATTAATTCTATTTCGTAATATTCTTACATCATCAGCCTGTATCTATCCACTGCTGGAAATAGACCTTCCCCAAAGCCTTCCACCACATGTGATCCTCAGCTTTCCGCATCTAGCCACTTCCTGCTATCCTTACAAGGTCGTCGGTCCATCTGGAAGTAGGGCGCCCCACGCTTCTCCGACCAATGCGCAGCTTCTATTCCAAGACTTTCCTCCCCCATCTACTGTCACTGATTCGGCAGATGCGGCCGGCCCACTGCCACTTCAACTTCCTGATTTTAAGAGTTATATCGAATACCTTCGTTCTCCGTCGAATTTCTTCGTTTCGGATTCTATCCCTTAGAGAAATGCTGATCGTTGTGCGACTATCAGCTTGTGGACCAGCCCAACGGTCAGAGTCCAAGTCTCTGAACAGTACTACGATCATTCGGAAATACAAAGACGGGGTCCGCATATAATAGCCACTGTCCATCACTGCCCTAGTAGAAGCTTTAGCATATTTAGACGGGTAATGAGAATTTTAATAAAATTTGTGAATAAGCAACGACGAATCAAAAGTTAATTGGCCAGCCTCAATAAAGCCGTCCATTCTACACGACTAAGACACACATATACAATTAAAGGCAGCTGTTATTAGACTAATATATTACAGTAATGGTCCATATAGTAACACATTGCTCGACATTACTCCACAGAGCATTGGCGCGTGAACATGGCAATTATATAGACGTGGTCGTGGGTGGGCACTCGCACAGAGACGAGACCTTTGCTATACCTTACCTTACGGTTGTGGAGTCTGCTTATGACGAGAGGAAACAGGTAAATTAGTATTATCCGACATTACGATAAACGCATAGTGGCTGAAACGTTGTATATAAACGTTCATTTTCAATAAAAAAAATAATTATGTGGTGTCATGGGACACCAGGTAGGAACGAGGAACCCGAAGTTCCTTCGGGTAATATAGGAGAAACGAGAAAGTGTGAATTTTTCAAAAAACATAGCTTACTTTTTTTTTAATTTGCCAATTGGTTTAAATTTAAGCACATAATAAATTGAATTTTTTTTTTAAAATTTAGGAATAACGTTAATTAATAAAATACGTCTCCTTATTATTTACGACAATATAAAATTACATAAATAATTAATTAATAATTATTAATAAATCGTTAATAATTAACGATTATTATTAATGATAAGAGACTTGAACTACACGCTTAATATATTTATATAAGTCACGCGCTCGGCCGCCGTGTAAACGACTAAAACACTTCCGTTATATTTTTTCTTACGGTTTTAGTCTCACATTTTTTTCACTTCACGTCACGCAGCAGAATGCGTATCTCCTTCAAGGCTGCCGTAAGGAATTTCGTTCCAAAGAGTTATTTTTCAAGCGACTTCGATAGAGAAAGTTCCTTAAAATAAAATATAATATTTAAATTAATGTATAACGCCGTATACAGGCAACACTAAGTACTAAAATTTAAATTTAAATAAAAATTAATAAAAATACTATATTATCCAAGTTAACATTTTACTAAGTTAAGATATCGCTTAAGTTTATTTTATATTTATTTTACAGGTGATTGTCGTGCAGGCGTTTGCATTCACAAAGGCAGTAGGCGATCTGTCAGTTTATTTCGATGTCAATGGAAACGTGGCAAAGTGGAAAGGAGAACCAATTTACCTCGAAAATTCTATACCAGAAGGTAATGTATGCATTTATGGTAGATCGATGGTAGTTAAAATGTAAAATCTATTTAATGATTACTTGAGACACATGATTCGTCCTTTTTTTTGTTTTACTTGTGGGGAACGTACCTAACCGCTTAGTCGCGGGGATAGGAGAGTGGCAACGACATACCAACAATGTGAAGTCTGCCAATCCGCACTAAGGCCGCGTGGCGGTCTATACCCGTATACACTCTTTACAAAGAAGGCCTCTGCCCAGTAGTGGGACATATATAAAGGCTGTTAGTTTTACTTTTACTCTATAATTTACAAACTATTATTAACGAAAAGGGGACGTTGGAAGTTTGGGCCCCAATTCTTTTGTTACTGAACTTTCATTTTGTCCAAGAATTGTCAATTGTCTTAAAATTTCAATTGAAACTGCTTTTTGGAATGGTTGATATGCATTACAACAGTATGGCGAAATCACTTTCACATGCAGTATCAATTATATTAAAACTTCTTTCTGCGTTTAGTGTATATGATTCTATCTTTAACGGTTACATTATAAATTATCGAATTCATGTTTATTTTAAGTACGTACTACTGTCGTACCTTTATAGATAACATGTAATACATGCCAGTGTTTATTACGTTTAATTCATGTATAACTAATGCGTCAATGTGAACTTTTAATGTCTATACTTATCGGTAATATTACGTTTTTCACCATTTACCAGTCTTATAATTCCTGATACGTCGGTTTAGGTCGTACAATAAGGCTATGGTATCCCCTGCCTGTCGTATATCGGGTTCACTGTTTGTTTGTTGTCCGCCGAAGTGGACCTGGGAAGAAAGCGACATCAGCAGGCAGAGGGATTAACCTCTAACGTGCTTGAGTACAGTGCAGAGGGGCTCCGGTGCGTTCCACGTTTTAGTGGGTAAAACCACACATAAGCCCGCCTTCCGCCCTATGTCACCTCTCAATCCGGTGAAGCAGTAAAGGCCAGCTTCTCTGACCAACTGTGTTAATTCATCCAAAAACGGGGTCAACAAAAATTCGGTAATGTTGAAAAGAAGTTGAATGACCTTTTCCCATCTTATTTTTATTCGACGACATCTTGTATGCAATATTTCTTATACCAATATGAAGTTTAAGCCAGAGAATACGTAAATATTAAGATAGGGAAACAGAATATATATATATATATATATAAATATATATAATACTATATATATATATATATATATATAATTTAACTAGGAGATTTTTTTAACGTTTTTGTAGACTTATGAAATAAGTCAATATCATAAAAGTTTTAATTATAAGAGGTGATAGTGCAAAAAAAGAAGCTGTTGCGCGTATATTTTCTGTGAAGTCGTGGTGTGTAATAACAATAAGTGTAAATAATTAACTTAATATTATTGCAGATGGAGATATAAAGGAGAAATTAGAGCCTTATGCTAAATTGGTGCATGAAGCTGAAAATATACCCGTCGGAGTCGTTAAATCGTCGCTCGATTATCACGAGTGTGCACATGGAGAGTGCAAGCTGGGAAATCTTCTGGTGGACGCATTAAATCATTGGGTACGATGGCCATGTTAAAATTTACATACGTTCCACACATTGCATTTAAGGAGCTCGCCATTTTGTATTACTAATCAATTCCTCCGAATAATTTATAATTTGAGCCGTTGTTACAATTCCGCCCGCCTAATTTGACCGTATTTATTTAGATATAGACGTTTTATGTAATATTTTTAACATTTATTTATCATATAAAACAAAATACAATTAAAAGAAGAAGCAACGGACAGATACGATATGGTGCCAACATTGAACACCGTCTCAGTGCTGCCACAGCGCTAATTTTCAGCGATGTCCAGGACTATCTAATGTCAATAGTTAACTATATGACTGTAGCTAAGCAAATAAGCTATATTAGTAGGTATAACTTGTGGCACTCACTTAAAAATAAGAAACTAGCATACCCGGCCCGCTTCGCCCGGCTTGATTTTGCTTTATCTTACTTCAACAATAAACTTACATCATTAAATATTTAATTTAACTATCACAATATATTTAATTATTCATTTCTCTCTGCATTCATTTTCTTCTCGAGCGGGTGAAGATCATTCCTCACACACAACCTACACCCATGTACAAATCAGTAAATACAATATCATACCCGTAGTAAATAAAACCTGTATGTGACAGTTCAAAAAGAGGAGTGACCCGATCACCAAACTCACCAGGATTACTCACCAGTTCAATCTGAAGATTCCCTGAAAGTTTCATTGAAATCGGTCTAGTCGTTTCGGAGCCCATACAGAACAAACCCACACACATTCTCTTTTATATATTTAGATTTAAAACGATATTGTTTCTTTCAGGCAAAACATTACATCAGGAGCAAACGTGACCATATCACATTCGTGCAGCGTAGCAACATTAACGCATTCGTACCGCAAGGATGTAAGTATATGGGGCGAATTATCCTGTTTGAAACGTGACCAACCATGAGGTTACTAAAGCCCAATGTTAAATAATGTACAGTATAAATAAGCCGCCAATATTTCCGCAGATTTCGAAGTAAAACTTCTTTATACTTGCTTGAATTGGATAATAAGCTGATTAATGCGTTACGAAAAGTGTGATCATGAATGTGAAGGGATGTTGAGAGGGAGATAGATGTTAATGAAGATAGAACAAGAGAGAGAGAGAGTTACGTTTCGTATATCTAGGACACACTGCAGGCCTCACCAGGCGTGAGCAGTTGGGTATATATACTCGTGAGCAAAAATTAAGGGTCGGAATAAAGGGTCGTTTAAGAAAGTTTGAATATCTCGGAAGATAAAGACGCTATAAGAAGCTAACTGAAATAAATTGTGCATAATAGACAATTAAATATCCTTAAAATAAAATATTTATATTTCATTAAAAAACATAAACTTAAACGAAAAGGGATATCTTACGTAAACTTGTAAACGTAAATTTGTCAAATTGTTACGTAAATTTGAATAATATAATTCAAATTTACGTAACAAGTTGACAAATTTACTATATTAATAAATTCTTAAAAAAAAACAAATTTAATAAATTCTTTTGCAGTGATCACAAAAGGGTTGATAATAGACCTATTCCCCTACTACGATTTCGTGGAAACATTCGAGTTGAAAGGAAAACATATTCTACAAGCGTTGGAAAGGAGCGTGAGTGAATTATCTTCGATTAATCCTTTCGAAGCACCTTGGTTACTGCAGTCCGCTGGTAAGCAATTAGCATATATTTAAAGTGAAAGTTACAGCCTATAATATAACGCACTGTGTGGCACAAGCTTTCCCTGTAAAAAGAATACCAGGAATCCGTCACGCGGTCCTAGAAAAAGAATACCAGGAATCCGTCACGCGGTCCTAGAGCGGATTTTCAGGCTTCACATGTCTTATAAAAATTTCTAACGCATTTAGCTTCCTATGTTTTTTTCACCCTTGAGCACGTGGTAAACCTGCAAATAAAATACTTATAAATTCTTTTATTTATTTCTTCTGCCTAGCGATTTCTACCTACCGCCAGGGTCCGCTTTCCTGCTTAATTTCCTCGAGTTTGCTCGGTTTTCGGCGTCCTCCTTTGTGACATGGTACTCAAACAAATCCTCCTTAACGACGTCCAGCCAGCATTTCTTGGGCCTGCCCCGAGATCTTATTATCTTTATTTTTTTTATTTTTTTTATCTTTATTTTTTTTAAAAAAAAGCGCGTCAATAGCCTAATGGTTTAGGGTACGGCCTGCAAATCGTAAGGTCGTGGGTTCGAATCCACCATTCGACTATTGCCGTGAACCATGTCCTAGCACAAGCTTAAGCTTAGTTGGAATGGTTAACAAGATTGTTAGTAATATTTCTGAAAAAAAAAAGAAATATTGCTAGCTTTCTTTTAAAAAAAAATAAAGATAAAGATATTATATATATATAAATTCTATTTCTATATTATAATAATTTAAATTATTTTAAACAAAGTGCAACTTACTAAACTAAAATTTAATAGTAATGGATGTTTTTTCATTTTTTTTATAATGTCTAAGCAAGTGCTTGACTACGATCCCACCTGATGTTAAGTGAAAATGTAGTTCTGGATGGTAAGGCGCACTAGCTTAGTAAATGCCTATTCACTCTACTCTTGAAAACACTCACATTGTAATCGGAAGGAAAGACAGACGCGGACCAATTATTTCAGCCCTTTGCCATCCGAACAATGAAAGACGGAAAAAAAAAGCAATGCGCTTCGTTCGGGTTTGAGGGATGTTCGCAACGAAAGGATGAAACTGGACTACTGGCTACGTATATCGTCTACTTTTTATTTCCTTTATCACTCCTTTTACAGACCCCATTACCTTGCCCACTAATCTGCGCTCTAAAGATATATGGGTGACATTATTCAGGTCACCGCTCGAAGGCGGTCATAAAGTGTGAAACGAGCTATGCTTAACACAACGGAAGCACACAATAGACGTCCAAGTGCCAGTAATGATACTAAAAGACTATAATGCATGAAAGCACTACTCTCGCCGTATGCGAATAAATTTATTTATTTATTCAATAGAACATAAAACATTTTAGCAGTGATAGCCTAAGGACTAAGGTTAACTTTATTATGGTCGGAGATTGGAATCCATGCTGGTTTATATTAACGAGTTTCCGTTTCTTTTGTACAAAACACATCGACCATATCAGTGATTTATTAAATTTAGACCATAAAGTTTTAGTCGAGAAAAATGTGTCAAGCATGTGCTAAATGGATAATCAAATACTAAGGTAGCCTTTTTTTTGTTTTTGTTAACGGGGAGGAAATCTTCAAAAAGATACCCCGCCTTCTGGGGGGAAGGCGGCGGTTATGTGGGGGTTTTTACCCACTACAACCTCCCCGGTGGCCCTTTCCTCGGTGCATGACGAGGGGCTCCGGGATCTCCAGTGGAACGCACCGGAGCCACAGAGCACGTCCCGGGGGGGGAGGTTACTCCCTCTCCCCTTGTGCCCTCACAGTGCAAGGCTACACGAGCCAGCCGATGTCGCCTTCTTCCCGGTTCCACCTTAGCGGACGACAAAGGCCCCCACCCTTGTCGCCCAGTGAACCCGAGGTCCCTTTTAGTCGCGATAAAAACCTTACCTAGTGTATGTCTCCGGCAACGAACCGTAATTATTATATTATTATAATTATTTTTTTATTGATATGTCTGTGTCGTTTAATCAAATGGTATTGGTATTAAATGATCACGGCTCAATTTGTCGGAGCATAGTCGTGGATCTTTTATTTAGTGTCGCTCAGGTCCAATTAAGTCCAGACCAGTGAACCTGAGGCCCCTTTAGTCGCGATAAAACCTTACCTAGTGTATGTCTCCGGCAACGAAACATAATTATTATATTATTATAATAATTTAAATTATTTTAAACAAAGTGCAACTTACTAAACTAAAATTTAATAGTAATGGATGTTTTTTCATTTTTTTTATAATGTCTAAGCAAGTGCTTGACTACGATCCCACCTGATGTTAAGTGAAAATGTAGTTCTGGATGGTAAGGCGCACTAGCTTAGTAAATGCCTATTCACTCTACTCTTGAAAACACTCACATTGTAATCGGAAGGAAAGACAGACGCGGACCAATTATTTCAGCCCTTTGCCATCCGAACAATGAAAGACGGAAAAAAAAAGCAATGCGCTTCGTTCGGGTTTGAGGGATGTTCGCAACGAAAGGATGAAACTGGACTACTGGCTACGTATATCGTCTACTTTTTATTTCCTTTATCACTCCTTTTACAGACCCCATTACCTTGCCCACTAATCTGCGCTCTAAAGATATATGGGTGACATTATTCAGGTCACCGCTCGAAGGCGGTCATAAAGTGTGAAACGAGCTATGCTTAACACAACGGAAGCACACAATAGACGTCCAAGTGCCAGTAATGATACTAAAAGACTATAATGCATGAAAGCACTACTCTCGCCGTATGCGAATAAATTTATTTATTTATTCAATAGAACATAAAACATTTTAGCAGTGATAGCCTAAGGACTAAGGTTAACTTTATTATGGTCGGAGATTGGAATCCATGCTGGTTTATATTAACGAGTTTCCGTTTCTTTTGTACAAAACACATCGACCATATCAGTGATTTATTAAATTTAGACCATAAAGTTTTAGTCGAGAAAAATGTGTCAAGCATGTGCTAAATGGATAATCAAATACTAAGGTAGCCTTTTTTTTGTTTTTGTTAACGGGGAGGAAATCTTCAAAAAGATACCCCGCCTTCTGGGGGGAAGGCGGCGGTTATGTGGGGGTTTTTACCCACTACAACCTCCCCGGTGGCCCTTTCCTCGGTGCATGACGAGGGGCTCCGGGATCTCCAGTGGAACGCACCGGAGCCACAGAGCACGTCCCGGGGGGGGAGGTTACTCCCTCTCCCCTTGTGCCCTCACAGTGCAAGGCTACACGAGCCAGCCGATGTCGCCTTCTTCCCGGTTCCACCTTAGCGGACGACAAAGGCCCCCACCCTTGTCGCCCAGTGAACCCGAGGTCCCTTTTAGTCGCGATAAAAACCTTACCTAGTGTATGTCTCCGGCAACGAACCGTAATTATTATATTATTATAATTATTTTTTTATTGATATGTCTGTGTCGTTTAATCAAATGGTATTGGTATTAAATGATCACGGCTCAATTTGTCGGAGCATAGTCGTGGATCTTTTATTTAGTGTCGCTCAGGTCCAATTAAGTCCAGACCAGTGAACTGAATATTTCTAACCGGACGCCTCTATGTCTTTACGAATAAATTTTACTATAATGCATATACTAAATCGTCTGAAAATACCCAATTATTTCGTCTTAATTGCCACCATTTGCAATTCTATCTCAAAACTGGAAATTACGACGAAATCTTCGAAAATCGTGTCACAGACTTAATAGCTACAGCGTATCAATTGCTCAAAAGTACATTTAAAAGTAAAATTAAAAACCAAACATTAAATGCTACTACGAAGTATCGTAGTGATACTACGAAGTTCTGGCGCTTATGTTATCTTTCTTCTTTAGCAATTACGCTAGTTGCCTTTAAGAAGAAACGCAATCGCGGGGGGCAGTACTTGTGTTACAAAGACGTGCTCAAGCGTCATCTAGCTGCCTGTAACATACAGACCGACAGGTGGGAGAGCTTTGCCTCATTGCGACCAGAGTGGCGCTCTCGTGTCAAAGCAGGTGTGACGGATTTTGAAGAGAACCGTCTCACTGATCTAGACGCAAAACGCCACGAAAGGAAATCTCGCCCCAAGTCCTCCTACAACCACACCTACAATATCACCGGTCAGCTATATTGTGACACTTGCAACCGAGCATTTAAGAGCGAGTTTCTTCGCAAGCCATATTAGGGCTCATACCTGAAGATATATGGCTTTAGGTTGTCGTAAATATACTAATATTTCAAAATAATAAGCATCGGAACAGTTTTTAGGAATATCCTTTTATGATTTCGGCAATCAAAGTCTTTTCCAGTTTTTTAACAGTTCCAGCACCGCAAGCAATCGCTGTGATAGGGCGACACGGGATCACTCCGTGATCCTCCCGGGTTTAGTTTTACAGCTACTACAGCAATATTGGACCTTGTAGTCCGTGAATTCGATGCCCCTTTTAGTTACCTATTACAATAGGCAGGAGATATTATTACCTAATTGTATAAGCCCAGAATTGTTTGCATATCAACCTTTGATTTCTTTACTAAATTTCCTCAGACGAAAATTTGAAAAACAAATGACGGTGAAGTGAGAACTTCATCTTTTTTGAAGTAGTTCGATAAACATTATATTTTTTTCAGGACTTCACGTTGTGTACAACGTATCAAAGCCCGAAGGACATCGGGTTGTGACGGCGTATATCGGTGACCCCGAAGCGGGCAATCGACTGGAGAACGATGTATTTTATCAGGTCACAGCACCTGCTTATTTAGCAGATGGTGGGGATGGTTATACGGTAAGAATGGTTCAAAATAAAACGTAATTTTTTTTAATGACAAACTACACACGTTGACCAGAGAAGATGGCCTTGACTGCTTCACTGGATTGAGAGGTGGCATAGCTCTTAGGGCGCTTAGGTTGAACTTTTATCGCTAGTAACTCGACACAAGGGTCCCCCCGTTGAGGAGAAACCTCGGCTTGGACGGTTACTATGTTATGCGTAAGCATTCCGATCCGAGGGCGACCGAGAGGGACATTCAAAAGTTAACTTTGAGTGCCACATCGGGAAGCGTTGCGGCGCTGGGAGAAGAAGTGGCCGAAGAAACTCCAGCAACGCTCCTCATGTAAGGGGTGGGGTCTACCCGTAAAATAACGGTAACGCGCAAAGATTATTCGCAACCTCCGACGGTCGCGAACTGATTTAGGCTATGGTCCGAGAATCGTAAGGTCGTATATCTATCTGGTACATAAATTAATGAGAAATTATTAATCAATAACGTTTTTTTTTTCAGATATTCAAGAACGAGAAACGACACGTGAAAATTATAGGTCGAGATCAAATACTTCTCGAGAATTATATAAAGAAATTTTCCCCTCTGTCTGTCGACATCGATGGACGAATAACTGTAACTTACTAGTCAACCGACTTGTATTACCAATATTGAGATTTGAAATGGACCTAATTGTTATCATAATAAAATATAGCCTCTGTGAAACAGGGATATTGTACCTTCATGTTTCTGAGTGAATTTTTATATGTTGGTTAAGTAATTCTACAGATTATCCGAAGCTGAAGCCTTGGATGGAGCACGTGAGCCTATAAGGTGTCTGTTCACATTGGACTTGAAGGTGTCCAGAAACTATTGAAGCGTCAATAGCCTATTGATTTAGAGTACGGTCTACGAATCGTAAGGTCGAATCCAGCATTCGACTATTGACGTGAACCATCTTCTAGCACAAGCGTAAACTCAGTTGGAGTGGTTAACAAGAATGTTAGAAATATATCTGAAAAAAAAAACCATACGCTTCCTTTTTTTTAATAATTTTGCTATAGTTAAAGCTTAATGAGATACCATTTTGAAAGTAGCTTTATTTCCAGCTGTGTACATTATACATGTATACAAATAAATAAAATTGAAGTGTCTGTTTCTAATATGAAAGTAACCGTTTTTAAATAATTTTCGGTACATACATCAAAATAACAATTTTTGTCTGTCTGTTTGTCTGTTTGTTTCGGCTAATTTCTGGAACGGCTTTGTTGATTTTAACGGGACTTTCACTAGCAGATAACTGATAGAATAAGGAGTAATTAAGGCTACTTATTTTAGAAAAAAATAAATGAATATTTTTAAACATGGGTAACACCGCTGGGCTCAGCTAGTATACTATATAGACGGATAGGGTTTTCGGGTGAACAAATTTATTAGGACAGAGATCAAGTATGTTTGTATTAGTATTTTTGATTAGTACGAAGTTCCCGAGTTAATTTAAGAATAATTTTATTATTCTTCTTCTTATAAATTTAATAATATAAAAATACTTCATAAATTATTCTTAGACTTAAATGCTTTCTTCTTATTTGTAATAAGTATTGAACAGTTATTTTTACCATAGTAATTTATAATTTACGTATATAGTACAATTGTATTTCGGGTAGCCGTAGAATTAAATGTTATTTATTATTGGTATTATTAATATTATAAGATAATGAAATAAACGATAATTTTTAAATAAAATAGATTTATTAAAAACAAATGTGCACATACAAAATATTATCTGAAATATTTTAATTCTAATCTCATCCTCAAACAAACGTAACGGAAAAAGGTCACGTTTGACCTTTCCTTGTAATTTTTAAATAAAACAGTTTTATTAAAAACAAATGTGCACATACAAAATATTATCTGAAATATTTTAATTCAAATCACATCCTTAATCAAACGTAACGGAAAAAGGTCACGTTTGACCTTTCCTTGTAATTTTTAAATAAAACAGATTTATTAAAAACAAAGGTGCACATACAAAATATTATCTGAAATATTTTAATTCAAATCACATCCTCAAACAAACGTAACGGAAAAGGCCACGTTTGACCTTTCCTTGTAATTTTTAAATAAAACAGTTTTATTAAAAACAAATGTGCACATACAAAATATTATCTGAAATATTTTAATTCAAATCACATCCTTAATCAAACGTAACGGAAAAAGGTCACGTTTGACCTTTCCTTGTAATTTTTAAATAAAAAAGATTTATTAAAAACAAATGTGTACATACAAAATATTATCTGAAATATTTTAATTCAAATCACATCCTTAATCAAACGTAACGGAAAAAGGTCACGTTTGACCTTTCCTTGTAATTTTAAATAAAATAAATTTATTAAAAACAAATGTGTACATACAAAATATTATTTGAAATATTTTAATTCAAATCACATCCTCAAACAACGTAACGGAAAAAGGTCACGTTTGATCTTTCCTTGTAATTTTAAATAAAACAGATTTATTAAAAACAAATGTGTACATACAAAATATTATTTGAAATATTTTAATCCAAATCACATCCTTAATCAAACGTAACGGAAAATGGTCACGTTTGATCTTTCCTTGTAATTTTAAATAAAAAGATTTATTAAAAACAAATGTGCACACACAAAATATTATCTGAAATATTTTAATTAAAATCACATCCTTAATCAAACGTAACGAAAAAAGGTCACGTATGACCTTTCCTTGTATTTTTTAAATAAAACAGATTTATTAAAAACAAAGGTGCACATACAAAATATTATCTGAAATATTTTAATTCAAATCACATCCTCAAACAAACGTAACGGAAAAGGCCACGTTTGACCTTTCCTTGTAAATTCCCCGTAGTTCATTGTCTATGAGGAAAGAACAGCAGTTGAATAAGAAGTCTGTGCCAGTGTTTTATCCTGTATTGAGATCAAATGAGTAATATAGATTTAAGTAAAAACAAAAACTATGCTAGTAAATAAACCAGCCAGAAGTTGGGAAGTTATTCAAAATAACTTGTCGGGGGGACAGATTTTGAGGTAACAGCGGTTAACTGTAATAAGTCGTCGAGCGTCAATAGGCGCTGAACGGATCTGGATAAAATTTGACACAAAGATAGATTATAGTCTGAAATAGCACATACAGGCTACTTTTTTTTAAATTATAAAAAAGCAGGTTATCGGTCAAGTACTTACTCTAAATTATAAATTAGTTGGATAGTTTTGTTTCTTATGTAATTAAATTATTTTAAGGTTAGTTAAATTTTATTTGCTTATAGATTCATGTATATATTATATGTTGTTAACGTTTAGAATGGACAGTCGTACTGAATAATTTAAGGTCACAGATTTTCTAAATGATTAACAGCCCTACAAATAAACGTGGTTTAAAGATTAACTTAGGAATACACTAAGAATAAGCCAAATTTGTACTAATAAACCAAGAATACGTTGTAGCTGGTATAACGTTGACGTTTTTGTTCATACAACCGTTATTTCGAAGTCGTAACGACGTACACCCTTGTTTAAGTCCAGTATAACATTTAAAATACCACGATTTGTGTTTGTGTTCGCTCATTTAAATTAACTTATTATGGAATTAAGGGCAATGGAGGAAGTAGAAAGAGTAAAATGACTTAATAAATATCATTCAGACTCCAAGTAAAATATTTAAAAGATGGGAAAACCCTTTGATTTATGTGGCGATGAACAGTTTCGATTGAAATATCGGTTCTCTAAAAGTGGTATAATGTTTACAGACTAATTATTTCGAATATCTCTTACTAAGGACAAGCGTGGAAGTGAATTATCTTCTATCTATATATAGAGTATAGAATTTTTTTTATAACCGCTACACATTGACAGATACATTACTAGACTACTACATAGACTACAATTATTTTTAGTATGGGTTCTCTTTGATTGCGCTGTTGCCAACTCGTGCATTTTGACGTAATGGAAGAATAGATAAACCATAGTTATTCCGGATTTATTTATGGTAAACTATTCTTGGATTATTCTTAATATATTCCTGGTTTAAGTAAACTTAGTATAAGGGTGGAATAAATATGTTATAACTCATTTTTATTTGTAAGACTGTTACAGTTTTGTGCGCGCGACTGTACTAAATGCAGTCACGTCGGCCGCCAGTCACGCTCATGCAAAAACAAAAGTGCTATCAGGTAAATGGAGCAGCGAGGCAAGAAACCGAGCCCGAAGGTAATGAGAGTGGAAGGTATCACAAATGTACATTTTTGTCACCTTTTCCACGTACTCCGTGGAGTAAAATACGAAGAAAATTAAGGCATGTTTTTATTAATAGGTTGTCAAATATCTCCCTTCCGCCTTTTGTCTTTTGAATTTCGCGGCTATGTACAAAGCGCTACAGAGCTCATATCTAGCAATACTATACATAATTTGAAAGATCTTGACATAACCTACAAAACGACGCTATGCATAATTAGTTGGATATTGCGTTCAACAGTTATAGACGTAAACATGAAGTTCACTAACGCCGAAATTCGCGCTATTTTAAAGTTTTCCTTCGTTAAAGGCAAATCCGCTAGAGAAACGTTCCGTGAGATTAATGGTGTTTTGGGGATGGTACTCTATCACTTCGAACCACGGAGGAATGGTTTCGACGATTCAGAGCCGGTGAAAACGACACCATGGATAAGCCAGCCGGCGGAAGACCTGTGACGACAAATACCGATCAAATCATGGACTACATCGAGTTAGACCGGCATGTGGCATCTCGTGACATCGCCCAGGAGATGGGAGTTAGTCACCAAACCATTTTAAACCATCTGCAGAAGGCTGGATACAAAAAAGCTTGATGTTTGGGTGCCGCATGATTTGACGCAAAAACCTTCTGGACCGAAACAACGCCTGCGATATGCTGCTGAAACGGAACGAACTCGACCCATTCTTGAAGCGGATGGTGACTGGCGACGAAAATGGATCACATACGACAATATCAAGCAAAACGGTCGTGGTCGAAGGCCGGTGAACGTCGTCCCAAACAGTGGCCAAGCCGCGAATTTCGGCGTTAGTGAACTCCATGTTTACACGTCTATAACTGTTGAACGCAATATCCAAACTAATTATGCATAGCGTCGTTTTGTAGGTTATGTCAAGACCTTCAAATTATGTATAGTATTGCTAGATACGAGCTCTGTAGCGCTTTGTACATAGCCGCGAAATTCAAAAGACAAAAAGGCGGAAGGGAGATATTTGACAACCTATTATATTTTGCATAAAGTTGAGGTAATTTTAAATTGTTAAGTATTTTGCTGAAAGTATACTGCTTTTTATTGAAATATATTTATAAAAGAAGAATTGTACTGTCATGGGAGACCAGATAGGAACTACGTTCCTTCGGATTTGGAATTTGGAAAAAATATAACTCAATTTTATTTATAGTTTAGTAATTACACAAATAGTAATTCAAATTATTAAGTAAAATAAAAACATGTCTCTTTATTTTTATGACGATATAAAATATTTTTTTACAATTTTTGTTTGTCTGTCCATGTTTGCTCCGCGGGTAATCTCTGGAACAGCTGAACTGATAGTCATAGGACTTAACTGGCAGATAGCTAATGTAAAAGGAGTAACTTCCGTAATTTTATTATAGAAAAAAAAGTATATAATAGATTTGATGTCATGTAAGTGTTCATTATCGATGGAAAAGTCCAAGAAAAACGATCACCTGGCCGAAGAAGAGCTATTTCTCAAGAATATCCGACCGTGGTTCAACATGAGCACTGGATTCTTGTTGGCTTTGTCAAAAATTATAATACTCTTAACGAACTAGGTAAGAGATGGCACCTCAAGAAGAAGAAAATTTAACATTTGCTAGATGTCAAAATGCCGAATTCCGAACAAATGCCACCATCCTTGAAGAGCTGGGTATCAACGAGCGTCTATCTACTCAAGTACGTCGGCGAATACTCAAGTTCTTTGGGCATGTAAGCCGTCGTGGAAAAGATTGTTTAGAGCATCTTGTCGTGCAGGGCAAAGTGGAGGGAAGCAGACCACGAGGTAGATCGCCAATGCGATGGTTGGATCAGGTGCGGAGTATGGTGGGTGCTCCCCTCCACGAATGTGGCCGATTGACGACCAGCAGGCGAAGGTGGCGAGACGATCATGATGACTGATGTCATGATGACCACGACCACTCTGACAAGAGTGAAGCGACCAAGAAGAAGAAGAAGATGTAAATAAGTAAAAAATTAAAATTGAGATAAATACAGCAAAGTATTTACTCAGTGACGAAGATGGACGATGTGTAAACTGTTTTTTTGTTTCAATTTGCCAAGGGTGTCAATCAAGGGTGACTAATATTTGTGTTAACGTGTAGGAACTTAGAGGGGTCCATCGATTTGTCTCTGTCATCGTATCCAGGCTATATCTACTCCGCCTTTTATCGATTATTTACAATTTAATAAGCAATTGTTAACTAGGTGAATTTTTCAACTTACTCCGTTAAATTTAAGGTAATATTAACGAATCGGCCTATGGTGCAGTTAAAAAATTGGAGGTGGAATCTAAAGTGGAAGTTAAAATTAAATCTTCACAGGCCAAGGCGGGTTCTCCGAATACTTGAATAGGTTCAAGTGTAAGGAGAGCCCATCGCGGGTCTGTGAGGACACCGTCAGCGAGAGTATCCTGCAGTTGTTGTTGGCCGGTGACAGGATAGACCTGAAGATAAGCACGGGAGTTAAAATTAGTAAGGAAAACTTACCTTTAATTGTTAGCAACAAAGATTTAAGTAGTAAGTTTCTGCAGTACTGCAAAACGATGGCAGAAAGAGCAGTAATGCGGAACAAAACAAAAAATTTGCAAGTAAGGAGTTAAGATAATAAGGGTAAGATAAGGAGAGATAAGATTGTAAAAAATAAGATAAGTGTAAGCCTGTAGAATAAGGAAGAAATAAATGTAAGAATTTTAGCAAAAATAGGAACTAAAAATGGGAAGTAGAATAAAAAATTTGCAAGTAAGGAGGTCCCAATGCGTGCTGCGAAAGCAGTACCCGTTGCGAGCCCATAAAACTAGATTTAAGATAATAAGGGTAAGATAAGGAGAGATAAGATTGTAAAAAATAAGATAAGTGTAAGCCTGTAGAATAAGGAAGAAATAAATGTAAGAATTTTAGCAAAAATAGGAACTAAAAATGGGAAGTAGAATAAAAAATTTGCAAGTAAGGAGGTCCCAATGCGTGCTGCGAAAGCAGTACCCGTTGCGAGCCTATTAAAACTAGATTTAAGATAATAAGGGTAAGATAAAGAGAGATAAGATTGTAAAAAATAAGATAAGTGTAAGGCTGTAGAATAAGGAAGAAATAAGTGTAAGAAAATTAACAAAAATAGGAATTAGAATAAGAAACGGATAAGATATGTGGTAAGCTAAGTGTAAAGTAATGTAATATTGTATGTATTAATAAATAGATGATGTATAAAAGGAAGAAAATTGAAAGGAAGGTAATTGAAAAGAAGAAAATTGAAAGAACCTGACCGTCCTAGCCAGGGGGAACGAGGGATCGCATTGTCTAAAGTCTATACTTAGATCAAACATAACAAAGGGTGAACAACTATAATTTTATATAATTTAATAAAAAAAAAACATGCTAAGGGACTGAAATGGAGATGGGCGGGGCACGTAGCGAGACTGGAGGATGGGAGGTGGACCAGCAGAGTTACAAAGTGGGAGGGTCCATACGGCAAGCGCCTCAGAGGACGCCCCCACATGAGATGGGAAGATGACATAATTAAATTCGCTGGCCCCTGCTGGTCACAATTGGCACGGGACAGAAAGAAGTGGAATTCTTTAGAGGAGGCCTTCACCTTCGCCTGAGGAGGGGTTCTTGCAATACATGGAATACTATTACTTATACTTACTACACTTTTTATTAATTACATTTTAAACTCATTAGTTTTTTAATATAACTTATTCATAACTCTGTACATTTCTTGCAGGAAAAAAAATATCAACGAATCTAGAAGACTTAAAACTACTTAGTGCAAACAGTTATGCACTAATTCAAATTAATTACATATAAATTATCACGAGTGAAACAACGGGAAACGAATAGTATAAATTGTATCACTGATTACTTATCTTGAACCTGCATTTTCTTAAAAAAAGTATTTTTCCGTTATAAATTCGTTTCGATCGATTAAAAATATAATTGTATTTTTTTTAAATTAATTTATCACCAGATAATTCTATTAAAAGGTGAAATAAGAAGAAGTGGAACTAGGGCGAGTTATTAGTATATAATTGTTGGTTCGCGTTTCGCCATGATTACTCAACTATAGAAAGCCACGCAAAAAGCTGTAACATTGAGACCTTATCTAACAAAGCAGCTATTCATAGAAGCTGTTTATTTTAAAATTCTATTTATCGAAGTCGAGCCGTTCTATTGTTGTATCAAAGTATAACAAACATTTGGGCCTATTATTTAGGTTGATTTAACGAGTAGAAATTAAAACCGACGACTTCAGATCAAATTTAACGTGAAAACATTAAGCGCAACTACGCGTGGACGCTCTGTTTTTTTTTTAAGACAAATGCTTTACTGCACTAAAATATACTTAGGTGAAATTAATACAAGCTTTTTTTTCCAGCTAACATTAGACAAAGTTCTAGTGCTTATATTCTCTTTCTTCTTCGACATTGTCGCTAAGGAGTACTTTTCTAGTCTTAGATTATCATAAACCTGGCAATATCTTCATCAACAAGCACGCTTCCATACACTTTAGGAGTTCCTGGTAAATCTTTGGGAACGGCAGGGAGAAATTATGAGTGAATTTTAGCGATGCGTCACCTAAATCAACAGCGCTCTGTTTTTAAGGCAAATGGTTTACTGCACTAAAATATACTCAGGTGAAATTAATACTATCAAGCTTTTTCTTCCAGTTAACATTAGACAAAGTTCTAGTGCTTATATTCTCTTTCTTCTTCCACATTGTCGCTAAGGAGTACTTTTCTAGTCTTAGATTATCATAAACCTGGCAATATCTTCATCAACAAGCACGCTTCCATACACTTTAGGAGTTCCCTGGTAAATCTTTGGGAACGGCAGGAGAAATTATGAGAGTGAATTTTAGCGATGCGTCACCTAAATCAACAACGCTCTGTTTTGTTTAAGGCAAATGGTTTACTGCACTAAAATATACTCAGGTGAAATTAATACTATCTAGCTTTTTCTTCCAGTTAACATTAGACAAAGTTCTAGTGCTTATATTCTCTTTCTTCTTCCACATTGTCGCTAAGGAGTACTTTTCTAGTCTTAGATTATCATAAACCTGGCAATATCTTCATCAACAAGCACGCTTCCATACACTTTAGGGAGTTTCCTGGTAAATCTTTGGGAACGGCAGGAGAAATTATGAGAGTGAATTTTAACGACGCGTCACCTAAATCAACAACGCTCTGTTTTGTTTAAGACAAATGCTTTACTGCACTAAAATATACTTAGGTGAAATTAATACTATCTAGCTTTTTCTTCCAGTTAACATTAGACAAAGTTCTAGTGCTTATATTCTCTTTCTTCTTCCACATTGTCGCTAAGGAGTACTTTTCTAGTCTTAGATTATCATAAACCTGGCAATATCTTCATCAACAAGCACGCTTCCATACACTTTAGGGAGTTTCCTGGTAAATCTTTGGGAACGGCAGGAGAAATTATGAGAGTGAATTTTAACGACGCGTCACCTAAATCAACAACGCTCTGTTTTGTTTAAGGCAAATGGTTTACTGCACTAAAATATACTCAGGTGAAATTAATACTATCAAGCTTTTTCTTCCAGTTAACATTAGACAAAGTTCTAGTGCTTATATTCTCTTTCTTCTTCCACATTGTCGCTAAGGAGTACTTTTCTAGTCTTAGATTATCATAAACCTGGCAATATCTTCATCAACAAGCACGCTTCCATACACTTTAGGAGTTTCCTGGTAAATCTTTGGGAACGGCAGGGAGAAATTATGAGAGTGAATTTTAACGACGCGTCACCTAAATCAACAACGCTCTGTTTTGTTTAAGACAAATGCTTTACTGCACTAAAATATACTTAGGTGAAATTAATACTATCTAGCTTTTTCTTCCAGTTAACATTAGACAAAGTTCTAGTGCTTATATTCTCTTTCTTCTTCCACATTGTCGCTAAGGAGTACTTTTCTAGTCTTAGATTATCATAAACCTGGCAATATCTTCATCAACAAGCACGCTTCCATACACTTTAGGAGTTTCCTGGTAAATCTTTGGGAACGGCAGGGAGAAATTATGAGTGAATTTTAACGACGCGTCACCTAAATCAACAACGCTCTGTTTTGTTTAAGGCAAATGGTTTACTGCACTAAAATATACTTAGGTGAAATTAATACTATCAAGCTTTTTCTTCCAGTTAACATTAGACAAAGTTCTAGTGCTTATATTCTCTTTCTTCTTCCACATTGTCGCTAAGGAGTACTTTTCTAGTCTTAGATTATCATAAATAGTCTAATGGTTTAGGGTACGGACTGGTTAACAAGATTGTTAGTAATATTTCTGAAAAAATAGAAATATTGCTAGCTTTCTTTTAAAAAAAAAAAAAAAAAAAAAAAAAAAAAAAAAAAAAATAAACCTGGCAATATCTTCATCAACAAGCACGCTTCCATACACTTTAGGGAGTTTCCTGGTAAATCTTTGGGAAAGGCAGGGAGAAATTATGAGAGTGAATTTTAACGACGGTGACCTAAATCAACATCAAATGTAAAAAGCAGTCATTATATCTCAGTTAAAATAAAGATAATTTAAAATTATAATTGCTTCAAAAAACATGGCCAGTGTCGCGTCGGAGACTTCTTAGAGCGTTTCTGTTTCAAATGAATGTGTTTTTAAACATGGACAATTATTAATTAATTTATTTATTTATTTATTTATAAAAGTATACACAAGAGCTAATTTAAAGACACAGTTACATAGGAAAATATAAAACAAGTAGACACAAAACAGATAAATTAGACAACAGGTGCATAACTACATTATCAGAGACACGTTACGTTTATAAAGTTAGGTAAGTACTCAAATTATGAAGCGTCAAACATAATTACATTCTTATATATTTTAGTGTATATTTAAATTAAATTAGACTAAGTACATAGGTGATTTTATTTTTAAAGTTATTTTTTGATAGATGAAAAGTATCTACGTCACTGAAATTTTCATTGTACGGGCGGGGTAATCTTGTTAAAAAATAACGAATTTTGTTTTTTTTTAAGTACGTATATTTTTAATATGATATATCCTTACTTATGGTGGTAATGTGGCGACATGCATTCTTCAATTACCAAAAAGTATTTTAGACGATAAAATTATTAATATTATATTTGGAATAAGAAAAATTATCATAAAAGACACATGTCAATGTTTTTCGCTTCACTTACTTTTTGATCTCTTTTTGTCTAGACATTTTCGACATTCGGTTTAAAGAAATTTATTTCTCAAAAAAAAAGAATACACAATATTCACTTTAAAATTTGAGAAAACAATAACTAACATTCACTGCTTACAATTACTTTCTTAACCCTTAAATGCATGATTTTATTTTTAGACCGAGAAAAAAATATTTTGGAGCCATGAATATGCTGATTTAGGAAAAATAATAAAAAATAGTTTTTTTATTTTCATAGCTATTTTATTAAAACCATTTGTTGCAGAACTACAACACTATGCACTCACTAGACAATAACTACATATGAAAATTTTAAAACAATTTTGGTTGTGGTAATACAAAGAGCTACTCCACACTTCTCACACCTGTTTTGCGTGTATCCCTTGCATCCAGGCATTTTGCATCTGCTGCGAACACAATTACCAGGCCAGTGACCAACATTATCAGTCCTTATGTCCTTAGGAGGAATATGTTGAGCTGGTCCTCTAAATGGAGTAAATGCATATTGTTGCAGATTTACAACAACAAATAAACAAAATTTCCGAACACACCAAAAGTTTTTTTTATAACTTATAAATTGTACTGAAAAGAAGATGAATTATTACGTAAAATAACTAATTTTGTTTGAACGTACCTTCGAAAACCAAATAATTACACTGCAAAGCAAATACACAATTTTCATCCGCTCCAAAATTACGATCGGCTTTGATTTGTCAAAATCAATTTAAATTTGACAGTCGTGAAGAAAAAAAGTGTTTTGCCACTCGATTAAATATATCCATATACCATGATAGTAATAATCCTGCAACAGCATGCATTGAACTCATACTAATCATTTTATGGTCGTTTGAATGGTATGTTGCAGTTTTACTACTTTATGCATTTAAGGGTTAAGACTATTGGAGAACTAAAGTTAAGTATTTAATAAATATGACTTAAGGCTATTTTTAAAACTTAATATAGAGGTACAGTTTTTCACATGCTGAGGCAGCTTGTTGTACAGCTGGGCTCCCTCGTATTGTAAATTTTTTTTACCGTATGATGTTCTGATCATAGGTAACTGTATCTCATCCTTACGTCTAGTGTGGTATTTGTGTGTCTTTTTGTGGAATGTAATTTGTGTATTTATGTTATTTGTCAATATTTTTCTAATTAACATACATGTGGTGTAAACATATAACTTATTGTAACATATAGACATTGTATATTTTTAATGTAACAAAATTTATATAATATAATTTCATTCTTCTGTGATTATTTTATTTACCGGCAGCGCACTAGAAGATCAAGAACATGTGTAAAAATAATAATGGGAGGCATTCCGCTCAAATGCCACACATTACCCAAAATATCGAGCAGGTCGCCCAACACAATTGGTTATCCTGCTTGTAAAACACACACAGTTACTCATTTGAACCGATCAAGCTGACAAAGTTATTACTACCTACTTCGTATATAAAAATGTGACTAAGTTATTCATTTCATTATTCAGAAAGCTACAAAGGACTTACAATACCACGTTATTATTGTTAAATTTGCACGTGATGTGTTTCGTCACGCGCACGTTACGTAGGCATTTTATTTTTAAAACGGGCCTTACAGCCAGTTAAAATTACAATAATTGCATATTATATTCATTGTGTGTATTTTAATTTAAGCGGCGAAACGAGAAAAACGATTTCCTGATGATAAATTATACGCCCTGTACATACAAAGTGATTTTGACGTTGATTTCCGCAGATATACAAGGGAACTCGTATATCTGCGAAACCCAACGTTCTTTCGCGTAATTTTCTTCCACGCACTGTGAGCCTACTCCTATCTCAAAGGCCGGCAACGCACCTGCAGCTCCTCTGGTGCTGTGGATGTTCATGGGCGACGGTGATCACTTAAGATCAGGTGAGCCGTATGCTCGTTTGTCACTTTTCATTTAAAAAACACACACATAAAAATTTTATGAAAGAAATCTTGTTGATTTTTTTTTTTTTTAAAGAATGCTAGCAATATTTTTTTTAACAAATATTACGAGTATTAACATTCTTGTTAACCTTCTCAAGTTTGGGCTTATGTTAGGAGATGGTTCACGTCAATAGTCGATTGGTGGATTCGAACCCAAGACCTTACGATTCGCAGATCGTACCCCAAACATAACTATTGACGCTTCAATATGTGATTTTGGTAGGTTTATGATATCTATTATCTATCTAAGACTAAATGAGTACTCCAATTGACAACGAGTACTGATATGGGAGAAAAAAAGAGAATATAGGCGCCAGAACTTCGTAACATAAATATTATACTACCGAAATAAAAGAGGGTGTAGTAGCGTTTTAAATAACTATGATTTTCAGTGGTGAATTCCAACCATTAGGTTAGGTTAGGTTAGTTAAAAAAAAAATCCAGCCCTGTAGTTCTGGGCTCTCAAGAATAAGACTACGGTATCCCCTGCCTGTCGTACAAGGCGACTAAAAGGGGCCTCGGGTTCACTGGGCGACAAGGGTGGGGGCCTGAGTCGTCCACCAAAGTGGACCCGGGAAGAAGGCGACATCGGCTGGCCCGTGTCGCCTTGCGCTGCGAGGGCCAAGGGGGGGAGGGAGTAACCTCCCCCCCCGGGACGTGCTCTCCTTGAGCACAGTGCAGAGGGGCTCCAGTGCGTTCCACTGGAGATCCCGGAGCCCCTCGTCATGCACCGAGGAAAGGGCCACCGGGGAGGTTTTAGTGGGTAAGAACCCCACATAACCGCCGCCTTCCCCCCAGAAGGCGGGGTATCTTTCTGAAGATTTCCACCCCGTCAACATAAAAAAAAGGTTAGTTAAAAAATACCATAGATTAAATGGATGCTTAGTTATTTACGGCTTTTATTGCGTCAGAGTAAAAATTACTAATTAAAAAGAGAAAAACATCTCACAGTTAACAAACGCCTGCATTATCACTTAAGTGCATTCCTGCTCTCTTGGATATAGCGCTTTTAAGAGAATGGCTTTTTATACTTCGACACTGGAACGAGAGCTCTCGCACTATTAAAAGATAATGAAAATAAAAAGTACGAGCGCTGTGTTTGATAAAAAATGCTGTGTTGCCATGTTATTTATTAACTTAAAAAGAATTGTTACTCTATAGTAAGTTTTAAAAAATTTTCAAATCCTATTCATTAAGTCTATATTGAACTTTAGTTCCCCAATAGTCATAAGAAAGTTATAGTTAAGTTATATGTTAATTAAGTGAATATTGTTTATTCTTTATTTTGAGAAATGAATTACTTTAAAACCGAAGTTATTACCTTTGAAATTGTCATTTCAAATAGATAAAGAACTATTTTTAGTAAAAACTTTTGTGTTGTCGATGGAATTTGAAACCCGATAAAAGGCTCAAAAAGACATTTATAGGATTTAAACTTTAAACCTTTAAGCTAACCTGTCACCTTTAAACGAGGAGGGAATCTTCAAAAAGATACCCCGCCTTCTGAGGCAAGGCGGCGGTTAAGTGTGGTTTTTACTCACTAAAACCTCCCCGGTGGCCCTTCCTCGGTGCATGGTGAGGGGCTCCGGGATCTCCGGAGGAACGCACCGGAGCCCTCTGCACAGTGCAGAAGGGCTCCGGTGCGTCTAATTGGAGATCCCGGAGCCCCTCGTCATGCACCGAGGAAAGGGCCACCGGGGAGGTTTTAGTGGGTAAGAACCCCACATAACCGCCGCCTTCCCCCCAGAAGGCGGGGTATCTTTCTGAAGATTTCCACCCCGTCAACATAAAAAAAAGGTTAGTTAAAAAATACCATAGATTAAATGGATGCTTAGTTATTTACGGCTTTTATTGCGTCAGAGTAAAAATTACTAATTAAAAAGAGAAAAACATCTCACAGTTAACAAACGCCTGCATTATCACTTAAGTGCATTCCTGCTCTCTTGGATATAGCGCTTTTAAGAGAATGGCTTTTTATACTTCGACACTGGAACGAGAGCTCTCGCACTATTAAAAGATAATGAAAATAAAAAGTACGAGCGCTGTGTTTGATAAAAAATGCTGTGTTGCCATGTTATTTATTAACTTAAAAAGAATTGTTACTCTATAGTAAGTTTTAAAAAATTTTCAAATCCTATTCATTAAGTCTATATTGAACTTTAGTTCCCCAATAGTCATAAGAAAGTTATAGTTAAGTTATATGTTAATTAAGTGAATATTGTTTATTCTTTATTTTGAGAAATGAATTACTTTAAAACCGAAGTTATTACCTTTGAAATTGTCATTTCAAATAGATAAAGAACTATTTTTAGTAAAAACTTTTGTGTTGTCGATGGAATTTGAAACCCGATAAAAGGCTCAAAAAGACATTTATAGGATTTAAACTTTAAACCTTTAAGCTAACCTGTCACCTTTAAACGAGGAGGGAATCTTCAAAAAGATACCCCGCCTTCTGAGGCAAGGCGGCGGTTAAGTGTGGTTTTTACTCACTAAAACCTCCCCGGTGGCCCTTCCTCGGGTGCATGGTGAGGGGCTCCGGGATCTCCGGAGGAACGCACCGGAGCCCCTCTGCACTGTGCTCAAGAAGAGCACTTTCCGGGGGAGGCGTTACTCCTGTGCCCTAGCAGTGCAAGGCGACACGGGCCAGCCGATGTCGCCTTCTTCCCGGGTCCACCTTGGGGGACGACAAAGACCCCCCACCCTTATTGCCCAGTGAACCCGAGGCCCCTTGTAGTCGCCTTGAGAGCCCAGAACTACAGGGCTGATACAAATAAACCTACACTGATTACGCAGGGAAGATGACCGCAACTATTCTAACGGATGTGATGTGACAGTTCCTTACCTTTACATGCTATCAAAGCTGAGAAAAAACAATAAACATTACAATACTACCTAATAAGGTACTCTCTTCCTATGGCCATTAGGAAATCACAGACGATAAATACTATTAAAATCAAAGTTAAAAAGTTTTACTTAGACAAGTCCACCTAACATCATTTATACTGTTATGATATATATGTAAATATATTATATGTAATACTTTTTACACACGTTTTGTTTTTTTATAATATATATATATTTATACCTATATTATATGTATGTATGTATGTTTGTATGTAAATATTTATTATCAGTATTTAAGTATATCTACCTTTTATAAACTCCCGCCGCTTCTTTTTATTATTCCTCTCCATCCAAAGGTTGCCTGGAAGAGATCGCTTTTAGCGATAAGGCCGCCCATTGTTTTTGTATTTTAATTATATTTTCTTTTTTTTAATTTTATTTCATAAGTATAAATAATAAAGAGTTTATAAATAAATAAATAAATAAATAAGGTCTCACAAAATACTACTGCATTGTTAGAACAGTTTATTATCTATTAAATTAATTATGTAATCGTAGCAATTTATTACAATACATTCGACATAAACGCTCAAGTTGACAATTCGAAATCGAAAGCGGAATTGAGTTCAAGTTGAATTCGCAATTGTAAATGAAGCGTGTCCTTAACGTTTGCAACGCGTTGTTAGTAACACGCAAACCAGCAAGACCCTCTGTTGGGTCGGTTACGAAATATAAAATAAGTATTTGAAAAATTGTTACAGTAAATCAGTTGTGAACTATGTGAAGTGACACATCTGGTGTCGCTTTTGTGTCGCTGTTAAGTTATATTTGAAAAATGTGGTCTATGTTATTGGTATTTCTGCTATCATCAGTGAATGATTTTAATCATTATGTGAAAGGTGCGGCGTTGCACAAGCAACCGTACCGTTTGGATGTTGTACATTACAATGATTTTCACGATAGGTAAGTGAGCTGTGTGAATTCTGTTTTATCGATTGCGTTTGGTCATTTTAGATTTTTCAACCGTCTTCATAAAACGCCATGGTTGTTATTCTCCGTTATTTCTAAGCCATTAGAGGTACCACGTTATAGACGTAGATAGATGTACTATTTTTTTTTATGACGAACTACACAGATTGGCCAGAGAAGCTGTCCTTGACTGCTTCACCGGATTGAGAGGTGGCATAGCTCTTAGGTCGCTTAGCCTGAACCTCTATCGTTAGTAACTCGACACAAGGGTCCCCCCGGTGAGGGGTAATCTCGGCTTGGACGGTTCCTATGTTACGCGTAAGCATTCCGATCCGAGGGCGCCCAAGAGGGCCGAACCACGACTCGGTCGGTAGCTATTTCACGGATACCAGATGTACTAGGATTCCCGCATAACTCTGGGAATCGTCAGAATAACGGTAAAGTGTTTTAAACGACTACGTTAAGTGTTTACCCCATTAATTTTGGTCTTGTATTAATTATGGTCATGTGCAGTCAGTTCTTTGTATAATTAATGTGATTTTTACATTCATTTTAAAGACGAATTTGTACACGTCAGGAAACATCACGGAATAAAATTACAACGAGAGTCAAGGCTGTTATTAATGCGTTTTTGTGACCTTACCTGATTATATTTACGAGTACCTACTTAATATTGACTTCAACATGTACTTTTAACCTTAGTTTTACTTTTTTTGTCACGATTATTCTGAACGCGCTATTGTAAATTTTACAAAGCTAAGAAAATAGGAATACTTATAAATTACTTGTTAATATTCTATGAGCCTCTTGTACATTATTTTTTTACAACAAAACTATCTGACCCCACAAACGTTGTTTTGCCAAATAAATTGTTTCTACCAATATAATAAGATGATATAAGATGTGGATTCGACGTAGTACTTTAGTTGACTACCAACTAAAGTACTTTTAATTAGTCAGGTCATTAACTTATTCTAATTCATAAGTATATTATACGTATTAAATCTAAATTAGCATTTAGTAGTTAGGAATGGTAGTTAGACTGTTTCTAACAAGATATTTATCTAATCTCGGAGGACGAAGTGAGAAAGTTCGCAGCCTTTATGCTAATGTCTTACGATCCGTAGGTCTGCACAGTGCGCCCGTATTGTCAAAAAGGATGAACAGCAAAGAATGTTCATACAAGTCATGAGAGGATGTCGCACAACAATAAAATGATACCTGTGACTATACTAAGAGATATGGATGCGATCGTGCATTCTGCCCTTTTCTTTCTCGCAATCTTCGTTGTTAATCAGTCAACTATGTAACTAACATGTAAAACTCATATTGATCACATAAAAGGTTAAATAATATCACTTTTTGGCCCAATTCGTAATTGAAATCGATGTATTTCGGAAAATTTAAGGTTTTTAATACTATATATAACAGCTTAATTAAACCGCACCTACCATATATTGTTGAAATATAGGGTGCTTCAAAAAGAAATCTTTCCGAATTTCAGATATTGCAAAATAAAATTATAAAAATTCTTTACCGATTCCCTTCCTTAACACTATTTCTGATATCTACAAAGCGACGAAAATAATGAATATCAAGCAATTATATAGTAGACGAAGGTCTTCAACCAGTGCGTTCTCCCAGCCATGACCTATGGTGCAGAGACTTGGACTCTGCCCGCTGGTCCACAAATTGAAAGCCGCACAACGAGCGATGGAAAAGCTATGCTCGGCATTTCTCTAAGGGATAGAATCCGAAACGAAGAAATTCGACGGAGAACAAAGGTAGTCGACATCGCTCTTAAAGTAAGCAAGTTGAAGTGGCAGTGGGCCGGCCACATCTGCCGAGTCAGTGATGGTAGATAGGGGACGAAAGTCTTGGAATGGAGGCCGCGCGTAGGTCGGAAAAGTGTAGGGCGCCCTCTCTCCAGATGGACCGACGACCTTGTAAGGATGGCCGGAAGTGGCTGGATGCGTAAAGCGGAGGATCGTATATGGTGGAAGGCATTGGGGAAGGCCTATATCCAACAGTGGGTAGACACAGGCTGTGATGATATAAATATAACACATGTATTCTCATTAGGAAAATTTTAGATAAAACAATTATAAACGCAGCAACCGACGCGCTAGTTTCCTTGTCATACCAAAAGTTAGAACGAATTACGGTAAAAGATCAATTTGTTTCGAAGGAGCACAACTGTACAACAAAATACCAGCACACGTCAAGAGGGTATACACACTTAGCGCATTCAAAATGCAACTTGTTAAATTCCTTAACGACAGCTAATCGTCCCAAAGCAAATGAACGCGTTAGGAGTTCTTCTATGTGACAGCGAACTTATTGTTTTTATAATATTACTTATTTTATTGTTCTCATGTAAGTGACCTTTAATGTCTATAGTGAGAATAAAGTTTCTAAAACCTAAAACTATTATTGAGGGAAGATGTAACACAAGTCGACAAAAGATAAGATAAGACTGCAATGAATATTTCAAAGCCACTACGACATTCTATTTCGCATGAGGTCGTGAAGTCGTAGTTTATTTTTTGTTATAAGTTAAATATTACGTCTATAAATAGGCTGTCGTTTCACCTGATCGAAAGCGGAAATTGCTGTGTGTCTAGGGATTGAGCCAGAACATAACGTTCTAGTGTCAAGGTAACCGACTGATTGTGTTTTCGGAATACAAATCCAAGATGGAGCTTATTTAGTCTCAGTAGACTTTGGCCACCAAAACGCAATCTTATTTATTCAAATAAAGGAGCCAGTCCACATTAGCTCCGACTTTTCAGAATGTATGTCTGAAATCTACCGACAGCCTAGTTACTAGGAATCGGATTGTCTGCGAATCTTAACTACGGGCGGTTCATTGAATCCAAAGCGAAGGTAGCTGCTAGGAAGCTTGGAGTCATATCAAAGGTACGGCGGTACTTCACACCCGGACAGCTTTTGACTATGTATAAAGCACAAATCCGGCCCTGTATGTCATATCTGGGGAGGTGCAGCCAAATACCAGCGGCACTGGATTCCATGGAGAGGCGGGCCAAAAAGTTGATAGATGACCAAGATCTACACCTAGATAGTCTTGAGCACCGGCGCAAGGTGGCCAGCCTTTGGGTGTTTTACAGATTACATTTTGGAGAGTGTGCACAGTAATTACACAGTTAATTCCCCCATCCCCATTCTACCCTCGGATGTTTTGACACTCGGCGAGTCTCCACCCTTTCATAGTCGATGTTCCGCGCGTCCGAACAAAGCGATTTGAGTCATCTTTCATCGTGCGTACAGCAAAGGAGTGGACCAAGTTGCCGGCATCAGTCTTTCCGTTCAGGTATGACGGGGGAGCCTTCAAGAGTAGAGTGAATAGGCACTTACTAAACTAGCGCGTACCATCTTTCAACTAAATCACCACTTAACACCGAGTGGGATCGTGGTCAAGCGCTAGTTTATATCCATAAAAAAAATATTGCGATCTGGGGTCCTTCAAGAAACGAGCCTACTCCTATCTCAAAGGCCTGCAACGCACTTGCAGCTCCTCTGGTGCTGTGGATGTTCATGGGCGACGGTGATCACTTAAGATCAGGTGAGCCGTATGATCGTTTGCCACTTTTTATATTAAAAAAAATTGAGTTATTCGTCTATTTGTGGCGCACATACTTGATTCGGACCAAATTTAAATTCGGACCACACGAGAAGCACTAGTTTTGAAAAAAAAGAGTCTTAAAAAAAAGAAACATACGAATTGAAACCTTCTCCTTTTTTAAAGAAAGAAAATTTAATGTAAAATATTTTTTTTATATAATATAAAAAGAAATAACTAAAATTTCTTCATGTAAGTTTGTCGCGTAGTATTGGAATTCTCTATAAAACACGACGCCATATTTGTTTTTTGTTAAAATGGTATTAATAATAAAACATTGCAAAAATACTATAATCAGTGAACAGTAATGTTGACACGAGATCTGATAAACAGCTTCTTAAGATAAAATATGTAGGTCAAATGGTATACTCCAAACGTCAATATGAATTGATCACTAACGCAATCAAAACATATTTACGTTACAGCCATTTACTTTGTTGGCGATCCAGTTATATTTCTAATCTATATCTACATATATATATATATACTTACATCGTCTGTATGTTGTCGGATGTGTCATTAAAATTAGGAACTATATAATTATACATTTTTAAATGCCTTCGATTTTGATGATGAACGCAAAAGTCTTCAACCAGTGCGTCCTCCCAGCCATGACCTACGATGCGGAGACTTGGACTCTGCCCGAAGAAATTCGATGCACAGAGAACGAAGGTAGTCGATATAGCTCTTAAAGTCAGCAAGTTGAAGTGGCAGTGGGCTGGCCACATCTGCCGAGTCAGCGACGGTAGATTGGGGGGGGGGAAAGTCTAGGAATGGCCGCGCATGGGTCGGAGAAGCGCGGGGCGCCCTCCCTCCAGATGGACCGACGACCTTGTTAGGATAGCCGGAAGTGGCTGGATGCGGAAAGCTGAGGATCGCATGTGGTGGAAGGCATTGGGGAAGGCCTATTTCCAGCAGTGGATAGATACAGGCTGATGATGATGATAATGAAAATCGATGTATTTTTTATGTTTGTTATCTGATAACTTTCGACTGGGTAAACCGATTTTGATGATTCTTAGTTTATTTGAAAGCTGTTGCTTCCAGTTTGGTCCAATTTGGTCCAATTCTGACAGTGGCATTCATGAGAAAACTATATATCTCTTAAATTTGCATTAATATATTTTTTTATTTATTTATTACTAACGTACCTAGCTCAATTCGCCGGGCTAGATTTTCATTTATTTTATTTGAACAATACACTTCCATCATTAAATTTTTAATTTAACTCTCACAATATATTAAATTATTCATTTCTATCCGTATTCATTCTCTTCTCGGGCGAGTGAAGATCATTACTCTTCACCCATGTACATATCAGCAGCATCAGTAAACGGATTCATTCGCCGCGCTATAACTTACCTTGAATATTTCAAAATCCTTAATTATTATCTTTAGTAAAATTCACTATACTTTATTATACTTCATTATACTTTAATATACTCCATTGTACTTCAATATGGTTCATAATGACATAAATATACACAACGCATATGTTAATAAAAATTTGGGTTATAAAACAATAGAATATCATCATAGTAAATAAAAGCTGTATTTGACAGTTCAAAAAGAGGAGTGCCCTGATCGTCACTAAGCTTTACAGGATTACTCGCCAGGTCAATCTAAGATTCCCCAAAAGTTTGATTGAAATCGGTCCAGCTGTTTCGGAGCCTACGAGTATATGGAACAAACCCACACACTTTCTCTTTTATATATGTAGATTAGGTACAAAAACAGATTGTCCTGTCGCTGACAGATCCGGGGCACCCCGTTCATAACGGCTGATGGCATTCGCGGAAGGTTTAGTGGGTAGGGGCTGTCCAGGCCGAGTCCCACACATCCCTCCGGGCCTACCCAGGGTACCGGAGGATGGTCTATAAAAAGATTTACCCACGTTAACAAAAAAAAGGTACAAAAACAGATAACAAATAACAAGTCTTAAACTTGCATAGCGTTTTTTTGATTGCGGTTTTGATAAATGTTTTATTAAAAGGATACTTCAAGAGAACCTTCAAATAGAACCTAAACTCTCATCAAACTTTAATGAGAGTTCGGTTAGGTTGTAGTTAATTTCATTTCGCAAAAAAAAGCGCGGACGCTTTGTATTTTCGAATTATTCGGTTTTTTGTATTTACTCGTAAATATACTTATTTATTCTAAATATAAACATTCTTGTTAAACTTTCCAACTAAGCTTAAGCTTGTGCTATGAGATGGTTCACGTCAATAGTCGAATGGTGGATTCGAACTAACAACCTCACATATCCTGAACAATTGCTGTTGACACTTCAAATTTGTAACGCGGTTACTTAGTTCGCCAAGTCTTATCACGGTTAAGGTCGCAGAGATTTTCGTTTAGTGATCTCAAAAGACGCTCGGCTGACTGTTTAGTAACGCGTAAGTCCGCAAGTCGATCTGACGGCCGTTCGCTTATATTTTGATGCAAAATCATTATACCAATCAAATCCTCGAGCTATGTAAGAGGATACGGTTCGTACAGTTGTCAGTGTCAAGGGAAAAATGCGTTTAATAATTATTATTGTGTGTACTCTCCTTTGGGAGGCTAATGATATTAATTATTTTGTGAATGGTGCTGCAATCTTAAACTCTATCTATAGACTGGATGTTGTACATTACAACGATTTCCATGATAGGTAAGATATATGTTTATCTTATTTGTGTTGCAATGCAATGATTAAGAAGAATGTCAATCGTGATATTGTAACTGTTATAGTTATGAGAAAAAAAACCTAAAATGACTGTTCTACACGGTGAGTGAGACCAACGGCTTAACTTTTTAAAAAGATCGGCAACGCACTTGACTATCCCCGGCGATCACTTAATATCACATCGCCGCTTAAGACTCTAAACATAGTAACCGTCCAAGCCGAGGTTACCCCTCACCGGGGGGACCCTTGTGTCGAGTTACTAGCAATAGAGGTTCAGGCTAAGCGACCTAAGAGCTATGCCACCTCTCAATCCGGTGAAGCAGTCAAGGCCAGCTTCTCTGGCCAATCTGTGTAGTTCGTCATTAAAAAACTTAAGTATTGAATCAAAATTGTATCCAAATTAACGTTCAGTGATATCACAGTTTTTTTGGCTCGTTTTGAACCGACTTCAAAAAAGAAGTATGCTTTTTATGTTTGCTATCTTATAACTTTTTTAATCGTTTTCAATGAATCTTTTTTTTATGTTGTGGTTCCATTTCAATTTGCATTATTTCTAACAGTGACATCTATACAAAAACTATATGTCCTAAATTTGCATTGAGTATGTGTGCCAACCGATTTCGATGATTTATTTATTTCAAAGAATTTACTTTAAGAGTATTTTGATGAGAGTTTGGTTAGGTTCTGATTAATTCTATTTCGTAATATTCCTGAGATAATTCCCCGCGTAAAATAGTGTAACGTTTGATTCGATGTGAAGTCAGTTTTTCTTTCCTCGTAAATATACTTGTAGTTATCTGCTAGCTTAGTTGTGCTACTATGGTTTTCCGACGGGGAATCTCTGATCTCTGACACTCGAATGTTCCTTTATTTGTTAGTATTTGGATATTGAATATATGGAATTTCTACATTTTTGGTCGACGTTCATTAGTGAAAATTCAGTGACCGTAACATACTTAGGATGAGAGTGAAATGCTCACCTAAATGCTAGCCTGTTCTTCAATAGAAGGAAATAAAAAAATGGTACCATTTTTTAAATTGATTTATAGTGCATTTTTAATGGTAGCTAATTACAGAGATAGCGAGATAATGGTAACAATCATCACGGTTCTGTTACAAAACAGGTCACGCAATGCTTGGTCGGATCGCGAGCAACGAGTCATACTAAACTATAAAATTTAAAGCAATTTTGTTTTCGTTATAACTTTTTATATGTATTGTTTGTAAATAACCCACCGAACTAGATATCGGAGACTTTTTTTATCGCACAACTTTGGTAGTCTAGGTTAATAATAGTCTTAGGTTTTGCAGTTTTTTTTTTGGACGATCTAACACAGTTGGCACAGAGAAGTTGGCCTTTACTGCTTCACCGGATTGAGAGGTGGCATAGCTCTTAGGTCGCTTAGCCTGAACCTCTTTTAGGCGGTAACTCGACACAAGGGTCACCCTGGTGAGGGGTGACCTCGGCTTGGACGGTTACTATTATTACGCGTTAGCAGTCCGACCACGACTCGGTCGGTAGCTATTTTATTAACAATGGATTTGCAGTTAGCTGTACGGACTTTTATTTATTTGTAGTGGCCACTTGGAAGAGATTGTGATGGTTATTTCCCTTTTACGTGTAAATATGCTTTCATTTATATACAGGGTATTAGACACTTCCGAAAACGAAGACAGACGATAGTACTAATGACATCTTTGATGATGGGACGGAAAAAAAATCGATCCTGATTGAAAAAAAAGGTAGATAAAACGTAAAACGAAATATAATAATAAGAATGTAACCTTGTCGGGTTGGCCTTATTTATTTATCTTCAGCCCTGTGGTTCTGGGCTCTCAGGAATAAGACTACGGTATCCACTACCTGTCGTAGAAGGCGACTAAAAAAGATAAAAAGGCTGGCCCGTGTCGCCTTGCACTGCGACGGCACAGGGGAGGGGGAGGGAGTAACCTTCCCCTGACCCTCGGGATGGTCTCCTTGAGGTGCGTTCCTCTAGAGATCCCGGAGCCCCTCACCATGCACCGAGGAAGGGCCACCGGGGAGGTTTTAGCGGGTCAACCCCCACATAACCGCTGCCTTCCCCCCAGAAGGTGGGGTATCTTTTTGTAGATTTCCTCCACGTTAACAAAAAAAAAATATATTTATCTTATTAAATTTTGTAGGGTATATGAAAATTATATTTAATATATATTTTTATTACATTAATTATATTATGTATATAAATTAAATAATAGCGCTAACCAGACGGACAAATTTGTTGAAATACCCAAACAATGTAATGTTAGCACGACCCTGGCGGGGTAAACAGAGACGGCTTTCGGCATTTTTACCAAGCTTATTAGGTCCCAAATCATTAATGCGATTGCCACACACCGGGTCCAAATTTAAGGCCAGTGATAAAAAACTGAAAAACGACATTTACTGGTTCCAGACCACTTGGATTCGAATTCGTGACCATCAGATCGTAAGACTCAAACTCAAATCCTGTAATTTGCGTTGTCGAGCTTCGGCCCATGAAAGATATGCCAACTGCTTGCGTTTTCCAGATTTAGCGCATTCGGTGTTGAACCATGGTCGAGCTTTGCCACCGTTGGGTATGTCTTTGTAAGGAATGAAATACTCCATAGCTTGACATAACACATCGGTTATGGCATTTGCGCATTTAGACGGATCATCAGGAGAAAAGCAGATCTGCCGCCAAGAATAAGATGCAAAGAAGTGCCGCATCTCCTCCCAATCTGCAGATTTGTATTGCCATACGTAGATTTTTTATGTATAACAGAATGATAAATAATTTTGTGGTGTGCGGCGATAGATTTATCAGATATCTCTTTATATTGCGTGGAATCTAATACACTTGGTGCAAAAGAAGACATCGATTGCTGTCTGTCTACGCTGAAGTTAAAATAATGTGATGGGCTATTTCAAAAAGAGACTAAAAAAATCAACAACAAAAGGTTTTTTTATAGCAGTGAGCAAAATTAAATGGTAGCTAACTACTAAATTTCAGTATTTAGTGTTGCCTGCATGTGGCGATTTAATAAGATCCAAATTTATTTATTTTAAGTATATTTAATTTTCTATCGTGCACAATTCATTTCAGTTCTAGATCTGAAATTGTCTTTATCTTCTGAGATATTCAAACTTTCTGAACCGACCATTTATTCTGACCCTTTATTTATTCTCGCGAGTGTAGTTGCAGTGCTTACATAATCTACATATACTATGTTTCGACGGTCCAGTCTTTCATTACGGTATTTTAAACAGACTCAGTAATGCATTACAAAATACTGCTTAGATCGCAACTTTCACTGCACGTACTTAACATAGTCGAACGTGTACCTTTTGTACTTGTTACGTAAACGTTACGTTAACTCTTACGTAAAGTTTAAACGTGACGTATATATGATATGCTATGGTAAAGTCCGTAGCAAAAAGCAGTCTAGTGTCGGAATGACGGTCAATTCAAATCCAGTGTTTATAATTGTTTAAAGTGTGGACGCAACCGCTTTGTTATCTGTGTGAATGAAGGAATGAATGAATATTCTTTATTGCACAAGCAATAAACTTCTTCCATACAATTTTTTGGAGTTTTCTGGATATCTTCGGAACCCAGAATCCTTTGCCACCAATTCATGTGAAACTTAATTGACGCTACGAGTGCACAAACATAAAAAAAATATAAATATTTTTTTTTTATTGACGAATTACACAGATTGACCAGAGAAGCTGGACTATACTGCTTCACCGAATTGAGAGGTGGCATAGCTCTTAGGTCGCTTAGCCTGAACCTCTATCGCAAGTAACTCGACACAAGGGGTGAGGGGTAACCTCGGCTTGGACGGTTACTACGTTACGCGTAAGCATTCCGATCCGAGGGCGCCCGAGATGGCCGAACCACTATTCTGTTGGTTGCTATTTCACGGATAATCGTTAAAACAAATTGAAAACATACTCCTTTCAATGAACACTGTTAGAAAAACAATAACTACGTTGTCACTGAATATTTAAAGTCAAAAGTTTAAGTTACAGCCTTTATATAAATATATATATATAAATAAATATATATATATAATATATATATATATATATATATATATATATATATATATATATATATATATATATATATATATATATATATATATATATATATATATATATATATATATATATATATATATATATATATATATATATATATATATATATATATATATATATATATAGAGTTCCATCCCCATTGCAGGCGCCAATAAATGTGTTGTTACATTTTATATGCTGATGCGGTAAAGGGAAACATCCTGAGGAAACTTTTTTTTTGAGACATGTGAAGTCTGGCTATCCGCTCTAGGACCGCGTGGTCTATGCCCTAACACTCTCTATACAGAGAAGGCCTGTGTCCAACAGTGGGACATGCAATGCAAAACAAAGCCTCCGATTTATATTTACTTTACTTGCTTATTTCACGCTGTAAATATTTATTTATTTATTTATTCTTTATTTGCACACAATACAAAAAAAAGGTACAAATAGGCGGACTTAATGCCAGTAGACATTCTCTGCCAGTCTACCTTGGGGTTGTGTAGAGACAAAGTAACGGATGCAAGCTATATGAGAAAATAATAAATAAAAGAAAACTAAAATAAATGCATGCATATATAATATACATACCTACTTACAAATAAATTAAATATATAAACATAATAATTATATATAATAATAAATATTCACAAAGAACGAAATTTATAAATACATTTATATATCATCTATAAATAGGTACTATTCTCATTTGGACCCCCGTGTGGAGCTGGATGCATAATCATGCAATTTGAAACTCGGTAAAAGAATTATAACGTAAAGCTCTCTACCTCGCTTGATCGAAAGGATGTGAGAGCTTATTTATTTATTTATAATGTAAAATAATTCCCAGTGAAACGAGAAAGGATCGCCAGTAATACATGTATTTAAGAATATAAAGTATGTTTGTTTTAGATTTGAAGAAACTACGGTATCTTATCCCGTATGTGACACAAATGACGATAACTGTCTCGGAGGATTTGCGCGCCTGTACTATGAGATCAATGCTCTATTAAAGGGAAAGATAATGCACTGTTACTGGATGCTGGAGACACTTTTCAAGGCACTTATTGGTATACTCTTTTAAAATGGAATATAACGCAGAAATTTATCAATTTACTGCCAAATGACGTTCATGTGAGTAGTAAGATTTTTTTTTATTTATTGTAATTATACCCTGAGGTTATTAAACGTTTGTAAATTTAAGCTAACTTTGGTAGCTCAGTCTCCAGGCGGTCGCCTTAAGTGGAACATACATGTGTTAAAAATCAAAACCTATTTTTCGTGGGAAATGTCTACGCATATCCATGCGGTAAAGGCTCTTGACGAACCACGTCTCTAAAAGCTAATCTCCATTATTTTATATACGGAGCGCATAGAAGCACTGCACGCGCCTTCCCGAGGCCATTACACTAAAAACCAAAATTAAATTTGAAAGTGAAAGCAGGACTTCATGATAAAAATCTCGTTCACAAAGGTCGACAACTCGCATGCAACTCCTGGATTATTGCAGATGTACATGAGCGCCTTCATGTCATTGTCTAAATTATCTGTGACACATATATTTCTTATTTGGTCTACAAGTAATTAACTGTTATCAACAGGTCAAGAACAAAAATATTCTTGACATCGTAATAAATATAGATCTCAAGGATACTTCTTTACGCATGATGTATTAATTTTAATTTACTTTTTATCACAGACGATAGGAAATCATGAATTTGATGATGGAATAACGGGCTTAGCGCCGTACCTTGCGGCACTCCGCGCTCCCGTTGTTGTCGCCAATATTGACACAAGCTCGGCACCTGAGTTGGACGGTCTATACAAACCACATATAGTACTGGAGAAAAAAGGACGAAAAATAGGAATTATAGGCCTTATTACTCCTGATACAAGGGTATGCATTTGGTAATATTTCTTGAATAACATCACATTTATAAAACCTATCTACTTTTTCTACACTATTAGAGTGCGTCCCTAGGGCACCAGAACCAGAATAATCATCAACCGTTTTATCCAGTCAAAAGTTATAATAATAATAATATGATTTTATTTCAAACCAAAAATTCATGTACAAACAAGTTCGATAATAACCGCAGTAGTAAAAACTGTGTCGCAGCTATTAACGCCCATCTCCAAACAAATTTAGTAAAATTAAAAACTTATAATGTAATTTAGTTTAATCGTTTTGTGTGTGTGTGTGTTTGTGTGTAAAAGATATATATAAAAATTGAAGCGTCAATAGCCTAATGGTTTAGGGTACGACCTGCAAATCGTAAGGTCGTGGGTTCGAATCCACCATTCGACTATTGCCGTGAACCATGTCCTACCACAAGCTTAAGCTTAGTTGGAATGGTTAACAAGATTGTTAGTAATATTTCTCAAAAATAAAATAAGAAATATTACTAGCTTTATTTCAAAAAAAAAAAAGGTTGCGTGTGTTGAAGAGTGACTGTATGTGTAGGGATGAGTATGAAGGGAGTGAGTTACTCTGACTGTTTATTATGGTTTTAAAAGATCTTCTGTAAATTCATACGAGACGGTTTGGAGCCATTCAGTAATATGTGTCTTACATATTAGTTATGAGGTAACAAACATACACACGAATTGACAACTTCTTTATTGAAGTTTTTTGAAAAGAAAAGCTTATTAATTTATTTTCATTTAATTGTAGTCAATTTTATGTAAAATTCTTAGTTACTTTAGTGTTAACAAAACCAATAAGGACCAAGTCACAGCAGCACTTCTTCTGTTGCTTGAATGTGTCGCCACGATCGGGGAGTTACATCGTATTTGCAGAATACCCGCGTAAATTTGAAGTATTATACTTCTTTATATCTTCAATGAGTAAGGTGCTAGCGACCTTATCTATACTTTTTTTGTGACGGGGGGAAAAATCTTCAAGTAAATACCCCGCATTCTGGGTTATGTGGCGCTGTTTACCCACTCAAACCCCTCCCGGTGGCCCTTCCTCGGTGCATGGTGAGTAGCTGCGGGATCTCCAGTGCAAGCCGATGTCATCTTCTTCCCGACACTTTGCGGGTGACAGAGGCTCTCATCCTTGTCGCCCAGTGAACCCGAGGCCCATTTTTGTCGCCTTCTACGACAAGCAGGGGATTCCGTAGTCTTACCAGCGACCTTACATATACTAGGTTGATAAAGCATTTGTAAAAAATAGACTTAAAATCTACATCTTACACATGATTATTGTATGTTTGTTTTTGTGCTGAGCTTAACCAGCTTTTTCTCTTTCAGACGTCATCGAATCCCGGAGATGTGAAATTTTTGGATCCAATTACCACAGTTAAAAGAGAAGCTCAACTATTGACTGAAAATGGCATTGATATAATAATTGTTTTGTCTCACTGTGGATTGGAAGTCGATAAGTAGGTATAATATGATGATATTTTCAAAATTCGTTAACTTATTTCAATAATTATTTTCTTTTTTAAATACATTATAATATAATTTCGTTTCAAAACTTTATGAGGTAAAAGCAACTTAATAGACATTTTCAATTTCAAATAAAGTGAAAATGAACTTCTTCTATGTCGTAACCTCATGATTGAGGGACGTGACTATGATGTGTTGCCCTGGCCACCATTTCTTTAAAGACATTTCTGTCTTGCGCCATTTGGAAGGATGATTGTAGGGTAGCTCCCATAGCGGCCTGAGTTGTGTGTGTCCATCTTGTAGGAGACCGCCCTCTCGCTCTCTTTCTTTCCACACAACCTGCTATAATCAGCCTTTCCAGACTGTCTGGTCTCGCTTGACCGTGTGTCCGAAGAACTTGAGGACTCTCTGCATACAGATTGTTGAGAGCCGAGTTGTTATATCCAACTCCTTGATTGACTCGTTAGTGCGACGTTCCGTTTAAGATATTCTCAGCATTCTGCGCCAGCACCACATTTCGAACACGTCAATCCTCGATCTCACCGTCGGTTTTAGTGTCCAGGTTTCAGAAGCGTAAAAAAGATATAAAATATAAGCTTCTGAATTCCGCGTTCCACCATAATCGCTCCAATCTTTTTATCCCATTTTTCGACATTTGTGCTCTCCTGATAACTTCCTGTTCGCAATCACCGTCGTCGCACACCACTTCTCGAATCCACACATGAAGGAAGGTCGTTGCGTTACCACGACGACCGACAAATTAAGACAAGGACAAAAAACGTCCTAACCCAATGATCCGCCTGTAGTTGCAGGCGGCGCTGATTCCACTGAAACGGGCACCCGGAACACAGTCACCCCGAGGTCCAAATACGGGACCTGCGTGGAAGATTTCATACTTACGTCGTCACTGATCTTCAATCCTAGGTATACGAACTTCTGCGCTACCTGTAAATCACGAAGTTCCTAAATTCGTTCTAGGGTACCCGTTCCCAGCCCTGTAGTTCTGGGCTCTCAAGAATAAGACTACGGTATCCCCTGTCTGTCGTAGAACGCGACTAAAAGGGGCCTCGGTTTCACTGGGCGACAAGGGTGGGGGCCTTTGTCGTCCGCCAAGGTGGACCCGGGAAGAAGGCGACATCGGCTGGCCCGTGTCGCCTTGCACTGCGAGGGCAGAGGGGGGGGGGGGGTAACCTCCCCCCGGGAAGTGCTCTCCTTGAGCACAGTGCAGAGGGGCTCCGGTGCGTTCCACTGGAGATCCCGGAGCCCCTCACCATGCACCGAGGAAGGGCCACCGGTGCGGTTTTAGTGGGTAAAAACCCCACATAACCGCCGCCTTCCCCCCAGAAGGCGGGGTATCTTTTTGAAGATTTCCTCCTCGTTAACAAAAAAAAAAAAGGTACCCGTTCTATCTACAAACATTAGTTATCCATTAACACGGGGACCCTAAATAAATTTACTCATGATAAAATTTAGAAACCATAATTTGAATTACTATAAAAATATCATAAAACATCTTGTCATGAACAAAACCGATCATTTTGTCCTCTCATATGTCTCACTTTAGTTTATACGGTCGACTTATAAACCAATTTAAATGCATAAGTAGTACACATATTACTATATTTTCCGATAAAGATGTCGCATTATTGACTACAGAGCATGTACGGACTATTGATAATGTGTGTGAATAATTCTAAGATATTTTCAGTGCGTCTTTGAAATAACGCCAAAAACGTTTATACGTGTCCTAATGTGTACGTGTATTGATAACAATTAAGGTGGTACAGATCTAATAGTGGATGTCAAAGCCAAAGTCAAAGTCAAAAATCTTTATTCAATAGAGATCGAGAATCTACTTTGAATCGTTCAATATTTTTTCCCTACCGTGCAATTTCGGACGACAATCCACTAAGAAAAAATGTTATAGTAAAAGGCTTGATATTATTCACAATTGCGATTTATTGAAATCGTACAAGATAAATATGGCGCTGACACAATGGATGGAGCAATAGAAGAGAAAGAAGTGTTGCTATATTTAAAATTATTACAAATTTTACTGTCAAATTAGCGGACATAGCAAACGTTGTTTTGCCAGATAAATTATTTCTAGTGAATACAGTAATTTATCAGTTGATGAGGTATCGACCACCAAAGGTTGAAAATTATTATAGTACTAATATCGATTTTAAAAAAATATGGGCGTTGAGGTCCGAATTTGGGGTTGTATGTATTTTTAAAGCCAAATCATAGTAAAAGGCTTGAAATTATTCACAATTGCGATTTATTGAAATCGTACATGATAAATATGGTGCTGACACAACGAATGGAGCAATGGAAGAGAAAGAAGTGTTGCTATAATTAAAATTATTACAAATTTTACTGTCAATTTAGCGGACATAGCAAACGTTGTTTTGCCAGATAAATTATTTTTTAAGTTACAGTAATTTATAAGTTGATGAGGTATCGACCACCAAAGGTTGAAAATATTATAGTACTAATATCGATATTAAAAAAAAATGGGTGTTGGGGTCCGAATTTGGGGTTGTATGTATTTTTAAAGCCAAATCATATAAAAAAATATCCAATAGATAAAAATAGAATTTTTGGGGTCCACCACTCTTGTAACTTAGGGATATAAAAAATAGATAGTAGCCAATTCTCAGACCTACTGAATATGCATGTAAAATTTAAAAAAAAACCTGTCTGTCAAGCCGTTTCATAGGAGTACGGTAACTAACATTGTGACATGAGAATTTTATCTACTATATAAAAATAAGTCGGGTTTTCCTTCCTGACGCTATAACTCCAGAACGCATGAACCGATTTCCACGGTTTTGCATTCGTTGGAAAGGTCTCGGGCTCCATGAGGTTTATAGCAGGTTTATAAGGAAAATTCAGGAAAAATTTCATCAGAAAAGCGGGAAAATCTTTTTTCACATACAGCGCCATCTCTGATACATAGCATGTACTACAAACCAATATTTTAAGTAGATGACACCGGTGCGTGATACATTGTTTGACAGCTACTCATTGTTCTCTGCTCAGTTAATTTCATGTGACAAACCGTTGTGGCGACTTGCATTCGCCAGCCACCAAAGAGGTTTTTAGACGACAAAACTGCTCAGTTAATTTCATGTGACAAACCGTTGTGGCGACTTGCATTCGCCAGCCACCAAAGAGGTTTTAGACGACAAAATGATTTATATTGAATTTAGAATTAGAAAAATTTTATATAAGACATATGTCATAATTTTTCATTACACACTTTTTATCTAGACTTTTCCGAATGTAAATATATTTCTAATGTAACAAAACGTATCAAATATAATTTCAATATCCTCAACATTTCTGTGATATTTTTATTTACCGGCGGACTATACTAGAAGGTCAAGAACACGTGCAAAAGTAATATGGTAAAATATAATTTGGGTAATATGGCATTCCGCTCTGATGCCACATTACCCAAATTGGTGACCCCGACGTGATCCTTCTAACGGCAAGACTTTTTCTTCTTCTTCGTGTCGAAGATTTTTTCGAGAAGAATTTTTGGCGTGAAGATTTTTATCCGACGCCGCACCAGCCAACGCCGCACGGACTCACAGAAAGCTTGAGAACATTTTTTTACTAGAAATTTACATCGCATCGCTACATTTATTTTCGGTAACAGTTTTTATCTTTTTATTTTGGCGGAAGATTTAATAAAAGAAGTTGCTGATCAGTCTCAGTTAACCGAAAACAAAGCAACCAAGTGCATCAAGCCCTGCAATTGGAAACCGCATCAGGAAAACTCTAGCAGTAGTCGGTAGAGGCGGCTACTGATTGTCACCATCCCGGCCGCCGACTTTTGCCACGGATCAAACTTCAAGATTTATATTGCTGCCCTCGGTCGGTATTATGTTCACTGTGAAATTGTGAAAAAAAAATTAGTTATTCGTTTCCTTAGATTTACCATCAAATCGTGCAAATTTTTATTAAATTTCAACAGCAGGCATTTGTCTTTAAGGTGGTATGTTGAACTGTGTAAATTATGTGGATCGTGCATTTGAGGTTAAATTCACCACTCTGTCTATAGCCCAAAATGCCTAGAGGACGACGTGTGAACATCGGCTGCCGCACAAGACATGCAAGCCAGCAACAAGTGTATTCACAGAACTTAAGCGAAGAAAGATAAAATATAATAAGAGAAAATGCCCGATTGAGACAACGCGTGAGCACACGAAGATCATTGGCATCATACAATCGCTTGGCATTCCAATATGATCCCACTGCGAACTACAGTGATGATGAAAATTTCTTCCTGGACGCACCTGGAGGAACAGGGAAAACATTTGTCATTTCATTGATTTTGGCCACTATTCGATCAAGATGTGACATAGCTTTGGCGTTAGCATCATCTGGAATTGCGGCGACTCTTCTAGATGGTGGTCGTACTGCACATTCTGCGCTTAAGTTGCCACTCAATTTAAACACAATTGATACTCCAACATGCAATATTTCCCGATCCAGTGCAATGGGAAAATTGTTGATGCAATGCAAGCTCATTGTTTGGGATGAGTGCACAATGGCACATAAGAAATCACTTGAAGCACTTAACTTCACACTGAAGGATCTACGGCGAAATAACAACCTCTTTGGCGGCTTGATGATATTGTTGGCAGGCGATTTCAGGCAGACGTTGTCAGTAATTCCCCGTGGAACGCCTGCAGATGAATTGAATGCTTGCCTGAAGGCATCACCTTTATGGAATAACGTAAAAACATTATCGCTAACCACTAATATGAGAGTTCAACTTCAAAATGATCAAAGTGCTGCACAATTTTCCAAACAATTGTTAGCTGTTGGAAATGGAAAAGTTCCAGTTGATGTGACGTCTGGATTAATTACTCTTGCCAACGACTTTTGCCGATTTGTAGACTCTCAATTAGCTCTTATTGAAAATGTTTTCCCAAACATTAGTGAGAATTATCAGAATTATGCTTGGTTAAGTCAACGAGCAATTATTGCCGCAAAGAATAATGATGTACACGCACTGAATTTCACCATTCAATCAAAAATTGCTGGCGATTTGGTGACATACAAATCCGTTGATTCCATAACAAATCCCGATGATGTAGTAAATTATCCAACGGAGTTTTTGAACTCTCTGGAGTTACCAGGATTTCCACCACATAACTTGCAACTCAAAGTTGGTACAGTTATTATGATATTGCGTAATTTGAATCCACCGCGACTTTGCAACGGTACTCGACTTTCGGTAAAAAGACTTCCAATCCTTAGTGCCAATCGCTTAGTGTCGGGATAAATTTAGAAAATCATTGTTTTTCACATGGGCAGTTATACGTTGCGTGTTCACGAGTTGGGAAACCATCCGCTTTGTTTGTGTTAACGTCAGACCAAAAAACAAAAAATGTGGTTTACCAAAGAGCACTTCAATGAAACGGATAATTTGCGGACACGTATGACGCTTCGATTCAGTATTTACTTTGGATTCACTTTCATTTACTTAGACAAGTTCAACTAAATAACACTTCATTTTTGTAATCGAAATTAATTCATTACTGTTGTGAAATGAAATAAAAATTTTCCTTTTCAAATATAAAACAAAAATAAAATTTTTCTTCTTCTTTTAATCACCAAACGAAATGTTACATAAAACGAAGCCATCTGGTGGCGAAACGGAGTTCGCCGGGTTTGCTAGTATACTATAAGATAATGTTGCTATATTAATAACAAAAACACCACACAATATTTTGTTTCGTACTAAACATAAGTTGGGGCGGTACACCAAGAAAATTTACAATACATAAAATTCGTTCATAGATTCAATTAGTCGTCGATTACTAAACCATCTCTGCCTTGCAAACGATTAAATGCCAGATCCTGGTGTATAGATAGACAGAATTCCAGCCCAGAAATAGGTATAGTATTCCATGCAAGAACTGTAAGAGGAAGTACATAAGAAGAATAATTATAACATGAAGAATACATTCTGTACCGTATACTGCTATAAGAAGCAACGAATCCACTTTGAAGGAGTTTCAGATCACCACATACCTTTTCGAAATCTGCCGCCAAAGAGCCTTTATTGCGGCCTTATCCCACTTCTATATGATTTTCTCTGATACTTTGTCGTATCTAGAGATATCCTCATACGGTCTTCGCTACTGTTCGTCTTTCTTACTGCAGATATTCCTAATAGCAGAAATCGTCCACGCTTTTTCCTTACTGGCTAAAAATCTAGAATGTTTTTGATTATGTGGTTCTTTATTGATTATGCAGTATTTTTTGATTTGAGCTATGTCATGAGCTTAGTTGCTAAATTTTTTCGAATATGTTACAATGTAATATGTAATTGTAAAAATATTATCATATGTTGATTGATAACAAGACATTGTCTATATATTATTATGTAAATAAAACTTAATTATTATATGTAACATGATGTTAAGATAACCTTTACAACAGTTATTATGTTGAACTGTTTCACTGATAGACTAAATAGTCATTTTCTCTGGATTTATCAGATTTTTATCGCAAATGATATAAAAAAAATTCCATGAATTACGTAAAGTATTCTCAAATTCAAGAGTCCAGACTCTAGGCGATATTCCAAAAAGGTAACGAGTCTACTATTTTCAGTGTATCGTCATTTTGACAATATTATAGCTTCAACCATTAACAGTTTCACGAACGATCGATCCAAGTGTAATAATTTGTTTAAAAAGTTAAAGTTGATTTACCACGTGCTCGCCTGTGAAAAGTAACATAACCAGGACACGTGCAGATTTATTAATAGTATATTTATTTATTATTTTAATAATAATATAAAAACAAATTATATATATGTACTTATACATATATGTATTTATGACGTATACGGAATAAAAATAAAAACAAGAATGACTCTGTGTTGCCCTGTAATTTAAGAAATCACATCAAAAGTTTATTGTTGCTTTTGCTAAACTATAAATTTAATTATGACATCTATTCTTTTTCTATTTGCCATCACTAACAAGTTTTTTTTTTTCGAAAAAAAAAATGGCGCGTGGACTCATAGGGGGGATCATCTAACTTACATTTTACCATTTTCATCTTAGACGTAAGAAATAAGTGTATGTGTTTTAAAAAAGTCTTGGCTTAAAGGTCTTGTTACCAAGCCATAAAATATTCATCAACAAAATCGACAAGTCTTTTTTCATTGACATCACAACAGACCTGTATAGACTCCACTATGGAGGTTTCATTGAAGAAAATAATTATTACATGTATATATACTTAACAACTAAAATAGCACTGAACGTTAATTTTGACTCTATTGTTATAGCAGACTACTATACTATATATAAACATGTTATTTGTTATATATATATGATGGTATATTCCTTTTCTAATAAAATTTATTCTTACGTGTTCATAGGAAAAAATGTATTATGGTTCGTAAATTAAATAATATTTATGAATAAACGCGTGGGCCTCCTAAATTATACGTATATTTCAAAATGAATGAAAGCCTCAAAAGAGTCACAGCCATTTCTTAAAAGCCTGAATGATGACGAGGGCATATTAGACATAACAAATTGGATACAATTTCCAAACACACTCGTCAACAATGCAATATCAAAACGTTTTCCATGGTAAATGTTACAAGAGACAACAAATATGTCGCTTTCATATTTAACGTTATTACTTTTTTGAAATCAACTAATGCAACGCATAGATAAATAATTTAATTAAGAACGTCTTTGAAATAATTTCTAGATTTTTTCCACTTAAATCTATTATGGCTCCATATTACGTTAGACTTTTACTAAGTAAGTAATGAATTAAAACACGTTGTTCAGGTTTTAATTACAATTTATTTAATTATTCCAGTAAATTTACACTGTAATATACCGGTCGCTTGATGTTGCGGATTAGAGAGAGATAGCCATATGTTATAGCGCGCAACTGCATTAGTAGGCGCGAAATTCAAAAATCGAACAGAATGTTCAAAAGTAACTTTTGGCTATTTTTATTTTAGACAATAAAAACGATTTTTTTTTAGAATTCGCTGGTACAGCAATTTTAATCTTTTTGTATTTCTTTTTTTTTTAGGAAAATGGCTAAAGTCGCCGGGGAAAATATTGATTTGATAGTTGGCGGCCATTCGCACAGTTTGTTATGGAACGAGGAGGCGCCGAGCCACGAGTACGTTTCCGGCCCTTATCCGATATTAATCAAGGCATTGGCGAATACTGGACATAAGGTGAAATCAATTATAATATTTCGTTACATCGATTGTATTAATAGCCTAATGATTTAGGGTACGGTCTGCAAAACGCAAGCTAGTAGGTTCTTCTGCTAGTCGATTATTGAGGTGAACATCTCCTAGCACAAGCTTAAGCGTAATTGTTGGTTAACAATAATGTTAGTAATATTTATTTATTAAAAGGTAAATTCCAATCTCCTTACTACTGGCGGGGCGTTTGGGAACTCCTGCCTCTGAAGGGAGAGGGGAAGAGGAAGTCTTGTGACGACGTTTCATAATAATTATCAAAATCCGTTCACCCATTTGAAAGTTATGAGATATCAAATATTAAACATACAAACGAATTGAGAACCTCTTTTGAAGTCGTTTGAAAATAATTTCGTCCACGGCTAGAAATATTTGTGAAAATTTCAGGCATTCTTTTTTTAAAATTGCTTATTTAAAATAAATTATTGTTATAAATAAAATAAACTATTGAAAAAGTCAATATTCTCATGCCCTTTTAATACTTGTGTAATTCAACAGGTTCTTATTGTAACTGCGTCCGCCTTTTCCAAATATTTGGGAAATATGACTGTATTTTTCGACCATAGAGGTGAACTCACCTCTTATTCCGCAACGCCTGTATTCTTAAATAGATCCATACCAGAAGGTAAGTACGTAGATTATTATTTTATTAATTAAAATACCCAAATGAAGTCCAAGTTAACAATAATAAAATGAAAGGCAATTTATAATGACATTTATTATTTTAAAAATGGAATATGAAATAAATGTTGAAAGACAAAGTTAATTCTATTTTAATGCAGAAACAACTTTAAAAAATGTTGAGAAAATAAATATTATTTTTATTTATAATTAAATTAGTAAATTTAATAATACATTTTTTGTCTCAGAATTAAAATGCTTTATAAGATCACGTACACGAAGTAATTTAAATGCACTTCCATTAAATTTAAACTGCAAATGCTAATTTAAATAAAACTTTTATTCTCATATTTCTTTATATTTTAATGAATAAGTTGATGAAAAAAATTACGAAACGTCTTGTTATTAAAACATGTTGCAGATCCAGAAATAAAAGCACTTTTAAATCCATATACAGAGAAGCTACATTCATTGGTGAGAGAAGTTGTGGGTTATACGACAGTAGATCTCCTGGCGCCGAAATGCGGATTGCAAGAGTGCGAGATTGGTAATTTAGTGGCAGACGCATTTATGGATGCCGTAAGTGGACACTATATTTATAAGTAACAAGTATATTTACGAGTAAAAACAAATACCGACTTCAAATCGAATCGAACGTGACACGTTTTTACTTTTTTTTTTAATTTTTTTTTTCGACGAACTAAACGTAAGATTATTACGAAATAAAATTAATAAGAACCTAACCAAACTCTCATAATAATAATAATAATTTTTAGTACTTTGAGTACTTGCACAGACATAATCTCGTAGCCAGAATTATTCACCAGCAAATTGCTCTTCGGTATGGTCTTGTGGAGGCCGAGGTGCTGTACTATAAATACACACTGGTGCCAGTTCTCGAAAATGGTCATGCAATGCTCTATTGGGATCGATCTGTCATCACAGACAGGACTATTGTTGTCAATAAGCCTGATATTGTGCTGACAGATCGGTCAACGCGACAGGCGGTGCTCGTCGACATTACCATCCCGCATGACGAGAACCTTGTGAAGGCCGAAAGGGAAAAACACTAAGTACCTCGACTTGGCTCACGAGGTGACCGCCATGTGGGATGTGGATTCGACGATCATTGTCCCGATAGTCGTTTCCGCAAACGGTCTCATAGCGAAAAGTCGCGATCAACATCTTAAGAGACTTTCGCTGGATGGCTGGGTCAAGGGTCAGATACAGAAGGCAGTACTCCTGGACACGGCACGCATCGTCAGGAGGTTTCTCTCTATGTCACCCTAACCACCGGTTGCTTGGGCCCTGCTTCGTTGCCGGTGGCATTTACTGGGTTAGGTTTTTATGTATTTTGTATGATATTTTTCTGTTTTTTACTTTTTATAGAAATATTATAAAACCTTAACTTATTTCAAATCAAAAACTATAAACAGATACAAACTAGTTCGTTAATAGCCGCAGTAGTAAGAACTGTGTCGCAGCTATTAACGTCAAACCCCATATAACAGCCGCCTTTCCCCCAAAAGCTGGGGTATCTTTTTGAAGATTTCCTCCCCGTAAACAAAAAAAAAGTTCTTATACCATATACAAATGCGCCCTTCACCCAAAGGGGTAGAGAAAATTCATTCACGTCTATACCAACTATGCAATCATAGATTATAATACTCCTACTCTATACCTAGCCCATTTCATTACGTCCTCTATTACGACCTAACGTCCACGGTACAAAATGAAAAGGTCATTCGTTAACTCGTTCCCGTCTGAAATCTAATAACAATTTTAATTAAGGCATGCCACAGTACAAAATGTGGTGTTGCAAGAATAATCTGGAATGACAAAGCCTTCACAGAATACCGCTGGGAAATAGAAGTTCCACAGCTCTGTTCAGTTGTTGAAAGAAGTCATGACCGAGTTTCTGACGAGGCAAGGATTACTGGGAAATCCACCTCGATCCCCAGGGATAACAGCATCTGTCTGTCTGTATCATATACCTAAGTGTACTTTACAGTACATTAAGATGTTTTTAGTATACTTTGTACTTTATTAAAATCAAAATGGAAAAAAATAAACAAAATACAATTAAAGGAAGTAACGGACAAATAGGATGTGATGGAAATGTTTTTTCAAAAGATGGGGTCACTATTTGGGGTTCTGTGAACCTGTTGCTAAAAATTGTGCAACAATATTGGTCCTATTATGAAGAAAGTTTTCTTCTTCCTTCTTCGGATGTTCTTAAGGATGTTTCTTTGCTCTTCTGCGGCTAAGGCCATGACGAGCTCACTGTACTCAAGATATATTCATAGAGCATTCAGTGATGGCAACATTGGAAACCGTCTTAGTATATGTTGACTCGTACGTTAGTAATTTTTATTAACATATTATATTTTTTTCAGACGAAAGAATTAAAGGTGTCAAACTTAACACATGTGTCATTTATTTTGCGAAATATGATACGCGGATCATTGGCAAAAGGAGGTACAGAAATTTTCTAATATATATTAAGAACCTTTTTTTTGTTCAAATTGTTGGGGAATCTTTTTATAGACCATCCTCCGGTACCCTGGGTGGGCCCGGAGGGATGTGTGGGCCTCGGCCTGAGCAGCCCCTACCCACTAAACCTACCACGAAAGCCGTTATGAGCGGGGTGCCCCGGATCTGTCAGCGACAGGACACCCCAACGACCGGCCCGTCCCGGTAAAGACCGGACTTCATCCTCAAAGGGGACTTCTCCGGCACTCAGAGAAGTCCCGACGACGCCGAAGCATACTGCATCGGATTACGGAGGCGGCAAGAGGAGGCGTTGGTTGTAACACCTCCTGCGCACCCCTATCCACCGCCTGCGGAGGGAGGGAGCCCCTGCGCTCGCCTCCCTAACCCGCTCGTCAGCCTCCTTCTGGGACATGACCGTCTCACAGAAGGAGGCGACCGCCGTCCAAGACCTGTCGCTCGAGACCATCGCAAGAGCGAGGCTCGGAAGCGATAGGTCTACACCACCGATGGCAGATACCATGTCGGGTACACCTCGAGGGTGTGCTGGGGGCTCGTCCGGGATATGAACCCGATATATTAAGGACCTGGATAACCGAACTTTATTGGTTTTTTTTTGTAAATCATGTTTATCGTATGTTATCATAATTATATTTAGAAAGTAAATACATAATGGTGAAATATTTTTCGATCTTATCGACATAATAATATATTTTGAAGACCGCACTTTAAGCCAGTCTATATAAAAGAATAGCTCTTAAAGTTATAAGATAAATATCCTATCATATTTTTATTACAGACATCACTAGAGGTGCAATAATCAACACTATGCCTTTTGGCAACAAAGCTGTAACACTGGCATTACCTGGCAGATATCTCATAGATATATTCAAGACCTGCCTTAGTAATTACTGGGTCGCCAAACCGTTTAATGGACCGTGGATGCCTCAAGTTTCAGGTTAGCTATATCATGTAACTATAGGCTTTTTAAAGAAGACGGAGCAAATGGGTATACGACTGGAAAACCTGATTAAATGAATGAATGAATATATGCAAAAGAACCAACTGTGTTTCCGAACCAGTATGATTTGGGCCCTTCAAGAAACGTTTTTTTATGACAAACTACGAATGGCATAGCTCTCAGGTCGCTTAGCCTGAAACTCTCTCGCTAGTAACTCGACACAAGGGTCCCCCGGTGAGGGGTGACCTCGGCCTGGACGTTTACTATGTTACGCGTTAGCATTCCGATCCGAGGGCGCCCGAGAGTGCCGATCCACGACTCGGTTGGTTGCTATTTCACGGTTAATCTATCTATCTCGTTTGCTTTTTCAGACAACTTTTGTATGGACCGAAATATATGTCAGAAGTTTACTGTGGTTGGTTTTGTGTCGGCAGGGTCTTTTTAGATCAATATGAGAATTACTTAGGAATATTGCAGGAATGGATGCACGCAGAATACCGACGTGTTCGAGATCATGACGAAATATAAATTCAACATTACCATGTCGGTGACGCGAAGACATAAGATTTTCGTCTACTAAAAAGTTCTCAACGACATTAAAAAAGTTTTCTCTTCCAAAAACCTTTTTTTTCACTTTTTGTGTAAATCGCGGAAGTGTAGATACGTCGGTTTTGTGACGTAGTTCAAGAGAAAAATAATATTTTTTGTCACAATTTATAGTTTTGTTTTTAGGTCTTCGATTGAAAATAAACTTGACTCAAGGTGTGGACTTGGACGTTCAAGTGAAAGATGGAGAAGAATACCGTGAATTAGATCTTGATAGATTGTATCAAGTTACGACGTTGGGATTTTTAGTTAGAAGTGGGAATGAGTTTGACGTAAGTATATTAAGATAAGATAAACACAGCATCAATTGATAGTGCACATTACAAACAGGCTAAAACAGCTTTGTTATTACACGAGGCCTAAGGTCACACGTACGGATCAGTGGTGTTCATCAGAACAGTGACGAAACAGCTGCAACTGCATGACAGCGTCCAACATGCTGTAGTGGCGATATCCAGACACACAGTCAGCTGTGTCTATTCCACACATGACTGTGACGAAGCCACAGGAAGACTGGCGACAAGGGCAACGGCCGCATAAAAAAAATAGAATACGATTTAAAAATGGCCATGAGAAACAGAGACGCAGCGGTCGCGTAGAAACTAATAACAATGCAACGGGGCGTCTACGACGCATGAACCAGAGTGTTCTCCAACACCACCTTCCAAAATTGGGCATTAAAAATTGTAGTAACTGTAGAGGTAGCACTCTTTTTAACAAAACAAAGAAAACAAATAGAATAGAATAGAATATTTATTTATTAACACACAGATTTGGTTACACTTATAAACATTACACAAATTAAACGAACATCCATGTAACCATTGCAGCACAGTTTACTGGTACACAGTGACCCCCAAACTAAGCGACGCTTGTATCTTGGGAGCCAGAGTTGCGTTGTGGAGTTAGCATTTTGTACAAAGTATTAGTTTTTTTATAATTTAGTTAATAAATGTATATATACGTATATATATATATATATATATGTGTGTTTGGGGTGAATAGTGTTCATGACTGTGTGTGTAGTTGTGTATATAATCGTGTATGTGTTATATATATGTTTATTTTGTTTGCGTCTACCCGATGATCCTTTCGGTCTACTCGAGGTTAAGGCCGAGCAACCATTTTGACACCGTTTGCCTCAGTTCATATAATTGAAGGTGTCTTATGAATAATAAAGTCTGTCTAATAAAGAACATTAGAAAAAAGCACGTACTCAAGTCTGTGGTTGTGCTTTATTGAATATAAAAAATGCATGCAAATGAACATTACTGTCATTAAATATACTAATATTATATAAGTCATGTATATTTATTTTTATATACTCAACTTAAAGGATGAAATATGCACAAAGCACATCTGATGTAATATTATCATGAACAAGAACAAGAAACAGATGGTCATGTGAAATACAAGTATAACAGAATAGAATAAATAAATAAAATAATGTAACAAGCCTGTAAGAATAAATAGTGTATGTATAGAGTTAGTGAATAGAGAGTGCTAGAAAATAAAAAACCAAATAGAGTAAGAGTAAGAATGTTAAAATAGTAAAAATAGAGAATAAGAAATTGTAATATTAAAAGTAAATATAAAGATAACATAGTAATAGAAGATAGATGATAAGAGTAATTTATTTATGTATTTAATAAGATACACCAACAGCATTACACAAGCATACATTGTTGTAATAATCAAGTTTACAAACTAAGTCCTGTTGTGTATGCCAATTACAGGTGTACACAACATTCGCTATAAAGAAACGTAACGATTTTATTATTAATACTTACAAAAATATTTTATTAAATGATAAAGTAATAGAAATATCACTACTAAATTAATTAAATTAGCCAAAATCACTGCACAATTTTTAACACTAAGGTGCGGAAGACCTTGCGTGAATTTGTGTAAAATATAACTTTATTGTGTGTTTTATTAAGAGAAGAAAGAAAGAGATGAATGGAAAATATCCCTAACCATCCACGTTGGGGGAACTAGACATAGCATAGGCAGACTATGCTCAGAGCAAAATGGACAAGGGGCAATAAAACTCTGAAATTTAATACATAAGTCAGTAGTCATGCCTCATGTTACAAAAACAAAAAAAAACATGTGAAATACATCGGTAGGATAAATATATTAAAGTATGTCCATGTCAGAAGAATCCTTAAAATATCGTGGACGGATAATATATAAAAAAAAAACAGTATTGCAAATGGTGAGCAAGAACGCGGAGGTCCTTAATACCGTGAAAATGCAAGCTCTAGTACTTTGGTCATATAATGCGTAATAACAAATACGAACTACTCCAACTCATGATCCAAGGAAAAATCCAGTGTAAATGACCTCAGAAATCTCCGGACATGGTTCAACATGAGCACACGATCCTTGTTCCGTGCCGCTGCATTAAATTAAGATAACCGACCTCCGGTAGGAGATCAATCATAGATCGTAACCATATTCAAGAAATTGATTTTATTTCAGGAGCTGGCACGTTACGGTAGGAACATCCAAGTGGTTGGTAAAGACACCGAAGTTCTCGAGAGTTACATAAAAAAATCAACTCCAATAAAACCTGTGTTAGAGAAAAGACTTACGGTAATAAATTAATTTTTATCAATTGCATTATTATTCACGTCAAATGATCTTAATATTTTCCCCAGAAGATTTGTTTCCGGAATGCATATTGTTTACAGTTTTACTATTATTAGGGTAATAACGGAAAACTATTAAAGTTTTTTAAATACAAGCTTTTTTTTATTGACGAACTACACAGATTGGCCAGAGAAGCTGGCCTTGACTGCTTCACCGGATTGAGAGGTGGCATAGCTTTTAGGTCGCTTAGCCTGAACCTCTATCGCTAGTAACTCGACACGAGGGACCCCCCGGTGGGGGGTAACCTCGGCTTGGACGGTTCCTATGTTACGCGTAAGCATTCCGATCGAGAGGGCCGAACCACGACTCGGTCGGTTGCTATTTGACGGATAATCTAAGGGACATTCGAAAAGCTAAACTAACTTATAGTGCCACTTCGGGAAGCGTTGGCGCTGGGAGAAGAAGTGGCCGAAGAAACTCCAGCAACGCTCCTAGCATCTAAGGGGTATGTACACGTGTACACAAGTATATTTACGAATAAAAAACAAAAACCGACGTCAGATCGAATCAAACGTTAATTGCTATTAAGCGCAAACGCCTTTGTATTTCCGAATCATAGGAATATATAAGGAGTATACTAGGAATATCTTGAATTAATTATAACCTAACCAACCTGTCATCAAAATACCCTTGAATTACATCCAATAACAAAATAATCATCAAAATCGGTTCGCGTCATATTGAGTCATTCGTTCATTTGTCGCGCACATACTTAATGATATTTTAAGACATATGGTTTTGTCATGGATACCGTTGTCAGAATTGGACCATACTGGAAGCACATCGGTTCATCCTGTCGAATGAGGTAACAAATATAACATACAGACGAAATGAGAGCCTACTTTTTTAAAGTCTGTTCCAGAAAGTATAACGCCGTGTGGTCAAAATGGGACAATAATTCAGAGAAAGGATCACGAATTTGCACAAAATTCATAGCCTGAAATTCATTCATTATAAATTTAATTTAATTTCTCTGACGGCAATCTACTCTGTGCCACAGTTTGAACACAGAGTAATATCATTTATATTTGAAAATGGCGGTTTAAACGTAAAACATATCTCATCTCATATAAGTACAGCCAATGTAACGAGCGGAGATCTCTCTTTTGCTCCTTTCGGCATGATTGGGGAAGTACGTCGAAGTACATAGTAAATTCTTTTTCGGAATGAACTATACCTATCAGCCAAGCATTTGTAATTATTTAAATCTGTAACCATGTTACATATTATATTATTATTACGATACGATCTTTTCTAGAATGGATTCGATGATTTAAACTCCAATGCGATCCCAAATTATCGATTCAAATCTAAACTTCGGACATCCCTATTAGAGCGCCAACGTGCACAAAGTTCGCCAAACGTGTGACTGTTTTTACCGGGATTATGTCTCAAGCGGTGTGAGAACAAGTCAAGTTCTACGGAAACTTCAAGGATATTATAACAGTTCACATGACCACATTTCCACTCTACCGAATTTACTTACTCCAACAAAGTTATGTTAACTTGAGGATGCAGCAGAGTTGTCCTCCAAACTAATACTTTGTGATTTACTGACGTGATATGCCAGGCAAACCATGGTTCTTTAGAATAACACTAACAGATAAATACGTCGTCGTCATATTCTATTCCTACCAAAATAAATACGTATTTATTCTTATAGTAAATAATATTATATTTAATTTTAATTAATATTATATTCTACAATAAAGTTCTTTGTTATAAAATAAAAACGACTGTGACGAAATCATCTCTCTCTATTCTAATCACAAAACGCTCCAGGGACAGGGAAAAGTATCTATCACAATTACTAAGCAGTACTGTCATTTAGCAGTTACCTTTAGTATCTTTATGACAGCATTATGACTGCATTGATTTTATTCTAAAGCTTTTTCTTTCATATCTAATTCCTATGTTTAATATAACGACGATGATCTACATGACAAATACATGTTTTTTCATTGAGCAAATAATATAAATATATTGTAATAGAAACTCTCTGATATGTCATAATAACGAGATTACAATTCACGTAGTTCTTTTCTTTTTTAGATGCTTAAAATTGATTTGATTACTTTCTAAAAATAAATAGCAATTTTTTCTTGTTATAAATTTGCTAATGCTAATGTAACAGGAGTATAGAAAATAAAATATATAATGTAAGTTTCAGTTGTTAAACAGCCTACGCACATTTTCAAAACGTCTCAAATTATCATTTTACAAAACTTAATGTCAGAAATGATCGAGGTTGTTTAATTATCAATACTTTAATGATAAAAATCATGATTTTTAAATGACGAACTACATAGATTGGCCAGAGAAGCTGGCCTTGACTGCTTCACCGGATTGAGATGTGGCATAGCTCTTAGGTCGCTTAGCCTGAACCTATATTGCTAGTAACTCGACACAAAGGTCCCCCCGGTGAGGGGTAACCTCTGCTTGGACGGTTACTATGTCAAGTGTAAGCATTCCGAACCGAGGGCGCCCGGGAGGGCCTATAAAAATCACGATAAATTGTCCGGCACTACGCCAAAAATTTTAGGCAATCCCAAGCATTTGTGCTATTGCAAAGACGTTTCGCAAAATATTTACAAAGATTTAATTACATCATTTTGAATCACGCTGTAGATGAAAATTTACCTTGGAACGAGAACAACGAAGCGACTGTTTGTTGAAATCGCAGCGTCTACGTCTGTTGACAATTTAAAATCTACGTTGGATTTACTATTTTAATTTTCCTTTGTTGGCGCGTCATTAATTTAAAAAGTACATGCTATCCTTTATTCAAAATAATGACATTAAGCGAAGTTCTCTTTTATGTATACCTTGAAGTTACCGTTTATATTAGAAAAGATATTTTATTTGGATGCTATAAGCGAGTTGGTAAGCAGACAGGAATCACAGATAATAATTTTTTAATAATAATAATAATATGATTTTATTTCAAACCAAAAATTCATGTACAAACCAGTTCGATAATAGCCGCAGTAGTAAAACTGTGTCGCAGTTATTAACGCCCATCTCCAAACAGTATCAAATACAAATTTAGTAAAATTAAAACTTATAATGTAATTTAGTTTAATCATTTTGTGTGTGTGAGTGTGTTTGTGTGTAAAAGGTTGCGTGTGTTGAAGAGTGACAGTATGTGTAGGGATGAGAATGAAGGGATTGAGTTACTCTGACTGTTTATTATGGTTTTAAAAGATCTTCTGTAAATTCGTACGAGAGGGTTTGGAGCCATTCAGTAATATGTGTCTTATATTCTTTAGTGGTAATGGGTATATATGTAATAATTTATTTACTTTTGTACAATAAGGCACTTAGGACGTAAAATTGTTCAGTGTTAATGGCATCGTTAATTTATATATATTATCTTTATATTATTTAAAATAAATAAAAAAATATGTATAAGGTACGTGGAATATATTCGTAGTTCCGTAGATTTTAGACTCGGAGATTCATAGAGTTTATTTGCAGTTTTACGTGTCTAGTAATACATGAAACGTGTCTATTTCTTCTTCTCCAATTTATATGTGGTACTGAGAGCTAGTTTGACTGTTTTAATTAAACTTCAACCCGCCCCTGCATTCTGGTCGAAATTGATTTGGTGTTTGAAAAGCAAGCCTTTTGTTGGTCGTTGTATTGAAATTCAATTCCGTTATTCAATTGCTAGATATATGTTTCTTTGTATATTGTATAAGGAGCTTATCGATACGTCTGTATTTTTCATGTCTGTGTTCTCGTAACACCGTTATTTCTTAACAGATAAATAAATTATTTCTTTTTGTCTCGAAGGACTTGATTCTAAATCACGTTCTATATAGATTTTGTTGGCATAGCATAGCATCCGAATACCAGGAACTGCTAAAAACGTTTGCTCGTTGATTCTGATCGGTTTATGATAATCCACGAGGTAAGTTTTATGACCACGCATTTGGAAGAGACAAGAACCAAAACTGACTTCAAATTGAACAAAATTACTGCACAATTTTTAACACTAAGAAGACCTTGCGTGAATTAGAAAAAATGGCAACCGACGTGGACTTAGTGTTAAGCAGGTTATATGTAGCGGAAATCCTTGGCAAGGGCGAGTGTGACGGCGAGATTATTATCTCTGACATATACATATTTGACGGTGGAAAGACTATATTCTCCATTATATTCGCACCCCGGTGTGAAATGCCTCGTGGACTCTCGCGTTGGTGTTGTTGATGATTTGGTCTGTCCAACGCATAGGGCTCCTCCCTCTTGGTCGTCGTCCCTGTACTTTGCCTGTGACCAGGAGTGTTTCCAGTGTATCGTTTATACTGGCTAAGTGACCGAAGAATTCGAAAACCCTACGGACACAGACCGTTGACAGCCTGACGGTGACTCCTACTTCCCGGAGAATTGACACATTTGTGCGGTACTCGTAACATTCGCCTCCGGCACCACATCTCAAATGTGTCAATACGAGATCTGTCTGCCTTCTTGAGGGTCAATGTTTCTGCTCCATAAGCGAAGACACCAGAGACCTCACCAGATCAATCTTGGTTTTTTGGTTTGATCTATTTCAGTGTAAGTACGATACTCTAAACGTTGTAAATAAATTTTTCAATATTTTCCACTTCTAAGCAACCTAATTGTGTTGAATTAATGTTGAAGACTTCAAACATTAAAATAAATTACTGACAAAAAGAATAAAACATTTAGACCATGTGGCAACATTTAACCCTATTTAATTTTCTGAAGGTTTCAATTACAGGTGAACAAACTTCTCCGGAAAACAGACACGGAATAAAGAATTCAGAACTGCTAATGAAAGAGAAAGCGGTCGAGAGCAAAGTAAATATTTATCAAGGGAAAGCTGGAAAATAAGGCCGCGTAGAAATCAGGATACGGCGTACGTCTCGCGTATTTTAACGACAACGTAACATGGCCGTTATAAGCTCTCACGTCGTTTTAATCCAGTATTTACTACATAATGGTCATATAGCTTATAGCATAAAAGCTTCATATTTTATAATGCTTTTATTTTGTTGTCGGGGGGGAAGTCTTCAACAAGATATCCTGTCTTCTGGGGGAAGGCGGGGTTATGTGGGGATCTTACCCATTAAAACCCCCTTGGCCCTTAATGGGCATGAACAGGAGCTCCGGGATCTCCAGTGGAACGCACCAAAACTCCTACTCCAGCGGACGACAAACACCCCACCCTTGTCGACCAGTGAAACCAAGGCCACTTTTAGTCGCCTTCTACGACAGTCAGGGAATTTTATAATGCTTATTCTAACCTTTTATGTTCATAATGTAGTATACAGTACCAAAAGAATATGATGCTTTCCATGTGGTATCATTATTTTTTATTGACGAACTACACAGATTGGCCGGAGAAGCTGGCCTTGACTGCTTCACCGGATTGAGAGGTGGCACAGCTCTTAGGTCGCTTAGCCTGAACTCTTGTCGCTAGTAACTCGACACAAAGGTCCCTCCCGTGAAGGGTAACCTCGGCTTGCACGGTTACTATGTTAATACAAACCTTAAATAAACTTGAATTAAACGTTTAATTCGATGTGACGCCCGGTTTGTATTTCCGAATTATTGTAACAATATAACGAAATAGAATAAATCGGGACAAAACCAAAGTCTTATCAAACTACCCTTAAAGTATATCCATCTTTTCCAATAAAAAAATGATTCATTGAAATCGGTTGGCGTGATAATGCGTTATTCATCCGCTTGTCGCGCACACGCTTAATGTAAATTTAAAACTTATATAGTTTTATCATGGTTCGTATTATCAGAATTGGGTCAATTGAAATGGGACCACATTTTTATCCGTCAAATAGAAACCGACCGAGTGCTGGTTCGGCAGTCTCGGGCGCCCTCGGATCGGAATGCTTAACATAGTAACCGTGCAAGCCGAGGTTACCCTTCACGGGAGGGACCTTTGTGTCGAGTTACTAGCGACAAGGGTTCAGGCTAAGCGACCTAAGAGCTGTGCCACCTCTCAATCCGTTGAAGCAGTCAAGGCCAGCTTCTCTGGCCAATCTGTGTAGTTCGTCAATAAAAAATATATAGACATACATACTCTATAATAATTTTTTGTTTTTATTAAAACACGCATTGTTTTAAATAAAATAAACTCCACAGAAAGTTTTCGATCCTTTGTGCATTTAATTCAAAACAGAAAAATTAATCTTCCTTAACGCCGTTAGCTTTGTAAAGAACATTTTATGGGCAAACTTTTCTACTTACGAAACGCAAAAGTCCTGTTCAAATTTTTAAGCGTACACACGCAATGAGTTTTATGAAAATGGCCTTTGTAATGATCACCTGCGAATTGTAAAGAGGAGCTCTGGTCTTTGTCAATATAACCCTATATATTTTCCTTCTTATTTACCTTTTGTACTCAGTTTTGTTTTTAAATATCCTTTTTTAAGTGATCATCGTTGCCCATAAACATCTAACGAAATAATTTTAAAAATGTTACCGTCCTATTTTAACCGACTCCAAAAAGGGAGGTTCTCAATTCGTCTGAATTTTTTTAATGTTTGTGTCCTCAAAGTCATTTCTAAACAATATTTTTTTTATATTTTTGATTTGAAAGGATTTGCTTTTAATAAGGTTCCCATGATAATTCTACCGGCATTGGTTTTAGTTCCGATTTGGTGATACCAAGGAACTCTTAAAATTCATACAGAAGAAGGTTTTTTTTATTGTTGTTAGATCGCAACCACAGACCTGTGTCCGTGCTCTTTTCCAATACACTTTTGCATTTATTAAAAGAGTACCTCTTCTACAGTTACTATTTTCCTTTTTTTTTCTTTTTTTTATATATAATGCCTGAATTTTAGAGGTGGCCAGAGATCACTCCGGTTCAGGCGTCGCAGACGCCCCGCTGCATTGCTATGAGCTTCTCCGCGACCACTGTGTCCCTGCTTCTAATGGCTATATACAGAAAAAGGTTCGATGATTTAGATATTGGTAGGACATATACAATCCAAAACGATGTAACTGTTCCAAATCTAGCTCCTTCATCTCAACAAAAATGTAGGAGAACTAAGATATTGGAGATGTCAGAACTTGATAATATTACTATGAGACGTCGAAAATAAATTTATATTATAACTTAGAATACGACTTTTAATTTTTAGTCTATTTGGTATTTGTTTTTACTGGTAAATATACTCGTAGATTAGCGACGGTAGATGGGGAGGAAAGTCTTGGAATGGAGGCCGCGCATAGGTCGGAGAAGCGTGGGGCGCCCTCCTCCAGATGGACCGACGACCTTGTTAGGATAGCCGGAAGTAGCTGGATGCGGAAAACTGAGGATCGCATGTGGTGGAAGGCATTGGGGAAGGCCTATTTCCAGCAGTGGATAGATACAGGCTGACGATGATGATGATTACAAACAAGTACATACATAGTATCTAAGCTTCCAAATATGTAAATAAATATTATGCAGAATTAATTATAATATATCGTAGTATATATACTAGTATTTTTTGTATAAGATATATTTATTGGTGCAATTTTTGCCAATAAACTGTTCAGGCAGTTTGGCAGACTCTATTTATTTGTAATTTAATTTAATGTGCTTAGTAAAAAGCAATGGAAAGCACTAGCAGAACTAGAGGTCGTTGAAACTCTAACCAATTCAAATTTAAAATAGTCAAAGAATTTGATCAACGTCATGACTTTCTCTAGGGGAATTGTCAGACGAGATGTAATTGAAATTCCTAAGTCCAAATATCCTTCTGTTATTTTACCTGCTCTTGGAGTAAGTTGTCCGACACCCTTATAGTAGTGCCGAATAGTTGTCTTTAATTAAACGTATCTCGTTTAGTAAACGAGGTCTGGTTACAGCGGAATAATGCGCAGGGAAAGAAACCGTACAAGTGACATTGGTCTATTGTTAACAATTTTTGAATGTATATCTTTTTTTATAATATTTGACTTATAATACAATAACAATAGTATTTTTTACTTTACAAATATAGCCGTGAGCAAAAATAAAAGGTCCGAATAAAGGGTCCATTAAGAAAGTTTGAATACCGCGGAAGATAAAGACGTTAGCTAACTAAAATAAATTGTGCATGATAGACAATTAAATATCGTCAAAATAAAATATAATATTTTATTAATTTATTTATATTTCATTAAAAATATAAACTTAAACGAAAAAGGATATCTTACGTAAACATGGATAATACAGTATACTTTATTAAATTTTATTTTTATTTAAATTTTAGAGTGTTGCCTCTAGGTATCGCCTGTGAATACTGTATTTTATGTATTAAGTTTCCTTTTTCGTTTAAGTTAATGGTTTTTCAAATTCAAATTTTCTTAACCGACCCTATGTTTGCTCACGACTATATTACTAAGATTTATTTATTTTTCTTTACAAAATCCACAGCAATTAAGGTTTTTTGTATGTTTTAAACCACGAAAGGATATCCGAAATAAAACGCTAAATAGCTTTAAGTTTTTCATAATCTTTTGCTAGAATAAAGGATTTATCTATTGATCTGTTTATTGTAGTTGTCCCAGAAGGTAACGATAGCCTTGCACCGGGGGTAAGACCCCACTTATGAGGAGGTTTTTTTTTTTTTTTGTGACGAACTACACAGGTTGGCCAGAGAAGCTGGCCTTGACTGCTTCACCGGATTGAGAGGTGGCATAGCTCTTAGGTCGCTTAGCCTGAACCTCTATTGCTAGTAACTCGACACAAGGGTCCCCCCGGTGAGGGGTAACCTCGGCTTGGACGGTTACTATGTTACGCGTAAGCATGCCGATCCGAGGGCGCCCGAGAGGGCAGAACCACGACTCGGTCGGTTGCTATTTCACGGATAATCTAAGAGACATTCAAAAGCTAAACTAACTTTGAGTGCCACTTCGGGAAGCGTTGGCGCTGGGAGAAGAAGTGGCCGAAGAAACTCCAGCAACGCTCCTAACATCTAAGGGGTAAATGAGGAGCGTACTTGAGTACTACTGGGTGAAGAACTTAGATTTTATTGTTTTGGTTCCTCATAAGAGGGTCTGATATCGTTACCTTATGGGATTCACAATATTTAGATAATACTAACTTTTAAATATTTGTTTGTATGATGTCAGTGATTAGGTGAATGATTTTTATGTTTTTTTTTTAATTAAAAAATACCTTCGCCAAAACTAGCTTATTTATCGTTATACTAAATAAAAGTATCGCACAGGACGGATTTTTTTTACAGTTTTCAGTAAATTGGTCATAACATAACAAATAAATGACATGATTTTTTTTATTATTTTTATCTAGGTTGTCATACAGTTACCACCCAAGAACGACGTGGGAGCCTTCAAGAGTAGAGTGAATAGGCACTTACTAAACTAGCGCGTACCATCTTTCGACAATATCACCACTTAACACCAGGTGGGATCGTGGTCAAGCACTAGTTTATACAAAAAAATATTAAAAAAACACTCACTCACCGTTGGACGTTGAATTACGGGACATCTTGTATGTAACTTTAACTTTAAATACGAGATTTCAGTGTACATACTTCTTAGAAGTTGGTCAAAAATATGAAATCACTTCTTAATTATTGAATCTTAAGCTTCATGTAACTATGTTTTCAGGCATTGTTCGCATTTGAAATTCTTTGTGGGCTTATTTTCAGCGTTCCCTTGATAAATATTTGCCCTGCACTCGACCGAGTTTCCTTACATTAGCTGTTCTGAATTCTTTATTCGGCTTCTGTTTTCCTGAGAGCATAGTCGGCTAACAGTTGAAAAGATTAAATTATTTCAGGACTAGGGAAGGTATTTTATTAGAAAAAAATTATAATCATTTATGGATTATGAATATTTTCAATTTGGGTCTTCGTTTTTTGTCGAATTTTTATGGGGATTTTGTCGGAATTCTGTCGTATGATGTTGTAATTATTATATAATTTTAAATTTTCTCGCAGGCCGTACCCTAAACCATTAGGCTATTGACGCTTCTCACATTCCCACATGCATGTATGTATTTAGTGCATTTCGCCAACAGTAAGATCAGCAAATCATTATATATGGCGTCACTATGTAACTTGATATTAATGAAAAATGTTAGTAATATATCTGAAAATACTCATATGATTTCTAAAGCTAGAGATGACTAATTGTCATAAACATGCAATCTGCTTATTTATTTTAATCATTTTGCAAACAGATATATTTAAAAAAAAAGAAAGCTAGTACTTTCTTTTTTTTCAGATATATTACTAACATTTTTCATTAATATCAAGTTACATAGTGACGTCATATATAATGATTTGCTGATCTTACTGTTGGCGAAATGCACTAAATACATACATGCATGTGGGAATGTGAGAAGCGTCAATAGCCTTATGGTTTAGGGTACGGCCTGCGAATCGTAAGGTCGTGGGTTCGAATCCACCATTGGACTATTGCCGTGAACCATGTCCTAGCACAAGCTTAAGCTTTGTTGGAATGGTTAACTAGATTGTTAGTAATATTTCTGAAAAAAAAAATTATTGCTAGCTTTCTTTAAAAAGAATGCTTAGGAGAGGTCTAGGTTACTATCAATGTTTTTATTAAGATACATAAATATAACATAAGTATACTGTGATACATAATTTGACTAGCATAACTTACAGGCTAAGTTAATTTGTTGTAGTCGTCAATAAGTCGCATTTTTTTTATAAAACAGTATGGTAGAGTCAACCTTTAATAACACCATAAAACAGCGTAAAATTTAACTTAAGGCGAAATTTTCAATTCAAATTTGACTTTGTTTCAAGAAGTGGAATAGTTTATTAAAATAATGCAATTACTCAGACAAAGTTTTGACTCTTGTCTGTGAAAGTTGCAACGTTGAAAATGTTCCGTTTTATTTTCCATTAAGCGACTGATTTAATTAAATTTCCTTACTACAGTATAACAGTTAAATTAATGGCGGTGAGATGCTGACCATTTTTAGAAGTATTGAAGTGTATAGTAGGAGACTGTATTCGACTTATTCCTTTAAATAATTCATTTTAATTACTGAAATGGAGTGATAGCCGTGAATGCGCCGTGGTAGCTCAGTGCCCGGCCGGTTGGCTCAAGTTGCATAGTACGCTAGCAACCCGAGTTCGATTCTCTTTACAAGGCCTGAGCCCAACAGTGGTACATATATATTATATATAAAGCTGTAACTTTAACTGAAATGGATTTAAACAATTAAATAATTAATTTTAATTACTGAAATGGAGTGATAGCCGTGAATGCGCCGTGGTAGCTCAGTGCCCGGGCGCTTGGCTCAAGTTGCATAGTGCACTCTTTACAAGGCCTGAGCCCAACAGTGGTACATATATATTATATATAAAGCTGTAACTTTAACTGAAATGGATTTAAACAATTAAATAATTAATTTTAATTACTGAAATGGAGTGATAGCCGTGAATGCGCCGTGGTAGCTCAGTGCCCCGGCGGTTGGCTCAAGTTGCATAGTACGCTAGCAACCCGAGTTCGATTCTCTTTACAGAGAAGGCCTGAGCCCAACAGTGGTATATATATATTATATATAAAGCTGTAACTTTAACTAATAATTATTTTTTCCTCATATTAAAATAGTTTATATTAAACTTTAATTAGGTTTAAAATGAAGAGAAATTAACTTATATTTTTCGATTTAAAAAATAGCTTCGCCGTCTAAATGCGTAATTTACGTAGACGTCACCTGTCGCCACTCGTAGCCGGCGGCCGTCAGAAGTTTGAAAGTAGAAGTACTTTTGGTTAATTTTAAATTCTGCTACTTAACTAAAAGTTTATGAGAAGCTTTGTCATCGGTGTGTCGATAATGACGTACCATACTAGAACTAAAATTGTAGTTATTTTTTTAATAACCAGTTTTATGTATTCTATTGTGTTTGAATTTAAAGTTAAAATTTCCAACGACTTAGTGCAATGCGTAATATCATCTTTCAGTGAGTAAACATGTCACTATGATAACAATGTCTTCCTTCCTTTAACTACTAAGATTACTTTAGTTAACTCTCTGCTGCTGCCCATCATTGACTATGCTGATGTTTGCTATACAGATATCAATGAAACACTTCTCGATAAACTTGAGCGATTACTTAATCTATGTATAAGGTTTGTCTTCGGAATACGTAAATATGACCATGTGTCACACTACCGGGCTCAGCTGAAGTGGCTCAACATCCGCAACAGGAGAGATGTACACACACTTACCATGTTATATAACATAATTCATAACTCTTGGTCTCCAGAATATCTTCGTGAGCGCTTTGTACTCAAACAGTTCGTCGGCCGCGAACCGCGAACCTTCTATAATAAATTTTTAACATTCCCCGAATGTCACACGAATTTCTATGGCAATTCTTTACCTGTACAGCTATAAAACTATGGAATAGTTTGCCGATTGAGATTAGGGAGGCTTCGTCAACTAATGTCTTTAAATCGCGTGTATCTGAATACTTTCTACTCAAACAATGAAAAATTACAAACTGGTATATTTATTGTCGTTATATATATTCCATGTGTATGTATATTATTATATTTATATAGAAGTATCTATTTATGTATATGTAAATGTATATTTATTTATATAATAGTTTTAAAACGCTATTTTTAGCGGCACTACCCTTAGCCTGCTCTTAACCACTAAAGGTTAGCTGGAAGAAAATGCTAATTAGCATTAAGTTCGCCTTTGTACATTTTATTTGGTGCAATAAAGGATTTATCTATCTATCTATCTAATGTCTATACAAAAGACTTCAGCCTTAATTGGGAATATAAAGCACTAGCGAACCGTGACAGCTTCGCTCGAGTAGCGCTGTTTACCTATAACCAGATGCCTTCTAATGGTTGGAAAACCAATAGAAATTAAGGAAAATTTGTAAGAATAATATTTATATTATATAATGACAAAACAGTAAAAGAATTCAAAAATTGAGAAAAACCAAAAAGAAATAGAAATAAAAAATAGTAAGTAGAAATAAGATAAGGGAATTGTTGTAGTAGAAATAAGAAAAAATTAAAATGTTAAAGACATAAGAGTGATATCGGGAGGCAGGAAAGATAGATGAAGAAAGAATGGACAGTGGAAAGGAAATGAAAGGATGTGAAAAGAACCCTAAGTTTCAACACGTTGGGGAACGATAAAAAAAAAGGAAAACTGTTCCGATCGTTAATAAGCTTCACAAGATGGGTGGTCTTGGGTGATCGAGGCCAGTATATAGATTTACTGAAAATTCAATCAAAATCGGTCACGCCGCTTTGGATTCCGTAGGGAACATTGATACACAAATCACTTACAGTTTTAAATATACATATACAATATATTTCTTTTTTAGTTAGTATTATGTATAGATAGACTTCAATGAATTGAGTAATAGTATTATAATATTACTTATCGCGATGAGTATGTTTAAGTATACAAATATTAACTTGTCCATGATAATATAGACAGACAGAACTATTGTCACTTTTTGGCTGCTCTGCTGGGCTCGAGTTCGTAATTAGGTTACAAAAACTATTACAAATTTTGAAATCCAGTTCAGAAATTACTTGCTTAAAAAATCAGGATTCAATTTATTTCATTTTAATAAGAGTTCATTCTTAAAGGTATACCGGGTAATACCCTTTCTTACCTTAATAAGTTACTTGCATAAGTAATTCACGAGAGCGCTTAGTATCGTAGTCTGACTTAAATTGAATAAAAGATACCGGTTTATGTTAAGTTAGCTGAAATAAAATTATCCGGAACGGGCACCAATGTTGAATGAAAGGATAGTAGAAACGATTACTCATTAGTACGGAGACGGAATTGGAACCCCTAACTATTATTTGCACAAATTAAAAGTTATACAAAAAGTTGAACTTAATGATAGATAACTAAATTCTTTTTTAATTTTACATCAAGTACAAACAATTCAAGTCATAATTACACTTAAGTTAAAAGTGGGCAAGGGCGGCCTTATCGCCATGAGCGATCTCTTTCAGCCAACCCTGAAGGATAGGAAAGGTAAAATAAATATATATATATATATATATATATATATATATATATATATATTATTTTAACTGCTTTTTCCACGACGACTGATGACTGATAGTCCGTGCCTTTTTTATTTGGATTTTTTTTGTTATATTTGCTCCGTTTCTAAAAGAGTTTGCTTAAAGCTTCAACAGTTCGCCTTCGCAGATGCCGCCAACGCCTTTACTTGATTGGCGTGGTCTATCACCTTCGGCTCCCTGTTCCGAAACGCCATCGCGATGTTGTAGTCTTCCCGTCTCTCGTTGGTGGCATTCATAGCCTTTTGGAGGAACTGGGCTATGGCGTCATTGTTGCTGTCTGCGTAGTAAGGGCAGCTGATCGTGTGACGAGATATTGCCACGACTGCATGGGGGACACTGTTGTGCAGGTGTAGGTGCTGTGTTGAAGTTTATTTAAGATATGGAACGTGCCATGCTAATCATGGAATCACTCTATGGACCGCATACCCAACGTCGAAATTCGCCAGAGAACCAAAGCCGAAGACATGGGTATGCAGATAATGAGACTAAAATTGCAAAGGCTGGCTAGGACAGTAGACGGTCGGTGGACCAGGGCAGTAAACTAGTGGTGGCCAAGACAGGGACTCCAATCAGTGGGCAGCCTGCTGGTCGGATGACATCGTCAGGGCAGCGGCAATGGTTTCGGGCAGCACAGGATCGAAGTGAATGCCGCGAAAAAAGGGAGACCCATACCCAGCAGTGGGAAGATACGTTATACCTGGTATAACGTTGATGTTTTTGTTTATACAATCGTTATTCCGAAGTTATAACGACGTACACCCTTGTTTAAGTTCAGTATAACATTTAAAATACTACGATTTGTGTTTGAGTTCGCTCATTTAAATTAACTTATAATGGAATTAAGGGCAACGGAGGAAGTAAAAACAGTAAATGACTTAATAAAAATCACTCCAAAAAAGGTAAAAATATTTTAAAGTTGGGAAAACCATTTTGATTTATATGTCGATAATTAGTCTCGATTAAAACACCGGTTTTCTGTGTGGTTTAATATTTCTAGACCATTTATTTGAAAGGTGTCTTACTATGGACAAGCGTGGAGGTGGATTATCTTCTATCTATATATAGAGTATAGAATATTTTTATAACCGCCACACATTGATATACAAATCACTTACAGTTTTATTTTTTATATGAAAAGTGGCAAACGAGCATACGGCTCACCTGATCTTAAGTGATCACCGTCGCCCATGAACATCCACAGCACCAGAGGAGCTGTAGGTGCGTTGCCGACCTTGAGATAGAAGGCCAGTTCCTTTTCTTGAATGTCCCTAAATCGTAAACGTTCGGAAACACCGCTGGCGACAGTTGATTCCACAAGTTGGCAGTGCGTGGGAGAAAGTTACGCGAAAACGTATTAAAGTCGTTGAACGCCAACCATCAAGATGGTGGCGGTGGAATTTGGAATTCTGCCGAGATGTGCGGTAATGGAAATCGGTAGCTGGGATGATTCCGAACAATTCCTCAGAACACCCCCATGGTAAATGCGATACAGGATGCAAAGAGAACTGACATCTCTTCGCAGACTCCAGAGGGTCGAGTTGATCGGAAAGACCCTGATCGTCGACTATTCGAGCAGCTCTACGTTGTACACGGTCAAACGGAAGAAGTTGGTATTGGGGAGCCCCGGCCCAGAGATGCGAACAGTATTCCATATGAGGCCGCACCTGTGCCTTATACAGTTTAAGGCGGTGAGCCGGCTTGAAGTACTGTTTGGCCCTGTTGAGTACTCCGAGTTTTTGAGGCCATTTTAGCCTTGCTCTCCAAATGACCGCCAAACTGGACAACACTCGAAATATCGACGCCCAGAATGCCAATGTTTGGCTTGGCACAAAGGTGAGTGTTTTCGAAGAGTGGTGATGCGACAAAGGGGCTTTTGGCGGTGAACGCGCAAACTTGAGTCTTAGAAGGGTTAAACTGTACAAGATTTAGTCCCCCCCAATCGGAAATCTTCACAAGGGATGATTCGATTTCAGACACAAGTATGTTCCGACACTCGTCGACGTGATCCCGAGAGATATTGCTGCGGCCGAAATACAGTGCATCCACGGTACTGTCATCCGCATAGCAATGAATGCCACTGGTATGCAACAAATCATTGATATGCAGAATGAACAATGTCGGAGATAACACACAGCCTTGGGGAACACCAGCATTTACGGTCCGGGGGTTCGAGCATGAGCCGTCAACGACGACTTTAACTCTCCGTTCCGCAAGGAAACTGCCGATCCACTTACAGAGTCTCTCAGGAAGCCCATAGGAAGGAAGCTTCGATAGTAATGCTTTATGCCAAACCCGATCGAAGGCTTTCGCTATGTCCAAACTAACGCCCAGTGCCTCACCCTTACTCTCAACCGCCTGCGCCCAACGGTGAGTTAGTAAAGCCAGAAGATCACCAGCTGATCGGCCTTTTGCGAAAGCCATATTGGCGGTCGCTGATCAGCTGGTGCTCTTCAAGGTAGCCCATAAGCTGACGGTTGATTATGGATTCCATAATTTTGGAGAGTAAGGGGGTGATTGCGATAGGCCTATAGTTGGACGGATCTGAGCGGTCGCCTTTTTTAGAGGTGTACTAGAGCCGTCTTCCATGAATGTGGGACAACGCCGAGGACATAAGAGTGTCTGAATAAGCGCGTTAAAACCGGTGCCAGCTCTGGAGCACACACCTTCAGCACAATGGGAGATACTCCATCGGGCCCACTCGACTTGTTGACATCCAGGGAGAATAGTGCTTTCCGCACAGCACACTGTGTGAAGCGGACGTCCGCCATTGTGGTTTCACACCCGGGATGTTAGGAGGAGGTTACCCCTGTCGTCAAGAGTCGAGTTTTCCGCAAAGATAGAGCCAAGAAGATCGGCTTTCTCCCTTGCGGAATAGGCCAATGAACCATCCTCCCGCGCAAAGGTGGAAGCGCCGACCGACAGAAATTACCCTGGACAGCCTTGGCGAGAGACCAGAACGCACGAGAGCCAGATGGCAGGCGTGCCAGTCTCTCGCCAATTCTCCTAACGTAATTCGATTTCGCCAATGCAATTTGCCTCTTAAAGAACCTGGAAGCAGAGTTGTATTTCTTCTTGAGTGAGTCAGAGTTTACATCCTTAGCGGCCTTTGCCCTAGCCCAAGCTTGGTAGCATTCCCGCTTGCGACGATTTGCGTCACGGCAGGACCCGCCAAACCAGGGCCGAGATCTGCCACCGACGGGCACCGCTGAGCTTGAACAACACCCATGCCCTGCAGCACGACATCGGCAACCGAATCAGCGCAGGTGCTAGGATCCTCTGACTTAAAGCAAATCTGCCCCATGGGTAGGATGCAAAGAAAGAGCGCATCCCGTCCCAGTCTGCCGACCTGTAGTGCCAAACACGTCGTCTACCAGATGGAAGTGGTTGCGATGAGACGGTGAGAGGCACCACGCTCCGAATTAGGCAATGGTCCGATGACCCGAGGGGGAGCATCGACCCACACCCGAATGGATTCGGGGCGAGAGGTCAGCAGAAGGTCCAAAGGAAGGCGAATGGTCTTCGACATCCGGCACACGGGTGGGAGAAGGTACCATCTGTGTCAGACCATTGGCAATGGTAAAGTCGTGAGCAGACCTTCCCGCATGGTCAGTACGTGCTGACCTGCCAGTCAGAGTGGTGGGCATTAAAGTCGCCCAAAACCACAATTTCTGCGGTAGGAATCTGCTCAAGTATTCTGTCAATGGACACCTGCAGGTGCTCGAAGAGCCGGTCAATTTCGAATCTCCGCTATGAGACCTGTAAAGGGCACGCGTACACGCGAGTGTGATCCTCGCAATCAACGCGCACCCAAAGGATCGACAGGTCTCTGCCTTCAAGACTACTGAGCCTACGGTAACAGCTCTCCCTGACGTACACACACACGCCGGCGCGTGGCACAAAAAGTGCTCCAGGCTATAGGCCGGGTACTTTAGATATGAAGTGTCCGTCGGGGAGGAAATCTGCGTCTCCGTCAGGAAAGCAGATCTGGCCTTTCGGTCTCGAGATGGTGGTGGACGGCATTTAAATTCGAGTGAAGTCCCCTGATGTTAGAAAGATCCACAGCTAAAGTGGAGAGGTACTTCCTCGTGATTGGGGTCGGTTTGCATCCAGCAGCTGTGATAAACGACGCTTGATGTGCCCCCCCAGAATACGATGGGCAGCCTGAGCCAGAGCTAGAGGGTAGCATCTCTCGCTCTCGCTCAGAGAGGGATTCTCCAGTCTCTAAGACACTGGTACCCTCCTGGGGTATTTTATTTTTATCACTCGTCGCCATCACGAAAAGAGCATACGGGGTGGGGAAGGAAAGGGAAGGAGAAAGGTCACAGAGGGTGAGGAATTGTGGGACAGGGAATAAAAAGACAGGAAGGGGCCAACTGATACTCATTCCCACACGCAACGCAACAGTCCCTAGAAAATCTGTCGCGATACGTGAAGTATAATGAAAGTGCCAGTTGTTATTGGGCCCCGAGGTAGAGGGATATGGGCGCCGGGACTCTCACTTACCAGTCGAAACGCGGTGGCCTCTAGGAGGCCCTCACTTCACGCTGGTTTTCTGTGAGATTAATACATATACAAAATATTTCTTTTTAGTTAGTATTATGTATAATCTTTCCGTCCAAGTACGACGTGGAAGCCTTCAAGAGTAGAGTGAATAGGCACTTACTAAAATAGCGCGTACTATCTTTCAACTATATCACCACTTAACACCAGGTGGGATCATGGTCAAGCGCTAGTTTACACGTAAGAAAAAAATAGATAGACTTCAATGAATTTAGTAATAGTATTATAATATTACTTATCGCGATGAGTAAAATAATATTTATTTTATGTATAATAATGAAGTGACATTTAATACTTTTTTGTAAAATGTTTAAGTATACAAGTATTAACTTGTCCGTGATAAATATAGACAGATAGAACTATTGTCGCTTTTTAGCTGCTCTGCTGGGCTCGAGTTCATAATTAGGTTACGAAAACTATTACAAATTTTGAAATCCAGTTCAGAAATTACTTGCTTAAAAAATCAGGATTCAATTTATTTCATTTTAATAAGAGTTCATTCTTAAAGGTATACCGGGTAATCCCCTTTCTTACCTTAATAAGTTACTTGCATAAGCAATTCACGAGAGCGCTTAGAATCGTAGTCTGACTTAAATTGAATAAAAGATACCGGTTTATGTTAAGTTAGCTGAAATAAAATTATCCGGAACGAGTACAAATGTTGAATGAAAGGATAGTAGAAACGATTACTCATTAGTACAGAGACGGAATTGGAACCCCTAACTATTATTTGCACAAATTACAAGTTAACAGTCTTACCAATAAACGTGGTATAAAGATAAACTTAGGAATAAATTAAGAATAAGCAAAATTTGTACTAATAAACCAAGAATACGTTATACATTCGGAGATGGCGCAGGCGGGACGGTGGCAGACCGGCCCGCAGCCCTGTAGTTCTGGGCTCTCAAGAATAAGACTACGGTATACCCTGCCTGTCGTATAAGGCGACTAAAAGGGGCCTCGGGTTCACTGGGCGACAAGGGTGGGGGCCTTTGTCGTCCGCTAAGGTGGACCCGGGAAGAAGGCGACATCGGCTGGCCCGTGTAGCCTTGCACTATGAGGGCACAGGGGGGGAGGGAGTAACCTCCCCCCCCGAGACGTGCTTTCCTTGAGCACAGTGCAGAGGGGCTCCGGTGCGTTCCACTGGAGATCCCGGAGCCCCTCATCATGCACCGAGGAAAGGGCCACCGGGGAGGTTTTAGTGGGTAAAAACCCCACATAACTGCCGCCTTCCCCCCAGAAGGCGGGGTATCTTTTTGAAGATTTCCTCCTCGTTAACAAAAAAAAAAAGAATACGTTATACCTGGTTTAACGTTGACGTTTTTGTTTCATACAATCGTTATTCCGAAGTTATAACGACGTACACCCTTGTTTAAGTCCAGTATAACATTTAAAATACTACGATTTTTGTTTGTTTTCGCTCATTTAAATTAACTTATTATGGAATTAAGGGCAATGGAGGAAGTAGAAACAGTAAATGACTTAATAAATATCATTCAGACTCCAAAAAAAGTAAAAATATTTGAAAGATGGGAAAACCCATTTTGATTTATATGTCGATGATTAGTTTCGATTAAAATATCGGTTTTCTAAAAGTGGTATAATATTTCTAGACCATTTATTTGAAAGGTCTCTTACTATGGACAAGCGTGGAGGTGGATTATCTTCTATATATATATAGAGTATAGAATTTTTATAACCGCCACACATTGACAGATACATTACTACACTACTACATAGACTGCAATTATTTTATTAGTATGGTTTCTCTTTGATTACGCTCTTGCCAACTCGTGCATTTTGACGTCAAGGAAGAATAGATAAACCATAGTTATTCCGGATTTATTTGTGGTAAACTATACTCAGCTTATTCTTAATTTAGTCCTGGTTTAACTAAACTTAGCTTAAGGGTGGAATAAATATGTTATAACTCATTTTTATTTGTAAGACTGTAAATGCTTAAAGTGTTCCAATCGGTGTTCCAAATGTTAAAAACAGCTGGGTTTTAAATCCTTGATCATTCATTAAAACATTGAACTGTTGGAAGTATTAAAATATGGTAATGAGTTTCACAGAGATTTATTTGGACATCACCTGTCGCAAAACTTAATATTTGCGTTTGGAAGAAAGTATTTGAGAAGTTGCAATCTAATATTTAGAGCCAACTTCTGAGTGAAAATTTGTACGAATATCGCGATAAAGTTTTGCACACTTGTAAATCACACATAACATAATTGCAATTATCCTATAGAACTCCAAAAGATCGTACAGAAGTAGTTTTTTTTTTGGACGAACTAACAAAGTTGGCACAGAGAAGCTGGCCTTGACTGTTTCACCAGATTGAGAGGCGGCATAGCTCTTAGGTCGCTTAGCCTGAACCTCTATTAGGTGGTAACTCGAGACAAGGGTCGACCTGGTGAGGGTAACCTCGGCTTGGACGGTTACTATTATTACGCCTTAGCAGTCCGATCCGAGAGCGCCCGAGAGGGCCGAAACATGACTCGGTCGGTAGCTATTTTATTAACAAAAATCTATTTGGAACTTTCTGAGCTAAGCTAACTTATATGCCACTTCGGGAAGCGTTAGCGCTGGGAGCAGTGGCCGAAGAAACTCCGGCAACGCTCCTAATCCTAACGAGGGGGTACACACAGTAGTAGTTAGCAGAAAGAAGAATAAAGAAGACAGAGCATAAGAGCTGGAGGGGTATAACACATTGTGATCGGAGTAATACGTGAGAACAAACATAATTGGTTAAGTAGTTTATTTTGAAGTGGTGGAAGCTAATGTGGTTTCTGTAATAATCGATCTTAAGCAATTTACTTATGTTCCCTTTTTAACCGACTTCAAAAAAGGAGGAGGTTCCTAATGATCCTACATTTAATTTTATGTTTGTATATTATGTATGTTATTCCATAACTTTATACTGAGAGAATCGATTTTGATTTTTTGTTTGAAAAGTGGTGCTTTTCATGTGGTCCTATTTCAATTAAGTCCAATTCTGATACTGGCATCCATGAGAAAACCATATAACAATTTATATAATCAACTATGTGCGCCATAAATGGACGAATAACTCATTATCACTCCAACCGATTTCATTTATACAATTTTTTATTGGAAACGATGTACATACTTGTAGTTCATTTAAACAATCTTTTACTTATTTACTTATTTTTTTAATTTAAATATAACATATACTAACTAATAAAGAAATATTTACAATTTAAAAGATATTACAAAATATTTACAAAAAATATAACTGTGCTAAACCGTCATCGCTTGGCAGCGTGCCCAGAAGGCTGGTAGCATTGCCACGTTGTATGGCAATGCTTAGCCTCTGTGCAAGGTATATGCCAGCCCTCTGGTCACCAGATATGTCGACCAACTTCTTAGCTAACACATTAAAAAGGTGGTGTGCACTAGGACCCCACGGACCCAAAGTCTCTACCCCAAACGGCTCAAATATGAAATCCGTATCGAGGTTACTATATATGCGTCGCTTGAGGTTTTCTGCAGTTGCAGCGGCCGCTCCAGCCTCAACAGAAGATTCTGGAAGATGTGACGGCGCCAAAGTATCGACGCATGTGGCATCCCATACCATAGGCCGTCCCATCTTCCAGGGTATAAGAGTCATACCGTCTGGTCTCTTACCATCACTACGCAATAGTCCATTTGGCTCCAAAGTTGATGGAACATTAGCGGTGGTAAGAGCCCGACGGATGATGTCGTTGAGGTTGAAGTGCCGTTTTATTCGATTTGAAGTCAGCTTTCGTAATACTTCACAAATTGTTTACCGGTATAATTAAACTTGATATTTAAATCGTCGTTCTTATTTAAGCAATACAAGCTCTCGCCATTGTCACGAACTTAACTCGGTTCCTCGTCGCATAAATGAGAATAAAATAATTAAGTTGACCTCAAAATTACGCTTCCTTTAAAGCAACTTTCTTCAATTATTGAAAGAATGAGTTTGAGAATTGAATATGAAAGTTATGAGTTCACAAACATGAAAAAAAACCTACAGACGATTTGAGAACTTCCTTTTTTGAAGTCAGTTGAAAAATAAAAAAAACCTAGAGCTGAAAATCGGTTGGCTCATACACGACAATTGTACTATAATTGTTCAATACTGAACTCTTACAAGGCTGATTTTTTTTAATAAAATATTTATTATGGAAAATCCTTTGGAAAAATTTTGGAGGACTAAGTGAGAATACATATATGATTTCATTTATTGGATAGGGTTCTATTAAAATTTATATTTTCGCTTGAGCACTTACAGCCTAAGGATTTAATATCATATTGATACATTTCGTCTCTTCAATATTAATAAATAATTTATTCGAGGATTCTCACGCCCTGATGCCCAGAATAAAAACGATAAATATTCTCTACAAAATCACATTTACAAATCTCAAAGAAAGAAATTATCAAAGAAATAGCGGTTATAACCAAGTGGCTAAGTGGTTCGTCTTATGATCTGATACAAAAAATCACTATAAAAAACTTTGTACCCGATTTGAAGATGGGCTCACCTCCTGTTAATAAGCCTAGTGAAATGCGGACAGCAAAAGATGTGACTGTCTACCCCGCTAATGTAAACCCTCCTCCCCCCACCACGACACGGAGACAGTCGCCTTCTTCCCGGGTCCACTGTAGTGACAATAGCCCCGACTCTTGTCGCCCTTGGACCTCAGGCGACGCCATTCTATGAGCCCAGGACTACCTCTGTTAACCTTAGGTCAAGCTTAACAACAAGTATAAATAAATAAATTAGTTCCTTAGCAAGCAAATAACAATCTCATCATATTATATGATTTGGCTTTCGGGAGTTAGTTCCACAATATTAGTTAAAGTTAACAAATGCTCGCAATTAATTCACCACAGTTTGCAACTAATCTTACAACCAAAACCAATTAACTCTGCGACTCTCGTGTGAGCGGACCTTTGTGCATATACTCGTATATTAACAATATATTTTTAGTTTATTAACCAGTTATTTAATAGTATTAAAGTTACAAGCATACTTACTAGCAAAAAAAAACCGACTTCAAATTGAACCAAACGTTAAATGCTATTACGCGCGGATGCCCTCTTTATATTTCCGAATTATCGTAGGATTATTATGAAACTCTCATCAAACTACTCTAGTGCATTCTTTCCGTTAAAAATTAATCATCGCAATAGCTTGGCGTGATATTGAGTTATTGGTCCATTTGTGACGGACATATTTGATGCAAATTAAAGACTTAAATGGTTTTCTCATGGAAACGAATTGAGAGCGTCCTCCTTTCTTCGAAGTCGGTTAAAGTTATTAATAATATCTTTATTGAACACAGCCTTGGTCAATAATAATAACGTTAAGTCTCCTAAACTAGGAAACAGTACCCGTATTGTTGCAATGGTGCATAAATCAGACATTTACACTTATTTGTTACATAATAATTAATACATATATTTGCGTGGGCGTGTGTGTTTGTGTGTGTACCATAAATCATAGTATCAGTTTTTCACACTTATCATAATCAAAATCTAATAACCAGTTGTGTATCACATGCTTTAATGTAAATGAATTTACTATTGTTAATTTCTGTTTTTTAGTAACTTAAGATGGGTAACTTTTTTATACTCGATACTAAAAATACTTAAATTTCACATGGTTTCAAGTTGATTTCAGATCCGAATCTGAGCGTACCGACACGTACCAACAGACATCATATGAGAGTAAAATTAGAATGCGGGAAAGTCAGCATCCAATTTATCTTGTGATAGCTAAAGTCGATAGTGATGCAAACGATGTGTGATAGAGTGCCCGTATCACGTACCTGTTCCAATCGTAGCGGGTCACACCTTGAATAATTTAGCGTGTTGTTGGAAATCTTATATAGTGTCCGTGCCACACTCTCTGTAAATATAGACAGACATGCTTTTATTGTTCGCATTTTAAATTAGACAGAATCAATTAGAGTAACAAGTGTATTTACGAACAAAAACTTTTTTTGTTAACGAGGAGGAAATCTTCAAAAAGATACCCCGCCTTCTGGGGGGAAAGCGGCGGTTATGTGGGGTTCTTATTCACTAAAACCTCCCCGGTGGCCCTTTCCTCGGTGCATGACGAGGTGCTCCGGGATCTCCAGTGGAACGCACCGGAGCCCCTCTGCACTGTGCTCAGGGAGAGCACTTCCCGGGGGGAGGTTACTCCCTCCCCCCCTGTGCACTCGCAGTGCAAGGCGACACGGGCCAGCCGATGTCGCCTTCTTCCCGGGTCCACTTTGGTGGACGACTCAGGCCCCCACCCTTGTCGCCCAGTGAACCCGAGGCCCCTTTTAGTCGCCTTGTACGACAGGCAGGGGATACCGTAGTCTTATTCTTGAGAGCCCAGAACTACAGGGCTGCGGGCCGGTCTGCCACCGGCCCGCCTGCGCCATCTCCGAACGGGATCGGCCCTCTCCCGATCCCGTTAAAAACAAAAACCTACTTCAACTCGAAATGCTACTACGCGCGGTGCGTCCACGTGTTTCCGAATTATCGTAGGAATATTTTAAAATATAATTAAATAGAACCTCAACCTCAAGTCCTTTCCAATAAAAATATGAATCATCGAAATCGGTTGGCGTGATATTAAGTTATTCGTCCATTTGTTGTCCACACACACTCTTAATGCATGTTTAAGAACTACATGGTTTTCTCATCAATTGTCAGAATTGGAAATGGAATGAAAAAAATAGGGACACTGGATGCACACTGGCTTTCAAATAAAAAAATAATCATCAAATCGGTTCATCAGGTCGAAATATGACGTAACAAACATAAAAAAAAACACAGACGAAATGAAGACCTCCTCCTTTTTTGAAGTTGGTTGAAAAAGCTAAGCGCTTCAAGTTTCTAGTTGTTTCGAGTGCTAGTCCACTTGTAGCAATGAATTGCCGTTTCTCGTTTTTTTTAAGAATAAAACAAATCACTTCCTAAAAATTTGAGTCTATTGGAAATCGGATTGGAGAGTTTTCTATGTCTACCCTGCTATGGTTAAGGGATGTGAGTCCATAATCCGCAGCAAATATTTTTGCTCTACTCAAGTGACCATTAAGTAAACAAATAAAGCTTTATTCCTTCAATAAAATAAACTACTGTAATACGTCCTGTTACACAATTCCCCTAGAATCTTTACGATATCGGATATCTATAGAAATAAAATTGAATGCGGTATGTAACGACTAAACGGTAATAAAATAGAACATTCAAAGTTCGTAAACGTCGCTTGTAAAATTTTAAATGCACTTTATCTGGTTCCCTCGTATGGTGGGTGACTAATTATTACGATGTTTTTAAATCGTTGTACGGTTACGAGAAACCAGCGGTTACATATTTGAACCTGATAGATGCGTCCCAATGGCCTATACCAAACCACAACAAGATTGAACGTTCACCGGTTTTTTTTTTCAAGAAAGCTAACAATTTTTTTTTCAGATGTTTTTCAATTTTTTTATCACGGACAGTCTTATTAACCATTCCAACTTATTTGCATATTTACTTACAAGCTTATGCTTAGTTGGTATAGTTAACAAGAATGTTCAGCCCTGTAGTTCTGGGCTATCAAGAATAAGACTACGGTATCCCCTGCCTGTCGTAGAAGGCGACTAAAAGGGGCCTCGGGTTCACTGGGCGACAAGGGTGGGGGCCTTTGTCGTCAGCTGTCGATTGGGAGATGTCAAGTTCTCTTTCCCTATGCCTCTCCATTCAACATTTATTTGCAGAAACACTGAGGCTCCACCATCTCTCCCTACCAACCATAATAATGGCTATGTAGAAATACCCTTTTCTATGGTAAACACAATTTCTGCTGTAATTGAATCCACATCACGTCGTCTGACAAACTCGCAACCGCACACTGTCTGTCTGTTAATAACACTGTACGCGCACGATAATTAATGTTATTTATTAGTTCCATGTTATGATATTCGCGGTTATACCTGTCACGAATTGTGCTGGATTGTTACGCTATACGCTTGAAAATATACAATGCGACTATACAACGTATTACAATTGGGAATACGCGAAACAATTTTCATGTACGTGTCTTGTTTTAAAACGATTAAAGTATTTTTTTACCACGTAAAAATGTGCAGTGATAGCCTAGTGGCTGAGAATTTCGACTTACGATCTGATAATCGCGGATTCAAAACCCAGTGAGATTGTACCAATAAGTTGTCATTGTTGCGTTTTTTTAGTACAAAATATTACTTGCTAAAATTAGGTCCCAAATAAATAATAAAACGTCAATGTAACCAGACAACTATGCGTTGTAACACGATGAAATCTGGAAAATTAGTTATATTTCAATGTCCAAATAAAACGGAATATTTATTTTGTAAAAAGTGTCTAAGGAAATTAACAAAACGTCGCGAAATAATTACGACGATTAGGCTTTTGTTACGATGTCAAATTACATCAAAGCAACATACGTCACCTATCTAGAGGGGTAGCCAGAGATTTATGAACTTAAGAGATCTGATTTACATTTTTATAATTTGCACACATTCAATCATGATCGTCAGGCCGTATCATTCCACTTCTGCAAATAGTCATTCCCCAATGCCTTCCGCCGTACACGATTCTCTGGTATCCTTTTTTTTTGTTGACGGGGAAGAAATACTGTAGTCTTATTCTTGAGAGCCCAGAACACAAGGTATAGTATACCTAGATTATAAATCTAGATTTCTTAGCAAGCTAAGTTGTATGTTATTATTAAATCTTGTAAGACACCTTGTGTGTTTCTGTGATTGAAACAAATTGGATAAGGAATAATTTACATGACTGATTAGAATAATAAATAATGGATATATATTCGAATAGCCTAGGCTAATATTAGCGTGGAGCTAACATTGTTATACTAAAACTCGTCTAGACAGTGAAGCTACGTGCTGTTCTGTATCGTTAAATACGAAGTTGAAACACCTGATGTTTGAAATGGAATGCTACTTGAAATAAACTTGATTTTATTTATTTATTTATTCATTTATTACACCAACACAATGAATATTTTTAACAAACAATACATAAAACAGTGAAAAGTTGTGAAGTTAATGCCATCGCAGTTATAGACGTAGACTGCAAGCAATTAATTGGCGAGTGACAATGTTAAGATAAAAATAAAAAGAAACTAAATTTGAAATTAAAAATTAACTAATAAAAAAACTATTTGTAGATTAGTGATTGTTTATACATACTTATACTAGGAAAATAGAGGTCGATATCGTCCGTTTCTCAAAAATAGTTGAATTCTATTTTATTTTTGTTAAATCAGAAATTTATGTTTTACTAGCTGGCCTGACGAACTTCGTACCGCCTTATTTGTTTTCGTCTGTTTGTAGTTGTTATTTGTCAATTGAACGTCATTTTTTCTCATAGACTCACTTTTGTTGAGTCATCATCATCAACATCCTTTTAGCTGCTGCTGCTACATCCGCTGCTGGACATAGGCCTCCGCCAACGCTTTCCAAAACGACCGATTGTAAGCGGTTTTTGTTGAATGCGGTTTTATAAAACCTGTTTTTCTTTTTAAAAAAAATAAAACAAACCTTGTTGGAATAATAAAAAACACATAAAACCAAGAATAATCCAATTTGGTGAAGTAGTTTGGAATTTTTGCGCGTACATACATTTCGGATATTCAGTATTCGATATACATACGAGTATATTTCGGATTTTTATTTATATAGGACAGGAGACGGGTTGTTATTATCATCATATACCATATGGGACTGTAAATCGAAAGGGCAAATCTTCTCTATACCAATCCGAAGAATCCTAGTATCTCATCAGTGTCGGTGTCATAGTACGCTGACGACCCAAGTTCGATCCCTGATGGCGGCTTCAATAAAATTGTTTGTGGAAATGTTAAATATTGATGTACCAGATGTTCGGCGATGGAGAAAAACATCGTGAGGAAACCATTATGAGTTAGAAAAATATCTTAGACATTTGTCCTTCAACTTTTATATATAGATAGATTGTTCACATAATAACAAATCAATGAGTGATTGTTTAAAAATACAATTGACTTAATAATGTTGACTACATTAAAGACACGCGAAAAGCTGACAACAAAGGAAATGCATTCCAATGATAACATTGAATTTTTCTTTCACAAAGAAACGCACATGCCTCGCAAAATGTATAAAGCAAAGGAGCAGAAATGGTAGTTTATTTCGAACCGCCGACGTCAGTATTTACTGTCTAGTTTAAGATAACGAGATGGCCTGTAAGACGAAGTTCTGTAAAGTATACGCTGGCTTCGTTATTTTAAAAGAATTCGTCATTTTAAAATTCTTCGTTATTTTTTACTGCTGTATTAAATTTTTGTTTCATAATTTAATGGCGTCATATTTTTTTTTATGAGCCGTGTTTTAGCTCAGTGTACGGGTGGTTGTCTCAAGTTGCATAGTATGCTAGCAACCCGAGTTCGATCCCCGGTGCCGGCACCAGTAAATTTGTTGTTGCATTTTTATGTGCTGATTTACCCTCGGCGGTGAAGGTATTATCGTGAGGAAACCTACATGTTTCTAAGACATGTGAAGGTGGGCAAGATAATCTTTATATAGAGAACTGCGCCCAATGGTGGGACATATATATTTTCATAATAATTGGATAATTGTGAAGCATTATGCAAACACTTGCAAGCTATATACTTTAAATCGTTATTAAAATGGTTAACTTTTATGGAGGTTCAAAATTCTTGTAGTAAAAGCCACGTACATAGTCCAGTCCCATAATGAAACCGTTCAAAGCATAGTTTTCCTTGTTAATTTGTAAATAGTTATGTATAAAAGGATGCTTAGATACTTGTGGTGGCCTTTAATACTTTGATGAAGAGAAAATTCCAGCGACTTCACGTATTCTACAACCGTTGTATAAAATAATGGGACACTTTCAAATAAAGTCAAGGATTTCGGGGAAAATTTGAAATGAAATTTTTAATTAAAATTCTATAGCACATTGAAATGATGTGATAATAGTTTTTTCTTTTTTAAATTATATCGTTTCATGATTTTTTTATTCTACTCGAATCACATTAAGGAGTTTGAGTTTCTACTATGTAGCTACGATTCTTCGACGGTGCTTCCCGTAGAGGTTAATGTAATTAAAAAACATTGTTTTTGTTAATAGGATAGGAAAAATTTATTGTGCACCAAAAATTATTAGCACACGATAAAATGAGTACAGAAAAATGTACTTAATGTCATATACATTTTTGTTTTTACTCGTAAATATTTTGTACTTGAAAACGGTAATTCAATGGTACAAATCGACTGAGATACCAACACGACCCTTAGATGCTAGGAGCGTTGCTGGAGTTTCTTCGGCCACTTCTTCTCCCAGCGCCAACGCTTCCCGAAGTGGCACTCAAAGTTAGTTTAGCTTTCGAATGTCCCTTAGATTTTCCGTGAAATAGCAACCGACCGAGTCGTGGTTCGGCCCTCTCGGGCGCCCTCGGATCGGAATGCTTACGCGTAACATAGTAACCGTCAAGCCGAGGTTACCACCGGGGACCCTTGTGTCGAGTTACTAGCGATAGAGGTTCAGGCTAAGCGACCTAAGAGCTCTGCCACCTCTCAATCCGGTGAAGCAGTCCAGGCCAGCTTCTCTGGCCAATCTGTGTAGTTCGTCAAAAAAAAAAAAACCAACACGCGACGTTTAGTCACTACGCTATCACCGCTTGTATATAACTACATACAGTGGCTGAACCTATAAATGTGTTGCTAGAACAAATTGCATTCAAGCAATTCAGTTGATAATAAATCCCAGTCACGGAGTCTGACGAACTCTCAACCACTGAGTGTGGCTTGTTAATTACACGGCATCCGAGTCTAATTTGTTATTAGTTCCGTGTTGTGATACGCGCAATGTTACGTGCTTTGAATTGTTATACCATTCAAGGGGGTATCGAATTATTCGATAGAGACACTTAACCGACCTGAAAATATGAGGCCTTCAATCCCTCTGTTTATTTTTTTGTAAAATTTATTCAATTCATTCGTGAAATGTATTTTCGCTTAAAAGAGTTTTGTTTTAACAATTTTTTTATTAATTTAGTTAGTATAGGATTCTAAACATAGCCCCATCGCCGTGGGCTTATAGGCTGTAAGGTTTTCACTGCCTGTCATAGGAGGTGACTAAAAGGGCCTCGGATTCACGAGCGACGAGTTTGGGGACTGTAGTGGACCCGGAACCCAATTATAAGGCGTCGTGTTGCCTTAGCACTGCGAGGGTGTTGGGGAAGGGAGTAACCTACCCAGGACGGGCTTTACAGCACAGTGCAGAGGGGCTCCGTTTTGATCCTGGATCCTTCGCCATGCACCGAAGAGGACCGGGGTTTTAGCGAGTCAAACCTCACATAATCTCCGCTTTCCCCCTCAGAAGATGGGGTATATTGTAGAAGATTTCCCTCCACAGTCAACAAAAAGAAAAAGATTCTGAAGATATACCAGGAATTTCATTAATATCGCATGGTAAGATGCTTATTGTTTTCAGTATATTTCCTTATTCGCTTAATAGACTATGAATTAGAATATGTACTCGTATGTTTTCATTAGTCTGTATTGTTTAATGTTTGTGCACTCATAGCGCCGTCATTTATGAGTCAATTTTGATTAGTTTTCGTTTGAATGGTCCATATTAATTATTATTTCTACACTTGAGACAGTTACCCTTTATAGTCGTCCTTTGGATTATCCGTGAAATAGCAACCGACCGAGTCGTGGTTCGGTCCTTTCGGGCGCCCTCGGATCGGAATGCTTACGCGTAACATAGTAACCACCTAAACCGAGGTTACCCCTCACCCGGGGACCCTTGTGTCGAGTTACTAGCGATAGAGGTTCAGGCTAAGCGACCTAAGAGCTCTGCCACCTCTCAATCCGGTGAAGCAGTCAGGCCAGCTTCTCTGGCCAATCTGTGTAGTTCGTCCAAAAAAAAAAAAAACCAACAAGCGACGTTTAGTTTCTACGCTATCACCGCTTGTATATAACTACATACAGTGGCTGAACCTATAAATGTGTTGCTAGAACAAATTGCATTCAAGTAATTCAGTTGATAATAAATCCCAGTCACGGAGTCTGACGAACTCTCAACCACTGAGTGTGGCTTGTTAATTACACGGCATCCGAGTCTAATTTGTTATTAGTTCCGTGTTGTGATACGTGCAATGTTACGTGCTTTGAATTGTTATACCATTCAAGGGGGTATCGAATTATTCGATAGAGACACTTAACCTGAAAATATGAGGCCTTCAATCACTCTGTTTATTTTTTTGTAATATATATTCAATTCATCCGTGAAATGTATTTACGCTTAAGAGTTTTGTTTAATATTTTTTTTATTAATTTAGTTGATATAGGATTCTAAAGATAGCTTCGTCGCCGTGGGCTTATAGGCTGTAAGTTCACTGCCTGTCATAGAAGGTGACTTAAAGGGGCCTCGGATTCACGGGCGACGAGGGTGGGGACCCCCTGTAGTGGACCCGGAACCCAATGCTAAGGCGACACTGATGGCCTCGTGTTACCTTAGCACTGCGAGGGTGTTGGGGAACGGAGTAACCTCCCCGGGACGTGCTTTACAGCACAGTGCAGAGGGGCTCCGTTTTGATCCAGGAGCCCTTCGCCATGCACCGAAGAGGAACGAGGGGTTTTAGCGAGTCAAACCTCACATAATCTCCGCTTTCCCCCTCAGAAGATGGGGTATATTGTAGAAGATTTCCACCACAGTCAACAAAAAGAAAAAGATTCTGAAGATATACCAGGAATTTCATTAATATCGCATGGTAAGATGCTTATTGTTTTCTGTATATTTCCTTATTCGCTTAATAGACTATGAATTAGAATATGTACTCGTATGTTTTCATTAGTCTGTATTGTTTAATGTTTGTGCACTCATAGCGCCGTCATTTATGAGTCAATTTTGATTAGTTTTCGTTTGAATGGTCCATATTAATTATTATTTCTACACTTGAGACAGTTACCCTTTATAGTCGTCCTTTGGATTATCCGTGAAATAGCAACCGACCGAGTCGTGGTTCGGTCCTTTCGGGCGCCCTCGGATCGGAATGCTTACGCGTAACATAGTAACCGTCAAGCCGAGGTTACCCCTCACCCGGGGACCCTTGTGTCGAGTTACTAGCGATAGAGGTTCAGGCTAAGCGACCTAAGAGCTCTGCCACCGGTGAAGCAGTCAGGCCAGCTTCTCTGGCCAATCTGTGTAGTTCGTCAAAAAAAAAAAACCAACACGCGACGTTTAGTCACTATGCTATCACCGCTAGTATATGACTACATACAGTGGCTGAACCTATAAATGTGTTGCTAGAACAAATTGCATTCAAGTAATTCAGTTGATAATAAATCCCAGTCACGGAGTCTGACGAACTCTCAACCACTGAGTGTGGCTTGTTAATTACACGGCATCCGAGTCTAATTTGTTATTAGTTCCGTGTTGTGATACGTGCAATGTTACGTGCTTTGAATTGTTATACCATTCAAGGGGGTATCGAATTATTCGATAGAGACACTTAACCTGAAAATATGAGGCCTTCAATCACTCTGTTTATTTTTTTGTAATATATATTCAATTCATCCGTGAAATGTATTTACGCTTAAGAGTTTTGTTTAATATTTTTTTTATTAATTTAGTTGATATAGGATTCTAAAGATAGCTTCGTCGCCGTGGGCTTATAGGCTGTAAGTTCACTGCCTGTCATAGAAGGTGACTTAAAGGGGCCTCGGATTCACGGGCGACGAGGGTGGGGACCCTGTAGTGGACCCGGAACCCAATGCTAAGGCGACACTGATGGCCTCGTGTTACCTTAGCACTGCGAGGGTGTTGGGGAACGGAGTAACCTCCCCGGGACGTGCTTTACAGCACAGTGCAGAGGGGCTCCGTTTTGATCCAGGAGCCCTTCGCCATGCACCGAAGAGGAACGAGGGGTTTTAGCGAGTCAAACCTCACATAATCTCCGCTTTCCCCCTCAGAAGACGGGGTATATTGTAGAAGATTTCCACCACAGTCAACAAAAAGAAAAAGATTCTGAAGATATACCAGGAATTTCATTAATATCGCATGGTAAGATGCTTATTGTTTTCTGTATATTTCCTTATTCGCTTAATAGACTATGAATTAGAATATGTACTCGTATGTTTTCATTAGTCTGTATTGTTTAATGTTTGTGCACTCATAGCGCCGTCATTTATGAGTCAATTTTGATTAGTTTTCGTTTGAATGGTCCATATTAATTATTATTTCTACACTTGAGACAGTTACCCTTTATAGTCGTCCTTTGGATTATCCGTGAAATAGCAACCGACCGAGTCGTGGTTCGGTCCTTTCGGGCGCCCTCGGATCGGTAACCTTACGCGTAACATAGTAACTACCTTTTTTTTGTCGGGGAGGAAATCTTCAGAAAGATACCCCGCCTTCTGGGGGGAAGGCGGCGGTTATGTGGGGTTCTTACCCACTAAAACCTCCCCGGTGGCCCTTTCCTCGGTGCATGACAAGGGGCTCCGGGCTCCCACATAGTAACCACCTAAACCGAGGTTACCCCTCACCCGGGGGACCCTTGTGTCGAGTTAATAGTAATAGAAGTTCAGGCGATGTGACCTAACAGCTATGCCATCTCTCAATCCGGTGAAGCAGTCAAGGGCAGCTTCTCTAGCCAATCTGTGTAGTTCGTCAAAAAAGAAACCGTTTATAGTACTGGATAAGACTAAGTAACTTCCTAGGAATGGAAGACGATGGTTCTACAAAACGATGTAAGGCAGGAAATTCAGAACAATATTATCTATATGATAAATTTAATAAGATCTTAAACAAATAAAATCGTTATTGAAATCCCACTTTAAACGTGTTTAAGTTATTTTCCAATTAACTAAAGTACGGAGACTACAAGGGTTCTCGTTATAACGGAAAATATTTGAAGAGAGCTTAATATCGAAAAGGAGCATTAATAGAGAATTCTGCGCAAACATGATTGTAAACATCGTCGGGGATTATTTTTCGAAGTGCAAAATTTCGATTCTCTTAGTTATTTCTCACGTTAAGAAATGAGGGAAAGATTTCGTTTAAAATAAAAACCATTTTTAAAACGCTCTTAAGCTTAAAGAATGTGTGATTTACGATGTAATTAATGGTCGGGCGATCGAATTTAGAGCATCGAATTTTTCGAGTTAGCACGAAATTTAAATTCATTACTTCTACCTACGAAGGCTCGGTGAAAAGTGGGTACTTCTAACAATATCTGTGATTTAACCCTTTTTAGCGGGTACACAGACACAATAAAAACGAAATCATATCATAAAGTCGTCTAGATGTATCTTTGAAAACATAATTCTGTTAAAAAAGTTGTTTCTTTGACAAAACTATCGTTGTTGTTCTTTAATATGTCAGTGCAGGTGTCCATGCCGCCTTATATATGAAACTTGTAAAATAACGACAAGAATGGCTATTATTTTACTACTATGGAGAGATGGCGATGCTCATTGAGCGCTCAGTCAAAATCTATATGTTTAACTTACTCAAGGGTCCACGAGATATTAATAATAAGCATATTAATGGAAAGATTTCAAATCTATCGCTATGAACTAACGTCAAGTTCAGCAGACGGGGAATTGCCAAGTAAGATAATAATGCCACGGGGTGTAAAATTAGTTCTCGAAGTCAGTAAAAAAGGTCCAGGTTAGCTTTCGTGTCAGCGATATAAAATAGACCTTATGTAAAAGTTTAAAAATGTGTGTTGTATTGATATTTACATTAAATTTATATGATATAGCGAATAGCCATCGTTCCCGGTAATTATTTCTGGTACTAATTCCATACACGGTGAATTTGGAATAAAATTTCTACATGAGCCATAAAGTGAAAAGAATCCACGCATTTTATTTTATTTTTACTAGAACCTTTCGGTACGTAAAAATTAGTCGAATTGGTCGAGCCATTTTCAAGTTTTACGCTTAGCAAAATTCATATTAATTTATATAGATTAGCTGATATATTTTATTTTTATTGTGTAGTGTTTATTCAAAGCGCATGTGCGCGAAGATCGCTACCACGCATGCGCAACGCTACAGTCAAGATGGCGGAAAGTGGCCGGCTCCCCGTACATTGTTACTGCTTCTATAAATATATCTTTAAAGTAATAAACTAAATAATTATTCCTGTTTATCATTCAAAAGTGTACGTGTAAGAGTTTTGTTTTATATCAAGCATGGATAGAGAAGAACCGAGAGCGTTGATATAGGAAGAACATTGAAGTCGGCTATCAGACGAGATACGTAGCACTATGTTGACAGATTGGTGACAATAAGTGAGAATGAGTGACTGCAACACTTTACTCGGATTATCTGCATCTCTTCTGACTTTAGTTTAAGCTTAATTAAAATGTGCAGAGTGAGTTTTGAAAGAGACATTGAATTTTTCTATTGTACTGATAATGGAATTTATAATTATTGAGAGACAAGTTGATTGAAATGTATTCGACGCTTTCATCATATCATAGAATCAAGGTAAGTTTAAATTGATGTATCACTAATACGTTAACTTACTAGAGCTTCTCCTTAATATAAACACAGATATTGAATAAGATATAATAACTTAGATATATGTTACAATTTTTTATTTTCCGAATTGACCAAGTTATGTAAATTATTTGAACTAATCTAATTTACCTTATAGTAATTCATTTATACAAAATAACGAAAACATTTATTGACAGAGATTTAGAAAATAATTTGAGAGCATTTGCGTCTGACCTAGATAGATAAGTACTTACACATTAAATTTCTTTTTTATTGCTTTTTAACGCCGGTTATGTGTTAAAACATATTGGTAGATGCAATCATCTAATAAATCAGAGATCAGATAAGAAAATAAATATATATGCATGTACAGTATTATATATATAAATACTTAATTTAGTAAATAATAATGTTCATAAGAATGGTATATGCTATATGCATTTAAGTAATCTCTTAAAATGTTTATTCGGCTGTCTTTTTGTCCTTCTAAGAGACTTTACAGATTATAATGGATTGTACTGTGAACGAGGAATTTAATTGATTTGAATACGTCAATATAACTGTCACAACAGTCTGCCAATCTGAGTATATAACAAATTTTCAGTTCTACAACGACCCTCACGAATAGAGGGGTAGGCAGAGATTACGGATTTCCATTTTTCCGAATTAACAGTTGACTGAGCTCGTGCTGCATTCAACCTTGACTTCTGTTATAAGTAACTTCGCGCGGAAATCTCGACTTGGATGTTAATCTAGCGATTGGATATTAACATGACAATGCCCGAGAGGGCTGAGCGACCGCTTGATTAGATGATTCTATTTCAGACACGTTAAATAAATAAGCTCTCAAGCTCGTAATCCCAGCAGCATATGAAAATAGCAATCGCTATTAACTTTTCACCAGGCTTATTAGAACTCTTGGCTTATAACATACCATATGTGAAAGGTGGTGAACTCATCACCATTCACTGGGTACAAACTTTTAGCTGTAGTAGTAACTTTCAGCCCTGTAGTTTAGGGCTCTCAAGAATAAGCCTACGGTATCCCCTGCCTGTCGCAGAAGGCGACTAAAAGGGGCCTCGGGTTCACTGGGCGACAAGGGTGGGGGGCCTTTGTCGTCCCCTAAGGTGGACTCGGGAAGAAGGCGACATCGGCTGGCTCGTGTAGCCTTGCACTGGGGAGTAACCTCCCCGGGACGTGCTCTCCTTGAGCACAGTGCAGAGGGGCTCCGGTGCATTCCACTGGAGATCCCGGAGCCCCTAGTCATGCGCCGAGGAAAGTGCCACCGGGGAGGTTTTAGTGGGTAACAACCCCACATAACCGCCGCCTTCCCCACAGAAGGCGGGGTATCTTTTTGAAGATGTCCTCCCCATCAACAAAAAAAAAGGGTATTTTTATGTTAATATATAATGGGATAAACCTTTTCTTTTTTTCTTCTTGAATACGACGGCGCGTGTTTCGGAAAAGGTTTTATAACATATTACTGATTATTCATCTAGAACACACGTTATATATATTGTACTTCGATTGTGCAGATTAGCTTCCAATAGAGGTTCGTGCAAAGCGACCTAAGAGCTGTGACACCTCTCAAATCTGGTAAAACTATTACAGTCAACATAACTTAAAAACGAAGCTGTAATAATTTCGCAACAAAATTTCATCAATTTTAATAGAAGTTTTTATAAGCTTCCCCCTGTTTATGCGACTCGGTGGAAATGCTTTTAAAAAAAATCTTTTATCAGTTTATGAAAATAGGTCATAAATGAAACGGTAAAAAAGATAACAGTCTCGCAGGGAAAGGCGCTTTTATTAGATTTTTTGCGCTTCATTGGCTACTTTACATACGTCGAAAGTATTCTTTGGTTCGTTTTTACAACGAGTTTTCACGTAACAATGTAATATTAAATTTTATTTCTAAATCAAGTGGTATGAATGTCCCTTCGATACACAAAAGAGATTGGAAGGGCATCTGTGATTATGACATTTAATCTCCAGACAATACCATTTTTTTTTTATGACGAACTACACAGATTGGCCAGAGAAGCTGGCCTTGACTGCTTCACCGGATTGAGAGGTGGCATAGCTCTTAGGTCGCATAGCCTGAACCTCTATTGCTAGTAACTCGACACAAGGGTCCCCCCGGTGAGGGGTAACCTCGGCTTGGACGGTTACTATGTAGACAATACAGACTCCAATTTTTCTTGGTAACAGACACACATATGTAATATGATAAAATGTAAATAAACATATACGATTAGAAATGATACACCGACTTCGAATCATATCTATGTTAAAACTATAGTCAATTTCAAAACGGTTATCTCTGTCGACCCGCGGAATCAACTGTAAACAGCGGTGTTTCCATCCGAGGACCATCAAGAAACGAGCCTTACTCACAGATCAGTAACGCACCTGCAGCTCATCCCGTGCTGTGGATGTTCATGGGCGACGGTGATCACTTAATGTCCGATAAGTGTTAAGCTCTTCTTATTCGACATACACCGAGCTGACGAACTCGAACGAAGCGCTTCGTCTTTCATTCTTCGTACAGCAAGGGACTGGAATAGTTTGCCAGCTTCTGTCTTTCCTTCCGATTACAATGTGGATATTTTCAAGAGTAGAGTACGGCATTTACTAAGCTAGTGCGCCTTGCCATCCAGGACATTTACATTTAACATCAGTTGGGATCGTCTGTCAAGTCTTTCTAAGCAAGTGGCTTAGATAGTATAAAAAAAATACATTCTCGTTGTCGTCAAAGTACATTGATTTCTCTTGGATAGTCATAGACCTATATATCAATCTACAAATATTATTCAGCGTTTTTAGGAGTTCCTTAATATTATCATTGAATTTTAAAGTAAAATAAAGTTTCTATCATGAATTTGTATGAAATACGAAAGAAATTGCCTCCCGTTCTGTTATATATGTCCATGCAAGCACTCTCATTAAGGATCCACTTAATATCGTTATTTTTTTAGTACGTCATCAATCTGGCCGAAGTGCGTTTGTCTATCGTGTCCCTTGTCTCTATTAGGCGTGCTTAGGCACGTTCCGTTGGAGATTTCGCTAAGTTATTAAACAAGCAATAATAGCCTATTGGTTATATGATACCTGCCAAAATCTCAGTAACAGTCCTATACATGTTTCACCACCGTGTTAAGAAAACATTATTTTTCTTAATGTACTCTAACTAAATTTATAAAAATGAAATTTGAATATGGTACACCGACTATTTAATAGTACTTTAGGAAAAATAGTACTACTACTAAAGTACTAAGCATCAAACGAAAGCGAGAAAACGGATTTTTTTAAAGATAATTTTTTTGACTCTAAAAAGTGACCTCTACTCCTTTCCTTATCTTTAGGTTTTAGAAACTTTATTCTCACTATAGACATTAAAGGTCACTTACATGAGAACAATAAAAAAAATATTTTATAAAACAATAAGTTCGCTTGCTTAAGGAAGAACTCCTAACGCATTCATTTGCTTTGGGACGATTAGCTGTCGTTAAGGAATTTAACAAGTTGCATTTTGAATGCGCTAAGTGTGTATACCCTCTTGACGTGTGCTGGTATTTTGTTATACAGCTGTGCTCCTTCAAAACAAATTGATCTTTTACCGTAATTCGTTCTAACTTTTGGTATTACAAGAAAACTAGCGCGTCGGTTGCTGCGTTTTTTAGTATTTTTAGTAAAAGAGATGTTGGTATTAATCGTTTTATCTATAATTTTCCTAATGAGAATACATGTACTGTATTTATATTTATCTTCCTCTATCCTATCCTTTTTTATTTCCAGTTTGTAGTGCTACTTATTAGATGCCGTCTTGGACATATATGTTTAGGTTTAAACAAATAATTTCCTATTAAAAATTCGTTCCATTGGAATGACGTGTATCTTTTTACATGGGGATTTCCACAACGCTATTCCCAGCTTATGGAACCTATGAATTACTCCTCTTTTTAAATGGACTGGTGTCTTCATAAAACATGTTGGAGTGACTGATCTGCCGCGCATATGGTAGAAAGCATCGGGTTAGGTTTATGATTAGGTGAATATATTTCTCATTAATTACAAAAAGTGTTTATTTATCGAACACTAACATAATGAATATTTTTGCTATCCAAAAATATCGAACCAGTGAAATAGTTTCACGGCTACTGCAATCGCAATTACACTAAACTTTATAACGCGTAAACTGCTTACGTCTAAAGCAAAACAAAATAACATAAATAGTAAAATTAAACATTTTCAAACTGCAAACAAAGAAAACATAATTATGGCTTAAGGATTTTTAAAACTTCCAAAGCAAAAAACTTTGAGCTAAGAGATCGATTGATTCGCGTACAAATAGGCTCTCGATTGAAGTCGTTTGAAGTCTTTTGGCTCAAATGACTCATGGTTGTCTACTACGACTTTACACAAGAGAATTCATAAAAATGCAATTATTTTTAAAACAACTCTTGATCGGCATCGATAAGATTCATCGAAGTTCGAGCACCTATTAGAGCTTGATCGTTAATGCGATATCATTAATCTTGCTTTTGAATCACCTCTTTGACCACCTTAAGATTCAATGATTACTATAAAATCCTTAATGTGTGATTATATGTGAAGTGTCAATAGTCTAACGGATTACGGTACGGTCTGCAAAACGTAAGGTCGTGGATTCAAATCTACCATTCGACTATTGACCTCAATGTCTCCTAGCACAAGTTTTAATGGAATGAACATATAACAAGCTTGTTAGTAACATTTAGACGTAATTAGTTAGCTAAAATAAAACACAATTTGGGTTAAGCAAATATAGGATTTAAGTTAAGGCAAAAAGTAAGCTTATATAGCACTGTTGGGCTTGGACTTACTGTTGTCACTAAATAGAGTATTAGCACATAGACAGCTATGTAAGTCTGGAAGACGTAACGTTTTTTTTAACGACGATTTATGTCGCATCCGCACTGATCAAACCTACAATACGTGTCCACACACCCTCGTGTCATCAAGATGTACCGTTTTTTTTTATGTGGTTACGGTTATGTGGGGTTTTTACCCACTAAAACCTCCCCGGTGGCCCTTTCCTCGGTGCATGACGAGGGGCTCCGGGATCTCCAGCGGAACGCACCGGAGCCCCTCTGCACTGTGCTCAAGGAGAGCACGTCCCGCGGGGGGAGGTTAGTCCCTCCCCCCCTGTGCCCTCACAGTGCAAGGCTACACGGGCCAGCCGATGTCGCCTTCTTCCCGGGTTCACCTAAGCGGACGACAAAGGCCCCCGCCCTTGTTGCCCAGTGAACCCGAGGCCCCTTTTAGTCGCCTTACACGACAGGCAGGGGATACCGTAGCCTTATTCTTGAGAGCCCACTAACTACAGGACTGATCAAGAAATAACGCGCGGTAACCCGCTTTGGTAGGGAAAATCTACAAAAACGGACTTTCGAATCGAAAACTTTAAACGCTACTACACGCAGTCTATCTTCTTTGTATTTCCGAATTATTCTAATATTATTAAGAACTAGAATTAATCAAAACCTAAACGAAGTCTCAACAAACTACCCTTGAAGTACTCTCTTCCAATAAAAAATGAATCATCGAAATCGCTTGGCTTGAATTTTTAGTTATTCTTCTATTTGTCGTGGACATACTGCAAATTTAAGACTTATACGGTTTTCTTATGATTGCTATTTTTGCAATTGGGTCAAATTGGAAGCAACAGATTTTAAATGTAAAAAGAATCATCGAAATCGGTTCATCCAGTCCAAAGTTAATAGGTAAGCAACATAATCCAATAGATAGTCCTTCTTCTTTCTTAGAACCTCAAGAATAGCCCCAAACGATATATAAAGTTAAATATATAATGATATATACAAGAACTATTAAACAATGTTACACCTCGACAGAGTTAATAATACTGGTTTGTATAACAATAGGACAATAACAATGTAGGTAGAAGATAATAACATAACGCAAGAAATAATGAATTGGGACAACTGGGAAAGCATGAAATTTAAGCGTAATACCGGCATGAATCAGCTAGCCACGCTATAGCGGTTAGGAAAGTTAATCGGAGATCTTATTACGCGCAATACAAATTAGTCCTTAGGGGCAATGTGATACAGGGGAATGAATGTTTATGAGCATGTATCAGAATGAATCAGATTATTGTTTTACAATGTGCCCGTCTGTTACGTGAATGTAAGAAGTGATAAGTAACTAGCGCGTACTATCTTTTGACTATATCACCACTTAACACCAGGTGGGATCATGGTCAAGCGCTAGTTTACACGCATAAAAAAAAAAAAAGTGACAGCCTATATACGTCTCACTGTTGGGTACAAGTAAATGATTTCTAATCGTATATGTTTATTTACATTTTATCACATTACATATGTGTGTCTGTTACCAAGAAAAATTGGAGTCTATGGTATTGTCTGGAGATGGAAGGTCATCACAGATGCCCTTCCAATCTCCTTTGTGTATCGAAGTCCAGGCATATTCATACCACTTGATTTTGAAATAAAAATTCTCTGTAAAGCGAAAATTCGGTTCGGACTTTACATGTCTTAGAAATTTTTTTATCGTTTGATTGAAATAGAATTACGTGAAGCATTTGTTGTGTATTTTGAACTGTTTAACGACACTTTTTTATGTACAGTCCTTAACTGGCATATATACGTCATTTCCAGGATGACGTCAGCACAGACAATTTACAGCGTAGGACATAGTTTTGATGATTTCTTACCATGGCTTGTTAATAAGTACTCTCTTCAATACAGCTTATAGAAAACAACTTTGCATTTGTTTTTGGACTAAGTAACACAGTTGGCCAAAGAGGCCCGCCTTTACTGCTACACCGGATCGAAAGGTGGCATAGCTATTAGATCGCTTAGCCTGAACCTCTGAACTTTACATGAAACAAATTGCCTTATCACTTTAAAAAGATAAGTTATAAACAGTATTTTTTTTAATTTTAATTAAAGAAGAAATCGATGCGTTACTATAGAAGGTATTCTAGAATGATTACCTTTAGATGTTTCGAAATAGTTCACGCCGCTATCCTTGTTTTCCATAAGAATTCACATGTACTATGATAGGGACTGGAGTAGTTAGTCGTGTTTTTCCTTCGATTATAATATGGGTAGTTTCAAGAGTGGAATGAATAGGCATTTGCTTAGTGCGATTTACCATCCAGGATTGCATTTCTACTTAACATCAGGTTAGGGATCATCGTCAAACAGCTTAGAAATTATAAAAAAATATACTTATTGTCGTAGCGTCGTGATTTGTAATAAATAGTTAGTCACACATCGTTTTGTGACATTTTGCACGAAGAGTAAACTCAAAAGCAAAGCTTTGTATTAACATTTTGTTCTGTCGGCCAAGTGGACGTCATTCCTACCCTCGGCTACGAGCTACGAGTGCCTACAAAGTACACAAGTGTGATTAATTATAAAAGCTTACTTTGCCGTTTTTTTTTTCACTACCGAATAATTTGAGTGTACAGATCAAAAACAATAATTATGACTCGTAAGAGAGTGATTAAAATGAAGAGCGATAAGAGTGGATGAGAATTATCGTGATTTCAAAGGATTTTGATGAATATTTTATGGCTTGGTAACAAGACTCAAGTCTTTTTTAAAACTTATTTCTTACGTCTAACATTAAAATGAAAATGTAAGTTAGATGATCACGCCATGAGTCCCAGCCCAAATCTCTTATCATTTCCTTTAAAAAGATTTTAAAGGAAATGATAAGAGATCAAAGATTAAACAGAGAAATGCCATTTTAGAATTTTTTTTTTTGATTTGGTGATTGATTTAATGCGATTATTGATATAATTTATGCCATTGTTGATGACATGCGCTGTGCTTCAGTTCGTGGTCTCCAAACAAGAACTTTTCAGCCCCATCTCCTGTTATATCATACACAGATACGTCAATATTTTTATATACTATAAAATTGATGCATCCAATCTATTTTATTTATTTCAATATTCAATCCGTTTGGTTATATCCGATTTAACAATACCATATATACGAAATTGTATTTTTACTGTTTGAAGAGTTACAAGAGAGCTTCGATGGTCTATTTCATATAAAAATATCTTTAACCACACTTAAATCACCTTCAAATTATTATATATAGGTTGTCAAATATCTCCCTTCCGCCTTTTTGTCTTTTGAATTTCGCGGCTATGTACAAAGCGCTACAGAGCTCGTATCTAGCAATACTATACATAATTTGAAAGGTCTTGACATAACCTACAAAACGACGCTATGCATAATTAGTTTGGATATTGCGTTCAACAGTTATAGACGTGTAAACATGGAGTTCACTAACGCCGAAATTCGCGGCTTGGCCACTGTTTGGGACGATTCACCGGCCTTCGACCACGACCGTTTTCGCTTGATATTGTCGTATGTGATCCATTTTTCGTCGCCAGTCACCATCCGCTTCAAGAATGGGTCGAGTTCGTTCCGTTTCAGCAGCATATCGCAGGCGTTGATTCGGTCCAGAAGGTTTTTGCGTCAAATCATGCGGCACCCAAACATCGCTTTTTTGTATCCAGCCTTCTGCAGATGGTTTAAAATGGTTTGCGACTAACTCCCATCTCCTGGGCGATGTCACGAGATACCACATGCCGGTCTAACTCGATGTAGTCCATGATTTGATCGGTATTTGTCGTCACAGGTCTTCCGCCGGCTGGCTTATCCATGGTGTCGTTTTCACCGGCTCTGAATCGTCGAAACCATTCCTCCGTGGTTCGAAGTGATAGAGTACCATCCCCCAAAACACCATTAATCTCACGGAACGTTTCTCTAGCGGATTTGCCTTTAACGAAGGAAAACTTTAAAATAGCGCGATAGTGAACTCCATGTTTACACGTCTATAACTGTTGAACGCAATATCCAAACTAATTATGCATAGCTTTCAAATTATGTATAGTATTGATAGATACGAGCTCTGTAGCGCTTTGTACATAGCCGCGAAATTCAAAAGACAAAAAGGCGGAAGGGAGATATTTGACAACCTATTATCAAGATATTATTTTCCAAGCTCTCTGTCAGGGAATCTACGCATAGGAAACTTCAGAACAAATGTCCGACAAAATAAATGAATATTATCATTAATACCATTAAAACTCTTTCGCCTTTACAGGGTGAGATATAAAAGAATCTAATTCGGCGATAAGCAACCCAACGGCTATATCCGGATAAAGGATAACCGGAGAAAAGGCTCATCTCGTAAACACTTCAACATTTTATACCCTTTTTTAAATTGGCGTGAAAAAAAGGGGTTACTTTCCCTAAAGTATATCACGAGAGAAGCAATTATCTTGTCCCCGTTCGTTTTGTTCAACATAAAATAACAGCTTAGCAGCCCTAATGCTGGGCTCTTATTTTGAGAGAATATTAATATTAACATACTTCACAAGTTATAGTAAATATGTTATTTCTTCACCGTCGAGCACATAGCGCACAAACATCTATCAAAGGATTTCCACGGTTTTTTATATTGGAAGAAATACGATTTCACAATCTGTCATTCAAAAACGGCTTTAAAAGCGGTTAAGACAAATTAAGGAACTTTTTTTGCGACGAATTACACAGATTGGCCAGAGAAGATGATATTTACTGCTTCACGGGATTAAGAGCTGGCATAGCTCGCTAAGCGTGAACCTTTATTGCTCAGTCACTAGTAACTCGTTTCCCCGATGAGAAGTAACATCGACTTGGACGGTTACTATGTATCGCTTTAACATTCCCATACTAGGGTAGACGAGAGGGCCGAACCATGGCTCGGATGATAGAGAAGAAAAAGGAAGAAAAGAGAGTAATTGTAAGTGTAGCATTAAGAATGTGTAGATAAGAATGTTTAATATTGTATGACTAATAACTAACCTGAAGATGAATGAAAGTTGATACTAGAAAATTGATAAATAGAAAATCCCTAACCACCCACGTTGGGAGTACTAGAGAATGACACATAAAAAAAAAACCATGGCTCGGATCGTTGCTATTTAACATATAATCTATGGCACATTTACTAGTATTGTAATATAGGAGTTAACAAATAACGCGTTTACATTAAAAATAATTTCATATTATTTTATTCATATTAATAAATCGTACCGAATACAATAACTGTCTTCACGGGTTCGGTATAAATTTCAGTATACAGCCAATCGGAGCCTGTGAATTAACCCAATAACGATTCATTAGACCCGTAAAATGAGCTCCGATAATGCGTTCGACTACACTATTCACCGCGAATCGTTTACGACATTGGATATCTATTGGAATAAAATGGAATACAGTGTTTAATGGTAAAGCTATAAAAGTGGACATTCAAATTTCGTGAACGTTTGCGAGGGGTCATTACGAGTGGCGATAAATTTGCTGACAGTAAAACTTATTCATGGCTTACTATCAACTACTACGTTTTTACAACAGATTGTAGTGTAGCTATTAATAGCTTGTCATTATTATGTAAGCTTTAACTTCTAAGTTCGGTAGATAGAGACAGCTTTCGCATTCTGTTTTTCGCCACGTATTAGGTCCCCGAATTCAAATTTCATAACGACAATTTTTTAACCAATAATTTTTTGTGTATTTAAGTTTAAAATAGAATAGAATAGAAAAAAAACATTTATTCGACACAAGAACACAGAAACAACATAAACAAAAGTAAACAGAAACAACATAAAAAAAGAATAAAATAGAAATTGTGTCAAAAAGGGGTTGGCTCAGCATGTGCTGTGCTCACACATGTAGCACAGCGCTGGTTTTTAGCCAAAAAACCTGTGTAGACTAAGGCGGACACCATTCAGTTGTGTATTAATATAGTGTACAATACATAAACTTTCATAAGTATAAATATAATACATGTATATATTAAAAAAAGCAGCTATAGATACATATATATATAAATATATATATAAACAAATTACAAAATAAATAACATAAATATAGTGTTATATAAACGATTACGATTACTACGACGACGTAGTTTAAGATATTTTAATAGTTTTGATATTGTTTGGGTTAAGTTAACACAGTAAGGTGATTTAGCCCTGTAGTTTTGGGCTCTCAAGAATAAGACTACGGTATCCCCTGCCTGTCGTAGAAGACTAAAACGACTAAAAGGGGCCTCGGGTTCACTGGGCGACAAGGGTGGGGGCCTTTGTCGTCCGCTAAAGTGGACCCGGGAAGAAGGCGACATCGGCTGGCCCGTGTAGCCTTGCACTGCGAGGGCACAGGGGGGGAGGGAGTAACCTCCCCCCCCGGGACGTGCTCTCCTTGAGCACAGTGCAGAGGGGCTCCGGTGCGTTCCACTGGAGATCCCGGAGCCCCTCGTCATGCACCGAGGAAAGGGCCACCGGGGAGGTTTTAGTGGGTAAAAACCCCACATAACCGCCGCCTTCCTCCTCCTAGTTAACAAAAAAAAAAAGTAAGGTACTGACTATTTTATTTGCATCTTGCAGATATAGCTGGGTGAGTTTTCAATTGACTTCAAAATAGGCGGAGGTCCTCAATTCGTTTGTTTCATTTGTGTTTATTACCTCTTAACTTTTGACTATGTGAACCGATTTAGATGATTCTTTTTTTATTTGAAAGGTAGTGCTTCCGATGTGATTGTCCAATTCTAACAATGTTATATATGGGAATACCGCATAAGTCTTAAATTTTCATGAAGTTTGCCACAAATGGACGAATAGCTATCACGCCAACCGTTTAAATGAATCATTTTTTTATTGGAAAGGATGTACTTCAAGAATAGTTGGATGAGATTTTGGTTAGGTTCTGCGTAATTCTATTTCTTAATATTTCTACGATAATTCTGAAATACAAAGAGGGCGTCCGCGCGTTTAACGTTTGATTCGTTTTGAAGTCGGTTTTTGTTTTTGCTCTTAAATATACTAGTTGTTAAAAATAATTTATGAGTATATACTTTCTGGGATCCAGAAGTCTGTTAAATGGAAATGCATTCCTCAATTGTCTAGTAAATGCCTTTTTATTCTTTTCATAAAAATACTCAATCACCAACGGTTTAAATTAGAAAGCGCCGTTGCAATACACGTTAAATTATAATATATTAGTATAAATGTGGCACCCGTAATTCCTTTAATAGGTATTTGTAGGCGGGCGGTATCAAAATTTGCTCCCTTCTGCGATAAAAAACATATAGAAACTATCACGGCAAAACCGACCAACTAACGATGGCTTAATACAGATAAATGAAAAACTAGAAACCGATAATCCGAATGGCCGGTACCTTTCCGATAGCAACAAACATATGAATAGCGTCCAACTTCAGAGCGGCAAACTATTCCGGCTTCGAAAAAGTTGGAACATTCATATGGAATAAATAATTCCAATTGGCTGAACACTACGATAGTTCTTCCTTTATTTGTATATCTATTATGTGACAGTCACACTGTATCCTCATCGACTTTGGATGTGGAAACAATGTTTGTCTTTCAAACTAGTCGAAAATCATTCATATGTCGTTACGGGACAATGGGGAAAATATACGAATTAACGAATACTTCGTATTCTGTTCTAGCGAATACTAATTGCGCCTTTCAAAACCTATCGATGAAGGCTATCTGCCATTCACTAAGGTAAGGCCCGTGTGAGAGAGAGAAATTTATCCGTGAAATAGCAACCGACCGAACCGGGGCTAGGCCGCCTTGGGCAACTTAGGTTCGGAATGCTTTCACGTAACATAGTAAACACACCTTATCGGGGAGACCTTTTACTAGCTAGTTTCAGGCTGAGCGACCTAAGACCTATGTCACCTCTCAATTCGATGAAAAAGGTACCAAATCTTTAACTTTTATCAGTCGAGGTCGAAAAGTTTATAGTCAGGATTTGGGTCATCACTGTTTCTATACATTTATAAATATTTTTATATGTGTATCTATCGTGTGTGTATCGTCTCTGTTAAGTTTATAATCATGAAGTATAGCTAGTGATTTTTTTATACATGTGAAGAAACAGAAAATTCGGGAAAACTTGTACTGATGTACAAGCCACTTGGGAATCGAATACCCATACCATAAAATCAATAACTTTGATTCTTAGCTATCTCTGTTTTCTTTTTATTTTTTATTTATCTTTTAATTTTATGTAATAACAAACAAATATAAAAGGTAGACCACTTAAATGGAAGAGAAAAATAATCTCATTCCTCTTATTTCCCTTCAAGTAATGTGACGATACCAAAATCCAATTCCAGGTGTCGCCCCTGATAAAGATTTTGCATAAATCAGAGATATAATCCAATATTACCGCGTTTTAGCCTTCTCGATGCCTAATGTTCCACCATTGAAATCTCTATTTCAATTTAAATGACTTATTTCATTACCCCGCGTGCGCCCCAATGGATTCTGAACGAGATTCCGTGGGCATAAAATCTGAAATTGATTATAAATTTCAGTGGAATATTATGTAGATTGTTATTTTATACCGGTTCTTTATTAAGCTTGAAACAATCTTCTTTATTCTTGGTAAAGCGTCTTTAACTTAATACCACAATACGAATATTCGCCTCTTTGATTTTGAAGGCAGTTAAATATTTATTGACTATTTATTTGGTTGATTTTTGTTCATTGATTTTATGGTAATATGTTGGTTTTGTGGTCTTTAATGAGAATTCAATCAGGAATGAGGAGATCCGTAGACGACCGAAGGTAACCGACATAGCTCGCCGGATAAGCAAGTTGAAGTGGCAATGGGCAGGGCACATAGCGCGTAGAACAGATGGCCGATGGGGCCGAAAAGTTCTCGATTGGAGACCACGGACCAACAAGCGCAGTGTGGGACGTCCACTCGCAAGGTGGTCTGACGACCTCATAAAGGTCGTAGGACCCAGCTGGAGGCCTGCAGTGGATGTTTTACGGCTGAAATGATGATGATGATGATGAATGAGAATTCAAAAAGAATTTTCTCTTTCGTAAAATTACACGATGATATAATTGTAAATGATTCGTAATAGAGCCTTGGTTGTCGAGTGCCCGGGCCGTTGCCACAAGTTGCCACCCAAGTTCGATTCCCGGTGCCGGCACCATTAATAACTTAGACTAATTTGTTAGTAACATTTTTTGATTAGCTAAGAAAAATACATTAAAATTTAGGCAAAATTTATACTAATTTACCGCGTGCTATGCCCTTTTATTCTTTTAACAGAGAAAGCCTGTGCCCAACTATGGGATATAGTTTATTTTTATTAATATAATTTTATATATTTGTGCCTTTTGCCGTGGAGACCTTGGGGCCTTGGGGTGCGGAAGCCCGTCAGCTGTTCAAGGAGATTTCCGCACGCCTCATCGACGCCTCAGGGGATCCAAGGGCTGGCGCGCATTTCGGACAAAGGTTGCGTCTGGCCATTCAACGGAGAAATGCCGCTAGCCTCTTGGGCACCCTGCCCTGCGAGCACAGTGATTTGGGGTCGATTTTTTACATTATTGAGTTTTATTTTTAGTTTGGTTTATAGTTTTAACTATTATTTTTAATTTTTAAATATCTAATAACTTAATATCTAATAATAATATAACTTATCGATTTAAAATTTAAAGTATTATATGTAATTTTTGATAATATATTTATACTATTGAGATAAATCGATGACACATGCGTCATTTTTTTTTTAAAAATTCCAAGGTTTGTGAGCATGTGTCATGATTTGTTTTATTGGAAAATTCTTAAATGTATAGCTAAATTTTACCTTTATTAAAAAAAAAAAACATTTTTTTTGTTGATGATTTTTTGGCTTGGTAACAAGATTTTTAAGCCAAGTCTTTTTTTTAAACACATACACTTAATTCTTACGTCTAAGATGAAAATGTAAGTTAGATGATCCCCTGATGAGTCCCCGCGCCACTTTATATATGATTATGCTAGGCGTACAGATAGAATAGTTTTAAAATTATCCGTAGTTTAAGAATTAAAATAGATTCGTAACAGGTATAAAATAGCATAAGTTCACAATTTCAAAAAATCGAATTCAGTTTTGGGTAATTAGGGATCAAAAGATTTTAAAGTTTGAAATTAAAATTAATTTCGTAGAGTGTTGTTCATCAGGAAGTACGCTAGGAGTAATTCTGTATATTAGGATTTGAAACTTTGTAATAAAGAAAAAGTGTCCTATGAAAGAGATGTTACGATTACAATAGAAAGTGTGAATTAGACAAGTTATGAAACATGTCACATATAAAATTATATAAAAAGAAAAAGATATATAAAAGAGATTATAAAAAAGAGAAAGACAAATACTAGCAAATTAACGCGTAAAATTAAAAAAACCATCACAACACATCCCATCTCATTCGTAATGTTCGGTTTTTTTTTTAATTACACAGATTGGCCAGAGAAGCTGGCCTTGACTGCTTCACCGGATTGAGAGGTGGCATAGCTCGCTTAGCCTGAACCTCTATCGCTAGTAACTCGACACCACGGTCCCCCCGGTGGGGGTAACCTCGGCTTGGACGGTTACTATGTTACGCGTAAGCATTCCGATCCGAGGGCGCCCGAGAGGGCCGAACCACGACTCGGTCGGTAGCTATTTGGCGGATAATCAGGGAAATAATAAGGGACATTCGAAAAGCTAAACTAACTTTGAGTGCCACTTCGGGAAGCGTTGGCGCTGGGAGAAGAAGTGGCCGAAGAAACTCCAAGAACGCTCCTAACATGTAAGGGGTGGGGCCTGCCCATAAAATAGCGGTAACGCGCGAGGATTATTCGCAACCTCCGACGGTCGCGAATGGACGCTTTGTGGATTTGTAAAGATCTAGCCTGTGCAATGGTTGTCGCATCGTCCGGATCGTCAAGAACATGTCTCGGCCTCCGGACGACGCACGGAATTTAGTGTAGGAAGGCTTATAAGTGGCGGCACTTACAAGAAGTTTGTTAGAATGTTTGGTGGCAGTCTCGAAAAACCGTCAAGATGCCTGCTTAAAGAATTAGGGAAGAGTTCGGTAAGTGGTCGCGATGTATGATTATAAGTCAAAGCATACTAAAACCCAAGACACTTAAGTTGTTTGACATGAAAAGTCTCAGATAGGTCTAGATTAGATAGGTGGATTATACACGAATAAAACAAAAAATTAATTAACCGGACAGTCGCTCAGCTCAACCTTGTGTGTTTTTGAAAGAGACCAACTTAATACGTCTACATAACAAAAGTCGAGGTAATTTTATGGCCTAACTTTCAACATTTGCCTCCTCAAAGCCTGTCAAGTTTTCGTAAAACATTTATAAAATATACTTAAAAAAATAACAGGACCTTATTACTTTAACAGCAGTTTGGGCGTAGAGTTATCAACTTTTTCTTTGTATCTAGGCTTACACACAATAAAGAAGTAGACGGTTTATCTGTTGGTAAGTGATTACGTCTACCCAGAGTAGAATTAAGAATTTCTTAATATGAAGCTACTAAACAGCTTTGGACTTAGTAGAAGGGGGATGGGGGCTAAGAGGTTATTTGGTGACGCATCTGACACAAATATGCTCAGTCTTGAGCACAGGTAGTTTTTTTTTTTTTTGACGAACTATCACAGTTGGCACAGAGAAACTGGCCTTTACTGCTTCACCGGATTGAGAGGTGGCACAGCTCTTAGATCGCTTAGCCTGAACCTCTATCGCTAGTAACTCGACACTCCCCTCGGTGTGAGGTAACCTTGTCTCGGACGGTTACTATGTTACGCGTAAGCAGTCCGATCCGAGGGCGCCCGAGAGGGCCGAACCACGACTCGGTCGGTAGCTATTTCACGGATAATCTAAGGGACATTCGAAAAGCTAAACTAACTTTGAATGCCACTTCGGGAAGCGTTGGCGCTGGGAGAAGAAGTGGCCGAAGAAACTCCAGCAACGCCCTAGCATGTAAGAGGTGGGCCTGCCCATAAAATAGCGGTAACGCGCGAGGATTATTCGCAACCTCCGACGGTCGCGAATGGACGCTTTGTGGATTTGTCTAGCCTGTGCGATGGTTTTCGCATCGTCCGGATCGTCAATAACATGTCTCGGCCTCCGGACGACGCACGGAATTTAGTGTAGGAAGGCGGCACTTACAAGAAGTTTGTTAGAATGTTTGGTGGCAGTCTCGAAAAACCGTCAAGATGCCTGCTTAAAGAATTAGGGAAGAGTTCGGTAAGTGGTCGCGATGTATGATTATAAGTCAAAGCATACTAAAACCCAAGACACTTAAGTTGTTTGACATGAAAAGTCTCAGATAGGTCTAGATTAGATAGGTGGATTATACACGAATAAAACAAAAAATTAATTAACCGGACAGTCGCTCAGCTCAACCTTGTGTGTTTTTGAAAGAGACCAACTTAATACGTCTACATAACAAAAGTCGAGGTAATTTTATGGCCTAACTTTCAACATTTGCCTCAAAGCCTGTCAAGTTTTCGTAAAACATTTATAAAATATACTTAAAAATAACAGGACCTTATTACTTTAACAGCAGTTTGGGCGTAGAGTTATCAACTTTTCTTTGTATCTAGGCTTACACACACAAAGAAGTAGACGGTTTATCTGTTGGTAAGGATTACGTCTACCCAGAGTAGAATTAAGAATTTCTTAATATGAAGCTACTAAACAGCTTTGGACTTAGTAGAAGGGGGATGGGGGCTAAGAGGTTATTTGGTGACGCATCTGACACAAATATGCTCAGTCTTGAGCACAGGTAGTTTTTTTTTTTTTTGACGAACTATCACAGTTGGCACAGAGAAACTGGCCTTTACTGCTTCACCGGATTTGAGAGGTGGCACAGCTCTTAGATCGCTTAGCCTGAACCTCTATTAGATGGTAACTCGACACAAGGGTCCCCCCGGTGAGGGGTAACCTCGGCTTGGACGGTTACCATTATTACGCGTTAGCAGTCCGATCCGAGGGCGCCCGAGAGGGCCGAACCACGACTCGGTCGGTAGCTATTTTATTAACGAAATCTACTGGGACAATCTAAGCTAAACTAACTTATATGCCACTTCGGGAAGCGTTAGCGCTGGGAGAAGAAGTGGCCGAAGAAACTCCAGCAACGCTCCTAATCCTATCGAGAGGTTGGGGTTTTCCCATAAAATACTTGTACCGCGCAAGGATTATTCGCAACCTCCGACGGTCGCGGATGGACGCTTTGTAGATTTGTAAACGTAAGGTAGCTAGCCTTTCGGTGTTTTATAGAATCAGCCATGTGTTATTTTACCCGAGCTGTAATGGCTCTTAACGCTCTTATTACGTCAATTTATTAAGATTTGTGCTTAAGTTAAACCATCGGTAATAAATACTATGTTTTCTTTGTTCCAGATGAATTATCGAAAAATATAATTAGATTTTCATTGTATAAAACGATATGTGCAAGTATAATTAAGGGATAGAATTAAATATGGATAAGACGATCAAGAAAAAGAACAATATTAATGGAAAATACAAAAAGAATTGTAAAGTGGATAACTACGACGAAGTGGTTACTTGTTGCTTTTGCCTTAAGACCAGAAAGAGTAGGAAGAAAAGTTTGATTACGGGATGCATTACAAATTTAGGAATCTTTGCTATACTGTTAATTTAGAAATTATGGAAGAGTTCGGCAAGTGGTCGCGATGTATGATTATAAGTCAAAGCATACTAAAACCCAAGACACTTAAGTTGTTTGACATGAAAAGTCTCAGATAGGTCTAGATTAGGTAGGTGGATTAGCCAAGGAGACTGCCTGGCTGGATGCAAGGGTCCTTGAAAGAGACCCTTGGGGCCGACCGTATAAAAGGGTGCGGGAGAAATTCCGCACCCGGTCGGCCCCTCCGGAGTGCTCCAGCCAGAGCCCTGGGGAGGATAGTAGGCGAACTCTTCCCCGACGCCCCTGCGGGTTTTATCCCCAGGATGGCTCGGCAGACGCCGGACGTCGAAGACGTCCCGCCACCACCCGTCACGGATACCGAAATGGAGGCAGTTCTGACCTGCCTCCAGAGTAGGCGGAGGGCACCGGGTTCGGACGGGGTGCACGGAAAGGTTCTGGCCCTTTCCCTCGTGCACCTCGGTCAGGCCCTTAGGGAGCTGTTCGACCGCTGTCTGCGGTCGGGGCAGTTCCCGAGGGGCCTGGAAAGAGGGTCGGCTGTGCCTTCTCCCGAAGGACAGTCGGCCCCCGGACTCGGCTTCGGCGGTTCGACCGGTTGTGTTGCTGGACGAGGCTGGCAAGGCCCTGGAGAGGGTCGTGGCTCGCCGCCTCGTCCGGCATATGGAGGAAGGTCTGGGCCCGAAACTCTATGAGTTTCAATTGGTTCCGGGCCCGCCGGTCGACCGTCGACGCCCTCCGACGCCTGCGGGCGGTGACGGAAGAGGCGGGCGTCAGGAGAGGTAGTGCTGGCGGTGTCACTGGACATCGCCACGCCTTCAACAGTCTCCTCATGCGGTGATACAGGCGGCACTCGTATATTTCGGAGTGCCCCTGTATCTCAGGAGGTTGGGCGCCTACCTCCCAGAGGAGGGTGGCATTCGAGGACCGGAGGGGTCTGTCAGGTGGAGGAAAGCCGAGCGCGGTGTCCCACAAGGATCGGTGTTGGGGCCGATTCTGTGGGACATCGGCTACGACTGGATCCTGCGGAGCTGTCTCAACTTGATGGGTGTCATCTGCAGATGACACCCTCGTATATTCCCGGGGAAAGGCGTATAAGGAGGCGGCGCGGCTGGCCGAGGTCGGAGGGCCTCGTGGTCAGCCGCATAAAGAGGTTAGGCTTCGCAAACTGGAGAAGACCGAAGCCCTCCCTTCCGCAGGACCGGGTAAAGGACCTCCGGGTGCCACCCTCCTCATAGGAGGAGAAGAGGAGGTGAGTTCCCAGATGAAGTACCTGGGACTCACCTCGATGGAGGATGGACCTTCGGACCCCACTTTGAACAGTTGGGGCCGAAGGTCCTGAGGGACGGCAGCCGCGCTGGGAAGTCTCCTCCCGAACCTCGGAGGACCCAGCGCGGTGCAGGAGGCTGTACTCTGGGGTCTGTCGGAGATGGCCACGTACGGTGCCCCCATCTGGGCGGGTGACCTGTCTCGCGGCAATCGCGCACAGCTGCGCAGGGCGCAGCGGATTGCCGCGATCAGGGTCATCCGGGGGTACCGTACGGTCTCGTGGGCGGCAGCTACTGCGCTCGCCGGCGATCCGCCGTGGGAGCTCGTGGCGGGGGTTCTGGCCGAGGTGTCCGACTATAAACCCGGATAGGGAGGTGGGCCTCGGAGAGAACCCTCTGCCAGAAGAGGTCCGGCGGATCCGTCGGTTAGGTGAGGCAGCACTATGCCGGAGGTGGGAGGAGGACCTGGCGCATCACCCGTACGGTTTACGTACAACGGGTGCTCTGCGCCCGGTCCTGAGCGTTGGATGCGCAGGAAGCGCAACCCCACCTTCCGTCTGACGCAGGTGTTCACGGGCATGGCTGCTTCGGGGACTACCTGTGTCGGACGGCCCGACGGGAGGCTGATGAGCGGTGCCATGATTGTGGCGCTGCGGTGGATCTCCTGCCCAGCACACCCTGGAGGTGTGCCCGAGATGGGCAGCGCAGCGTTGCGACCGCATCCAGCCAGGGACTGCCGCCTGAGCCTCGCACTTGCGATGGTACGGAGCGACAGGTCTTGTCGGCGGTCGCCTCCTTCTGCGAGACAGTCATGTCCCAGAAGGAGGCCGACGAGCGGGTCAGGAGGGAGCCGTGGGCTCCCTCCAGGCGACGAGTCGGGGTGCGCAGGAGGCGTTTCAAACACCTCCTCCGCTGCCCCCGTAATCCGAAGCGGGGCCAGGATGGGAACCTGGCCCCAGCATGCTTCGGCGTCGTCGGGACTTCTCTGAGTGCCGGAGGAGTCCCCTTCGAGGGTGAAGTCCGGTCTTGCCGAGACCGGCCGGTCGTTGGGGTGTCCTGTCGCTGACAGATCCGGGGCACCCTGCTCATAACGGCTGATGGCATTCGCGGTAGGTTTAGTGGGTATGGGCTGCCCAGGCCGAGTCCCACACATCCCTCCGGGCCCACCCAGGGTACCGGAGGATGGTTAATAACTCGATTCCCCCGCGTTAACAAAAAAAAAAAAGGTAGGTGGATTAAACACGAATAAAACAAAAAAAAATTAATTAACCGGACAGTGGCTCAGCTCAACCTTGTGTGTTTTTGAAAGAGACCAACTTAATACGTCTACATAACAAAAGTCAAGGTAATTTTATGGCTTAACTTTCAACATTTGCCTCCTCAAAGCCTGTCAAGTTTTCGTAAAACATTTATTAAATATACTTAAAAAAATAACAGGACCTTATTACTTTAACAGCAGTTTGGGCGTAGAGTTGTTAACTTTTTCTTTGTATTTAGGCTTACACACAATAAAGAAGTAGACGGTTTGTTGGTAAGTGATTACGTCTACCCAGAGTAGAATTAATAATTTCTTAATATGAAGCTACTAAACAGCTTTGGACTTAGTAGAAGGGGGATGGGGGCTAAGAGGTTATTTGTTGACGCAGTTGACACAATGCTCAGTCTTGAGCACAGGCGTAAGGTAGCTAGCCTTTCGGTGGTTTACAGAATCAGCCATGTGTTATTTTATCCGAGCTTTAATGGCTCTTAACGCCCTTATTACGTCAATTTATTAAGATTTTTGTTTAAGTTGAACATTCAATAGTAAATGCTATGTTTTCTTTGTTCCAGATGAATTATCGAAAAATATAATTAGATTTTCATTGTATATAACGAAGATATGTGCAAGTATAATTAAGGCATAGAATTAAATATGGATAAGACGATCAAGAAAAAGAACAATATTAATGGAAAATACAAAAAGAATTGTAAAGCGGAGAACTATGACGAAGTGGTTACTTGTTGCTTTTGCCTTAAGACCAGAAAGAGTAGGAAGAAAAGTTTGATTACGGGATGCATTACAAATTTAGGAATCTTTGCTATACTGTTAATTTACACATTATTGGGTGCATTTATCTTCCTTGCCATTGAAGGTAGCGCTGCAAAAGTTCACCAGAAGACATTGGCGGCTACTTCATATCACGGAAATGAGAATCAAAAAGCTATTCCACTCTCCAAAGTGAATACAAGTATAGCACAAGCCAGTGCAGAGTTAAGATCGCAAACAGTTGAAAGCATATGGGAGATAACTGTTTCATTAAACATTCTTTATAAAGAGAATTGGACAAGGTTGGCCGCTCAAGAGATAGCAAGATTTCAAGAGAAACTAGTTGCAAGAGTTGCGGCTGATGTCACTGAGCAGTACGGAGGTGTTAGGGCGCTGGAATCGGCACCCGCCTTAATAACCGATGACTATGAATGGAACTTTGCGAAGGCGTTTTTGTATTCCCTGACAGTTCTCACTACAATTGGTAAATATTCGTATAATAATTTTTTTTCTCAACTTCACGACTTAATTCTGTGAGATTGTGGTACTTCCTTTATCGTACTGTCTCATTCAACAACAACAACAGCAGAAGCCAATGCGGTATCTATTATAGCCACTATTGTCATAGTTTCCATAGCCATAATTTTTTTTGAAAATGCTAAAAATGCTAATAAATCGTCAGGTCGAAAGTCCAAATACCACGCAAATATTTTTTAGAAGCAGTGTTTTTCACAAATATTACTAACGTTCTTGGTAACCATTCTAACTATCAACAATAGTCGAATAGTGGATTCCAACATGTGGACGAAACCATTAAGCTATTGACCATTCTCACTGCATGTGGGCCATTCTTGTAACTTGCTTTAGGATTTGAATATTATAATCATAAATGTGTTTCAGGTTACGGCAGCGTGGCACCCAGAACAGCTTTAGGTAAAGCAGTCACTATTGGATATGCTGTTATAGGAATTCCATTAACACTTTTATATTTATCAGTAGTCGGTGCTCTTCTTTCAAGACTCGCTCGGAGTGTGTTCAGTAGAGCACTATGTTGTTGTCTATGCACAAAATGTGGATATTGTTGCCTAGATGAACAAACCATGGCTACCAAAGAAAGAAAAGAAAAGGTCCGGAGACACGATGATTACAGAACTCAAACTCTACATCTACAAGAACCTTATTATGTACGATCGCCATCTGGTACTATAATTTCAGCCTCCCAAGCTAATAGTGTAAGTACGAATTCCGTCAAGGATAAGACCCAAGGTTTAAGTTTCCTCAGAGATTGCGACTCCATGAGTTGTACTGACACCGATTCGAAAGTTTCTCTCCGCGGATTATCAATTCTAGCTCCCATTTCACTGTGTTTGGCTGCTATCTTTACTTACATATTTTTCGGGGCGTTGGTACTCTATCAAATGGAAGGATGGAGCCCTATTGATGGCGTATACTTTTGCTTTATGAGCCTAAGTACCATTGGTTTCGGACATTTGGCGCCTGGAGTCACACAAAAGAACGGTGCGTCATCCGGCACTGTATGGTTTTGTTCCATCTACATCATGACAGGGCTTGCACTTACAGCCATGTGCTTCAACGTACTCCATGATGAAATCGTTCATCGTTTAAGGCACCATGAGAAGATGTTAAAAGTCACTTCTAATAAGATGTTAACACCGGAGTTCTTGCAAAGATCTTGACGTGACGTTAGTATGAACTTGACTGACGAGTCGATGACAAATTCCGAAACGGAAACACTGCCCGAAGTGTTGCAACACGTATCTAGTTCCAAGTGTGATGTGGGAGCGTTCCGTAGATCAGTGTACATGGTGAAAGAGGAGAATGAACCGGAAGATGAAGCAGTCCTAACATAATTAGCTGTTAATGTTAATAAAATAACCATAAACGTTTACATTTATACCATTGAATGTGTGAAATATAATATTAACCTTAGCGATTCCTGACTGGTGTGAGATAATGAGAAATAAATGAGTATTGGTGTTGTGGGTTGTTTGTTTGTACCCTAAAACAATTATTAAAACGATAAGGAAATGACTGAAATGTTTGATTATTTAGATGATACGAATGATTTAATGTAGAATGTAACCGAATAACGTGGTTTATCAATATAATATTATTAAATAACTAAAAACATTAACGCGTGTACGCGGTATTAGTTAATGTAAGTGTATGTACCTATACTTCCTAAATGTTTAATTTAAAAAAATAAATAAGACTAATTTTACGGATTTTATCTAGGTGTAAGTTTGATTTTAATTTACTGAAATTTCAAGCCAATCAGTATCATAGTTGTAAACATACCTCTAGCTGATTTTAATTATGATGGTTTTAAATGTTTTGTTTTTTGTTTTAAAAAAACTTAATCAATGCCTGTTGTTATCGATCTGAGGTCATGCATTTCGTTTCTATATTAAATTTTATTTATAACAGAATTAGTTGACGACATTCAGTTCTTTCTTTCTTCTTTCATCTTTTATTTTAAAATTAGATCTATTTTATTTCAATAATCGTTGATGAGTGTCGGAGTTGTTTTGCGAGATTTGATGGTTTTTTCCATTCTAGGTACCGAGTCGGTTACCAATGAAATTTTACTGATCACCAATCTGTTTCAATTTAACTGTCATTGTGCCAAAAAGTGTTACCTTTAAATATAATTTCTTAATATGTTATTTTATATTGATTGTTTGTTTATTTCATGTTGATGAATTCAATGAAATGTGTATGCAAATTTGAAAGATGTCATTATGTATCAGAATAACAGATCGCAACAATTAAAAGAAAATTTGGAGTCACAGTGGTACGCCATTGGAAAACCATAGTGACACTAGCAAATTATCAACACTAGCAAAAATCAATAACTGTGATGTCACTGAATGTTCATATTAAAATTTTGGTTAATTAGACTCGAGGCGCTATTGTAATGGCGGGGGGGATGTCCCGTAAAATTAGTGTTATCTGATTGTGTAACATTCATGTCAATATAAGATATCATTTCATTAATAATATTAAAGGAATTTGATAAACTGTAATGTAGGGATTTGAAATATCTTATTGATTTGAAATTTTATATGTTGTAACAGTGAAGAGAGGGAAATTTTATTGTTAATTACAAATAGCAGTAACGATTGAATATTTGAATACAAAATTAAAACTGATAACATGTAAAATAAACAAAATACAAAACTTTGAAATTTATTTGATTGTATTTATATTACCTTTCCCAAAGTCTTTTATGACTGATTACCATTTTGGACGGAAGACGAAAACTTCACCAGATTATGAGGTGGCTATGAGTGATTAGCAAAAGGTTCCTGCGAGCGGTGATATACCTGTAATGGACGAGGTAAGAGGCTAAGTTTCCCACTGTATAGTCTCATCGGTCGGAGGTTCGAATCCTAGCCGGCTTGTACCAATGAGTAACCGTTTATCGATTTTTATGCGAATCACACATTACGTTGCCGCTTGAAATTTTTCTATATGCTTAAATAGATGAAAAGTCTACTGCAGTCCAGAAGATATACAATTTTTAGAGTATTAATTACTACTAAACATGACAACATGACAAAATGAAAATATGAGTATAATAATGTTTTTATCGGCAAGCTCAGCGTATGTGTAAGCTGATTTAAAACCGGTCCTTATGGGATTTTTTTGGGGAGGCCTGTGCCCAGCAGTAGATGTCCTAATGGTGAAATGAATACTTCTCATTCAGAAAACTGCTTTTGTTTTCCTGAAAGAGTCAGAAGATGTCCCGACAATTTAAAAGATCGAAAAAACTCATTACACGGTGTCGAAAATCTTTTATTGAAATTTAGTTTTAAATGAAATGTTTAATTGTATAATTATGTGTGAATAATACTGTAAATAAGGGTGCTCCATTCACCATAGTAGCAGTTTAATAAAAAAAGACCGAAAGTGAACATATGGGCCACACTTTAGGTCGAAGCATACGGTAGCTAGCAACACATAGCACCTTCAATGATATCTTAGTAATTCACCTGACTATTATTGTATCTTTAATTCATAATTCATTAAAAATTATTTATTTTAATTTTTCAAAAATATAAGTCGTCTACGTTACTCATTATTACACCAGCTATCTGCCAGTGAAAGTCACGTCAAAATAATTAGCCAGTAAAAACAGACATGAAGTATATTTTTTTTTAAATGAAAAGTGGCAAACGATCATACGGCTCACCTGATCTTAAGTGATCACCGTCGCCCATGAACATCTACAGCACCAGAGGAGTTGTAGGGACGTTGCCGACCTTTAAGATAGGAATAGGCTCGTTTCTTGAAGGTCCCTAAATCGTAAACGTTCGGAAACACCGCTGGCGACAGTTGATTCCACAAGTTGACAAAGAAAAAAATATTTTGTTATATACATTATATGTATAGAATACATCACAGTACATCCATACTCATGTAGTCCAAAGCGGTTATTTTAATATTACAAAGTGACACTACCAATTTTATTTATATATATACATATATAGATGATCATTTTGTATTAACACGGACCGTAATTAGTAAGCAAATTTAAATTTAATTCTATTTCAAAGGGTCCCAAAACTGTCCGTTTAACTAGTGACCATCGGAATTTTGAGTGTTACGGGTCCTTAACATGTGGGACCGCAATTGAGTTTGTACGGGATACTTCCTTTGAACAAAACGAAATAGAGTAATGGCGACATAATTTATACTCTCTTGATTAAACGTTATCGTGCACATTTGGAACCACAAACATTAATATGCTGGTGAATTTATTTCATCATAATAGCTTACTTATTTTCTAAGACATGTCAAGTCTGCCAATCCGCACTAGAGCCGCGGTAAGACTTTCCCCTTACACTCTCTTTACAGAGAAGGCCTGTGCCCAACAATGAGATATTTGTATATATAAATGCTGTAACTTTAAATTTTTAATAGC